>JAVSCE010022095.1:0-1342462 GCA_032199065.1 Smutsia gigantea | reverse complement strand
TCTCTGGTTCAGTGTGAACTCTGTTCTATCCTGCCTTGAAAAGACCACACAAAAACAGACTTCCAAATCAAGTTGTTTTCTTCTGCTTATGAAAGGATTTAAGTAGATTGATACATGGCATTAATACTGGAAATGGCTCTGGATGCCTAGGCTAGCCTCAGAAACAGCATGGGTTGCAGACTGAGGATTCCTAGAAGGGATCTCAGTGTGGTAATAACAAAAACAAAAAACAGTAAATATTTATTGATGTTTGTTTTAATGATGTTAGTGTGTACCAAGCACTGTTCTAAGCATTTCATGTAGAGTAATTTAAGTCTAATAATCCTATGAAGGTTGTATAGTTATCATTCCCATTTTGTCCTAATATTTACTAAATCTGCATCACGTCATTTTTGAAACTACCACCCTAAAAAGCCTTTCTTCCTACCTCCTGTTTTCCTGGAAACATAAAAGAAGAAGCACTGAGTTTTCATAAAAACCAGATTGCGACTATCAATATTCACCATGTAAGTAACTCAATCATTATCAGAGTAAAAATATGATACTTTGTTCCTATAACAAATTCCTCTTTCCAGATATTAAAAAATGTATTACTATTTTTAAAAAACAGAAGAATTAGCACATTCTTTACAATAAGAAGATCTCAAAGAAAATGAGTCAAAACGAGTTGAACTTTCAGGGATGCTTTTAGGCACCACTTGGTTGAAAGCAAGTAGTATGCCAGAAACATACCTGTTGGAGCCATCTTTCATATGGACTTTGGCATAAAGAACATCGACCATGCCAGGATCATCATTCATGTACTCTATCCCTGCCATCTCTACTTCCAGGGGTTTGCCCCCAGAGATGTCACTGCAAGAAAAAAAAATTAATTATAATTGTTTAAGCTAAGAGGGCTATTATATTTTGAAACATGGTTAATAACATAGACAAATATTATAAAAATGAAGCTATTGGAAACTAAAATAAGACTGTATATCAGTAAGAAAAAATGAAGCTATTGGATTTTTTTTTAGTAACAATATTATCTATCCTTCTAATTCAAAATCAATACATGTTCAGTGCACACAAGTTATTTCCAAAGTCACACTATATTCATCCCAATACCAGTATATTAGCACCAAGAAAAAGCCAAGTGATGAACAGTTCAGATTGACAAAGACATTTACGGTGTTACCTATCTCTCCTGTTTTACTTCATCATTTCTACAAGTTGCAAAAAGTATTTTACTCATATAACAATGGTAGGTAGACTGAGATCACATCTTTAAGAGCAATTTGGCAATATTTATAAAAAGACTGCAAGAACAGAATTGCCTATGCAGTTCAATTTCTAGGAGCCAAATCTAAGGAAATAATTATGAATTCAGCTACATATCCAACCATTACTGATAAGGGAAAGTTCTTCTTTACAGAAGAATTCCAACTGATAAATGCAGAAATAATGATGGAATTAGAATATCACCATTTTACAATCCTTGGTGAAATAATGATCTAGGCGATGATCACCAGTGGCTGCTAAAACTTAGGCAAAAAGCTGGAGAAAATATAAAGAAATACCTATAAAGGGGAGCTCTGTAAACAATGGATCAGGCTGACCACACCTGAACCTACTGATCAACCTTACCACACACACGCAAAGGAAACAACCAGACAATATGTGTCATCTGATATGGTGCATTAAAAAATTAAAATAAAAAAATACATTTGCAAAAGAAGCCAAACACAAAAATGTGTATATACACTGAGAGAGTGTATTTGGATGACATCAAAGAATGAGCAAACTTTTTCTACGGTAACAGAAATAAGAACAGTAGTTACTTCTGGAGAAGTGAATTATTGGAAAGGGCATGAAGGAACTTCATAGGGAGAAGACAATATTCTTGATTCAGGTGAGTTTACATGGGTGTACACATTTGTCAAAACTCATCAACTGCAGGGATTAAAGATGGCAGCATGAGAGATGAGACACAGGCTTCCTCCTAAAACCATGTATAATATGAAAATATAATTAATACAACTAATCCTGAAAGAGCAACAGGAAAGAGGACTGCACCAGATGGCATAAACCTGGAAAAAAGAGCAGACCTCACAGAACAGGGTAATGTACCAAAGCTGTGGCCCGGCAGGACCCAAGCTCTTCCCCCACCCCAGCTCACCAGAGGTAGGAAAAGAAATGGAGCAGGGAGGGAGTGGAGGCCTTGGCCTGCTGAATACATAATTCCGGAGATCTGCTCTGGGAGCACAAACCTAAATTTCATGGTGCTTGCATGATACTCTTGTGATTACGGGGTTGGAAAGCTAAGACAGGCAGAATTCCTGTAGAGACTGAGATTCCAGCCGTGTGTGGAAAGCAGGGATCCATATCCGGCTGCTCTGGGAAAAAAGAAAGGTGGGCAGTCTGAGAGACTTCCTAACAATGAAGCCCTTAGCAAGAGGGCTGCTAAAGGGGCAAGGATTGCACAGAGACTACTGCTCAGGAGAGAAGACAGGTAGACAAAATTGTCCAGGTGCACTCTGCCCAGCAGGTTGGGAGCTTTGCCCTATAGACTCTCATTTTTAAGGAGGAAAAAGAAATCTTCCTTCTTAGACGATCTTCAGGTGCTCCAGTTCCCTGGCTGGCTACACAGCTCCAAGGAACCCCTCCATGATACACAGCCTACTGCGCCCTTCTCCGGGCCAGCCTCACCTGGCTCGCAAACTGGCAAACCCTACCTTGGCGTTAGGCCAGCCAAAGGGAAGATCTGTCCACAGCAACTACAAATGCAAAGCATAGAGGCTTATTCCTGCTTATACCTGTGTGCTTGGCCCACTGGTTCAGGAAGTGGAGACAGGCATAGCAACCGGGAACCAGGAAGCAGCTCTTTCATCCCCCCAGGCACCAATACCACTCCCCTGCAACCCCCAACATTGCTTCAGGGGCTGAGCAGAGAGTAGAGCTTCTGGGCAGTAGAGGGCACCATATAAAAATAAGAAAAGCCAAAGGAACCAGGTCCAAAGTAAAATATGAATACAACACCTGAGAAAGATTCAAATGAAATTGACCTCATGAATCTGCCTGAAAGGGATTTCAAAATAAAAATCATTAACATGCTCATGGAGGTACAGAAAAATATTCAAGAACTCAGGAATGAATTCCAGTCAGAGATGCAATCGTTGAAGAGCACAGTGGAGGATATTAAAAGCAGATTGGACATGGTAGAGGAGAAGATAAATGAAACAGAAACTAGAGAAGAGGAATACAAAGAAGCTGAGGCACAGAGAGAAAAAAGGATCTCTAAGAATGAAAGAATATTGAGAGAACTGTGTGACCAATTCAAATGGAACAATATTTGCATTATAGGGGTACGACAAGAAGAAGAGAGAGAGAAAGGGATAGAAAGTGTCTTTGAGGAGATAATTGCTGAAAACTTTGCCAATCTGGGGAAGGAGATACTCTCTCAAGCCATGGAGGTGCACTGATCGCCCAACACAAGTGACCCAAGGAAGACAACACAAAGACATATAGTAATTAACATGGCAAAGATCAAGGATAAGGACAGACAATTAAAAGCAGCCAGGGAGAGAAATAAGATCACATACAAAGGAAAGTCCATCAGGCTATCATCAGACTTCCCAGCAGAAACCTTACAGGACAGAAGGGAGTGGCATGATGTATTTAATGCAATGAAGCAGAAGAGCCTTGAACTAAGAATACTTTATCTGGTAAGATTATCATTTAAAGTTGAAGGAGGGATTAAACAATTTCCAAATAAGCAAAAGCTGAGAGAATTTACCTCCCATAAACCTTCTCTACAGCGTATTTTGCAGGGACTGCTATAGATGGAAGTATTCCTAAAGTTTAATAGCTGTTACTGGAGGTGATAAGCCCACAGTAAAGAAACTAGAACAGCTAATTACTAAGCAAATGTAAAATTAAATTAACTATCCCCAAAGTCAATCAAGGAATAGACAAAGAGTACAGAATATGATACCTAGTATATAAAGAATGGAGGAGGAAAAAAAAAAACAGAACCTTTAGATTGTCTTGGTAATAGCATATTAAGTGAGTTAAGTTAGACTCTTAGATAGTAAGGAAGTTAACCTTGAACCTTTGGTAACCACGAATCTAAAGCTGCAATGGCAATAAGTACATACCTAGCGATAATCACCCTAAATGTAAATGGACTGAATGCACCAATCAAAAGACATAGAGTGACTGAATGGATAAAAACACAAGACCCATATATATGCTGCCTACAAGAGACTCACTTTAAACCCAAAGACATACACAGACTAAAAGTGAAGGGATGGAAAAAGATATTTCATCCAACTAATAGTGAGAAAAAAGCAGGAGTTGCAGCACTTGCATCAGACAAAATACACTTCAAAACAAAGAAAGTCACAAGAGACAAAGAAGGACATTACGTAATGGTAAACGGGTCAATCTAACAAGAAGATATAACCACTATAAATTTCTATGCACCCAGCACAGGAGCACCTACATATGTGAAACAAATACTAACAGAATTAAAAGGAGAAATACAATGCAATACATTCATTCTAGGAGACTTCAACACTCCACTCACTCTGAAGGACAGATCAACCAGACAGAAAATCAGTAAGGAGACAGAGGCACTGACACCACAATAGAACAGATGGACCTAACAGACATCTACAGAACTCTACACCCAAAAGCAGCAGAATACACATTCTCCTCAAGTGCACATAGAACATTTTCAAGAATAGATTATACACTAGGTAACAAAAAGAGCCTCAGTAAATTCAAAAACATTGAAATTGTACCAATCGGCTTCTCAGATCACAAAGGGATGAAACTAGAAATAAATTATGCAAAGAAAATGAAAAGCCCACAAACACATGGAGGCTTAATAACATGCTCCTAAATAATCACTGGATCAATGACCAAATAAAAACAGAGATCAAGCAATATATGGAGACAAATGACAACAATAATTCAACACCGCAAAATCTGTGGGACACAGCGAAGCATGTGTTAAGAGGGAAAGTATATTGCAATACAGGCCTACCTCAGGAAACAAGAACAATCCCATATGAGCAGTCTAAACTCAAAATTAACGAAACTAGAAAAAGAAAAAATGAGACCCAAAGTCAGTAGAACAAGGGACATAATAAAGATTAGAGCATAAATAAATAAAATCGAGAAGAATAAAACAATAGAAAGAATCATGAAAGCAGGAGCTGGTACTTTGAGAAAATAAACAAAAAAGATAAATCCCTACCCAGACTTACCAACAAAAAAAGAGAGTCGACACACATAAACAGAATCAGAAATGAAAAAGGAAAAAAACACTACACATACCACAGAAATACAAACAATTATTAGAGAATAGTATGAAAAATTATATGCTAACAAACTGGATAACCTAGAAGAAATGGATAACTTTCTAGAACAATACAATCTCCCAAGGTTGACCCAGAAAGAAACAGAAAATCTGAATAGACAAATTACCAGCAAAGAACTTGAACTGGTAATCAAAAATCTACCTAAGAACAAAATGCCTGGAGCAGATGGTTTCACTGCTGAATTTTATCAAATATTTAGTGAAGACCTAGTTCTCATCTTCATTAAAGTTTTCCAAAAACTAGAAGACATGGGAATACTCCCAAACTCATTCTACGAGGCCAACATCACTCTAATACCAAAACCTGGCAAAGACACGACAAAAGAAGAAAATTACAGACCAATATCCCTGATGAACATCGATGCAAAAATACTCAACAAAATATTAGCAAACCAAATTCAAAAATACATCAAAAAGATCATCCATTATGATCAAGTGGGATTCATCCCAGGGATGCAAGGATGGTACAACATTCGAAATCGATCAACATCATCCACTACATCAACAAAAAGAAGAACAAAAACCACATGATCATCTCCATAGATGCTGAAAAAGCATTCAACAAAATTCAACATCCATTCATGATAAAAACTCTCAACAAGTTTGGGTATAGAGGGCAAGTACCACAACATAATAAAGGCCTTATATGACAAACCCACAGCCAACATCATACTTAACAGAGAGAAGCTGAAAGCTTTTCATCTAATATCGGGAACAAGACAGGGATGCCCGCTCTCTCCACTGTTATTCAACATAGTACTGGAGGTCCTAGCCACAGCAATCAGACAAAACAAAGAAATACAAGGCATCCAGATTGGTAAAGAGGAAGTCAAATTGTCACTATTTGCAGATGACATGATATTGTACATAAAAAACCCTAAAGACTCCACTCCAAAACTACTAGAACTAATATCTGAATTCAGCAAAGTTGCAGGATACAAAATTAACACACAGAAATCTGTTGCTTTCCTATACACTAATGATGAGCTAACAGAAAGAGAAATCAGGAGAACAATTGCATTCACAATTGCATCAAAAAGAATAAAACACCCAGGAATAAACCTAACGAAGGAAGTGAAGGACCTATACTCTGAAAACTACAAGACACTCCTAAGAGAAATTAAAGAGGACACTAATAAATGGAAATTCATCCCATGCTCTTGACTAGAAAGAATTAATATTGTCAAAATGGCCATCCTGCCTAAAGCAATCTACAGATTCAACATAATCCCAATGAAAATACCAACAGCATTCTTCAATGAACTACAGCAAATAGATCTAAAATTCATATGGAACCACAAAAGACACCAAATAGCCAAAGCAATCCTGAGAAGGAAGAATAAAGCAGGGGGAATTACGTTACCTGACTTCAAGCTCTACTACAGAGCCACAGTAATCAAGAAAATTTGGTACTGGCACAAGAACAGACCCATAGACCAGTGGAACAGAATAGAGAGCCCAGATATAACACAAGCATATATGGTCAATTAATATACAATAAAGAAGCCATGGATATACAATGCGGAAGTGACAGCCTCTTCAACAGCTGGTGTTGGCAAACTGGAGAGCTACATGTAAGAGAATGAAACTGGACTACTGTCTAACCCCATACGCAAAAGTAAACTCAAAATGGATCAAAGACCTGAATGTAAGTCATGAAACAATAAAACTCTTACAAAAAAACATACGTAAAAATCACTTGGACATAAACATGAGCAACTTCTTCATGAACATGTCTCCCCAGACAAGGGATACAAAAGCAAAAAAAAACGAATGGGACTATATCAAACTAAAAAGCTTCTGTATAGCAAGGGATACTATCAGTAGAAAAAATGATATCCTACAGTATCAGAATGTATTCATAAATGACATATGTGATAAGGGGTTGACGTCCAAATGATATAAAGAACTCATGCCCCTAAACAAACAAAAAGCAAATAAGCCAATTAAAAAATGGGCAGAGGAGCTAAACAGGCACTTCTCCAAAGAAGAAATTCAGATGGCCAACAGGCACATGAAAAGATGCTCCACATCGCTAATCATCAGAGAAATGCAGATTAAAACCGCAATGAGATATCACCTCACACCAGTGAGGATGGCCACCATCCAAAACACAAACAACAACAAATGTTGGCGAGGATGTGGAGAAAAGGGAACAACCCTCCTACACTGCTGGTGGGAAATGCTTCATTTCTGGTCAGGTAACGTCCCTTAAACTCAAAAACCACCTCAAGATTTAAAAACAAAAATTCACCCATTTCTTTAAAATAGCTATACAGCACCACAGTTTTAGATTCCAATATATGTACACTTATTTAATACCTCAATTAAAAAAGCCACCAAACTAAACTATATAGCATGTTATATACTAGTCTATTTGTTTTCAATGTTTTCCTTGTTATATTTTAATTTGGAATAGTAACAGCATAAAAGGTTCAGGTTAGAAATGCCTTTATTTATTGACATTCTAAATTTACCCCAAGTACAAAGGCTTAGATCAAACAGTAAGAAAAGAAGAAGAACATGTTACACTTACTCACCAGGGCTATAACATAGGTATGTTTTGTTTTTTTTTAAGGAGACATTTCTTTATTTTAGGGAAACAAGGTACTTTTAACCAGTCCAAACAACCAATTTTGAGTGTCATCCTTTCTCAGAAGTAAATACATTTTGTACTAGTATATGCTTTCTAAACATGTATGTGTAGCTAAAGGGAATGTGAAAGAAAATGGTTGGGGAGGCTTGCTTTATTTGCTGGTTTCAAATCTTTCCAGCTTTTTGAAAAGACCATCTTCAAAAAATTTTTTTGCCTGCAGAGCAGATTTTCAGCAGGGCAACTTTATCCTACTTCAAAAGCTTGGCTGAATTTGAAAAACTACAATTACTGTTTTCATCCTGTCATGTCAAAAATTCTTAGGAAGTATTGAAGCTGCTCTTCATTCCCTGTGCACACCAAGTGTGACATGCTTAAAGGGCTCAGATTTGGCATTTAGTCAAAAAAGGCCCCAAGAGACATAAAAGGTAGAATTCAGCTAAATCCTCACATAGCACAGGATAAAGCTTCAGTGATTAAAAAAACTTATGACCTGATTTTCATAAGGTAAAAAAAAAAACCTCTATAAATTTTTTTCCTAACTTTGAATTTTTTCTTAGCAGGATTATGCCAATGGCAGCCAAGAAAATGCAGCTGCTTTCAGTTATGTTTAGCAAAAGTGATCTGGGAATAAGTTAAGGGGTCAGAACTGAGTCTTAAATCAGGTTAAATTGCTCTGCTTTATAAGATAGAGCATAAGGTTTTATTCTATGCAAGAACATCATAAATGTCTAATTCCAAACACCAACTTATTTTGAATTTTAGGAAAGATCGAGAGAAAAAGTTATGTCCATCACTGAGCAAAGAACAAAATAAAGATGTATTCTTTGTTGTTCAAGATTCTGAAAGAACAGGCAGACCATAAACCCAACCAGCTTATGATTTTGTTCAAAAAAATATCTTGTCTTCAAAACAATTCATGGAAAAGGAAAACTGGCTAACAAATAAGTCATCATATTACACAGGTTCATATACTACATAACTAGAGAAATTTTTAAAATAATCCTTTTACCTTGTTTTACCCAATGAAACAGGTAACTGATTTCTACAAGGCCATGTTAGATCAGTATGGAACCTGGACATTGTAACTGAATTACCAAAAAAAAATTACTTGTGAGTCAGTTTTCAAATTTTTCTTGTTGTTCATCAGTCCTAAGTAAAAAGAGTAAAAGGAGACATGGGTGGAGATGATTCTTTAAAATAAAGTTGTTAGGTTAGCTATTTGTGTAAATTTAAATTTTATAGTGAAAAGAATAACAACTCTGCCCTGAACAGCAATCCTGGAGCCAAAACAGATTGCTCAGACAATTTTTGGTATCCTTACTGACTCAAACAAAATTACGTGTATTAAAAAAAGCAATTAAAGTCTGCATTTCTGAAATACAATGAAGACTGTCTGAGGGAATTATGCTATAATGTTTGAGTTACTACAGTAAGCATAATAATGGCTCTCCAAAGGTGCCCACATACTAATCTGAAATTTGTAAATATGCAACCTTACATGGCAGACAGACTTTGGCAGATGTGATTAAGGTTAAGGAGTTTGAGACAGGGCAATTACCCTGGATTATTTGGATGGGCTCAATCAAATCACAAGTCCTTAAAAGCAGAGAACCTATCCCTGCCATAGCCAGAGAGAGATATGACAAGGATCAGAGAGATTCAATACTGTTAATGTTGAAGATGGAGAAAAAAAGGGGCCACTAGTAAAGAATATGAGTGGCCTTTAGAATCTACTCTTGATTTAAGGCAAGGGAAAGGACTCTTCCCTACAGCATTCACAAAGGAACACAACACTGCCAACACCTTGATTTTAGCCCAGTGAAACCCATATCAGATTTCTGCCCCACAAAACTATATGATAATAAATTTGTATTGTTTTAAGCCACCAAGCTTATAGCAATGTGTTACAGCAGCACAGAAAACTCATACAGTAGCTTATACTATTCAATAGAATGAGTACAGAGAATAAAGAGAATTTCCTCTTGGAGAAAATAATGAAATGTCCTGTTAAAAAACAAAATGAGCCTATTGAACTAGTTTAATTTAAAGTAGAGTCTTTCCATAATATTTTAAGTATATGCTATAAGTCCATTTTAAACCTTTCAGACTATGGTCCAATGTTAAGTGTTATAAATGGCTAAGCCAACAAACCTTAGCCCATGTCACCCAGCTATCTAGTCCACAAACAAGTCTATGAAACCAAAAAGAAGCCAGAATGGGGTGACCACCCTTCCCCATTCCTGTAGATTACTCACTCAATGAATTCCTCTTTACATTGCTGTAGCATCTCACATGTCTGCTGGATCTCTTGCTCACTCAAAAGCACCAACATCCCAATAGTTAGGTGAAGTTTTTTGGGATTCTGGAAAATGGTGCTATCAACCCCATGGTCCTGTTATCAAAGGGAGAAAAACAAGAAGCTCAGCCCATACAAAAGTAAATGGTAGGAATACAATTTAGAGGCCAGAAATAAGCCCACACATCTATGACCAATTGATTTTCAACTGGGGTGCTAAGACAATTTAATGGAGAATGAAGAGTCTCTTCAACAAATAATCATAGGACAACTGAATATCCACATGCAAAAGAATAAAGTTGGATCTCTATCTCTTACTATATAAAAATTATATCAAAATGGATCAGTGACCTAAAATAAGAGGTAAAACCATAAACCTCTTGAAGAAAAACAGGGGAAAGTCTTCATGACCTTGGATTTGGCAATGGATTCTTAGATATGACCCAATAGCACAGGCAACAAAAGAAAAAATAAATTAAACATCATCAAAATTAAAAACTTTTGTGTATCAAAGGACACTACCAAGGTCACAAGTGAAAAGACAACCTCTAGAATGGCATAAATATTTGAAATCATATATCTCATAAGGGTCTAGTATCCATAATATACAAAGAACACTTAACAATTCAACAACTAAAAGATAAAGAACCCAATTTAAAAAACAGAAAACAAACTTGAATAGACATTTCTCCAAAGATATTCTTAGAACCCACATTTAGATGACATTCTGTTTTTCTTGGGCATGCCATTCTATCAGGCTACCAGTTCCTTTTTTTAAAAAAATGTATTTCTTTTTATCAAGGTGAAATTCACATAACATAAACTTAACCATTTTAAAAGGAATGATTCAGTGGCATTTAGAACTTATTATTTTAAAAAAAAAGAGTATATTATTCTTTGAGAAAGCTCTTTACAAAAAACACTGTGTCTGTCTTAGTAGACATTGCAGTGTTTTCAGATAAAACAGTTTGTGTTAAGAAGAAATTCTTCCAACCAAAGAAGTGAGTGAAAAATGAATTTGGAGAGCTATCCAGACACTGGAGTCGCAACATCAAATATGGCCATCCTTTTCTGGCATCATCCTTCCTTGCACTTTAAAACTGCTGTCTCTAGGAAACAAAAAAGGCAAATATATTCATAACCACCCCCCCTTTTAAACTGAAGTGAAATTGACTTAACATATGATTAACCATTTTAAAGTGTACAGTTTAGTGGTTTTCACTGTATTCACAAAGTTGTGCAACCACCAGCTCTCTTTAGTTTCAAAATTTTTTCACCACCCCACAAAAACACCCCACATCCCATTAAATAATCACTTCCCATTCCCCATCTCCTGGTAACCTCTAATTTGCTTTCTGCCTCTTTGGATTTGTCTATTCTGCATATGGCATATAAAGAAATCATACAATATATGGCCTTTGTGTCTGGTTTCTTTCACTTAGCATGTTTTCGAAGTTTATCCAAGATGTAGATGTACTGGTACCTCATTCCTTTTTATGGCTGAGTAATAGTCCACTGCATATATACAACACAATTTGTTTATCCATTCATTCTTTGATAGCCAAATTTGGGTTGTTTGTTTATTTTGGCTATTATGAATGATGCTGTTATAATAAACATTCATGTAAAAGTTCGCATGTGTTTTCAATTCTTTTGAGGATATACATAAGAATGTAACTGGGAGGTCATATGGTAATTCTATGTTTAACTTTTTGTGGAACCAACAAACTGGTTTCCATAGCAGCTGAACCATTTTACATTCCTTGCAGCAATGTCTGAGGTTTCCTATTTCTCCACATACTTAGTATTTATTTTTTGCCAATACTTGTTATTTTCCTTTTTAAATTTTATTATACTCATCCTAATGGATGTGAAGTGGTATCTCATTGTGGTTTTGATTTGCATTTCCCAAATGACCTAGATGTTGAACATCTTCTCATGTCCTTGCTGGACATTAATACACCTACATTGGAAAACTGTCTATTTGAATCCTTGGCCAATTTTCTGTATTTTTATTATTAAATTGGAAGAATTCTTTATTCTGATATTAGTCCCATATCAGATCATGAATCCCTTTCAAAGATAAGTAGCTCTCAAATTTCATTATACTTATTCTACAAATAAAGAAAAAAAAGTTGAGAATCTTCTCCAACAGCAGCAAAGCAGGAATTCTATCACTGAATTTCAAGTTCTTATCCCACTATGGGATCCCTGGACTAATAAACTATCCCAAACACACAGAGATGTATTTATCAAATGCAAACAGCTCATATCCTGTTTTTGGTTTGCCTGTGACTGCCTTATTTTTGCCTTGGCAACAGGAGTTAATAGATTATTCATTTTGTAAGTGCTAATGGAGCTTGAGCTATTTTTACATCTGAAGAGTTTTGGGATTCTATATATCAACCCAAATTGCCTCATTTAATGAAAGTAATTTTAAGGAACAATCAGCTTTAAGTGGGTCGAGGAAGGCTAAGTATAATGCTTATCACTTCAGCTGCTCTAACCCATCTCTTTAGAAAGGCATACAAAGTATTAGAAAGTCCCCAAATGATTCCAATATGCACAACTGCACCCTAAACTACAGTTCAGAACTGTTCCCCTACCACTAAGAGCTAATAATCTTTGAGCCCTCACTCAATTCCAAGTATTTCCTATGCACTTTACACCAACAAACATTCTATAAGGGAAGTAGTATTATCCACATTTCACAGATAAGGAAACTTAAGCACAGAAGTAAAGCCATTTTCCCAAGTAACACTTCTAGAAAGACATGAAGCCAAAATTCAAACCCAGGCAGTCAGGCTCCAAAGCCTACATTTTTTATCAATATTATATTGCTTCTCTAGTAATAGCTGCCAAGAGGTGTCAGAATAATGTGATCATCACCCAGAGACAAGTCTTTAAGTTTTAAGCACCAGACCCATTAACACAATAAATAGATCTGATCACTAAACTAGTCCTGAGAATAAAGCAAATCTCCTAATTCTATGAAAAATGGTTTTAATATTTGCATTTTCTTAGATATGACACCAAAACCATGACCCAAAAAATAAAAAACAAATTAATTGAACTTGAACAAAATTAAAAACTTGTATTTCAAAAGACCCCATTAGCGAAAAGACAAGCCACAGAGAGAAAAATATTTGCAAATCATGTATCTGACTAATATAATTAAAAATTCAAAAAGCTCAGATAAGAAGACACGCAATCCAATTTAAAAATAAGCAAAGGAAGCAGACCATCCAAATACTAACTAAAGGCAAAGAATAAAACACTTAGTATATAAAGAATGGAGGAGGAAGAATAAGAAGGGAGAGAAATAAAGAAACATCGGAGTGTGTTTACAATAACTTAACAAGAAAGTTAAGTTAGATTGTTAGATACTTAAGAAGCAACCCCTGAACCTTTGGTAACCACGAATCTAAAGCCAGCAATGGCAGTAAGTTCATATCTATCAATAATCACCCTAAATGTAAATGGACTGAATGCACCAATCAAAAGACACAGAGTAATAGAATGGATAAAAAAGCAAGACCCATCTATATGCTGCTTACAAGAGACTCACCTCAAACCCAAAGATATACACAGACTAAAAGTGAAGGGATGGAAAAAGATATTTCATGCAAACAACAAGGAGAAAAAAGCAGGTGTTGCAGTACTTGTATCAGACAAAATAGACTTCAAAACGAAGAAAGTAGCAAGAGATAAAGAAGGACATTACATAATGATAAAGGGGTCAGTCCAACAAGAAGATATAACCATTATAAATATATATGCACCCAACACAGCAGCGCCAGCATATGTGAAACAAATACTAACAGAATTAAAGGAGGAAACAGACAGCAATGCATTCATTTTAGGAGACTTCAACACACCACTCACTCCAAAGGACAGATCAACCAGACAGAAAATAAGTAAAGACACAGAGGCACTGAACAACACACTAGAACAGATGGACCTAACAGACATCTACAGAACTCTACACCCAAAAGCAACAGGACACACATTCTTCTCAAGTGCACATGGAACATTTTCCAGAATAGACCACATACTAGGCCACAAAAAGAACCTCAGTAAAGTCGAAAATATTGAAATTCTACCAACCAACTTCTCAGATCATAAAGGTATTAAACTAGAATTAAATTTTAGAAAGAAAACAAAAAGGCTCACAAATACATGGAGACTTAACAACATTCTCCTAATTAATCAATGGGTTAATGACCAAATCAAAACAGAAATCAAAGAGTATACAGAGACTAATGACAACAACAACACAAAGCCACAACTCCTGTGGGACGCAGCAAAGGCAGTTCTAAGAGGAAAGTATATTGCAATCCAGGCCTATCCAAAGAAAGAAGAATATTCCCAAATGAATAGTCTAAAGACACAATTACTGAAATTGGAAAAAGAAGAACAAATGAGACCCAACATCACCAGAAGGAGGGACATAATAAAGATCAGAGAAGAAATAAATAAAATTGAGATGAATAAAACAATAGAAAAAAAAATCAATGAAACCAAGAGCTGGTTCTTTGAAAAAATAAACAAAATAGATAAACCCCTAGCCAGCCTCATTAAGAGAAAAAGAGAATCTACACACATAAACAGAATCAGAAATGAGAAAGGAAAAATCATGACGGATCCCACAGATATACAAAGAATTATAAGAGAATATTATGAGAATCGATATGCTAACAAGCTGGAAAACCTAGAAGAAATGGACTTCTTAGAAAAATACAACCTTCCAAAACTGACCAAACAAGAAACATAAAAACTAAACAGACCAATCACCAGCAACTAAATTGAAGCGGTAATCAAAAAACTACCCAAGAACAAAACCCCTGGACCAGATGGATTCACCTCTGAATTCTACCAGACATATAGAGAAGAAATAACACCCATTCTCCTTAAAGTTTTCCAAAAAATAGAAGAGGAGGGAATACTTCCAAACTCATTCTATGAAGCCACCATCACTCTAATACCAAAACCGGGCAAAGACCTCACCAAAAAAGAAAGTTACAGACCAATATCCCTGATGAACGTAGATGCAGAAATACTCAACAAAATATTAGCAAACCAAATTCGAAAATACATCAAGAGGATCATACACCATGATCAAGTGGGATTCATCTCAGGGACGCAAGGATGGTACAACATTCGAAAATCCATCAACATCATCCACCACATCAACAAAAAAAGGAACAAAAACCACATGATCATCTCCATAGATGCAGAAAAAGCATTTGACAAAATTCAGCATCCATTCATGATTAAAACTCTCAACAAAATGGGTAGAGAGGGCAAGTACCTCAACATCATAAAGGCCATATATGACGAACCCACAGCTAACATCATACTTAACAGAGAGAAGCTAAAAGCTTTTTATCTAAGATCAGGAACAAGACAGGGATGCCCACTCTCTCCACTGTTATTCAACATAGTGCTGGAGGTCCTAGCCACGGCAATCAGACAAAACAAAGACATACAAGGCATCCAGACTGGTAAAGAAGAAGTCAAATTGTCACTATTTGCAGATGACATGATACTGTACATAAAAAACCCTGAAGACTCCACTCTAAAACTACTAGAACTAATATCTGAATTCAGCAAAGTTGCAGGATACAAAATTAACACACAGAAATCTGTTGCTTTCCTATACACTAACAATGAACTAACAGAAAGAGAAATCAGAAAAACAATTCCATTCACAACTGCATCAAAAAGAATAAAATACCTAGGAATAAACCTAACGAAGGAAGTGAAAGACCTGTACTCTGAAAACTACAAAACACTCCTAAGAGAAATTAAAGAGGACACTAAGAAATGGAAATTCATCTCATGCTCTTGGCTAGGATGAATAAATATTGTCAAAATGGCTATACTACCTAAAGCAATATACAGATTCAATGCAATCCCGATCAAAATACCAAAAGCATTCTTCAATTAACTGGAATAAATAATTCTAAAATTCATATGGAACCACAAAAGACCCCGAATAGCCAAAGCAATTCTGAGAAGGAGGAATAAAACAGGGGGAATTACACTCCCTGACTTCAAGCTCTACTACAATGCCACAGTAATTAAGACAATTTGGTATTGGCACAAAAACAGACCCACAGACCAGTGGAATAGAATAGAAAATCCAAACATCAACCCAAACACATACAGTCAATTAATATTTGATAAGGGAGCCTTGGATATACATTGGGGAGATGACGGCCTCTTCAGCAGCTGGTGTTGGAAAAACTGGACAACTAGATGTAAGAGAATGAAACTGGACTACTGTCTAACCCCGTACACAAAGGTACACTCAAGGTGGATCAAAGACCTGAATGTAAGTCATGAAACCATAAAACTCTTAGAAAAAAACATAGGCAAAAATCTCTTGGACATAAACATGAGCAACTTCTTCATGAACATATCTCCCCGGGCAAGGGAAACAAAAGCAAAAATGAACAAGTCGGACTATATCAAGCTGAAAAGCTTCTGTACAGCAAAGGACACTATCAGTAGAACAAAAAGACATCCTACAGTATGGGAGAATATATTCATAAGTGACGTATCTGATAAGGGGTTGACATCCAAAATATATAAAGAACTCATGCACCTTAACAAACAAAAACAAATAGTCCAATTAAGAAATGGGCAGAGGACATGAATAGACACTTCTCCAAAGAAGAAATTCAGATGGCCAACAGGCACATGAAAAGATGCTCCACATCACTAATCACAAGAGAAATGCAGATTAAAACCACAATGAGATACCACCTCACACCAGTGAGGATAGCCAACATCCAAAACACAAACAACAACAAATGTTGGCGAGGATGTGGAGAAAAGGGAACCCTCGTACACTGCTGGTGGGACTGCAAATTAGTTCAACCATTGTGGAAAGCAGTATGGAGGTTCCTAAAAAAACTCAAAATAGAAATACCATTTGACCCAGGAATTCCACTCCTAGGAATTTACCCTAAGAATGCAGCAGCCCAGTTTGAAAAGACAGATGCACCCCTATGTTTATCGCAGCACTATTTACAATAGCCAAGAAATGGAAGCAACCTAAGTGTCCATCAGTAGATGAATGGATAAAGAAGATGTGATACATATACACAATGGAATATTATTCAGCCATAAGAAGAAAACAAATCCTACCATTTACAACAACATGGATGGAGTTAGAGGGTATTATGCTCAGTGAAATAAGCCAAGCCGAAAAAGACAAGTACCAAATGATTTCACTCATATGTGGAGTATAAGAACTAAGAAAAAAACTGAAGGAACAAAACAGCAGCAGACTCAGAGAACCCAAGAACGGACTAATAGTTACCAAAGGGAAAGGGACTGGGGAGGATGGGTGGGAAGGGAAGGACAAGGGGGAAAAAGGGGCATTACGAGTAGCAGATGTAATGTTAGGGGGGCACAGGGAGGGCTGTACAACTCAGAGAAGACAAGTAGTGACTCCATAGCATCTCACTATGCTGATGGACAGTGACTAATGGGGTTGGTGCGGGGGACCTGATGAAGGGGGTAGTTTAATCACCATAATATTGCACATGTAATTGTAGATTAATGATACCAAAATAAACTTAAAAAATAAAATAAAATAAAAATGAGCAAAGGATTTGAATAGACATTTCACCAAGGAAGATTAGGCTAACAAATATGAGAAAAGATGCTCAGTATCATTAGTCATTAAAGAAATGCAAATCAAAACCAAAATGAAATATCTCTTCATACCCACTAGAAGACTATAATCAAGAAGATAGTAATAAAAAGTGTTGATGAGGATATGGAGAAAATGAACTGCTCATACATTTCTGGGAGGAATGTAAAATGGTTCAGCCACTTTGGAAAACCATTTGGCAATTTTTCAGAAAGTTATATATTAATTTGTAATACAATTCAGTCAATTCACTCCTACGACTCTACTCAATGAAAACATGGGTCCATATAAAGACTTGTAAGCAAATTTCCGATCAGTGTTATTTATAATAGCCAAAGAGTGGACATAATCTAAATCTCCATCAACTATTTGTGAATGGATAAACAAAATGTAGTATAACCATACAACAAAATATGGGCAATAAAAAGTAATGAACTATTAATACATATGACAATATGGATAAACTTAAAAAGCATTAGTTAAATAAAAGAAGCCAGATGCAAAAGACTCATATTATTTTACTCCAGCTATGTGAAATGTCCAGAAAAGAAAAATCTGTGAAAACTGAAATATTAATGGTTGACTGGGGTTAGAGGTGGGACTGCTAACAGGAAGGTTTCTTTTTGGAGCAGTGGGACTGTTCTAAAACTGGATTGTGGTAATGACAGCACAGCTCTGTAAATTTACTAAAAATGATTGAATTGTACACCTTAAAATGCGTGGATTTTTTGGTATGTAAACTATACCTCAACAAAGCTGTTAAACATAAATATGTATGTTTATGCCTTTTCTTTTTAAGAGCATCCTAGCAACCCTGAAGCAAGTTTTCACTTAAAAGACTCAACTTGCTGAAAGCTATCCTCAAGGAATAATTTAAGAGTGTTTGTTTCTTATTTGAGCTTCCTTATTCGATGACTTAGCAAAGGTCTTTGAACCTATAATCTTAAAAACACCTTGTATATATGGAAATCTACGTCGATTATAAAGTTGGTATCTCAAATCACTGGGCAAATACGGTTTTTGTTAATATGTTAGGGCAATTGGACTGCCATTTGGGAAACGAATACATTTAAATCCACTCCTTGCACACAGAATAAGCTCCAAATCAAAGATTGAAACATAAAAAATGAAAGTATACAAATACAAAAAGAAAACATGGGTGAATTCCTCTATATCCTGAATGTAGAAAAAGGCTTTCAAACTAAGATTAAAAATCCAGATGCATTAAGAGAAAAGACTGATAAATTTGAGTACTTAACAGAAAACTTTTACATGGCAAAAAACATAAGAAAAGTCAAAAGACAACAGACTAGAAGAGAATATTTGCAACATACATCACATATAAAGGGTTAATATCTCCAATATATAAAGAACCTTTAAAATCAAACGAAAAATAAAAATGCTATTGAACAACAGATAAGGATAAACAGATACCTCGCAGAAGTAAGGATATAAAAATGGCTCAAAACGGTATTATGCTCACTGAAATAAGCCAGGCAAAGAAAGACAAGTACCAAATGATTTCTCTCATTTGTGGAGTATAACAACAAAGCAAAACTGAAGTAATAAAACAGCAGCAGACTCACAGAACCCAAGAATGGACTAGCTGTTACTAAAGGGAATGGGGTTGGGAAGGGCAGGTGGGAAGGGAGGGAGAAGGGGATTAAAGGGCATTATGATTAGCACACATAATGTAGCGGGGGCATGGGGAAGGCTGTATAGTACAGAGAAGACAAGTAGTGACTCCACAGCATCTTACTACGTGGATGGACAGTAACTGTAATGGGGTATGTGGTAGGGACATAATAGGGGGGAATGTAGTAACCGCAATGTTGCTCATGTGAAACCTTCATAAGATTGTATATCAATGGCTTAAACATACAGGAAGATGTACAATTTCACTCATAAAAAGAAGAAATGCAAATTAAAACTGCACTGAAAACCACTTCTCACCTGTCAAACTGACAAAAATTCTAAAGCTTGACAATACACTCTATTGGAAAAGCTGCAGGGAAACAGGCACTTTCATTCATTTCATTTCATAGTGGAAATGCAAGATCATATAACCCCTATAGAAGGAAATTTGGCAATATCTCCCAAAGCAAAAGGTATGAATGTACCCTCTGACCTAGTGTTATAGATTGAATTGTGCCCCCTCCCCCAAATCCATGTTGAACCCCTAACCCTCAATGTGACTGTATTTGAAGACAGGGCCTTTAAGAACATAATTAAGGTTAAATGAGGTCATAATAGTGGGCCCCTAGTCCAACAGAACTGCTGTCCTCATAAAAAGAGGAAGAAGAGATACCAGGAACACACATCACAAAGAAAAGCCCATGTGAGAAGGCAGCCATCTGCAAGCCAGGAAGAGAGGTCTCCCCAGAAGCCAACCCTTTGAGCCCCTTGATCTTGGGCTTCCAACCTCCAGAACTGTGAGAAAGTAAATTTTTGTTGTTTAAGCCACTCAGCCTGTGGTTTTCTATTATAGCCACCCAAGCAGCCTAACACAACAGACAAGCCATAACATACTTCTACAAAACTATCCTGAAGTTACATTTCTAACAATATAAAATACAACTGTGCAAGGCTAGTCACTACAGCATTGTTGCAAAATTGGAACATACCTAAATGTCCAAGTATAGAAGACTTGTTGAAAACTATGTATGAACACATATATAAACTGATATGCAGTGATTTCTCAGGACATAATGTTAAATTTAAAAAGTACAATGCAGTTTGAAAAAGACAGATGCACCCCTATGTTTATCGCAGCACTATTTACAATAGCCAAGAAATGGAAGCAACCTAAGTGTCCATGAGTAGATGAATGGATAAAGAAGATGTGGTACATATACACAATGGAATATTATTCAGCCATAAGAAGAAAGCAAATCCTACCATTTGCAACAACATGGATGGAGCTAGAGAGTATTATGCTCAGTGAAATAAGCCAAGCTGAAAAAGACGAGTATCAAATGATTTCACTCATGTGGAGCATAAGAGCAAAGAAAAAAACTGAAAGAACAAAACAGGAGCAGACTCACAGAACCCAAGAACGGACTAATAGTTACCAAAGGGAAAGGGACTGGGGAGGATGGGTGGGAAGGGAGGGACAAGCGGGAAAAGGGGGCATTACGATTAGCAGACATAATGCTGGGGGGGCACGGGGAGGGCTGTACAACTCAGAGAAGACAAGTAGTGACTCTATAGCATCTCATTACGCTGATGGACAGTGACTGTAATGGGGTAGGTGGGGGCGACCTGATGAAGTGGGGAGTCTAGTAACCATGATGTTGCATATGTAATTGTAGATTAATAATACCAAAAAATAAAAAATAAAAAAAGTACAATGCAGAAGAGCATATAACTTGCTACCATTGTGCAAGAAAGAAGGGAAAATAAGAGAACATACATATCTTCACAAAAAGGAACACAGGACAAATAAACCAGAAAGCATGAAGTTGGTGAGGGAAATGGGGTGGAAGGGATACAGAAATGTGTGACACTTCTTTTGAATATGCCCTTTTATATTGTTGTTGATGCTCTACATACTCAAAATAAAATTCAATCGACAAGGATGGTAAGGGGGAGAAAAAAACCTAAATCTGAAAGCAAATTAAAAAATGAATCCAACTAAATCCACACTAGAGGAGGGGCAAAAAAGGAATAACTAAGTAACTTACGAACATAATACTTTACTTTTTTGCTGGTGGGGGAGAACTGCAAACAATCCTGAATTCTTTTTAGTGCTTTATTTCTTATAGATGCATGGGCAAAGGTAATTAAGAACTATTTTAGATGTATTATAGGATTGAATAAATGAGTAAAGGTGTTGATATTGGAAATAAGGATTTTTACTGTGGAAGAAAGGATATAAAAATATGGAATGGCAGAAGGCAAGAAAGAACCCTTGTGGGAAGGGACTATAATTGGAGGTATCTTCATGAACTCTTGATTTCTAAAATATGTATATGTATGAATATATATGTACGTTTGTGCATGTACATATGTGTGTATATATGGATGCATCTATTTCTCAGCTTTGTTCACAGAAAGCACCTAGAAGCAAAGATACCCTGGACATAGCTAGCACCAAGATTTGGTCTCTAATACCATTTCCTAGTAAAAGGAACCAGGGTTCCTTAGAGGAATGGCTGACTCCAGAGAAATACAAGATAAGCCTGGAACATCTTCTTATGCCAGAAAGTATGGAAGCACCGGAGGGAAAAGAAAGGAAAGCATATCCCCAACACAGGAACCAGCTTGAAGGGGCCCCCACTGGTTAAATCAGGGACAATTTGAACACTAAAATAATTAAGAGTCATAATTTATAAACTGTTGAAAAAATAGGAATTTATGATTCTATATCAATGATTGATAGACAGGGTTTTTTTCTTACAACAGAATGCTGAATGTCAACTGGTAAATACAGAGAAACCAGTAGAGCTGGAAAACCATAATTCTGCAACCATCATAGCAAAGATTGGTTTAAGGCAAGAATCATAAAAGGATGCTAAATCTAAGGGGATATTTTGTTGAAAAGCAAAATACTTGCATAGTCTTAATTTGTCTCCCCAGATTGCTTACTAGTTGTAGGGAAAAATAACAGTAACTATACAGTGAAGAAATTAATCAACCTTGATTGGATGGTGTAAAAATTAACATTACCAGAAAAGGACATCATATTGACACAATATGTTGAGAAAGACCTACCATCACTTAAGCAATGTTCTAGCCAGTATGTGTAACCTGAGTCTACTCATGAGAAAACATCAGAAAGACCTCAAATGAAAAGCATTCTATCTTATTTTTTAAAGTCAATGTCAACAGAGACAAAGAAAGGCTGTAGAAATGTTCCAGATCCAAATAGATGAAAGAGACATGACAACTAAATATGACACCCAGTCCTAGACTGGATCCTGTACTGGAGGAGAAAAACTGTCACAATTGACAAGATTAGAATGTAGATGTAAATCCAATAAAACTACCAGTGTTAAATTTATTGCAGTTGAGAATTACATGGTTATTATGTAAAAAAAATTCCTATCCTTAGGAAGTATGTATTGAAGTATTCAGGGGCAAAGTGCCATGATATATCCAATGTACTCTCAAGCAGTTCAGAAATAAAGTAAAAAATGAACAAAGAGAGAGAGAGAGAATGCCAAAACAAATACAGTAAAATATTAACAATGGGCGAATGCAAGTAAAAGGTACTAACCTTAGTCTTACAAGTTTTCTGTAAGTTTAAAAGTATTAGTATCCTGCTGCTGCTGTCACAAATTACCACACTCAGTGCTTTTAAAACACAAACTATTATCTTACTATCTACAAAAACAAAGCTGTAGAATTTTTCTTTCTTTACCTTATTCTTTGGGCGCCTACAATTTTAGTTAACTTGAGCTCACTTGCCAAGAAAAGACTGAATACTGGGAAACAAAAACATGGAGAACTCAAAAGAGCAGGAAAAGGAACAGATGGGATACCTAAAGGCTACAGAATCTGAAATCTTTTGGGGAATCTGAGTCATAAGAGTTCAAACAGTCTTTAACTGTATTGGAGATTATATAACTTATATGTAACCCTACTGGACAGTCTTTTAATAAATGAAAAAACACCCTCAGTTTTACACTGCCTAGCAATAGCATCCACCAAGAAAAACTTTTCTCTTACTGAATTATCTAAATTTAATGTGGAACCAATCTTCAAGGCAATGGCATAAATCTCTAGAATCACTATTTTTCATTACTCAGAATATATCATATTTCCACCCACAAGCTTCTTCATTGAAATGAATAAAGACCAACATCAAATTCTTTACTCCAGGGGTTTAATTACACTGGGCACTGCTCCAAGTTCACCATTATTTAGAGCTGGAACTATTTACTCCATTAGGTTGGCCAACCAGGCTGGCGCCTGAAAATTCTAATGGTGGTGACCTTCCACCCAGCAAGATGAAGCAAAGGGTGAAGTAATAGGAAGTCCCTGGGGCAGTTTTATCTAGAAGAAAGGAAAAAAGTGTTTCTTTATGGCTAAGTCACATCTATAAGCCTCAGTTTATTTATTAAACAAGCTTTCATCTAAAGAAATCATGCATGCAAAAGCTACTGCCACAGCAAGCTTACATACAGTTCTAAGCCATAGTTCAGAGTTCAAAGTCATGTCCTAACTCAGCAGTACCAGGTACAAGACCTTAACCCTCTCTTTCAAACTGCAGCTCCATGATTTCCCACTAAGAATCACCACATCATCAGAGGCCCTTCATTGATTTTATAATCCAGCACATGGATCTATTGGGACAGAACTGCAGGCAATGCTATCAGCATGAACAATTATAATAAAGAACAGCAAAATCTAAAGCTTATGGAAAAGGTCAGTAGATAGAAATATGGATTAGCCCACCATGGAATATTCTGCTTCCTTAAAGCACCACTTACAACTCAATAATCCTTTCATGCAGATGGGATATAATGCAGGTGCATCTGCCAGAGCTGTCAACTGGCAGAAGGAAAGCCTCATGCTCTGTTACATGACAGTTAAGAAAAGAACACCTGTGAATCTGATCCAAATGTGTACAACCCAGAATGTAAATAATTTATAGCACTCTGCCTTGATAGTGTATCCTGAGATCGAGAGACAAAAAATAATCCTCAAAGTATATTCAAATATGTAATTTTCTAGGAACTCCAAGCATAACAAAGGTTTGTGATTTAGCTATAAAAGGCTTTTAACCTGGAATACAGAGTCTAGCGTTCTAATTCCAACTCTGTTAGAAACCAGCAGTAATTAGGCAAGACATTTCACTGTTCTTGACCTTGGTTACCTCCTCTGTAAGGTAAGGGAAATGGCCTAGCTTACCTCTAAGTCAAAGGTTCTACAAATTTTTTACATGCTCTCACAAAATCTATAAATAAATACAAAAATAGTTATTTTTGAGGGATCCACCAATGCACTTCTTGATATTTTATGCAAAAAAAAGAGGAAATAATAAGTATGGAAGACTTCCCCTATGCCTGTTATGTTTTCTTTATTTTTTTATGGCCAAATCCCATAAAATCACTTCTGGACAGGTGGTATAAACCTCATTCACATAGGAAAATGACTCAAACAAGGCAGGATGGCGAAAAAAGCATTTAGCTTTGCAACTAGACAAGCCTAGGTTCAAATTCTAACTCTGCCATCCACCAGCCTTGTGACCCATGGTGAGTTACTCAATTCTCTGAAACTCAATTTCATCATCTATAAAAGAGACATTTTCTTCTTAGGCTTGTTCTGAGGATTAAATGAAATATATGTGAAGCCTCTGGCACATAGTATGGAATGAATATAGTTTTCTCCTCTTCTTTTTTACATGACTATGCAACATTCTAAGCAAATACCATGTTTCCATGTCTGCTCTCCTTTTAAAGCACCATCAAGAGCTAAATTAGGCTCTGCTGAGTCATTTCTATTATTCCCTAAGAATGTTCACAAAAGCTGACTTTGATTTGAAAATCTCTGTATGTCATGAATAAAATATCTTGTTGAGTAAGCTTCAGAAAACAGAGTTTTGATACTTTTGGCTTATAAATTCTATCCAGACTTAACTACAGAAAAATGGAAAGGTTCTTAAAAACAAAGGGCAAATATTCAAATATCAGGTTTTACACTGACCAGAAAAAAAGAATGCATTGTCCTTACCCATTAAAAAGGAACAAAAAACATCTTCCCCTCACTAAAAGATGCATCCCTCTCACCTTTGATGAGCACAATTGTTAAACCTACTTTTCTAAAAGCTTAACTATTCCTCCATAAGTTACTTGTAAGCACAAGTTAGCAATTCATCTACCAACATACATTTATTCCAAAAGATACACACTGGTCACTCAAACATTAGTGATGGATTAACAGTACACCACCTGTTCAAGCCAAATGCCAGGCTTCTTCTTTAGGCCATGCTTTTCCTCATTTCCCACAGTGTAATCCATGGTATTATTACAACAGCTAACACATTTACAGTTCTAGCTATGTGTCATGCTCTGCTCCAAACACCTTAATTTCTTAATTTATTTATTCTTCATATCAACACCAAAGATAGGTACTAATATTATCCCTACTTTAGAGAAGGGCTCCAAAACATCTCTAGAATATATCCCCTTTTGAATATGCCACAGACCCTAGTCTTTTTTCAGCAGACTGTATCAACAGTCTCTAACTGGTAGCTGCATCTGGTACCCCACTCTTTAACTCTCAATCCACCCTCTACAATGCCTTCAGAATCACTTTTCTACAATGCTAAATTAATCATATTAGTCCCTACTTAAAATCTTTACTAGTTCCTGACTATCTATAGGATAGATTCAAAATCCTTAATCCATTAAGACCTTTCACACCTGGGTAATATTCACCTTTCCACTCTTAACTACTACCTCCTCCTTACCCTTACCCACTTTCTAGGCTCCAGTCTCAAATTCCTCACTCTCTCCTGAACACGGCAGACTAGAACACATCCATACCATGCAAGTGCCATATTCTCTGCCCAGAATGCTCACTGCCACCCACCCCCCACTCCCCATCTCCCCATTGCTAGCAGAGTGCAAATTCTTGTTCTTCCTATAAGACTATTCAAGTGTCCACCCTGCCTCTTATTAAGCCTTTTGCAGCCACTGGAGAGCCTCTCTTCTGGATACCCACTGCACTCCCCTCTAATAGCACTAAATCTCACAGTACACTAGCTATTACTGTAAGAACCTATTTCCCCCCTAGAATATGGGATCTATAAGGGTAGAGTCCATTGTTAGTTGTATAATGAATGCATAGTCTGGCAAATGAGAGACATTTAACAAATAGTGAATAAAATAGTCTCCATCCAAATGGTGCAATATACGAATCTTGTAAACATCTCCTTTTCATACTTTTCTATCTAACATCAGAACTCAGGAGTTTACAGCTTTTCTTCGAACCAAAGACAACTTTCTCATCTTCATTCTAAATTAGTTCATAAAGTAATGACAAACCTTGCTACTCCTCCCCTTACACATGAAAAATCCTAAATTACACACTAAAGCTTTTCATAAATTTTCTTCTTCAATGCATAATACTAATGGAAAAAAATAATCCTAATGGGGGGAGAAGGCACAGATCCATTAGCCATTTCTACCCACTGTCCACCTTCACACTACAATATAAGCAGAATTATATAGTTTCTAGAACTGTATAACCCATTCAGGTTCTCCAGGCAGCCCAAGAAATCCTGTTGCTTCAGACAGATCTATAAGCCTTTTAGAATGCTACACCAAACACAGCTTGGAATTACTGTTTCTCATTACTGATGTGCTTTCTCCTGGACCCTGCTGTGAGATAAAATGGAATTAGAGCAGCATTACTAGCTATAGAATGACTGAGAGATATACAGGGTTTTTAATATACTTCTTGAATTCACAGACAGTGAGACATTTTTGAATCTTAACATAAGAAAAGAAAGAGTGAAAAATAAGGTGCAGTTTATCTGCAGATCACATAAATGAAAAATACCGTGCTAGTATCTGTGAGTAGCTAAATGCCACATTAAATACTCAGGCTCAGGGAGCTGAAGCACAGGGATGATGGTGATGATAATGTCTGTAGTCAAACAACACTTCTTACATAATTGATCAGCACAAAGAAGGTGATTTCAGGAAGCACTCTTCTAAAAGGTAAATTCACCATTCCCTCAGAGTCAAGGGTAAGGTCAAGGACAACAGTGCTACCAAGAGACAGAAAAGGGGCCAACTATTTTAAAGGAAGAAAAAAAAAAGTTCAAGGAAGGGTGAGAAAAGGACAGGATGAGACTGGGAGCAGAAAAGTAGTGTGTTGTATCAAAAATGTAACCGTCATAGCAACATTTAAAAATGAAAATTAATAGTTGTGGTAAGCAGAATTCTAAGAATGACCCTAAGTGACTCTCACCCTCATTTAATCCCCTCCCCTTTGATTGTGGATGGAACCTGTGAATGTAATGGGACATCACTGCCATGATTATACTATGTTACATGGCACAGTTGACATTAATATAGAAAGATTATCCCAATGAGCTTGATGTAGTCATATGAGCTCTTTAAAAAGCAGAGTTTTCTCTGGCTAGTGGCACAAGTCAAAAATTTGAAGCATAAAAGGGTTTAACAGAAGCTAGTGGGACCATGTGTCAAGGAAATGGGGACTTAGGACCTACAGCTACAAGAACTGAATTTTGCCAACAATCTGAATGAATTTGGAAGTGGATTATTCCCCAAGGTTTCCAGATAAGAGACCAATCTGACCAACACCTTCATTTAAGCCTTGGGAGACCCTAAGCAGAGAATCCAGTTGAACACATCAGGTCTTCTGATCTACAGAACAACTAGAGTATACTATGAGGTGATAAATGCTTGTTGCTGTATGCTGCCAAGATTGAGGTAATTTACTATGCAGCAAAAGAAAACTAACACAATAGGGTAGGGTATAAATATAAACTAATAAACTCATATTTCAATAGCACCTTTGACCTCAGATTTCTCAAAAGGACTTGATATATTTTACAAAAGCTATAAAGGAGGATAAATTCACCTTCTCAAAAAAAGAAAGAAAACAAAAACTCAGTGAATTTTTTGAAGCAGGTAAAGAATCTCACCTCTTTCAGTCCTGTCTCAGGAGTGAAGATGGTTATCTTTAATGAACAAAGTTCCTTCTTAGATGATACATGATCCATATTTTTTTTTTTTACCAATTAGGGAATAGGATATGATTTGGAGTTGAGAAACCCAAGCACAACTGGGATGGCTCTGTCCCTCCTTTTTAATTCCTCAAATACCATGTAAATTACTTCTCAATTCTAGTCAAAGCTGATCCTAATGAAAATATTCGGCACAACTGGTTAACAGTCAAGTGACCATCAAAATAGCTTCAAATTACACAGGATTTTTTTTTTCTGTTCAAATAATTTACAACAGGGACTCCCAGGATTAATTTCACATATTTGTTCTATTGGATTGTATAAATTGGAGCAGTTACTAGGTCCTACAAAACTTATATTATCCATTCTACTTACCACAGGGGTACCTGCTAGCTGTGGTACCATGGGCAAGTTACCCTCCCAAACCTTCCATTTCTTCATAAGTAAAATGGAAAATCAGTATCTACCTCCTAGTGATAGACTGAAGACTAAACAAAATAAACACAGGAAGCATTTAGAAAACACCATCTAGCACAGTGCAAGAGCTCAAAAATTATTTTCTATTTTATATGTCACTCAAAGTCAACTGAGTAAATAAAAATAGTGGTAAACTCAGCCCTGTTCACAATATTACAAATTTTAGAAAAAAAAATGTATGAATAGCAGCATTACTCACAATAGCCCAAATGTGGAAAAAACCCAAATGTTCATCAAGTGATAAATGCATAAACAAAATGTGGTTTATCCATACAATGAAATATTTGGCCATAAAGAGAAACAAAGTAGTATTACAGGATAAAATATGGATAAACCTTGATAAACACTATACACAAAAGACGCCAGACACAAAAAGCTACATACTGTATGATTCCATTTATATAAACTTCAGAATAGGAAAACCCATAGAGATAGAAAGTGAGTTTTAGTAGTTGTCAGGCACTGGGGGAAGAAGGCAATGGGGAGTGACAGCTTAATAGGTATGGGGTTTCTTTTGGGGGGTGATGGAATTATTCTGGAATTTGATAGTGGCAATGCTTGTACAGTGTAGTAACTATATTAAACACTATTGAATCTGCACTTTAAAAACGGGAATTTTAACTATTCCAAAAAATAGAAGAAGGAAAGTTTCCAAATTCACTCTACAAGACCAGGTTCATCCTGATACAAAAACCAAAGACACTACAGAAAAAGAAAACTGCAGACCATATCGCTCAGGATTATAGATGCAAAAATTCCCAACAAAATACTAGCAAACCAAATTTAAGAATACATTAAAAGGATCATTCACCATGATCAAGTGAGATTTACTCAAGGGATGTAAGGATGGTTCAATATCCACAAATTAATCAAAGTGGTGCATCACATTAAAAAAGGAAGGATTTAAAACCATATGATCATCTCAATGGATGCAGATAAAGCATTTGATAAAATTCCACATCCACTCATGATAAAACTCTCAACAAAGGGGGTATAGAGGGAATATACCTCAGCATACTATAAAGTCCATATGTGACAAACCCACAGCCAACATCATACTCAGTGGTGAAAAGAAAGCTAAAAGTTTTACCGCTTAAGCTCAGGAACTAAACAAGGATGCCTACTTTCACCACTTTTATTCAACACAGTACTGCAAGTCCAAGCCACAGCAATCAGACAAGAGAAAGAAATAAAAGACATCCAAATTGGTAAGGAAGAAGTAAACTCACTATTTAAAGATGACATGATACTATACAGAGTAAACTCTAAAGCCTTCATCTAAAAAACTATTAGAACTAATAAATGAATTCAGTAAAGTTGCAGGATACAAAATCAACATACAAAGTCTGCTGCATTTCTATATACTAAAAATGAACTAACAGAAAGAGAAATTAAGAAACAATGCCATTTACAATTACATCAAAAAGAGCAAAATACCTACAAATAAATTTAACCAAGGAGATGAAAGACCTGTACCTGAAAACTATAAGACAATCATGAAAGAACTTGAGGATGACACAAATAAACTGAAAGGTATACCACAGCTCATAGATTGGAAGAATTAATACTGTTAAAATGTCCACACTACCCAAAATTATCCACATTTCAATGCAATACCTATCAAAATACCAAGAGCATTTTCTACAGAACTAGAACAAATAATCCTAAAATTTGTTGGAACCACAAATGACCCCAAATAGTCAAGAAAATCTTGAGAAAGATGAAAACAGCTGATGAAACTCTATTTCAAACTATATTACAAAGCAACAATAATTAAAATAGTATGGTACTGGCACAAAAAGAGATACATACACCAGTGGAACACAGCAGAGGGTACAGAAATGAACCCACATCAAATGGTCAATTAATATATGACAAAGAAGACAAGAATATACAATTGGGAAAAGACAGTCTCTTCAATAAATGGTATTGGGAAAACTGGACAGCTACATGCTAAAGAATGGAACTGGACCACTGTCTTACATCATACACAAAAATAAACTTGAAATGGATCAAAGACTTAAATCCAAAACCATAAAACTCCTAAAAGAAAACATAGTACATTCTGGAATATATGCCTCAGCAATTTTTTTTATGGGTATGTCTATCCAGGCAAGGGAAACAGATGCAAAAATAAACAAGTGGGACTACAGCAAACTAAAAAGCTTCTGCATAGCAAAGGAAACCATGAAAAAAATAAAAAGGCAATTCACTGAATGGGAGAATATATTTTCAAATGTTCTATCTGATAAGGGGTTGACGTCCAAAATATATAAAGAACTCATACAACTCAACACCAAAAAATCAATCTGATTAAAAAATGGGCAAAGGACCCCAACAGACACTTTTCTAAGACAATACAGATGGCCAACAAACACATGAAAAAATGCTCAACATCACTATCATCAGGAAAATGCAAATCAAAACCACAACGAGATACGACCTCATGTTAGTCAGAACGGCTAGCATCAAAAAGACAAGAAATAACAAATGTTAGTGAGGATGTGGAACAAACAGAACCCTTGTGCATTCTTCATGGGAATATAAACTGATGTCCAGTATGGAAAACAGAATGGAGTTTCCTCAAAAAATTAAAAATAGAAATGCCACGTAACACAATAATTCCACTTTTGGGTATTTACCCAAAGAAAACAAAATTCCTGATTTGAAAATATATATGCACTCCTATATTTACTGCAGCATTACTTACAAGAGCCAAGATGTAGAAGCAACTCAAGCAACTCAACTTTATCTATCAACAGATGAATGGATAAAAGAGATGTATACATACACAATGGAATAATACTTAGCCATAAAAAAGAATGAAATTTTGCCAACTGGGACAACATGGAAGGAACAATGTAAAGGGTATTATGCTAAGTGAAATCAATCAGGGAAAGAAAGATAAGCACCACATGATGTCACTTACATGTGGAATCTAAAAAACAAAACCAATGAATAAACAAGCAAACAAACAACCCAGAAACAGACTGTAAATATAGAGAACAAGCTGGTGGTTGTCAGAGGGGAGGTGGGTGGAAGGATAGGTAAACAAGGTGAAGGAATATTAAGAGGTATAAACTTCCAGTTATAAAATAAATAAGCCATAAGGATGAAAGACACAGCAGGAGAATTAAGTCAACAGTATTGTAATAACTTGGTATTGTGACAGATGGTAATTACATTTCTCATGGTGAAGATTTTGTAATGTACCTAAATGTTGAATCACTATGCTATACACTTGGTACTGTTATAGTACTATGTCAGTGATACTCAAATTTTCAAAAATGGGAATTTTATGCTATCTGAATTATATCTCAATTTAAATATACATGAGAATGTCTCCTTTTGCACATGAAGAACTAACTCCTACAGGACTTGCCTTAATGACATCAATAACTAGAAAACCAGATAAAATATATAAAACAAATGTTTCAGACACTGGAACAGATGGTACTGGACTGTGATCCCTAAGAGAGGAGATCAAAATGAGCCCCTTCATGGCTTTCTGAATGAATGCAATTTCCAAACAGTGGCACAAAGTAGGGAACCCAAACACAGCCCAATGATCCCAATAAATTAAGGTGACAAAACCTGCAATTCAGGAATGCCAAGGCAAATGAAATTTTTGGGCCAAACACTGAAGAAAAAGAAATTATGCAAAGAAAAGGGCTCCAGTAATCTGCGAGAACATCTCTTGGAGACATGAGCTAAACAACAATCTGCACATGCACAGGGTAAAATCCACAAGACCAGATAAAGAACAACTAACTACTGGGGAGCTGTAAGCAAACAATACCCAAAGCTCAAACAGCAGGATACACTCAAATTCCCATCAGACAGAATGGAGAGATCAACTTGAATACACAGAGCATTGAATAGGAATTCCAGGAGAGACACACTTTAGTACTAAGGCTAAATTAGTCCTGAAGTAAAGAATACTCTGAATCTGACCTTAAAAGGCTTAAGAACAAGATTTGGAATGATTATTCTGATGCACAAATAACTATCTTTCAAAACAAACTTTAAGACTCTACAGAGAAAAACCAAAATGTGATCACCCAGTAAATTCACAATGTTCAAAAACCAACAAAAAATAATGAAATAACAGCAAAAATTATTTTATTGTATGGGATTAACAACAGATTTGAAACTTCAAAAGAACAATCAGTGAACCTGAAGGCATAGCTACAGAAATTATCCAAACTGAAGCAAGAGGGGAAAAAAAGTTTGGAAACCAAATGAACAGAGCTTTAGTAACCTGTGCACTAACATCAACTCGTCCAATATATGTGTAATTAGAGTTCCAGAAGAAGAGAAAAAATATTGGATGAGATAATACCTAAAAATTATTCAAACTTGGAGCAACATCAGCAAGAAGGCAGGCTAAGATGACACAGGGCATCATTCCTCTAAAAAAAGACCAAATAAATAACAACATACAGACCAGTAGCTTTGGGAGAATTCTAGAAATCAGTTAAAAAGCAAATGCTTAACCAAGAGAAAGCTGCACTCAAAATGGTAGTAAATTTCATGTTTTCTTGTCACCCCACGCTCCACCCCTTCCCAAAGGCAGCACAACATATCAGGAAGAAGCCACCCAATGTCTACTCCTTCATTAGGGCAGAAGGAAGAGTAAAAGTAGGTTTCAAAGATTCAAGCTGGCGGCGTGAGAGGTGAGACAGAGAACTCCACCCAAAACCACAGATAGTGCAAAAATATAGTTAATACAACTAACCGTAAAACAGCAACAGGAAAGAAGGCTACACCAGACTGCATACAGACCTCACGAACAGAGCAGAATTCACGAAACAGTAATGTACGAAAGCCTTGATCCGGTGGGACCCGAGCCCTTCCCCCACCCCAGCTCACCAGCAGGAGGAAGAAGAATGGAGGGGGGAGAGGGTGGAAGTGTGGGACTGCTGAACACCTAACCCTGGAGACCTGCTTTGAGAGCAGAAACCTACCTTGTGTGGTGCTCTGGAGGGTGGGGAGCTGGGACAGGCAGAGTGCTTGAGAGACAGATTCCAGCTCATTGTGGAGGAAGGAATCCACACCCAGCCGCTCTGGGACAAGGGAAAGGCAGGCAGTCTGAGAGACTTCCCAGCAGCGAGAGGGCTGCTGAAGGGGCCGGGTTTGCACGGAGCTTGCTGCACAGGAGAAGGGATAGGGAGCAAGGTTGTCTGGGTGCACTCTGCCCAACACATTGGAAACTTTGAGGAGCTTCAAGCACTCCATTTCCCTGGCTGGCTACTCAGCTCCGAGGCCGCCACTGTGATACCCAGCCTGCCAAGCCTTGCTCCTGGTCTAACGGCACTGGATCGCAAACCGGCAGTCTCTATGCTGGCGACAGGTCTGTCAGAGGGAGGCCCCGCCTACAACACCTAGAGATGCAGAGCACAGACGGTTACACCTGTGTGCTTGGCCCACTGGCTCTATGGAACACAGGCATGGCAAACGGGATCAGGAAAAAGATCTTTCCTCTCCCCAGGCATCAGCTCCACTCCCCTATGACCCTCAACCTCACTCTAGGGGCTGAGCAGCTCCAGAGACTGGAGCTTCTGGGCACTAGAGGGCACCACACAGAAATATGAAACGTCAAAAGAACATGGTTCAGACCAAAATCTCACAAACCCCAGAAAAAGGGCCAAATGAAACTGAACTCACCAATCTTCCTGAAATAGAGTTCAAAATAAAAATCATAAACATGCTTATGGGGGCACAAAAAAATATTCAAGAACTCAAGAATGAATTTAAGATGAAGATTCAATCATTAAGATATTCCACATCTGAAAGGAAACATACAATGGAGGAATTTTAAATCAGATTAGATGTAGTAGAGGAGACGGTAAATGGAGTAGAAATTAGAGAACAGGAATACAAAGAAGCTGAGGCACAGAGAGAAAAAAGGATCTCTAAGAATGAAAGAATATTGAGAGAACTGTGTGACCTATCCAAACCGAACCATATTCACATTATAGGGGTACCAGAAGAAGAAGAAGAGAGAAAAAGGGATAGAAAGTGTCAGTGAGGAGGTAATTGCTGAAAACTTCCCCAATCTGGGGAAGGAGATAGTCTCTCAAGCCATGGAAATGCACAGATGTCCCAACACAAGGTACCCAAGGAAGACAATATCAAGACATTTAAGAATTAAAATGGCAAAGATCAAGGATAAAGACAGACTTTTAAAAGCAGCGAGACAGAGAAAAAAGATCACATACAAATGAAAACCCATCAGGCTATCATCAGATTTCAAAACAGAAAACTTACATGCCAGAAGGGAGTGGCATGATATATTTAATGCAATGAAGCAGAAGGGCCTTGAACCAAGAATACTCTACCTGGTAAGGTTATTTAAATTTGAAGGAAGGATTAAACAATTTTCAGATAAACAAAAGCTGAGAGAATTTACCTCCCATAAACCACCACTACAGTGCATTTTGGAGGGACTCCTATAGATGGAAGTATTCCTAAGGCTTAATAGATGTCACCAAAGGGAGTGACACCCAAGAGTACAGAATATGATTCATAACATACAAAGAATGGAGGAGGAAGAAAAAGGAGGGGAAAAAAAAGAATCTTTAGGTTGTGTTTGTAAGAGCATACAAAGTGACTTAAGTTACACTGTTAGATAGTAAAGGAATTACCCTTGAACCTTTGGTAACCACAAATCTAAAGCGTGCAATGGCAATAAGTACATACCTATCGATAATTACCTTAAATGTAAATGGTCTAAATGCACCAATCAAAAGACACAGAGTCACTGAAAGGATAAAAAAACAAGACCCATCTATGTGCTGCCTACAAGAGAATCACTTCAAACCCAAACACATACACAGACTAAAATAAAGGGATGGAAAAAGATGGTTTATACAACTAATAGGGAGAAAAAAGCAAGAATTGCAGTACTTGTATCAGACAAAATAGACTTCAAAACAAAGAAAATTACAAGAGACAAAGAAGGACATTATGTAATGATAAAGGGGTCAGTTCAACAAGAGGATATAACTATTATAAATATCTATGCACCCAATACAGGATCACCTACATATGTGAAACAAATACTAACAGAATTAAAGGGGGAAATACAATGCAATGCATTCATTTTAGGAGACTTCAACACACCATTTACTCCAAAGGACAGATCAACCAGACAGAAAATGAATAAAGAGACAGACGCACTGAACAACATGTTAGAACAGATGGACCTAATGGACATCTACAGAACACACCATCCAAAAGCAACAGGATACACATTCTTCTCAAGTGCACATGGAACATTCTCAAGAATAGATCATATATTATGCCACAAAAAGAACCTCAGTAAATTCAAAAAGATTGAAATTTTACCAACCAGCTTCTCAGAATATGAAGGTATGAAACTAGAAATAAATTACTCAAAGAAAATGAAAAAGCCCACAAACACATGGAGGCTTAATAAAATGCTCCTAAATGATCAATGGATCAATGACCAAATAAAAACAGAGATCAAGCAATATATGGAGACAAATGACAAAAGTAATTCAACACCGCAAAATCTGTGGGAGGCAGCGAAGGTAGTGCTTAGAGGAAATATACTGCAATACAGGCCTGCCTCAGGAAAGAAGAAAAATCCCAAATGAATAGTCTAAAGTCACAGTTAATGAAACTAGAAAAGGAAGAACAAATGAGGCCCAAAGTCAGTAGAAAGAGGGACATAATAAAGATTAAAGCAGAAATAAATAAAATTGAGAAGAATAAAACAATAGAAAGAATCAATGAAAGCAGGAGCTGGTTCTTTGAGAAAATAAACAAAATAGATAAACCCCTAGCCAGACTTATCAAGAAAAAAAGACAGTCTACACACATAAACAGAATCAGAAATGAGAAAGGAAAAATCACTATGGATACCACAGAAATACAAAGAATTATGAGAGAATACTATGAAAATTATATGGTAACAAATTGGATAACCTAGAAGAAATGGACAACGTTCTAGAAAAATAAACCTTCCAAGGCCTGGAGCAGATGGTTTCACTGTTGAATTTTATCAAACATTTGGTGAAGACCTAATACCCACCCTCCTTAAAGTTTTCCAAAATGTAGAAGACGAGGGAATGCTCCCAAACTCATTCTACGAGGCCAACATCACTCTAATACCAAAACCTGGCAAAGACACCACAAAAAAAGAAAATTACAGACCAATATCCCTGATGAACATAGATACAAAAATACTCAACAAAATATTAGCAAACCAAATTCAAAAATACATCAAAAAGATCATCCATCATGATCAAGTGGGATTCATCCCCGGGATGCATGAATGGTACAACATTCGAAAATCCATCAACATCATCCACCACATCAACAAAAAGAAGAACAAAAACCACATGCTCATCTCCATAGATGCTGAAAAAGCGTTTGACAAAATTTAACATTCATTCATGATAAAAAGTCTCAACAAAATGGGTTTAGAGGGCAAGTACCTCAACATAATAAAGGCCATATATGACAAACCCATAGCCAACATTACACTTAACAGCAAGAAGCTGAAAGCTTTTCCATTAAGATCGGGAACAAGACAAAGATGCCCACTCTCCCCACTTTTTTTTAATATAATTTATTTTATTATCATTAATTTACAATTACATGTACAATATTACGATTATTAAACTACCCCTTCATCAGGTCCCCCCCACCAACCCCATTACAGTCACTGTCCATCAGCGTAGTGAGATACTATAGAATCACTACTTGTCTTCTCTGAGTTGTACTGCCCTCCCCGTGCCCCCCCAACATTACATCTGCTAATCGTAATGCCCCTTTTTCCCTCTTATCCCTCCCTTCCCGCCCATTTTCCCCAGTCCCTTTTCCTTTGGTAACTATTAGTCCGTTCTTGGGTTCTGTGAGTCTGCTGCTGTTTTGTTCCTTCAGTATTTTTTCTTTGTTCTTATACTCCACATATGAGTGAAATCATTTGATACTTGTCTTTTTCGGCTTGGCTTATTTCACTGAGCATAATACCCTCTAGCTCCATCCATGTTGTTGCAAATGGTAGGATTTGTTTTCTTCTTATGGCTGAATAATATTCCATTGTGTATATGTACCACATCTTCTTTATCCATTCATCTACTGATGGACACTTAGGTTGCTTCCATTTCTTGGCTATTGTAAATAGTGCTGCAATAAACATAGGGGTGCATCTGTCCTTTTCAAATTGGGCTGCTGCATTCTTAGGGTAAATTCCTAGGAGTGGAATTCCTGGGTCAAATGGTATTTCTATTTTGAGTTTTTTGAGGAACCTCCATACTGCTTTCCACAATGGTTGAACTAATTTGCATTCCCACCAGCAGTGTAGGAGGGTTCCCTTTTCTCCACATCCTCGCCAACATTTGTTGTTGTTTGTGTTTTGGATGTTGGCCATCCTCACTGGTGTGAGGTGATATCTCATTGTGGTTTTAATCTGCATTTCTCTGATGATTAGCGATGTGGAGCATCTTTTCATGTGCCTGTTGGCCATCTGAATTTCTTCTTTGGAGAAGTGTCTATTCATGTCCTCTGCCCATTTCTTAATTGGATTATTTGCTTTTTGTTTGTTGAGGTGCATGAGTTCTTTATATATTTTGGATGTCAACCCCTTATCAGATATGTCATTTATGAATATATTCTCCCATACTGTAGGATGTCTTTTTGTTCTACTGATGGTGTCCTTTGCTGTACAGAAGCTTTTCAGCTTGATATAGTCCCACTTGTTCATTTTTGCTTTTGTTTCCCTTGCCCGGGGAGATATGTTCATGAAGAAGTTGCTCATGTTTATGTCCAAGAGATTTTTGCCTATGTTTTTTTCTAAGAGTTTTATAGTTTCATGACTTACATTCAAGTCTTTGATCCACCTTGAGTTTACCTTTGTGTATGGGGCTAGACAGTAGTCCAGTTTCATTCTCTTACATCTAGTTGTCCAGTTTTTCCAACACCAGCTGCTGAAGAGGCTGTCATCTCCCCATTGTATATCCAAGGCACTTTTATCAAATATTAATTGACTGTGTATGTTTGAGTTAATGTTTGGATTTTCTATTCTGTTCCACTGGTCTCCCACTCTCCCCACTTTTATTCAATATAGTTCTGGAGGTCCTAGCCACAGCAATCAGACAACACAAAGAAATAAAAGGCTTCCAGATTGGCAAGGAAGAAGTCAAACTATCCCTGTTTGCAGATGACATGATATTGTACATAAAAAACCCTGAAGAATCCACTCCAAACTATTAGATCTAATATGTGAATTCAGCTAAGTTGCAGGATACAAAATTAATACACAGAAATCTGTTGCATTCCTATACACTAACGATGAACTAGCAGAAAGAGAAATCAGGAAAATAATTCCATTCACAACCACATCCAAAAGAATAAAATACCTAGGAATAAACCTAACCAAGGAAGTGAAAGACCTATACCCTGAAAACTACAAGACACTCTTAAGGGAAATTAAAGAGGACACTAATAAATGGAAATTTATCCCATGCTCTTGGCTACGAAGAATTAATATTGTCAAAATGGCCATCCTGCCTAAAGCAATCTACAGATTCAAAGCAATCCCTATCAAAATACCTACAGTATTCTTCAACGAACTAGAGGAAATAGCTCTAAAATTCACATGGAACCACAAAAGACCCCAAGTAGCCAAAGCAATCCTGAGAAGGAAGAATAAAGCAGGGGGAATTATGCTCCCTGACTTCAAGCTCTACTACAAAGCTACAGTAATCAAGACAATTTGGTACTGCCACAAGAACAGACCCATAGACCAGTGGAACAGAAAGAGAGGCCAGATATAAACCCAAGCATATATGGTCAATTAATATACGATAAGTAGCCATGGATATACAATGGGGAAATGACAGCTTCTTCAACAGTTGGTGTTGGCAAAACTGGACAGTTACATGTAAGAGAATGAAACTGTGGACTACTGTCTAACCCCATACACAAAAGTAAACTCAAAATGGATCAAAGACCTGAATGTAAGTCACGAAACCATAAAACTCTTAGAAAAAAATATAGGCAAAAATCTCTTGGGACATAAACATGAGCAACTTCTTCATGAACATATCTCCCTGGGCAAGGGAAATAAAAGCAAAATGAACAAATGGGACTATATCAAACTGAAAAGCTTCTGTACAGCAAAGGATACCATCAGTAGAACAAAGACATCCTACAGTATGGGAGGATATATTCATAAATGACATATCCGATAAGGGGTTGACATCCAAATTATATAAAGAGCTCACACACCTCAACAAACAAAAAGCAAATAATCCAATTAAAAATTGGGCCGAGGAGCTGAACAGACACTTCTCCAAAGAAGAAATTCAGATGGCCAACAGGCACATGAAAAGATGCTCCACATCACTAGTCATCGGAGAAATGCAAACCAAAAGCACAATGAGATATCACCTCACACCAGTGAGGATGGCCAACATCCAAAAGACAAACAACCACAAATGTTGGCGAGGATGTGGAGAAAGGGGAACCCTCCTACAATGCTGGTGGGAATGTAAATTAGCACAACCATTGTGGAAAGCAGTATGGAGGTTCCTCAAAATACTCAAAATAGAAATACCATTTGACCCAGGCATTCCATTCCTAGGTATTTACCCTAAGAATGCAGGAGCCCAGTTTGAAAGACATATGCCCCTCTATGTTTATCGCAGCACTATTTACAATAGCCAGGAAATGGAAACAACCTAAATGTCCATCACCAGATGAATGGATAAAGAAGAAGTGGTACATATACACAATGGAATATTATTCAGCCATAAGAAGAAAACAAGTCCTACCATTTGTAGCAACATGGATGGAGCTAGAGGGGTATTATGCATAGTGAAATAAGCCAGGCAGAGAAAGACAAGTATCAAATGATTTCACTCATCTGTAGATATAAGAACAAAGAAAAAACTGAAAGAACAAAAGAGCAGCAGACTCACAGAATCCAAGAATGGACTAACAGTTACCAAAGGAAAAGGGACTGGGGAAAATGGGTGGGAAGGGAGGGATAAGGGGGGAAAAAGGGCTTTTACAATTAGCACACATAATGTAGTGGGGGTGGGGGGAAGGCAGTATAACACAGAGAAGACAAGTAGTGATTCTATAACATCTTACTACCCTGATAGACAGTGACTACAATGGGGTATGTGGTGGGGACTTGATAATAGGGGGAGTCTAGTAACAATAATATTGCTCATGTAATTGTATATTAATAATAGCAAAATGAAAAAATAACATGGTAGATGCTGATGGACAGTGACTATAATCGGGTGTGTGGGGGAGACTTGATAATATGGTTGAATGTAGTAACCACAGTGTTGCTCATGTGAAACCTTCATAATATTGTATTTCAATGATAACTTAATAAAAATTTTAAAAATACATGGCAGACAATAAAAAAAAAAGATGGCATAGTGTATGATTCCATCTATATGCTAGTCTCAGAAGGACAAAATTATAGTAACCAAGAGGAGATCAGTGATTGTCAGGATTTGGGGTGGGGAAGAGGTTAACCAAAAGGGATGGCTAGGAGAGCTGTTTCTTGATTGGGGTAGATAATTATACAAATCTATATATGTGTTAAGATTCACAAAAATACACACCCAAAAAAGTCCATTTTACTATATAATTTTTAAGGTAAATAAAAAATTATAATTCTGGGGAAAACTGGTTAACTAAACAGGAGTTTAAAAAGTTATACTTTACCTCTTATTATATATCAAAATATATTCTAGATAAACTAGTAAGTTAAATGTAAATATGAAGTAATACTGATCTTCTTAATATACATGAAGCTCTTACAATTAAAAGACTAAGACTCTCAGAGGAAAATGGGTCAAGCCATGAAAAAACAAGAGTTAAACATACAAAATAGTCTTATCTCATCAATAATCAAACAAATGAACAGTAAAGCAATGAGCCAGTATTTTTCATTAATTGTTTACAGAAAAAAAAAACAAAGGAATGATAACACCAGTATTGGTGAGGGTGGGAAAAGAAAGCTAAAGAAAACTATAATTTGGTATATAACATTGCCTGAAGGTAAGTGGACATATATATATCAGAACCTCAAACAGGCACACACTCTTTCCACTTTCAGGAATTTAGTAAGAAGCTAATTAGACTAGTGTACAAAAACGAATGCAATAGCATCATTTTTTATAACAATGAAAAAGCAGAAACAATAAAGATTAAATAATTATACATCTAGATGATAGAACAGTAAGCCACCATTAAAAATCAAGTCACCTGAATAGTTACTGAAATCAGATTAGGTTATTTTAGTCATCCTGCTATAATTTCTTTCCTGGTCTCCAAAGCAAAGGTAAAAGATTTAGATTTTTGTTCAATGGCAAAGCAGTAATCATAGTATAATGCTAAATTTTAAAGAAATAAGATATAAAACCATATACAAGTCAAATTTTATTTTTTAAATGTATGTATGTATCCACACAGACAAATATGTCACAGTATTCTCTCAGTGGCAAGTTTATGGGTGACTTTTTATGAATCTTTTCTGTGTTTTGTGTATTTTCTGTAATAAACATATGCTTATCATCTTTTTAATCAGAAAATGTTTATTTAAATCATCTAAAATGATACCCAAAAGGAGTTTTAAAACTTGTTTTCTAATCTAGATTATCTGCTATTATCCTAGTCACAAGCATTTCATTGTTACATAAGAATGACAAATCTATATGCAAATTTGTTACTAATCCCAAATAAACCATAACTTCCCAGAGGCATAAGATCTGCAGATAATGGCATCTTGTTAACAGTGTCACCCACAAGATGCAGAATAGTGTGTATACTGGGATGATCCTTTTGTGTCTTGAAATTTTTAAAGAATATTTCAGTAATATATAGAGATTTATGTGCTGATATGCCTATATACTTTTTCCAATTCAGAATTAAAAGAGATAATCAGAAATGGTTACCTTTTTTGGTGGGAAAATAGATTTATATCTTTCAACTGTTTGGATTATGAACTTTTTTTTTTCTGATGCCACCTTGTCAGGTTTTATTAAAATACAAACAAAAATTTTCTAAATTCCAGCAATATCCTTAATAAAGTTACAAAAGCCTAAAATTATTGAAGGTGCAGAACAGGTTCTCTAAGTACATCAGACAATATCCGAGGTCAACAATTCAAGTTAAAAAGAAGAATTTTATCTAGTAATTCTCAGGGCAGTTTGTACATGTTTTTAAGGCTTATTAAAGATAATCATACCTAGTAATAGATGCAAATGTACAAAAGAAATCAAACCCTCAAAGAAGAAACTAAGTTCATTTTTTTAAATGTTCTAAAATGAGAATCATGACATCCTAGCAAGTGCTTCTTCAGAGTCTATAGCTGGACATTTGCCACAAAAGATTTTTGCTCTGATATCAGCTACAACTCATATGACAAAATCTTTAAGGGTTTTTCCTCTCATGCCACCATCTTGAATCTCCATAGAACCATTTTTATATTCTTCATTTATAACTTTTTGTTTTGTTTGCTGCTTACCATGGAGCACTTCTCCAGTACTTCCTCCTGGAACTTCAGGAATCGCTCCTGAACCTCAGCTTCATTGAGGAAAAAGGCAAGGAAGTGAGTAAAGGGCTGCTTTCTTCTAAAAGTGAGCAGAAGAACATCAATCCTAGTTCGGGCCGAAATTACACCACTTCGATGCTGGCCAGTGATAACTGCAAGCAAAAAAAGTGTGGGTTAACATGCTCATGGACCATCAAATGCTTGTAAGAAAAGTGCCTTCTTGATACTGTCATCTTTGGAGAGCTAAACAGTCCTGAAGGTGTACATAATTCTGAACAGGGGACAGTACCAAGTATAAGAAAGTTAACTAATGAATTCAATCTCAGCAGAATAAGGTTTAAAAAATCAGAATATTTAAGACCAGCTGATGAAGCAGAAAAGTGAATCAGAAGCTCAAAGCAAACCTTCCAATGGGAAAGTAAAACAGCACAGCAGCTATAGAAAAGTTTGAAGAGAACTACCATATGACCCAGCAATTCCACGCCTAGATAAACACCCAAAAGAAGTAGGTATTCAAGAAAAACTTGGACACAAATGTTCACAGCAGCTCTATTCACAATACCAAAAGATGGAAACAACACAAATGTCCATCAACTGATAAATGGATGATCAAAATGTGGTACCTCCATACAACAAAATATTATTCAGCCAATAAAAGGAACAAAGTACTGATACAAGCAAAAATATGGATGAATCTTAAAAACATTATGCTAGATGAAAGACACCAGACACAAAAGACCACACACCATATGCTTCCATTTATAGGAAATGTCCAGAACAGGCAAATTCACAGAGAAAGAAAACAGACTAGGGGTGGCCAAGGACTGGGAGGAGGTAGGAATCGGGAGTGACTGCATACTGGGTACGGGGTTTCCTCTTGGGGTGATAAAAATCTTCTGGAACTAGATAATAGTGGTGGTTGTACAACATCATAAATGTACTAAATGCCACTAAATTCAACACTTTAAAATGGTCAAAATGGTAAATTTTATGTTGTGTATATTTTGCAATTTTTTTTTAAAAAGAGCAAAGAAATTCAAATGACAATAAAAAATTAAGAGTAAAAAATGGAATTTTCTGTCATATGAATTTTACTTCAATTAAAAAAAATACTGTGGCAAAAATTATTACTGATTCACTATAGTGAAAGAGCAAGGAAAGTCTACTACAACAGACACAATCCTCTCCTGCATTTATGTAAGTAGAAAATTAATGTACAATGTTTATTCTCATCTAGATTGTATACATAATTATCAAATTTCCACATTTTGGTGTAATCTGGCCTTCTTTGATCTGGGCTATGTCTGTATGTATACATAAATGAAAGTGTGTGTGGCTAGGGGCAGGGTGTGGGGAGACCACAAAGCATAGGCCACTGTCCACAAAGAAACAAAACCACTTAGGGATTTAAAAATCTCTATTTAAACAGAGATTAAACCTCTAGGTTCCAGAACTGGCAAGGCTTGGTTCAAAACAGAAACTAAGGAACGGTACAGAAGATAAAAACAATGAACAAAATTGGCATTTCAACAGACTACTTATTAAAAATGGAAGGGCATAACAACGAAACAAAAACAGCAACAGACTCACAGACTCCAAGAAGGGACTTGCGGTTACCAAAGGGGAGGGGAGGGAGACAGCAGGTGGGTGAGGGAGGGAGAAAGGGATTGTGGGATATCATGATTGGAGCACATGGTGTGTGGGTCAAGGGGAAGACAGTATAGCTCAGAGAAACAAACAGGGACTCTGGCATCTTACTACACTGATAGACAGTGACTGCAATGGGATATGGGGGGACTCGATAATAAGGGTGAATGTAATAACCACATTGTTTTTCTTGTGAAACCTTCATAAGAGTGTATATCAATGATACCTTAATAAAAAAAACGGAGGGGCAATTTCTGAATATAAAATATTGACGTATTAACTGCAATAGTAATACGTGTTATGTACTTTAAAGACCACAGTGCTTGTTTCTTCCAAGCAACTGCAGAAACTAAATTATTCCATTTATTTGTCCTAATACTTTCCATTACAGTACTTGAAATTTTCTGTTAAGAACAACCTTTCTATTTCTTAAAAAGAATGAAAGTATCACACCCATTTTATTATAGAGAAAAAAGGTGGAAATTTCTAGGAAAAGTAAATTATGAATGAATGGATTGACAGAAAGCCTGAGAACTATTTGCCTAAGTAAAAAATTGACATAAGTAATAGCTTAAAAAATGTAAGAAGTAGATATATAGTGTTTTCTAATGATATTTTCATATTATCAGACAGAATACTTTTGAGAGTCTAAAAGATCCAAATGCTTGGTGAAGGGAAGTGCCCACAGCAGGCACTCAAATATTTGCTAGAGAATACTGATAAAGGAGGGTTCAAAGATAAAATGGGACAAAATTAAAGGAAGGTAGAAATTATGATTATCTCTGCTAGAGACCAAAAAGTTTTAATGAGAAACTAAAAAGAAAAGGGATGGAGGGAAGGGAAGCTTAAAACTCATGTTTATGTTTTATTTATATAAAAATTTGGTACAAAATGCTAAATCTGTTCTTTTCCATTAAGAAGGTGGTTTGGTAGAGAATAAAACTAATACAATGTTGAAGGAACTAGTGGTTACCAAAGGGGAGGGGTGTGGGAGGGTGGGTTGGGAGAGTGGGAGAAGGGGATTGTGGGATAGTATGTTTAGTACACATGGTGTGGGGAATCACGGGGAAGACAGTATAGCACAGAGAAGGCAAACAGTGAATCTGTGTCATCATACTACACTGATGGACAGTGACTGAATTGGGGTATGAGTGGGGACTTGATAATATGGGTAAATGTAGTAACCACATTGTTTTTTCATGTGAAACCTTCATAAGAGTGTATATCAATAATACCTTAATAAAAAAATATAAAAACTAATACAATGTTTTCATTTTTCTAACATAACACGCTGAAAAGGACATTTACAAGGTGCTCAGACAGAATGATTTCCAGGAAAGATTCAAAGTTGATCAATGACTAAAGATGAAATATGACAAGGTTAGAAATATTCTACAACTACAAATATCTGAGAAGACTAGAATTTATGGGGCAGAAGTCTAACGAGGGATAAATGGGAAGAAAAGAATTGACTGATGTTAAACTTTAAAAAACCAATTCTTTAACTACAATGACAGTATCATTTTTAAAGCATCTTCTGACATTCCATTACCTGAGACTTCAAAACAGACTAGATCAGACCCTTGTCTAGAGGACAAATTAAAACATACTAGATTATTCCCTTCTCTGGTCTAATTTAGGAGAGGCAAAAGAAGTGGATAAAAGACAGGATTTACCACATCAATGCAAACTGCAGTCTTGATTTCACATCACAATTCAATTTACTCTAACCAATAAATTTGATATTTCTATATATACTTTACTTCCCTACAAGACCAACAAGTTTATCCTCTTCTTTTTCTATTAGATTAGTCTCACTAAATTTTTACTTTAAACAATTAGACACACTCACTTTTCACACTGAAATATCTGTGCTAAGTCAAAATGGAATCTTTACAACCTACCTGCCCTTTGCTGGGTAAGTTTTGGAATGACTCCAGTACCTTAAAATGGCTAAAGATTCCACATTTATACCATGTTATAATTTTAACTGCTATAATAATAATTATAATTTACTTTATGGATAGAAAAAATGGAGAACATATTCAGTTGTTAATGGCAATTATCTCTGAGGTTAATATTATAAGCGACTTCCTTTTATACTATAATTTCTGCAACTTTCAGTTTTTTAAAGCATATATTAATTTTATAATCAGAAAAAACTGAAGAAATAAACTTTAATGAAATTATAAAATTACTTCTATATTGTTAACATGAACTTTAAAACTTAACACTTATGTTTTTATATCTATAATTCTAGTAAGCTGAATATTTAATGAAAATCTTTCAAAAATGTCATTAAAGTTCTCATGATAAGGTTTTCTGAAGTTACCTAGGGGCTGGATAAATTCTAGGACTTTTCTGTCTAATACAGGAGCCCACATGCAGCTAGTTAAATTAAAAGTTAAATTAATTAGAATTAAACAGAATTAAAAATTCAGTTCCTCAGTCATCTTAGCCACATTTCAAGTATTCATAGCCACATGTGGCTAGTGGCTCCTGTACTGAACAATGCAGATACAGAACATTACCCTTCATCACAGAAAGTTCTTCTGGATAGCACTGCTCTAAAGTCAAGCGTGACTTATCTGTCACAGTGATTACACTTACATAGCACAAATGAGAAGAGCACTTGTAATTTTTTCTCCTAAAACTTAATATAATCTGTGGGTCTTTATTAAAAATGGATTGTTGGAATCTTCTGCATTTATTTAACTTTGAAAAAGTCCTATCATTTTAGAATGAGTTTTTAAATATTTTGTCTCGACACCACCCCCCGTTCAAAGCCATTTTACAACACAAGTCTGTACCCACAGTTCGCACCAATGCTTGGTACAGACGGCTTCTGATTTGAATTTTATGATTGAACTATTTTTCCTCACCTGAGCAGTTATTTGAATCAGGTGGGTATTTTAATCATTACTTATCATTTCCTTCCCAGTTTACAAAGCAAGGTAAACACAAGAGATCACTTACGGAAAGGACTGAACTTTATCACAGATCCGCTGATATCATTGGTTTTCTCTCATTCTAACTTGAAACAATTCACAAACTCCGTTTCAAGCTGCTACAGCATGAAATAAATCTCCTAATACACACAAAATCTAGAAACTTTACTCCATCAGCGCAAGGTAAAGTATAAAATGAAAGCCCATGTACTCAATCAAGATAAGGTTGTATAGCTACATCTTTCCTCACTTGGGAGATTGACCCTTTTTTATAGCATAAAAAAGCCAAATAGCTATAGCACCAGATAAAGAATATAGTCACTAAACACCTCAGCTGGGTCACATTATTCCACACCAATTCCATACAAATAAAAGTGATTGCAAAAATATTATATTACAGAGTCTCACCAATTTCTTCTTCTTGTCCAGGCTTAGGAATGCTAATAGAAGTTTTGGTCTCCACTTCTAGTTTCTTCCTAGTATCCCCTCTCTTTCCAACTATGTGCCTACAATATACATAAAAATTAGTTAGTAGAAGGATATTAAATCAAAATGTACCAGAATAAAAAAATTCCATCATATTTAAATCATATGTGGCTAGAGAAAACTTATAGAAAAGTGTTTCAATAAAAGTTCAGTATCTGTAGAGGAAATTGCAAGTCACATAGCTTTATACAACATGCTGCCTTACACTCACTGGCAAAACACTGCCCACCAGCCAATTCAATGCATAGACAGAATAACTATGCCCAACACTTGCTTGCTTCTCAAAATTAGATTCAAAATCTAGGTCTGTAGTTCAATGTGAAGAAAGCTGGCATAGTCTCAAAGGGCACTTCCAGCAACAACTGAGTCTACAGTTAGAGGAGAAAAACCTTGTTCTTTTGGAGAGCAAATTAACTGTATTATGAGTTCATCCTAAGGAATTATCCTTGGTTAATTAAATAAATGTAAAGAGCTTAGCAAAAAACAGGGTTCACCAATCAAGACAGATTCAAAAACACACAGAATTAACAGGTGACCGTCAGGCTGAATTCAGCACACAGACATGTTTTTCTTGGGAGAGTCCACCTAAAAACATAGATTTCCAGGTTCTTTTAAACACTGGATTTAACAAATTATGCTAACAACAGGCTGGCGCCTACTTTCATCATGGAACATGAGTTCATCTGTTGACTTATTTTATTTACATCACTTGCCTAGGCCTGCTAGTATAAGTGATTCTGACAATCCAAGGTTATCTTCTGAGATCCAGAGTAATTAGATGTGTTCAAGTAGATGAGACAACTGGATCCCAGGAGAGAAGTGTCAAGAGTCTATAAAGCACCAAAAGGCCATCACAGGACTATAAAGTTAAGAGAAGAAACTTCGCCATCATCAACAGTATTTCAGCTTCTATGATTTCAATTACAGTTACAAAAGCATGAGTGACTGTCTAAACTGTGCATTTGTTTTCACATGGGACAACAAGGCCCAATTATTTCCACTGAGCTCTAATGTAGTAAGCCAGTTTTTAAAAAACAAGATGTTTAGAAGAGGATCAGAACTCCACAACTGCCATGCAATTTTTCTCTGTGTTGGGCCAGAGATTCTGTCATACCAACTCTGTCAGGCCTCTGTCATTCTAGGCCTTATCAATAAAGGGTGCTTTCAACTAAGCTCCTGTTTGTTAGTATATGGCTAGTACACAAGCCTATCACAAAAAGTAGTTGGCTCAAAGTGGTATTAATAGACTAGACACCTTAGGAAGGGAAAAGGGTTGAGACTGAAGAGGCTTTACAATCAAACAAACCTTGGGAGAAAGTTATTTAACCACTCTAAGTCTATTTTCTTAATTACAAAAATGAAGTAAATAATATCTAAGTATCATAAGATTGCTATGAGGATTAAATGTGATCATATATAAAACGACTTCCCAGTGACTGGTACATAGCTCAGTACAGTCCATGCTATCCTCATTAAGCCCAAATTGGAATCCTTTCAGTTAAGAGTAGGGCCAGACTCAAAAGAGGTTTACGTGGGAAATCTAAAATATTCACTGTAATAATACAAATATGCGGTGAAAGAGTAACTCCTTTTTTGACTATTTAAGTAGGTATTCCTACCAGAGTGAGTGGTTCTCAATCATGGCTACATGTTGGAATCAATCTGGGGGAGCTTCAAAACTAATGATGCCAAGGCCGTGCTAAGAGGAAAGTATATTCCAATACAGGCCGAGCTCAGGAAAGAAGAACAATCCTATATGAACAGTCTATACTCACAATTAATGAAACTAGAAAAAGAACTACAAAGGAGACCCAAATTCAGTAGAAGGAAGGGCATAATAAAGAGTAGAGCAGAAATAAATAAAATCAAGAAGAATAAAAAAATAGAAAGAATCAATGAAAGCAGGAGCTGGTTTTTTGAGAAAATTAACAAAATAGATAAATCCCTAGCCAGACTTATCAAGAAAAAAAGAGTCTACAGACATAAATGGAAATCAGAAATGAGAAAGAAAAAATCACTACAGACACCACTGAAATACAAAGAATTATTAGAAAATACTATGAAAAATTATATGCTAACAAACTGGAAATCTAGAGGAAATGGACAACTCTCTAGAAAAATACAATCTTCCAAGGCTGACCCAGGAAGAAAGAGAAAATCTGAACAGACCTAATACCAGCAACGAAACTGGACCAGATGGCTTCACCACTGAATTTTTTCAAACATTTAGTGAAGAATAATACCCACCCTCCTTAAAGTTTTCCAAAAAGTAGAAGACGAGGGAATACTTCCAAACTCATTCTTTGAGGCCAGCATCACTCTAATACAAAAACCAGGCAAAGACACCACAAAAAAAAAAAAAACTACAGACCAATATCCCTGATGAACATAGATGCAAAAATACTCAACAAAATATTAGCAAACAGAATTCAAAATTACATCAAGAGGATCATACATCATGATCAAGTGGGATTCATCCCAGGGATGTAAGGATGGTACAACATTCGAAAATCCATCAACATTGGCTGGTTAGCCAGAGACAGGTATGATTCCTCATGGGAGGAACAACTTAAGACAGGCACAGTCACAAGGGACCTCAGGTGAGCAATGTGGGGGCCAACTGAGGTTAGGCATAGAACCTAACCCCTCCAGATGAGAGAGACATTGCCTGTGACAAGCTATGTCACAGGCCGAGCTCAGCTAATCATTATCCTGGTACCTTCCACAAATATATGCATATGCATTTGCATCAATTAAAACAAAAAAGGGGGAATGTGGGATTCACTTATAATTTAAGTATAAAAATCATATGAATAATCATAGTTGACTTGATTGATTATAGTAACTGAATTAGTTTCTCTGATATGATTGCCTTTGCATTGCTCACCTTGTGAGAACTTGTTCACTATGTTCCTTGCATTGTTCACCTTGTGGGAGCTTGTTCACTGTATTGCAACTTGTTTGTTATGCTCCAAAAGATTGGAGACTGTTGAGACTTAAGCTTCGAGTTGATTAATGACAGTGTATTGAGTTCCCTATGCAGAATTCTATTGTTGTTAGCAACCATTTGATCAATAAATGTGAGAGGTGCTCTCTCAGCATCAAAAAAAAAAAAAGAAAAGAAAATCCATCAACATCATCCACTGTATCAATAAAAAGGACAAAAACCACATTACCATCTATCTCCATAGATGCTGAAAAAGCATTTGACAAAATTCAACACCCACTCATGATAAAAACTCTCAACAAAATGGGTATAGAGGGCAAGTATCTCAATATAATAAGGGCCATATATGACAAGCCCACAGCCAACATCATACTTAACAGTGAAAAGCCGAAAGCTTTTCCTTTAAGATTAGGAAGACGACAAGGATGTCCACTCTCCCCACTTTTCTTCAACACAGTACTAGAGGTCCCAGCGACAGCAATCAGACAACACAAAAAAATAGAAGGCATTCAGATTGGTAAGAAAGAAGTTAACCTGTCACTGCTTGCAGATGACATGATATTGTACATAAAAAACCCTGAAGAATCCACTCCAAAACTACAAGATCTCATGTCTGAATTCAGCAAAGTTGCAGGATACAAAGTCGATACGCAGAAATCTGTTGCATTCCTATACACTAAAGCTGAACTAGCAGAATGAGAAATCAGGAAAACAATTCCATTCACAATTGCATCAAAAGGAATAAAATACCATACCCAGGTATAAACCTAACAAAGGAAGTGAAACACCGATACTCTGAAAACTGCAAGACACTCATGAGAGAAATTAAAGAAGATTTCAATAAATGGAAATACATCCTGTGTTCATGGATAGGAAGAATTAATATTGTCAAAATGGCCATCCTGCCTAAAGCAATCTACAGATTCAATGCAATCCCTATCAAAATACGAACAGCATTCTTCAACGAACTAGAGCCAATAGTTTTAAAATTCATATGGAACCACAAAAGACCCCAAATAGCCAAAGCTACCCTGAGAAGGAAGAATAAAGCTGGGGGGATTATGCTCCCCAACTTCAAGCTCTACTACAAAGCCACGGTAATTAAGACAATTTGGTACTGGCACAAGAACAGACCCATAGACCAACAGAACAGAATAGATAGCCCAGATATATACCCAAGCATATATGGTCAATTAATATACAATAAAGGAGCCTTGGATATACAATGGGGAAATGACAGCCTCTTCAACAACTGATGTTGGCAAAACTGGACAAGCTATATGCAAGAAAATGAAACTGGATTATTGTCTAACCCCATAGACAAAAGTAAACTCAAAATGAATCAAAGATCTGAATGTAAGTCATGAAACCATAAAACTCTTAGAAGAAAACATAGGTATGCGAAAATTTCTTGAATATACACATGAGCAACTTTTTCCTGAATGCATCTCTCAGGCAAGGGCAACAAAAGCAAAAATAAACAAATGGGACCACATTAAGCTAAAAAGCTTCTTCACAGGAAAGGACACCATCAGCAGAACAAAAAGGCACCCTACAGTATGGGAGAATACATTTGCAAATGACTTATCCAACAAAGGGTTAACATCAAAAATATATGAAGAACTCACATGCCTCAACACCCAAAAAGCAAATAACCCAATTAAAAAGTGGGTGGAGGATATGAACAAACAATTCTCCAAGGAAGAGATTCAAATGGCCAACAGGCACATGAAAAATGCTTCACCTCACTAATCATCATGGAAATGCAAATTACAACCACAATGAGATATCACCTCACACAAGTTAGGATGGCCGACATCGAAAAGAGTAGGAACAACAAATGTTGGCAAGGATGCAGAAAAAGGGGAACCCTCCTACACTGCTGGTGGGAATGTAAACTAGTTCAACCATTGTGGAAAGCAATATGGAGATGCCACAAAAAACTAAAAATAGAAATACCATTTGACCTGGGAATTCCACTCATAAGAATTTACTCAAAGAAAACAAGTTCTCAGATTCAAAAAGACATATGCACCCCTATGTTTATCTCAGCACTATTTACAATGGCCAAGACTTGGAAGCAACCTAAGGGTCCATCAGCAGATGAATGGATAAAGAAGATGTGGTACATATACACAATGAAATACTATTCATCCATAAGAAAGAAACAAATCCTACCATGTGCAACAACATGGATGGAGCTAGAGGACATTATGCTCAGTGAAATATGCCAGGCGGAGAAAGACAAGTACCAAATGATTTCACTCATCTTTGGAGTATAACAACAAAGCAAAAACTGAAGGAATAAAACAGCAGCAGACTCAAAGAACCCAAGAATCAACTAACAGTTATCAAAGGAAAGGGACTAGGGAATGGTGGGTGGGAAGGGAGGGATAAAAGGAAGGAATAAGGAGCATTACGATTAGCACACATAATATAGGGAGGGTACAGGGAAGGAAGTATAGTACAGAGAAAACAAGTAGTGACTCTATGGCATCTTACTAGGCTGATGACAGTAACTGTAAAGGGGTATATGGTGGGGACTCGATAATGGGGAGAAGGTAGTAACCACAATGTTGCTCATGTGAAATCTGAGCATAAGATTGTATATCAATGATATCTTAATTTAAAAAAGAAAGGAACTGGGACTTTCAGGAAGATGGCGGTGTGAGCAGGGCAGCAGAAATCTCCTCCCAAAACCATATATATTTATGAAAATACAACAAATACAACTATTCCTAAAAGAGAGACCAGAAGATACAGGACAACACCCAGCCTGCACCTACACCTGAGAGGTATCGGCACCTAGCAAAGCAGGTAAGATACGTAACTGTGACCTGGCGGGACCCGAGCAATTGCCCACCCCAGTGCACCGGCTGGAGGAGAGGATTCAGAGCAGGGAGGGAGTGGAAGTACAGGCCCATGAAATAACCAGCCCTGGTGATCTGCGCCGGGAGCACCGACACACATCGCGCAGTGTATCGGAGACTGGAGAGACAGCGGGTGCAGGATCTGAGCCAGGGAACACACCCGGGTCCTCTCAGCCGCCTCCCCAGGACAAAAGAAAATCGTGCACTTTTTTAGCGGTCTTAAAGAGACACGGACCCAATGGGGGAGCAGGATCATCCCAGCACACTAAGCCCAGCAGGCTGGGAGTCCTGGGGAATTTCGGAACCCTTGGCTGGCGACTCAGAAAAGGAGCTGCACTGAGACTTCCCACAGAGATCAGCAGCCTCCCATTCGTTCCCACCCCAGCCAGAGGGACAAAAGGCGCTTCGGAGTGGCACGGCCGCAGCTGCGGAATAGTGGAGCAACAGCGCCACCTACAGCAGTTTCACAGACTCTACTCCCAGTGGGCATTTTTTTTCTTTTCCTTGCTTTTCCTCCATTCTTTTTTTTTCTTTCTCTTTTCTTTCTTTCCTTTCTTTTTCTTTTTCCTTTTTTTTCCTTTTAAAAGTCTTAAAGAGCCCAACTGACATACGTGGCACCTACAGGCGACCACTTCTATCGCCATGAAAAGACAGAGAAATGTGGTACAAACAAAGCTTACCCAGACCCAGACAACACCAGAGAGGGAGCCTGATGGGATAGAAATGCACAATCTTCCTGAAAAAGAATTGAGAACAACAGTCATAACGATACTGATGGATCTACAGAGAAATATGCAAGAGCTGAGGAAGGAAGCGAGGAAAGACAATGCAGAAATGAGACAAGCGATCAACGGGCTTAGCAGCAGACTGGACGAGAGGCAAGAGACTGTTAATGGAATAGAAATCAGAGAACAGGAATACAGAGAAGCTCAGGCAGAAAGAGATAAAAGGATCTCCAGGAATGAAAGAATATTAAGGGAACTGTGTGACCAATCCAAACAGAACAATATTCGCATTATAGGAGTAAATTCAAAAATACTGAAATACTACCAACCAACTTCTCAGATCACAAAGGTATAAAACTAGAAATAAATTTTAGAAAGAAAACAAAAAGGCTCATAAATACATGGAGACTTAACAACATTCTCCTAGATAATCAATGGGTCAACGACCAAATTAAAACAGAGATCAAAGAATATTTGGAGATCAATGACAACAATAACACAAAGACACAAATTCTGTGGGACACAGCAATGGCAGTCCTAAGAGGAAAGTACATTGCACTCAAGGCCTATTTAAAGAAGAAAGAACAATCCCAAATGAATAGTCTAAAGACACAATTACTGAAATTGGAAAAAGAAGAACAAATGAGGCCCAAAGACACCAGGAGGGACATAATAAAGAGCAGAGAAGAAATAAATAAAATTGAGAAGAATAAAACAATAGAAAAAAATCAATGAAACCAAGAGCTGGTTCTTTGAAAAAATAAACAAAATAGATAAACCCCTAGCCAGACTTATTAAGAGAAAAAGAGAATCTACACACATAAATAGAATCAGAAATGAGAAAGGAAAAATCATGACGGATCCCACAGAAATACAAAGAATTACAAGAGAATACTATGAGAATCTACATGCTAACAAGCCGGAAAACCTACAAGAAATGGACAACTTCTTAGAAAAAAACAACCTTCCAAGACTGGCCAAGCAAGAAACAGAAAAACTAAACAGACCAATCACCAGTGACGAAATTGAATCGATAATAAAAAAATTACCCAGGAACAAAATCCCCGGGACAGATGGATTCACCTCTGAATTATACCAGACATACAGAGAAGAAATAACACCCATTCTCCTTAAAGTTTTCCAAAAAACAGAAGAGGAGGGAATACTTCCAAACTCATTCTATGAAGCCAGCATCACTCTAATACCCAAACCTGGCAAAGACCTCACCAAAAAAGAAAATTACAGACCAATATCCCTGATGAACGTAAATGCAAAAATACTCAACAAAATATTAGCAAAACGAATTCAAACATACATCAAGAGGATCATACACCATGATCAAGTGGGATTCATCTCAGGGATGCAAGGATGGTACAACATTTGAAAATCCATCAACATCATCCACCACATCAACAAAAGGAAGAACAAAAACCACATGATCATCTCCATAGATGCTGAAAAAGCATTTGACAAAATTCAGCATCCATTCATGATTAAAACTCTCAACAAAATGGGTATAGAGGGCAAGTACCTCAACATCATAAAGGCCATATATGACAAACCCACAGCTAACATCATACTTAACAGAGAGAAGCTGAAAGCTTTTCACCTAAGATCAGGATATAGACAGGAATGCCCATTCTCTCCACTGTTATTCAACATAGTACTGGAGGTCCTACCCACGGCAATCAGACAAAACAAAGACATACAAGGCATCCAGATTGGTAAAGAAGAAGTCAAATTGTCACTATTTGCAGATGACATGATATTATACATAAAAAACCCTAAAGACTCCACTCCAAAACTACTAGAACTAATATCTGAGTTCAGCAAAGTTGCAGGATACAAAATTAACACATAGAAATCTGTTGCTTTCCTATACACTAATGATGAGCTAACAGAAAGAGAAATCAGGAGAACAATTGCATTCACAATTGCATCAAAAAGAATAAAACACCCAGGAATAAACCTAACGAAGGAAGTGAAGGACCTATACTCTGAAAACTACAAGACACTCCTAAGAGAAATTAAAGAGGACACTAATAAATGGAAATTCATCCCATGCTCTTGACTAGAAAGAATTAATATTGTCAAAATGGCCATCCTGCCTAAAGCAATCTACAGATTCAACATAATCCCAATGAAAATACCAACAGCATTCTTCAATGAACTACAGCAAATAGATCTAAAATTCATATGGAACCACAAAAGACCCCAAAGAGCCAAAGCAATCCTGAGAAGGAGGAATAAAACAGGGAATTACGCTCCCTGACTTCAAGGTCTACTACAAAGCCACAGTTATCAATACAATTTGGTATTGGCATAAAAACAGACCCACAGACCAGTGGAACAGAATAGAAAATCCAAACATTAACCCAAAAATATATAGTCAATTAATATATGATAAAGGAGCCTTGGATATACAGTGGGGAGATGACAGCCTCTTCAGCAGCTGGTGTTGGAAAAACTGGACAGTTACATGTAAGAGAATGAAACTGGACTACTGTCTAACCCCATACACAAAAGTAAACTCAAAATGGATCAAAGACCTGAATGTAAGTCATGAAACCATAAAACTCTTAGAAAAAAACATAGGCAAAAATCTCTTGGACATAAACATGAGCAACTTCTTCATGAACATATCTCCCCGGGCAAGGGAAACAAAAGCAAAAATGAACAAGTGGTACTATATCAAGCTGAAAAGCTTCTGTACAGCAAAGGACACCATCAGTAGAACAAAAAGACATCCTACAGTATGGGAGAATATATTCATAAAAAACGTATCTGATAAAGGGTTGACATCCAAAATATATAAAGAACTCATGCACCTTAACAAACAGAAAGCAAATAATCCAATTAAGAAATGGGCAGAGGACATGAATAGACACTTCTCCAAAGAAGAAATTCAGATGGCCAACAGGCACATGAAAAGATGCTCCACATCGCTAATCATCAGAGAAATGCAGATTAAAACCACAATGAGATATCACCTCACACCAGTGAGGATGGCCAACATCCAAAACACAAACAACAACAAATGTTGGCGAGGATGTGGAGAAAAGGGAACCCTCCTACACTGCTGGTGGGACTGCAAATTAGTTCAACCATTGTGGAAAGCAGTATGGAGGTTCCTCAAAAAACTCAAAATAGAAATACCATTTGACCCAGGAATTCCACTCCTAGGAATTTACCCTAAGAATGCAGCAGCCCAATTTGAAAAAGACAGATGCACCCCTATGTTTATTGCAGCACTATTTACAATAGCCAAGAAATGGAAGCAACCTAAGTGTCCATCAGTAGATGAATGGATAAAGAAGATGTGGTACATATACACAATGGAATATTATTCAGCCATAAGAAGAAAACAAATCCTACCATTTGCAACAACATGGATGGAGCTAGAGGGTATTATGCTCAGTGAAATAAGCCAAGCCGAAAAAGACAAGTATCAAATGATTTCACTCATATGTGGAGTATAAGAACAAAGAAAAAAACTGAAGGAACAAAACAGCAGCAGACTCACAGAACCCAAGAACGGACTAATAGTTACCAAAGGGAAAGGGACTGGGGAAAATGGGCGGGAAGGGAGGGATAAGAGGGAAAAAGGGGCATTACGATTAGCAGATATAATGTTGGGGGGGCACAGGGAGGGCAGTACAACTCAGGAAGGGGTAGTTTAACAACCGTAATATTGCACATGTAATTGTAGATTAATGATAATAAAATAAATTATATTTTAAAAAATTTAAAAAAATAAAGTACCATTGATAAACAATCTTAAAAAAAAAAGAAAATAAATAAATAAAAGCATCTAGAAGGGGAATCAATATTGTTGGTCGGGATGATGGTGTCAAAGCAAGCTTCTCTAAGGAAGGAGAATACAACTAGGTAAGGAAATGGAGAGATCATAAGGCAAAGCGAGTAGCATATGCCAAAATTCTAAGGCAGGAAGGGGCACAGCACATATGAGGAACTAAAGAAGACCAGTTGGGCTTCAGTATAAAGCCAGGGAACAAGTGGTGTGAGTTGGGACTGAAGAACACAGGGCTGTCTAAGTCTAGTTCAAGAATTTGGCCATTACTCTAATGGAACTGACTTCCATCTTCAATGGAGGGATCCTGAGACTTTAAGCAAAGGTAGTAAAAGAATCAGATTTGCCCTTTAAACAGATCATTCTATCCTCAATGTGAAGAATTGCCTGGGAGGAGAGCAAGAATCAATGTCAAGAAACCAGTAAGCAGACTATTTGAAGTAATCCACAAAGAGGCAACAGAGGTACATTAAAAAAAGAGATAAGTGGTAGATTCAAAAGGTATTCAAGAGACCAAATCAACAGGATTTGGTTATACATGTGGAATGACACAACTCTTGTAATCTGTCCTTAGAAATTCTAGGACATAAAACACTAAACTACTTCATTATTAGTAATCAAACGCAGTAAGTGTGGAAAAGAGTCAACGTCCTGCTAAATTTCCTGGAAGTGCTTCCCAGTGGAGCTGCTGGGGGCCTCACTCACTTGTAGAGCAAGCTGGGGGCCTTCACAGTACACCGGAAACCTTGCTGGGTCTGCACCACCTCGTAGGCATCACAGGGTTCTTCTGCATACTCCATGAAGCCTGCATAGAAACCATAACATCTCACTCAGAGCTGCTGCTCTATGGACAAGTCTTTTCCCCTGCTGCCAACCACTCTCAAGGTTTAAAAAAAGCAAAACACACAAAGAACAGCCCAACTATTTACATGGTAGAACATTGCTCTGACATTCCACTAGTCTGCTCTTAGAAAAAAAATAACTGAAACACATCTATTTAAATCTTCAGGGCTTGGAACCTTGGGACAGTAGCATATACATATCACTATGTAAGTGTTTTCTTCCAGAAAGCTAAGACACAATAAAAAAAATTTTTACCAAAAAAAAAAGTTTTATTAATGGAGATGTCATTCACATAACATAAAATTCATCCTTTTAAATTATACAACACAGTGGCTTTTAGTATTAAGACACAAAATTATATAAATGAATGAGCTAGGAGTGATACAGGAAGAACTTACTCCATAGAGCCAAGACAAAGAGAAAGGAGAAGGCTGAAATAAAGGAACTTAAGGCTGAAGGGAAACAATGGAGAAGACTAACGCCTAAAGCTAACAGCCTAATGGAAAAGCTTATAAACCAAAAGGAAAAGGAAACAGAGAACCTGAAAGGCCCTATTTATGCATTAAACCCATGCCCAAGTTAATTAGCCTGAAAATGTTTATAATCCATTTAGTTTACTTCTTAAAATTGTTTCTACATAATAATAATGTTGTTAGTGTGTGTTTGGAACTGCCTGTATATAACTGAAAAGAAGAGAAAAATAATACAACAATAATAATTAACAGTTAACATTACTGGGCACTGGAAGAAATACTTTACATATGTTTATTTATTTCAATAATTTATATATATTACTTTATATATATATATTTATATATAACTTTACAGATAAAGGAACTTAATTTTGTCACATATTAATGGTTAATATTAATAGTTAACCAAACTGCCCCTTACTACATTTAAACCTCTGTAGAAAGATGAAACATACTTGACCTATAAATTCCAACTGAGAATGCATCAAACTCAAATTCATTAATCCCCTTAGACGTCAACATAAATGGTGGTAGGAGAGGCCAAACATCTCAAATTTCAGTGCTCACATAGAAACACACTGAAACAAAAACAAAGAATTGCTTCTATAATACAGAGAACATTTTATTTCTCATCTGACCAAAGAGCAGCTAGAATTACCTTGATAGAAGTCTTCATCTTCTTCATGTTGGTAAGTCTGTTCTTGGATGGGATTCTTCCTGTAAATCCGTCCACCAATTCTTATGAGCTGTGGGCGCATAACTTCCATGATATCTCCAAATAATATTCCAATGTGATCCTGAAAAACAAATCATCACCTTACCTTTTGCTTTAATCAGAAATAAAAACCCTATCTCTTTCATATGCACCACCATACAGACCTGAAAGCACAGAATCAGGCATCCGTTCACAGCATATCCTAAGCAAAAGCAGCACTGTTTCCATTAGACTTCCCCTATCTGTAAACTGTTTTAGCTCAAATGCTTCATTTTCCACTACACGATTCCATTCCTGGCTCACTCTACAATATGAAAACAATTCAGTACTCCAAAAAAGGTGATTAAAAAATACTGAGCCCCGAGGACTTCCGGGAAGATGGCGGTGTGAGCAGGGCGGCAGAAATCTCCTCCCAACACTATATTTATCTACGAAAACACCGAAAATACATCTATTCCTAAAAGAGAGACGAGAATACACAGGAAAGCGCACAGCGTGCAGCTACACCCGAGAGGACTCGGCACCCCAAGAGGCGGTCTTAAAGAGCCCAGCTGACATACGTGGCAACTATCAGTGACCAAATTATACAGTCATGAAAAGACAGAGGAATATGGTTCAGACCAAAATCAACCAGACAACCCCAGAGAGGGAGTCTGAAGGGATGGAAATGCACAGCCTCCCTGAAAAAGAATTCAGAATAAAAGTCATAACCATGCTGATGGACCTACAGAGAAATGTGCAAGAGCTGAGGGAGGAAGTGAGGGAACTGAAGAAAGACAATACAGAAATCAGACAAGCGATTGACGGGCTTAACAGCAGAATGGATGAGATGCGAGAGACTGTTAATGGAATAGAAAACAGAGAACAGGAGTACAGAGCAGCTGAGGAAGAGAGAGATAAAAGGATTTCTAGGAATGAAAGAATATTAAGAGAACTGTGTGACCAATCCAAACGGAACAATATTCGCATTATAGGAGTACCAGAGGAAGAAGAGAGAGAAAAAGGGATAGAAAGTGTCTTTGAAGAAATAATTGCTGAAAACTTTCCCTCGCTGGGGAAGGAAGTAGTCTCGCAGTCCACCGAAGCTCATAGATCTCCCAACACAAGGGACCCAAGGAAGACAACACCAAGACACATAATAATTAGGATGGCAAAGATCAAAGATAAAGACAGGGTATTAAAGGCAGCTAGAGAGAGAAAAAAGATCACCTACAAAGGAAAACCCATCAGACTATCATCAGACTTCTCAACAGAAACCTTACAGGCCAGAAGAGAATGGCATGATATATTTAACGTTATGAAACAGAAGGGCCTCGAACCAAGAATATTGTATCCAGCACGATTATCATTTAAATATGATGGAGGGATTAAACAATTTCCAGATAAACGAAAGTTAAGAGAGTTTGCCTCTCATAAACCACCACTACAGGATATCTTAAATGGACTGCTCTAGATGGAAGCACACCTAAGGCTAAAAAGATGTCACCAGAGAAAAAAAAAAATCATAGCAAAGAAAGCAGACCATCCAAATGCCAACTAAAGGCAAAGAATAAAACACCTATTATAGAAAGAATGGAGGAGGAGGAATAAGAAGGGAGAGAAAGAAAGAAACATCAGACTGTGTTTACAATAACTTAACAAGAAAGTTAAGTTACATTGTTAGATAGTAAAGAAGCAACCCTTGAACCCTTGGTAACCACGAATCTAAAGCCAGCAATGGCAATAAGTACATACCTATCAATAATCACCCTAAATGTAAATGGACTGAATGCACCAATCAAAAGACACAGAGTAACAGAATGGATAAAAAAGCAAGACCCATCTATATGCTGCCTACAAGAAACTCACCTCAAATCCAAAGATATACACAGACTAAAAGTGAAGGGATGGAAAAAGATATTTCATGCAAACAACAAAGAGAAAAAAGCCGGTGTTGCAGTACTTGTATCAGACAAAATAGACTTCAAAACGAAGAAAGTAGCAAAAGATAAAGAAGGACATTACATAATGATAAAGGGGTTAGTCCAACAAGAAGATATAACCATTATAAATATATATGCACCCAACACAGGAGCGCCAGCATATGTGAGACAAATACTAACAGAATTAAAGGAGGAAATAGACAGCAATGCATTCATCTTAGGAGACTTCAACACACCACTCACTCCAGAGGACAGATCAACCAGACAGAAAATAAGTAAAGACACAGAGGCACTGAACAACACACTAGAACAGATGGACCTAACAGACATCTACAGAACTCTACACCCAAAAGCAACAGGATACACATTCTTCTCAAGTGCACATGGAACATTTTCCAGAATAGACCACATACTAGGCCACAAAAAGAACCTCAGTAATTTCAAAAATATTGAAATCCTACCAACCAACTTCTCAGATCACCAAGGTATAAAACTAGAAATAAATTTTAGAAAGAAATCAAAAAGGCTCACAAATACATGGAGACTTAACAACACTCTCCTAATTAATCAATGGGTTAACGACCAAATCAAAACAGAAATCAAAGAATATATGGAGACTAATGACAACAACAACACAAAGCCACAACTTCTGTGGGACGCAGCAAAGGCAGTTCTAAGAGGAAAGTATATTGCAATCCAGGCCTATTTAAAGAAGGAAGAACATTCCCAAATGAATAGTCTAAAGACACAATTACTGAAATTGGAAAAAGAAGAACAAATGAGGCCCAAAGTCACCAGAAGGAGGGACATAATAAAGATTAGAGAAGAAATAAATAAAATTGAGAAGAATAAAACAATAGAAAAAATCAATAAAACCAAGAGCTGGTTCTTTGAAAAAATAAACAAAATAGATAAACCCCTAGCCAGACTCACTAAGAGAAAAAGAGAATCTACACACATAAACACAATCAGAAATGAGAAAGGAAAAATCACGACGGACCCCACAGAAATACAAAGAATCATAAGAGAATATTATGAGACTCTATATGCTAACAAGCTGGAAAACATAGAAGAAATGGACAACTTCTTAGAAAAATACAACCTTCCAAGACTGACCAAGCAAGAAACAGGAAAACTAAACAGACCAATCACCAGTGACGAAATCGAATTGGTAATCAAAAAACTACCCAAGAACAAAACCCCTGGGCCTGATGGATTCACCTCTGAATTCTACCAGACATATAGAGAAGAAATAACACCGATTCTCCTTAAAGTTTTCCAAAAATAGAAGAGGAGGGAATACTTCCAAACTCATTCTATGAAGCCAGCATCACTCTAATACCAAAACCAGGCAAAGACCTCACCAAAAAAGAAAATTACAGACCAATATCCCTGATGAACGTAGATGCAAAAATACTCAACAAAATATTAGCAAACCGAATTCAAAAATACATCAAGAGGATCATACACCATGATCAAGTCGGATTCATCCCAGGGATGCAAGGATGGTACAACATTCGAAAATCCATCAACATCATCCACCACATCAACAAAAAGAAGAACAAAACCACATGATCATCTCCATAGATGCTGAAAAAGCATTTGACAAAATTCAGCATCCATTCCTGATTAAAACTCTCAACAAAATGGGTATAGAGGGCAAGTACCTCAACAACATAAAGGCTATATATGACAGACCTACAGCTAACATCATACTTAATGGCGAGACGCTGAAAGCTTTTCATCTAAGATCGGGAACAAGACAAGGATGCCCACTCTCTCCACTGTTATTCAACATAGTACTGGAGGTCCTAGCCACAGCAATCAGACAAAACAAAGACATACAAGGCATCCAGATTGGTAAAGAAGAAGTCAAATTGTCACTATTTGCAGATGACATGATACTGTACATAAAAAACCCTAAAGATTCCATTCCAAAACTACTAGAACTAATATCTGAATTCAGCAAAGTTGCAGGATACAAAATTAACACACAGAAATCTGTTGCTTTCCTGTACACTAATGATGAACTAACAGAAAGAGAAATCAGAAAAACAATTCCATTCACAATTGCATCAAAAAGAATAAAATACCTAGGAATAAACCTAACAAAGGAAGTGAAAGACCTGTACTCTGAAAACTACAAGACACTCCTAAGAGAAATTAAAGAGGACACTATCAAATGGAAATGCATCCCATGCTCTTGGCTAGGAAGAATAAATATTGTCAAAATGGCTATACTACCTAAAGCAATCTACAGATTCAACGCAATCCCTATCAAACTACCAACAGCTTTCTTCAATGAACTGGAACAAATAATTCTAAAATTCATATGGAACCACAAAAGACCCCGAATAGCCAAAGCAATCCTGAGAAGGAGGAATAAAACAGGGGGAATTACACTCCCTGACTTCAAGCTCTACTACAAAGCCACAGTAATCAAGACAATTTGGTATTGGCACAAAAACAGACCCACAGACCAGTGGAACAGAATAGAAAATCCAAACATTAACCCAAACATATACAGTCAATTAATATTTGATAAAGGAGCCTTGGATATACAATGGGGAGATGACAGCCTCTTCAGCAGCTGGTGTTGGAAAAACTGGACAGCTACATGTAAGAGAATGAAACTGGACTACTGTCTAGCCCCATACACAAAGGTAAACTCAAGGTGGATCAAAGACCTGAATGTAAGTCATGAAACCATAAAACTCTTAGAAAAAAACATAGGCAAAAATCTCTTGGACATAAACATGAGCAACTTCTTCATGAACATATCTCCCCGGGCAAGGGAAACAAAAGCAAAAATGAACAAGTGGGACTATATCAAGCTGAAAAGCTTCTGTACAGCAAAGGACACCATCAGTAGAACAAAAAGACATCCTACAGTATGGGAGAATATATTCATAAAAAACGTATCTGATAAAGGGTTGACATCCAAAATATATAAAGAACTCATGCACCTTAACAAACAGAAAGCAAATAATCCAATTAAGAAATGGGCAGAGGACATGAATAGACACTTCTCAAAGAAGAAATTCAGATGGCCAACAGGCACATGAAAAGATGCTCCACATCGCTAATCATCAGAGAAATGCAGATTAAAACCACAATGAGATATCACCTCACACCAGTGAGGATGGCCAACATCCAAAACACAAACAACAACAAATGTTGGCGAGGATGTGGAGAAAAGGGAACCCTCCTACACTGCTGGTGGGACTGCAAATTAGTTCAACCATTGTGGAAAGCAGTATGGAGGTTCCTCAAAAAACTCAAAATAGAAATACCATTTGACCCAGGAATTCCACTCCTAGGAATTTACCCTAAGAATGCAGCAGCCCAATTTGAAAAGGACAGATGCACCCCTATGTTTATTGCAGCACTATTTACAATAGCCAAGAAATGGAAGCAACCTAAGTGTCCATCAGTAGATGAATGGATAAAGAAGATGTGGTACATATACACAATGGAATATTATTCAGCCATAAGAAGAAAACAAATCCTACCATTTGCAACAACATGGATGGAGCTAGAGGGTATTATGCTCAGTGAAATAAGCCAAGCCGAAAAAGACAAGTATCAAATGATTTCACTCATATGTGGAGTATAAAACAAAGAAAAAAACTGAAGGAACAAAACAGCAGCAGACTCACAGAACCCAAGAACGGACTAATAGTTACCAAAGGGAAAGGGACTGGGGAAAATGGGTGGGAAGGGAGGGATAAGAGGGAAAAAGGGGCATTACGACTAGCAGATGTAATGTTGGGGGGGCACGGGGAGGGCAGTACAACTCAGAGAAGACAAGTAGTGATTCTATAGCATCTCACTACGCTGATGGACAGTGACTGTAATGGGTTTGGTGGGGGGGACCTGATGAAGGGGTAGTTTAATAATCGTAATATTGCACATGTAATTGTAAATTAATGATAATAAAATAAAGTATATTTAAAAAAATAAAAATAAAAAAAAATAAAACTGGGAGGTTGTTTGACATCACCAAGGGAGGGAAAGCAGATGGAGGAGAAGTAGGACTGAAGGCTGAGCCCTGGGTCCTCCAAGGTCCTCTTCAATGGAGAAGAGAAGGACCCAGCAAAGGAGCTGGAGCAGCCAATGAACTGGGAAGAAAACCAAGAGCAAGAAGTCCTGGAGCTGAGGGAGGAGATGAGACTGACTGTGAAGGTGGTGAGGGGGAAGGCACTGTGCTCAGGAACACACAGTAGGTGCTTGACAAATGTGACTATGTGATGGGAATGATAATGATGTAAATCATCTAGCCTAGAGCTCAGCACATAGTAGGTGCTTGATAAGTGATACCACAATGATAACACGTTGACACTGATGTAAAGCTCCTAGCCTAGGGCCCGGCACATAGTAGGTTCTCACTAAATGTCACTACAGTGATGATGTTGACGATGATGGTGTACATCGCCCAGCCCAGGGCGTGGCTGGCACTGTGTGCTCCCCCGATGTCGCCAGGATGACAATGGCAGGTGGAACCCCCCTTGGGGCCTGGCCTTGACCCCCTTGTTTCCCCTCTGGCAGATCACCTACAGCGCCATCGACGATGAGCTGTGTGACAGGCTGGGCTTCCCGGTGCTCCTGCGCACAGGGCCAGGGCCCGGTCACCAGATCGAGGTCACGGTACAGCTCATGCCGCCCTTCCGCTGGAGCTGGGTCATGGTGCTGGTGAGCGGCGCCGACGATGGCCACGATGGCACCAGGGGCTCAGTGAGCACCTGGCCGACGGCGACATCTCCATCACCTTCCAGAAGCTACTGCCCACGCTGCCGCCCAACCAGGTGGCCACGCAGCTGGAGTGCGAGCCCCTGGACAACCTGCAGCGGAGCACGGTGCGTGTCGTGCTGGTGTTCTCACCAGACCCGGCCCTGCGTGACGTCCTCCACGAGGTGCTGCGCCAGAGCCTCCCGGGCACAGTGTGGATCCCCTCCGAGCCCTGGGCCGCGGACCTGGTCCCGCACAGTCTCCCTGAGCTGCTCCGCGCAGGCGCCTTCCTGCGCATCACCACCCACACAGTGCCCACCTGGGCTTCCGCGAGTTCTGCACGCCCTGCACTAGGCCGGGCCGCCCCAGCCTGGAGACCACCTGCAAGTGGGAGTGTGGCACCTGCCAGGACACCACCGTGTCCTTCAACACGGTCCTCACACTGTCCCGTGAGCGCCTAGTCTACAACGTGTACTCGGCTGTCCCTGTTGTGGCCCACATAGCCGCACAGCCTCCTGGGCGGCAAGCAGGCCTGCTGCTCCAAGGAGGTGGTCTATCCCTGGCAGGTGAGGTCCAGCCCAGGGCCAGCCAACACCCCGTGGAGCAGACACAGTCTGTGGGTGCCACGGAGACTGCAGGGCACCCCAGCGCTTTGCTCTAGCCTCCCCCTCCCTGGCGGTTCTGGGCAAACTGGTGGGAGAGACCATGGGGCATGCCCTGCCTCCAGACACACACAACCAGAAGTCCTTCATGGTGACACAACAGAATTCCTTTTTTTTTTAAATTAATTTAATCATCATCATCCAAGACAGTCTGTTCTTGGAGATTTGGGTGAAATTCCCTGAAGCCCCACAGGGGGTGGGAGCCCTGCTTCCCTGTGCAGGTGTACAGACCTTCTCATTGTTCCCGTCTCTGTTGCCTTGATTCACACCTGGAATTTTAAATCTTGTATTTTTCGGATTTACACATACACGCACACATTCCCTACTTTGAGGACTTCGGGGGTGTAGAGATTGTATTGAGGATCTGGAGGGGCCGTGGGGATTTACACCACAGGTTACACTTCATACTTTGCTCTCAGACATCTCTGTACTTGAACAGTCCCTCGACTTTTTCACAGTTTGGGTCTCAGCCACTGCCCCGCCCTTGTCTATATCCCGTTTTCATTCTCTCCTTCCTCCCTTTTTCTGGATTCCCCCCCCACCCCCAAATACCCGTTTACTTCCTTAACGGAGCTATTTGGTTAGCTCTTAACCCTGCCCCTATTCCATTTATTTGTACCCCTCCATACCCACAATCTCAGAGCCTGATTTTGCAACCCTAAGGGCTTATTTTCTAAAATTGTGATTATTCTTTAAAAGGAATTCCATAGCCCTCTGGTAAACACTGTATTTTACTTTTTGTCATGCTACCTTAATACTATGCATAATTATCATGGCTGTTTTGTTGTTTCTTAAGCACCTAGGGCTCTGAGTGTCCAGTAGATATGCTAACTCATGCCCATCCTATGAGGTTGATAATCAACAGACAGGGAAACTGAGGGCCAGGGAGTCGAAGCAACTTGCCCATGGTGGCCTAGTGGTAAGCAGCAGACAGCAGCTTTGAACCCAGGTCCACCCATACCCGTGTGACCGTCCCACTGCCCTCTCCGGTTCTCCCGCCACGACTGGCAGGAGGTGTGATGGAGAACCAGTGGGCTTTCCTTTCCTAAGAGTGGAGACCACAGGGCACTAATCACAGCAACGAGGATATCCAGTGCCATTGACTGAGCCTCCACTGTGTGCCAGGCCCCGCTGGGCCCCGTGGGAGGAACAGACCCTCACCAGGAGGAGACGAGGCCCACGAGTAAGATCTCTCTGCCGAGGGCAACAGGAAGTCAGAGTGGCAGAACCTGGGCATATGTCCAGGAACAACACAGAAATCATTGCCCTCAGAGAACCCTTCACTTTATTCACATGAACGTTCAGAGAAGTGATGGTCACCCACCTAGGGAGTGGCAGGGGGGAAGAAATAGGGCAGGCCAGCGGGGATGGAGAGGAAGGTGCCCTAGGAGAGGAAAGGTGGAGGGAGAGGCGTCGGGTGAGGAGGAGCCTTGGGGAGGGAGGCCGGAGCAGCTGCTCCCGGTGGTGATGGTGGTGGGGTTTGCCCAGGAGGAGGGTGGAAATCCAGGTGGCCAATGAGAGGCGGCTTGGGCCACGGATGGAAATTGTTCAGCAGGTTAGTGAAGCATGTGGGGGCAGAGCCGTGAGGTCTTCCCAGAATCTTCTGGTCCAGTCCCTCTGTGGGGAAAGTTGGGGTTCCTTTGGCCAGGACCCTCACCTGAACCTAAACTACTTGATGATGTAACTGGCCTGCTGCTAGGTAGGCCACTGCTTCCACACCCGTAGGCAATAAGCTATTATTGACTGAGTCACTATATAAGAGCTCTGCCCAGCCCTCTGGGCGAAGGCAGAGACAAAGGAGGATTGCAGACATGCAGACTGTCAGAGGCAGACGTAATTCTAGTGCTCAATCTACCGCAGGGAGAACAAGCCGGGTAATAAACCCTTTCACCCCAAGAAAGTTCCATAGTCACTCCTCAGTCTCACTGAACCCATAGTGAACTTGCCTGGGGCTGAAACCCATTAGCAAGACACCATCTATTTTGTAAATGGTGGTTTGGGGCCCTATCAGGGACCATTCAGCCAGCCAGGAGCAGCCTGGTTCATTTGCCACCCGCTCGCCATCCTCACTCGCTCTTTGGCATCTCATATATGGCCATCCACCTATCTCTTGGGAGGTAGGTGGTGAGGAACTGAGCAGAGCTTTGGAATCAGACCAACTGGGTTCGTAATCCCAGCTCTGCCACCACTAGCAGCCTCGGGCAAGTTATTTACTATTCTGACTCTCAGTTTCCTCATCTGTTAGATAGCCTGTTGAGTTATTGAGAAGATTAATAATGCCATATGCATATTACCTGGCACACAGGAGAAGCTGAATGTGCTTTTCCTCTTCATCCATTGCTGACACCTGCATCTGGCCTTAGGTGAGAGGGTGGGGCTTGGAGGCAGAGCCATTGCTGGGGTGGGTGTGGGGTTAGGTTAGGAAGGAGAAACAAGGCTCAGACCCCATGGAGGAGTCCTGGGCCCCTGCTAATTACAGTCCAGGCCCCCACCTGCTCAGGAGAATTGTTGGGACAAGGCTTTCTGACCCCATGTCTTGGGTCTCTGGGATCCCAGGTCGTTCAGCCCTGCTTGGCCAGGTTAGGCAGGGGTGTGACAGACACCAGTATCTGGCTCCCTGGGGCCTCTGCCATCCCGATCCCCATCTGCAGGTGAAGCCTCCCTCCTCTTGGCTCCTAAGGCCATTGCCCTCAGGCCCAGCAACAGGTGAAAGTTCTGAAGGGGCTTCCAGAGCCAGGACCTCACTCTCTGGGCTGGGCAGGGAGAAGGTTGTGGCCTGACTCCCTTGGTTATCTGTCTATCAGTGGTGAGGTGAGGTGAGGTGAGGTGAGCTCTGGGCTCCTGAGATATAGCCCAATAGACTCTCCCATTTATGATGGGAAAATCTAGGAGCCAGACCAATGGGATACGTAAGCTGGAAGTCCTTTCAGGGCTAGCCTAGAGAGGCTAAGTGACTTGCCTAAAGCCACACAGCAAATTGCAGACACACCTGGGACTGGAATTTGGGCCGAAGGATGCCAGTCCAAAGCATGTTTTAGTTTGTACCAGCTCTTGCAGACTGTGCGTGACAGGGGATGGAGTGGGGAGACATTGGAAAGATAGTTGACTCAAAAGTGTGGGCAGGCAGGAAGGACCCAGGAGATGGGGAGAGTGCAGCTGACGCTTGCAGGGAGGAGAGGCAGTGGGTCCCAGAGGGATGGCTGAGGTGACTTCTGGAGCAAAGGAGTAACAGTAGGAAAGCAGGAAGTGAGGACTCACTGGTTTCCGGGCACTGTTCTAAGTCCCTAACATAGATGGACTCATAAATTGCTTTAAAGCTCAGGGCCTCTCCAAAGCCCAGGAGACAGCATTTTTGTTGCTACCTCTTTGCAACAGAAGAGAAAACTAGGGTTCAGAGAGGGTAAGCAATGGGTCCCAGATGGGTCTGAATCCAGAGCCAGAGCTTTAGCCAGTGCCTCCCAAACTGCCACACTGGCTAAGTCTTATTGCCCCTACTTTACAGAGGTGGAAATCAGGGCTTAGTCGGATGGTAGAACTTCTCCCACGTCTGGCCCAACCTCTGAGGCCACTTCCTTTCCCTCTGACCCCTCTAGCTACTCCAGAAATTCTGGAAGGTCATCTTTACCCTTTCGGGCCCACACCCTTTGACCAGAAAGGGGACCTGGAGGTCACCCGGTGGCAATAAACCTGAACCAGAACCTTCCCAGAGCATCGCCTCCTGCTACCCCGGCTGCAGCAGCTGAAGGCCTGCCCAGCACCTCCTGGCACACCCGCGACAGCACGGTCAGCTCTAGGGGCTGATGGGGGGTGCGGCCTGGGGGCTGGGTGCCAGGGCGTCAGGGCTTGTGCTGGGGTGGCAGGGGCCCTTTCCACCCAAGATTCGTTGATAGCTGTGGGGTCTCTGTGGGTGTATTGTCTGGGGTCCTGTCCTTCTTGCGTTCATCAGCGCTGTGTCAGTTAAGAGCTTTCTCAGGACTGAGGGGCTCAGGGCCTCTCCAGAGTAACCATCTGTTGGACACGTGTGCGCTAAGGACTTCAGTTCTCATGTCAACCCTAGGAAAGAGACACCACTATTCTCCCTATATTACGGGTTAGGAAACTGAAGGCACAGAGTGGTTGTGTGACCTTCCTAAGGCCACACAGCTTGTCTGGCCTCTACATACAGCATTCAGGGTACATGCTATCAAGTAATAGTCATGTTATTTATAGTAGCTGTGCCTTCAGCTGTGGCTGACGTTCGTCAGTCTAAAGCTCCTTTGTCGCACCCTCTTTAGATAATGTCAGAATGCTGCTCGTATGTGGGAGGTAGAGACCCTGCCGCATGGGGTGGGGAGGGGATCTAAAAGCTCCTCGAAGAGCCTTCATCACTCCCCACCTGTACCCTGAGCCCCGCTTTACCTCCAGTTCCAGGGGCATCTGGTTCCTGGGCTTCTGGGGAATTTTTAATGGAGTAAATTGAGTTGATATCTTTATTAGCCACTGTCACCAAGTACCACAGACTAGGGGGCTTAAACAGAAATGTATTGTCTCACAGTTCTGGAGTCCAAGAGGCTGGGCCCAAGGTCAGGACATTGGTACCGTTGACTCCTTCTGAGAGCTGCAAAGGAGAATCTGCCCCAGGCCTCTCCGCCAGCTTCTGGCGGCTTGTTGGCCACTGTTGGCTTTCCTTGGCTTCTGCTGCATCAGCTGAGGTCTGCCTTCAGCCCAGGTGCCCTCCCGGTGGGTGTGTCTGTCTCCAAATCTCTTTAATAAAAGGTCCTACCCTCCTCTAATATGACCTCATCTTAGCTAATTACATCTGGAATGATCTTATTTCCAAATCAGGCCACATTTTTAGGTCCTTGAGGTTAGGACTTCATATGAAATTTGAGGGGACACAATTCTACAAATAACTGTGTCTTCGCCTGGGTTTCTCCCAGAAAGCAGAACCTGAGACAAGGGCTTATGTGCAGTTTATTCCAGGATAGGATCCAGGGGAATAGGAATGGGAGAGTTCAACAGGGAAAGAGGGAAAGTCCACTTACGGGAACGTTCTCAAGCTGGCCATGGCTGTGAGCAAATGGACTGCAGTCTTACCAGGACCTTCTGAGGAGCCACTTTAGAACTGTCCCCCAAGGGAGGGGTGAAGATAGCGTTGATCCAGGCTCCATACCACACCCCCACCCCTCCAGTGGTCCATGGTCTCCCCATGGGGTGTTAGCTCCCTTGCACTTCTAGGTTACACATGTGTGAGTGCCCACAGCTGCGCATGGGCACTTCACACTGTAGCCCCAGGGCAGAGGGTGGCAGAGGTCTGCAGTGCAGCTGAGGTGAGGTGCTGACAGGTAACGCATGCATGAAATTGGTTGCTGTAACGAGGGCAGGAATGCAAGGTGGGCTGAGAAAATATGACGGAGGTCACAGAGATGTCCACTCCTCTTTGCACCAGTTGGGTTTGTGTCCTTAATTGAGCCTGGTGAGTCTGAGTTTTAGGGCGGCAGCCAGCCCACTCTCCACACAAGGGGTGCTGAGTGGACCCCGCCACGGGCCCTGCTGCCACAGCTGAGCCCGAGCTGGAACTGATACTAACCATCATCCCTTCCACTGTCCATCCTGGGTTCCTTTCACCCTCAGCCATTTGGCTGCTCTAGGCCAGTTGACTGGTCGGTGACCCAGACATCATACCCAGGGTGTCTGAGTCTGTAATTGCTTTGTCTTTGCTGGCCTGTAGTGGTATCACTAGAGGCACCCCCTGGATCGCCCACCTACTCCTTCCTACCCCCTTGCTCCTCATGCTAATCCTTTCTTGGCCCTTTTATCCACTTGCATGAGGCCTCTTAAATGGCCAGGTAGTAATAGGGAATGTCATTGTGTTTGCTGGTGGAAGTAGTCCCCCTTTGGAAAACAGAACCTCTGTTCTAGCAAAGCCTAAGCTTGTGGGAATGAGAAATACAAATCCTATAATGGGCTCCTGAGAATAATGGTAAGTGTGGCCAATCCTTCTTGGGAGTAAGTTTTGAAATCAGGAATTGAGTCCTTCAGTTTTGTTCTTTTTCAAGATTGTTTGGGGTATTGAGGGTCACTTGAGATTCCTAAAATATGAATTTTAGGATGGGATTTTCTATTTCTGTAAAAAAGTTACTGGGACTTTGATAGGGATTGCATCAAATTTGTAGATTGCTTTGGGTGGTATTAACATTTTAACAATATTAAGACTTTCAACCTATAAACATGAGATGTCTTTCCATTTATTTGTCTTTTAAATTTTATTTTAGAAATGCTTTGTAGTTTTCATGGTGTAAGTCTTTTTCTCCTTGGTTAAGTTAGTTCCTAAGTATTTTATTCTTTCTGACGCTATTGTAAATGGGACTATTTTTCTTAATTCCTTTTTTGTTTTGTTATTATATAGAAATGCAACTGATTCTTATGGGTTGACTTTGTATTCTGCTACTTTGTTGAATTATATTGGTTCTAACAATTTTTGTGGGTGTGTGAGAATTTTTAGGATTTTATACATGTAAGATTATTTAATCTGTGAACAGGTCATATTATTTATTCCTATCCAGGCAGGACTTCCAGTATTATTGTTGAATAGAAGTGATGAAAGCAGTCATTCTTGCCTCATTCCTGATCATAAAGAAAATCTTTCAGCTTTCTCCATTGAGTATGATGTTCACAGTGTACTTTTCACATATGACTTTTAATATGTAGAGATAGCTCCCATCTACTCCTTGTTATGTGCTTGTGTCATGCAAGAGTGTTAAATTTTGTTTAATACTTTTTCTACATCAATTGAGATGACATGTGTTTTTTACCTTTATTTTTTTCATGTGCTATATTATATTGATTGATTTAAATATGGTTGAACCATCCTTGCATTCCCAGAACAAATCCCACTTGGCTTCTGAAGTTGGTTTGCTAGGACTTTGTTGAGTATTTTTATATCAGTGTTCATAAGGGATATTGGTTTGTACTTTCTTGTAGTACCTTTGTCTGGCTTTGGTATCTGATTGATGCTGGCCTCATATAAGGGGTTAGGGAATATTCCCTTCTCTTCAATTTTGGAAAAGTTTAAGAAAGATTAGTGTTAGTTTTTTAAATGTTTGCTTGAATTCACTGGTGAAACCATCAGGTCAATGGATTTTCTTTGTCATATTTTACTACTGGTTCAATCTTCCTACTAATTATAAGTGTATTAAGATTTTCTATGTCTTCATGATTTAGTCTTGGTGGGTTTTGTGTCTCTAGGAATTTGTCCATTTCATCGAGGTTATTCAATTGGTTGGCATACAGTTACTCATAGTACTTGCTTATAGTCCTTTTTATTTCTGTAGAATTGGTAGTAATGTCCCCACTTTTATTTCTTATTTTAGTAATTTGAATCTTCTCTCTTTTTCTTAGTCCATCTAACTAAAGGTTTGTCAACTTCTGTTGATCTTTTTGAAGAATCAACTTTTGGTCTCATTTATTTCTATCATTTTTCTATTTTCTATTTCATTTATATCGGCTTTAATCTTTATTACTTCCTTCTGCTAGCTTTTGCTTTAGTTTGTTTTTTCTAGTTCCTTAAGTTGTAAAGTTAGGTTGTTGATTTGAGATCATTCTTGTTTTTAAATGTAAGCATATATTGCTATAAATTTCCCCTTTAGCACTGCTTCACAGTATCCCATGTTTTTGGTATGTTGTGCTTTTATTTTCATTCATCTCTATTTTCTCAGTTCCTTTCTAATTTCTCCTTTGGTCCATTGGTTGTTTAATTTCCACAAATTTGTGAATTTTCCAGTTTTCCTTCTGTTATTCATTTCTAACTTCAACCCACCATGGTCAGAGAAGGTATTTTGTGTGATATCTCTTAAAATCTATTGAGGCTTAATCTGTGATCTAATATGATCTGTCATGGGAAATGTCCCATGTGAACCTGAGAAGGATGTGTGTTCTGGGGAGGATGTGTTGTTGGATAGAGTGTTCTGTGTGTGTGTGTTAGAGCAAGTTGGTTTATTGTGTTGTACAAGTCCTCTGTTCCTTGCTTATTTTCTGTCTGGTTGTTTTAGCCATTATTGAGAGTGGGTACTGAAGTCTCTAAGTATTGTTGTGGAATGTTATATGTAGAATTGTCTATTTCTCCCTTCAGTTCTGATGGCTTTTGCAACATGTCTCCTGGGGCTCTCTTGTTAGGTTATATATATTTATTATTATTATATCTTCTAGATGGATTGACCCTTTTATCATTATAAAATGCCCTTCTTTTCCTCTAGTAACTATTTTTGTTGGTATTTTCCCCCTCAGGCTTCTTTTGAGATTTTATCTTTGCCTTTTTTTTTTTTTGCAATTTGATATGATAGGCCTAGTGTAGTTTTTTTTTTAATGCTTATCCTGCTTTGTGTTATGGTTTTGGTGTCTTTCATTAATTTTAGAAATTTCTCAGCCAACATTCCTTCAAAAATTTCTTCTGCTCCTTTCTCTTCTCCTCTAGGTATTCCCATTATATCTAAATTATGCATTTTGTAATGATCCTATAGCTCTTAGATATTTTGTTCATTTGTTTGATTGTTTTTGCTTTTTTCTCTTTGCTTTTCAGTTTGAGGTGTTTTTATTGACATATCTTCAAGTTCACTGATTCTTTCCTTAGCTATGTCCAGTCTACTGATGAGCTCATCAAAGGCATTCTTCATTTCTGTTACCATGTTATAAAAAAATTTCTAGCATTTCCTTTTGATTCTTTCTTAGTTTCCATTTCCCTGCTTACCTTACCTATCTGTTCTTGCATGTTACCCACTTTTTCAATTTCAGCCTTAGCATAGAAATTGTTGCTATTTTAAATTCCTGGTCTGATAATTCCCAAATCTCTGCCATGCCTGAGTCTTGTTCTGATACTGTTTTATTTCTTCAGACTGTTTTTTTTCTTTTTTTGTCTTTTAGGATGCCTTGTCATTTTTTTGTTGGAACCCAGGCATGAATTATTGGAACTGAGACAAATAAATCTTTTGTGTGAAGTTTTATGTTTATCTGGGTAGGAGTTAGGCTATGTTTATAATTTGTTGTAGCTGTGGTGTCAGAGGTTAAAATTTCCTCTCGTGTCTTTTTTGTTTCCTCTGGTGTCTCTGATTCCCCCAAAGACTCTTCCCTAAATAGACCCTTGAAGTTCTTTTGGTTTTAACCCCCTGTTATTATATAGGAGCCCTAATGAGGTGGTGGTAAGGTATGGGAGGAGAGGAAGCTTTCTATAATAACCCTATGACTAGGTTTCATTCTTTCAATGAACCTGTGCCCTTGGGCTGTGTCCTTCACAAGGGCTTTTCAGCTTCCTCCACCTTAGGTAAGACAGGAAGGCTAGAGGGGACCAGAGGTGGGTACTTCTCTTCCCCTATGTCAGTTAGGCTCTGATAAAGTAGTTTGCCTTGAAGGCAGCCCTTTTTAAAGGAGAACAGAATGCCCTGGATGTATTTAAAAATGGTTACTTTTTCCTCCCTCTCTACTGGAAGCATGAGGAGATTTTCCTCCAATCTTCACCTCCAATCTACAACCTGGTAGGGTACCTGGATGTAAGACTGCACCCCCAGGAATTTCTTCCAAGCCAGTCCAAGGTCAATCTCCAGCAATTGGTCATTTACTCTTTGACTTGTCCCACCAGTTGCTGCCTCCAGTGGCAGTTTCTGTTCCTGGTAACCCGTGATTCTGCATATTCACCTGTCTCTCCAGTTTGGGGTCTGCAGTTTCCCCTGTGATTCCAGTTCTCTGATGGATTCAAGAAGAGTTGATTTTTAGTTTGCTCAGCCTTTTTCATGTTGTGAGGAAAGAAGCGATGGCTTCCAAGCTCCCTACATGCAGACTGGAAACCAGAAGTGCCCTAATCTGTCTCAAACCCACTCCAAATTCCAAGGAGGCTTTTATCTGCACCACTCTTCTGAGACTGCATTTGTCAAGGTTACTGATGTCTGCATATTGCCAGTCCAATGGTCATTTTCATAGTCAACCTGTCAGCAGGTTTGAAACAGCTAATCACTTCCTTTCTTTGGAAACAGTATCTTTACTTGGATTTTGAGCCATTTTCTCTCTTGGTTCCCCTACATCTGTGACTATTCCTCCCTTCTAGGTCTCCTTATCTCATTGGTTCTTCCTTATCTCATTGACCTTGAAACTCCAGAGGGTACTAGAGTTCAGCCATTGGACTTGCTCTCTTCTCTGTCTACGTGGTTTGAAATATCATTTACATTCATTCCATTCCCTATTTTATATCTTTAGATTAGACTTCTCCCTTTAGATTCACTTCAAATATTCACCTGCCTACTCAAACCTGCTCCCCTGAGGTCTTCCCATCCCAGTAAAAGGTAACACCGTCTTTCTGTTGTTCAGACCAAAAACACCAGAGTTATCTCTGACTCCTCTCTTTCTCATGCAATCCAACAGTAAACTCTGTCCAGTCTACTCCCAAAATACATCCAGAATCTGACCTTTTCTCACCTCTTCCAGGGCTCCCTCTTTCACCTGTTAGAACCATCATCATTTCTCACCTGGATTATTACAAGAACATCCTGCCTGGTCTCTTGCTTCTGCCTTTACCCCCTTACAGTCTATACTCAACACAGAACACAGGGAACTCTTGTTAAAATAAAGTCAGATTCTATCACTCCTCTGCTTGAAATCCTCTAGTAGTTTCTGACTTCTATCAGAGGAAAAGCCAAAGTATTTTGATTCCACCTCTTTGAACTGACCTGCCACTTTCCCTCTTGCTCGTTCTGCTCAAGCATGCTGCGCTTGCTGCTCTTCTACTATGCCAAGTTTCCCCACCTTGGGGCCTTTGCACTTGCTGTTCCCTCTGCCTGAACAGATTAGCTTCATATCTTAGGTGTCTGCTCCAATATCACCTGCTCAGTGAGGCCTTCCTTGCCCATCCCATTTGAAATTATAATCAGTTCCTCCATCATTTTCCATCCTCATGCATGGCTTTATTTTCCCTCATGCTATTTATCTCTATCTGTCATATTACATATTTATATGTGTTTTGTCTCTTTTCCCCATGAAAACCTTCATCCCATAGGAAGAGGCTTTGCCTCATTCGGCTCACTGCTGTATTCCCAGGGCCTGGCTTCAGCATGTGCTCAATACCTTTTTGAATTATTGAATGAATGAATAGCAGGTTGAGATTCCATGGGTAAGAGGTAGGAGTATTTTCGTAACTGAGGGGACAGTGAAGAGACGAGTTGGGAAGTGGGGAAAAGGGATACATGGCAAGGGAGTAGTGGAATGCAGGTCTGGATAGGTGTGTGTGTGTTTGGGGTGTATTTGTGTGTATAGCCTGCATGTGTGTGTGTGGGCCTGTGGGAGGCAGAGAAGACACTGGAAGACCTGGACAGGCTGGCAGGGATCAGATTTTTTGCCTTGGCCAATAGAGAGTCGCAGAGGCTCTTCCACAGAGTTTCAGGGAGGAGAACAAGATGTCTGAAATATCATGTGACGACTACATGAAACGGGACTACAGGGGTGGAACAGGATGGCGGGTGACCTCTGAGAGGCAAGAAGAGCAGTGCTCTGGGGCCAAGTGGTCCTACTGTGGTTCCCCTCGTCTGGGCCCTTGGCCCGTCATATGTGTGCTCTTGCAGCACCGTCTTGATCGGTCACCAGAACGATTTTTATGCAACCTGAATCTAATCAGGCCACTCCCCCATTCTAGAACCATGGCTGCCTCCCCCTGCATCTGCTTGTTTAGTGTGCTACGGATGAGCCTTTCACCATCCCCCACCCTCTCCCCGAATGCCCCCCAACTCCAGCCAGGCCCAGAGATGCTCTCTTCCCAAATATACCACCCCCACCTCTACTCCTCCACCCTATTGGTTTTACTGTTTCCTCTACTTGTAATTCATTCATTCATTGAATAAACAGTCACTGGAGGCCTTCTCTATGCTGGGAACTCTTCAGTGTTCTAGACATACAGCAGTAAAAACAATAAACCTGGTCACTGCCTACCTGTTCCTGTTCATCGGAAAACCCCTGCCCTTCCATAAAGGCTACGTTCATTAGGACTCTTGGTTGCAAGGGACAGAAGGTGATGGAAGCAAAAAGTTAATTATTGCTTCATGTCACTGAAAACTTCAGGGGTAGACCAGGAAGTTGTAGGCAAGCATGGATCCAGCATCTCACTCTCTCCATCTCTCAGGTCCTTCCTCAGGAATGTTCCACCCTAGAGACAGGACAACCGCTAGCGGCTTCCGAGTCATGGCCTATCTGTTCAGCGACCTCAGAAAGTCTCCACCTTCTTATTACCTAAAGAAGGTGGATTAGGTCTGGGCAGACAAAATGAACAGGTTCCCTACAAAGGTCCAGTTCCGATGGCAATCCTAGAACCCCTCCCTTCCCAGGCAGAGGCCAGGCTTCCCTCTCCTGAGTACCCCGTTAGATGGTGAGAGCGCAGAGAGCCCCAAAGTGTGTATCTTGCCCTCTTCCCCCCAGACTACCATGTCTGTGTGTTCCAAGGACTGCCAGCCTGGGCAAAAGAAGTAGCCCGTGGGCATCCACCCCCTGCTGCTTCGAGTGTTGTGATAGGTTCCCTGGTCCCTTCCTCAACCAAACTGCAGGTATTTTAGGCCTGAGCCCTTACCTTGCACCTCTCCTACCCTCAGGGTCTCCAGGGCCCTTTACCTCTGGCAGGGTCTCTAGGGTCTTCCCCAGGGGATATAAGTGTCCAAAGGCCAGAGACCATGTCCGATTCTGCTTGTATCTCCCCACTACCAGATTAGAGAAAAATCTTCACAGCAGGCTCTTTGTGGGTAGGGGTGAGAGAAGGAATAACGCTCACCCAGGCAGGGCTGTAACTGATTCTCTCTCCTCCCACACAGCCCAGGCCAGAGGTCAGGCCAGGGAATGTCCACTGGATGATGAGTGAATGAATAAACGAATAACTCTGCCAATAGAAGGAACATTTCTAGCAGACAGGGCAGAATCTGATTTATCTCTTTGGCCTCCCAAGTGCATAGCATAGTTCAGAGCATATTAATTGTTGCTCAGTGAATGTTTGTTTAATGAATGATTTCCTTGATTAGAAGAATTAACACATCTCTCCCCTATAGAACACAAACTCCTGGAAGGTGGGGAGAGTGTCATCTGTCTGCCACATTAGCGTTTAGCACAGTTTAGAGATGGGGCTCATTATTTTTTTCACGACTTCACCGATTAATAAATTAAGCGGACACATACGTCTACCAATCAAAGTACTTACTCTGTGCCCAGCAGAGCACAGGGCACAAAGTAGGTGCCCAACAAAAGTTTCTCAAGTTATTTCACTGGGCATCTTCTTCCAACTGGTCAGTCTCCTGAAGGCAGGGGCTACGTTATGTCCATATATGTAGCCTCTCACCCCAGGTGTCCATCACAGTCGATGGCACTCAAAAAGATATTTGTTGAATGAATTCTTTGAATAAATGGTTGACTGGCTCTCTAACAGAGGGTGAAGTCTTGGAAGCAAGGAATCATAGTCGTTAGGCTCAGAGTCAAGGAGACCTCCGTTCAAATCCTGCCTCTGTGACTTATTGGTTTTCTGACTTCACCTGCTTCTGCCTCAGTTTCCGTGTCTCTGAGATGCGGATTCTATGAAGACTTGATGAGCTGGGGGTGGTGGAGTGTGGATGACTGCGACGGTTGCCCTTAGAACTCTCTCCCCACTGGGGGCCTGGCCCAGGGCAGGCCTGGAGGATGTACGTGCTGGGAAGTGGGGTTCAGCTAACAGGAGTTGCTGTAGGTGACCTTTTTTTTTCTGTGTAGTTTGCCTGCTTATTTTTTTAATTAAATTTTTTATTAACGTATTATTGATATAGACTCTTATAAAGGTTTCACATGAAAAAAGAATGTGGTGACTACATTTACCCATATTATCAAGTCCCCACCCATCCCCCAATGCAGTCACTGTCCATCAGTGTAGGAAGATGCCACAGATTCACTGTTCGCCTTCTCTGTGCTATACTGCCTTCCCTGTGATCCCCCACACCATGTGTACTAAACATAATACCCCTCAATCCCCTATTCCCACCCTCCCCACCCGCCCTCCCACACCCCTCCCCTTTGGTAACCACTAGTTCCTTCTTCGAGTCTCTGAGTGTGCTGCTATTTTGTTCCTTCAGTTTTGCTGCGTTGTTATACTCTACAAATGAGGGAAATCATTTGACACTTGTCTTTCTCCGCCTGGCTTATTTCACTGAGCATAATACCCTCTAGCTCCATCCATGTTGTTGCAAATGGTACGATTTGTTTTCTTCTTATGGCTGAATAATATTCCATTGTGTATATGTACCACATCTTCTTTATCCATTCATCTACTGATGGACACTTAGGTTGCTTCCATTTCTTGGCTATTGTAAATAGTGCTGCAATAAACATAGGGGTGCATCTGTCTTTTTCAAATTGGGCTGCTGCATTCTTAGGGTAAATTCCTAGGAGTGGAATTCCTGGGTCAAATGGGATTTCTATTTTGAGTTTTTTGAGGAACCTCCATACTGCTTTCCACAATGGTTGAACTAATTTGCAGTCCCACCAGCAGTGTAGGAGGGTTCCCTTTTCTCCACATCCTCGCCAACATTTGTTATTGTTTGTGTTTTGGATGTTGGCCATCCTCACTGGTGTGAGGTGATATCTCATTGTGGTTTTAATCTGCATTTCTCTGATAATTAGTGATGTGGAGCATCTTTTCATGTGCCTGTTGGCCATCTGAATTTCTTCTTTGGAGAAGTGCCTATTCATGTCCTCTGCCCATTTCTTAATTGGATTATTTGCTTTTTGTTTGTTAAGGTGCATGAGTTCTTTATATATTTTGGATGTCAACCCCTTATCGGATACGTCATTTATGAATATATTCTCCCATACTGTAGGATGTCTTTTTGTTCTACTGATGGTGTCCTTTGCTGTACAGAAGCTTTTCAGCTTGATATAGTCCCACTTGTTCATTTTTGTTTTTGTTTCCTTTGCCCGGGGAGATATGTTCATGAAGAAGTCACTCATGTTTATGTCTAAGAGATTTTTGTCTATGTTTTTTTCTAAGAGTTTTATGGTTTCATGACTTACATTCAGGTCTTTGATCCACCTTGAGTTTACTTTTGTGTATGGGGCTAGACAGTAGTCCGGTTTCATTCTCTTACATGTAGCTGTCTAGTTTTTCTAACACCAGCTGCTGAAGAGGCTGTCATCTCCCCATTGTATATCCAAGGCTCCTTTATCAAATATTAATTGGCTATATATGTTTGGGTTAATGTTTGAATTTTCTATTCTGTTCCACTGGTCTGTGGGTCTGTTTTTGTGCCAATACCAAATTGTCTTGATTACTGTGGCTTTGTAGTAGAGCTTGAAGTCAGGGAGCATAATTCCCCCTGTTTTATTCCTCCTTCTCAGGATTGCTTTGGCTGTTTGGGGTCTTTTGTGGTTCCATATGAATTTTAGAATTATTTGTTCCAGTTTATTGAAGAAAACTGTTGGTAGTTTGATAGGGATTGCGTTGAATCTGTAGATTGCTTTAGGTAGTATAGCCATTTTGACAATATTTATTCTTCCTAGCCAAGAGCATGGGATGCATTTCCATTTGTTAGTGTCATCTTTAGTTTCTCTTAGGAGTGTCTTGTAGTTTTCAGAGTATAGGTCTTTCACTTCCTTCATTAAGTTTATTCCTAGGTATTTTATTCTTTTTGATGCGATTGTGAATGGAATTGTTTTCCTGATTTCTCTGTCTGTTAGTTCATTGTTAGTATATAGGAAAGCAACAGATTTATGTGTGTTAATTTTGTATCCTGCAACTTTTCTGAATTCAGATATTAGTTCTAGTAGTTTTGGAGTGGAGTCTTTAGGGTTTTTTATGTACAACATCATGTCATCTGCATATAGTGACAATTTGACTTCTGCTTTACCAATCTGGATGCCTTGCATTTCTTTGTTTTGTCTGATTGCCGTGGCTAGGACCTCCAGTACTATGTTGAATAACAGTGGAGAGAGTGGGCATCCCTGTCTTGTTCCCAATCTTAAATGAAAAGCTTTCAGCTTCTCGCTGTTAAGTATGATGTTAGCTGTGGGTTTGTCATATATGGCCTTTATGATGTTGTGGTACTTGCCGTCTATACCCATTTTGTTGAGAGTTTTAATCATGAATGGATGCTGAATTTTGTCAAATGCTGTTTCAGCATCTATGGAGATGATCACGTGGTTCTTGTTCTTCTTTTTGTTGATGTGGTGGATGATGTTGATGGATTTTCGAATGTTGTACCATCCTTGCTTCCCTGGGATGAATCCCACTTGATCATGGTGTATGATCCTCTTGATGTATTTTTGAATTCGGTTTGCTAATATTTGGTTGAGTATTTTTGCATCTACGTTCATCAGGGATATTGGTCTGTAATTTTCTTTTTTGGTGAGGTCTTTGCCCGGTTTTGGTATTAGAGTGATGCTGGCTTCATAGAATGAGTTTGGAAGTATTCCCTCCTCTTCTATTTTTTGAAAAACTTTAAGGAGAATGGGTGTTATTTCTTCTCTATATGTCTGGTAGAATTCAGAGGTGAATCCATCAGGCCCGGGGGTTTTGTTCTTGGGTAGTTTTTTGATTACTGCTTCAATTTTGTCGCTGGTGATTGGTCTGTTTAGTTTTTCTGTTTTTTGCTTGGTCAGTCTTGGAAGGTTGTATTTTTCTAAGAAGTCGTCCATTTCTTGTATGTTTTCCAGCTTGTTAGCATATAGATTCTCATAATATTCTCTTATAATTATTGTATTTCTATGGGGTCCGTCGTGATTTTTCCTTTCTCATTTCTGATTCTGTTTATGTGTGTAGATTCTCTTTTTCTCTTAATGAGTCTGGCTAGGGGTTTATCTATTTTGTTTATTTTTTCAAAAAACCAGCTCTTGGTTTTATTGATTTTTTCTATTGTTTTATTCTTCCCAATTTTATTTATTTATTCTCTGATCTTTATTATGTCCCTCCTTCTGGTGACTTTGGGCCTCATTTGTTCTTCTTTTTCCAATTTCAGTAATTGTGTCTTTAGACTATTCATTTGGAAATGTTCTTCCTTCTTTAAATAGGCCTGGATTGCAATATACTTTCTTGTTAGAACTGCTTTTGCTGCGTCCCACAGAAGTTGTGGCTTTGTGTTGTTGTCATTAGTCTCCATATATTCTTTGATTTCTGTTTTGATTGGGTCGTTAACCCATTGATTAATTAGGAGAATGTTGTTAAGTCTCCATGTATTTGTGAGCCTTTTTGATTTCCTTTTGAAATTTATTTCTAGTTTTATACCTTTGTGACCTGAGAAGTTGATTGGTAGGATTTCAATATTTTTGAATTTACTGACGTTCTTTTGGTGGCCTAGTATGTCGTCTATTCTGGAAAATGTTCCATGTGCACTTGAGAAGAATGTGTATCCTGCTGATTTTTGGTGCATAGTTCTGTAGATGTCTGTTAGGTCCATCTGTTCTAGTGTGTTGTTCAGTGCCTCTGTGTCTTTACTTATTCTCTGTCTCGATCTGTCCTTTGGAGTGAGTGGTGTGTTGAAGTCTCTTAAAATGAATGCATTGCTTTCTATTTCCTCCTTTAATTCTATTAGTATTTGTTTCACATATGCTGGCGCTCCTGTGTTGGGTGCATATATATTTATAATGGTTATATCTTCTTGTTCGACTGACCCCTTTATCATTATGTAATGTCCTTCTTTATCTCTTGCTACTTTCTTCATTTTGAAGTCTATTTTGTCTGATACAAGTACTGCAGCACCTGCTTTTTTCTCTTTGTTGTTTGCATGAAATATCTTTTTCCATCCTTTCACTTTTCGTCTGTGTATATCTTTGGGTTTGAGGTGAGTCTCTTGTAAGCACCATATAGGTGGGTCCTGCTTTTTTATCCATTCTGTTACTCTGTGTCTTTTGATTGGTGCATTCAGTCCATTTACATTTAGGGAGATTATCGATAGATATGTGCTTATTGCCATTGCTGGCTTTAGATTTGTGGTTACCAAAGTTTCAAGGGTTGCTTCTTTACTATCTGACAATCTAACTTAACTTTCTTGTTAAGTTTTTATAAACACAGTCTGATGTTTCTTTATTTCTCTCCCTTCTTATTCTTCCTCCTCCATTCTTTATATACTAGGTGTTTTATTCTTTGCCTTTAGTTAGTATTTGGATGGTCTGCTTTCTTTGCTATGATTTTGTTTTCTCTGGTGACATCTTTTGAGCCTTAGGAGTGCTTCCCTCTAGAGCAGTCTGTTTAAGATATCCTGTAGAGGTGGTTTATAGGAGGCAAACTCTTTCAGCTTTTGCTTGTCTGGAAATTGTTTAATCCCTCTGTCATATTTAAATGATAATCGTGCTGGATACAATATTCTTGGTTCGAGGCCCTTCTGTTTCATTATGTTAAATATATCATGCCATTCTCTTCGGGCCTGTAAGATTTCTGTTGAGAAGTCTGATGATAGTCTGATGGGTTTTCCTTTGTAGGTGATCTTTTTTCTCTCTCTAGCTGCCTTTAATACTCTGTCCTTATCTTTGATCTTTGCCATTTTAATTTTTATGTGTCTTGGTGTTGTCTTCCTTGGGTCCCTTGTGTTGGGAGATCTGTGGGCTTCCATGGACTGTGAGACTATTTCCTTCCCCAGCATGAGGAAGTTTTCAGCAATTATTTCTTCAAAGACACTTTCTATCCCTTTTTCTCGCTCTTCTTCCTCTGGTGCTCCTATAATGCGAATATTGTTCTGTTTGGATTGGTCACACAGTTCTCTTAATATTCTTTCATTCCTAGAGATCCTTTTATCTCTCTCTGCCTCAGCTTCTCTGTATTCCTGTTCTCTGATTTCTATTCCATTAACAGTCTCTTGAATCTCATCCAGTCTGCTGCTAAGCCTGTCAATTGCTTGTCTCATTTCTGCATTGTCTTTCCTGACTTCCCTCACTTCCTCTCTCAGCTCTTGCATATTTCTCTGTAGATCCATCAGTATGGTTATGACTTTTATTGTGAATTCTTTTTCAGGAAGATTGTGCATTTCCATCCCTTCAGACTCGCTCTCTGTTGTTTCAGTCTGGATAAGCTTTGTTTGTACCATATTCCTCTGTCTTTTCATGGTGATAGAAGTGGTCGCTGGTAGGTGCCCCATATGTCAGCTGGGCTATTTAAGCCTTTAAAAAAAAAAGAAAGGAGAAAGAGAAGAGAAAGAAAAGAAAAGAAAAGAGAAAAAAACCTCACCAAAACAAAGAAAAAGGCGTCCGCCAGGAGTAGATTCTGTGAGGATGCTGTAGATGGCGCTGTTGCTCCACTATTCTGCAGCCATGGCCGCATCGCTCTGCAGGGCCCTTTGTAGCTCTGGCTGGGGCGGGAATGAGTGGGAGGCTGCTGATCTCTGTGGGAAGCCTCAGTAGGGCTACTTTTCCCAGTCGCCAGCCAAAGGGTCTGAAATTCCCCCAGGACTCCCAGCCTGCTGGGCCGAGTGTGCTGGAAAGATCCTGTTCCTCCGTTGGGCCCCTATCTCTTTAAGACCGCTAAAAAAAAGCACGCACTTTTCTTTTGTCCCGGGGAGCCAGCTGCTAGGACCCAGTGCGGTCCCAGGCTCAGATCCTGCACCCTCTGTCTCTCCAATTTCTGATACACTGCGCAATGTGTGTCAGCGCTCCTGGCACAGGTCACCAGGGCTGGTTATTTCGAGGGCCTGTACTTCCACTCCCTCCTGGCTCTGGGTGGGGGAGTGCTCGGGTCTCGCCGGGACGCGGCTCCGTATCTTACCCACCTCGCTGGGTGCCGAGTCCCCTCAGGTGTAGATGCAGGCTGAGTGCTGTCCTGTATCTTCTGGTCTCTCTTTTAGGAATAGTTGTATTTGTTGTATTTTCATATATATATATAGTTTTGGGAGGAGAGTTCCGCCACCCTGCTCATGCCGCCATCTTCCTGGAACTCCCCATGAGTTCATTTTTGCTTTTGTTTCCCATGCTCGAGGAGATGTGTTCAGGAAGAAGTTTCTCATGCTTATATTCAGGAGATTTTTGCCTATGTTGTCTTCTAAGAGTTTTATGGTTTCATGATATACATTCAGGTCTTTGATCCATTTCAAGTTTACTTTTGTGTATGGGGTTAAACAAAAATGCAGTTTCATTCTCTTGCATGTAGCTGTCCAGTTTTGCCAACATCAGCTATTGAAGAGGCTGTCATTTCCCCATTGTACGTCCATGGCTCCTTTATCATATATTAATTGACCATATATGGTTGGGTTTATATCTGAGCTCTCTATTCTGTTCCATTGGTATATGGGTCTGTTCCTGTGCCAGTACCAAATTGTCTTGATTACTGTGGCTTTGTAGTAGAGCTTGAAGTTGGGGAGCATAATCCCCCCAGCTTTATTCTTCCTTCTCAGGATTGCTTTGGCCATTCGGGGTCTTTTGTGGTTCCATATGAATTTTAGAACAACTTTCTCTAGTTCATTGAAGAATGCTGTTGGTATTTTGATAGGAATTGCATTGAATCTGTAGTTGGTTTAGGCAGGATGGCCATTTTGACAATATTAATTCTTCCTATCCATGAGCACGGGATGTGTTTCCATTTATTGGTATCTTCTTTAATTTCTCTCATGAGTGTCTTGTAGTTTCCAGAGTATAGGTCTTTCACTTCCTTTGTTAGGTTTATTCCTAGGTATTTTATTCTTTTTGATGCAACTGTGAATGGAATTGTTTTCCTGATTTCTCTCTCTGCTAGTTCATTGTTAGTGTATAGGAATGCCACAGATTTCTGAGTATTAATTTTGTATCCTGCAACTTTGCTAAATTCAGATATTAGATCTAGTAGTTTTGGAGTGGATTCTTTAGGGTTTTTTATGTACAATATCATGTCATCTGCAAACAGGGACAGTTTAACTTCTTCCTTGCCAATCTGGATGCCTTTTATTTCTTTGTGTTGTCTGATTGCCATGGCTAGGACCTCCAGTACTATGTTAAATAGAAGTGGGGAGAGTGGGCATCCTTGTCTTAAAGGAAAAGCTTTCAGCTTCTCACTGTTAAATATAATGCTGGCTGTGGGCTTGTCATATATGGCCTTTATTATGTTGAGGTGCTTGCCCTCTATAACCATTTTTTGAGAGTATTTATCATGAATGGATATTGAATTTTGTCAAGTGCTTTTTCGGTATCTATGGAGATGATCATGTGATTTTTGTCGTTTTTGTTGATGTGGTGGATGATATTGATGGATTTTTGAATGTTATACCATCCTTGCATCCCTGGAATAAATCCTACTTGATCATGATGGATGATCTTTTTGATGTATTTTTGAATTCGGTTTGCTAATATTTTGTTTAATATTTTTGCATCTATGCTCATCAGGGATATTGGTCTGTAATTTTATTTTTTTGTAGTGTCTTTGCCTGGTTTTGATATTAGAGTGATGCTGGCCTCATAGAATGAGTTTGGAAGTATTCCCTCTTCTTGTACTCTTTGGAAAACTTTAAGGAGGATGGGTATTAGGTCTTCACTAAATGTTTGATAAAATTCAGCAGTGAAGCCATCTGGTCCAGGCGTTTTGTTCTTAGGTAGTTTTTTTTATTACCAATTCAATTTCATTGCTGGTAATTGGTGTATTCAGATTTTCTGTTTCTTTCTGGGTCAGCCTTGGAAGGTTGTATTTTTCTAGAAAGTCATCCATTTCTTCTAGGTTATCCAGTTTGTTAGCATGTAATTTTTCATAGTATTCTCTAATAATTATTTGTATTTCTGTGGTGTCCGTAGTGATTTTTCCTTTCTTATTTCTGATTCTGTTTATGTGAGTGTACTCTCTTTTTTTCTTGATAAGTCTGGCTAGGGGATTATCTATTTTGTTTATTTTCTCAAAGAACCAGCTCTTGCTTTCATTGATTCTTTCTATTGTTTTATTCTTCTCGATTTTATTTATTTCTGCTCTAATTTTTATTATGTCCCTTCTTCTACTGACGTTGGGCCTTATTTGTTCTTCTTTTTCTAGTTTCATTAATTGTGAGTTTAGACTGCTCATATGGGATTGTTCTCCTTTCCTGAGGTAGGCCTGTACTGCAATATACTTTCCTCTTAGCACGGCCTTCACTGCGTCCCACAGATTTTGTGGTGTTGAATTATTGTTGTCATTTGTCTCCATATATTGTTTGATCTCTGCTCCTATTTGGTCATTGATCTATTGTTTATTTAGGAGCATGTTGTAAAGCCTCCATGTGTTTGTGGGATTTTTCATTTTCTTTGCGTAATTTATTTCTGGTTTCATACTTCTGTGGTCTGAGAAACTGGTTGGTACAATTTCAATCTTTCTGAATTTTCTGAGGCTCTTTTGTGGCCTAGTGTATGATCTATTCTTGAAAATGTTTCATGTGCACTTGAGAAGAATGTGTATTCTGCTGCTTTTGAGTGTAGAGTTCTGTAGATGTCTGTTAGGTCCATCTGTTCTAATGTGTTGTTCAGTGCTTCTGTCTCCTTACTCATTTTCTGTCTGGTTGATCTGTCCTTCAGGGTGAATGGTGTGTTGAAGTCTCCTAGAATGAATGCATTGCATTCTATTTCCCCCTTTAATTCTGTTAGTATTTGTTTCACATATGTAGGTGCTCCTGTGTTGGGCGCATAGATATTTATAAGCATAGATATTTATAATGGTTCTATCTTGTTGGATTGACCCTTTCATCATTATGTAATGTCCTTCTTTGTCTCTTGTGACTTTGTTTTGAAGTCTATTTTGTCTGATACAAGCACTGCAACTCCTGCTTTTTTCTCCCTATTGGTTGCATGAAATATCTTTTCCCCTCCCTTTACTTTTAGTCTGTGTATGTCTTTGGGTTTAAAGTGAGTCTCTTGTAGACAGCATATAGATGAGTCTTGCTTTTTTATCCATTCAGTGACTCTATGTCTTTTGATTGGTGCATTCAGTCCATTTACATTTAGGGTGATTATCGATAGGTATGTACTTGTTGCCATTGCAGGCTTTAGATTTGTGGTTATACCAAAGGTTCACGGTTAACTTCCTTACTATCTAAGAGTCTAACTTAACTCACTTAATATGCTATTGCAAACACAATCTAAAGGTTCTTTTTTTTTCTCCTCCTTTTTCTTCCTCCTCCATTCTTTATATATTAGGTATCGTATTCTGTACTCTTGTCTATCCCTTGATTGACTTTGGGGATTGTTAATTTAATTTTGCATTTGCTTAGTAATTAGCTGTTCTACTTTCTTTACTGTGGTTTTATTATCTCTGTTGACAGCTGTTAAGCCTTAGAAACACTTTCGTCTATAGCAGTCCCTCCAAAATACACTGTAGTGATGGTTTGTGGGAGGTAAATTCTTTCAGCTTTTGCTTATCTGGAAATTGTTTAATCCCGCCTTCAAATTTAAATGATAATCTTGTTGGATAAAGTAATCTTGGTTTGAGGCCCTTCTGCTTCATTGCATTAAATACATCATGCCACTCCCATCTGGCCTGTAAGTTTTCTATTGAGAAGTCTGATGATAGCCTGATGGGCTTTCCTTTGTATGTGATCTTATTTCTCTCTCTGACTGCTTTTAATAGTCTGTCCTTATCCTTGATCTTTGCCATTTTAATTACTATATGTCTTGGTGTTGTCTTCCTTGGGTCCCTTGGGTTGGGAGATCTGAGCCTCTCCATGGCCTGAGAGACTATCTCCTTCCCCAGATTGGGGAAGGTTTCTGCAGTTACCACCTCAAAGACACTTTCTATCCCTTTTTCTCTGTCTTCTTCTTCTGACACCCCTATAATGTGAATACTGCTCCATTTGGATTGGTCACACAGTTCTCTCAATATTCTCTCATTCTTAGAGATCCTTTTATCTCTCTGTGCCTCAGCTTCTTTGTATTCCTCTTGTCTAGTTTCTATCTCATTTATCATGTCCTCCACTGTATCTAATCTGCTTTTAATACCCTCCATTGTGCTCTTCAACGATTGGATCTCTGACCGGAATGCATTCCTACGTTCTTGAATATCTTTCTGTACCTCCATGAGCATGTTAATGATTTTTGTTTTGAACTCCCGTTCAGGAAAATTCATAAGGTCGATGTGATTTAAATCTTTCTCATGAATTGTATTAATAATTTTACTTTGAACCAGGTTCCTTTGGCATTTCATATTGGCGCCCTCTAGTGCCCAGAAACTCTACCCTCTGGAGCTGCTCAGCCCCTGAAGCGATGTTGGGGGGGCACAAGGGAGTGGTATTGGTGCCTGGGGGGCGGAAAGAGCTGTTTCCTGCTTCCCGGCTGCTATGCCTGACTCCACTGCCTGAACCAGTGGGCCGAGCACACAGGTATAAGCCTCTATGCTTTGTGTTTGTAGTTGCTGTAGACAAATCTTCCCTCTGGCTGGTCTGATGCCAGGATAGGGTTTGCCGGTTTGTAAGCCAGGTGGGGCTGGCTGGGAGGAAGGTGCAGTAGGCTGCCTATCACGAAGGGGGTCCTTGGAGCTGTGTAGCCAGCCAGGAGCTGGAGCACCTGAAGATCGTGAAAGCTCCCAACCTGCTGGGCAGAGTGCACTTGGACAATTTTGTCTACCTGTCCTTTCTCCTGAGCAGTAAGCTCTGTGCAATCCTTGCCCCTTTAGCAGCCCTATTGCTAAGGGCTTCCTTGTTAGGAAGTGTCTCAGACTGCCCGCCTTTCTTTTGTCCCAGAGAAGCCAGATATGGATCCCTATCTCAGTCTCTCTAGGAATTCTGCCTGTCTTAGCTTTCCAAACCCCTACTCATGAGAGTACCATGCAAGCAATATGAAATGTAGGTTTGTGCTCCCAGAGCAGATTTCCGGAGTTAGGTATTCAGCAGTCCCAGGCTTCCACTCCCTCCCTGCTCCATTTCTCTTCCTCCTGCTGGTGAGCTGGGGTGGGGGAAGGGCTTGGGTCCTGCTGGGCCGCAGCTTTGGCATGTTACCCTGTTCCATGAGGTCTTCTCTTTTCTCCAGGTATATGCAGTCTGGTGCAGTTCTCTTTCCTGTTGCTCTTTCAGGAGTAGTTGTATTAATTATATTTTCATATTATATGCAGTTTTAGGAGGAAGCCTCTGTCTCACCTATCACACCACCATCTTTAATCCTTTTTTCTGTAAGTGACCTTTTGCAGATGAATTTGATTGTCATCCCTGCTCAAGTTATGAGGGGTCCCACAGAAATGACATCTCCTGCTTTAAGCAGTGGCTGCCCTTCCTTGGATGGCACAAAACATCCACCATCCCTGTGGCCATGCTGGACGCCCTGGGCTTCCTCATCACCTTGGCCACCCTAGCAATCTTCTGGAGGCACTTCCAGACATCCATGGTTCTCTCGGCTGGGGGCCCCATGTGCTTCCTGGCGCTGACACTGCTGCTGGTGGCATACAGGATGGTTCCCATGTACGTAGGGCCCCCCACAGTCTCCATGTGCTTCTGCCACCAGGCTCTCTTCACCCTCTGCTTTACCATCCGCATCTCCTGCATCACTGTGATAATCTGCATCTTCAAAATGACCAGCCCCCTCCCCCGTGTCTACGGCTACTGGGTCCACTACCACGGGTCCTATGTCTTTGTGGCTCCGTCCCAGCCCTCAAGGCAGTCATGGTGGCGAGCAATGTGTTGGCCCTGTCACCCACACCAACCCCAATGTCCCTAAGGTCACAATCCTCTCCTGCAGCCCCAACTACTGCAAGGAGCTGCTGTTTAACACCAGCCTGGACCTGCTCCTCTTCATGGTGGGCTTTAGCTTTGCTTACATGGGCGAGGGGGTGCCCTCCAACTATGAGGCCAAGTTCACCACCTTCTGCATGACTTTGTACTTCACCTCCTCCATCTTCCTCTGCACCTTCATGTCTGTCTGTGAGGGGGTGCTGGTCACCATACTCAACCTCTTGGGCATCAGCCTGGGTTACTCTGGCCCCAAGTGCTACATGATCCTCTTTTACTTGAAGCACTACACTCTGGTCTACTTCAACAGCATGATTCAGGGCCACAGCATGGGGAGGAACTAGGGCTGCCATCAGCTGCCCCCGGGGACACAGGGCCTCAGTGTTGAGAGACAGAGGCCGGGGCTTGCTTGGTCAACTCCAGGTGGATGCAGGGAAGCATCCTAGATTATTATCACCCCCAGCCCCTTGTCTCTAACTTGGCTTCCCTCTAAGGTTCTCTGAATCCAGGCCTTTTTACCCACCTAGGAATGGATGCCTAGAAACATTCACACTTTTGTTCTTTCCCTTGAGCTGTTCAGCTTGCCAGGCACTGCCACCCCATTCTAAGAAACCGACCCAAGGTGACCTATTAGTCTCCGAGGACAGTCACATTTAGTAGCCCACTGCCGCCATCTGGTGGTCTCAGCTGGCACCTGCAGGTTCCGGTTCATTCCCCTCACCGTGCACCGAAGCCCAAGGTGGGCTGGACTGGGGTTGGTGTGGAGAGTGTGAGTTCAAATAACCCTGCCTGGGCTTCATTCACAAGCTGCCCATGTGTCTGAGCCTCATCTCCCAGCTTCTGTATTATCTCTGAGTAATGGCTGGGCACAGTGTGCGCTTCACAGATGCTCACTGAATTGCCCACAGATGCTCATGCACTCGGCTAGCACGAATGCACTTCTCGTTTCCAGAGGTCCCCTGGTGAAAGAGGATGTGGAATCAGAGGCTTCAGTTTCTATATCAGGTCTGCCACTTCCAAGTTGTGTACCTTGGCCCAATTATTTAATGCCTCTGGGCCTATACTTCCCCTTCTCTAAAATGGGAACAATAGCTGCTTCACAGGGACATTGAAGGATCAGATGTGCGTGTAAAGTGCATAGCGTAGGTACTCAGTAAATGCCCACCATCACAAATCCACATGTCCCTGGAACTATCAGGGACAAAATAAGATTGTTTCCTTTATACTACCAAAATGTCTGTGATACATGTTCTAGTCCATGACACTAGCCTCTCCTGGAAACTAGCCCCACCCCAGCAAATTCCGGGTGTTGTCTTGGGTGTGCTTGAGCCTCACGTGTGCTCTAGAGCCAGGGTGTGCCACGGCCCTGCCGCCTCGGCCCTGCTGGACCTGGGAGAGGCTGCTCTGCCGGGTGTGGCTGTGTCCATGCCGACCACCCCCGGTGGTGGGCTCCAGCAGCAAAAGGGGGCCTGACGTCCCCGCCCAGGCCTCACACGTGGCCTTGCACATCTAACCAAGGAGCCAGAACATCGGTGCTGAGCCCTCCAAGCTGCAGCCCAGAGAGGCTGAATGACGTTCTCAGGGGCACTCAGCTTGAAGGCAGGACTGGGAGGGCCAGAAGCTCACTGCGCTCAGGCCGACACAGGCTTCCTGAAGACTCGGCACTGTGCTGACAGTGTGGCTGTCCCCAGACTCCCCTGGGAGTGATCTATTGTTGTCCGGGACCAATCCAGGCAGAAGCCACTTCCCTCAGCCTGTTTGTAGCGGGGAGGGCAGAGCTAACGCCTCCTTGTCCTGAATTTACCCTTTCATGCTTCCAGGTGGCGGGTGGCAGGACTGAATCACCTGGAATTTGGGGAAATGGACTTCATATTTTGGGGCCACTTTTCTATAAGAGCAAGGACGGTCCCTGCTTCTCGTCCCTGAGCCTCCTTCCAGAGCCTGGCTCATAGCAGGTGCTCCATGAATACTGATGGAATGGCTCAGTGGCTCTCTGCCCCCTTCACCTTCTCCATCGCCCCCTGTTCTCTCGAGCCATTGCATCCTTAATTCAGTTCATCTGTGACTGCCTGGGGCACCAGACACTGAGGGGTATTCAGAAATACAACACAAATATTTGTACTTACGATTGGAAACGGCTAACATGTATTACGCTCCCTAGAATTTTACTACTGCGTTCATTTATTCCTCACAAAACTGCTAGTCGGGTACCATGAGGATCCTTGTTTTGCAGATGGGGTGAAAAAGGGACTCAAAGAGGTTGAAGTGTTTCCAGCCTCACAGAGCCCATTGCTGGAACCACGACCCTCTGTGGAGTAAGACCCTGCCTAGAAAGCTGGTGTAGGGGAACTGCAATCACTGTGAGGTGGGGGGCTCAGGCTCCCTACCAAGGCATTGTGGGGTGCTGGCTCAGATTTTAGGGAGGTGACTGGTGGATGCAGTGAGTGGGGAAGACTTCAGAGGAAGCCTTCCAGGGGCCATGGTGTGAGAAAGAAGCTTGGAAGTATGGCTGGGGATTTGATGGGGGGGAAATCCCAACCCAGGTGTCTAGAACTTGTCTGGAAACACAGGATGGCTACTTGCCAGTGTCCGTGCACATGCCGCTTGCCTCTGTCCTGTGGGTCTCCAGGTGGCGTTCCTGGCTGTCCCTCGTCTCTGTGGCCAGCCCCCACTTTGGCTACATCCTCTTCCCACAGTCCTGGTCATTGGCTTGGCCTGATGGGCTGCAGACTGCCCGGAGAAGAGGCCAGTGACAGACTGTCAGGTGGGAGGGTATGGTCCCTGCCCCTCCACTTGCTTCCCAGGGGTGCCCAGAGCCTCAGCTGGGACCCCCCCCCCAGCTCTGCATGGCCTGTTCCTGGATGTGCCTGCATCCCGTCCCCATCACCCACGGGACCAGATTGTCAGGCTCAGGGAGTTTTAAGCTCTTAATTCTCTTTTCTTGCATGTTTCTGACGCCTTGGTTTAAATTTTTTTTTCTCAGATAATGACCTCATTTTTCGGGTTCTGCCTCATGAACCGCCATTAGAGAGAGAATCCTGGGATCTCATCGACCTCAGAGGCACCTGCTCCCCTCCTCCTCGTATAGCTGCCCTGGAGCTGAGATCTTGACCCTTTCTTGTTCCCTTCCAGTGACGGGAGGCTCATTGAGGACAATGCCAGTTACTAGAAAATGTTTCTTAGATTGAATCAAAACCATTTCTTAGATTAAATCAAAACCATTTCTTAGATTGAATCAAAACCCAGCTCTCTGGGATTTCTATTTATGGATGCTAGTTTTATCCTTTGGGGCCATAAATTAAATCTTACTCCTCCTTCTCATCATGATTTTTATATGTAATAAAAAGAATAATCACCTTTCCAGGTGTCCCGACAGTGTGCCAGGTGCTTCGCCCACGTTCCCTCTAATCCTGCCTGATGGGTACCAGTGGCCGTGGTGGCCATGTGCCGATGCCTCCCAGCATCCCCTTCTCTCCCACCTGCTGGCAGGGCCTGTTCTCCCAAGGGAGCCCACGTGGTTCTTGGGGAGCCGACCCCGTGTCCTGGCTCCAGGGCGTGGAGCAGGCGGCCGAGGCCAAGGCGATCCGCACAGGCCTGTCCCTGGGCCGCAGTGGTTGGCTCAGGGGTGGGCACGTGACCGGGTGTTTGCCGTCCGACGGACGCTCAGGATTTTGCCCGAGACAAAGATTCCCTGGGAACTAGCAAGGTTGTAGGTTCAGGAGCTGGGGCAGCTCTGTGGGACCACAGGGCCAGTCAGCCTTCGAAGAAAGCTGGGCCTTGCAGAAGGCAAAGTGGAGGGGTGGCTCCTTTGGATCTTGCTGGAAATCTGAGATCTTCCCTTTCACGGGTCCGTGAATGTCCACGGTTGCTTAAGACAGTCTGAGTTGGATTTTCTGCCGCCCGCAGCCCAATGGGTCCTTATCCTACGGGAGAGGAAACAAGCTCAGAGATGCTGATTCACTTGCCGGGGTCACCCGGGGGAGTGGGGGAGCTAGGATTTGGGCTCAGGGAGAATTGCGGGGAGGTACAGCTGTTGTGTTCTCCTCGGATCATCTCTCCATTTGGTCTAAAAGTCTGCAATTGCTTTAGGACCTGATTTTTTGACCACCGTCCTGGACCTTTCCTTTGGACACACTCTGGCCTGTAAACATCTCTCAGAGCACCTCCAAGCTTCCCTCTCCTTGGCCTTTGCCAATCTTCCCAAATCTGCACTCTGGCCAGCTGAGTGATGCCCCCTAAAACCAATCAGTCACAGGCCTCCCCAGCTCAGAAAACTTCCGCGGCTCCCTAGTGCCCACATGAGGCTGCTTGACCCCCTCATGTGCCATTCAAGTGCTTTCAAATCTGGACCCTGTTCACCTTTCCTGCCTCATCTCCCAGTGGCCTCTGTGGACTCCCGGCTATTCCTCACGCTTCTGCTTGTTTCACACCTCTGCTCAAGCTGTCCCTTCTCTTTTATCTCCTGGGAGGCTTTGTATTTATCCCTTAAGGCCCCGTTCAAATGCCCCCTCCCTGGGGAGACTTCCCTTCCTTGGAGCAGAGGAGATCCTTTGTACTCACAGAGCTGCGGGGTTTTAAGCCCTGTTGGTCCTGGCACTTGTCACCTGCCTGCTGCCTTGCTGGGCTGGGACCTTCTGAGGTGGGGCCTGGGTGGGGGCAGGCTGTTTTCCTCTGTGCCGGCCTTTTCTCACCTGTAGCCTCACCTCCAGGGATTCTCTGCTTGAGGCATTGAGTGCTGCTGGCTGGGCAGCGACATATGTGGGGCATTTTGCAGGGCTGGCCTGCATCTGATGGGGGCTGGTGGGAACATGGGGCAGGGGCTGGCTATGGCCAGGGCCCTGGGGACAGGCCGGGCTAAATGTGCTGTTTTCCCTGGTGGCTGGGGCTGCAGAGGGGAATGGAGGTGGTGACAGAGGGAGGCCAGGGAGCTGGAGCGGAGCCTTCGGGGAAGGACCAGTCGGTAGGAGACTCATTGGCAGCATCTCCATTGCTCAGACCAGAAACCTCTGAGTCCCCTGACCTTTTCTCTCTCATCCTACATTCTATCTGTCAGTACAGGTAACCCTGTTGGAGGTAAAGCTGTTAAAAGTTCAAAATAGATCCAGAACCTGGTGGAAGCCAAAGTTCTAGCAACAGTCTTCTGACTGCTCTGGCTGCTTCTGCCTCTGCCCTTGCCCCCGCCATGTGCGGAGAGGCCCTTCAGAAACCTAAGTCAGTTCACATCCTGCTCTGCTCAGTGTCCCAGGGCCTCCCCATCTCTCTCGGATGGAGGGCCAAAGCCCTTCTATGCCTTAGACCCACAGGGCTCCCCACCACCCCCATACCTCACTGTGGACCCCTCCTCTCTATTCCTCTCCTTTACAGCCACAAGGGCCTCTTCACCATCCCCCAAACATACCATGTTTATGCCTCAGGGCCTTTGCACGGGTGTTACCTCTCCTTGAAATGCCCTTCCTCGGACTGCCACATGGCTTGTTCCCTTATTCATTTTCTCTTCCTGCTTGACTTTTCCCCTTAACGCTCATTACCATCTAACCCACTATACAGTTTACTTCTTTGTCTTCTTTATTGTTTTTCTCCCTCAGGAGACTGTAAGCTCCATGAGGGCAGGGAGCTGTTTGCTGGTGCATCTGCATCCAAGCACCTGGACAAATAGGGTGCGGTAGGTGCCTAACAAATGCTCATTGAATCAATGAGGGAATGAGTGAGACAGGACCACAGTGGATCATGAGGTCAGAAGCTAGGAGAGCCAGGAGCAGTGGGGATAATGGTCAGGGGGAGGGTCTCAGCCCCACGAGTCAGGGAGGGTGCTGGAGGCCCGCAGCCACTCATGCATCAATCCCTCCCTCACTCAACGAATGGCTATTGAGCACCACTTGGGCCAGGCCCTGCAGCGCCAGGACAGTGTCACCCAAGAAGGCAGTCTCTGATCCCAAGCAGCCTGTGTTCTAGTGGCAGACACCACACAGACCACCTGACCCCATGTGACACTGCTGTGAGGAGGTGGGCTCACGGTGGTAGGGAGTCACCCAGAAAGGACACTCACCTTGGGAGGTGAGGAAGGCTCCCTGAAGAGGTGATGTCAAACTGAGAGCTGAAGAATACATAGCTGTTAGCCAGGGGAGGGAGGCTCTCGGAGGATGGAGTGCACACGAGGCAGAGGAACAGCCGAGTAAAGGCCTGGTGGAGGGGGCTGGGCAGGCCCAACACCAAAGAGGGGCTTAGTGGGGCTGGGGCTGGAGGGTGGGCGTGGATGAGCTGGTGGGGCTGGGGAGAGGAGTGAGGAGAGAGTGGGAGAAAGCTGGAGAGAGCTGGCAGAGAGGGAAAGCGGGAAGAGAGATAGGGGAGAGAGAAAGGGGGAGAAAAAGAGGGGAGAGACATGGGAGAGAGAAGGTGGGGAGAGAAGGCAGGGAGAGAGAGAAGGGGGGAGAGAGATGGGGTGGGGAGAGAGAAGGTGGAGAGAAAGATGGAGGAGAGAGAGAGTGGGAGAGAGATGGAGAAGAGACCAGGTGGGGAGAGAAAGGGGAAGATGAGGGGGAGGAAGGCAGAGAGATAGAGAGGGGAGGGGGGGGCGGGGAGAGAGAGGAGAGGGAGGGACAGGGAGGGGAGGAGGGCTGTGTGGCTCTGCGGGAGTTAGCGTGCCTCTCTGTGCTGCAGTTTCCTCTTCTGTAAAAGGGGGTGATGGGCACAGTGCTGACCCCAGGGCTGCTGGAAGGATGACATGTAGCAGGATGCCTGGCATGGAACAAGTATCCACAAGTGTTAGCTACGATTATTGTAAGGAATTCGACTTTGTCCTAAGACAGAAACTTGAAGGGATTTTGAAGATGGGAGACAGACAGTGTGGGTCTGAGAGAGGCAGGGAGACAGACCCCTTCAGTGTTGGCCAGCAGCTCCAGGTGAGTGAGTGTGGTGGCCTGCACCAGTGGTGGCCATGGAGTCGGGATACCAGTGCCCCTTGGCGAGAGATTGGCCCTGGTGTGAGGAGAGGGAGTCAGGCTTGGGTGGTGGCTGGCTGGAGGAGCTGTCAGGTGGGTGGGTTTGGGCCACCTAAGGGTCAGAGGGAGTACCACCCCCTTGTCTCTTTGCAGACTAGGCCCAGCCTAGTGGCTGGTGCTAATGGCACTGGGTAGGGGACCTGGCTGGCAGAAGCCTGTTGACAGTCCGGGAACTTGGCACCACTTGGGTGGACCCCCCCTCCTGGCTCACTCCATAACCAGAAGCAAGTTTCCTCTGACTACTGGGAATAGGACCTGAGGATGGTTTCCCCTGGGCCTCAATCTCGCACCCAAGGCCCCCAAGGTGGCACTCAGACCTGCTGCCATCCAGGTGGTGTACAGGGTGGGCCGGGGAGAAGGGCAGCCACAGCCTTCCCGTCCTGCAAGGAAGATGGAGGTGCAGGGTCTCCATACAATAATGTATAGGCCCATCTGCTTCCAGTTAGCAGCTCTGGGTGAGCCTAATTGGCAGATCAAACCATTCGATGTTCCATGTTAGATAAGTAGTTAGAAGGGCCCCAGCGGAGTCTGACACTGTTTGGATGGAGCCCAAGCCCTGCGTCCGACCACCGCGGGGCCTGGGGTGCTAATGTAAACCAGACCCTCCTGCACGGAAGCGGGAAGATATTAACAAGTGTCAAAAAGCTCAGAAGCGCCTGGGCAGATGCAACTCTGCTGCTGCCCCCTGCATTGAGGAGGGGCGCGGGGGCTCCTGAAACTTAAGCTTGAACGTTGAGGAGGAGGGAAGAGCTTTCAGAGGGTGGCTCCCTGATGCTGGCTGTGGCTGGGGACCCCCTCAAGCCAGTGATTCTATCATAGCAAAGAGACGCAGTGGAAAGCTGCTGGGTTGAAAGGGGGGAGACCTTGGTTCTCGTGTCCTAGGTGCCTGCTGTGGGTCACATGACATGATGGGACTGTCTCTAGCTGTGTGACTTCGGACAGGTGGCTTTACCTCGTAGATCCTTAGCTTCCCAATCTGTAATGTGGGGCAAAAAAATCCCTCCCTCCCTCAAGGTGGACAGATTTGGTTCAGGTCCGAGTTCTGCTTGTTCCTGCCTTGGTCGTGATACTTAACAAGTCAGAGCTTTAGTAACCTCACCAGGTAGGAACCCTCCTATCAGGGTTTCTGTGGGAGTTAAATGAGGTGATACATGGAAAGTGCTCAGAAGTGTGCCCGGCTCATAGTCAATGCTGTATCCATGCCGGCTGTTGTATCAGTCAGCATCTGATAGTTACGTTCTCATGACAAACATCCCCTGAATCTCAGTGTTTTGCAGAAACTAAGATTTATTTTTCTTTCAAGGTTTCAAGGTGGCGGGCAGTGCTTCCCCACATGTCTCCTCTCCAGGGTCCAGGCTGAAGGAGCAGGCCTCGTATAGAATATGCTGCTCTCACACCAGAGGAAACAGAGCGATAGCATGGCAAAAACACACAGTGGCTCTTAAAGCTTCTGCGTGGGGTGGCACGTGTCACTTGTGCCCACATATCATTGGTCAAAGCAAGTCATATGACCCAACCTGATGCTGATGGGGAGGGAAGATAAATCCCCTCATGGGAAGGGGCAGCGAATGTGTGGACAGCACTGTCATCGAGCATAGTCATGACTATGATTAAGGCAGGGGGCGTGGGGACGTCCGTTTGTTTTGCTATCAGTTTGGTTTGGATTATGGCAAAATGGTGACTTTTTCAAACTTTGTCATTAATGTCACTCCCTTCCCTCTTTAGGGCTCTCCCTCAGTCTGTGCCATCCCTCCTGCTGTAGGGAAAAGATCTTATTGAATAATTCACAAAAGGAGGAAGTCTTATCTCCTCCCTCCCAGATTGGCACACAGCTAACGGTGGGATTTTAGGTACCAGCCAGGGAAGGGTGGTCTTGCCAAGGGGGCCTTCCAGCACCAGGAGGGTCTCACCTCTAAGAAGGACTGACCGGGCCTGGCCACACCCAACACCTGGCCTCAGCCCTGAGCCCTCAGCCACAGGAAGACCTTATAGGAGGTCACCCCTTTGACTTTGCATCGTGAGCCTGTGCGTCCCAGCTAGAGACACTCACATTCTCTCTCCCAGGGGGCCTCTGAAATGCACCTGCGTGTTCTGTGGCTCTTTTCTCAGTGACCTGGAATCATAGGCTCCTGGGGCTGGGGAGAGGCAGGTCGTGGGTTCTGGACGGCCCTGGTCTCAGGCCCTTCTCCCAGCCTGGGCTCCTGCCTAGGCCACGGCAGGTTCCTTGAACGCAAGTCATGAGCGGGTGTGTCTCCCGCCTCACCCAGCACATTTCCAGGCTCAGGGAGGATCTTGCTCACGTCTTTCCCATGTTGGTAAACAGAAGGCAGCTTATGAAGACAAGTAGCAACCACGACAGTGACAATGGGTGCCGTTTATGAGCCTTTCCTATGAGCCAGGTGCTGTGTTTAGCATTTTAGATGCATTATGCCATTTATTCCTCATAGCCACCCACTTGGGGGTTGTTATCACCATTTTACAGATGAGGTACCTGAGACTCAGGGGAGTCCCAGGTCATCTATTCCGTAATGGATGGAGTTGGGATGGGATCCAGGTCTGTCCAACTCTAAAGTAAGCCGTGGAAGTGACACTTCCAGTTGTTAGGGTAGGAATAACACATGGCAGTCTGCATAATAATGCTGTGATAAGAGAACAAGAGCCCCAACACCAGGGGCCACCACTGAGGAGACAACTCTGGGTGCAGACAGCAGGGCAGGAGGTGGGAAGGAGGGGAAAACTTGTGTGTTCGTGTCATACATACACTGTTTTCTTTAATCTTTAGGACAACTTTGCAATGTACATACGATTATGTATTATAAACTACATGTTTTCTGAAGAGGATAATGAGGCCCAGGAAGGTAGTGTGACTTGTCTGAGGTCTTAGAGCAAGTGGGTGGCAGAACCAGGACTGAGCCTGGAGTTGAACTGGGTCTTGACGATGGTGGACACGGTCGTCATGCTGTGGTCAAGATAGTGATGTAAGTGGTGGCTGCTCATTTAGGATAAAGGAGAATAGGATACAACAAAGAGCCCCACAAATGCTCAGACAAAGCGGAAGCCATTTCTCTGTAGGTAACAATCTGAAGGTGTGCAGTCAAGAACTGAGCAACTCTGCCACCTCTCTACATGTAGCATCCAACTCTGAACCCAAGGTGGCTGCTCCAGCTCCCATCATCACACCTGCATCCCAGACAGTGGTAAGGAGTGTGGGAAGGGATGCCTTTTCCTTTGCAGGCACAACCTTGAAGTGGCAGACATAATTTCCTCTCATATATCATTGGTCAGAATTTAGCCACCTGGCCACATCTAGCTGTAAGGGCAAGTGGGAATGTAAGGCTTCATGGTATTTGTGGTGGGCATTGCAATGCACTACCCAGATGCCCCTCAGGACTGAAGGACTTCTTCCCCCAGCTGCAGGGAGGGCTGCTGGCTGAGAGTTCTCAGCCATCTCTAGAAATGACTCTTGGCTAGAAAGATACGCCTTGTCCAAGGTTATGCCCTCTTCCCATGGGGCAGCCTGCATGCTATGACTGGGTTTTGCAGGAAATGGTAGGAGTGTCAAGGCCCAGTCTCTTAGGTGCAACTCAGGACCACTCTGAAGAGCCATCTGGTCTGCAGAGGTCCTTGCGGTGTCAGCCAAAGCCTTTGTGGAGAGGGCATTGCAGCCAGTTTCTCCCTCTGCCCACTTGCGCTTCTTTCCCTTGCCTTCTACAAGTGTCAGCCCCAAGGGCACTCCTCAAGGAACCCGCCCCCTGACCTCTCTCTCAGGTCTGCTTCCTGGGAAACCCGGCCTGCAATGGCATCCATCAAATGGATGTGGGAGCTCTGTCATTAAAGGAAGCAGGGAGCAGGCCAGGGATGGGCAATAGCAGTCTGCTTCTGGAGCGGTGGGTCATGTAGAGAGTAATTGTGGGGATGTGTCGGTAGCTATGGTGAAGGAGTCATGAAGCTGGTTGTCACGGTGATGACATGGCTATTCACTCACATACGGGGTAGGCTTACCTGCCCGCCGGGCCCCGACTCCGAGAAGCTGCTCGCTCCTGGTCTTCACCTCATGAGTGGGCTCCTGTAGGGGCTGCTCTCCTCCTCCCTCTGACGTTCCATCTGGACAACCATCAGCCTGCTTGCCTGCTCCCCTGACCCCCCATCCCTCTTTCTTCTAGCCAGCCTGATGCCTGCCCTGGCTGGGGCCCCGTCTACTGCTTCTCATCTTCAGTACCAGCTCTAGGCCTGTCTGGTCCTCCCAACTCTACTTCCCTGCTGACGTGCTGACCCATTTGGCCCTTCCTGGGGGCTGAGACCCAGCCCATTCTCACTCTCTCCAGCTGGACTTCTGGGTTCAGTGCCAGCTGCAGGGGGAACCTTTTGCTTCCTAGTGTAACTCCACCCAGATCTGGCTCAGCAGTGCTGATAGGGTGGTGGTGATGGTGTTGGTTGTATTGGCGATGTTGGTGGTGGTGATTGTGTGATGGTGATGGCGCTGGTTATGATGGCGCTGGTGGTGGTGGTGGTGATGGTGTTTGGGTGGCGGTGGTGAGTGTTGGTTGTATTGGTGATGGTGGTGACGGTGATGGTGATTATGTGATGTGAAGAGGGTGTTAATGCAGATCCTTTCCTTTCTGGTTCAATGCCTTCTGGCTTAAACCTTTGATTTAGGGGCCAAAGGCCAAGACCACCTCTTCTGTCCTTTCTTACACCATCAAGACATAAATCTTGCTGTTTGTCAGATCTGGGGTCCATCCGGGTTCTGGCTGGGGCGGGGCAGAGTGCAGGATGGAGTAGAGTGGGGCTGACATGTGGCTGGCAACACTGTGGTCCTTCCCTAGAAAAGGGTGCACACACCCGACCAAGTCCCTGACTCTCTTCCACCAGTCCTGAGGGGCAGGCCTTGGGCTTGCTCATGATAGAGAGAGAGAGGGAGGGAGCACTGGACAGGGAGCCAGGAGACTGTGTCTTGGTTCTGACGCCCTGAATGACTGTGACAAGTCCCTTTGCCACTCTGTGCCTCAGTTTCCCCACTTGCATAATGAGGGGGCCGGACAAGAGCTGAGCTGTTCCTTACAGTGGCACAAGGATTGCTGCTGGGGCACCGGTGCAGCAGGAAGCCCACACCGGGCTCCCTTGAAACCCCGCCTAGGCTTGCCAGCACCTTGCGGTCAGCCCTCCTCCCGTGTGCCCCCGGGGACCGCATGAACGACTGAACGGTTTGGTGTAGCTGGTCCCTTAATAGCCGAGCGTGGGTTCACTCAGCTTCACTTGTGTGTGTGTGTGTTTGTGTGTGTGTGTGTCTGACTTCAGAATAGATCACAAATATGACCTCTTCTGGCCTGACCACCTTAGCCTGACCTATTCTCACATCTACCCTGGATTTCTGGGCAGCCCCTCAGTGGTCTCCCACTGTCTGCCTGTGCCCCCTCTACAGTCTATTCATCCCAGAGTGTCCAAAGTGCCCTTGGAAACCTAAGTCAGATCTTCCCACCTCCCTGCTCAAAGTGGCATCCCCAGCCCATTAGAGTGAGAGCCAGGGTCCTGACAGCTCATCTCCCCATTACCTCCCGACCTTGCCCTGTCCTGCTGGCTCTGCTCCAGCCAAACTGGCCTCCTGCTGTTTCTAGAACATATTAACCAGGCCCTACCTCAGAACCTTCGCATAGGCTTTTTCCTCGGCCTAGAAGGCACATCCACAGGGCTGGTTCCCTCACCCCTATCAGGTCTTTGCTCCAACATCCCTTGCTGAGTTACACCTCCCTGGCTCTCCTTCTGTTTACAGTCACCCTCCCCACCCCCTATCCCACCTCCATGCTCTTTCTCCACAGGTGTAATACAACCCGGCTGGATATATCTTGTGCTAATTCATCCTGTTTATCTATCTCCGCAGTAAGAGGGAGTTTTGTCTGCTTATTCTCTGCTGTACCATAAGCGCTTGGGACAGTGCTTGGCGTATACTATAATAGGTGCTTAATAAACACTTGTTGATGGACTGCATGTTTGGGTACCCCTGTTGCAGTGAGATGACAACACTGTTGAATGGATTCAAGGACACAAACACTACCCTGGTCTGTGTCAGGCAGTGGGGGCAGCGGACAGGGCCCTCATCCCAAGGGTGCAGCCACGTGCGTGTGAAGGTGGGCAAGTTACTGTCACCCCTGGGCCTTGCTGTCCTCGCCTGTAAATGGGAGAAGGATCCATCGTGCGGGGAGATGGCCCAAGATCCTTAACGAACAGTTAATAAACAGTAGCAACTCTGATACGACCACTGTTATTAGGAACCCCTGAACCTCTAAGAGTCTATGTGATTCATGACTTCATAGGAGGCAGGCAGGGATGCAGACAGGGGCTGGCCTAAAGGCTGGGCTTAGGACCCTGTTGGAAGCCACCCTGTCCCAAGGCCTCCTGCACCTTCAGGCTCCTCAAAGCCTCTGGTCTAGGCAGGAGGCCTGCTAGACCCTTTCAGGGCCTAATTCAGCCACAACTGCCAGTGATGTGAAAAGGGCCTCCCCTCTGCCCCCCAAAATGGGTAATTTTGAACCTAAGGGAATGAAGAGATAGCCATGTGGGAGGTAAGAGCTCTGGGCTTGGACTCAGAGGACCCGGAGCAAGCTGGCCTTTGGCTCCTGACTTTGGGGATTACTCCTCCCTCTGAGCCTCAGTTTCCCCATCTGTCAAATGGTGGACCAGCCCATCTCTGCTCCAAAGCATTCAGCAGGAGTCCAGAGCCATGAGGCTGGAGCGCAGGGTCAGAGCCAGGCAGGGCCCCCTCCCACCGACCTCCCTCACATCCCCATGGCTCTGTGGCTCCTCGCCTGGGCCTCCTGCTCTGCAGCCCCTTCCGCAGGGGGCCAAGTATGTGTGCAACCAGGTGGGTGAAGATATGGCTCCTGCAGTGGGTCTTCCCGTCCAGGGCAGGGCCCAGTGTGTCTCCCAGTGCTTCACCCCAGGCCCCCAAACTGCTGGTCTCCCAGACGCCCCCAAATGGCTCCCTCAGTACGGCTCCCTCCCATCCAACAGTCTTAGGATGTGAAACAAAATGAGGAATTTGACAAAACACCCCATTTAATTGCCATCTCCCCTTCTTGGGGCAACCAGTAGGTCTTGTCACTTCTTGGCTTTGGGCCTCAGTTTCCCCACCTAACTTGGGTACGAGCCTTCCTGAGTGGTTCTGATGACAAGCCTCATTCTAGACCATGGTACTGGGGTGTTCTCAGAGTGGTACCCATGTCCTGAGTCCTGGAGATGCAGGCGAGGGCCAGGTGTGCTCTCTCTGGAGGACAATTCCAGAAGCTAACAGCAGATGGTGCTGTTGACCCCCCCATACCTGGGCTCGGAGAGGGCTGGAACCTCCCAGGCTCCCCGCTCCAGGGCCAGGCAGCGCTTGGGGTCCCCTCTCCTCAGAGCCCGAGGCCAGACTCCTGGGCATACCCTCTGTGGCCCATCATTTGCCCTGGGGAAAGACCCCCAGTGGGAGACCTAGCTGATAGGTAGCAGGCTGTGCAGATGCACAGAGGGACAGATGCACAAGCACACAGGGCCACACAGAGGCACACACAGGCTGTTCACCTCTGCCTGCGTGGTGCCAAATGCTTGGCCTGTTCTCGCCAACCACATGTGCACTTCCATGTGACCACGTGGCACACGGGTCTGCCAGGCTGGGGGCATGTGAGGGGGACCTGTTTGTGTGGGTTCCTGTGGGTAAGCGTGGTGCACAAACGCTTGTGTCCGTGGTCCAGGTGTGTGCACACATGAGAGGTACAGCATATGGGTGTGGGCACACTGGTGTTCCTGCTGTGTGTGTATAAGCCCTCCAGAGCCACGTCCCTCTGGACACAAGTCTTCAGCCGTGTGTAGATGTGTGTGTCTGTGGCTGCCCAAGCATGTATCTATGTGAATGTGTGTGTGCGTATGTGCACACATGTGTTTGGATGTGTGCCTGTGCTTATGTGGGAATCCAACTCCTGGCAACCTCTAGGCTGGGCTGATGGATAAGTAACAGAAGGAATAATAAATGGTTTGAGGAAGGGGGGCTGTGGATGGACATCCCGGAAAGATGAGGTGACCTCTTTGTTAGGAGAGTGGGGCTGAGGCAGGCTGGCCCCGCGCCCACAGACCCTGACCCAGATAGGGGAGGGAGGAGAGGGTCGCGTAGGGCTGGGTGGAGGCAGCAGCGCGTTGCTGTGATTATGGACAAGTGAATGTGAGCTTGGTCCCAGGCCTGTGCCAGGCCATTACATGTGCCCTCTCACCTGACATCCTCCTCAAGCACCCCTTCTCTGGTGAGGAACGGAGCATCAGGGAGGCAGAGGAACTTGCCCGAGGTCACACAGCAAGGAAGTGGTGGGGTCGGGTCTTGAATGGAAGTCCAGCCCTGAACCTTGTCACTAAATTGCCTCCATCCCAAGCAAGCCTGGCCGGTGGGCCTTGATGCTGCTGAGTGTCCGGCCCCAAGGCTGGGGCGGGAGCGGAAGACAGGTGTGAGGACCAGAGTGCGATAAGGGAGAGGAGCCTGTGACTCTGGGTATTAAAAGGAGGCCACATGGGGCGCCATTAAAATCCTGGCTCTATGGCAAGAGCTTCCCCGGAGCCTCTGCCCTCAGCAGTGGGGTCAAGCCTCTGGGAGCCTCAGTTTCCTTGTGTGCTAAGCCCTAAACTCATGCAAGGAGCTTTACTGGGTCACTGCCCACCTGCATTCAGTCAACAAATGTTTATTGAGCCTCTGCTGTGTGCCAAGCACGGCTCTAGATGCTGGAGACACAGCAGGGAACACAACACATGAGCTCCCTGCACTCCCAAAACCTAGACTCCAGTGCCCCAGACACAATAAAGAGGAAGAAAGCATGCAGGAGATGAGTTGGGATGGAGGTAAGTGCCATGAGGAACAGAGAGGGCCACGTGGCAGGCTGGCTTTGAACAGCATTTCTGGGCGGCCGTGGGGCTGCGGGAGCAGTAGTGCTAGAGGAGGGGCCCCAGGGGAGGGCGCAGGAGCTGATGCAGCAGGAGCCCAGCTTGGTGAGCGCTTGGGAATTTATGTCCAGGTCACCAGGGAAGTTACAGGAGGGGTCAAGCGGGTGAAGACCACATCTGATTTCGGCTTGAAAGACGGCCCATATGCAATGTGGAGAATTCGGCAGAAAGGGCCTTGCACGTGGCAGGGACTGCACAAAAACCTGCCATGCGCCTGCACGTGTAGAACACGGGACGCCTGGGAAGCTGTGGTCTGAACCTTGGATCCTCCTGGTCTTTTCCTCCCCCGTGTGTGTCCTGTGACTGCCAGCTCTTTCCCGGAGCTGGACATTTTCTTATGCCTGGAGTGCTTTCTTTGCCACTGTGGATGTTGGGGGTGAGGTGTCCAGGGGTAGACCCTGTATCCTAGCACAGAGTTCAACCCCCAGCTCATCTCTTATTGGCAGGATGACTTGTGCCAAGTAACGTCTCTGAGAGCCTCCGTTTCCCTGTCTGTAAAATGGGGATAATGATGCTTCTCAGAGCATCAGACAGTGGTGAGGAGCATGCAAAGGGCTTTGTATGGTGCCAGGCACGTTGTCATCGGAGCTCCATAGGCATTCCCTGTTGTTACGGTGTTGATTACTTATTTACCTGAATGTCATGCCTTGGGACACTTAACTCTCTGAACTGCAATTTCTCCTCCTGTGGGATCACACCCACTCTGGGAAGGTATAGCCAGGAACTCAAATGAGGTGTGGGAAAGGTCATGGCACACAGGTGCTTGGGGAATGTGCTTTCAGGCTGCTGCCCCAACCTTCTTTGGGAGGCAAGCCTCATGCTAGCTCTGCAGAGATGGGGCTCCCGAGGGCAAGGCCATGGGGTGGGGGGGATGTCAGGGTTAGCACAAGGCCCAGCAGGCCCTCCATCTGCCCTCTTCCAGCTGCTTCCTTTGCCCTTCACTGGGCCTGAGGGACTAGACATTTGGCAGTTTCCAGGTGTCCCTTCCTTTTTCCTGCTTTGCATGGTTAAAATGTCTCTGCAGACACATCTTTCTCCTATGGCTCAGCCTCCCTCCCTCCCTGTCCGAGCCTCTGGGAGCTGAGCTGTGTGCGTGCACAAGAGCCCAGGAAGGCGCACGCACTCAGCTGCTCCACGCCAGCGCCATCTGGGGTGCTCTGCTCCTACCTGGGGTGTCGCGGCTTCTTTTCACTTCCGCATCTTTGCCTGTACCCGTGGGGCTGCGCGCTGGCTCATCGGCTGCTGGCGGTGCTTTCAGATCACAGGCTTGACATTTTGGCATTTGTGTCTCTGTGCCAGGCAGGCACCAGTCTGAACGACTGATTCCCCCTGCATAATCGCTAAGCCCCGTCCACAGCATTTCATCAGCCCCTTTGGGCTGCTTCCTCTGGGCTTCACGCTGGGTTGCCAGCCCCTCACTTCTAGGACTGGGTTTTCTCTTTGAAATGCCACAAAGAACTGCTCCCTGCTGCCAACCACCTTCCACTCCCCATGAGGCTGGAAGGGCTGCCCCCTGTTGCTGGTCACCTCCCTCTTCCCCTGTGTCCTCTTGCATCAGTCACCTCAGGTTCCCTTCTGTTCCTCTGAGATGAGGTGCCTTTCCCACCTCAGGGCCTTTGCACATGCTGTGTGCTCCACCAGAACTGCTCCCCGGTAGCCAACATATTCTCCTTTTTTCCTTGTCCACTCCCACTTAGCATTCAGGTCTCACTGTAATGGTTACTTCCTCCAAGGAGTTCTCTGGGATTTCCCACACTGGGTTAGGTTATTCCACTCCATTCCTTTTTACAACCAGCCTGTTTCTTTGGTGCTCTGCCCCTCCTATAATGATGTCTTTGAGATCTGTCCTCCCCAATCCTTTTGAATAGGTCCTGTTTCTGTTTTGGTCACCTCTGGATCCCTTTGGCTCACACTGTGGTGCTCAATACCTGTCAGTTGGATTGAATGAATGCTCATTGAGTGCATCATTCAAACGAAGGTTTGGCCTTTTGGCCATGAAAATTTCACTCCCCAAGATCAGGAGGAAAAGATCCTCTCCAGGGCATCCTTTGTATAATGAGGTGGCTAGCCTGGGGGAGGAAGGAGGGGCCTGATGTTGGGCATGGACGTCCCTTTGGGAGGGGCCCAGCTTGACTCCCCTGTCTTAGGCTAATGTCAACTGAGCTGAGTCCAAAGGATGACCGAGCTGGTGGTGGTGGTGGAAGTGACGATGGTGAGCTTCCCGGTGACGGGTCTGGCAGTGACGGTGGTGATTCTTGGGATGGTGGTGATGAGAGTAATGAGGCTGATGCTTGCTGCCCATTCGGCAGTGAACACGATGGCAATTTTACGGTGGTTTGGAGGTGATGGTGTAAAGCATGTTTAAGAAGACGGACTTTGGAGTCAGACAAGCGTGGGTTCCTCTCCTGTCTCTGTCACATTAGAGATTCAAGAAAACCTTTCTTGTCTCGGTTTCCTTATCTGTAAAATGGATACACTAAAGAAGTTACTTACTCCCAGGGGCAGGGCCAGGGCCGGGGTGTTGCGAGAAGTGTGGAAAGCTCTCAGCACCATGCTTGGCTCTGTGAGGTTTTGCGTGAGCACACGTGGAAGGAAATCTGCACTGACAGCTGTGTGGTGACGGCCTCAGGGCTGCTGCTGTTGGCCGAGGATCACGGTGACAGCATTTGTGACGCAGGTGATGAAGACAGCAACGTGGGGGCCTTTCCTGCTGCAGGTGTCATTGCTGGCGGTGAAGTGAGGGAGGTGATGGTGGTGGAGGTGATGCTGGCAGAGGAGATTGCAATGTATATGGATTCAATCTGTTAGTTAAAGAACCAGTGTGTGTTTTGTGCCAGCAAATGTTGGGGCAATAATAAGTACACCCCTTGATTTTCAGAAATCGTCAATAAAATAGCAACCTCCCCACGCATACACACATACACCCATGGTATAAAACAAGGGGTGGGTGGCCAGTGTCAAGTGGGTGCTGGCCTCAGAGGAGATGCAGGGGTTGGAGGGTCGGGGAAGGCACCAAGGAGGAGGTGGTTCCCAGGCTGGGCATTCCGGGAAGCAGGAAAGATGTGAGTCCAGAGATGGGGCTCCAAGGCTCAGGGAATGGTGAGAGGCAGGGAGAGAGAAAATCAGGAGCCGTGGCCAAGGCGTACAGGGTGACAGTGCCTTGTGTCCCTGTGAGGTACCTGGTGCCACATGAGGACCGCTGAGCTCCAACCTGAGCCCCGGTTCCAGTCCCAGCTTTTCCCTGCTGCCCTCTGTGTGACCCTGGACATGTGCATTCCCTTAAAATCGGCCGTGGGTTCTCCATGAGTCTGAGGCTCTTGATTCAGGTCCCATTTTGTAGACGGGCCAGACTAGGCACACCAGGACTCTCTTTAGAGAGCAGGTGGGTGGCGGCCTTGAAGAAGGCGCCCTTGGGAGCATGAAGCTCACATGTGTCATGGCAGGGTTGAGTCAGTTTTTGAGTAATTGCAGTGGGATATCAAACCCCCCCCTCTTCTTTCCATTTGCATGCCTAAAAGATATCGGCCAGGGCACCTTGTTCTGCCAGCCTCCTTCCTGACTCTCTGGGAGGTGATCTACTTGCAGCACAAGAGCCCAGAAAAACACACCCGCCTGGCCTTCCACATCAGTGCCTCCCGTGAGTCATGACCAGAGAGGGTAGTGCCTTGCCTAATGCCACACAGCTGGGGGAGGCAGGGCGATGGCTCAGGTGCCCAGGTAAAAGCCGTGGTTTGACTGCCACCTTCCTCAAGGCTTCTCCTATTGGAGTGACTACAAGGGTGGGGAGCAGGTGAGGGCTGGGGAAACAGGGACAAAGGGAACTAACCCTTATCCAGCAGACCCTTTAAGGTAATTAAAACCTGTGGACTTTGGAGCCAGAGAGGCCTGGTTTGAATCCCCACGTTGACCCATGTACTAGCTGTGTGACCTCAGGCAATCCTCTCAACCTCTCTGTGCTTTGGTTTCCTCATCTTTAAAATGGAGATAATGACAGGACCTACCTACCTCAAAGGATTCTTGTGCGGATTAAATAAGTTTGTGCCAAGCCCCTAGGACAGGGCTGCCCAGTGGTCAATGTGGCTATTATTATGTGCTCTGCACTTCCTATATGCAGACTGGCCTCTTTGAATAGCCTCCTTGAGGTAAGAATTATCCCTATTTTGCAGGTGAGGAAACTGAGGCTTGGAGGAGGGAGGCTCAGAGACAGCTCAGGATTTGTGCCCAGGCCTGGCTGGCTCCATGCCCATGAAGCTGCCTTGGCAGAGGGGCATGTGGGAGGAGGTCTGGAGAGCTGGTGGGGGCTGGGGGCTCTGCAGAGGGGAGTGGGAAGCAGTGAGCCTGACATAGGCCCTCAAGAATGTGATCCACTTCCTCCTGGGCCCCTGGGAGCCTGGTAATCCTGGAGCGGCTGGGATATGGGGAGACAGCTGTGCCGGGTCTGGTGGGGGGCGGGGTGAAGGGAGGCTCAGAAAACCTGGGCCCCCTTCTCTGTTTTTCCTGCAGGGGTGGGGGCTGTGGGCCAATTAACCCTGGCAGAGCTGGAGCCAGGAGGTGGGAGAGGGAAACAGGCTTTTAACAGGGTCACAGCTGCAAAGGCCATTAGGGGTCAATCCCCTCGCTCTCCAGAAGGGGAAACTGAGGCCCAGAGATGGGCAGCAGCCAGCTCAAAGTCACACAAAAGTCAATGACTCAGCTGGGAATGTCCAGGGTCTCCTGGCTCCAAGGCCGGGAACTTCTCCACTGCCCAAGCTGCGCCCTGTCCCTCCATCCTGTCTCAGGGCAGGCCTTTCAGTGGACAGCGGACGCACCGTCCTCAGGTTCACCTGTGCTGGGCCAAGGGTGTGTCCTGCACAGGGTCCCCTGCCCCCCACAACTGGAGCTTCTACCTGACGTAGATGATGCTGACAATATTTTGTAGCTTTTAAATTGTATGAATAGTTTATAGTTGTTATAGTTTTGACTCTATGGTGTTTTATAGTTTGCCAAGCCCTTTGCATCCTTTATCTTAAGATCCTCACTGCAGTCCCTGAGAGAAGCTGTTCTTACTCCCATTTTACAGATGTGGACACTGAACGCCAAGAATTGATTTGCTTCACCACACCAAGAGTGATAATAGCAGCGAATCTCTATGGATACTTGTTGAATACAGGTCCCAGACTATGAGCTCTCCCACAGGGACCCCATGGTTCCTGCCAGCCACGTGGGGGTCAGCCGGAGTTCCTCCCTTTCCTGTACTCAAACCCTGCATCTCATCCAGGAGCAAGACGCCTCCTGCATGTTCCCCAAATCTTGGCCCCATTTCCATCAGTGTCCTGTTGGACTGGGCGCCATGTTCTCCTGCCTGGACAATGCCTACAGCCCCCTCACTGATTCTTGCCCCCTCAGTCCACTCTCTATAGAGCAGCCAGGGGCAGCTGCCCATAGTGGGAATCGGATCATGTCACTCTCCCCTTGCAGCCTGTCAGTGGCTCCCACCCTCTTAGAAGAAACCCTAGGTTTCCCAGGCAGTCCACCAGGCCCCTGACATGGCCCTGCCTCTCACCCCCTGATCTCATCTCCCCTGGTTCTCCCTCTCACTCTGTTGCTTCAGACACAAGGTCCTCCTTTTTCTTCCTTGAACCCACTAAGCCTGTTCCACCTCACGGCCTTTGCACATGCTCTTCCTTCTTCTGCTTGGAGTGTTTCACCCCTTATCTATGCCTGGCTGTGTGCTTGTCGATTCAGCTGGCCTTTGCTCACCACTCTGGCTAATACTATAATTATATCACTGGCCTTGAATTTCTTAATAGCACTAACCAGCATCTGAGATCAGCTTGCTTGCTTTTGTTTCTTTTGATTTTGACTGTCTGTTCTATCTCTCCAACCTAAAATGTAAGTGTTCTGAAAGCAAGAACTTTGTCAATTCACTGCTGTAACTCCACTTCCTAGAGCAAAGCCAGTACACAGTAGGTGCTCAATAAATTAGTGATAACTGGCTGACTACATGACCATGGTTACTGTGAATTCAAATGTAATATATTTCCTATCAGCCTACCTGGCTGTCCGACGCTGACTCCCAGACTAAGACCCCTTTGTCCACTTCACTGCTGCTGCCAGAGAGCAAAGATACTTTGGGCCCAAAGCCTGGTGCTCTGGACCTCAGGCTTCTTCATTTAATAGTCAAGTCATGGACCCCTTGTTATGTGCCAGGTGGCCCTCTAGACTCATAGGCAAAAAAGGTAAACAAGATTAAGATCCTGCCTTCAGGGTGCTTGAAATGTAAAGCGTAAGATAAGAGAGGTAGACAAAGTATTCTAACGCAAGCGAAGCAGTGTTTGCTGAGCACCTACTGCGTTGTAGGTGCTTTGCAAACATCGTTACATTGAATCCTCGTGTAATCCACAGCTGTTTGATGGAGGAGGGGATAAATCCTCACAAACTCTCAGCACAGTGGGGATCTTTGTCTCATTTTACGGATGGGGAAAGTGGGGTATGCAGAGGAGACACGTCCAGCTGGTAAGTGTCAGAGCTGGATTCAAATCCAGATCTGTCTGACTTGCGATCTATGCCTGAGAGAGCTGGAGGTCAAGCCCGCTTGTGATGGGGAGGATGCAATTGAGCTAGAAGTTGGGAGAGACTTAGACCAGGGAAGTCGGTGGGCAGGGACTCCCTGGCAGGGGTACAGTGAAGGAGGGCAGGGAGGCAGGAAGGAGCAGGCTGGTCATGGGATCGAGGGGTGGCTGACTTTCCTGGGGGACGTAGGGCTGCGTGAGCAGGAAAAGAGGAAGATGAAGGAAGAAGGTAGCCTGGGCCGGACCCTTGTCGTTTGTCGAGCATCACAGTGGCGGTGTGCGCAACAAAGAGCAAGTGTGCCTTGAAGCTAAATCTCCCGAAACTTCCCAGCAAGCTGATCCAGGGGGTGGATGCTGGGGGTGGGAGGAGCTTCTCTAAGAGGCTTTGGGCAAGTGGGGAGGAAAGGAGAAGCCAACGAGAAAGTAGTGAGTTGGGGAGAATGAGAGACTTCACTTGGCAAGGTCCTGAAGCAGTGGCCCCACGTCTTTGAACGCGAAGTGCCCAGGAGCCCTGGGTTTTGAAGCTGCCGGGTCTGGTTTGAGCTCCAGTTCTGCAGTCTGGATGGCGACCTTTGTCTGCCCATGGCTCTCTGCGTCCGATTCTTCATTGGTAGAGTAACAGGAGTTCCCCTGACGATGGGACCAATGGTCTTCGTGTATGGGGTGCACCAGAACCATGGCTGACACAGCATTTAAATGCTCAATAAAGACTAGTTTTTGTGTTCCTCCAACCCCCTTCCCCACCCCACAGGAAACCCTGACCTTGAGAGTTTGCAAACTGAATTGCCCAGGGAGGCCAGGTGGACCCTGTAAGTGGTCGGGTGGGATGACGGGGAACTATGTAGCTTGAACATTTCTTAAAGAGAGGCTAGAAATGTGGATTTTAACGTGAAATCTCCCACAACCATGGTGTGAGAAGCCCCCTCCCCTTCAAATAAAATGCCTATAGGCCCCAAGCCTCCCAGTTTGCAAGCCCTCTGTAGAGCACCTGGCTGAAGAGATTTAGGTGGAGAGTCTGAGGCTGCGGGGTGGGGTGGGGTGGGAGGTGGGGTGGGGCTGGATCAGTCCGGGCAGCTGAGGCTGTGAGAACAGTTGGCTGACAAGTTAATGAGGGAGAAAATCTGTGTTGACCTGGTCAAGGTCACCGTCAGCACAGGTCACTGCAGTGATTGGGACTGGAAGACAAGGAGACATTGTGGGAAGCAGTGAGGCCTGGGAGCAGAAAGCCAGTGATCTTGTCTGCCTTTGGCACTGGACAAGGCAGCTGTGTGACTTGAGCAAGCCCTCGCCTTCTCTGAGACTCTGCGGCAAGAGCATGGGCTCTGTTAAGAGTCCTGGCTTTCCAGGTTTTGTGGGTGGGGTCCTGAGACTCTTGCATGGTGCAGAAGGTGGGGGAGAAATGGGGGAAGAGACCCCTGCCTCCCTTCTCAGATCCTGGGAACAGCACAAGGTCTAATCTGATGTTGACATTCCACTGGGTCCGGGGGCTTGGGTTTCTCCTGGCCTGTGTGATCCTCCAGCCCCTCATAGTGGTCTGGGATGGAGGGTGGATTAGGGACCCCCGGGCCAGGGGACTGGGGGTGCTGAGATCCTCTGGGGGAGTTTGGGGCAGGGCTGAGGGCCAGCGGCCAGCGAGGGGCTCTTGTTCCTTCATAGTCCCTTCATGGGGGGCGTGCTCAGCAGGCAGACTGGGCCTTGGAAATAGTGTCACTCATACAGTCAACAGATGCGAACTGAGTACCTGCTATGTGCCAGGGGCAAGTAGGACATCAGCAGTCTGTGCCATCTCACCATTAGTATTTTCATATAACAGAGGGGGTAACTGAGGCTCGGAGAGGGGCGATGTGGTTGTCAGCGGTGGTGGGATTTGAATCCAGGGAGCCGGGCTGTCAAGCTCGCTCATGTCACTTGCACGCGTGGGTCACATGGCCCAACACTGAGGGAAGAGCACAAGAGCGCTGGCTGCCACCAGTGGAGCGTGTCCTGGGCTAGAGGGCGTGGGGTGGGGGCTGTCAGTGTGGCCCTGGAGGCGCTCCCTGGGGAGCTGGCATTGGAGTCCTGGCAAGCTGGGGAGAGGACTTGGGGGTGCTGAGGGGTCTTCAGTGGGGCCTGGTGTGTGCGCATGGAGCTTTCTCCTGGCTTGGCTCCTCGGGGGGCCGACCTGACTGGGGCTTTCTGATGAGCTGAGTGCATTCCCAAGGCGGAGCCTTGCCTTTTCAGTCCCTGGCCCTGGTGTCCTGAGCATTCATGGCTGACTGGGGCGGGGAGAAACTGCAGTGGGCTGGGAAGACTGCTGCTCACCGAGCTGCGCCCGCAGCAAGGCCCTTGGGCTTCCAGCTTTCCTTTTCTGTCCTCCTTCCTCCCTTCCTCTCTCTTCCTTCCCCACTGTGCTTCCTGTGTGCTTGGTGCTGAGGGATAGGAGGTCCCAGAGAGAAATGGGCACTATGCCTGTCCCCAAGAAACTCACAAGTGGCCAGGGAGGGCAAAGGCGGGGACCTCCGTCATGAAAGAGGTAACTCTCCAGCAGAGGCTTGCAGGAGGAAGGGGTGGCCGCTGCCCAGGCTTGGTACATGGCTTCCTGAGACTCAGTTTCCCCATGTCACACCGTCCTGCTGGGAGTTAAATAAGATATCATGTAGAAAGCACATAACACAGCCCAGCACACCAAATTCCTTCCTTCCTTCCTTCCTTCCCGTTGAGTGCCAGGCACTCTTCCAGGATCTGAATTACTTAGTGACTCAGTGTCAGGCCCAATGGTAAGAGCTCTGTATTCATTACCTCATTTGCTCCACACTGGAACTCTGAATGTAGATACTGTTACCAGGCCCCCTCTATAGATGAGGCTTGGGAAGGTTAGTTCCTAAGGGGTGGAGCTGGGGTTTGAGCCCATGTCAGCCTGGAGGCAAAGCCCAAGCCCCAGGCAGTATCTTACAACCGAGTCCTCCATCCTGCACACCCTGGGTGGGAATGACATCTCAGAGTTGTTCTTTGTGGGCCCGCTCAATTGAAAGATCCACAGGGTCAGGGAGTGTGTCTGGTTGCACTCACCTCTGGGCTGTCTTCACCTGCACGCAGCAGGTACTTGGGAAATGAATGGATGAATGAATGAATGAATAGACAAGACTGCCCCAGCCAGGGCTCCTGGGAGTACCGGATCAGCCCCGTGGGCCATTCTCAGGGTAGGTACTGGGCCCTGGGACCCTCTGCCTTGTGGCTGGCCATGGAGGGCAACCTGTCTGGCCTGCTGACTACCCAGCCTCCTCCAGGGCTTACAGGGCACATGGAGATTGGGCCCGTGGTGGGTTCCAGAAGGCCTCGGATAGAATATCAGTGGCTGAGCCCTTGAAAATCTGATCTTGCCCCAGTCCACCTCCCCAAGGTTTCCCCCAGACCATCAATCAGCAGTGAGACATGATCGTATTTTACAGCCAGGCTGGGGTGGGGGTGGCATGAAACCCAAGCCCCACTCCGCCTGGGGTCCTGCCTGCTTAGGAGGATCAAGGCAGACTGGGCAAGGCCTTAACTCTTTGTGATCCTGTTCTACCAGCCGTGGGCACAGCTCCTCTGTCCACAAGCCCTGTCACACTAGGTCCCTCAGGGGTGAGGGAGGGAGTTGTGCCGGGGGCAGGGGTGTTCTGGGGTCTTGGCTACTCCCAGGGACCTGCAGGAAGGCCTGTGGATTAGAGGACGGTTCTGGCCCCACACTCAGAAAACCTAGGTTCTGGATCAAGGTCTTTCCATTTGTGGCTGTGTGACCTCTGGTAGGTCGCATCCCCTCTCTGGGCTTGACTCCTCAGCTCAAATATGGGAATCCCAACAGCTCCCTGCTTACTTACTAGGTGATGTCCTGTTGTCTTCAGCGTGGGTGAACTTTGATTCTTGGCCTTGGGCTCCACGTCTTTATAACAGGGTTCCCACCACCCCCACGGCCCCAACTGGGAATATAGTTCATCCATAATAAAAGACTCTTACCTCTCAGGAACTGGTATTTCCATTTCACAGACAAGGAAACTGATGTCCAAATAGAAGTTTCCATTTCCCACATCACTCAGTAAATTGCTGTAGAATTAGGCTGGGGCTCTAATTTTCTGCTGTTGAACCCAGGGTTTCTCCCTCCTCTCTCCCCACTCCTGTCATTGGAGGCAGGCCTGGGGACCATCCTGGGGCTCAGATTGTGGTTAGGCCTAAGGCAACAGGTGGCTATTCAGCGTCACTGGTGAGTGGGGCCCAGGGAAGTACAGAGCGGGCCAGAAGGCACTGCCCCATCTCTGAGCCTTCGGGGTGTCCTAGGGAAGACGCCCCATGTCTTCAGGAGACCAGGGCTGCTGGTGGGAGGAGCCACAGGGTGGAGGAGCTTGTGAGCCGCACAGCAGGTCTGACGCTGCAGGGGGGACAGCTCCAGCTCTGGGGTGATCAGCCCTTGGTGGGAACTTGGCCAGGCAACTCCAGAGCTCAATCCTGTCATCTTTCAAATGAGAATATCAACTTGCCTAATTATCTTGAGGCCTAAAGAAAAAAATGGCCACTCCCAGTTGCTCCACGCTCCGTGAGACCTAAGCCATCACTGGGGCAGCCCCAGAAGGGGCTGAGCACCCCGTCACCGAGGGGCATTCGAGCAGACCCGTGGCTGTGAGGCTGGACAGGCATCTTGGGGAAGGGGTGAACGAGGCGCCCCTGAGCCCCTCTCAGTGTGGGTGGAGGGGGTGGAGGGGCAGGGGAGGTGCTTTCTGGGGTCTCCTGGAATCACAGAGGTCCCTTTGGGGCGGGGGGAGCTCCAGGAGTAGTTTCCTCAGGTGGACGAGGCTCTGGGGACGCGGGCGTCATGCCAACAGCTGGGCGTGCCGGACTGATGGATGGCTGCTGGAAAATCGATTTTCTGAAGCCAGTCAGTGGGGTGGGTAGGCAGGCCTTGGGGAGCCTCAGGGCCGCATGCAGAGGGGCTCTGTGCCGGGCCAGAGGAGGGCACCCCCCACCTCCCAGCTCCCCAGGCCCTGTCACCTCCCCCTGCCTCTCCACCAGGCTGTGCTTCAAGCTTGGAGACCCTCCCTGGCCCCTTCCTGGGCTCCTGGGGAGGACAGGGGCCCAATTCCTGGGGCAGGGGTCAAGGCACCTAGTCCCACTCTGCTTCTAACTGGCTATGTGAGCTCTCTGGGCCTCAGTTTCCCTACCTGTAAGTAAAGGGAGTCAGACTGAATTTCCCTCATTTCCCAGGTGGGCTCCTCCTCATACTTTGAGATTCAGGTTAAGCATCACCTCCTTAGAGAGACAGCCCCTCCCCTCCACCCACCCCGTTGCCTAATGTCCCCTGAGTCCCTCATTCAGAGCAGCTGACTGACTTCTGCCTGGCACTCTGCATGCTCCTTGGTGACTGTCTGTGCCTTCCCTGCCGCTGGAAGGAGAGCCTGTAAGGGAAGAGGCTTGTCTGGGGAGACACTGTTGTATCTCCAGGCCCACACGGTGTCGCCCAACAGATGATCGCTGAATGAATGAATCAACAGCAGCCCTCTGCCAGGGGCCACAGAGGCTCAAGAAAGCAGTAGCAAGCTCTGGTCCTCAAGGGCTAAGCGTGTGGTGGGCTGGACCAAGTACTTTAACTCTGAGCAGTGAACAAAAGGCCAGGAAGGGGGAAGGAGGGAGGTGGCCTGGGCACAGGGTGGGGTGAGGGGTGAGGGGATGAGCGGCAAGAACGGATGGAGAGGGCTGGGCGGGTCTCCGCATCAGTCCCTGGGGTTTTGCAGGAGCCTGGGCATCGCGAAAGCCAAGTGCAAGTTCTGCCCTGGAAGCCAGATCTGGGCTAACGGGTCTGTCTTGCTGTGCCAGAGGCTCCTGGGCTTTCGCTCAGAGCCTTTAGCATTGCGGGAGCTCCTTCTCTGGGGAGACGGTAGATGAGGCAAGCATAAACCCTGAGATGCCCAGGTTCAAATCCCAGCTCTGCTGCTCTCTTGCCGGGTGACCCTGGGGCAAGCTGTTCAACCCCTTTCACACCCCAGCTGTGACCCACGAGGGTGTGAGCAACAGTGTGTCCATTGTGTCCGGCACCCAGTCAGCACTCAACAGTCCCTGTCTCTGCGATCAAAAGAACATTCATACCCGCATCTCAGCAGGGAACAGTGAATCCCCGACAGAGGCCCCATGTTTATTTATTTATTCACAGAATCAGGGGAGAAGCCCCTTGGCAGGTCCCGTTCTCGTCCTGCTGGGCCTAATTTCTCTGCTTTTGGCTAGACTCTTCTGAAACTCCATCAGTTCCCTGACTCTCTCTTGATAAAGCCAGGCTTGTAGGAAATAGAGCTGGAAAGGGTACAATCTTAAAGGTCTGTGGTCCCTCGAACCATTTGGCAGAGCAAGTGAGGCCCAGAGAGCTAAGGCCTGGCCTGGGGTCAGCCAGCCTGGTGGATGTGGGGCGGGTCATGGCTGAAGCTGGAGCAGGAAGCCCCCTTGCGGAGCTGGCTGTGTCTCCTGGCTGCACCTGTGGACAGGCCCAAGGCATTGGGGACAGCTCTGTGGCAGGGCCTTCTTCCTCTCTCTCCTCTTCTTCCTTAAAAACGGTAACATCAAAAAAGAACCAAAAAAAACCCAAAAACAAGAAAAAACCAACTGGATCTCCCACGACTTGGAAAAATGGCCTGAATCCTGTGTCTGGCTCCAGAGCGTTTTATGGCCCTTTCCAGCCAGGGCTGTGAAGCCCCCAGTGACATGAGCTCCCCTGTTCCGAGGCCCTGGCCGGGGAGGGCCATCCATCTTCCCCAGCTGGCGGCTGCATGTGGGAAAGGCCCCAGCGGGCGGGAGCACCTGTTGCTCTCACTCTCCCTAAGCTGGCTGTTATAGTTCGTCATGGCGCTGTGATGGGGGAGGGCCCGCGGCTGGAGGCTCTGTCACCCTTGCAGACTCTGAGCACCACGACGCTGCCCAGATGATGAGGTTGTGATAAGAGGACGGTCTGTCCAACACCTGGGCTTCTCAGCTGCTGTCCTACCCTGCTTCCCTCCCAGGAGAGGTGACAAGTCCTGGAGAGTCCCCAGAGGAGAAGGAGCCAGCCCTGGCCTGGGAGCCGAGGCAGCTGATTCCAGCACAGTGTAGAGCAGGGTCAGAGAGACGAAGCGGAGGGGGCAGCGTCCAGAGGCCCAGCAGGGCAGAGTGGGAGGCAGTTTCGGCTGGGGATGCGGCAGGGCCTCCGTCACAGAGACAAGGCATGCGCTTGGACTAACCTTGAAGGCGAGGGGAGTTTCTGCATGTTATAAGGCAGGAGAGTGACACGTTCAGGTCTGCATCCCAGAAAGATCCTCTCTGCTCTCCAGGCGGGGCAAGGGTGGGAGGTGGACAATGAGAGAGGTGGAGGAGGCTGACACAACACGGACACGGCCAGAAGCACATTCCCACCTGAAGGCAGCCAGGCAGAATGGACTAAGGACAAGCCCTGGAGTCATAAACCAGGCTCACGCCCAGCCCTGATACTCCGGACAGTGTCCCCTTGGCAAGCCACCTCCGCTCTAGCCTCAGTTTCCCATTTTGTAATGAGGGAGTTGGACAGGCAAGGTGTGAAGGACATTGGACCAACCCAAACTACTACCCAGCCGTGCTGTTTACCGGCAATGGGGATGAGCATCTGACCTCTCTGAGCCTCGGTTTCCCTATTTGTAGACTGCCAGACTCACAGGGTGTTGGGAGCACCATTTGTAGGGTGACACATACCAGATGGCACATACTAGGTGACCAGTGATTGAGAATCGCTTCTGTGTTGAGCCCCTCCCAGGTTCAAAGTTCTCTCTTTCCATGGTTACTCTCACTGGGGTTTGCTGGGAACACAAAGGGGGGCTAGTGAAGGCAAATGGTGCCTGAGGGAGCCCTGGGCGGGGCGGAGGGAGAGGGCCAGGGTTCTGGAGGGGCCACTCAGGTTTCAGAGATCCCGGGACCTGCAGAACTCCTAGGAAGTTTCCCAGGCTGGGGCGGCAGGCAGCTGGAAGCCATCCGTCCGGGGAAGGAGAGAGGATCAACGGTCCTGCCAAGGTCTTTGGGAACAAGAACTTGGGAGGGGGGCAGGATTCTCCCACCCAGCCTGGAAAGACGAAACCCTTCTGCCTGGGCAGCTGCTCGCAGAGATGCCAAAAACCCAGCAGGCCTGGCCCCTGGGCTCCCCTGGGGCTGTGACAGGGTGAGGGGCCACTTGGAGCCCCAGGAGCCTGGAGGGCAGGCCTGGCATTTGTCACCTTCTGTGCCCGAACAGCCTCTGGCATAGATCCACCCTGAGTGGGGGCCTGAGGGCATTGCCCCTGGGGCGCTCAGCTTTCTCCTGGGTAGCCAGGGTGCCATAGCCTGAGAGGCAGGGTGGTGGGGGCCCTGTGGCACAGGGAGAGCCCCACTTTGAAGCCAGCCAAAGTGGGGATCCCGAGTGCAAGTTCACCTCAGGGTCAGTGCTATCTGCTCTGCAAGATGGTTGTGAAGATTAGAGATAATGTATGGAAAACACCAGCACAGGGGGTAGGTGCTCAGTAGATGCTAATTTTACTGTGGAGGGGGTATAGACTAGTGATTCTCGGCACAGGCCGAGACTGCCTGGGTTCAAATCCCACCTCTGCTACTTCCGGCTTGGTTACTTAATTACCATTCCTGAGCCTCGATTCCCCCATGCACTGAGCTCAGGACACTGCCTGGCAGCGCAGCAGGTCCCCAGTAAGCACCGCTGGTTATTACTCTTATTAGTGGGATTGCCGCTACCAACAGTGTATGAATACATGGGGCCTTGATCTACACAATGAGAACATTCTTTTTTTCGTGCCAGTCCCAGTAACAATAGCGGCTGGCACCCACCCCATGCCTTCCGAGCCCTGGGTGCCCTGCCTGATTTTACACCATCTCAGGAGCCTGCCCGCCATGCAGGGATATAATGATTTACTGTCTCATTTTGACAGGTGAGGAAGGAGAGACTCCAAGATGTGCAGAGATTTGCCGAGGGCCTCACAGCCAGTCAGTGCCAGGGAGAGCGATTTCAGGCCGACCTCACAGAGCATGAGGGGCAGGTTCAGGGGAGGACCCCCAGGCAAAGGACCCGGATGTGGAAACCGTGCGCAGAGCACTGGGCAGGCGTTAGGAGCCAGACCTCCTGTTCTCACACACTGCGGTTAACCTTTCTGATCTTCCATCTTCTCATAGTTAAAGGACAGGAGAGAGTAGTAGGTACTGCCTGGAGTCGGGATGAGCCTGATTGAAACTGTGTGTCGAGTCCCTGGCACCAAGTGAGTGCGGCTGGTTGCGGAGCATCGGAAGGGGGTTTGAGCTGATGTCATGGCATTGCTGAGTCTTCTCTCTCTAAGGTGGAGGTGGTGGGCTGTCACGGGAGCAGTGGCTGTGGCTGACGGTGGTGCTGTGGTCCTGGAGAGGGCACTGTTGGTGTAATTGGTGATAGGGTTGGTGACAGTAATGCTCTTGTTCCTGGAGTTGGCGGTGGGGGTGCTAACGGGATTCTGGCGGTGTCGGTGCTGTTTGTACTGACACGATCGCTGGTGGTGGGGAGGGTGACGTTGGTGGTGCTAACACACATACGGGTGGTGGTGGTGTTGGCATTAACACTGTCACTGTTGATGGTGGGGATGTAACTAACATGATTACTGGCGGTGTTACTGTTGGTATGGACATTGGTGGTGGCGTTACTGGTGGTGGTAGTGATGACATGACCCCTGGTACTGGCATGTTGGTACTAATACTGTTGCTGGTGTAGGTGGTGGGGATGGTCTGGGGGATGTGTTGTTTTCTGGGTCCAGCCCGACTGACACAGTGCCATGGCCAGTGGCTGCAGCAGCTGCAGCAAGACGCCCTAAGGAATCTGTATCCTGCAAACATGCCTGTGCTTTGGCATCTGGCTTTTTTTTTTTTTTTTTTGCCTTTCCTTGTTTTCCTTTTGAAAAACTCCAGCCTTGACCAAAAAAGCATTTGCCCACAGTTTCATCAGGTTACCGAGGGGATAAGGGCGTCTAGCAAGGCCAGAAAGAGAAAGAGGGGACAGCACGGGAGGGGGATGAGACAGGGGAAGGCTGGGCGCAGAAAGCCTTTCTCCGCAGGGCTTTTCCTCCCCTCCCTCCTTTCCCCCGAGGCTCTTCCTTCTCCCCCACCCCTTCTGTCCACCTTCATTCTTGAATTTACTTATTCAGCAAAGACTCACTTAAGACCCACAGTGCCGGGCCCTGCATGCACCCTGATGGACTGAAGCAAAGAAACGCTGTTTTAGACCATGAGTCCCTTAAGAGCAGGGACGTGTCTAACTCGCGCATGACAGTATTTCCACCTCCTGTTGAGTGAATGAATGAAGGCCCGCATGCACAGACAGGACTCCCTTTTCCCAGAGACCTCAGGGACCTGGAGGCCATCAAGCAGGTGCAGTAGGTGTGGCATCCAGGACCCTGGAATGATGAGGGAGGGAGGGACCAGTTCTCCTAGGCAGTCTGAGGACGCTTTACTACAGGTGACAATGATCCGGGCATTCAAGGGAGACAAGCAAGGACACCCCCTCGTAGCTGTAGGAACAGTCTTTGCTTGGAGCCGTCCGCCCCTACTCCTCTACCTCCCACTTCCTGCGGTGGCTGGTGGACGCCTTGGGCCGGAGAGCTGCCTGCCTGGGCTGGGCTGGGGTAGGGCTGGGCCTTGGTCAGTGGGGGGGACTGAGGGGCACCGGCCTCAGGCACGGCAGCACCTCTTTAATCTGCTGTATCCGTCTGGGTTCTGGGTAGGAGGAGCTTTTCAAAATGCTCTCTTCACTGTCCATAGCTACAGGTAGTTCTCAAGATAAAGATCAGAGCCCCATCAGCTTTAGGTCCTCACCACATACCAGCTGCCCCTGGCTCACTCTGTCCTCAAACAGTCCTGCTCTGTCCCATTCACACTGCTCCCACCTGGACACCAGGCCAGCTCCCAATCGTCCAGGTCTTTGCTTCCTCAGGGAAGCCTGCCCTGGTCCCCCCGGGTGGGGGGGGGGGTCCTGCCTCCTGTCATTCTCGCCATAGCACCCCTGAGTCCTTCCCTGCCTGGCCCCATATTCCTCATTGAAACTCTGTGACGTCTGCCTTCCCCACAGACCTTTATCTCCCAGAGGGCAGGGAGAGAGCTGTCTCCCTTGCTGCTCTCTCCCTGGGGATCAGCCTAGGGCCCAGCATACAGTAGGTTCTCAATGAATACTGTGAGATACAACTGTCTCGCCCAGCCCTCTGGGTCGCAGAGGGAAGAGTGAGGCCCAGAGAGGGATATGAGTTGGGGTTGCACAGCAGGTCAGTGACCAAGGCAGCCTGTGGCCTCTGTCCCAACCCTTTCCCACCATTCCTGGTGACCTCTCCAAGGCTCTTTGCCCCTCTTCCCTGGGCAGATCTTCCTGCCCCCTGCATTAATCCTTGTACTTCCCCTGGACACTCCTTGAAACATCTGCAAGCTGGGATGGGCATGGGAAGCTGGCAGCGGTCTCGTCTCCCCCTTGGGGGCAGGAAGTCCACCCCACTCCAGCTCTGGCCCCTTGGCCTGGATCCCTCCCCTCTAAGCCTCAGCCTGGGAAAGGCTCTCCTGGCCCCAATGTAACATTCCTGGTCCAGCTTTGCCAAGGGCCTCAGCTGGTAAAGGCCAAGATATGGGGTGGGTAGGTGGGGTGCTGGCATCCAGACCACAGGGTGGGGGTATTTACGAGAACCAGCCTCCGGCCCCATCCCATCCCAGCTGCACCCGCATCTCAGTCGTGGCGGAGGCCCCAAATGCAAGAGACCATGAGGGTGGGGAGAGTTTGGCCAGGAGGCAGCCGGCAGCCAGGGAAAGATGAATAATGACACCAGAGAGGCCAGACCACTTCTGGGAAACACCCTTGAAAATTGATTCTTAGTGTGGAAAACCAATGGGTGAAGCAGGGTCTTTTGAGCTTGTGGGTTGCGGCGTGTTCCCCTCTGTCTTCTGGGGACCGCCATGCCCAGGGAGGCTCCGTTCCGCCTGGGCCGCTCGGTTCCCAAGGCACCGCGCCCGTCTGGATGGACAAGGCCGCGGCCAGCTAGACGGAGACAAGGACAGCCATCCGTGATGCTGGCGTAGCTCTTTCTACCCTGCTGGGTTCCAGGAGGGACTGGAGGTGGCTTGTTAAGTTTGTGTTTCACTTGTGAATGACTGAATGCTCTCACATTGTAGGTGTGCAGTGTATATGAGTGGAATATACCCTGCCACTCCATTTGGTCTTTGTAACAACCCTGAGAGGTGGCAGTGTCATTGATTCCCATTTTGCTGATGAGGAAACTGAGGTTCCCAGGTTCCAGTCTTGCCCATGGGCTCCTAGCTCAGGTAGAGCAGACGTAGGGCTTTGACTGTAGACCCCACTGTCTGCAAAGGGAATTGGATGGGCCACAGGCCAGAGTGCCCTGGGGGTGGGTCTCATTGTGCCAGCAGCCAGTATAGAGTGTCTTTGAGACAGAAATTGTAGACTCGCAGTGCTACGGGCTCCAGAACAAACAGGCAACCCACCGAGGAACACTTCCTGGTGTTTGCTTATTTTTTCTTCTGATTATTACAGTACAACATGCTTATTAGAGAAAATGTGGAGATGTATAGAGAAAATCACCACCACCATCCGACGGCACACACTGCTGACACAGAGGCAGCGGGGAGCAGGAAGCCAGATATTCTGGGTTCTGATCTCTGTTTTGACCCTGGGAAAGACACTCAAATTCTCTGAGACTCAGTTTCCCTTTCTGTAAGATGGGGATAGTAATCCCTTTCAACATCGTAGGAAGATTGTGGGAATGAGATGATGTTTAAACATGTGGTCAGAGCTCCAGATGTTTCCCAGGTTGTTATCCTGCGAGGGTGGCTCCACTGTCTCCTATTATTCCATCATGACGATCATGTAGCATAGACTTTTGAATCCTGCTTTAAAAAAAACTGCTTATTTCACAGTAATTATAGGCCCACAGGAAGTTGCAAAGATAGTGCAGAGCATTCTGGATACCCTTCACCCAGTGTCCCCCGATGGTTCCATCCTACACAACTATTGTGGGATATCGAAACCAGGAAATCAACACTGGTGCAATGTACTGTATAGCTAGCTCTGTGCCATTTTATCACATGTGTAGAGTTGTGTTACCACCACAGTTTAGACACAGAACACAAGGGTCTCCCTGGGTCACACCCACCTCCCTCTCACCCACCAGCCCTAAACCCCTGGCAACCACTGATCTGTTCTCCATCTCTATAATTTTGACATTTCAAGAATAGAAGATACCTGAAATCATATATAATGTGGCCTTTTCAGTTCGATTATTTTTTAACTCAGCGTAATTCTCCAGAGAGTCATCCAGGTTATTGCATATATCAATAGTTCCTTCCTTTTACCTCTGAGTAGTATTCCATGGCATGGATGTACCACAGTTTGTTTATTTGCCTATGGAAGGGCACTTTGGTTGTTTTAAACTTTTGGCTATTATAAATAAAGCTGCTCTGAAAATTCATGTGCAGGGTTTTGGGACAAATGCCCAGGACAGTAATTGCTGGGGTGTCCAGTAAGTGTATGTTTAGTTTTTTAGGAGACTGCCCAACTATTTTCCAGAGTGGCTGTGCCAATTTACATTCCTGCTAGGCATGTATGAGAGGTCATTTCTCCTCATCTTCACTAGCATTTGGTATTATCACTGTTTTTTTAATTTTAGCTGTTCTAATAGACATGTAGTGATATCTTGTCATGGTCTTGATTTGCTTTTCCCTAGTGACTGGTGATGTTGGACATCTCTTTATGTGTTCATTTGCCATCTGAATCCTGACTTTTTTTTTTCACCCAACACTAAATATTAGCTTTTGCTGCCTGTATTACCATAAATTTTTCATAAACAGCATTCATGATGACTGCATGACCCTTCACTATATTTAATTCCACCATTCTCTTATTTGTCTTATAAATGATTCTATGATGAACATCACTGTGTGTCAATCATAGTCCACACACGACATCTCTTCCCTAGAAGAGATTTCCAGAAGTAGAATTCCTGGATCAAAGTGTGTGGGCCATTTTCAGATGGACAGTCATGTCACTGAGACCTCCTAAGCTTCCACTCCTACTGGCCTCTCTGGAGACTCTCCTCTTGGCTATCAGCCAGACTTCACAGCTAAAATCTCAGCAACTAATGGAAGCTGATGGCTGAAAGACCTCTCTGTTAATTGGGGCCTAATCAGAGACGGCTGCAGCCACAGCTGGGCTGTGGGGAAGGGTGCAGCGCACCTTGGGTCCCCCGCTGTTCTTCCTGCCACTGTCACAGAAGGAGAGTCCCAAGTCTCAGGCTCTGGGGTCTTTGTGGACCCTCATTCATTCATCCACAAAGATTTATTGGGGCAGCTATATGCCAGGTGCTGATAATACAGCTGTGATCAAGTCAGGTGTGCAGCCCAGCCACGTCCTGCCTTCATGGAGCTGACGGTCTCAAAGTAGAGTCAGATGCAAGCAGACAGAAGACAATGTCAGCTGGTGACACGTGCACTTGGAAAATAAAGCAGGGAAGGAGATGGAAACTTCTGGGGAGAGGGTAGGGCTGTGCTTGAGGAAAGGTGACATTTGAGTCGAGTCCTGAAGGATCAGAAGGAAGGAGCCAAGCAAGGATCAGAGGGAAGAGCAGTTCAGGGAGAGGGAACAGCAAATGCAAAGGCAGAACTTGGGACCAGGACTCAGAAATCCTGGGTTCAAAGCTGGATTTTGCCACTACTTGCTGAGTGGCCTTGGGTAAGGACATTACTATCCTGCTGGGGCTGGACTTGCTCATTCTTCCAAGCCTTAGCTTTTGTATCAGCAGAAACTGTAAAAGCCGCAGGGGTGGGAGGGGACGTTGGGATTTCATCTGGAAGCTGGGCAGCTCTGGCGGAGGTGTGGAAATCCCAGCTGGAAGCTTACTGGGCTGTAGATGCAGGCAGGTTGGAGGCCTACGCTTCACATACTTGGGCTAATTGAATGAACTCCTAGCACTTTAGCAGCTGATGCCCTCAGCTCTAGGTTTCTCACATTCGGCCAACTCCAGCCATCATTTAGGAAAGGACATTTCATTTCTCCAAGGGGGCTGGAGAAAGTCACCTGGCAAGTGGGGCCCCTGAGGAGGTAGACCAGACGTCTCTGGGAATAGCAGCCCTCAGATGGGAATTGGGGAGATTAAGGACAGACAGGTGCACAACTAGGGTAAGAACCAGGGCTCCCCTCCTGTCCTCAGCACGGGAACTCCTGGAATGATGGGGAGAAACAGCTCCTGTTTTGGGGAACTCACTGTCTGATAGAAGACACATAGCACCTGCCCCGGGGAATCTGTCTGATGGGGGAGGCAGAGCAGTTACCCTGGGAGAGTTCTTGGTCTGATTTTTAAAAACACATACCAATAAATTTATGAAATAAATCAGACCTGGTTGCCGTGGGCTCCAAGGGAGCGACCTTTGTGGCCGGCACAGAGAAACGGGCTCATTTGGGCCAAGTTGCCCATGGACCTGGGGTCTGACTGGTGGTGGGATGTGGTGAGGCATGAGGGATTAAGAGCATGGGCTCTGGAGTCAGACTGCCTGGCTGTACCTGGCTCCAGCACCTAGCCCTGTGTGACACTGGACATGTTATTTGACCTTTTGAATTTTAGCATCTTTCGTCTGAAAAGCGGGAAGTGGTGAAGCTAAAATTAATTCATGCCTGGAAAGTGCTTAGAATAGCACCTGGCACCTACTAAGTGCTTGACAAACAGCTCTTATATTGATTATTCACACTGTCCCCATTTTTCAGCTGAGCTGACAAACTCAGAGCGGGGCATACTAGCTCAGCAAGCTAGTGGCTTCCTAGGACTTAAACCCAGACTTTCTGACCCCATCTGACCCCTTCCGCTGATCCCTCATCTCAGCCACATTAACAACTTCCCAGGTTTCTCGCGATTGCCTTGTGAGGTGGTCCAGGGAAGGATGGGTGCCCATTCTGCAGAAGAGGAAACTGAGGCCCAGAGAACTTTGGCTGCTTGATGGCAGGAACTGGGTCTTATTTGCTGTAGCGTCCCCAGTCCTTGGCTCAGACTGCATGGTCAGATAACCCCTTGTTTAAATGAAGATAAACGAGGAGGGAGCTCATGGGAGGCATGGCTGGGAACTTAGGAGCATTTAAGATTCCCCTGGGTTGGAGCTGAAACTCCAACCCAGATCTTATGCCTCCCAGGCCAGCGTCTTCTCTCTCCACCTCACTACCCACCCCAGATTCAGATATTTGTATTGGGGTCCTATCTCAGATCCCTCTTCTGAGCTGGGGAGATTTATGTGAAGGTGGTGGGGGCAGAGGTGGAGCCTCTGGGCCTGGACGCCAGGCCTTGTGTCCAGAGCCTTGGGAAACCTCACACCTGGCTGGGCAGGATAACGAACACAGCAGAACAGTGTCTGTGACATCCTGTGAATTAATCTGAGCGTCCTGGGCCTCAGGCAGTACCAGCGGTGGCAGCAGGGGGGATCCTGTCTGTAGTCTTGATTAAATCAGAACGTTCTGCCAGTCTGGGCCCATTCGTACAGCCAAGGGGAGCAGCTAAGATGGAAGAGATGTGGCTGACACGTGAGGGAAGAGGGGCACCAGGGTTGCACGGGCAATGGCAGGTGGAGGCCCTGAACAGCTGAGAGAGGGTGGAAGCAGACGGGGGGCTCTTTGATGCTGGGCTCCCCAACTGGGCAATAGGGCTGCTCATCCCCAACCGCCCTCACCTGGTGATGCAAGCTTCTCCTAGGGCTCCCGGATGAGCACTGACTGAGCAGGTTTGCTTGGTCTCTGCAGACTCCAGAAGGATTCATTATTCTGTGTGTCTGGAGTAGCCCTCTTGAACTGGGTGTTGTTGGCTGAGTAGGAGTTTTCTTGGTGTCTCCCCATGCCCCACGGCTGGCTAATTCACACTTCTGTGAGTTTGCACATACCGATCTCTGCCTTCTCCCCTCCCCTGTTCACCTGGCAAACACCTGCACACTGTGGAAATAAACAAGACCAAGCAAATGAGAAAAGCAAAAGTTATTTATTCTGAGCTTGCTGTAGCAAGAGAGTCAGCCACTCTCACTTGTGTTTTGGCAGAGACTCAAAGGCAGGCAGAGCAGCGGGAAGGCTCTATGGTGGGGAAAAAGGGAAAGCTTTGGATGGGCCCTTACTGGAGGTCACTGGCATGGAGAAGCTGTGGGTGGCTAACCAGAAAAAACACATCCTATGTGAATAGTTATGGGTGTGTATTTGGCTTTCTCTGGTTCAAGTGGGGACAAAAATTAGGGAAGCTGTCAGTTGCTAATCAAGTCCAGGCCATTTGGGGCTAGCTGTCATAAAGTTATTATTTAGCTTCCTCGGTTGTCCCTAGAGATGCCAGTCTGCCTTCTGCAAGTCTGACTTACAGCAGGCCGACTTCCTGTGCTGTTCAGTGTAGATAAAAGGTTGGTTTCCTGGGTAGGTTGCTGCAGGTTGTGGGCCCATGTTCTATTTTTACATACGGTCTGGCCATTGCGCGTTTGTATTGTCAGCCTTTCAGAATCCTTCAAGAACGATATCAAAGGCCGTCTCCTCCAGGACGTCTTCTGAGGTTCCACCAAGATCAGCCCAGGTGCTCTGTGCTCCCCTATGCCTCCCCAGTTATGGAGGTGCTGTGGCTCTTAGTTCAGACTATTAAGGGTTTGTATTCCATTTTCCCCACTCCTTAGTAGTGTATGTCCTGAGCAAAGTGACTAACCTCTCAGCTTCCTCATCTGTAAAATGGAAGCTGATAGTACTATGCTGAAGATGAGTTGAGACAATAAACGCACCGTGCTTAGAGCTCTGCTGTTATTATTACTAGCACTGTTATTACCACCCCTCCACAAGCCTCAGGATGGATGGGGATCATTGGCTTACGAATCTTTCTCCCCTTCAGACCCATTTCCAGGTGCCATCCCTCCCCTTCAGCCACCCACCTGGCTCTCAGTGCAGCCCAGGCACTGGGCAGGGCTCTACCTGCCAGCTGGAACCCTACTGAACTGGAAGCCCCAGAGAACAGAAGCAGTTTCTTATTCATCTCTGTTTTTAAGGCCTTGCTCAGAGTCATTAAGGGGAGCCCAGAGGAGGTTCCCCGAATAAGTGAATAATAAGTAAGTGCATGAACGCAGTGTGGTCTCAGAACCACTGCAGGCTTCCTTCTCCCACCCCCAGGCTGGAGCAAGCCCCGTTTCCCCTGGCTCTGACAGAGGGTGGGGGAGGTAGCTGGGCCCCATGCCCCTGGGGAGGTTTATTCTGGAAAGGGACTGAGGAAATGGGAGGGAGGATAGAGAGGAGAGGGGGGACTCCATCCAGGCAGCTTTTCAGCAACCGGAGCTTGCCAATGGTCAGGCTCCCACCAGACGGGGTGAGTTCCCTGTCACCAGGGGTGTGTAACCAGCATTAGAGGTGCTTTGTTTTATTCATTCACTAATTTTTATATGCACTTGTTCATTTATTGAATACCACTCTATGGGATGGGCCCTAAGGATGGAGGGCTGACCAAAACCAGGTGGAAAACTTGTGATCCGTGATTCCCAAAGTGTGGCATATGTGACCGAGAATCCCACTAACCCCTCTTTGGCCAGAAGTGCCCACGGCCACTTGCCATTTGGGGCTGTTATAGAAGTTACTGTTTAGCTCCACAAGATATTTCTGGCAGAACCCTCTATCTCTCCCCTCTCTCTGTCTCTCCCTCATAAGTCACACAAAAAAGGAAAAGCCATTCTCAGAAAAACATACCCTTAACAACAAAGAAAGCCAGCTATCACCAAAAACTCAGCTGCCAAGGGAGTTGGGATAAGTAGATGTCACTTCAAGGTGCCAAGGAGTGACTAAATTTTGACCTCAAGGTTTTTTTATTTTAAAAGCATTTTATTGAAGTATGACAAAAATTTTAAAAGCATTTTATTGAAGTATGACTTAAAAAGAGAAAGGTGCACAAACTGTAAGCGAATAGCACCCAGATCAAGAAACAGAGCATCACCAGCGCCCAGAATCCCCCCTCACACCCCTTGCCAGTCACCACTGCCTGCTCCCTCCAAGGTACCCACTTTCCTATCAATGCAATCATACAGACACACCTTGCACATCTCAGCGTTCTACTTGATCCACCAGTGTGTGTAGTTGTACTTCATTCATTCATTCTCATTGCCATGTAGTATTCTATTTCGTTGCATAAACATACTTTATTTATTTATCTGTTCTACTGTCGATGGACATTGGAATAGTTTCCAGTTTGAGGCCACTGTGAACAGTACTGCCGTGGGCATGCCAGCAAATGGCTTTGGTGAACATAAGCATTGGCAGGTATAGGATTGCTGAGTCATAGGGAAGGCATATGTTCCGTCTCACAGACACTGCCAAACGGTTTTCAACAGCGGTCGTACCAATTTCCACCCCTAACAGCAGAATATGAGGGTTCCAGTGGGTCCACATCCTTGACAACACTTAGTACTCTCTCCCACCCCATTCTGGTATATAGTTTTAATTTATATTTCCTTAATAATTAATGAAATCAAGCACCTTTTCATGTTTATTACATTTGGGTTATTTTCTTTTGTGAAATGTCTGTTCAAGTCTCTTGACCATTTTTCTATGAATTTCTCTATTTCTAATTTATTTGTAGAAAAGAATTTTAAGGAGTGTCCTGGATGTGAATCCTGTGTCAGATAAATGTGAGCATCTTCTCCCTCTCTGTAGGCTGCGTTTTCAGCTTCTTTGTGATGTCATTTGATGGATGCAAGTTCTCAGTCTTACTATAGTCTAGTTTACAATTGTTTTCTCTTATAGTTACCACTGTTTTTGACTTGTTGAAGACATTTTTGCCTCGAGGTCCCAAAGATGTTCTCCGATATTTCACTAGAAGTTTTATTACTTTACCTTCCACACTGAGAGCTGCAGGCCATGGAATTGATGGTGTATGGGGTGAGGAAGGGCTTAGGATTCATTTTTTTCCATATGGATTTCCAGTTGTCCCATGCCATTGATTTCTAATTGAGGAGGGTGGTATGGGTGGGGGATGTGTTCACAGAGCATTGGGGTTGGGGGACCAGGGGAAATAGAGAAGGGTATCTCCTTTTCCCTAATTAGCAAAGCAGTCACCTTGGTTTGTCCCATGACTTCTGTCTTCTAGACCCTAGGACATAGGGTTTGTCTTCAAACTACTCCTTGTCAGGACCCCATGCAAGAGGCTCTGTTCAACAGAAACTGGCTCTGCCCCTCCCATGTTAGAGGAACCTGATTACCCAAGGTTCTGGAGCTCTGGTTGAATGAATGTGCACTGTGAATGCCCCATTCCGGACAAGATACAGCTTTTACTCACTCATCCACTCATTTCTTCATTTATGTACCCATATTTCCCTCCCTTTATCCTCTCCTCTCCCTTTCTTCCTTCCTTCCTCCCTCCTTTCCTTCCTTCTTTGGACACCCTATGTAAAATTCCAATCTCCTAACCCCAATTTCTTTATTTTATCCCTAGCATTTAGAACTGACATTATATATATATTTCCATGCATATATACCTTACTTATTCTTAACTGAGGTTTAATTTATGTACAGTAAAATGTATGGACTTCACATGCATGGTCTGATGAGTTTTGACAAATGTATAACCCATCTTACCACCTCCCCAATCAAGATATACACCATTTCATCCTTCCAGAAAGCCCCCTCATGCCCCTTGCAGCAATCCCAAGGCAACCACTGTTCTGATTTCTATCACCATAGATTAGTTTTGCCTGTTCCTGAACTTCTTATAAATGGAATCCCACAGTAACACTCTATATTTTACTTATGTATCTTGTTTATTGTCTGTTTCCTCAACTAGAGTATAGGCACCGAAGGCACAGATTTTTGTTCGTCTTGTTCACTGCTGAATTCCCAGCTTCTAGAATAGTGCCTGGAATATACTTGGCAGCATGTTTGTTGAGTAAATAAATCATTGGATGATTGAAATTATGAAGTTGCCCATTTGCTCATTTTTTTTAGAAGTCAGGATGAAGTTAAGTAATAGGTCCCCAGGGTCAGCGTGCATCCTGGCTCCACCACCTATCTGCTCCCTGAACTAGGAAAAGTTGCCTCAGTTTCTTCATGTGTAAAATGGGGATGTGAATGTTTTTCACCTCCTAGGATAGGAACCCTACCTATATGGTAGGATCAAAGGAGTTTATATATGTATACATATATATACACACACACCCATATCTGTATATATAAAACAATTTAGTAAGCTTTCATTAAATGCTGATTGTTATAATAATCAATTAATCAACTGTTAATATACTCTTAGAGGTCATCTAGGTCATTCATTCATTTATGTGTTCAACAAATATTTATTGAGGACCTACCTGGTGACACACAGTGGTGTTATAACAGTGAATAAGACTAAGTCCCTTCTTCATGGGGGCTGACATGTTAGTGGGAGAGGGTGTTAGTCTGGGTACAGGCCAAGCCACTAGAACAAATAAACCCAATAATACAGTTTCTTAAACAAGTTATAAGTTTTTGTTTACTTGATTTTTTTTTTTAACCTTGAGTAATACTCCAGAGGTAAGTGGTTCAGTCCTACTAGGGCAACTCTGCCATCCTTAACATGTGACCCAACCTCTGGGTCCAATATGGCTGCTGAAGTTCCTGCCAGCTCATCTGCAGCCCAGCAAGGAGGAAGTGGAAAAGGGTAAGTGAAGTGTCTGTCCTTTCCTTTTAAGACATGACCCAGAAAGGCCCAATAACATTTTTACTCACATCCCACTGACCAGAACTTACTCATGTGACCATAACTCTCAGACAAGAAAGTCTAGGAAAGAGAATCTCTAGCTGAAGTTCTAAAGAGCTTGGGAACTAGTGGTTTGGGGCACTGGCTACATATTCCGCAGGTAAGTCAGGCCCTTTGTTGGGTAGCTTGGAGTATCTCAAAGCTAGGAGTGCCAGATTGAGCAAATAAAAATACAGAACCACCCCCCCCATCAACTTGAATTTTAGTTAAACAACAATATTTGGGATGTATTTATACTAAAAAGTTATTAATTGTTTATTTGAAATAGTGTATTTTATTCATCATTCCTAGTCAAAGCTGTTCCTTGGGTAGGACCCAAGCTGGTCTCCCAGTGCATCCTAGCTCTGCCACCAAAGACACACAGGACAGAGGGTCACTCCACAAAGCTTAACTGTGTACCTAGTGGGTGCTAAATGCTGCAGGAGGATGCAGAAGACACAGGTGAGGGAGCATTTGCTCTCTGGGGCATAGCAGTCAGGACAGCAGGAGTATCTTTCCCGGCAAGATGCTTTGAAAGGAAGCCCACAGTTTGTCCCATGGGACAGCTGGTTCCAGGGCAGCATGGAGATACCCATCCCAGGAGTCTGATCCCAGTGGGCTGAAGTCTGCATGAGAAGGCTTTTTGGAGTCACTGAGCCTTGAACTTGGGGTTTCCATGTGGTACCAGGGCAAGGTGCCCTAGCCTGGGTTCAAATCCCAGGTGTGCTTCTTCCTAGCTGTGTGACCTTGGGCAAGTCCCTTCCCCTTTCCAAGCGTGGGTTTGTTTATCTGTAAAATGAGGATCAAAATGGACCCCACTTCCTGGTGTGGTGGTGAAGACCAGCTGAGGCAATGTTTACGGGATGCTCCAGGCATTCATTTCTCTTGCAGAATAAGATCAGGATCAATGCCCTTGTTGAGTTGTTACTATTTCTACTGAGCCTTTGAAGGGAACAAAGGATGGGGACGGTTATGCACGAGGGCGGCAAAGGCAAAGATGGAAAGGGGGTGGAGGGTGGGGGTCAACACCTTGGCCAGGGGCTTTGGCGGCCCAGGGCTGGGCTCGGTGTGGTGGGTGACCAGGCTGGGAAGGGACCAGCAGGATTCTGAAGGCCAGCGCCACTGTCCCTTCTCTTGTCCCCGTGCCCCTGTCCATTGGTACCCCTCTCATTCAGACCAGCACTCCTCCGTTCCTGCGCCCCGCTGCGCCCCAGCCCACCATGGCCACGGCCACGCTGTGGAATTTCCAATTTTCAGCTAATGTGCAGGTCATGACAGAGGCTCAGAGGCCCTGGTCGGACATAATGGCAGAAGAATTGTAAATGTCGCCCCACGTGAATGGCAATGAGGAAGGGCGGGGAGGGGACCTTTTCCCTCGGCCACATGGCAGAGCCCGGGAATACATTTTCTCTCACAGTGTGTCGCATTAGATTTCCAGAGGTGCTCGGGCTCCAGGTACATGTCATTAGTAACAGTTTGGGTGATAATGAATCCTTTTATTTCTTTTCCTCACAGCTCATGAATACATAACGAGACCCAGCTCAGGCGCATCTGGCTTGGGCCCTGAGCCTCCTGCCACCTAATCTCGTCCTGCTCCAATATCCAGGCGACCCAGCTGGGGTCTGCCTTAAAGGAGCCGCATGCCCTTTCCTGCCTGGGGATGTCTGGCCAGCCCAGGGCCTGAGCTGTCTGCTGGCCGGGGCCTCTAGCTGAGGATCGGGCACCCCTGAGATCCAGGATATGCAGCAGTTTCTGGGTCCAGACTCAGCAGTGAGTGCTGTAGCAGTGTCTGCAGCAGGCATTCAGCAACGCTGCTTGGCCAACAGCATCTGGCTGGCTGGGGAGGCTGGATGAGGCTTTATATAGACCTCGCTGCGCCTGGCCAGCCACTGTACCAGGTGGGGTTGTGCGGTTATGATCCTTGGTACAGCTGCAGAAACGGAGGCCCTGAAGGGTGGGAGGCTTTGTCTGGGGCTAGCAAGGCAGGGTGAAACAGAGCCAGGCTCCTCCCCAGCCAGCCATCATCAAGGAGGTTTCCGGGGAAGGGCATTTTATCTCATGATTCTCGGCTCTGCAGAATGTTTCTCACCCAGAAGTCAGTTTCTGTATTCATCATGAACCTGTGAAGCTCTCCTACCTTATACTAAGTAAATGTTTCCTGGGAGAACAAAAGAGTTCATGTTTTGAAAATTGCTTTCCCAGATGTCTACAATATGGTTTTCCAAAAAGTCCACTCCTCTCTTCTTCTCCTGGCTTGCTCTGTTTCTTCTCTTCATTGTCCTTGTCTGACCCTCACACCCTCTATTATATCTCACATATGTTGTACTTATTTACTGCCCAACTGGGATGTGGGCTTTCTAAGAGCAGGGACTTTGTTCTCAGCTAGATCTCCAGTGCCCAGGACAGCACCTGGTATACAGTAGGTGATTGGCAAACACATGCAAAGTGGCCACACAGCTTCCATCACTGCCATGGTCACCCCGAGGCTGGGAGGCTGGACGCCACTGGCCCCAGGAAGGGAGAGCAGTGACAGACTGGGTAGAAGCCTCAGGCCTCCGAATCACTCTGTGGCCTCGTGTCCGGGGCTCTCTAGGACTCTCGGGGTGTGTTCAGGCCTAGGGGGTCTCCTGGACGCAGAGGGGTGGGTGGAGGAGAGGGAACAGGCAAGCATGGCTTCCTGGTGGGAGGAGGCTGGATGACACATTCAGACGCACAGACGAGAATGCCTTTGCAGAGGGCTTGGGTCTCGACTCTCTGATGATTCTGCCTCAGCCAGTGGCCTTGACCTTCCAGAGCCCCAGGGTCCTAGCACTTGAAGGCCACTCTGCTGCTGGGACCCAGCCTGGGAATCTCTATCGAGTGCTTGCCATCTGCCAGGCAGCAACACTATAAGCATATTACAAACACTAAAAAACACTAAAAGTCTTAACTGCTCTGAGAAGCAGGTATTATCGTGAACTCCACATAAGGCAACAGAGGCGCAGAGCATTTAAATCTCTTGCCCAGGGACACACAGCATTAAAGGGCAGAGGTAGGACTTGAACCCAAACCATCTGGCTTCAGCGTGCAAGTTCATGACTCCCAGACCAGCCTACCTTTCTGATATGGCTTCATAAAAAGGTGGGCAGCATGGTGAGTACCTTCTCAGCAAAGCCAGCCAACCCATCTTTCTGGATCCACGGAATGCTGAGAAGCCCTGCAATTCCACTTCTAAATCTGAGCAGTGCTGGTGTGAAGTCTTGAATGGACCAGGGGCCAGGAAAAAGCACTGGGCCTGGGGGGGCCCTGACATCAGGCAGATGTAAGCTTGAATCTTGGATCCGCTACTTGAAGCTGTGTGACCTTGAGCAGGTCACTTTGCCTCAGCTTCCTCAACTGTAAAATAGGGACATACAGTACTGTCTCAGGGGGAAATTGGAAAGACTAATGCGCCAGTACATGAAAGGCTTTTTGAGCAGCGCCTATGATGCTCAAGAACAAAAAGGGGGCCAGGATGACACACCACTGTGACCTCCTTAAGGTGCTCACCTGTCACACCTCCTACCCCACCAGCCCCACTGCCCTCACCTGACCATCCTTACGGTCACCTCTTTCCACCACCACTGTCATTGCAACTTGCCCCAGGCCCCAGAAGCCCTGACCTGGGACCAGATGCAGGTGCCTACAGTACCTGCAGCGCCACCTAGCCAACAGCTGATGGCACATACCTGCCATGGAGGTGCTGACTCCACCCCATGCCCTCGGGCGTGCAGAGCTCGGCACAGAGCTCCGGTCTGAGATCACCCATGGTGTCACATGCTCCCTGGGGTCAGTCCCCAGGCTCCGACCTGATGATTATTTATTGACTATCTACCACATGCCAAATGTTGGGGCTAAGTGTTGGACACGTTTGCCTCATGTAATGCTTGCGAAAATCCTGAGAGGAAGGCATCATTATTCCTATTTATAGGCAAGAACACTGGGGCTCAGACAGGTTAAGTAATTTGCCCAAGGTCACACAGCGAGTATAAGGAAGAGCCTGGACTCAAACCTGGGCCTGTCTGGCCCCAAAGCCCATGATCTTAACTGCTGTATAGTACTGCCTTTCTTCCACCCAACTTCTCTGCCTCTTGTCTCTGAACTTCCATCCTGGCTAAGAAGTCTTCCTAGATTGAAGGACAGAGGGGAACTAAACATCCTCTGTCCCCTTACCACCCTCAGATCCACCTGTCTGTGTCTGAGGCTCGATGTGCACAGACTTACGTCTAAGGCTTATCCCAGGGCCTTGCCTTCAGGGGCGTGCCTTAGGCTGAGCATCTGGAGGGCAGGCTCAGCCCTGGGAGGCTCAGGAAGGGGGGAGCTGAATGTTAGTGCCTCAGGGCCCAGCCCTGTCCCTGGAGGTGCCAATGCGCTTGGCCTAGACCTCACCATATGTGGCTTTGCCATCTGCAGTATGCACATACAGGGAGAAAGCATGACCTGGGGGGAGTTCACCCTTGGGGGAGCCGAAGGGCCTCATTCCCAGTCCCAGCTTGGCCACTTACTAGCTCCATGGCCTTCCTGCAAATGGCTCCGCTGTGACTCAGTTTCCTTGTTTATAAAAGGGCCACAATAATGCTGCTCCTGTGCAGCTATTACACGTGCTCAAGACAGAGCTCAGCAATAGGAAGTTCTGAGTACCCATCAAGCTGTAATTATAATAAAGATTATTTTATTTCCTTCTCTTCATAATGGATCTGTCTTTGAGCTCATTCACTCAGTAGACCTGCCAATATGGTCCATGCTCGCCTGTCCAGCTCTGTTCACACGTTGAAAACTCTAATCTCTAATCAGGTCAGCACCATCTCTGAGAACCTAAGCGACAGAGAGGACCACTGACTCTGGCATTCAAAGTCCCCCAGAAACAGTCCTCGACCTGCCTGTCCAATCATGCTCTTACCTGGCCCCATGCAGACCTCCCTCCACTGCCTGGCAGGCACCCCTCCACCCGCCACCCCGATGCCTGGGCTGTCCTGCATGCTTGACTTTGCTCTTGCTGTTTCCCCTGCCTGGAACACCTTCTCCAGCTCCTCTCTGTCTCACTCATCTTCCAGAGGGCGTGTTACCTCTTCCAGGAAGTGGTCCCTTCACCTTACCTCTCAGAGCCTCTGTTTTCTCATCTGTCAGTTGGACACTCATTGTACTGTTTTGCGGCGTTCTCATGAGAACCAAATGTTCTCCAACACAGTAAGTGCTTTGAAAATGGGGGCCGCTGTGGGGTTTCTTCTCTTGATCCCCGCCCCGACCCCTGCCCCCAGCACACAGTGGGGCATGCCAAGTAGCACCCTGAACAGCAGTGATGCGCCCATAGTGAGGACGCCATCCCTGCCCTGCACAATCTCTACTGGCCTCGCTGTTGACTTTGGCACCGGGCCCTCACCTGGGCTGCCGTGACCGGCCTGGAATTTCAAGCTGAATTTGATTTGACCTGTTCCGCGGGGTTGGCCCCCTAAACCAAACCATATTCCTGCCGAGCCCCCAGTGATCAGCATCCCCCTGGGAGGTGGGGACGGAGCCTAGCCGGGCCACCGCCTGGGGCCACCTTCACCAACCCCTGCCCAGTACTGCCTCCTGAACTAATTCTCTAATCGTGCCCCCTGCCTGGCCTCGGTGCTCAGGAAGGGCTCTCTGGCCTGCTCCGATCCCACCTCCTGCTCCGCCTGGCCCACAGTCCCTTGGCCCCTCGCCCGCCCACACTAGGGCCCTGCTGAGGTTCTGAAACTCATTTAGGTCCTGCACTCTGCTGCCTTAGCACCCCCACCCCCAGACCCCCAGCTAGGCCCTGTAACCGGATCCAGATGTTCCCTCCCCTGTCCCCAGGGTCCTTGGGATAATCCGTGACAGTCGGGGGGCCAGCAGGGGCAGGCACAGCTGCAGGGGCTGCTGGGATAGAGGGCGGATATGGGGATGAGGCCTAGTGTCCAGGGTCAGTGGAGGGTAAACATACATGCCCCAAGTCAGGCACCCTCTGTCCACAGAGCTCCACCCTCCTCCAGGGGCATCCTCATCTCCCAGGTGACGGCTGAAGTCACCCCCCAAAATGGCTGAGGGACTCCTTGGGCGGACTGCCTTTCCTACACTCTCATGGGCATCCCCATCAGTGCCAACACTCAGCAGAGGAGGAATTGAGGGTCAGGTAATGGGCAGGGAGGATAGGCCCCCCCACAGAAGACACTGGGAGACAGAATAGAGATTATGAGGCTTGGGTTGAGGACACCCTGACTGCAGGGTTGGGGGTGGGTCTCCGCAAGGCACTCAGCCTCTCTGTGCCTGACACTCCTCCCCGGAAACAGAATAATAATGGCTACAAGTTCTGCGGCTTCATAGGGCTCAGGTTCTGTGCTAAGACCTTTCTGAGTCTTCTCTCCTCCCTTAGCCCCATCAGGGATTCTCAGAATAGGCCCAGCAGCAGCAGGTCAGGCAGGGAACTTGTTAGAAATGCAAATTGTCCAGCTGCTCTAGACCTGCTGAATCTGCAGCTGGAGGTGGGACCCAAGCCCTCTGTTTCAACAAGCCCTCCTGGTGAGGCTTGCAGGGAACTCAAGCATGATCAGCATCCCATAGTCCTCTCTGTCCTCCTCGCCCTGGGCCCATCCTGTCTACCATTCCTCTGAGACCTGCCCTCAACAAGTGCCCTCCTCTCGCCCAAGGCCACAGGGGCTTCTCCCACTTCCCAGGCTCCCCAGGAATAACGGTTATGCCCTCCCCTGATCCAATATCAGCAGCTTTTGCCACACCCTGGCGGGGTCCCTGCACGCAGATGCCATGCCCTGCCCCCAGGGCCTGTGTACCCAATCTTTGTGATGGGTCAGCTGCCAGCCCACCTCCTGTGTAAGTGGTGAATGCCCGGCAGCCATCAACAGGACACCCCGCTCCTGCCTCCTTATCGATCTAGTGAAGTGACTTTAATGCATCGATAGCGAATCCTGACTCCTCCACTTGCTAGCTGGATGACCTCAGATACGTTTTTTAACTTCTCTGTGTCTCAGTTTCCGATCTTTAACACAGAGATAACACCCATTTCTAGAATGGTTGCAAGAATTAGAGATGATAATATGGGTAAGGCTTAGAACAACACCTGTCCTGTAGCGGGCACCATGTATGTGTTAGAAATTATGGTTCTCTGGGCTCTGTCCACCCGCACCCCCAGCCTTAGCTGCTCCTCTTTCCCACCATGAGCCAGACTGGGCTACTGTGAGTCTCTGAACGTGGCATTCTTTTTCATGCTCCCGTCCCTTTGCACATGCTGTGACCTCCATCTGCAGTGCTTTCTCCTCTTCACCGGGGAGACTCCTGCTTGCTCGCCCTCCCTCTCCATCTTGGTCCCCTTCTCCATTCACTGCCCGATGGGCTTAACTGCCTGCCCCCCACCACGCACACATGCTGTGACCCCTCCCTCAAAGCCTTCAGTCTCTGGGTGCTTAAATGCCTAGTCTGATATCTGGCTTCTCTCCTAGGACGTAAGTTCCCTGAAAGCAGAATTCTGGGTCTTATTGATCTCCTCTGGCTTTTAAAGGGTGTTCAATAAATGTTTGGAGTGAAAATTAGGAATGAATTAAAAAAAATTAATTAGAGGTACAGGAACTGACCAATAAAGATCTTCAAGGCATAGTGAGTGAAACTTCAAAATGACAGGAACGTAGGCCCCACATGGTCCCATGTGTTCCCCCTCTCCAAACGGTATTTCTGCAAGGATAGTGAATGCGTAGGAAGGAATGTGGATGAGGAAACAGCAAAGCGATAATAGGCCTGGACTTGGGCAGGGAGGCCAGTTTCAATGGTGGGTGAAGGGGTCTTTGTCACCTGTCTTGTTTGAATGATTACAGAGAGAATGAATTAAAGTGTTCATTGTGTATTAAAAACAAATAAAATAGTTCTCCTCCTGTAAAGAGGTTGGTAAATCATTTCCCTCAAGGGATCCAGGCTCAAACAGACATGCCGAGGCTTTTCCCACCACAGGGCTCTGGCACGTACTTTTCTTTGTGCCTGGGATGCCCTTCCCCAGCTTCTCAGTGGCCGTCTTCTCTGCATCCTTCTCCGCAGAAGCATCTAACTCAGCCCATCATCCCCCTTCACATGCTTAGCACAACTGCCCTTCTCATTTCCCACCTTTACTTATTCATTTGCTTACTTCCTGTCCTCTGCACCTTATGTGCTTGCCTGCTGCACCCCAGTGCCCAGGCCAGCTCTGAGATATAGGAAGTGCACATGGTCTACGTGTTGAATGAACAAAATCCTCTTTAACAGTTTTTTTCCCCATCCAGTGTTCTTTAACTTTTCTGCCTCTTTCTCTCTCTCTTTTTTTTTTATTAGGTTCCTTAGTTCAAATCTCAACCATCAAATACATACCTGCCCTTGGAGCCAGGCGGTTCTCACTAACTCCGGCTCCATTTGAAGAATCTTCTGATGGTACAAGTAAGTTTTTCAGGCAATGCCAGAGAAGAAATGCAGGTCTAATCCTGTGAATCCCAAAAGCTACTCAGGAGAGATGGTTCAGAGCTTGTTCTAAAGAGCATATGGCTGGGACGACCACCTATATGCCTGTTCCTAGAAGCGTGTTGTTTTCCTTACATTTCAAAAAATTTAAAATTTGTATTTAGTTAATATCATACATTCACATGATTCAAAATGTGAAAGGACAAAGGCTTCTCTTTCTGTCCCCTTTCCTAGAGATAAGCAACGTATCCACCTTCTCATGGGGCTTCCGGAGATTTTTTATGCATGTATAACAAACATACATATATTCTTTTTTTCTTTCATTCACAAATGGCAGCATAGAGTACACACAGTTCTGCACTTTATCATTATTATTTTCACCTAACTGACTATCTTGGAGATCTTTCCAGGCTTAATAACTAAAGAGCACCCACATATTTTCTTTTGGCAACAGAGAAAGGAGGGGTGATTTCTTACACGCAGTGGGTCATTTGGTATTTAGCAGGCTCCTGCCTGGTAAGCTGAGCCTGGTGGTGGTAGAGGTCAAAGAGACCAGGGTTTGAATCCCAGCTCTGCCACTGGCCCTTGAGTGAGCCACTTAACCAGAACAACCTCAGACAATCCTAGCATCTGCCTCATGAGTTATCACCAGGATCAAAGATAATGCATGTTGGGTCTTAGCCCTTACACATAAGGTGTTCAATAGATGGTGGCTGCTATGGCAGGTATTAGTAATGATAAAATTATGTCTTATTGCCCTGTTTCTATTGCTCAGCCAGGTGAGGATTGCTGGAGGTTGTGACATGTATCCTGTTGAAACTGGAATCCTTTGTTTAGAAGAAGCCACACTGCTGGCTCATGAGTGGTGGGGCTGGCACATGTGGGCAGGAAGGGTCCTGGGAGGGCATCCACCCCACCGCATCGTGTGAGAATGAGCTTTCCTTTGCAACCTTTTGTTAGTTCTTAGTCACTGAAGGCTTTGGGGCTTGAAGCTTTTTGGATTTTGTTCAATTCCTTTCCCCATTTTCCTTTCTCTGGTAGGGGCAAGTTCTGCTTTTCTGTCACGAACAAAATGTGATCTCCAAGAACAGGACGTTTTTCTCCTAGTCTTCATTCTCACATTTATTCCTTGTCTGCTTTCTTGTTTTTGTTTTGTGAATTATCAAAGTGACACAGTGTCCATTTGGAGAATGAAAAAAGGATCCTCATAATTCTGCTCTTGAAGGCAATTTCTGTAAACTTTCATACTGTCCCTTCTAGTCTTCCTTCCATCCACTTTAACATATTTGAGATCATATCATAAAGTTGGTTTCCTATCCTAAATTATTTGGACCACCATTGGATTATCAGCTTTCCCTGTGTTATTCAAAGTGCTATAAATATCCATTAATGTGGCTGCAAAGAAGCTCATTGAGTGGAAATGCTCCATTTCCTTAGCCGTCCTTCTATTTTTGGATCTTTGGGTGATTATCATTTTATTACACTATCCTGGGCATCCCTGTGGAGAGAGCTTGCCCCATCATAGGTTTTCTTTTTTCCCTGAGGCTTGGATTCCTGGGGGTAGAATCCATTGGCCAACTATGAAGATATTTAAGGATCTTTATTCCTTCCTGCCCCAGGCCCCCATTCTCTCTAATCAGCTTTATTTTAATATGTGGCTCAGAATATCCTGCCTTTATAACACACAGGCTCTGACCTGAGTGACACAAATTTCACATTTCTTTCCCCTAAAGCATCTTCAAGGACCCTGAATGCAAGATCCCATCAGAACCTTGTATAAATGACTTCCCAGGGCACCCAGAATGGCCGTGAGAGGCGGGGCACTGCCCCACTGTGGAAGCAGCACGGTGGACAGAGAATTCTGCCAGGTGCAGCAGACCCATGTTCCAGCCCTTCCCACCCACCACCCCACCCCTGTCATTTTGTAACTGTGTGACCTTTTGAAATGTTAGCCTCTCTGAGTCTCTATTATCTTTACAATAGGGTTAACTCTCCACACATCTGAAAGCTGGCTGGTGATGCCCTAAAGCCGGTACAACTTCTAAGAGGACTGTTCATTCACTCATTCATTTACTTAATAAATATTTAATCAATACTGTGTCAGGCTCTGAATTCGATTCCTCATTCCCCACAGTTCCATCTATACTCCCTGGATCCACAGAGTTGTGAGCTGGGGTCAGTCAGTCATGGGTTAAAGTCCTGCTCCTCTTACTAATTAGCTGTGGGACTTGCGCAGGTCAGTGAATCTCCCTCAATCTCCATTTTCTCATCTGTTAATTGGGAACAGTAATAGTAGCCTATAAAGTGGTTGTGAAGATTAAATGATATATTTGTATGTAGAGTACTTAGTAAGCAACCCAGCAAATGTTAGCTATAATAATAATTATCACACAGTTATTACACTGTATAAGAGGATCTCAAACAACTTCCAAGATAGGCATTTTGCCTCATTTTTAGGATGACAAAATGCCTAAGCTACATTCAAGTCGTGTGGCTGTGGGGGAGAGGCTGAGTGCCGAGGTGCCTGCAGGAGCTCCCCAGGGCTTGTGCATGGGGCTTCTTTGCTCTCCGAGGGGCAAGGAGACTGCCAAGGTCTGAGATACTAGGGCTTCACTGGAGACCAGACAGACTGAACGTTGGAATGAGGCAGTGCCTGAGCATGAAAATCACGTAAGAATCAAGGGTGACAATGTGTAATGTTAGGATGTTAAAATGTCCCAATGCTGCAATGTGTGGATGTTATAATAATGGATAGACTATTATACCAGAAGAACTTTGGCTTTGGAAGGGCTGCTAAAGAGGGTGTGGTCTTTTGCTGAATCTGTAGACACGCAAAGTCATAGAAGAAACAGTCTAACTTTCCTGGGGGTGGTGATAGCGGTTTTAGGTAGAATTTTGGGGAGAAAATTCAGAACTGAGCTGGCACCATTTTTCTATTATATTTTTTATAGTTATAAACATATAAAATTATATTTATAAAATACATATTTTCATATTTAGATTATATAATTGTACTTTTTATATTATAACATGTGTTTTGGAACAGAATGCAAATTTAGAATGCATTTTTAAGATTAAAAATACTTGGCCATTTAATTGAATGTTGGTTTGGGGTGGACTGTCTGGGGTTTATTTGCCTATAGCCCAAGTGACATGGACGTGGGCATTCACAGTCCCTTCCCCTTCCTTGGGAGGCTTGTGGAAATAAGTGCAGACCATTGATTTCAGAGCAGTCCCTTCATCCTACAAGCGAAATGCAGAGGCCTAGAGGCACCCAATATCTGGCCAAGCCACATGGGGGACTTTGCAGAACCTGACCTCTGGACTATGCATCTGCTGTTCTCTCCCCCACCCATATTCCTCAGCTGTTCCCTGGTTCATGATCTGACCACAGTGCCACGGCATGCTTGGTCACTTGGCTTCCTCTACTCAGCATCAGTGAACTCTACCTTGGGGCAAAGATCATTGTCTACACGTCATACTTAACCCACTAGCTGTTGACGTGCCTTTGGTTCCTAGGCCATAGTTATTTAATTGAATTTTTTCACTGAGAAAATAAGTAGTTGGGAAAAGACAATCATCCGATCTACCTAGAACACTTGAGTATAGCCATTTTTTAAATTTTGCTATTATTAATGTACAATTACATGAGCAATATTATGGTTACTAGACTCCCCCTATTACCAAGTCCCCACCACATACCCCATTACAGTCACTGTCCATCACTGTAGTAAGATGCTACAGAATCACTACTTGTCTTCTCTGTGTTGTACAGCCCTCCCTGTGCCCGCCCCCCACATTGTGTGCACTAATTGTAATACCCCTTTCCCCCCCCATCCCTACCTTCCCACCCATCCTCCCCAGTTCCTTTCCCTTTGGTAACTGTTAGTCCATTCTTGGGTTCTGTGAGTCTGCTGCTGTTTTGTTCCTTCAGTTTTTTCTTTGTTCTTATACTCCATAGATGAGTGAAATCATTTGATACTTGTCTTTCTCTGCCTGGCTTATTTCACTGAGCATAATACCCTCTAGCTCCATCCATGTTGTTGCAAATGGTAGGATTTGTTTTCTTCTTATGGCTGAATAATATTCCACTGTGTATATGTACCACCTCTTCTTTATCCATTCATCTACTGATGGACACAGGTGCTTCCATTTCTTGGCTATTGTAAATAGTGCTGTGATAAACATAGGGGTGCATCTGTCTTTTTCAAACTAGGCTGCTGCATTGTTAGGGTAAATTCCTAGGAGTGGGATTCCTGGGTCAAATGGTATTTCTATTTTGAGTTTTTTGAGGAGCCTCCATACTGCTTTCCACAATGGTTGAACTAAGAGTATAGCCATTTTTAAGAGCCAGGAAGCCTAGGTTCAAATCCAAGCCTTGCGACTTCCTAGATGGGTGATCTTGGGCAGATGACCTCTCTGTAACTCAGTTTTCCCATTTGTTAAATGGGGTAATAGTAACCTCATAATATTGTCATGAGGATTAAATGAGATAAAGACCCTCTGCTCAATGCTTGTAACAGAGTAAGCGCTTAATAAACATCATTATGTTTATAATGATAATTTGTAATAATACTGTACAATGACGGTCTTGCCTCCCGGCTTCGGCTCCACTCCACCACCTCTTCCTTGGACGCTCGCATATCCATCAGGCTCACAATGCCCTGATGTCTATTTCAGGCACAGAAACTTGACTCTCTCCCAAATGCCAACAAATTTCCAAGTGACAGACATTTTGGAGCTTGGGCTTTACTTGATGAACTAAAAGGTTTTTGTTTTGTTCTGTAATATCTCAAAACCCCTTAGCAAGCTGTGAGCCACAACATGAGAGGGGGAAGGTCACACCTGCTGAAGGCCGCCATGTGCTCTCAGAGTTAATTCTCACAGCTTCCGTGCAGGAGTAGCATTACGTCTGTCTTACAGATGAGAACACTGAGGCGTAGAGGCCCATGAATTTGGCCAAGGTCAGAAAACAAGAAAGAGGCAGTGATTAGATTCTGAAACTGAATGCTTGTTCCTAAAAAGATTATTCTTTTCCTACCAAGAAAACCTTTTCTGAGCCGGAGTATGACCCAGTCTTCATCTGGCCCAGGGGTCAGGCGGGGTGTCGTATAGGGTAGGATGTGGTCCAAGGACACAAAGTCCCGTGAAGTACCTTCCAAACAGACAGCTGGAAGACATGGCAATGGGTCTGAAACTGCCTTGATAATTTCTTGCGGTGGTCTGGAATACCTGGCTACTTCACCTGTAAAATGTTGAGTGTGTCCCTTGTGAGGAGGGTCCTCCATCCAGGATGGTTGCAAGATGGTGAAAGTCTTGGAAAACAAGAGTGAATGCGCTCAGTATAAAGCAAGGGGTTCTAAGCTCTGGATCTTACCAATGTTTCTCCTCAGGTTTCTTTTGTATCTCAAAGAGAAGGGGGGAGGAAATCCATGCTGACACGGAGGAAACCGAGGCCAGGCTCTCCACTAGCCTGGAATGAGCTCAGAAAGAACCAGCATTTCCCTCAAGGAGGGAAAGACACGGCGCAGCTGGCCTGAGAGTCAAGAGGGAGCACACGACAGATGGGAAGCAAGTTCTGAGGGCAGCTGCTGGGGGACTGGAAGAGGGGAAGCCCCCCAGGGGAGGACAGGTCAGGGCAGGAGGCTCAGAACCAACACCAAGAGCCAAGTGAGAGGTTGAGGTCTGCTTTTAGGCTATTTGGATGCAGATCTAATGGCCCAAGAGGTCCACCCAGAGCTCAGATCATGGGAGTGGGCTGTTCAAAACGGCGGGGTTACAGACACAGGGAAGGGACAGATTAGCGCAGGAATGACCTTCATCAGAGTCACCCAAATTGGGCACTGAGCAGAGACCGCTGCCCAGAGAGCTGAGACCCACTGACCGCCTCCCCTGCCCTCTCCTGCTGAACCCCAAAGTTCTTTATCTACCCCAGGAAGTGGAGCAAGCCACAGGCAATGGCTTCTCATGCTTTCTTCTCCAGCCATAAAAAGACAACAGAACAGCAAAATAATTAAAATATAAGGGTGGAGGTTGGGGGGGCGGGTGTTTGAGTTGGTAGTGGGGAGAGGTGGTGGCTGGGGAAGCGATTTCCCGAGAAGAGAGGGATGGAGGTTTGGAGTGGCTGGTGTTGAGATAACCAACAGATGCGATTCTTCAGATAAGCGTAGCAATTTAGATAAATCTCAGGCTTTGGAGCTGGTCGCCTGCATCCCTTCTCCTCGGTCTCCCTTTTTTCAATTTTATCTCCGAGCCAAGGGAGGGGGCGGGGAGGGCAGGGAACTCTGAGGGGTGAGGAGCTGGGAGGAGGGGAGGGCAGCGAGGGGGGCCCACTTCATCTTCGGGGACTTTGGCTTTTCTTTTTAATGTGTTTTTCCCAGAAGGTGGGAAATGCCAACACACACTCGGAGACCTTGAAGGCGGCCTATGTTTTTTAAAAAGCGGCGGACAAAAATCAAAATATTTGAAAATGTATTTCATGGTAATTATGTCATATTTCATGGGCTGGTGCCACTACTGAAAGAGAGGCTGAATGCCTTAATTTGTATAGAAATTGTAATCATTTGTTCATTTCAAGGTGAAAATTGCATTTTTTAATTTAAATTGTATCCTGCATGATAGTCTATTATCTAGTAAAATTGTCTCCATGTCTGAATGCCTTATATGCAGCTGCAATGCTTGTTACAAATCCACTTATATTCATAAAAGCAGGTGGACATCTCAGGGAATGGCAGCTGCTGTGTGTGCAGGTGTGTGGCTGCGTGTGGCTGCGTGTGGCTGCGTGTGGATGCGGTAGCCCCTCTTCCCTGCTCATCCCCCTGCCTGCCCCCCACCTCCGACTCGCATGTCAGCATTTCCCCATCTGCTTAAACAAATGATAATTAGTTGGAATAAATAAAGAAGCTACACAATGTAGAAGCAAAAGACTTGGACGGAGTCAGGGGGTTAGGCAGGGCTCCATCCCACCAGCCTTGATCCCCATCTGGGCCTCAGTTTCCCCCATCTGTAAAGTCAGAAGCTTGACCTCCTCTGAGTGAAGAAGGTTCTGTGCTCACATGGCAGCAGGGTGGTGTGGTTAAGAACCTGGCTCCAGAGCCTGGTTTTGCCACTGCCTAGCTGTGTGATCTTAGGCAAATTCCTTAACCTCTCTGGGGCCCAGGTTCTTCATCTTTAAAATGGGGTAACAACAAAATCTGCTTCACCTGCTGTTGTCAGCCAACTACAGCTGGGGGCCCCGATTTGCCCACCACCTGTCTCTACAGTCTGCCAGCTAAGAATGGTTTTACATTTTTTTAATGGTTGAAACATAAATCAGAGAAGAACAATATATATCATGACATGAAATAACATGAGATTCAAATTTAAATGCCCATAAATAAAGTTTTACTAGAACACGTATATGCTCATGTGCTTACATACGGCAGCTCTCAAACTACAACACAGTTGAGTAGTTGTGGCCCACAAAACCTAAAATATTTACTCTCGGGCCCTTTACAGAAAGAGTTTTCCAGTGTCTGAAATAACATAAGTAACGTGCTTAGCCCAGTGTCTGGCATATCATAACATCGATTCTTATTAGCAGTTACTACAGGGTGAGAGATTTAAGGAAGCCTGGGTGTCAGGAAGAAAATCAACCAGCCTGTATTTCTGTGACAGTTATCATCTGCCAGCTTACACCTGGTACACACTGGTCAAAGACACAGAATTTCTCTTTGGGGCAGAAACCAGAATTGGGGGGGGTCTTGCTTTCCAGAAAACTTCATCCAGTTTTCTTGAAAATTCTTAAACATTTAAAAAATCCTAGGATGTCAGAAGGGGTTCTGGACGAGGAGTTAGCTGCTTTTATCCACCCACCTACACTGGGCTTTGGTTTCCCAAAAGGCAAAATTAGTCCTTTCCAGCAAAAGGCACAACAGTGCATGCCCTGTGCCACGTGTAAGGGGTTAGTGCATGCCAGGCATATAGCAGCTTCCCTGAAGGTTAATGTCTTCCCCTCCTTTCACTGGGGTAGGTCCCTGGTCATTGCAGGACCCTGTTCAGAAGCACCTACTACACATCTTTTAGTCCAGCTCCCTTGTTCATCCAACAATTTCTTAGAATTTCTAAGAATTTCCTCTGTCCCAGGTACTGGCTTTGGAGGAAGCTCCATTGTGGTTCCTCTGAATTCCAGGCTCCCTTTGGCAAAGGAGAAAGAAAACCCACCCAAACCCCAAGCTGAGTGTCGGTTGGTGAGTGACTTCATCTCTGAGCCTCATTTTCCCAGCCAGAAAATGGAGCTCCTAAATCCCTCTCCTTCACAGGATTACAGGGGACGTGTCAGAGGTGCTGTGTGTCAAAATGCCTGTCAACTGTAAAGAGCTGTGCAACTGTTATTTAGGGATTTACCTTCCCCAGGAATCAGGTCAGGGACACCTTGCCCAAGACCACACAGCTAAAAAGTTCCCCAGATGAGTTTGATGTCCATGCCTGGGGGTACGTCCTGAGTGTTTGTGTCTGTACCCCCCCCCCTCAAAGTCCTCTGTAGAAGTGCATGCCTCCAGTGTGATGGTATTTTGGAGATGGGGCCTCGGAGAGGTCATTAGGGCTCAATGAGGTCATAAAGGTGGATCCCCCAGGATGAGATTGATGCTCTTACAGGGAGGAAAGACACCAGAGCCCCTTCTCTTTCTGCGCACGCACGAAAGAAAGACCACGTGAGCCCACAGTGAAAAAACAGGATGAGCGCCGTCACCAGAACGTGACCACGCTCACACCGAGACCTCGGGCTTGCAGCCTCCAGGACTGGGGGAAAAAATAAACATCTATTATTTAAGTCTCTCAGTCTCCAGTAACTTGTCACAGCAGCCGAAGCAGACTAAGACCCCCAGGCTTTAGCCACCTACCCCACTTCTTTCCTGGGTGTATTTTATGGAGGAAGAGAATGCCAGCCTTCTGTCTGTAACCTGGGGAAACTTGGGGTAGGACAGAGTTAGGATGTCTAGGGCCTCAGTTTCTCCATCGGTTGTCAATACTGGCTGTGTGGCAGAATCAGCTGGGGAGCTGAAATAATAATAATAATAACAACAGCAATAATAAAAAAACATGTCTGGGCTCCATTCCCAGAGGTTCTGATTTAGTGGGTCTGGGAGGGGCCTGGGCATCTGTGTGTTTTAACGTCCTTCCTCTGTGCTCCCTCGCTGACTCTTCTGTGACTCCATACAGAATGCCGGTTGGGTGGAGGCCCTTCCCCAGGCAACGGCCCTCTATGCAGGAGGCCATCCCACCCCTTCCCACAGCCCAGGGGAAGTGGTTGGGCGCTGAGGGAGAGAGTTCACGTGCAAGTCCATCTATGCCCTGTGCCCAGCCAGATGCCTGAAGGGCTCCCAATGCTCCATGCAGGCTCCTGGAAGCCTGGAAACCTCGAAATAATTCAGTCAGTCCTTGCCTTCTCACAGGCTGTTCTCCACACAGCAGGTGGACAATCTTTTCTTAACATAAATCAGATTGTGTCATTCAAGACTTGACCATGGCTTTCATTCGCTCTTAAAACAAAACCCACACTCTTTGCCAGGGTCTACAAGGCCTTCCATTATCTGATCCCTTTCCATTTCACCCTTGCAATCTCCTACCCCAAATGAATAACTGATTGATTAACTGACTGAACAAATGAGTGAATGAATGAATATACTGGGCTGAGGATGAAAAGACTTCAGGCTCTGATTACTCTGGAACTTTGGGCCACCCCCCTTGTCATCTCTGGATCTTTGCTTTCAGCGTTGGTTGGAATGAGTTCTCCTTTGAAGTAAATATTGGCACACCCACCTTATAGGTGGAAAGCAGGGGTTAAGTCCCATACCAATGTCACCCAGTGGTAACTGAGAGGGCTAGGATTTGAACACAGGTCCAGCTGGTTTCTAAGCTCACACACTTCTCACTGCACTTCTGCTCTGAAGGTGCCTCTTGTCCCAGACCTCTCCTTCGCCTCCAGATTGGGACCAGAGGCACACCCAGCTGCTGCTGGAACATCCCGGCCTGACCCTTCATTCTGTCAGGGAGCTGGGGCCCTCATTCTGCAGAACCTTCCATCCCCCAGCATCCAGCCATTCCCAGACCAGCTGCACACTTTTTTGTTTTTTTGGAGAGGACCCTTTATAAGCCACAGTGTACCTGACTGAGAACGGGCATAGGGCCACATCCAGCTGTCTTCTGGAAAGAACCAGATGGACTATTAATCTGGTAAAGATGGAAAAAGTCTGTTAATGGAGTGAGTGGGGACACAGTGTAGGAGGACTGAGGTCTCAGTCTCGCAGCCTCTGTGTCATGGAGCTAACCCCCTCCCGACCCTCCTCTACTCCAGAGTTTCTCAGCCTCGGCACTATTAATGTTTGGGTCAGGTAATAACTGTTGTGGGGCTATTCTGCACAATGTAGGAGGTTTGACAGCCTCCCTGGCCTTTACTCACCAGATGCCTATAGCAGCCTACTCTCCTGCTTGTGACAACCAACATGATCTCCAGACTGCCAGACGCCCCCTGGGGGGCCCTTCGCTGAGAACCACTGCTCTTATCTTAAGCATAGCCTGATCCTTATCAATTCTCACAGGATAAAAATCATGATGCTAGCTGGTGCTTTGTCATGATGCAGATTTCCAGTGATGACTTGTGTAGAGCACCTACTAAGTGCTAGGCATCAAACATCTAACATAGACTAACTCACTCAATCCTCACAGCAGCCATTGGGGTCGGGATTTTTATTATCCCATTTTACAGGTGAAGAGTCTGAGGCTCAGAGAAGCTACATGAGTTACTGGCAGACTTGTGTCCCTATAGCCCACCCTGCCCCAGCTAAGCTGTCCGCTGGGCTTGGGCACACACTCACGATCCCATCAGCCAACCAGCACCTTTGCCACGGTGTTAGGAAGCTCAGATTCCAGGGGAGGAAACAGTTTCATGCAGTTCGCATGAGCTCACCCAGCATCCCATAGCCATAGGAATCCCAGAGGCAGAATTGGAAACCCAAACCTTATGGTACAACCCGTGATCGTCCCACCATTCCTGGCTGCCTTTTAGAGACTTGTAAATATACTTCCAATTTGACAGGCACTTAGAGATTGTTCACTTATTCAACAAGTATTTATTGGTGCCCACTCCATGCCAGGCCCTGTGGTTAAGGATGTGAGCCCTTCCTTATCTATTAGAGATACATGCTGAAATATCTAAGGATGAAATGATATAGGATCTGGGATTTGCTCCCAAGTAGCCCAGGATGTGGAGGGGAGGTGGGCAAAGGTACAGAAGAAACAAGCTTGGTGGTGAGCTGACAGTAAGTCGGATGATGGCTATGTGTTTCCACTTGTGAACTTTCTACCATGCAATGCATTTAGAAGTGTGGACACTGATTCCTTGTTTGGGTTCAAATCCCAGCTTCAGTATCTGTGCTATAATCTTGGGTAATTTTCTTCACCTCCCTTGACCTCAGTTTCCTCATCTGTAAGGTAAGGGGCTAATAATTTGTAGTCTGTAGGATTATTGTGAGGATTAAGTGAGATAACACAGAGGTCGCAGGACAGATCCCACACAGAGAGAGGATTAGTCAATACCAGGGTCCTCTGGGGGTCACAGAGCTCCCCTTTCTCCACTGCAAAGGCCTCATTGCCCTCAAGGGAAGGGGAGACCCAGTCTCATCACATAACTCATCTTAGTGGCGTCCTGGGTCCACCTCCAGCCCAGGTCACCAGGGAAGCCGTAGACCCTATGATGGCCTTGGAGGGTCTCTAACCCTGAATTATCCACAGAATGAGGTGAAGACAAAGCTCCGAATCCCCATGAAGGACTCTGAGTCCATGCAAGTCTGTCCCCCAGGGCTCCAGCTGTGAGGGGGCCTCATCTGGAATTCCCGGGGACTGAGTTGCCAGCAAGATCCTTGCGGAAGCCGCAGATGAAAGGACACTCCCACCCATTCAGCCCTCTCCTCTTGCTCCCTCTGTTTTCTCTAAGGCCTGGCCCCTTTCCCTCTTCAGCTGTCTGGGCTGGCTGCATTATTTTGATGTTCCCAGACTCTCAGGAATTGGCATGGAGGGTTGGGAGCGCTCCAGGAATTCTGGCTGGGTACAGGGCATGGATGATCTTGCATGTGATTTGCTCCCCCTTAGTGCCCGACCACTTCCCCTGGGCTGATGGGAAGAGGTGGGATAGCCTCATGCCCAGAGGTCTGCTGCTTGGGCAATGGGCCTCCACCCATCCAATATTCCATGCATTGTCTTACATTCCCCAGACTGCCTTGCAGTGTAAGTTGGAGCCATGGAGTCAGCTCCATGAAAGGAAATACATGTGTGACTTTGGAGGGCTGAGAGCTACTGTGCCTTGGCAGCCTTGTCTTCCCCAACTACTTTGACCTCGGAGGCCCCGCATTCCAAATGATACAGAACACAAACCTTTATTGTGTTGGGCTATCGAGATTTGGGGTTTATCTGTCTCTGCAGCAGAACCAAACCTCACTTGGCTAATATGGCAGGACCCATGAAAAAGGACCAGCTCCACCTCCACAGAGTCTGGAGACTAGGGGTGAACCATGCAGCTGTCAGCTATGTCTCCCCAGTAAAACCTCTGTACACCAAAGTCCAGGTGAGCTTCCCTGGTTGGTGATAATCTGTGTATTGTCGCATCTCATTGCCATGAGATGTTGTCTGTGACTCCACAGGGCATAAAGCTCTGCATTTGGAGCCCTCCTGGATTCCATCCTTGCATCTCTTCCCTAGGCTGATTTTTTATCTGCATCTTTGTGCTGTCATAAACCATTTCCCATGAGTTCTGTGAGTTCTTCTAGCCAAGTATTGACACTGAAGATGGTCTTGGGAACCCTCAAACTCTCATGGAAATGCGGTTCAGAAGTCTTGGGGTCACCTCACTAACTTCACACTGCCTTTGCCTTTGAAAGAACTAACCCAAATGAACCACATGTACCCAGGAGATGTGATTCATGGGCTAATCTGTCTTCTGGGGACAAAATCACAAAAGTGGCAATGGAGATCACCCCGTGACAGCATTGTGTCATCCAGCAGTGCTTGGTGACCTCACAGTCCCACTCCTGGGTGCTGCCAGGTCTGTAAGGAGGTTGGTATAAAGATGTTCATTCAGTTCTCTTTATGAGAATGGGGAGATAGAGGCCACCCAGGCGTGCACCCCTCAGGGGTTGGAGAGGTGAAATCGGAGGAAATGTTACATAACGCACAGAGGCGATGCTCAAATATAGACATGGGAGGCAAGTTCAGTGTCACTGGAAAATGAGAAGAAACAGAAGGAAGTCTATAGCACAAAGATATGTATGTAGCTTCATAACACAACAATACTATTTTTCAAGACAATCTAAGGCTGTACATTCAACATGGAGGATGCCAATGGATGAAAACTGTGATGAACAACTTAAGGCAATGAAAATTCCCATTTGGTTAGAGATACAAAGTATGGGAGGCCCCAGAGGTGATAAAATCACTGGCAAAACCATGGCCTCTTTGCCGCATCTCCTTTGGGGTCTTGTGTACATTGTGCCGCCCCTTTTTTCTGGCTCTCACTTCAAGCAAGCACACCAGCTACCATTGATTTCAATGATGTTCTTTTTAGATCCCGTGTCTCCTTTTTCCTGCCTGCCTTCAGCACCCCCTGAGCCCAAACACACTGTTGGCTCCAAGATAGTCAGAGGGTCTCAGTCCTGATTACAGCTTTGAATCACTTGGGGTGCTTAAAAGGTACCCCTACCCCCAACCATGATGCTGATCGTGTTGGCCGGGGTGGGGTCTGGCACTGCCTTTTAAATGGCCCCAGGATGGGGACCACTGGGGTGGACGCTCCTCCCCTGGGCTTCCCTCTGTCAGAATCCCTCTCTTGTGCCACTGAAGTTTGCTGTCTCTCTCCCCAACACAGCTATTTCTGAACCACCTTGAATGGGACCTGGTATAGACCAGCCTTTCAGGAAAATATTACTTTGCAATGAACTGTTTTAAAACCCTTCAAACAGATGAGATACACACATTCTTTTTCAGTTTAGCCTGTTGCTACCATTGTACTTTTTTTCAGTCCTTCTCAGAATTCAACTCCTAACTCCCACTTGGATTGTGGACCTCTTACTCACAGAGAAAGAAAAGTCTTTTTATTTGTAAAGTTTTAAACATCTGTGACCCTCCCACTTGCCTGTCAGCCTTCTGCTTTATTGGTAACCTATGGGTTTGAGTCAGTAAGCCCATTGGTTAGGGCAGGTTCTGGGGTCATTTGTGCTAATGCTTGAAGCTGCTTCATTCCCTAAGGGTGAAATCTGGAACAGGACACCAGCTTCTCGTCATAAAATGGGCTGTCTAAAGAATGAAGAGAGATGCTATATGCAGAATGCTCAGTATCTAACACATATAAAATATATCATTAAAAGAAAACTATTCTTAGTAGCTTCTTTTGGTGATTTCAGACACCTCCAAGGATTAGGACTGCATGCGAACCAGGGGCCCAAGAAGGCACAGAAGCCTGGGGTCAGTAGGCAGAGAGTTTATGGAGAATGCAAAGGACCAGTGGTCATATGAAGCCCATTTACCTGCAGATGGAACAGAAGTAAAATTTGTTTTTCTGGCCACAGCACCAAGAAAAAGGGCTCCTGTAAGCCATGGCATGTGAGAAAACATATCTGCTTTCTTTTTATTATTTTTCAGCCTCTTTTCCTGCCCTGAGGCCATCCCCCCATGGTAGAGCTGCATTGCCACAGTGGTGGCAACAGTATACCTAAAAGTCAGAGAGAAAACCTATTTCTCTGGATAGAGGAACGAGGCACAGGGGTCCTCTGTTATACAAAAAACCCTAGAGGTTTTTTTTTTTTTTTAACTTCTTGTGCCTTCTCCCTGAAGACTGGTCTAGTCATATGGAATTGTGACAGCGTGGGAAGCTAAACACTGCCAGAAGGACCATAATAGGGCAGCCCTGGGAGCCAGAGGATATGGAGGAAATCTCCAAGAGGAGAGAGATCGTGAAGGGGATTCCTAAATCTGTATATGAATTGACACAAGTATTGGCTCACCTTCAAGCTCTGCATGCATGAAATACACATTAAAACACCCAAAAAAGCATAGCGAAGGCTTTGAGGACTGAAGAATGATCTAAACCACTACCCAAGTCCCAAGTCAACCTTTGAATGGCACATGCATGAGTGGGACAGACCCAAACAGCATAGCAAGGGCTTCAGTTTTTTGGATTTAGGTTGAAACCATCACTCACAGAAGACAAGACACATCTTAAAATTTGAAATTAAATGAGTAGATTGCCTACTAAATTAAAATGACAATAAAACTAAACAAACAAACAAACACCCCATTCTCCAGAGGATTTTAACAGGATCCAGAGTCTCACTCCATAATATTCAAAAAGTCTTAAGTTATTTGAACATCAATAACCAGAAAACTCTGAACCAATTTTCAGAGGAAAAGACAATCAACAGATGTTAATCCTGAGATGACTCACATATTGGAATTATTGAGGACCTTAATGTGGCTATTATAACTACACTCCATGAAGTAAAAGTGAACATTATTGAAATAGAAAGACAGAAATTCTTAGCAGTGAAATAGAAACTACAAAAAAACAAAACAAAACAGGACCAAATGGAAATTTTATAGCTGAGACATACAATATCAGAAAAATTTTAAAAATCACTGGATAAGTTTAATAGCAGAATGGAGATAGCAGAGATAATAGAGATAAAAGTGTCATTGAACCTGAGAACAGATCAACAGGAATGATCTAATCTGAAGAACAGAGAAAAGAAAATTGGAAAAAAGTGAACAGAGTCTCAGAGACCCGTGGGGCAATAAGAAAAGATTAAATTTTCTATCATTGAAATCCCTGAGTAAGAGAAGTAAGAGATAGATATAGGAATAATATTAAATAATGGCTGAAAATGTCCCAAACCTAAGTGAAAATGCATACAGAGTCAATGGGTCCATGAGCCCCAAAAAGGATAAGCCCAAAGAAAAACATGCCCAAATACAAAATCAAACTTCTACAAATGAAAGATGATGTCTTTAAATTAGAGAAAAACGAAATGTTACATAAAAGGGAACAACATTTCAAGTAACTGTGGATGTTTCATCAGCAACCATGGAGGTCAGAAGGTATTGGAACAACATGTTTTCTGAAATAAAATAACTGTCAATCTAGGATTTTATGCCTAGCAAAAATATCCCTTAGAAATGAAAATGAAATAAAGGTATTCTTGAACAAAGGAAAACTAAGAGAATTCTTAATCAGCAGACATGCTTTAAAATAAAGACTAAAGGAAGTTCTGGCTGTAGGGAACTGATACTAGAGGGAACTTGGAACTTTAGGAATAAAAACATTGCAACAGAAATGGTAGATATCTGGGTAATAGACTATTTTTCTCTTCTTGAGTTCTTTAAAATATGTGATTGTTTAAAGAAAAAAGTATAACATTTTCTGAGAGGGTTCAATGTATATGTAATACATATGACAACTATAATATCAAGGGTTGTAGCTGTGAAATATGAACTTCACATAGACATTGAAGTTAGGTATGTATAATTTCTAGAACAATCACTAAAAAATAATATAAAAATATGTAGCCAGAAAGCCAACGGGTAAACTAAAATGGAACACTAAAATATATTAAAACAATCTGCCTTCTACCCAGAAAAAGGCAGAAAGAAACAGAAAAAGGTTATGTTGTCTTCCAAAGGATCAGAGAAACAAAAAAAGGAAGTTACAAACAGAAAAATAATAAAATGGTAGACCTAAATCCAATTACATCAATCATTACATTAAATGTAAAAGGTCTAAACATAGACCTTAAAAGACAGATTATCAGACTCTGATAATGCTGTTTTTAAGAAACTTGTTTAAGTATCTAATTCTCCAGGATGTTTATTTTCCAGCTCTTTATCATTCAATATTTATTAAAATCTCAGTTGGAAGAAAATCATAGTAAGTATGATTTTTTTATGGGCTTACCCTTCCTCTCTAGATATTCCAAAATGTTTTGGATAAAGTTTGAAGTCATCAGGAATCCTTTATCTAGATCATATCCTATTATCTCTCCCCACCTGCCACCAGAGTTACTTTTACTGAATTACTGTCACGTATTGAAGACCTTTGTGAGAAACAATCCCTCATAACACATCTTTATAGATTTCAGTTTACTCTTAAGTTGTTATATATATCACATTACACTATCTTATTTAAGAAGGCACGAAGGAGCACCTTCCTTTAACAAGTTTATTTTTTCATTGACATCAGTCCTTGTGTAATTCATCAGGTTTCATATTTTCCCTCAGCTGCTAGCAAGTTCCTGCCACTTCCCTATAATGTTAATAAGCATTCCTATAGTAAAAGATCCCATAAGCTCCTAAGTTTATGAAACACAGGATTAAAGAAAAGCATATAAGATTTCTTTATTTTGTGATCTATTCACAACTACCTTGGAGGTGACACCAGCATTATGCCAGTTTTATAGATGATGAGAAAACAGAGAAGATGAGTCCTCAGAGAAGTTTAGACTACTTCCCTAAGGTTATCTAGTAGTGGTATTAGGATTGAAACATAGGCTATTTGACTTCAATTTCCTCTCTTAAAATTGTAGGCAAATAATTTATATAAAATACCTGGCACAGAGAAAATACTCATCCTTAGGGCATGGGCAGTTGAAGGGCTGGCCTTAAGGCTAGCTTCACAAAAGGAGGTAATTCTGTAGGGTCAGGAGGGTGTGGTCTAGCTCAGAGAATCAAGGAATCCAGCCACCTCTACCCCAGCACATACCTAAGTCCTACCTGGGAATGCTTCTGCTCATATCATTTTTTATCCAAAGCTGTTCCTGATAACTCACAAACCATGTACTCATATTCCATCCTCACTCTGACTTCTCCTAGTTCCCACTTTTCTCTCTTAGAGGCATGCTCTCCATGGACCAATTTGACAGGTCTGGGAAATGGGGCTTCATGGCCTTCAAATGTGCCATGGAAGTAACTGCTTATTAGTCAGCTGTGTACCCTTGGAAGTTGAGGAGGTAGAACCAAGCAGAAGGATTTTTTTTTCTGCTAAATTTCCTGAGTAATGGGTCCCAATTCTGAACTCCCCTGAACAGACATCCAAACCATTTCCATGCGTCAAGATGGGTGGAATGGACTTCCCCTTCCCTGGACCTTGGGATTGGCCATGAGACTTACCTTGGTCAATGCAATTTTAGGGGATCTGACAAGAGAAGAAGCTTGAAATGGGGCTTGGAATGGGACTCCCACAGTGCCCTGTGACCCCTGGTGATCTGTAATCATGGTCCAGTAGCCGCCTTCTTCATGGGGCTCCCAGAATAAATATCATCAGACCTACAGCCTGAAGTCTAGCTGCCCATCTGTATTAATTTTCTATTGCCGTATAAACAATTACCACGAATTTATTGGCTTAAAACAACACCCATTTGTAATCTCACAGTTTCTGTGAGTCAAAAGTCTGGGTCTTCTGGTCACAATCTCACCAGGCTGAAATCAAGTTACTGGCAGGGGCTGTGATTTCATCTGAAGGCTTGACTGGGAAAGAACCTCTTTCTAAGACTGTGTAGGGTGTTCACAGAATTCAGTTCCTTGTGTGGGACTAAAGTCCCTGCTTTCTTGCTGGCTCTTGTATGGGTCACTCTCCGCTCCTAGAGGGGCCCTTTACATCTCAGCAGTGACCCTTTCATCTGATAGCTGCTTGCTTCTCTAAAGGCCACAGGAGGATCTCAGTCCAGTCTCCTGTGATGGAGTCTTGTGTAACATAATAAACTCATGACGGTAACTCTTCCATCACCTTTGGCAGACAACATAACCATGTTGGGGTAGTGACCACCCCATTATATTCACAATTCCAACTCACATTCAAGGGCAGGGGACTATATAGGGTGTGTATACCAGGGCGAAGGAATCCTGGTGGACATTGTAGGGTTCTGCCTACCACACCACCCAACCCTAGATTAGCTAAACCATGACTAACCTACAAACCTGTGAAGGTGAGAATTAGTGCTTGTTGTAAGTCACTGAGTTTTGAGCATTATTAGGCAGTAGTTCTGTAGCAATGACTGACTGATGCACTTCTTTTCAAGAAGTATTGTCCTCCTAATTCACACAGTGTCCTATCTCCTTGACACTTGAGGGAGGCAGCCTGCTATGATGGGCAGGGCAATGTGACCAGTGAGGTCTGGGTTTGAATCTCTCCTCCTTCACCTACTTCACTTCTATTGGTCCATTTTCACATCTGTATAAGGGACCCACAATGCCTACTGCATGTGGATACTGGGAGTGTTAACTAAAACAGTGAATGAGGAACACCTGGCACCTAGTAGAAGCCATACACATTAGCATCTTTTCTCTTTAAAGCTCATATTTCTAGCCAACATGCCCTTGTTTTTCAAGAGTGAATGTGGCACAGATTTTGGGAGGGGCCACCGCACTGATGGTCCCTGTGGACTGCCTGGCTGGTGTCTTATCACCAGATGGTGGGGGTGAGCTGCACCGCTCTCAGACCCTGGAATTCTCTGATGGAGCCATTTTATGGGAGATCACCCTGCCTGGCTTTTATGAGAGACCACAAGCATATCCACCCTTAGACAAGACCCCTGCTCCATCCCTCCAGCAGTTTATATATTAAAATGTGACACTGAAGCTTTCTTCTGGAGCTCAGTCACTACCACTAACCAGCTGTGTTGAACTTGGGCAAGTGACCTGAGCTTTCTGACCCTTGGTTTCTTTCCCTGTACATTTAGGGTGAAACTGCCATTATCACAAGGTTGTTGTGTCAGTGATATGACTGTGCATGCATGGGCCTCTCTGGGAGCTTCATAGATGGTATTCCCTTTCCCTCAGTTCCCATCTCTCATGTATGTCTGTTTTTTAACTGTGACTCCCTGCCCTGCCCCACCTCTAGGGCTCATCATGGAGAAAAGCACAGAGCAGGTACTTATAGACATGTTTGCTTCCACATTCCCATCTTTAGCCTCATTTGATCCTCATGAAAACCCCCCTGCATAGGTGGGCATGGCAGTCTTCAGCATTCCCAATGGTCCTGCCTCCCACTTCCAAGGCACAGAGTGGACTATACTTCCTTTCTCCCTTTCAAGTTTAGTGTGGCCACATGACTCGCTTTGGCAAGTGGAGGGTGAGAAAAGGTCTCGTGTCACGTCGGGTGGAAGCTTTCAGAGCCAGTGCACGATTCACCGTACCTCTTTCCTTCTAGTTCTGGCAACCAGCAATCTCAAGCTGATGCACATTCTCTATTGGGCTACGATGAGCAGCAGACACAAAACTGAACCAGAGACAAAATAAACCTTTGGTGTTTTAAGCCACTGAGATTTGGGTTGGTTACGGCATCCTAGCCTGATACAGTAGGACAGATGGTATTTGCATTTGAGGGATGAGGGGAAGTGGCTTGCCTGCAGTCACACAGAGGGTACCTGGGACTAAGGTCAAGGGTTACCTGAGGCAGCACGTTTGATTCAGCAGAGGTGACTGGAGCCCTGAACACACTCTCCCTGGTGCCTCCAGGAAGTGAGCCTCTCTGCACCCTGTCACAGCTGTTTACATCATTACAAGCAGGAAAATGATTCTCTGCTCAGAGCAAGTTAATAGGCAGTAGAGGGGGTGGAGTTCTGGAAGCTGTACTCTCAGGAGGACCAGATTTTCTAGACTCAACTCTGCAACAGACAGGGTACTCAGAAGCATGGTCTCTCCTGTGTGTCCCTCCCCACCCCAGTGGGTCCATTTAGCTCCTATCTCAGAAGCCTCTTTCTTTTACCAGTAAATTTTTCTCAAGGAAATACTGTGAAACTCATCCACCATAAGGTGCGCATGGGCAACAAGACTTACTGTGGCAGGAACAGCATTACTGTGGCAATAGCTAACGGATTCACTAGTCTATCCAATATCCACTCTTCCCTCTTCCTTTGGACACAGAAACCCACTTTTATTTTGGGCAGTAATGTGCCTGGGCAGAAGACTACAGTTCTCAGCTTTCCTTGGTATATAAACAAAGAGTTTTGGGTGGACTCTTAGGAAAGTTCCCTAAGAGCAGGGGCCAGAGAGCTCTCTGGGGGTACTCAAGGGCAGGCCTGTGTCTGGAAGCAACCTAGCATCACAGCACCCAACCCTTTGTGTTATTTTCCAGCACTGGTGATGGGCAACTCTGAGCCATCCGGGCACTCTCTGACCGGCTCTTGGCTCAGTTTATTGTCATAGTAATCTGGAAGATCCTTGGAGAGCATCCAGCCTGCTGTTTAAAAATATATGGAAATAGTGTATGAGAGTGGGAGAAAATTATCTCAGGACACACATGGAGTCGAATACAGAGCTAAGAGTAGAACTTGGCTAGCTCTCGCAACCCTCCCCCTCCACCCTCCTAACTTACTGAATGCATAGTTGCGGGTGGGGACACAGACCTGGGCTGGAACATGGCTGGGACCGCTGGTTTTGACATAAGCTGCCTGGATTCCACAGGGGGCCGGTACAGGGCTCACCGCCCCGCAGGGACGCTAACTGAAGGAGGATGCTGGGGGCAGCCCTCCAATGAGTCTCAGACCCTGGGAAGACCCGGCCTCCCTTGGTCCCGCCCTGGAGAACCTGGCTGCATTGGGTAGATTCAGGTCCACAGGATCGCCTTACCAATCCCTCATGTACAATTCTCTCAGCAACTCCCCCACCTTGCCCCTTTCCCGTTCAGATCATCCAAGCAAACCAGCACCCTGGAATGACACGGGCACCCTGGTTTGGAGACAGGAGAACGTATCGGGTAGACGCTGCTGGGGCTGGCCTAGAGGCCTTTTACTGGGCCCGTGTGACTGTCTTCTAGCTGATGTGAATGTTGCTGCTGAGGGCTTATTACTGTACCTTTCTCTGGAGAACTGCCCTCAGCCCATAGGAGCCACTTAAACGGGATATACTTGAGCCCATAGACCCTTTATTTACCTACCCACATCCCCAGAGGCAGCCAGCAGCCAGTGAATAACATACTTCAGAACAAAAGGCCAGTCCTCTGGTGTCAATGTGAGACTAACTGTGCTACAATTCATACTCCAGAGCTCCCTGCAGCATTAGGTTGAAGCTGGACTTTAACTCAGATTAAACCTCTCTGCTTAGCTCCTTCCCCTATCCTATTCAACATCCTTCACTCTCTTACAGATTTCTATTGAGGGCTCCCGCTCAATAAATCACCTGCCCAAGGATCCCCATATCAAGCTCTGCTTCTAAGGTGGTATGTAGGCTCTGAGCTCTCTCCCATCTTCCAAATTCTCTATACTAGCAGAGGGCCACAGAAGGTTCTAAGCTTAGCAGCAGGAAGTTTATCCTGGTGAAGAGAACTCAGGTTTCATCAGAGACACACTTACGCAACAGCATCCACTGAATAAATATTGATTCAGCACCCACTACACATCTACCAGCTGCTTGGCACAGGGGGCTTGGTAGAGTGCAAGAGAAATGCAGTTTCTACCCTGACCCTCTAGGTTAGGTCAAAGGGCTTCTTGAACCCTCAGCCCCTTTCAAGGCAGCTACAAATTGGCAATCAATCGAGTACACTGGACCTTGGAAATGCTTTTAATTTCTTTTAATGTATAACAGTTACGCCTGAGTTACAGAGGAAGCGCTTACAAGCAGGTAGTTAAAGCAAATGCCAGTTTCTCTTTCTAGTCTACTACTCCATATAGCTGAATAAATTATGGTGCGATTATATTTAAACACACACCCTCGGCCCATGGGCCCATGCACACACCCCACTCACACTCTCATGCACACACATTCACTCCACATGGAGGAAAATGGCTGTGAGTCAAACACAGAAGCAACCGAGTTGCATTTACTAGAAGGAATGATCTAGAGTGCTATGTAGGTATTTCCCAGGTAGGGGATCGGCCAATGTTAGAGTTGACAGGAAAAGCATTCAATATGCATTTGTTTCTGAGCATTTCAAGATGGCACCTGGAGTCCCCCAGTTTGGTCTTGGCTCAGTGCCTCTGCAGGAGGGGAGAAGAGAAGACCTGGCCACCTCAAAAAGTGTCCAATGGTGAAGGGCACATTCCGGAGCTTGTCAAGAACATAAGCCTGAGAGAGGCCCCAGGGAATGTCTTTTGTGGGCAATCATGGAGTTTCCCCAAGGCCTAGGATCCAATCTCAGAATGCTTCAGCAACTCCATCTAAAACACTGGATTTTGGTGGAGCGGTCCAAGTCTGGGAACTGTCCTGTCCTCACGCCAGTCAGGTTAGAAATCCAACCTTACCTTTCTTCTGAGCAAACCTCTCTCTCCATTCCTCTCTCCTCCTCCCTCGTGCCCCTCTCTCTTCCCCTACATGTTCCTCTGGCAAACGAATGGCAAAGGTAAATCAAGTAAAAAATACGAGTATAAAAGCATAGCTTGCTTCTTACACATCAATTCTTTTTTTTTTATAGCAAGAGAGAAATACCAAATGAAAAAACAAAGCATTAAAAATGAAAGAACCCAATAGAGCCTGGAATGTATAATTTGAAACACAACAATATGCAGATAAATCCCTACAGATGGTCCCTGGCACTAGCACGACACACACCGTGGGGGGTTTCTTTCCTTTTCAGTATATATATATATATATAATATATATATATATATATATATATATTATATATATATATTATATATATATATGTCAGCTTCCTATAAATGAACAGCACATCACCACATTTCCAACTAATGTACAATGAGCTCAGAAGAGGCGTCCCCCATAGGTAAGACCAACAGCTACTTGTGATAAGTTGGAGGAAACATCTCTTATTTTGCTATGGACTCTATTTACAGGGATGGATGGGGATTGTTTCTGGGCTGGCCTGGCTCCTGGGGTTCAGGCCTTCTTTCTCAGGCTGTGGTCAATCCTCAAGAGTTTGAAGCCTTGTACATCTCATCACACATCATCTCTCGGGAAGTTCTGAGCTGCCAACGCAAGGCTGAATTTTATCGACCGAGGTGGCTGGACACATTAATACACAGGGATTTAGGGAAATCCTGTCAGGGTCAGGGTCTCTTTCTGAGAGGGCTGGGGGCCCCTGGGGGAATAAGTCCTTTTTCTACCAAGATGGTGGCTTGGGAGAACGCCATAGAGATAGGATGTAATGAGAATTCATTTGGTTTATTACCATTTCACCACAGGGGAAGATATTTGGGATTGGTCCTAGCATTGGAATGTCACCTTTCAGGGGTGGGGCTGGGTGGTTTTGATGTCACCTGCCTGAGACCCCTGCTCCTGGGTAACAGAGGGTGTAAGGGTGATTTCTGAGCCAGGCCTCCAGGGGGAAGGATTGACCATTGAAGGAGTGTGGATGAAGATTGTGGGGTTGACCTTAAGGAGAGCTTCCTGGCTATGAAAGCTACAAAAGCAGGGATAGAGTCACCACGAGACAACACAGTCTTCCTTTAGGTCCAGAGCTTGAAGAACCGAGTCTCCTGTGTGGATGCTCCAGTTGAAACCTTGGCGGAACTTGATGGTGGTGTCTGGGATGAGGTCCTGGGGCCCTCTGGACCCAATTCCAGTGAGTACCTGGCCAGGGGTGGAGGTGGAGCTCACAGGGCCACGCTCAGCTGGGTGTCGGTGGCTACCAATGAGTCTGTTTGTCCCCATTTATTAATAGTTTCCTCTAAGTCAGAGATACAAGCCCCTCTGGCCATGTTCCAGGACAGCCTTGGTATTACTGGGTCTGAAGAATAGAAACAGGTGAGCCTGTGATATCCATGCAGGAACATGTCCTAGCATCTTGCCAACTCAGCTCCCCAATGGGGAGGAACTCGGGTGGACTCCCAAAGCAGCAACCCTTCCCTCCAGGAATGTCTTGTTGGCTGAGGGCAAGAGGCATGTGTTGAGCAAAGAGGTCGCCCCATTGCCCATGTGGGGAGAAGCGATTTGGCCCGGGCTTTGTGGGTTCAGTGCCGTTGTCTCCCGTCACAAGGGCCTTCTGCCCAGCAGCACTTGATGAAGGCGATGCAAGTGTAGATCACAATGGCGGGTACGGTGAAGATGAATATGATTTTGATGAATAGGTGAAGGCGGTAAAATGTTCCAAGGGAGGTGAGGTCAGGGCTTGAACCACTCCCTGAAGGTCTCAACTCTTAAAGAGAATAGAGCTTGGGGAAGCCACTGGAGTCGGCAAGGAAAGTGGCTCTTCCCTCTTCTCTGGAGCCTTTGGTGTTCCCCTTGCCCCGGAGTGGTGGCCTGCAGGCTGGCCGCATCTGCCCCCTGCCCAACTGTGCTGCCTTAGGAACGGAGGTCTTGCTGCCAAGAGTGAATCGACATCGAAAGATGTCACTCTGGGTGTGACAGACACATGCCACTTCCCGCCCCCATGCCCAGGGGAATGAGTGGTCGTCTGTGGGGTAAGCAGTCCCCGCCAGCCCCAGAACCCTGCTCCAGAGCCTCAGAGACCAGCACCCCAACAGCTTAAAGCGACTCCTAGGTAGATAGAGGCCCCTTCCCAGAGGGGTGGGATTCCAGGGGGAAGGCTCAGGTCTCTGAAGGAGGCATGGTGAGAAATGGAAGCCCAGTGGGGTGTAGCTTTGAGGGAATAGAGCTGAAGCCTTTGCAACAAAGGTTTGCTTCCTGCAGGCAGGGGGACCCCAGTTAAAAAAAAACCCTTTTGAGCTTGTCCTGAGCCTCCTCACTCAAGCGTCCTCAAGACTGGATCCCCTCCCCTCCCATCTGGTTCAGCAGATGAGAGAAGTGAAGGGCTCGGCACGCCCCCCCAGGCCCTGCATGGGGCGGGCAAGGCTGCAACTTGGGCTTCAGTCTTAGAGCCTGCTGCCTCCCGATGCCTGGGCGATGCCCTCCCACCCCGAGCTGGCCCACTGCTGACAAGCCCGCCCCCACATGGCCCTACCCCCTGGCTGAGCCTATTCCTGGCCTTCCCAGTACCCCTGCCTGGGCCGGGTTCTCCTCTACACCCAGCAAAGGTATGTAGGAAGGGTCCTGGAGTCCTCAGCGTTCTTGAATGATTCCCCTGGGAAAACCCCAGGGCCAGGGTCTCCTCTCTGCTGGAGTCTCAGGGTCCAGAGGAGGAGTGGGCTGTGCTTCTGACCCACATGGGTAGCCAGCCCCAAGCATTTCCTGCTGACAGCAGCCCTGTGAGCTCCCCCTGCACCCCTGGCTGGGGTACTCGTTGGAGTCGGGTCCCAAGGGCCCCAGGACCTCATCCCAGACACCCCCCCCTTTGGTGTCCAAGGTGCTCTATTCCGGGTGAGTTTCGATCTCCGTGCCTGAGAAGGCACAGAGGCCACAACAGGGTTTGACTGGGCGGGTGGGGGGTCGGTGGGTGAGCTGCAGGCTGACCAGAAACCCTCCTGGGAGAGAGCGGAGGGGCAGACTCCAAGGGGGTCACTCTCGGTGCCTAACCACGGGCAAATGATAGACTGGCTGCACGCGTCCAGAGGGCTGGCTATAGAAGCGAATGGGTTCCTTTCCTGGCCTCCTGGGACCCCGGGGCAATGAAGGGACTGAGGCTGGGAGGCTCAGGGATCAAAAGTGTGGGGCTGGGACTTGGGCTGGGGCCAGTCGCCCCCGGGGCCCTAGTAGGCCTGGCCAGTTTCCACAGGCAGGAGTCCCAGCACAGTGGAGTGCTCCCCGAGCTTCATGCGACGCTGCGTGGAGAGGCTCACGTTTTTGGCCAGGTAATCAACAGCAGCTGGAAAAATAAAGAGAAACTCCTAGAAACGGAGGTTTCTTTTTGCCTCTTCTTCCATCTGCCCCACATCCATCCATCCATCCATCCTTCTGTGCATCTATCCATCTTTCTTCTTTGATCCATCCATATATCCATTCATCCACTCTTTTGCCCCTTAGTCCATCTCTTCTTCTATCTATCCATATATTCACCCATCCATGTATCCATCCATCCGTCCATTCATCCTTCCATCCATATATCTCTTCATTCATCCATCCATCCATCTCTCACCTCTTTTCCAATCGTTCAACCAATATTTACTTAACATTTACTATTTGCTCAGCTCTCATGGGTTCTGTAGGGAGGTACAGAGGGTGCCTACATTGCTGAGTGAAGAACCAGTCCCTTTCCGAAACACCTCTAGATATGTCCACATGAGGACATCCAGCGAGTCCCGTGGAGCCCAGGTAGTCATGAGGGCAAGGTCCTCCTACTTTCTGTGGACCCTGGACCCACCTCATGGATGAGGTGAAGCAAGATCCCCTACCCAACAGCCAACACAGCTTTTGAAGTGACCAGCAGGGGTCCGTGCAGAAGGAGCAGCCAGGATCCTGCTCTGCAGGGGGCTGACACCTTCAGCCTTGCGGTTCTGGTCACCCAGAGGAAAGGGCTGAGAGTCTGAGGGTGAGTATGTGTGCGGGTGTGGGAACAGTGGAAACAAGAATCTCTGTGAAGTGGTAACAGCTCAGACATGAATATTCACACATGAGCAATTCTTGGGCATGTACACGTGCACAGAAGTGGGTGAGTTGTGTGCACCTGTGTGAGTAGGAGAACAGTGAGAATGTTTTTGCATGTACAGGTAGCTGTGCACAGGTGAGTTCCACCTAAGCCAGGTACATGCATTGGTGTACATGTGTGTGCAGGTATGACCACTGGGCCTGTGTGCTGTCTTGACTGTACTAATTGTGCCTACCTGAGGCTACAGCAGAAATCAGCCCTTACCAAATGATGTGCTATGTGACCAAGGCCTTTTGAGATTCAGGGATGCCGCCTCCCAAGCCGGAACCTGCTGAGGCCAACCCAACCCCGGGACCTCTCGCTTCCAGAGGTGAGGGGAAGATGGAATGAGTGGTACCCAAGGAATCACAAGGACTGGCCCAACTCCCTCTCTGTCACCTGTCCACTGAGGGACCCTGTAACATTCGACATGCCTCCCCAAAGTTGGAGTCTCTTGCCTAGGATAGGTGGGTGAAGCCAGGTGACAGGCATGGAGAAAGGGCAAGGCTCAGGGGACCGAGATGGGCAGAATCAGTAATTGAGCTCCGGAGACTGTATTGCCCCAGGGCTCAAATGACCTAGGTTCTAGTCCTACACCTGCCAAATTTTCAAGTGTGATTTTGGGCATATCACCTCTCCTATCCAAGCCTGTGTCCTTGTCTGTAAAATGGGGATGAGAATAGCACCTAGGTGGTAGAGTTGTGGTGAGAATTACATGAGTAAAAGCATATAAAGTGGTTAGCACTGTGCCTGGTACACAGTGAGCTCAATAGACTTGGGCTCCTAGGATTGGGATTTAGTAAGCAGATGTGACCTTTGATGGGGACATGAAGGAAAGGAACAGCAAACAGGGAAATTCAGAGTCCCAACTCTCTCTTGTTCATGTGGCTTTGGGCACATCGCTTTGCCCTCTCCAGACCGGTTTCCTTGGCTGTGAAGTGGGTAGAACAAATTCCAGCCTCCTTAAGGGCTCTTAGGAGGCTCAAATGAGAAATGTGCTTTAAGATGCTAGGCACAGAGGGCTCAGGGCATGGATCCCTAGATTCCTAAAAGATGCAAATGCCCTGGGGTTTGAGACTCTGGACCCTGTGCCCCTCAGCTCCCCAGGCTCTAGGGCTGGAGCTGAGCACCCCTTGGTGATGGCCCTGAGGTCACCCAGCCTTCAGGCTGCCAGTTGGTAGGGCAGACGTGGTGGTGGCCAGACTTGCCCAGCCTTGGGCCTGCCCCTGCTCTGGGTAGGGGTGGGAGAATCTCCCACCTCTGGCCTCAGCAGACCCTGCAACTCTGGCCATACCATCTCTGCTACTTGGAACCAGTCTTGTCTGAGCTCCAGCGTGGGCCCCATGAGGAAGCCTAATATTCAGAGGGACAATAGGAATAGGAGGAGGAGGACCTAAGTTTTCCTAGCGCTTTCTCTATACCAGTCCTGTTCTAAGCACTTTCTGTGCATTATCGCATTTAATTCTCATAACAACTCTCTGAGACTGGTAATATTGTTATCCCTATTTTATAGTTGAGAAAACTGAGGCCCTTCCCCTGAGAGACAGGAGAGCTTGAAAGATCATGGCCCAGAGTTGTGCAGCCAGGGATTCAAACCCAGGTGGTCTGACGCCAGCTCCTAACCACCCTCCCGAGCCTCACCCAGCAGCTTCCTACGGCCTGACTTCTGGTGTGTGCACGGCACTTCAGAGTGAAGCACTCTGTACCGCAAATCCCTCATTGGCCCATTTTCTACTCCAAGGACACATGGCCAAGGCGGGTGACCTTCCCGGAGTGACTGAAGCCTCTGCCCACCCTTCCTCATTCCCTATTACGCCAATCCCTGATGCCGACCTCTGCAGCTCTTCCTGGGGGTGGGGGGAAAGGCCTGGTCCAAACAACCACGACTGAGAACTACAAAGCACGATCCTGTAACATATCGAGCACTTGCTGTGTTCTTGGCAGACATGCCCTCATTTAATTCTTCCAGCAGCCCCTTGCTTCGGTTACAGCTGTTCCTATCTCACAGAGGTGGAAACTGAGGCACTGAAAGATGGCTGGCTCAGGGTCATGCACAACATGTGAGATGGAGGAGCCCGAGTTTGTGCCTCCAGCCACCCTGTCTCCCCCTCTTTAGCCTCTCCCAGCCACCAGCCACAACCCAAGCACAGTAGGAGCTTCCCAGACCCTGGCAAGGTGTGCGAGGAAACCCCAAGAAGCCAAACTTGACTGACACCAGCCAACTTCAAGGGCAACCAGGGGGCTGCGGAGCCTGCCTTTCCCCAGGGTCGCGCCTGGGGCCGGTGAGGGCACGGCTGTGACATTCCTCATTAGGGCCTCTGTCAATGGCCCTCCCTGTCCCTCTCTCTCCACGGCTCCCCTCCTCTGCCTTGCACCCGCGCCTGGGCTCTAAACGCCTCAAATTAGATTAATCGTGAGTTGGCAGGAGATGTGGCGGTGATGCCAACCAGTAAACAAATCTCGGCCGCCAGCATCTCGTCAGCCTGCGGCCCCAGAGGAGAACCCTTCTAGACACAAATTCTTATTAGACTTGTCAGATCTATTAAAATTCTTTTCACACTTCTGCGTTCTATCAGCCCCATCATTAGTACTGCCCTGGCCTCTGGGAACACCAGGGCCATATTAATCTGCTGTGTGCCCCATCCCTGCTCCCCCTGCCCACATCCCCTCCGGGGATAGGAGAGACAGACGGATGGACAGACGATGGCTGGGAGCAGGAAAGGCAACTGTGGAGGTGTCCCTGGGAAAACGAGAGGCCCGGGATAGGAGGCTGACTCTGCTGCTTAAGAGTTTAGCCCATTTGTATATTCCATGCCCACCTGAAAGGTAGGATCTCTAGGGGCAGGGCTGTAGTGTGGCTCTGTACACATGGGTATGTGATCTCAGGCCAATAACCTCTCTGGGATCCATTTCCTCACCTGTCCAGTGGGACTAGCCATGTACACGATACAGGGTGGCCATGAGGATGAAATGCCCAACCCATAGTAGATGCTCAATAAACGGTCATTTTCCTTCCTTCAGATACATAAACACATACATTTTGTAAAATGATACCTCGTCGCTATGTATATATACACATTAGCAAATACATAGAAATAAATGTGTGTGTGCATCTGTCTATGCATAATCGTGAACATGACCACCACACAGGTGAGTCTATGCACATATCATTGCTGAGTGTCTTATCCAAGTTTGTGGTTTGGCCAAAAGAGAACTAGGTTTGAAGTTAGGAGACCTATAGTCCAATATACACCTACTGTGTGACTTTGGGAAAGTTCCTAGCCTCTCTGAGCCTAGATCTTGCGTCTGTAAGTTGAGGACAAATAACATCCACCTTGGGTGGGGTTTTTAAGAAATGAGGAACATGCATTTTTCCCAGTGTCTGATCGGCTAAACTCACACATGGGACAGAGGTGAAGAGGTGACAGGTGCACCTGGGCATACTCAGGGATGGTTTTGGGACATGTATTCTTGCATGCGGACTCTGGGAACCAAGACATAGATGTATTTAGTCACCCACGAACATGAGGAAGGTGGTCAGTGGGCGCTCAATGTGTGCCTGGGCTGTCCCAGTACGTCCAAGGTGAGGAAGATGGTACAATGGAAAAATTTGAGGTAACTAAATCTAATCCCTGGACCATCGTTTCACAGATGGCAATACTGAGGTTCAGAGAGACAGGGCGATTTGACTGCATCCATGGGTGGCAGAGGAGCAGACTTTCCCTCAGGCCACTCCTAGCCCAACCTTGGTGGGGTGGGGTGGGGTCTGGGCTGGGGCTCCCCATGGGTGGGACCATACCACTGCCAGGCTGAATGGACCAGAAGGAGCACCAAGCCTCCCCTGGAGGAACCAGGAGGAGCCAGGGAGCTAGCAGGGGGAGGGGAGGAGGGAGGGAGAATGAGGGCAGAGGGACAGGGGGAGGAGGAAATCGCTCTGGCCAGCTTTTCCCGAGCATAAGGGGAACAAACACTCCCTTCTCGCCTCCTGGGCCCTTTCCCTTTTGATCCCCTCTCCCTTGCCGCCCCCATGCTGACTTTGGGGTTAATTTTATTTCCGACTTGGGCAGGCATCCCTGGAGTGGGGCATGGGGCTCCGGGTGTGACTAACGCCTGCCCCAGGCAGCTGCCGCTGGAGCCGCTCTAAACTCTTTATCAAGAGCATGTGTGTCCTGCTCCATGCCCGGTAACATGGGCTGGGGCAGGGGGTCACCCTGGGCCCTTCTGGAAGCATTGCATGCACATGTGTGCACTCTGCTCTCAAACATACCTGCACACATGTTACATACCACCACACACTTGCTCATATATGTACATTCACAGCAGTTAAACACACAATGTCATGCGTATATACCCAGATGCACAATACACAGGTACACACCAACACAACGCAAAATTCAAGCATATACGTGTCCATATTTACACACTGCACAGTCTACATGGCCACCCACATACTCCAAAATGTACACACCCTCACAGACACATTCAAGAAGCTGTACATGTCTAAACGCATGTGTATACCTACATACATGTAGCCACACACACATCTATACACATGCACACGTTTATTATCCACATCCACATAGTGACATACATATATCACATTTGTCAAACATGCTGGGACACACATAGACAGCCACATGTACACACCTGAATGCACATTTAAACACATATGTATGTGGTATAGCCAATATACTTACATGACCAAGTGTGTGCATATATAAACATATAGGCACATCATATGCACATAAGGTACTCATTTCCACTAAACATATATGAGTAGTCATATGCACATATACCCACATGCTACTCATGCATTCACACATACATCCACATGCCTATACACAAGGATGTGCGCACTAACACATGTATGCTGAAACACACACATGTGCAAATCATAACATACCCATGACACGTGCACGTCACACACATATACGTGTGCATATACACATATACGAACACAAACACAGGGAAGGGGCCATGAACACAGCTGGGAGGTGGAGGCTGCTACAGCTGGCCCTCATTTAGCTGTGGAGGCCAAGGCTCTGTGAGAAGGTTGGTGTTGGGGGCAGGAAGCAGAGGTCAGTGAGGCTGGGCAGGGCTGCAGTGTAGGGGCAGGAGAGGACGCCCTCGGGCTGGGAGGTCTCACCCTCTCCCCACACACCCTTATGATTAGTTTGACACCAGCAGGTGAGGCCTTTGCAGGGGGGTGGGGAAGGAGAGGAGCCCAGTGACCTCTGCTCCCTGTGCTATGGGCCTGCCCTGCTGCCCTGGCCGGCAGCTGGGGGCTGTGGTGGGGCCTGCCTTTTGCAGCCATTGGTCGGAGGGTCCACCAGCCCCACCTCCAGGCAAGGTGCCAAGGGGATGGCGGTTGGGGTGGCACATACGACCAGCTTAAAGTTGGAACCAAAGGCTGATGATGGAGGGTGTAGAGGAGAGAGCCCAAAATGCAGCTGCCCTCCATACCCAGGGGTCAGAAAGAGAAGGCTCTCTAACAGCACACAGGGAAGCCACCAGGGACACGTGGCTTTCAAGCACCTGAAATGTGGCTATACAGCAGAGGAGCTGAGTTTTACATTTTAATTTAATTTTATCTAGTTCAAACGAAAAAACTGAAATTGGATTTAGTTTAGTGGTTGGGAAACTTTTCTGTATATTTGGAACAGCTTGGGTGTGTACATCTACTTTCTGAAATCTAAATACTGATCAAGTATTTCCGATGAAAACTCAAGTGTTTGAATTATAATGGGTTGGATTTCAAAGACCTAGTAGGAAAAAAAATGTAAACTATCTTGTTAATTTTGTATGGACTATGTGTCAAAATGACCATCTTTTCAATATACTGGGTTAAATAAATTATGTTAGTAAAAATAACTCCACGTGTTTATTCTTACTTGTTTCTTCATTTTAGAGTTGGAATGACACTGTGGCTCCTATTCTGTTTCTATGGGACAGCAGTGCTCTAAGGCAACAGTGGCATGAGCGCTGGGCACAGATTAGTATCATCTTAGGAGCACTGTTCGTCCTTCTGGACCTCAGTTTGCTCATCTGTGAAATGGGCCCCACTCCACCCCCCCACCACCTTGCAGCTCCCTGTGAAGCAGCAGGAAGCCCTTGGCGTGCGGGCAGGGAGGGGAAGGGCTGCGCAGGGTCCTGGACACTCACTCTGGCCGTACTGGCCATACTGGTAGCCAGCCACGGGGTCCACGCTGTAGCCGGTGGTGCTGTAGGTGGGCGGGCAGTAGGACTGGGAGGTGGGCAGGCTGTCTCCTGGCTTGATGGAGTCAGCCCGCTGGCTGCAGCTGGCCGAGATGGAGGTGGCCGAGTCAAGGCCGCCATGCAGCGGGGAGATGGAGAAGTCGGCCTGCGGCTGCGGTGGCACGGCGCCAGGGTTGTTCAGGATGCCCATCACCTGCGGGGACAGACCATCAGTGCCGCCAGGTAGCAGGTGGGGGTGCTCAGAGGACGGGCCCACAGACACCGGCTGTGCGGGGACGAAGCCAGGCTGGGCCTGGCCAGGCCTTTGCTGGAGTTGCTCCCTTGAGGTTCTTCGAGCACCGAGACCCTTGGTGCACCTGGTGGCATGCCCTTGAGGGTGAGAAGGTTAGTGGTTGCTCCTGGTTGGGTCCTGATCCATGGAGTCTCCCTCCTCTGAGCGCTCTAGGCGGCAGGGCAGGGCCTCGTGCCCTGAATGAATGCATATATGCATGAATGAATGAATGAATGACCAAACTAGCTGATTATGTCTCCCCCATCGGACAGGGAGCTCCCCCAGGACAAGGAACTGTGCCTTCCCAGATCAGACTGGGATGCCCCCACCTTCCAACCTAAGGTTAGAGAAGGACTCTGGATCCGTCTGGCATCGTCCCCTACACACCTCCTCTGACCTCCTGCCATTCCTTGCTAGGCCTGCTCTGCTCTGGACTTTGAGTTTCTGCCCCTACAACACCAACATAGAAGGCCAATGCTTTCAAACGAACTCCTAGGCACCTCTTTGATTCTGGTAGCTCCCAGATGTCTGTGCCCATCACCCCTTCCCTGCTTGGCCTGGTTCAGCAAACAGGAACTCACCATCAGTGCTGGCAACCAAGACTGACAAGGTGAGGTTTGTCTCTAGAGACTCAGCTTATGGAACCTGGTGTTCACTTATTCATTCAACAAACATGCACTGACAGTGATTGTGGTCTGGCCTCAAACTGGGCCCTGGGTCTTCAGAGGAAGAGCCACGGTCTTGCCTTCAGCAGGAGCAGTGACTGGGTCTGGCGGGGCAGGCAACTAAGAGCGGACCAAGATATGAAGTGACAAGGGGCATGACAGAGGCAGCTCAGGGCGCTGAGGGAGCCCAGAGGTAGGGACCCAGCCAGGCTGGAGGAGGTGACACCTGCTGCCCAGCTATCCAGGAGAGAGAAAGGGGAGGGCAGGGCAGGCAGCAAGCGTCCCTGCAGTGTGAGAGCACAGGTGTCCCAGCCAGTCCCAGGGAGAGGAGTGGGGGTTGCCCTGCAGGGTCCAGGACCCTGGTGATCTCTTGGTGATGTCACCCCTATGGGAGGGAGGCTGCAGTGCCAGGTGGGGACAGCCTTGTCTGTAATCTGCCCAGCACCGAGCTAAAGAATCACGCTGTGATCCATGCTGGGCACACGACTGTTCTTTCATTTTCCTACCCGCCCCTGGGGAGAAGGCAGGCCACGGGCATTTGAGCAATGACCTTGTGGCTGACCAGACACTTTCTGAAAACTTCTCCCTTCTTGTTTTTGACTCGTCCCTGCCATAGGCACTGAGGCATGGCTGGAGTAGAGGGCACAGCTGTGGGATCCTCAGCCACTGATGTGGAGCCACTGAGCAGCCACACCTCCTACCTGTGCAGCCTCGGCGTGTCCCTTCACTTCTGCGACCACCCCCAGTCCTGAGGAAAAGATACGATGACTGATGAAGGTATCTAACTCCTAGGCGAGTAGGGAGCATGAGAGACGGGCTGGACAGAGCCTAGCTCATGGCGAGCACTCAGGCAACGGCGGCTCTGGGCCTCTAAGCTTCGTCCCCTTCTCCTTCCCTTTCCCTCCTTTTAGCCACAAACTCATGTGACTCCCCATCCAGAGCCCTACAGAGATGGGTGTGGTGGAGCTACGATGCCCATTTCTCAGATGAAAAAACAGGCCCACGAAGGGCCGTGGCTTCTCAACATCTCATAGTCTTCAAGGGAGCGAGCAGTTTGGGGTCCATCTGGTCTGATCCCACTCACCCGATAATGTCAAGACTGGCTCTCAAGGATGAGTTTTGGGCATCCGACTCCCTAAGGGGGCCTCACTCCTGGCCAGCAGCAATTTATTCCCTGGGAAACTGCTGGTGAGGGCGGGTGGGGCTGGGGTCCCTTACCTGGAATGGGAGAGCAGGCTTCTCTGAATGGCACGGGCACAGCCCCCCGACTCTGCCCTCAATGCCCCCCAGGGCTCCATCTCAGCCATGCGGGCCACCCCACCTCCGTCCTTTCCCTCCCCCACCCACTCCGGAGCCAGAGTGCAGGGTGCCGGGCCTGCTGGGGGTGGCCTCTGTCTCCACAGCTAGTGGAGTTGAGGTGGGTCTTCCTGGTGTGTCAACTCCGCAGAAATGGCCGAGATACCCAGGGAAGGGTTTGTGAGAAGGAGCAAGTCTGGGCGGGAGAGGTTCTGAGGCAGTAGAGCTGTTTTGGATGGGGGATTCCCAAACTCCCCCAGCCGTGACTGTGCTTCAGAGGCCTCTGTCATGGCAGGCCCACCTAGCACTGGGTGGGTGGAGAGCGGGACCCCATGAAGGGGGTGGTGCGGGAGGGCGTCTGACACCGCGGACTGTGTGCTGCTCTGACTGCTGAGATGGGGTCTGGTGGGCCTGAGGGCGTGGCTGGGGGTGGGTGGGTGGGAGGGGAGAGCTCAGGGCCCACTCAGGAATCTAACGCTGCCCCAAGCATGAGAACCTGCTCCCTTCCAGGTGCCTGCCCATCCAGTTCCCCATCTAGACCTCACTTTCCATCTAAAGTAAGGACGTTGTTGCTCCCCCCACCCTTCCCAACCTCCCCCCACAAACACCAACCCTGCTCCCCCCTCAAAGGAGGCCTGGGCCTCAAGAATAGTCTCAGGCTCAGGAAAAAATACAGGCCCCACATCCTTCCTGCAGAAGGACAGCTGTGGGGGTGGGGAGACTCTCGGGAGGGTTTGTCAGCCCTGGTGGGACCCCAATTTAACTCTCCCTCCTACACACCACCAGGGTTCCAAGCCGGGACAGACTACGGAATGGGAGGGGAGGGATGGGGCAGGGGTTAGGAGACTACAAGCATGTTTCGGATGGGCTGGGAGCTGCGCATAGACCCGGTGCTCATCCTGCAGAACAGAGACCTTCGGAGCACTGCCACAAATCTAGCTACATTACTCAAGAATTATCAGTGGCTCCTCAGTACCTCCAAGGTCAACAGGGCCAAGGCTTCTTGTGATCAGACGTTACCTGCCCGTCCTAACTCCTCCCATACCCTCCTACTTTGCCCTTTACATCTCAGCTGCACCAAACAATACAGTGTTTCTTGAAGACATCCTTCCTTCCTTCCTTCACTCATTCAACAAATACTTCATAGAGTGTCACCACATGGCAGGCTGGAGGCAGGGCTAGACTGTGAGCTTTTTCAGAGCGGGATGGGATTGTGCTACAGCTCTCTTTGCAAACCTGGTGCCTACGCTATGCCTGCTACATCCTATGAGATGGAAAATACCCTGTTGAATTCATATATATTCACTTTAACAAATATTTACTGAACACCTATTAAGTGCCAGGCACTGAGTCAGGCACTGAGGGTACAGCGATGAGCATCAGCAACTCCATGCCCTCCTGGAGCCACCAGCCTAATGAAGGGGGCTGACACCAAACAAATGAACAAGTACATATTATAATTTATAATACTGATAAGTGCTAGAGAGAGGCAAAGAAAGGAGGGTAAGCAGGGTAAATGGAACAGCTAGGCAAGACCTCCCCAAACAGGTGATTTCCAGCAAGATCAGAAAGAACCAGCCGTGGGAAGACGTAGCAGAAGAGCTTTCCAGACAGAGGACTCAGCAAGTGCAAATGTCCTGAGGTGGGAACATGCCCAGGGGTCATGTGCAAGGTCAATGTTGAGAGTGAAAATCCCAGGAGCCGCAAGGCTTCCTGGAGTCCTTTGTCAGAGGGGCTTGTGTGGTGCCCAATAGCTCAGGAGGGCTTGGATGTGGGGCCATTCACAGACAGCTCAGAATCAGCTCAGGCCCAGGGAGCTTTTCCTGTAATGGGATTTGTTCAATGAGATTTGCCCTGGAACATCGAATCACATCCACATCTGGGATAGGTGGGAAGCGGGGGCAGTCCTGCGAACTCTCTCCCAGAATTCCCAGCGGCCTGGCGGTCTAGGGCCTCCACTTCATCCAACCCTCCATCTCTGGGCAGCTTGCTGGCAAATGGGACAAAACACAGCTGAAGAAAGATGGGAGTGGGGAGCATGGATTCCTCAAGCAAATAGGCTATCATCACCCCTACAATGTATGTGGAGAAACTGAGGTATGGAGAAGTGAAAAACACACCTGGGATCATACAGCCATGAAGTGGCAGAAGTGGGATTTGAATCCAGATCTCCTTGACCCTTACCTGCAAGAGGCAGTCCTTGAGAGCATGGCAACTAGGCAACCCCACTGTGGAGAGTCCTGCAGGCCTAAGGTGACCCTCACCAGCCTCTGGCTGGCTCATGGACCCCTGGGACCCCTTATTTGCCCACAGAAGCAGGAAGCATTTGCCCACGGTTAGGGGCCCAGCTGAGGTCTGGGGCCTGCAAACTTTTGAACTTGAGGAAGTCCTGGTCTGATGCGGTAATCCACCCCCCTCAAGAATGCTAAGGCCTCTCCCCCGGTGGGTTTTACTTTTTTCCCGGTGACCTTGCTTTCACTAATGTATTACTTCTTGGTACGTTACCGTTACTAACTCAAAATCAATACCGACCTCCACATCTGTAAGGTTTTATCTGAAGGCAAATCTCCGGGCTGTCCGTCAGGCTGAGTGACAGCCATCCCTTCCTCTTCCCCCCACCCGCCATGGCCCCCGCCTACCCCCAGCCCCTTCCTCTCTCTGCTCTAAATCAGTCCCAGCCTCCACCAGACTAAATCAATAAGGGGCCAGCCTCACCCCCCTTCCGCCGCTGGGGAGAGGCTCACAGGTTCGGGGGTGGGGGCCATAGGAGCCCTGTGCCAGCCCCGCTTCCACATCCTCCACTCGCCACCCCCTCCCCGGGGATGCTGCGGCACACTCCCCTACTTTAAAAGAAGGGATGGGAAAAATGTAATTAATTCCCTCCGTTCCTGAGCTGGCCCCGAGGGCCTGGGACGGAGGAGGCTGAGCTGGGAGATCTGCACCCTCTGTGATAACCAAACGTGGCTTTGGGAGCGAGGCTGCAATTAGAAGAGGTGATGGCCATCACGGGGACTCCACGGCAGGGCTTGGGGTGGGGGCTGGGGGCTGTGGCAGGAAGCAGAGGGGAGAGAGGGGCAGGGGCTGGTGAAGTCAGGATGGTTGGACCTGAGATGGGAGGGGGCTGGAAGGAGGCCAAGGACCCCCTGGACCAATGGGCAGGTCAGGCAGCCCCACCTCAGAACTGCCGGAGGGAACCCCACAGCTGTCCACCAGGGGCACTGGGCCATTCAGCGCCCCCAGGGACTTCCCTGCAGCACTGGGGGGGCCAGGACAATTGCTCTTTGCCTGACGAGCCATGGCCCTGGGCAATTTCTTTCACCTTTTGTGCCTCCGTTTTCTCATCTGTAAAATGGGAATGATAACAGCTGTCGCTACCTATACAGGGTTATTTTAAGGACGAAAGAAGTGAGCACACACTGAACACCCCGTCTGCACTCAGCCCATGCTAGCTCCCCCTTCCCCTTCCACCTGGACTAGGCAGGCACCTGGCCTGAGGTACAAGCGATCCCTTGAGGGCTGACTCACGGAACGCCTCCCTGTCAGGGACTGTCCTGTTCATCTCTTTTTTCCACATGGGGTTGACACACAGTGGGTGCTTTCTGAGTAGAGACTTGCTCTGCCCCCATGCAGAAGCCAGGCCCGCACTCTGGAAAGGGAGCCAGTGTATGTTCCTTGGACAAGTCACACCCCATCTCTGGCCTGAACGTGCTCACCTGTAGTGAGGGGGTGGCGTCCAAGGGCACAGGGCCCCAACTGGAAGTCTGTGGTCTCCCACGGAGACCTAGGGAGGCCCCCGATTCACACACCTACACTGTGTCCACACAGCACAGAGCAGCCCACACCACACCTCCACAGGGACACACCTGAATCCAGGAAGGTGGGACACCTCAACACCTCTTGTATGGATTGCCAAGTAGCTTTTCATCAAAACCCCAATAAATTGTCATGAAAAGCCTTCACATGTGCACACCTGCTTTTCTAGGGTCATCAGTAATAGTTATGCACGCACGCCCCCGCTTACCTGTGAGCGCACCTAAATACAGGTGAAATCTGGGAGGCGCCTTGGAGACTGGCACATTTTCACAGGTGGGGAAACTAAGGCTCAAAGGGAGGAGTGACTTGCACCTGAGAGGAGTGTCACCACAAACGACTATTAGCGTGGCCATGTAGGGGCTCACTGCCACGCTCCGGCCCCCGTCTCGGGTTTGGCTCCGAAATGACCAGCTGGCTTGGTGCATTGAGCACTTTGATCTCCAGCCCTCGGATCCAACTCCAGCACAGGTCCATCAACTTACTGAGTCATGCCTCTGACTTATACAAAACTGGGGAGCAACCTGTTCCCACTATAAGGGAGAGAAGGCACGGGCGCAGTTTGCTGGGAATGGAACACAGTGTTTGAACTTGATGAAGTATGTCTCATGGGCCAAGACCCATCACGGCCTGCCCTGGTCCCTAAGGGTCTGGGGCCTGGAGCCCATCACTGTGTCCAGAGGGACCCCATGGGGGCAGGATGAGGGCCAGGGAGAAGAGACAGAGTTGCTCCACTGGGGTCTGTCCGCTCAAATACTGCTTCTCCACTTTGGCTGCCCTTTGGCATCACCGGGGAGTCTTAAAATGCTGAAGCCAAGATCCCACCCCCTAGGGATTCTGGTTAGTGGTCTGAAGTTCTGGACATCAGGATTTTTTAAAGCTTACTAGTTGATTCTAAAGTGCAGCCAAGTTTGACAGCCACTGCTGTCAAACCATCACTATTATTGTTATATGCATGTAATAAAGCTACATGTCCATGCCTATAAGGATGAAGACATGGGCACACACACAAAATACACACAGAGGCTCACATGGGAATGCACACAGCATTACACAGACAGGCCAACAGGAACACACAAAGAATGAACATGGGGAAAAACTGCACACACACTACTAGTCCACACACCTTCCGCATACTTCACAGATAAACAGGCAAGCAGATGCACACACATTCACACACACTGCAGCCTCCCGACTCCGTAATTGCCAGCTCACTAATACAAGCCTACGTGCCCACATTCACCCTGCTCCAGCCCCCAATGGACTCACAGACACACATCACACAAACATAGCCTGCCTATCGGCTGCCCGTCCCCAGCTCCACACTGGGATTAGCCCGAGTGAGAAATCACCCACCCAGGCAGCTGACCCTCCACCCCCAACCCCCGCTCCCCTCTCTCCCTCTCTTTCTCAGCTAAGAGGATCTGGGCCTCCTCCCCTCTCCGTGCCCCCTGTGGACAGCAGTAATGGGCTTCGGGTGCTGACTCTGAGCTTCCTAACAAGATTTCCTGCAGGTCTCCCTGTACCCGCCCCCTTTCACCTTCCATCTCTCTGTTTACTGCCTTTACGCCCAACCCCCAGCCACATCTCACACACAAGCCCCCCACCACCCAGGAAAGCTGGTGCCCAGGCATGGCAGCAAGGTTCCCTCCCCTCCTCCATCCTAACTCCCTGACCCCCATCCCCTGTCTCATGTTACCACCCAGCCTTCTAAGGATGCTTTTCTAAGCCTCGACACTGCCATTGTCTTGAACAGCATAGCATCTTATAGTTTCCAAAGTATTTCCCTTTAAGCCTCCTAACTACTCTATGAAGAAGCGTTGTTACCCCATTTCTCAGATGAGGAAACTGAGGTTTAAGATCTCTCCCAGAATCACCTAGAGGATGAGTGGCAGCACTGGAGCAAGACCCTTGACCCCTGACTTCTAGTCCAATGATCTTGTCCCCCACCTGGCTGTGGTCTTCACCACAGATGGCTCTGGGCCATTTTTACTTCAGTGTGTGTACGTGTGTGTGCATATGGGAGTATCACATGTGTGTGAGAATAGTGTGTATGTGCATGCATGTGCACATAGGAGTATTATGTGTGCAGGTGTAGGTTTTGTATGTGAGTTCATGTGTGCATGGATGTATTACATGTGTGTGCATGTGAGCGCTGCACATAGGTATGGGCTCGTGTCCCATCTGCCCCTCTAGCTGATCTCACCAAGAGCAGTTGCTAGGGGGCTTGGGGACCCCCTGATCACTGACAGCCATCTCTGATTGGGAGGGGGACTCCTCACCCACAAACTCCTTCAGTTTATCTGTTCTTTCCATGAGTTCAACATACCGACCCGAAAAGACTCAAGAGACAGGCTGCATCTGGTTGGAGAGGAAAGCAGGGAGGGTGACTTCTGCAGAGCCAGGATTCAGCCATGGCTGAATTTATCTGTTGATCCCCAGCACAGAGCCCGGCAGAGTTGGTTGAATGAAAAGAATAAATGGAAGGGTCTTTTGGCAGGTTCGTACCCACCCCTCAACTCAGCAGATTCCAGAGCCTGCTCCCTCCCCACCCAGGGGGCCCTGGAGACTCAGCTAAAGGCTTTCGAGAAGTCAGGGAATGGACAGAATGATTTGCCATTCGTTGTCCAAGAAGTTAAGACCCCGTCTCAATCTCTCTCTCACACACACCTGTACACACAAATTTCAATGTCTGGTCTACAAGATGTCAACCTCCAAATACCTGGAAACATCTAGAAATATCTGGAAACACCAGAGGGGAGCTGTCTTTGGCCTCCTCCCCCTGGATGGATCCTGGTTGGCCCAAGTCTGAAGATGTTCATGCCAGCACAGGCCCAAGGACTCGTGGCCCCCTGGTGGGTACTGGCGCAAGTGGGGTGCAGTGGGATTCAGAGACCATTTCTGATGGTGCGATAATGGCAGACGGGGGATTAGAGCAACTCTGCTCAGAGCGGTGGCAGGGCTGGAAAAGGAAGGGGCCGATCGCCGGGAAAGATATGACTATTTAAAGATAATGATTGCATAAATTTAATTAGCACACTTTCACGCGGCAAATGGCCGTTTTGTAATTAATGTATCTGGCCTTACTAAGCATGAAAGATCCCATCTCCTCCTCCTCCCCTCCCGCTCCCCCTCCTCTGAGGCCCTAATGAAAGACAGAGAGCAAGTGACAGAAACAGTTTGTCAGTGGCTCCAGGTGTCAGAGGCCTAATTGGCTGAGCTGAAGGGAGGAGGGGAGGCGGGAGGGCTGAGAGGGAGCTGCAGGGGGGGTCTCTTGACTCTGGGCCGGCCCAGCTTGGGAGAGGAGGAGGACGGGGAGGCCTGGGCTCTCGGCCCCCTGGCGTGGGAGGGGGTGCTCCCCTCGGTAATTGCTGGAGACAAGGATACAGATTGGCTATGGCAGGGAGTGAGTGGTGGCAGGGAGGCCTCGTTAGTACCTGGGCAGACAAGCTGGCACATATCACAATGCGTTAAGGACTCTCAGCCATGATAGCTCAGGCCCTGCTTGGCCTTTCCAAGGATCAAAGCCCTGAATCAGAATGAATGAATGAATGAATGAATGAGCCTCATTTTCCCCTTCCAAAAAATGACCGCTGGTTATCAAGAGGCTCAAAAGGAAAAATGATCACAGCCACCCATTATTAAGCACCTACTCAGTGCCAAGCGCCTACTGCGCGCAGGCAGCACTGCCATCCACTCCTTACCATAGCTGTCAGATGGAGATGTATTTTAACCTTTCTGGAGCTGGGATGCGGTTCACCATCCATAATGCCTTGCTGGGGCTATAGCCGCAGGCGGGCAGCATCGCGGTCAGGGGATGATGGTGACAAAGCTGTGTGTGTGCAAAGCTTTGGTCGGCACCTTCTGACAACATCACAAAAGGGCCGGCATCGAATTATCTTAGATTCAATGATATGGGTATTGGTCGCTCTATGTTACAGATCAGGAAACTGAAGCTCAGGGAAGCTAAATAATTTGCCCAAGTCTACATACACAATTAGTAAGTAGTGGGCAGGGATTTGAACTCAGAAAGTAACTCCCAAGTCAATTTTCTTCCCAGCATCCACCTAAGGGACCTACTGCAAGGCCAGCTCAGCACCTTTCCTACTGCCAAGGGACCATCCCCTGCAGGCGGGCTAAGATGCTTGCTGGCTCCCTAGGGAGGCCTCTTTGTTACGTGGGTACCGCTGTCCATTGAAATAATGTCCCTCAAAGTTAGAGCTGCCTGGTTTTCTTGTGGGGTAGCCAGGTCATGAGGTTGAGAAGGTTACAACTGCCATGTCTGATCTTTTGTGCCACGGGGCTGTGTACACTCCCACCTTCTGACAATGAGCCTCCATCGTCTTCACCAGCCACCCTCTGCCAGCCCAGACCCAGCCCAGTTTTCTCCAAGGAAGGTGGGGCAGGGAGGCCTTGAGCCAGCCTTGGTCAGGTGGAGCAGGGCCCAGCCAGCCCTCTCCCAGACCAAATTCAATTTCAAAGCTTAATGAGTTTGCAGAGGAGCCGGGTGAGCTCGCTGACGCCACTCCTTGCCGGCTGGGTGGTTCCCGGCCGGCCACCGAGTGCACAGCGGCCAGAGCAGGGAGAGCCCTGGGCTCCATCGAGAGCGGCGGGGGTACTGAGAGAGTGAAAAATGTCAGAGCAAATTGCTCTTGACAGCGTTAATATCTGCACCTCATAGCAATAATTACATGTAAATAAATAGCAAAATCACACTCAGCTGGAGGCAGCTTAGGGAGGACAGAGGCTGTAAGGACCAGCTGGGGACCCGGAATGATCTGCTCCATCTTTTTCTTTCCTTCTGAGTCTCTGCTACCCTCTCATCTTCCACCGAATTCTTGCTGCAGCACAGAACAGGGACCTCGAGATTCTGGCCACTCAGATAAAAAATGAAAGAGAAAAGAAACCATTTGGGTGCCCCTGTGCTCTCATCCAGCTGTGGGGGAACAGTCAGTCCAGGCACTCTCCTAGCCTCTTTCTCTCCTCTCTCTCCAAGCTTCTTAGTCCATCTCCAGGTCTTACAGAGAAATGCCTCTGAAATCCACATCTCTGCCGACCTCCCTCCCGGGCACCCTCCTGGTCTTGACTTCCACACATCCACCCCTGGCCCGGCTCTTCCTCCTGCACTCCCTGTTTCTATGACTGTACCACCCCCTTGGTCACCCAAATTCCTGGCGGCCCAGTCACCTCCACCTCCCAGCTCAGTCCCAACACCGTGATACCGTGCAACTTCACGCACCATGCAAACTCACAAACTAAACATGGCACAGCTTTCTGGAGAGTCAACTTAACACAATGCTGGTTTATCATGTTATTAGAACTAATACATACGACCTCACAGTGGCGAAGAAAGAAAAACGCACATGCATTTTAAAGATAATACACAAAGGTCTGTTATGCCCCACCCCTCAGAGAGCCCCGGGGGGAACACACTCAACTCTCATGGGGTGCTTTGGAGAGAAGTTTAAGCCCAGCGTGCAACCAGAGTTGCCTCTAGCGTCAAGTTTAGAGTAGTATTGTTTTGGGGGCCTGTTGGTTTGGTTTTGTGCTTGTGCTTGCAACAGCGAGGACCGTATCTGATCTGTGTTCGGGTTCATGGTACTCAGCAAAAGTCCTTTGGAGGTGTTTGAGGCAAAGCCTGGGACGACAGGGCAGGAAGGAAGGGAATGCACAGGAAGGTAGGCAAGGGGAGAGGAGCTGCTGCCCAGGGAGGTGACACTCTCCAAATAAGCCCAGGTATGCCAGATAGCTGGATTTAGTTCAGAGTTCCACGCTGACCCCCTCCCCTCCACTTCCTGCTTGCACTGTAGACAGTTCCCAGGAGTCAGGGTTCCCCTGCCCCAGGAGGAACCCAGAGGCCCTCTAGCCACTTCCTGCCCTGCCTGCCTCGCCTGCACAGGGCAGGGAACGCCAGCTCCATTCTTTGAGAAACAAATATCTTCTTCAGAGCAGCCCCGCGTCCCACACCGTCTTATTTAGTTCACCGACTAATCCACTTATCAAGGATAAAGCGCCTGTGAATCCTCACTTGATAAAGGCAGGCGCAAAATTAGCAAAAATGTGCCCACGGCTACTGCGTACCAAACAAACAAGAGGCTGGGGAGGGCTGCGGCGAGATGTTGTCTCTTTTCAGTCCTCAGCCCAGGGAGATGCGGGAGGAGACAGCTGGTTCTCCCTGGCGCTGCAGGCTGGGAAGGCGATCTTGCTGCGGGTTATTTGAGAAGTCTGGGCAAAGTGGGGGAAGGAGCTGGAATGGAGTCCCTGCTCCATCCTAAACTGCACCCCATTGCCGCCCAGGTCCCCAGCTCCCATTACAACCCAACTCCACGACCCTGTGCTGCCCAAAGGTAGCCATGTGTCATCCTAGCAACGTTTGTTCACCGCTTACCCCATGCCAAGCAGGATCCTAAGCATTTCATGTACTAACTCATTTACTCCTTACAATAGCCCTGTGAAATAGGCACCACCATCATCCACATTTTACAGATGAGAAAACTGAGGCACAGAGAGGTCAAATCACTTGCTCAAGATCACACAGCTGGTAACCGCTGCTCCCAACTGGAGTTTTTATCCAAAAGTCTCCCATTCAGCCATGACCAATTCCAACTCAGCCTGCATCTCCAACAATGGTCCCCAGCTTGGACACCAGTCCTTCAAAATGCTGGCTATACCCCTGGCTATCCATGGCTCCTCCTCTGCCACTCTGCACAGGGTCTTCAAGTGGCTGAACTGTATGCTGCCGACATGATTGGATGACTGTCAAGTTCACCTTCCTGCCTCACTGCCAGAGCCAAAGTTATTTTTCTGTGCCCCACGTCCACCATTAGTGACTCTGTCATCAGGTATGGGGAGGGGCCTTCCAGTTGACCCCCAAGCCCTCTCTGGTTTGCCCCAGGGGCTCCAGGTACCACCTTGTGACCATGGCAGCCGGAATACTGACACCATCACACCGATGGGAGAACAGAGATTTGAACAAAAATTCAGCCACAGTTAACTGGCTCATCTGAGGGCAGCTTTGAGGAAAGAAGGGTCTTTGCTCTGGGTGGCTAGGGAAGGTCCAGGAAGGGGGAGGGGCCAGGAGAGGATTCAGGAAGGCTCGGGTCCTGTGCTACCCACACACCCAGCAGCTCTGGCTTTGGGAAGAGGGGCTGGTCCCAGCCTAGGGGTCGGGGACATTAATCACGGGGAAGCACCTGTCAGGGTGGCATCTGGAACTAAAGGGAAACAGTCGTCAAAAGGGCAAGACTTCTCACCCCAGGCTCCTGGGGCTCGGAGACCAACCCCTGCCACACCAGGAGGCCAGCATTGGGAGTGGGATATCTGGGATTCAGGGCTGGGCAGCCCCCTTTGCTTGGGAGAAGGGTCCTGCCACAGACACCTGGACTGTAGATGGGTGAGGGGGGCCTGGCGAATAGCTGGGCTCTGGCAGGTTGTCATAGCTGAGGGCTTGGGGTGGGTGACCTTTCTGGGGCTGCTGTTCTTATTGATGGAGGGACCCAAAGCAGAGTTCCTTCCCTCCCCAAGGCCACACAGCTACGAGGGGGTGGGCCTGGGATTGAAATTCAGGCCTGTCTCTGCAACCACCCCTTCCAGCTCTGGGGATGCTCTCTGCTGTCCAGCACCCTGCCTCTTCCATTTCTGTAAATTCATCACCCTCCAGTTGTGTGTCTGACTCCCCATCACTGTTTGCTCCCATCTTAGCCCCTTGCGTTGCTCGGCTGTCTCTTCCTGTCCCTGTCTGCACCCCTCTCTCGGTGCCGCTCGGTCTCTTTTCTCTCTCTGTTCTTGTTCTGAGTCTCTCAGTATCTGGGAGTCTCTCTTCCTGTCTCCCTCTCTCCATGTGCTCCTTTCCCAGACTCCCTCTATCTCCCCCTGCCTTGCCCTCTGTCCCTCTGTCCCCACTGTTCCTCCTGCCGTCCCTTTCCCTGGGCATCTGAATGTCTCTCTGGATCTATCTCCCTTCTCTCCACCAGCATCTCACACCCTGATTCTCTCTGTGGATGTGTCGGTCTATCAACTTCCATGCCCCTCTGCACACCACTTCTGCCTACCTCCAGCAGGAGGCACCCCCAAATCAGCCCCTGAGCTTCACGCACCAGAGCTGAGCCCTCCATGCCAGGGTGCTGAGCTCATACCTTGATCCAGCTGGTTGTCAGCATAATATAGGCCTGCAGGGCTGGAGGAACCCTCAGCCCACCTCCCTGCACCTCTGCTTCTTCCTCTGAGCATCTGAGGGATGTCAGCTTCCCTCCAAGGCCTTCCCCTTTCTCCTTTCTCTACTGTCCAGGGTGGTCCACCCTGAGTCGCTGTAAGGAGCTTCTGGAGCCTCTGAGAGCTGGGGAGTTGGTAAGGGCATTGATGATGAGGTCATTCCAGCCAGTGCTTCTCAAACTCCCCAACACATGTGAATCCCCTGGGAACTTGATAAGTGCAGGCAGGACCTGGAGTAGCAAGGGTCTGGTCCAATCCCTGTCCATTCTGGCAACCCAGCACAGAGGAGAGAATTTAATCTCTGGCATCGGGCAGACCTGGGTTCTGGATTGCCCCTTGCTGCTGACGTTGAGCTTTACCTCTGAGTCCACACGATAGGCATGGCAACTCTAGACCCTCGGGACTCAGTGAGGATCAAAGAGCTAATAGGGCAAAGGCACCTCGTGGACTCCCAGGTCCTGAGCAAACGGAAGATGTCATTGCCGTCATTAGGGACAGTAGCAAAGCTGGAAGAGCAGCCCCGCTTCTTCAGGGGCCAAAGCAGGTCAGAACCCCAAATGGGACAGCTGCTTTCCCTCCGAAGGCAGAGTCCGCTGGGGTTAGGGTCAGCGCTCAGGGGCTCAGGGAAGGACGAAGGGAGTCGGGGGTGGGGGAAGCAGTGTCTGTGGTGGGGAAGGGAGGCAGCCCCTGGGGGAGGCTCAGGAACTTCTGCCCTGTGCATCACATCTCAATTTCAGCTTGGACGTGTCCCCTCTGTGTAAGATGCTTGCCAGGGCCCACTTGGGACTTTAATCCTCCACTGCCCACAGGTCAGGCCCCTGTCTGGTGAGAGGCTTGAACTGAGTTCTCATGCTCTCTGTAGGCCTCCAACAGACCAGCAGGATAGAGGAACAGCAGCCAGGCAGGGGGGGGGTCTCCCTCATACGCATCTCCAGGGGCTCCTTGTCCAGTGCACAATGCTTGAGATTTCCCAGGGCTTTATGTCAAAAAAGTGCCTACACCACTCAGAGCAGAGGCAGCGATGACTGTAAATGCTGTCCATCGACCCTCTGAAGTGACCTGGCCATTGCCACACCCCCCATGCCCTTGGAAAAGCTCTGCTAATCCTAGAGTCTTTCTAGGCAGTGAAAAGTGTGCTGGGCCATTGTGGGTCTCTATAACAGGGGACAGTGGGTTAGGTTAACTATTTCTAGAGGGCCTTCTAACTTGGAGATTGCTGGAGAGTGGAGCGCTGCTCAATTCAAACAGACTCTCCCTGATATGTCCTAAAGAAGGGGGCAGCAAAAAGACAGATGCACCCTTATGTTTATCGCAGCACTATTTACAATAGCCAAGAAATGGAAGCAACCTAAGTGTCCATCAGTAGATGAATGGATAAAGAACATGTGGTACATATACACAATGGAATATTATTCAGCCATAAGAAGAAAACAAATCCTACCATTTGCAACAACATGGATGGAGCTAGAGGGTGTTATGCTCAGTGAAATAAGCCAGGCGGAGAAAGAAAAGTATCAGATGATTTCACTCATCTGTGGAGTATAAGAACAAAGCAAAAACTGAAGGAACAAAACAGCAGCAGACTCACAGAACCCAAGAACGGACTAACAGTTACCAAAGGGAAAGGGACTGGGGAGGATGGGTGGGAAGGGAGGGATAAGGGGGGAAAAGGGGCATTATGATTAGCACACATAATGTAGCAGGGGTGGGGGGAGACACGAGAAAGGCAGTATTTACAGAGAAGACAAGTAATGATTCTGTGGCATCTTACTACGCTGATGGACAGTGACTGTAATGGGGTATGTGGGGAGGACTAGTAACCATAATGTTGTTCAAGTGATTGTACATTAACGATACCAAAATAAAAATATTAATAAATAAAAACAAATAATAATAATAATAATAATAATAAAAGAAGGGGGCAGCCAAGGTTCTGATGTGAGGTCAACAAAGTGAAAGCTTTCTAGTCCAGTGTTTCCATAATCCTAAAGAGACAGTGTCCTCTTTAGGATACAGATTCTGCCATCCCAGTACTGGGATGCCCCAGCCCGTCAGGGTGGAGCCTGGGAATTTAGATTTTTAACAGGCATCTGGATCATTCTGTTGCATGATTTGGGAACCACTGACTATTGAATCCCCTGCCCTGCAAGGAACCCGCTCCCCTACAGTCTTGAGAAAACCCCATTCTGCTTGCACCCCCCTTTATAAGACTGCCCCTTCCATCCTCGGCCAGTTTCGGCATGGAAAGCCCCTCTGCATCCTGAGCTGAATTCTGCCTCCACATGACCTCTGTCCCCCCTGCCAGCACTGGGAACACGCTGGCACTATCCCCAACAGATGGCCCCATGGGGGTTCAGGGTGGGATTGTGAAGGGTCCCTTTTGACCTTTACATAATTTGACCTCCTGCCACCTCTTGAACCTTCAAGTTGGACCCCAGCTTGCCACGGAAGGGTTGGAAAGCAAAGCTGGACCTCGAGGTGGTCCATCCAGCCTAGCCAGGCCTGCGCTAAGGAAGGTATTTCCCTTGTCAGGAAGGTGCTGGGCCATGGATACTCTGCCTCCCCATCCCTGACCTTATCTGGGGCATCCCCTCCTCTCTGGAGGCTTCTGACTGGGTTTGCTTGCTTGTCTCTGGCTGAAGGCAGGGGCCACAAGGCCAGGCATAGAGTGGATGCTCACGGTGTCCAGTGCTTGCCCATGGCTGTTTGTTGGACCCCTGCTATGTGCCAGGTTTTGGGGTGGGGACACCGGCCACCAGCATAGCCTGGCCCTTGCGTTAGGGGGAGACAGCATCCAGAAAGGCAGAAGTCAGAGGGAACACTGCTACCCTGGGAGAGAGTGTGGCCACCAGACTGGAGGGTCAGGGGACACTTCCCCTAGGAAGTGGCTTCTGAGCTGAGACCAGACTGATGAACAGGGCTTGGCTAGGCGAAGAGAGGGCAAGGTGGAATGCTCTAAGGGACGACAAGTGCACAGGGGCAAGGGGCCAAGGCAGTGCCTGGGGATGGGGGAGGGAGTCCCTGAGCCACCGCGCAAGTGCGTGCTCTGGGCTGCTGGCCCGCGCTTGCCTGGACCGGCGGGGCGGTGGGGACGGGGAGGTCCGGCCCGGGCAGAGGCTGGGTCCCGGGCGGCCCAGCTCGCTGCGGCTCCCGATCCCGGCCCGGGCAGCGAGCATTAAGCAGGCCGCGAGCCCGAGCGCGTCCTTATCTCTGGGAGACAGTTGTTGGGAATCACTTTGACTGAGTGGTTTTGTCTCCCCGCATTTTCCGCTGTCAGGCGGCCTCAGGCCACGGATCAAAGGCGCGGCTGCCGCCGAGCGCAGGGAGGGGCGGCCGCGCGGATCCCGCCGGACCCCCCAGTCCCTGCCGCCCCGCCCGGGAACCCGCGCCCAGCCCTGGCCTCCCCGCCCGCCGCCGGCCAGCAGGTCCGAGGGCTGGGAGGGGCTGTGACGGAGAGATGGGGGGCTGGGAGGGTGGGCGGCAGATGGAGGAGGCAGCGACCGACTGGGAGGAGTGGGGAAGAGCGTGAGAGATTAGGGAGAGAAGGGGGCCTGGGTTGTTGAGAGGAGGCAAGGGAGGAGGGAGAAAAGCAGGTCTGAAAGAAGAGGCCCATAAACGGGGCGGCCGGGATTGGAGGGAGGAAGTGGAGGAGAGACAGAGGACACAGAGGGAGTGCGCAGGTGAGAAACCAGGGCTGAATTTCCCATCCGCTGGGCCCAGAGGGCCTCCTGGGGAGAGAGACAGGCGAGGACATGGAGGCAGCTGGGCTGGAGGAGACAGAAGTGGGAGGCAAGCCTTGCTGGGCTGAAGCCTGTAGAGGCTGTCCTCCCTCCAGAGAAAGTTCTGACGCTTATCACTCAAGGGAACAGGGGCGAGAGGCCGAGGCCGTGCCTGGCCCCAGGCTGCACAGACATTGGGGCGGCACTCAGACCTGACCTTCCACAGGTTGCCAACAATGTCTGGGGTACACTGGCCCACATCTTGGAGGCGCCCAGAAGCCCCAGGGAGGAGCCTCCTCTGCCTGTTCCCTCCCTTTCAGCCAACACCCCAGGAACTCGCTAGGTCAGTTCAGAGCACCTGTTCTCCCCGTAAAAGGTGCTGGAGAACCAGTCACACTGAGGAGAGGGTCAGATGAGGGAAGGGGCTGCCGGGGAGGGGAGGGAGAGAGGGGAAGCCCTGGAGCTGAGGTTGGGGTAGGGCAGAAGCCTAGACAGGGAGCGGGGAAGGAGCGCACGGAAAATGAATTCTGCAACAGGAGGTCCGGGGCGTGGCCAGGCACCAGCTCGCTGTATGGCCTTGGGAGCCCCCATCTGCAAATAGGTCCCTCGCACTGCGCCAGATGCCAGTGTGCTCTGCAAACACCACCACGCTTATTCCTCAGGCTAGCAGTATGGCATGGGAACTATTCCTAGCCCCACCTCACAAAGGGGAAAGCTGAGCGGAGAAGAACCAGTTTGCAATCTCAACACAGGTGCTGAGGACTGGGCCCAGGCCCAGGGATTGCAGAGCCCAAGCCCTGGTGCCCCTGCTCTCCTGCCTCTTTGGGCACTGGGAACAGCTGAGATCAAGGGTCATGTTTGGGGTCCCAAAGATCTCACTAGCAAATGGGAACAAGACCATTTTTATGACATGTACTGGGTAAAAGCATGGTCTCTGGGACCAGACAGGCTGAGTTCAAGTCCAGAACCTTCCACTTGTTAGCAACTCATCTTAGGAAAATTATTTAAACTGCTTGGTGCCTCTGTCCCCCCAGTTTGTAAGACAGAAATAACTGAGGGCCTCTCATTCCAAAGGAGATGTTATGAAGATTAAATGAGATAATCCATGTAAAGGGTTAGCACAGCATCTAGCCTGTGGTAAGAGCTAAAAAACTGAACCATTGTTATTAAATATTTGTCTAGTAATACAGGTGCTTTTAATGTACTGATATAATGTGATAAATGCTCAGGGAAAGCACAACTAACCCACTATGAGAAGAGACGGAAGGCTTCCCCAAAAGGAGCCGTCTTAAAAAGGAGAAGAGTGGGCCTGAGATGATGATGGGAGTTGGAGGGGAGGGTGGAGAAGAGGGAGATCTGGGAGGAGGAAGTAGAGGGAGGCAGGGGAAAGAATGGTCCTTTGGGGACCCTCAAAAAGACACCCCTTTCTCTCCTACCTGGGGTCCTGCTTGGTCTCTCGGGTCCAGTCCCAGCCATCTAGGCGGCCTCCCTCCTGCTGGGAACCCCAGGGACGGACCTGAGCTGCTCTGAGTCTGCTGGCTGTATTAATTGCTAATCTCCCTCATTTTCTTCCTTTCTATCTGCCGGACTGTCTTGTTCCAAGCCCCCATGCTAATCAGAGATGGACAAATCCGCTATTTGCATTCTTTCCCACCAAACCGGGCAGCTCTGGACAGCTAAACCTCCAGCCTGCTGGGAAGCCCTGTGGCCTAGGCTGGGGCCCCAGGAGGGAGAGAAGGAGGTGCGGGATGGAGAGGAAGCTGCCCACAGACCTACAGGCTGTGACTCACAGGCTCATACAAAGAACCCGCAAAAATCACAGACTCTGAGCAGGGAGATGCCTTGCTAGCAGCTGGTCCATCTGTTTCACTGCACAGATAGGGAAACTGAGGCCCAGAGCAGGGAGGCATCTACCAAGGACACACAGAAGGTCAGAAGCGGAGCCAGGAGGGAACTCAGCTCTCCTGACTTTCTAACCAGTGACCAGGCCTGGCCTGGGCTGAGCCAGACCTGCAGTCTCAGAAGAGAAATGGCCTAAGCAGAGAAACTTAGCAAGACATTGCTAGTTCAATTTCTAAATGGGGCAGGGAGAAGCAGAGAGGAAAAAACTGTCACTTTCTAACCTCCTACTCATGTCAAGCATGATCATAGGTGTTTTCCCTGAATAGTCTCCTTTATTTCTCATAATCCCACAAGGTGAGTAGTATTAGCCCCATTTTACAGATGATGAAGCTGAGGCTCAGAGAGTTCATGTAACTTTGCCTGTGGTCACATAGCAAGTAAGTAGAGGACCCAGGATCTGAACCCTAGTCTGTATAATCATTCCATTGTGCCCACGATGTATCTGCTTAGATGCTATTTTAGTGTTTGCCATATCCCTTGCTGCTATCTGGTCTGCATCAACCCTCTACCTCTTCTCTTATTTTCCCCTGAGCAAATCCTACCTCCCCTTTGAGACTCCTCCTTCAGGAAGGCTTCTCTGACCATGCCCTCCCTTCTCCAAACTCCTTTGCTCTTCCTATCCTATCTGACCAGAAGTCCCACTCAGCTGTGAACAACTGATTCTTTCATTGCTCTTTGGCAGCAGGGGAGCGGGGCATATTGTGTCCCCCAAAACACATTTGTTAAGAATAGAGCCAGCCATGTATATTTGGGTTTGGAGCTTCTCTGTATTCTGTATTAATAACAGGAGCCTGATAAAAGAATCTGAAGGGAATTGAGTGTAATGACATTCAAGTGCAAACCAAATGATCAGCTGCCTTAAAAACCGCTTGGCAACAGACCACAGCTGTGTGTAAACAGGGCTGCAGTAAGCAGCCTGTTTCTGGTTCACCAACAGTGGTTGGAGGCCTACTATGTGTCAGATCCTGAGTTCTGTGTGTTACCAAAATGAATCACCATGTACTGAGTACTGTTGCCCCCTCTGTGGTCCTTCTGCAGACCAGGGGTGCACGGAAACATCTAGGTCTCCCCGAACCTCTTGTTTTTGCAAGGCCTTACTCTGACAGTGGGAAGGGGCAGAGGTGAGCCCCCACCCACCCTGTCTCAGTGTGACTCTAGTTTGCTGCAGGTGTCTGAGTGTTGGACAAAAAAGAGGCCCAGGGTGGCCCTTGAGGGAGCCCATGACCCACATCTCTTGTCCAGACTCAGAGAGGTAGGCTTAAGAATCCATCTTCCCAGAATCCCGCTCAGTCCTCTAAGAAAGAAGAAAGGGCCAGGGTCACCCTCCTACTTCTCCGTCGATGATACAAGGACCCCAAAGTCACCCAGAAGCCAGGCAATAAACCAGGCCCCCTAGTCCCTAGCAGGGCCTGCACGTAAGCCAGAGCTACCCTCCTCACCAGCAGCCTAGAAAGTTCCTGATCCCAGTCTCACCTTTCTCTTCCCAGCCCCCTCATTCCCCTCCACCCAGGAAAAAGGAGCGAGAAAGGCAGAGACATAAACAAGCGTCTGTTTTCACAGGAGACAAGGCTCAGTGCAGGCCTCTCCCTCTCCCTGTGGGCCGGAGTTGGGCCTCTGATTGACATGAGCAGGTGGTTTCGTTTGGCGAGGAGCCGCCAGGGGGAAAATAACTCAGCTTTTCCCACTGAGGTAGGTTAACTGTGGACAAAGGCAGAACTGGATGTGACAGCAGGATTTTGGCAGGGTCTGTCCCCCCAGGGGCAGGAAGGGCTTGAGGATGCCCAGGGTCCCATGGCCAATTCCCAGCCTTGGGGCTGGTCTGCCAGGACTTAAGAAGAGAGGGCATAAGGGGTTGGGGGATGAGTGATGAGCTGAATGGACCCTACCCACAGCCCCCAGCTGGTACCCGGATTGGGCTATGCTGGGAGGCTGGCAGAGGGCTCGTGGTGGAGGCGGGGGGTCTCTGAGGGCTGGGCTATCCCTGGGTATGGGGAAAGCCACTTGGGGAGGGCAGATGCTGCAAAATGGCACTTGGCTTCAGGTCCAAGAAAACTGTGCCAGACTCTTGGTCCTTTCCATCAGCTGACCCCTGACCCCCGACCATCACCATGGATCATGATGAGACATGTGTGTGTGGGTGTGTGGAGTGACTCAGTTAGCTTTTCCCTAATTCTGGGGAAAACCACAAGGAACAGAGCCAGCGTCCTTCCAACCCGAGCCAGCTACCCCTACCCCTTCCACCCCAGCTCATCTTTGCCCAGGCCCAGGGAATGGGAGATGGCCTTTCCCAAGCTTCCTGCACCCAGCATCCTCTCTTCCTAAGGAAGACTGTGGTCAGAAGAACACGCTACATTGTCCTGGGCTGGAAATCAATTTGGACATTTTCCACCCTACAGAAGGGAGTGAAGAAGAGAGGGAAGGGAAGGGGACAGACAGAGAGATGAGACTAAGGCAGAGGTGGAGTCCAGGACACAGATGGGAGTGTTGAGAATTCACATTTGTTAAACACCTACTATGTGCCAGGCACTTCACTCAAATTCTTCCTTAGTCCTCAGAGCACACCCCTGAGAGATAGGGATTACCACTCCCATGTCCAGATGAGGAAAATGAAGCCCAGAGAAGTTAAGCAAGCTGCCCCAGGCCACACAGCAACTTAGTAAGAGGCAGAACCAGAACTCTAACCCAGGGCTGCTTGCTGGCAAAGGCCATGCAGCTTCTCTTGCCCCAGGCTTCCTGTCACTGGGCTTGGGTTGGGGGTGGCTGTGGGAGAGATCTCTCAGGAGAGGGAGAGCCTGGAAGACACCCTGAGAAGGCAAAGGGAAGGAATCTGGAGCCAGAAGATGCGCCTAAAGGGAGAAGGAAGGCCTGGGCAGGGCTGGATGGAGCACAGAGGAACGCTCGCTCAGTTGGGGGCTGGGGTTAAAGCCCCATGTTCCTACAACCTGCTAAGCCGGAGAAATGAATTCTGATCCCTCCAAAACCCAACCTTGGAAAATGTGTGAGAGAAGGGTCTCCTTTCAGGGGAGCAGGAAATCCTCTACACCTCCTCCCGATGCCCCGGTAATGCCAGGATGTCCCCAATCTGCTTTGAGGAATGGAGAGATTAAGAATAATAAAAAAATTGCAATAAAGTATGTGTGAAGGAGGGGGTAATTGTGGACAAACGCAGCATTCAAATTCATTTTTCAGCTCTTTTACACACCATTTCAATCTTATTTTCTGCTTGTTAATGAGATCTTGTTGCCTGGGCTAGGCAAAACCTCCCAATATCAGGTCGTAATTGCACATAATTTTCTCTCCTACCAGTGATTTGCATCAGTTTTTTAAAAATTCTGGGCTATTTAACACCCCACAATCCCCCTCCCCATCTTCCTTCCTACAAGTCTCCCACTCCCTCCTCCTTCCTAGTTCCTGGTCCAGCAAGACTCATTTTAAATGCTTATTATAAACGCAGTGTCACCAATAAAGGGGGAAAAAAAAACCACAAAGAGGAAATGAGAGGAGAAAGAGGCAAAGGGAGTTTCCAATGCCCACCACGTGAGGGGCACAGCTCAGTTCCCTCAAGCAGCCAAACTCTCAGTTTATCCTGCTGAAGGTCACGGGAAGGTGCCGGTGTACGCCAGGCAGATCTGCGTTAGAATCCCATCTCTGCCATTCACCTGCTCTGTGACCTTCAGCAAGTTACTTAACCTCTCTGAGCCTGTTACCCCAAGTGCAGAATGTCCATGCAGTGTGAATGACCCCCAAAGGGCTTACAAGGAATCCAGCACTCCAAAGGTGTTCAAGGAATGGAGTGTCTTGATTCTCCTGGAGGCCTCAGATGATACCAGGAGAGGCATTCAGGAGACCTCACCCATAAAGACATTAAAATAAAGCCTGGGGCTTTATTCCTATTGGTCTCAGGAGGAGGGGAACCTTAACATTTGAGGGTACAGACTCTGAACCTGGCTATGCCCCTGTGGCTGCAAATGTCAGCTTCACCATATGGATCACAGGACCAACCTCACGGGGCAGATACACCAGATACAACAGCATGCGGGCTCTGGAGCCCGACCATTCCAATCCTGGCTCTATTTTAGAACCTACCGCCGAGCCCGGCACACAGTAGGGGCTTAACAAAGAGTTGACAGATAGACGGATGGTGGCTTTGGGCAAGTCATTTTCCTCCTCTGTGCAATGAAGATTCACAAGGTAACTACCAAGATTCAGTGAGTGGAAACTGGTACAGCAGGTGGCCCTGTCCAGGCCGGCCCACCGTAAGCATCTACTCCACATGAGCTGTCATGGGAAATATTACATACACAAGAGGGAGAGAAGAAAATCAAGGCACAGGAAGGACGAAAAAGGCTTGGTTTGCTGTGATGGTGGCCCTGTGATTAACTGCACACCTAGAGAGTATTTTCATTACTTCAGTGTGGGGGGAATTGTCAATGTGTAAATCCCTTTTACAGGTTCCTTCATGTTAAGCTCCGCAGAGGAGCAAGGACACAATGAAAGTGGGATACTATGAAGGAGCATAATGAGCAGTGGTGGCCAGACAGAACCAGCCCCTCCGGGAGGCAGTGGCAGGAGCCCTCTGCTCGGGGTCGGGAGCCCTGGGCGCTAGTCTCAGCTCTGCAGCCAACCTGGGCAAGCTTCTCACCCTGTCTGGGCCTCAGTTTCCACTTCCAACTCTGGTAGAGTCTGTGTCTAAAAAGGCTTAGGGGAGCAGGAAGCTGGAGCTAGGGACTGCCCCAGGGATACCCCAACAGAGGCCCTGAAGAAGCCCCTGGGGCAAAGGGCACCCTGCCTGAAGCCTCCCACCCAAATGACCTTGAAAATGACAGCCCTTTGACACTGGAGTTTTGTGTGGGCACTCGGCCTGGCAGGCAGTGCAGCTATGAATCACTTTCAGAGGCCTGTGTTTTCCATCACATTGGGAAGTCTGCAGGAGAGGGCTGGCCTCTGCTATCAGACTGGGGCATCTAAGGATAAGGGTTTTTCCTCTTCTGTCAGACTATGAGTTCCTGAAGACAGAAGTGGGGTCCTTCCTCTCGGGTGGTATATTCCTGAGGGCAGGGACTATGTCTCCCCATCAGACTGGGGAACTCCTAAGGGCAGGCCTGAGTGTCCCTTTATACCTCTGCCTGCTACCCCTGAAGGTGTTCCCTGCTTACAATTGCCAGATATGGGCTGGCATGAAGTGACCAATTTGCAGGTACCAGATCAAAGGCTCTGATGTCACCAAAGGTTCCTTTTGTCCTAAGCTGCCCTGAGTTGTTTTCAAGTAACTGGCCCTCAGGCTGGAGTGAAGGGGAGAGAGAGGGCTGGGGTCTGTGAGTCCTAGCCCCCTGAGCCATCAGAGATGAGCTCCCATGGGCAGTATTTGTTTTCCTTACACCTCTTGAGAAGGACCCAGTGCACAAAGCTGGGGATGTCCACGTCCTGAGGCCTGAGTCCCTGATCCTATAAGGCTGGGCTGTGGGAATGCACGAGGGGCTGGGCTACGAGGGAAGCAAGCCTCATGGTTACCTAAACGTATCTAAACAGTTGCTTTTGCCTGTACGACTCAGCTCTGCTCACTGGCACCTAACCTGAGGTCGTATTCTCAGTTTTCTCATCCATCACATGGGTTGAATGAGCTTTCCCCTCCATTGAGCTGAAGGGTCTGGCTTCCTGAGATGACCTCTTACTACCAGCCATTCTCCGAAAAGGAAGCAAATGGGGGCACCGCTTAGGCAGGAAGCAGTGTGAGTGGTTAAGATTTCAGGCTTTAGAGATGAGGGTTTCTAGAACCTTGGCTTTACCCCTCAAGTAGATTAGCATATATATAGGAAACCCTCCAAACAGGGTCTGAGACATATGGGCTCAGAAAGTTTGTCCTTATCAACATCGGAATTAGATATGTTGTATGGTTTGCTATCTTAACTACGTTTATTGTCTGTCCTATCATACTGCCAGCTCCGCTAGGGCAGGGTTCTTCATCCTTCATGGTCACTGATTTATTCTGCGTGCCTAGAACAGTGCCTCGCATACAGTAGGCACTCCATGACTGTTTGTTATACCAGAGCCCGGGAGCAGGCACAGAGCTGAGAGGAATAAATGGCTTTTCTGTGAGATAAGGCTGGACAGTCTGTCCATGGAGCTGCTGAGACTATGCAGTATCTGCTTGCCAGGCTGGGTCTGAGGCAAGGATCCAGGTCAACCCCAGGAGGAGGCACGTCCCAAGGCAGCAGCAAGCCGCCAGTGTGACTAGCAAGTGCTCGGCAGGGCCCCAATGTTACCCCTACCATCATCCCCTTGGGCTTTTGTAAGAACAAGGGCCAAGGCTATCCAGGTGACAGTGGCAGGATCTCTAATCCTAGGTGAGGGTTGTGTGCCAGCCCCGTAGCCCAGAAGGAAGCCCCATCCTTTCCCTCCTGCCCAGGTGAGCTACAGAGAAACCCCTCCTGTTGGGAACATGGGATGTCTCGGATGGGGCATTCCTCAGGCCAGGGGCTGTGTCCCCCAGTCAGACTGGGGACATGGGAAACAAACCTGTCTTGTTGGGAGCCTCAGCCCCAACTCCCGTCAAGCGGAGATGTGCGACAACACGCAGAGGCCTGCTCAGACGGTGGTGGGCGCACAGGGAATCGGGACTCAGAAATGCCAGGAACTTTTGTACAAGACCCAGAAGCACCCCTTGCCTCCACTCTACCTTCCTTCAGGAAGTGTTTGCAGCCTAACCCCAGCGGGTCACCCGCAAAGAAGCACACACAGCCTGCCCTCGAGTCTGCCCTGTGCACAGCCCCTCTCCCCCTCCAGCAGCTGTTCGCCGCCCGGGCCCCTCTGCCCCTGTCAGACCCTCCATCTGTCTTCACACCTTTGGTGGGAACCTCGGGGTGAATCTCCAGAGTTCACCCAATCCATCAGGCCCTCCTTTTCTCGCTGCCCTAAGGACTGGGGAGGAAGCCTCTGGAGGGTCTCTCAGAGGAGGGGTGAGGGTCCAGCTCAGGTGGAAAGATGGGTGGGTTTGATCTGGCTACTTGAGTGAGTCAGTTTCTGTTCTTCTTCCCTCCCTCCCTGAGGTTCATTTCAGGGCCCAAACGGTACAGGAAACATCCCACTCTGAACCTCTTGCTGAGCCACACTTTAGAAGCCAGAAGCCCCTTGTTTGCTAGTCTCTCTGCCTGTGGCAAAAGTCCTGCTCTGGGGATAAGCTTTAGCCTGCATTGAGAGGGTGGGCCGGGAAGAGCAGTGGTTGGGGAGCCAGGTGCCCTGCACTTAGCCCCAGCCAGCCAGTAGGTCCTGTGCCCTCCATCTGTAAAGGGAGATGGCTGGCCCGCATAACCTCAGTGTCCCTCTTCAGATTTCCAGTGATATTCCTCCAATTTATTTCATACCGTAAGGCCAGGCCTGGACCATGCTGTCGGGTGTAGACACCTCAGGTCTTTGCAGCCATCCTCACCCAGCCAGCTCTGGGAAACTCTTGTGTCTATCATCTGACTCTGGAAGGTTGGCTCAGTTAGTTATTAGCACTGACAGGACCAGGGCATGGTCTTGAACCCCAAAGAGGCCAGTGAGGCTCCACTGGGAAAGCATTCTGGTCTGCAGGCTGCATCTCCCTGCCTAATGTGGACTCCAAGAGGACATGGTGCAAAACAGCTAGGACGTCTGCATTCAGCTGCTTATGTCTACCTGTGTTCACCTCTGCACGGGACCTGGGCCAGACCATCTCATTGGATCCTCCACAACCCTATGAGGTAGGGGCTAGTATCACCCCGGTTTCATGGATGAGAAAATCGAGGCATAGAGAGTGGAAAGGATCTTAACCACAAGTAAATAATAGAACTGAAATGCAATTAGCCCTCAACTGCACACATTAGTAGTGGCAAACAGGAGTCAACCCAAAGCATGCAGAAAATCAACATTCTTGGGAATATTGTAGGCCAGGGGTTGGCAGTTTGCTTCTGTAAAGGCCAGACAGTAAATATTTTAGGCTTTGTAGGCCATATGGTCTCTTTGAAACCCCTCAATGTTGTTGTTGTAGCCCCAAAACAGCCATAAACACTTAAGTGAACGGGCATGGCTCTGTCCCAATAAAACTTTATTTATAAAAACAGGTAGCTGGATGGACATGGCCAGGGGTGTGGGCGTTGGATGTAGCTGATGTCCCCTTTGGTTCCCTTTTTATCTTCAGGTGACAGGTTTCTCATACTAATTATATTGTCCTGGCAAGGGATGGGGCCAGAGAATGAATGTTTATTTGGGCCTCATTTTGTGTCAGGCTGTGTGTTAGGCACTTAGGCCTATTAGTATGTTGAATGCAGAGAACACCCTTCTTAGGGGGTTAGCGACACTCTTGTTTTAGTTCTCTTTTGTTTAGTGGGGGTTAAACTGAGGCTCAGAGATGCTTCCTTGCCTAACAGCCTGAGCACTGAGCTGGGATTCATCCCCCGTCCCAGCCTTCACCTTCTCCACCGCACTCCAGCTGTTCAGGTAAGCTTGCATCACCGGCGTTCTCACCATGGACAGGTGGGGGTGGGCAGGGTGAAACCAGTCTTGGATTTAATTCCTTCCTCCATGGATATATGAGAGGCTGCTGTAGCTACGAAAAGGAACCCATGAGTTCCTCAGAGTCCCTGGGACTCCAGCACCACCAAGTCCTTTCGCCCCAGCCCTCCAGTGATCACCACCCCTCTTGGCATTGTATTGCTGACTTCACCTAAAGGTCCCACAGCTTCCAACAGCGCCATCAGGCCATGAGTGACAACCTGCAGCCAGCCACACGACAGAGCTCCAAAACCCATGGGAGGAGTTTCTGGTCTAGAACCCCCGCTGCAAGACATGTCCTGCCTTTCGCCTGCTGGTCCAAATCCTGGTGAAATGTGGGAGATGGAGTACAGTACGGAATCCAGGAAGGACTCGGCTTCTAGAACAAAGCCCCAACCACAGCCCACGCAAGGCTTCTGGCAATGAGATGTCTGAAAATGCCTGACTTTTATGGACTAAACAGCTACAAGGTGGGTGGTGGGCCCATTTCCTACGCTCTGGGTGGCTGTTGGACCTGGAGCGAGTCTTACAGCCTTACAGTATCTGCTGTGTCTGGGAAGCAAGAAGTATGGAAACTCGCTATGGAAATCCTTTCTCCACAGCCACCCACTGGCTCGGCCGGGTCTGCAGCTTGAAGAAGATAAACTCTGGGTGCAGCATCACAGAATACTGACAAGTGAAGGTGGAAGAAGATCCCCCCTCCCCCTTAAACTCTCTCAAGGTATCAGAGGCCAGCAGTTTTGTGGAGACCAGTGAATTCTTCCCCAAGGGAGAGCCTATGTCACCTGGAGCCCTTGCTGGCTGGCCCTGCAGGCATCTGGTGATGGGACCCTGGGCATGGCGGCAAGGACCACCTACCTGAGGAGACAGGCCGTTGCTGACGGGGTTCATGTGGTTGGAGGGCACCCCCGGGTTCATGAAGCTCTCTGAGTAGCTGGAGAAGCTGTGGCGGGCTCCGTAGGCCGAGCTGGTGTCCGCGGCGGCGGCAGCCGCAGCCAACCCCCCCTGGTGCATGGTGGACGGTGGGAGGGGCTGGGGCCGGTGCACCGTGCTGCCCCCATCTGAGGAGACACCCAGGAGAGGGCTTGAGCCAGTGGCCTTGTCTTAATAGTCTGTCCATATGAAAGTGGACAAGTGGTCATAAAAATAATAACCCTTATTACTCCTCTGTGAAGGAGAGAAAGGATGGGCAGGACACTCACCTTGGGAGATGCTGGTGGTGGAGTAGGTGGAGTCCGGCAGCTGGTAGGGGGGCAACGTGGGCATGCCGGCGGGCGGGAAGCCCCCCGGAAGAAGGTGGTTGAACGCTGCCAGCTGGTTGGCCCCCGCCTGCTTACGCCAACGGGCACGGCGGTTACTGAACCAGACCTGGGGGGTTAAGAATGGAGATTCCTCAGCCTCACTCCTGGTGGAGAGCTGAGACATAGCTAGCACCAGCCCCCTAAGCCATCCCCCTCTGTCCAGTCAGCATCCTCCTCCATGGGAGCAAATTCCCACCTTCCTGCAGTTCTGGACCGTTTGCAGAGAGCTTTCATAGGCATGATCCCATCCTGTCCTCACGATCCCCCCGGGAGGGAGCTCATCCTTATCCCCAGTTGAGAGATGAGCTAATGGAGATGCAGAGAGAGTGGGCGACCTGCCCACGTAAGTGAGTCGGAGGCACAGCCACGTCTCTGCGACTCCCAGTACAGTGCTCTTTCCACCATAGCTGCTCCTGTCCCAAGTGATAGCCATGGGTGACAATCATTGTTCTGACACTTGCTCACCCCTCACCTCCTTCAGGAAGCCCCCAAAGAGGAAGTCACACATCCAGACCCCACTTGAATGAGACCCAAGGGTCAGACATAGATGTGAAAGCACAATCTTTGTGTGGGGCCTGAGGCCCTACTTCGCTTACCCAGCATCGGCCCCCTCGATTAGGAAAGCCCTCCTCACATGGACACACGGGGATTTAATAAACATCAGTAGAATGTTATTTATTAAACATCTTTGGGTCTCCCTCTACCCCAAGCCCCGTGCCAGCTCTTCACATGTCTGTCCATACATGATATGTCATCTATTCCCATTTTACAGAAGGAGAAACTGAGGCTCACAGAAGTCAAACTTGCCCAAGTCATACAAGTAGTCTGCATGCATCTGAGGTTCTTAAATCAGTCTGCTGTTCTGGAACCTGCTTGTCTGAATTTGCAACAACTTCCCTGAGATGTGATAGAGGAAGAGGTGAATGAGTGTGGGAAATGGGCTGCTTTGAGAGGGGCTCTTTTCCACCTTTGGGCTTTGCACATGTTGTTCCCTCAAACCTGAACACCCTTCCAGAAGCTCTCCTCTGCCTGCAGGCTCAGCTGAAATGCCTCCTCCTGCTCCTGTTCCCTCATCATGGCATCTAAGGTAGTTCAGGCAGGTCCCCTGCCTTCTCTCCAGAGGCCTTGGCTTCCCTGTGAGATTCTTCGCACCAACACTTACCCTATTACGTGTTTCACGGCTCTGCTTCTCTGTATACCACCTCTGGCTCCAGGCCCACAGCAGAGGCCATGCGTTCCCTGTTCATGCCTGCTGTTCCAGGTGCTCACCGAGTACTTGTGCATGAATAAACAAACGAGCAAGGGGAGATGGAGACAATGCTGGTGCGTCTTTGCTAGGGCTGGGCCACATGGCTCTGCGGGGAGCCCCTCCTGGTGGGGTGAAGACCCTGACCGCCACCGGCACGTGCCTAGGATCCCCAGACCTCCGACCATGCCTCTGACATGGAATGGTGTATAGCAGGGTGGACGGGTACGTAGGTGCCCCTGGGGTCCTTTTTCTTTTCCAGGTCCTTCACCAGGGGAGGAACCACATTCAGCTTTCCAAGATGGATGAACAGAAGAGCAGCTAGGACCCATTTAGGATTCACAAGGAAAGAAGATGAGGCAGCCAGATGAGGAGTGAAAACTGGCTCCCAAATATAATTAAAGTTCTGGCTTCTGCCCACCTGCCCGGGCACTGAGGGCTTCCCCAGGGGCGTCCTAGGGTGGGAAGGAGGCCAGGCCACCAGGCAAACTGAGGTGCTTCTGAACTGAGAGACTGGGCAGTGTTTCCTTACTCCTTGCTCCGAGGGTGTGGGAAGTGTTTTTGTTTAAATTCAGTGTTTCCCAAAGGCTGGGCCTCCTACCACTCCGTGTTGGAGAGACATGCAGGTGGAGAGTGACCCATGTTAAATAGCTCTGAACCCCTTCACACAGATGTCCTCCAGGCCCGCTGGGCATGTGGAAGGCAACGTCTCAGCCTGGGGCGAGTGTGTCCTTGGGGGCTTTTTCTAACCCTGGCTCATTTCCCCTTCAGCACAGAGAGGATGCCTTTGCAGGTGAGGCTTTCCTGCCGGACTTTACCGGTTGCCTGTTGCCTCTTGTAGGTGCGGTTCCAACTGCCGTTCTTTCATGAGCATGATATACACTTTTGTTTTCAAATTTATCGATTTTATTAAAGAATACATTTTAACAATATGAATACTATGCAAATGTGGCAAAAATCTTAAAGATGGTCGGGGAGTGACTTAGAGTTGGCTGGTCTGTAGGTGCGAGTTTTTTCCCCAAATAGAGCACTAAATAAGATTGGGAGCATTCTTCCTTCTCCCATTCTGCCCCTTCCCTCCTTCCTTACTTCCATCCTGTTCCTCTCAAACCGTCACTGGGGCTCTGCTCTATGCCAAGCAAGATGCTAAGACAGAGAGACGGGCAGGATATCCCTCTTGTTTCTTTGTGACTGATAATAGCACAATGGCTAATAATAGCTCCTGGGTGTTTCTGGACCTCAAGTGAGTTAACACAGGTATAGTGCTTAGAACAACACCTACAACCATTACTCTGCGGGAAACCCTCTGATGGTGGAGGTGGAAGAGCTGTCAGTCAGCATCTAGCTCACACTGCCCATTTACAGGGGGGAAAAGGAGGGTCCAGGAGGGACAGAGGTGGCCCCAGGACCCCACCCAGAATCCCTGATCAGGTCTGAGTTCTTCAAAAACAGAGGCTGGGTCTTATCATTCATTTCCGACCATACCCTCAACCCCCAGCACTGGGAGCAGGACCCCTTAGGAAGTCTCTGCTTATTGAGTCGGATATTTCTCCTGGCCCTTCTCTCAGTGGGGCACAGAGGAAAAGAACATGACAGACAGACTTGGGTTCAAACCCCAACGCTGTGGCTTATTAACTGTGTCTTTAGGAAATTACCTCCCTTAGCTAAATCTCAGGCTTCTCATCTGGAAATGGAGAGACGAATCATACCTCCCTCCTAGGATTATGGTGAGGATGATAAAGATAAAGTATGTGAAGTTGAGCATCATGCCTGGCCCATAAAAAATATACTCTAAGTATTGTCTAGTGTTATGAAAAGATTCAGTGGAAGGTGCTAATTAACAAGTTCCTCTAGTGCTTCCAGAATGGGACCCTATTCAGGATGGCTTGTTTCTAGAATGTGTCCTCCTGCCTAACACACCCTGCCCTACCCTTCATGGTGGCTCCGGCTTTCTGGAAGTGAGACAGAGGTGTCTCTGCCAAACAACAGGGGTGCCACCTAACACCCTGGAGGCTTCAAAAGCAGGACTGGAGGGGAGTCAGAGAGAGGTAACACATTTGCATTACTAGAACCCCGTCTGACGTATACTTCCTTGTTTATTCCAACACCTGCTCCAAGACAGCAGAGATTCTATCTGCTGAAGCCCCAGTGTCCAGAACAGTATCTAGCACATAGGAGGTGCTCAATAAATGAGTGTCAAATGAATGAACCTGGAGTTTCAAGGGTGGCCAGAATCGGAACCACCAAGAACAGGTGGAGTTTTAATAACAATGGCCCCCGCATATGGCACTTCTATGTGCCAGGTACTTCCTAATTTTGAGGGGTTTTTTACATGTCATCATTCAATCTTCAGACGGAGGTAGATGGCATTATTGTCATATCCATTTTGCAGATGAGGAAAGTGAGGGCAGAAGGGTCACGTGATGGAGCTGGGACTCACATCCAGGCATCCAGCTCTGAGCCCACTTTGAAGCGCTCCACTATCCCACTATCTCCCAGGGCCGCTGAGGTGAAATGGCATCGGACTGCAAAATCCCAGAACCACAGACTCTTAGAATCAGAGACCCAGGCCTCAGAAGTGTACAGCCATAAAATCTAAGCCATGATCAGGGGGGCTTGGAGGTCCCCGCCCCAATGTCCATAGCAGGATGCTCTCGCCAGGGTCTCTGATGTCCTGGACATAGCACTTTTTCTTGAACACTTTCAGTAGTGGCGATCTCATCACCTCCCAAGGCTGCTCTGATTGTCAATAAACAAGGCTCACAGAGCCTTAATAAGGAGCTTTAGTGATCACTTAGTTCAATCTCTTCACTTAGAGATGGGAAATTATGTCTCAGGAAAGGAAGGTGACACAGCTTATCAGAAGCAGGGTCTGATGGGAACCCAGGCCTGTGGCTCCCATCCTGTGCTTTTGTCCCTGCAGACCTTTATATGGGACTTGGGACATTCCCTCTTCACCCTGGTCCTACCCTCTGGGCCTCTCAGGGCAGCTGCGTCTTCCAAGTCCCCTCTTCTCCAGGGCAAATGTTCCATTATTCCTGTCTTGATGCTTTTGGTCAGCCTTTGTTCATTCTCCGAAAACTCAACATACACTGATTCTTCCTCCACTGGGATCAGGCTAAATGCTTAGACTAAGTTGAGGAGGGGGAGGTCCAGCCCTGCCCTGGAGGAGCCCAAAATGCAACAGGGGAGACCCCCTGGAGGAGGTCTGCCTCGGCCCCCTCACTGTGGGTTTGCCTGGGCCCCGGCTGCTCTCCCTGTTCCCAGCGCTCCCCCCCCCTCCTTGGACCTTGAATGACACCTGTTTCTGGGTCCCCTGGGCCAATAAAAGCACTGTCCTGACAGCCAGGAAGTTTTACAAGGAGCAGCCAGGCTTCAAGGTGGTGGGAAGCAGCCGTGGCCGCCAGACGTGGGGATGAGAAAGCACCCAGGAATGTGCCCAGGGGAACAGCTGCAGGAGGATCAGCGGGGGAGGAAGGCTCAGGGCTGGGCAGGCTCAGATATCACGGGAGAGGAGGGGAGGGCATGGGCTGGGCTGGCTGCGGCCGCCTGCCCCCTTCCCCTTGGGGTCTCCCTCAAAGGCAGCCAAGGACCCCCCACTCTGGGAGTGGGGGTGAGGAGGGCAGAGGGAGGTATGTTGCAGTGCTAAAATGACAATTTGCTTCAAGAATTTTCTCTATTGCTTTCAAATCCCAAGCTCGGCGTCAACTTCTTTCTTCTCCCGGATGGAAAGAACCTGGGCTTTGGCATCTGCCCGCCCTAGTTCCAGGCCCAGCTCAGCCTGCATGGAGCTCTGTGACTCTCAGCATGTTGCTTCTCTGAGCCTCAGTTTGTGCATATGTGGCTTGGGGACCATATTGGCCTGACAAGGTGGTCTGAGGTCCCACCAGGTCATGTGTTAGACACCCTGAGTGCCGTGGCCGGCACAGGTGGGTGCCCAGCAAAGGCTGGTTCCCCTCAGATGGAAGTGCCCCTGGTGAGCAGTTTGGGGGGGCCCCTCCCGCAGACCTGCCTCCCTGGCTCCTGGAGAAGACAGGCCAGGAATGTATTCCCACAGGAGCTATTCATCATGACCTTTTCCTCCTCCATTCCTGCCCAGCCTGAGCCCTTCTCTGCTAGGCCCCCAAAGACTCTCTCTGCTCTCCGGGAATCTGAGCTCAGTCTGGGGAGAAGAGGCAGCCCCTCTTCCCCACTGCAGGCCAGCTGGCAATGGGGGCAGCCCACAAACCCAGGTGGGGGCTGCTCTTTCTCCACTCTCCCTGCCCCCTGCCCCGCTGATTAGGAACCACTCACCTGAGGGCGTGGAGGGGGTGTTTGAGGTCTGCCCAACCTCCTTCTGATGCTTCTAACCTACCAGGCACATGCCTACAGTCTGCTTGCATGCTTCCCATAACGAGAAACTCATTACCCAACTTACAAGACTAGGCCTCTCAGACATTTTCCTCCTAACCACTTCCTTCTCTCATCAGAGTTTTGAAGATTTTAACACTCCCCGAGCCCTCTCTTCCAGCTGAATGCCCTTCCTTTCTCTCTCCCTCTCCTCTGTTCCTTCTCTCTCCCATTTCCTTCCTTCTTCATCCTTTTCTTCTCCCTGTCTGTCCCTGAATCTCCTTCTTTTTCCTGAAGTACTTGTTGCGGGAGGGATGAATGTAATCCAGTGGGCCTCACTGCAGAGCCTGGCTTCCTTGGGGCTGCCCACCAGTCAACTGCCCACTTACTCTGCCTCAAGTGCTGGTGGCATTACTTGTCATTACAAGTCCCCGGGGCACCTGCTGCAGAACTCTCTGGGGCCCACTGAGGTCTTGACCCCTGGCCGCCCCACCTTCTCGATCCACAAGTCTGCGATAGGCCCCCAGCGCGGACGCCAAGGCTCCTCCGCACCTGGACGCGCGCCTCAGTCAGCTTGGTCCTCTGTGCCAGCTCCTCACGGGTGTAGATGTCCGGGTAGTGAGTCCTCTCAAAGGCCTTCTCCAGCTCCTCCAGCTGCTCAGCCGTGAACGTGGTCCGGCTGCGGCGCTGCTTGCGCTTCAGAGGGAGGTCGGGTTCTGACTCCACATCTGAGCCCTCGTCCAGCCGGTTCCCTACAGCCAGCGAGAGGGAGGAGAAGTTGGGGTCCTAGTGAGACAGAGGGGTGGGGTGCTTTGTGCCCATCCTCAGACCCATCACTTCACTGAGGATCAGATGCCCCCTCAGCACAAGGAGAAGGGTGCTCCCCACAGCACTGTTTATCAGAGTGAAGGGTGGGACGCAACCTCCATGCTTAGCCCTAGGGGATTGGTTAAATACAATTATTCCTTTTTTTTTTTTTAATCCCCTATAGTTGGGCATTTAGGTTATTTGTGCTGCCATGGAAGGATGTGCATGATATAAGATTCAGGGGGTGGTTTCATGATTAAATACATTCAAAATTCTTACAACCATATTCCCCCAAAAGAGGAGAATCTTACTGTATATTTGGTATGCCTCAATAAACCTGACTTTAAGAAAAAGGCACAAACCAGTGTACAAAAATAAATCCCACTTTTGGAAAAAGCATGCATTGACATATTAATGGAACACTACACTCAAAAGATTAACAAATCTTAACCTTCAGGGTGACAGAACTTTTGTTTTCTTCTTTACACTTGTTTACAGTTCAGTATTTTTTAAATGACAATAATTCAAACATTTAAAAAATGATTTAAATGACATTTGAAGAATGATGCTCTTGCATTTTGGGAAAACAGTGCAAAAACTGGAGAGGAAAAAGGCAGGAAGGAAGGGAGGAAGAAAGAAAGCAAATGCATATACTCAGGGCTGGGAGTTAGGAAGCTTAGGTTCCAGACCTGGCTCTGCCCCTAAATGCCCCAAACTATGATCCTAGGAAGGCTACCTTCCCATCTTGGGCCTCAGCTTCCCCATTTATCACATGAAGGGTTTGGACTATTTTAGTTCCACGCAAAGGCCTTTCCTGGGATGTCCCAGGATCTCTGAGTAACCTTCCAGACTGGAAGAGGAGACCTTATTTGATGACCTTGGTTGTGGCCATGGCCCCATTCCTATAATCCCTTAACTTCCATCCTGGAGCCTGGGGGTGGGCAAAGGCCTTTGCTTTCAGTGCAGAGAGAGCCCAGGAGTCTGGAGCCAGCTCATTCCTAGCTCTGGATGGGCTGTAAGGTCAGGAATCTACTTCTGTCCCAGATTCAGGCCAGGGATGCTGCAGGAAGGTCTTGATCAAGCTGCTTGGTAGTCAGGGCTGAAGACATCCTGAGGACGGAACTGGTTCCCCATCCCCATCAATCCTGTGCCTCTTACCCATTTCTGATTCAGCAGGGGGGATGCTAGCAAGAAGTCCCCTAGCCAGGGCTCTCTGAAGCCACACCTGCGGAAGTCCCCGGGGAACAGTGGGGCTCATAGTGGGGGGGCCAGTGAGAAGAGGAAACCAAGGGAGAGGGAAGAGAGGAAGCACAGCTTATCTTCCTTCCCCCACATCCTGCTTTCTCCCTCTTTCTTCTTTTGCCTTCATTTCTCTCTTGTCCTACTTTTCCATCTCCACCTCTCCCTACCTTTCCATATCCATCTTTGGTATTCCTGGAAGCACTTCTGTGTTGTCATTCATTCATTCATCAGAGCACTGACTGAACACCTACAGGTGCCATGTGCGGGCAAGTACGCTGTGCTCAGAGCACTCAGTCTGAGTCAAGCTGGAAGAACCTCAGAGCTCATGTGCTCACACCCATACAGACGGGAGAAACTGAATCACAGAGAAGCAACGTGAAGTGCCCAAAGTCCCTCAGGAAGTGTCCACACCTGTTCCCACCCCTTCAAATGTCTGTTACATGAATAGGTCTAAGCCCCTCCCATAGGGGAACAACCTCCCACACCTCGCCCTCCCCACAAAACCACCAAATACAGCCTCTTAGATGTCAAGTGGAGGTGAAAGGAAAGGCATTTCAGGCCCTGGGAAGAGCACATGCAAAGGCCTGGTGGGTCAAGGGCATGATAGGTAATGTTATCATAGGCCTGCATCCACTGCTGGGAGGTCATCCTGTCTTGGGCAATGCCCTCTGCCCCAGGCCCCTTCCCACTACCGTGCCTACTGTGCTATTAGGTGGTCATCCGTTTTTATTGGCTACTGCCAGGCTATCCATGATGATGCCACACAAGGGAACCAATGAAACGTAAGACCTCCCTCCATCATGGCCTACCTCATCCCTCCAGGCAGACCCCTAGGGTTCGATCCACCCACTCCTCTGCCCTTCCTGGCTGCCCAGCTCCCTTTCCTTGATAGGAGGCCATGGTGAGCACAGCTGGCATCCTGGGGGGTCTTCCCCAGCACATCTGGGGCTCAGAGCCAAATACAACTAATCCCAAGGGCTCATGTCCTGAAACTCACTGCATAATCTCAATTTTCTGATGGTGATGAGGAGAGCAAGCTCTTGGGGCCTCAAGAGGAGGAAGCAGGGATTGGCAGGCAGGCAGGGCGGCCAGCCTGCAGATGGGGCATGGGGCACCAGGCTCTGCCTTCCACTGGGGACCCTCGAGCTCAGACAGGACCTGAGTGAGGTGGGATCACGGTTGTTGGCAGTGGAGACTGTGGCAGAGACTGTCCTCAGGGCTGTGGGCTCAGACCAGGGGAAAGAACACCGCTCTGTCCTGGGGAAAACCCCCATCTGATTAAACCTCAGTTTGGTTTTAAAGCAGTGTTAATAGAACTTTCTGTGATGATGGGAATGTTCTAGATCTGCATGGTTCAATATGATGTATCAGCTACATGTGGTACTGAGCACCTGATAGGTGCCCATTGCAACTGAAGAACTGAGTTTTTCATGTTATTTCATTTTAATTCAAATTTACACAGCCACAGGCTAGTGGCTACCACACAGGACAGGAACAGCGCATAGTAACACTGCTGGTCTCCCTTTTCAACAAGAAGAGGGCAGGCCTCAAGTCAGAGCTTTCTGCACACAGTAGTTTCTGGGTAGAATCTAACAATAGTTTTTTGTGATATTTTTATGGTTCTGATCTATTTGTAGAGTGTGATACTCATCGTCCTTTTATAAGAGCATTAGTTTCCTTGAAGTCAGTTTTTTAAGGTGCTTTCGTATGAAGTAAAATATTAAGGAAATTGGGCTGCAACCAAAATCACGAATGCAGTTAGCAAATAAAGTTCGGGGAGCTTCGGATACGAGCTCTTGCCCACCTTCGGTGTCCACGTATGCCCCATATGTGTCCATCCATGCCCTTGCCCTCCAAATTATTCACAGGTTTCCAGACTCATCATGGAACTATATTTCCACTTTGTCTCCCTCGTCTGTCCTTCCTGCTCCTTATTCAGCACAGATCTGGAAATTCTGTGGGCCCAGAGAGGTGCTCAGACCAAAGCCCAGACTGGGGCAGGCAGAGGTCTCTGTTGTTTGAAAAGATCTGTAATGACCCTGTAGGAGGTTGGCAGTTGCTATAACAACACTCTGGATGCTGAGTGTGGAGAACAAGGTTTTGTCCCACTAGCTGGGAGAACTAGAGGACAGTCCATTTGTAACGTCAGGCCCCTGACAAAGATCTCTTGCCTCTCCACCCAGCCCAGACTAGGGGAAGAGATCCTTTTGGGTCTGTGCCATTCTGCCCTGTGCCAACCTCATGACAGGTCTGTGAAGCTATTGGCTCTTTCACAAATAGGGAAAATGAGGCTCAGAGAGGTTTAGTAACTTAATGGAGGCCACACAGCCAGCAAGCCCACACTCATTCCTGGAGAGAGATGGGGAGGGAGTTTGGGGACCCTCTCGGGTAGCTCTGTTCTAGTCAAGAGCCCTGGTCTGGGGGGCCTGACACCTGGTTCTGGGCTTTGTCTCTCCCTTAGTTTGTGGCCTTAGACAAGTCAGTGATGAGTCAATGACAAGGTAATGATACGTCCCTGCATGCCTCCCTGGACCGCTGTGAGAACGGAATGCAGTGAAGAGTGTGGGAATAATTTGGAACTTGCAAAGGGCACGTGCAGGAAGATGATGAAGCCAACAAAGAAGGGAAGGGGGGCACACGACCGAAGCAGCATGGGAGAGGGGACTCACACTGCTCCGTGATGCCTTCCCCACCTGCTCTGGGAACCCCTCAGCCTCAGAGTCAACTTAACCAACAGGATTGAGTGGACTTGGCCACAGAGAGGCCCTGCTGGCCGGGGCTGAGTCCTCCATGTGCTGAAAGCTGGCTGCCCCTTGGCAAAGCCCAAGCAGCATGAGAACAGGGACGTGAAGGGACCGTGGATGTGGAAGCACATTCATTAAACAAGAGCAGGATCTTGTGTGGGTGGTAGGGGAGCAGCTTCCCGGCCAGCGGCAGCTTTGGGCCTCCTGCTTCCGGGCAGCAGTGAGAATGGAAAGGTCCCAAGGCGAGTGAGTCAGCGTGGGTGCTGGTCTGGAGATCTCCCCGAGAGAGAGACACGGTGAGGGGGCCTCTCTCTGGGTTCACAGATCCTGTCTCTGCTTAGATATGTGGGGAGTCCAATACAAAGCAAGAAAGAAACACACCCTCAGTTTGGGGCCATTCGGTCTTATTGGGGAGTAGCAGCCTCTGTCCTAGGAAGCTCCCCATCTGATGGACGAGGTACCCCTGTCCTGGGCATTTCCCAGTCTAGATGGAGGGTACACTGCTTCCAGGTGAATTGGGGTCAGGACAGGAGTAAAACACAAAGACAGCTAAAGATTTGAAAGAGACAGCGAGCAGCCTGAGGCCAGAATGACGGATGGGAGGGGTGACAGGAGCAATTTGGTTTGTCAGAGCTTCCAGGTGGGCAGGAATGAGGTCTGCTCACACCACAGTCCAGCCCAGGCCAGGGTGATAGAGGTAGGTAGAAAATCGCTGGGGGGCGGCTTTTGCCATGGCCCACCCAGCCCTGCCCCCCCTCCTTACAAGCCTGCCAGCTTTCAGGGCCGCCGACTCGGGAAGCCTCGGCCACACCAGTGAGGCTCCACCACCAGGGGCCCTGCCCACATGTTCACATTCACCCGCCATGCCGCGCAGTTCCCTGTCCAGCTCTCGGCCCCCTTAAATGATGCAGCCAGGCTGTCTCACACCTCCACGCCTTTGAACTTGAGCTTCCTTTGCTGGGAAAGGCCTCACGCCCTCTCACGGGGCTCACTCCTCATCCAGCGGAACCTGACTCACAGGCGGCCTCCTTCAGCAAGGCTTCCGGGGCGCAGGCAGGCTGGAGTCAGTGCCCATCCTCTGGGCTCTCAAAGCTCATCAGGAGACACCAAACTTCTCTGTTTGTGAATCTCTCAGTCCTACTGGACCAGGAGATCCGGAATGGAGCAGAGACTGTGCCTGGCACACAGCAGATGCCCAGTCAAGAATTCTTAGATGAACAGGGCTTGGCAAAACGATTATGAAGTTCCTTTGGAGCTCTCACCCGCTGAAATGATCATCAGCCTATACTGCTACCCAGCACTCTCCGGTCTGCAAGCCCACCCATTGGTCCAGTAGAGCCTCTCCCCATAACCCTGGAGGGTCAAGCAGGCAGTATGCCCCATTTTACAGATGCTTAATGCAGTCCTGGGGCAGTAAGGCTGGAAAGAAAAGCCAGGACTCAGGACTTCCAGCCCAGTGAAAGGCAACTTGGCTACGGTGAACTCCAACGTGTTGGAGAATTACAGTTCCAATCATGAAAATGAAGGTGGCTTATTCTCCAGCCCCACCGCCAAACTTTCCCTGTTCTCCCTTTGCCAGGGGAAAAGCCTTGCAGTGAGATGGTCACAATTTCTGGACCTATTGACCTCTCAGCAGGCACGAAGGGGCTGACTCATCTCCAGATCCTGTCCTCCTAGATCTGGGGAAGTCAACAGATGTGTGGGGTTCTTCTCTCAGCTCCTCTGACTCAGAGACTCCTTCCACCCTTGTTCTGAGCTACCCCCTCCCTGCTGCCTCTCAACCCAGCCCTTATTACAGTTTAACATAGGCCCAGCTCTGAGCTGCGGCAGAGAAACGAATCACATAATAGTTGATATGCGTTTTAATCAAGTAATTCGGGCAGAGCAGAGAGCTGGCGAGTGTGGACCGGGCGTCTCTGAATACCAAACAGGCTTGGGCGCAGGTCTAGGAAAATGGAAAAGTCATTTACAGCTCAGCTGGGGGCCCAGGGAGCCGGGCCAAGGCGGGAGTCCTCACGGCCCCTCCAAGCAAACTGCTCAACTGTAACCAGTGCGTGGTGCGTGAGGCTCTGTGGTAATGGCTGCGGGAGCCAGCTGCCCTAAAGGGCTGGGAATGGGGGCTCAAACAGGGAGGCGGGGCTCACTCCCCAAGTTAAACCTTCCTGAAGGTGACCCCTTCTGTCCACTTCCTCTGCCCGAACTTCTCTTGGATGTGCCACCCGTGTGCCCAGACCTCAGACCTGGCACCGGTCCTTAGTACCCCTGTCTCTGCCTTCACCCAGCCCAGCACTAAAGTGGGGAGATTCAGAATCCCTGTGAGCTCTGAACCCCCACACCCTTCTGCTGGCACTTCTCCCTGGGCTCTAGCTATTGTAGACCTCTGCATGGACTGTACCTTCCGCCTGGAGCCCCTCCCGTGTCCCTCTTGGCCTGCGGTTTGCATCTGGCCAGGCCAACGTGTAGAGCAGGGCATTTAAGAGCACAGACTCCTGATGCAGTTTGCCCCAATTCTGTGGACGCCACACAGGGAAGACAGGGATAACAGTAGACTCCCCACCCACTTTCCTTGCTCGGCACTTTTCCACCACACACATCACCATCAGATATACTTATTTTATTGTCTGCCCCTCACGTCCTGGCCATCCCTAGAGCTCCACGAGGGTGGGTGTTCTCATCCTTTTTGTTTATGGCACAGTTGCCAGCACTTGGCACAAAGTGGACACCCAAGTATTTGCTGAATGAATGAGTAAGCATATTAAGGTACATGAAAAAGTGATCAGTAAATGTGAGCTTCCATTAATCCTCAACCTTTCCGGCCAAGCTTGGGATCACCTCTTCCATCCAAGAAGCCTTCTCTGAGGCACCTTCTTCCCCCTGGGCCTGAGGTCCCCACCTCTGTGCTTTTATGGCTGAGACAGCAAAACTGTCTGCTCTCTATTCATTTCAGTCCTGCTCTTTGGAGGCCTCCCTGGGGGTCAGGAGGCACTGCCTGCCCAGATGGGATCCAAGTAAGTTCTGTCTGACTCTAAATCTGTGCTATTTCTCAGCGACCGAGATGAGTCAACGGGCCCAGCTTTACCCTCCCAGCTCAGGGCAGAGTGTCATTAGAAAGCCAAGGTGGAACTCTCACTTCAGTCCCAACCTAAACTGGACAAAACCTCTTCTCCAGGAAGTCCTGTTCTAACCCCTCCAGACTGCCTTTCTTTTTTTTTTCCTTTAAACTCGGAACCAAAGGTAGGTCATTTGCATTACAAAACATGGGGCCCCTGTGAAGTGATCACTGATGTGGCTTCTCAGCAATGGCACAGTACTGATCTCAGGCACTAGAGGGCACTCTTTATACATTTCTGCCAGAAAGGGGCATATCTAGGAAGAAGGAAGTAGTACTGCTTGAAATGGTACTGTATAGTTGCATTTCCAGAATTCAGAGCCGTGTTTTCTCATGATGGATCTAGAGCTCTTTCTGCACTGAATCATGGACAAGCACAAGTAACATGTGGATGAGAAGAGAGGGTTTGTAGAGGGCTGGAACCGTGGGTGCAGAGAATTCAAAACTAAGGTTCCCTTGCCTTAGGCAAGCTCTGAAACTGAAGATGTCACAAGGGCCCTTCCAACTAGGGCTCTCTAACCTGCTGGTATCATGCAGCGAATGTGAAGTTCTGCAAGGGGACATCAGCTATAGATTACGAGTGGGGAGAAGGTAGGTCATTTCATGCAGGTGCTTTGAAGACAGGAGTAAGCCCATTGTAAGAGGAACTCAGCTCACCCTCCCCTTTTACACAACTCCTGTAACTTTAAGTCAGTCTGGGAAATAATCACCAGTTTTCCTTTACTTCTTCATGGGGCTGTTTCAGTCATTTACCCACTGAACTCATTTCATGATAGAAAGAACAACGCTTGGTGCCAGGCAGAGAGAGCAGAGCTCACTATGTTAGCTCCATAAAGGGAACTTGCCAATTGGGTTCTGCCTGTGTGGCCTGGGCAGCCGCTGAGGCACTGGGTTGGGGATGGGAAGAGTAGCGTGGGGTCTCAAGGACCTGGGTTTGGATTCTGGATCTGCCTTCCATGAGCTATATATGCTAGATGTGGCGTTTAACTCCTGAGCTGCATTCCCCTGATTTCCAAAATAGGGACAGTGGTGGAAGCCAAAGGGGAAGGGAAGAGAAGAAAACTGGAGGCTGACCTCTGAGAGGGTTACTGGGTGCCTGAAGGAGGAGCCAGCTATGACTCCCAGACCCAGTTGCACCTCTCATGCAGACAGAAGCCTGGCAGGTGGGGAGCTGGCACTCTGGGCTCAGTCCATGACCTGCTATATGACCTCAAACATGTTACTTGTCCTCTTGAAATCTCCATTTCTACATTTACCCACTGGCAATGTGAACTGCCATCTGCCTATTCTGCAGGATAGGGTGTGGCTACTTGAATGGGAGTCTCGAGAAATACTAAGTGGTGTCTCTGATATAATTACCACAGTCTACTCCCATCCTAACTCAGGAAAGTTACTTCACTCCTCTGAGCTACAGTTTCATCTGTAAAATGAGAAAAAGAACAGCACCAACCTTATAGACATCGTGTACAAAGATTAAATGAGTTATTACAAGACGAGGGCTTATAAACAGTGCCAGGTACAGAGTAAGAGCTCAGTGTATGTTAGCTATTATTATTATTGCTGTTATTATTATTGGTGCCTGCAGACAATGAGAACTTAACTTACTTCTGTATCCCCCAGAGACAAACACATTTTCCTGGCACAAAATGCAAGGGCAAGAAATGAATGCACACATGTATGAATGAATGAATGAACAAATGATTGAACGAATGAATACCCCTTTCTCATCCCTTCCTTATTCTCCTACGGTGGGGAGGGTTGCACTAACACAGCTATGCCCACGGACCCCCATCTACCATCCTCTCCCCAGGGGAAGCCATCCTAGATGCAGATGGTGCCCACAGATGGGGCAGGTCTCAGGTAAGTGACACAGATGGGGCACATGTCCTGGCAGGCACTAAGAAGCCAAGGAGGGAGACAGGCCCTCAAGAAGCTAGGCCCGGGGAGGCCAGGGGTAAGGACTCAAACCAGAGACGGGGAAACAGCAGCAGCTGGGGTCCCTGAGGCCACATGAAGCTGCCCTGCTGGTGGTAAGGAAAAGGGCAGCCGGGCCACCCGTCAGCACCCCACAAAACCTCAATGAAAGGACCATATGCCTGAGAAGTCAAGCCTGCCCTGACCCTCCTTCTCTTCCTCCCCGTGCCCCTTACCCCTCCTCAGTGCTGGAGCCCTGGGAGACACGGGGCCTGTAGCCAGTTGGAAAGTCATCAAAGGAGGCAGAGATGGAAAATGGCTTCAGGGCCCCGGCCCCTGCCTCCCTCATCCACTGAACCTCCACCTCCAGGCTCAGTCCTGAGGAACGGCTTCAATCTGGGGCTCACTGTATCCTGAAGACTGGGTTCTGTGATCCCAGAAGGTCTCCTATGGCGGGACTGGGCATCAAGGCCACAGGAGAAAAGACAAAAGTAGCCGCTAATGTGTTTTGAGCTTACTATGTGCCTTCACTGCACCACTGTACCCTAAGGGAAGAGTGTTAATCATTAGCCCCATTTTACAGATAAGAAAACTGAGGCTCAAAGGGGTAATGAACTCAATGGCAGAGGGACAGTTAAACCTAGGCAGCTGGCCCCAGAGGAGACACCTGCGAGCCTGGCATTCAAGGTCATCCTGCACTGGCTCAAATGTGCCTTGCCCTGCAGGCCACTTCCAGGCCTTTGACCTTTGCCACAGCCTGGATGATTCTCCAAACTACTTCCTACTTCCCCCATCCTTGACCCTGCATACGAAGTCTGCTAGGCTATGAAGCTCTCCATGACTGCCACACCCTGGGAGCTCGCCTTGAACCCTTGTGCCATTTGCCCCCCTCTCAGCACTTCGCATCAGCTGCTGCTGGAGACCGACATTTAACCTCTGATACACATGTTCTGTTTACCAAATACACTTTATTATCCAGTTTGAAAAAAGTTTATTTGAACTCCGAGAGTGTGGGAACTGGACCCCACTCCTAGGGTAGAAATTGTGCCTTCAACAGTCAGACTGGGAGCTTCTTGAGGATGGAAATTCTATATCCCTATTATAACAGGGCATGACCCTGCCCTGGGTAAAAGCTCTGTGGTGCCCATCTTTCTAGAATGTTCTTAGCAATGGTCTCTAATAGGTAGCCATCAGTTTAACAAAGAAACTATGGACTTTGTCAAGACCACAGTAAGAACTGATTCGAGTTTCCCCAAAATTATGGACTCTCTCTCAGGATTCTGGGCTGATTTCTTTTCCGTCAGGAGTCATTTCTATCCATCCAACTGCTATCTATCCCCACCCCCATCTTTCTTTAAATAGTCCTCCTCCCAGAAAACCCCAAAACCTAACACTATGTTGCATATCAAGATGCATGGAGACGTACGTGCCCCACAGGTATTTACTAGGCACCTACCAGTCACCCCCAGACCCACACTGATAAAAGCTACAGCATTCAGTGTCTACCACAGCAGAAACAAGCAGGCATCTCAGATTCTTGCGCCTTTTGAAGAGAACCACTGCCTCAGAGGTGGGCCGTGCTGTGGCTTGTGTCCCAGGGCAGGGATGCGAAAGCCAAGTAGGGTCCTTGGAAAAGCAAGCGAGAACTTCCCTGCCAGTAGGTGAGTTGCTTTAATGGAGGCCAGCCTCCCTCCTTAGGAACGAAGAGCTTCACCTGGGAAACATACCTAACGGACACACTTCCCCTCTGCAGGGGAAAAGCCATCAGCTTGAGTTCCTTCTCCACCTAGTCCTACCTCCAGCAATTCTAGATTAAAATGCAAATAGTCACCACAGAATTGTCCCTAACCTGGCTCAGGCCCCCAGCGTCCTGGCCAGATGAAGGGACTATCACCTTGTCCAGAGGAAGGTCCCCAGGGAGCTTATGGGATGGTTGGAAAGACTAGGGGGCTCTGGATTAGAACCCTGAAGCTTGTCCCTGGCATTGCCTCCAACTTGCTGTGTGACCTTTGACAAGTTCTAAACCCCTCTCTGAGCCCATTTCTGCCATCTCTAAAGCCCAGAGATCCCCCTGGATCTTTAAGAATAACCCTGAGAAGCGGGCCTCGGCTGTATCTCATTTACTCATTACTTTACAATCCAGAGCCCAGTACAGTTCCTGGTACATGGTAGGGCTTTCAATAAAAGCCTATTGTTCGATGAAAGAATGATGGATCGATGGGGATGGCAAGGAGCTCCAGGAGGAACTGGGATTCTAAGTTAGGGGTACAGTGTAGGCTACAGGACATCCTGAGATCATCTGATTCTTATGGGGGTAGGGAAGGAGGGATTTCCTGATCTTCATGTTCTGCCTGGGGACAGCCCTGCTAGGCCCCTCTTCCTCTCTTAGGGGAAAAGGATGGGGAAGGCTTATCCTCCCCTCCCCTGGCCAGTCCTGGGCCCCTGGTGTCTCCGGCTGGTCGCTGGGCAGCCAGAGGCCTTTCATGGTGCATTCTTCCGCCGCCTCCTCCCCACCCTCTCCCCCCAGCAACCTCATCCTGTGGCGCTCCCATCAATCTACGGCAGCCCAGCCTCTCCAGCTGGCCTGGCTGGGCTGTTCCCAGGCAGAGTAGGTCCATAGTGGAAGGTGGTGGAAAAATGTGGACAAATTTCTGATTTGCAACACTCTGGGAAAGAGTTTATTGCCATTGTTTGAGGACGAATGTATAAATAAAGCAAGGCAAAGATTGCAGGGGGAGGCTGATGAAAGGCAGAAAACGAGAAATTTTATGGCCATAAGGAGCGTACTCTAATGGTGATTTTTGAGGCACTGGACCATGGTAGTTACTTAGCCAAATGATCGCTGTGAAGCTGGGCAAGGCGGCTTATTTCTTAATTACTGTTACGTATTATGTCAGGCGGATGCCCTAGTCCTGGACAACTTGGTCCTGAGGCAGACATGGGCTGGGAGCCAGGTCCCAGTGCTGGGATGCTGTGGGCTGATGGCAGAGCCGTCACCTGCACCCATCTAGGGCAGGGGGCCCCCAGGATCTGCTGCCCTCTCTCCCCTGCCCAGACTCCTCTCCCCACATATTAATTCATCCACTCAACAGATAGGTGTTGAACACACGTAGGTTCTGAGATAGCTATGGATGACACAGCAGAGAATGAAATGGACATGATGTCTGGCTTCAAAAGACATGTGCAAAAGCAGCCACAAAATATATTTATATAGATATATGTATATATTTACAAAAGACTCATCTGCAGCTCTCTCACTCTGAGACTGTGCAAAATAACTCAGAGGACAGGACAGACAGAAGATGCCGGGGGGACAGGTCATGTCAGAGGATGGGGGGAGAAGAGGGATGGCTGTGACATGCTGTGTCAGCTGGACCAGGTACATGGTGTCCTCGAGCTTATTGCTTCTCTGTAAAAAAAAGGGGTGATACTAAGTGGTCCCCTTTTGCACTTGACATCTTATGGGTCTGTGATTCTCCTGCTCTTGGAATTGGCAGGGCTGACTTTTCAAAGGTCATCAGGCCTTGTCCTGTTGGACACTTTCACCATAATGCTTCACTGCTGTCATGTAATCAGTAATAGAAGGAAAAGCAGGGTCCAGTTTATTGAGGGTCCCTTATGTGCCAGGAACTCAACAGGCATTACGCCCTCCCATGGAACCCTCACAACTGTCTCAGGGGCCAGTGCTCCTTCGTTAATGCTCAGAAAGGTGGGGAGGCTTGCCCAGATGCTGGGTGGTAAAGCCTCCATTCAAACCCAGGCAGGTCCCACACTAGTGCCAACAGATGCACTTTAAGTTAAGACACCTCCACAGCATCTTCTAAACCAGTGGTTCCCAAGCATTAGGGCACCAGAATCCCTTGGAGGGCTTGTGGAAGCACAGATTGCTGGGCCCTGTGTAGGCATTTCTGATTCAGTAGATGGGCCAAGAACTTGCATTTCCAACAAGTTCCCAGGTGATGCTGACCCTGCGGGAGGGTGCCGCACTCGGTGAACCACTGTTCTGCAGAAATTCAGAGAAAATGAGCAACAGCAAACAAACAAAAAAGCATATGCTGCTCTGTGAGAAGGGAAAACCGTCCAACTCTTCCTACCTATTATCAGATGGAAAGAGAGGGAATGAAGGAAAATGCCAAGCCTTCAGCCCCGCATGGCTTCAAAATCCTGGATCTCTTTCACACTGGGGTGTGGGAGGGGAGATGCTCAGCCTGAGCCTGGCCCGGCCAGGGGAAGCTCGTATGTGAACTTCCTTCTCTGTGATCCCTGCTCCTGCAACGTGGCATCGTGGCTGGGCCATCAGATTCTTGACAGACCACAGTCTGGGATGCCTGGAGTCTAACCAGGACCCAGCTTCCCACCCTTCTCTCCACCCTGGCTCCTACCTAAGTTCTCTATTCCTTCTCCCGCCATCTTCCCTTGGTGGTCAACAAACAGATTGTGTCACTGGTATTAACAAGGGGAAAGAGCTGTTGTAGTATCAGGGAGTGGCCTTTAAAATGCTGAAATCAGGGACCATGCCTGTCATCTGCCTCGCAGCTTGAATTATTTGGAGGCGTAAGGTTTCCACTCAAGGAGGACAAGCATTTTAATGGGTTCGGTTTGCTTTATTCCTAATGCCCAGAAGAGGGCTTGACCCATGGAAAAGCTCAGCATACATTTGTTGAATGAACGAGTGAATGCATGTGTGCATGAATGAATTACCTCTTTCTATACGCCCGGATCTGTGCAATTACTTGCAATGTTCCAACAGATGCCTACGACAATGTGCTCTTCTAGCCAACATGATCGTTGATGAGTATGCTAGGATCATCTTGCCCTCATCTCATGAGAAATGGATTTATGCAATGCCAGACACCAGGCCCCACACTGAAAGCCCCAGCTAGCCAGCCGAACAGTTCCAAGAGGTCTGGAAGATCGACACTTTGTAAAACCTCCACACAGGTACTTCACTGAATTCCCCCATCTACATCCAGATATTTGGTCCACTCAGAGGCGGCCCAAATGCAAATGTGGCATCACAGTGATGTTAACGATGGCTGCCAAACAGCCTCCACTGCCCGTGGAATCCCTCAGCCCCCCTGGATTGTGATCACCTCACTGCAAAGATTCAGGACATCTTGGGATATGGGTGGCTGGAAGGAGCCAGTTTTTAAAGGAGTTAAAATCCAGTTTGATCTTGCTGCTTATGCCTTTTCTAGTTTGACGTATTTTTGATTAAAAAAATTTTTTTTTTGATCAATAAAAATAAAATCTGTTACGGCCTGGGGCAATTATTGTTCTGGGCCCAGTTTGCTGAATCTTGATAGAATAAATAATGTTATTTTCCCCAAACGTGGCCAGCCATGGGTTAGTTCTATTAAACTAGTGGGGAGGGGTGGAATCTGAAAACATACAGGGCAAAGTCATGCTTTTAGACGGGGAGGGGTTGGGTTTCCAAGTTCTGGAAAACAAGTGGTCCTCTCCATGGAGAGAAAGCAGTGATAACGGGCATCTGTGATCTGTGGGCATCTGGCTCCAAGTACTGTGCTTGGCATGCCTAACTGGTGTCATCCTCCAACACTCAGGCCGGGCAGGCATGGGTATTAAAGCTGTTGTAAGGATGAGACTCAGAGAGAGGCAATGACTTATCCATGGTCACACTGTTGTATGTGGCTATGCCAGAACTTAACCCCTTAACTACTTATTTGCTAGTGTTAGCTGTGGTCCTGCTTGTATATGTGCATGTGTGTGAACATGTATTACAATTCCAAGGACTTTTACTGTCTGTTCTGTATTTCTGCATGAAAGAAAAGGTTGATCTGTCCTGCAAGAGGATGGGGAGGGGACCACTTGGGGGGGGCCTCAGAGGCTGGGAGCTGAGCTAGATGTATAATGCCAGGAGCTAGAGGACCTGGGGCCTAGGTTCAGAAGGTCTAGGGTGAAAGAGGGGCGATGGGGAGAGGAGATTCTGAAAGTGAGGGAACGATCAAGGGAGTCTGGAGATGAGGAGGGTGCTGGTGTTGGGGGGTGCGGAAGCTGGCAGCCGCTGGGGATGAGGAAGGGCAGAAATAAGCAAACATTGAGCATCTAGTGTGTGCTGAGCTCTGCTCATACATTCCCCCATTGCAATGACACCAATAAGAATGTTATCATTCCCATTTTAAAACGAGGAAAGAGAGGCTCGTGTTAAGCCACGAACTCTAAGACGTAAGGCAGAGCTGAGTTGCAGGATTCGAATCCAAAGCAGCGGAGCCTTCCAAGACGCTGGAAGGAGAAATGCCCCAACCCCCTCCCCCGAAAGCCCAGCGCTGACCCTCGCACACCTCCTCCCGCTGGGCCTGCCGCCCCTAGCCCCAGCCTCCGGCTTTCCTCCCTCCCAGACGTGGCCGCCTGCCCTCTAATTAGATTCCCCTGGAAATAAGAGCGCATTGTATAGTTCTGCTAAAGGCAAACTGATTTTACCATTTCTTTTCTTTCCTCCTCTTTAATAGCTCACAATGTCTCAAGGAGGTTTTACTTATAGTCTGCACACTGGAAAATTATTCTGTCTCTCATGCACTCATTTTTCTCTTGAGGAAAATTGAAAACTGGATTTCTCCTCCATCACTGGCCCCCTCTCTTTGCCTATCTTGTGCCCAGAATATTCTAGTCCTTGGCCTTCTCTACCTCGAAAGCAAGGCCCCCTCCCTTCCTGCCCCACAGCTCGGAAAGGCTGGCAGCCCCAGATGATCCTGGGAACAGTGAGGAGTCTTTCAAAAGTTTAGAAAGCAGGCAGGAGGGAGGGGGAGAGGCAGGCGGTGGGGGAGCAAAGCGGTTTGCTCCACTCTGAGATGCATTTGCCTCCAGAGAACTGGACTGGCTCCAGCACTTTTGAGGTAGGAGTTGGGTGAGGGTGGAGCCTTTATTGGTCCCATCGGGTTCCCGTTAAGTGTCAGGGAGTAAATCATAAACAAATGGGTCCTATTTCCATTTCTGAAGGCGTCTCCAGTGCTGCCTTGGCCTCCGCATTTCAGGGCACATCCCTATAAGTGGTGCCTGATGGGGCCGGGAGCCAGGTGGATGGTGTCACTCAGGCTTGGGCTGTGGTCTGCATAGCCTGCAGCCCCCGCTGGCCGGCACTCTCCAGGCCCCTGGCCACACCAGCTAGTGACTGAGATGGGTGGACAGACGGATGCCCTGGGGGACTGTGGATCTGGGCTGCAAGTCTCAGGTTTCATGAATTAGGGTTTGAGAGCTCCCTGGGGGGAAGCAAGAGGGTGGAGGAGGGGCTTGGCTGAGAACAAGGGCCTGGGCTGGCTTGACCGCATCCATGGGCTGAGAGGGTGGGGAGGAGCGGAGCAGGTCCCCAGGCCTGGGCTCTCAGGACAGGTGGGAGAAAATGTCCTTGGCACCCTGAGCAGGGCAGCCAAAGGTCCCCCAATCCTGGCTCCATTTCCCCACCTCTTCCGCTTCCCAGCTCCTACGGCCCCTGCTTCTTTTATGAGGGTTACAAATGGGAGAAAAACTCAGCCACGCTGGGACAACTTTTTGCCAGGTGCCAAAGTCTGGTAACAGCACCACCACTTTATAGACAAGGGCTCTGGAATGCAGAGAGACCATCACAGTGGTCACTACCGCTCACAGGCTGTGCTTCCTATGTCCCGGGCACTCCTAAGGGCTTTTTGTGGACTAGCTCATTTACCCGTTGCAACGTGTCACAACTGCCATCATCCCATTTACAGATTAAGAAACCAAGGCTCAGAGAGGCAGAGTGTGGGGTTGATCTCAGGTGTGGTGCAGGCACCACCAGCATCCCTGTTGAGGATGGCTTCTCAGGACGGACTTCATCTCTAAGGTCTGAGCCCCCCTTTTATCAGGAGAGCCCACTGGCTCAAGCTTAGCAGCAACCTGAGAGAGAATTTAGTCCCAATTCATTGTCTTACAGATGAGAAAAGTGAGCCCAGAGAAGTGATGTGACTGGCCGGAGGTCACACGGCAGGTCAGTGGGCCAGCAGGTGCTGGTGTCAGGCCCCACTTTAGTCCTAGACACCTGCAGGTGCTCTGGGTATGTCAGCAGAGCGGGGAGGGGTGGCTGGCAACAGTGTCCCCAGACAGGGTTTGGCTGAGGGTACTGCCACTAACACCATTTTAGAGGAGTCTTGGGCTGACTTGGGACACAGGCTCTGGAGCTCTAAAGATGCCCTAGATTCCTCCTGGGCCTCTCGTGCCAGCCCCAGAGCAGCTGCTGCCCCCAGTCTGAAGGTGCCCTGGAGCTGGGAGGAGGGAAAAGGAGGCAGTGTGAGGCCAAGTGCCAGGAATGGAGCCGTGTCCAACCAGGCTGGGGACCCGGAAGTATCATGCCTTTGTTCCAGCTTGGGACTACAGGCTGCCTGTAAGGTATTGCTTTGGAGACCAAGATCTGCGGGTTGGAATCCTGGGTGGCCTCTGGCTGGTTATTTAGCCTCCCTGAGTCCCAGCATCTGGGAGGCAGGTGGGTGCTCAGGCAAATCAAGGGTCTGGGGAAGGGGAGGCAAAGGAGAGACCCCTGTCCCTCAGTCCCCAACCCCTCCAACGGCCCCCAAGGAAAACCGACACAGCCGCTTGCCACATCCTTGTAGGCCCCGACATGTTGCAGGAAGAAACTTGAGGAAGACGGGCCTGGTCTGGGAAGGGTGTCAGCAAGGGCTTAGTCACTGTTTGTCGAAGGTTACCTAAGATGTGTCCAAACAAGAACCAGGCCAGAGTCCTTCTCCAGGGCCTCCAGACACACTCACCTGCCCCAAACCAGGACAAAGGCAAACCTCCTCCTGGGGAAAGACCTGCCAATCCAGGAATCATCCAGGTTCAGGAAAAAGTTTATGGAAATGCATGCAAAATACTTGGCACTGAGCAGGCCACTCCATGAATGGAAGCCATTACTATTTTAACAAGCATTTAATGAGCACCTACTAGGTACCAGGTGCTGTGTCCTGGTCTCCCTTCCAATCTGCCTACAGCTCTGTGAGAGGGCTGGGGGGCGGGGGATCCCGGTTTTGCAGGGGAAGACTTGGAAGCTGGGAGGGTGGGGCTCACGCATCCCTGTGGCTGTAATACGGCTGACTCTGGACCAGGGGTTCTAACCAAAACCGTTCATTGGAATCACCAGGGGAGCTTTAAAAACTACTGCCCCTGCTCCCCCCTCCCCATTCTGAGGTACTGGGCTAGGGTGCAACTTGGGCACTGGGTGTTTTTTTTAAGTTCCTCCATGTAATCTCATGGGCAACCAGGGCTGAGAACCACTGCTCTAGGACTCCCGGGTTTTGCTCCAACTTTTCCATCTTCAAGGAATGCTCCTATGTTCCCACTGCAGCGTGGTTCAGATATACATGCAGGGAGAAGGGGTCAAGGAGATTTCAGAGAGGAGGGGAGCACTGGGAACTGGGAAAGGGGCATGTGTCCCATTGGCCTTGGCTGGGGGACGAGACGAGCAAAGATTGGACCCTCCCCAACCCTTGGTGCTAGCTGGGCTAGCTCAGGGCTGGGGGCTCAGACAAAACTGACAGGTGGGTAGGAGTTCCACCACCCTCCTGCCTCTACCACATTCTAGGAGCAAATCCACCCCTTCCCAACTCTCTCCCTCCTCCTCACCCCAGGATCTCATGGCTTGTAGAGACTAATAGGTCGGCATTTCCTTAAACCTAGTCTCAGGTCCTCTAACTGCATCCTCAGAATCCATCTGCTGGGGTTTGTTTGTCCTTCTTCTGCTCCCTTGTCATGTGAGGATCTCACTTCTTGGAAAAATGTCTCCCTATGTGGGGCCACTGCAAAGTCAGGGGTATGTGCAGACCGAAGCATCCTTTCTTCCCCCTGCAGCACTGGAAGGATGTAGGTGAAGCCTAGCCACAGAGTAAGCTTCTTCCCACCCCTTTCCTTTCTGTAGGATTTTCCTTGCCTAAGAACTTCAGAGTGGGTATTATAATTTTTCTCCCATTTTGCAGATGGGAACAGGCATATGGTGGTAAAAGCAGCTTGCCCCCGAGCTCCCATAGCCGGCTGTGGTAAGGTCAGAACTTGAACCTGGCTCCTCAACTCACCTGCTGAGCCAGGGGCAAGAAGCTGAGGTCTTGTCATCTTTAGATCTGCAGCAGGAGGGAATGAAGTCAGACCCAAGGAAGAACTGCCCAATGTTAACAGTCCTAAGTCCTAGAACCAGCTGCTATGGGGAAGCTGTAGAATGTCTCAGGGGCCTTTCTTGATGACCCCAAAGGACCCCTAGCCCCTAAGCCTACCACAGGAACCAAGCTCCCAGATACCCCCACCACCAAACTGTCTGGGTTTTTCCCCAGGTGAGTTGGAGGGGAAATTCAATACTGTTTTCTTTTCTCTGTATGTGCCAACAGCTTGTTTGCTCTGAGAGGCCCGTGAAGCCTTGGCTTCCCTGGTTTCAAATTGACTTTCAAAGCCTGTCTTCGGTGGAACACTGCCACGCACCACCTGGGTGAAGGGTTGAACCCCGAGGACTCTGCCAGGGAATGAATGGGGAGGTGTCTGGGCTCCGTACTTGGTCGGGTGCCTCCCACAGTCTCTGGGCCCCACCAACCCCACCCCAAAGCCTGTCCCACAGTCACTGGCTGGCATGGAATTTGCTCAGATTAGGGCTGAGATGGGCAAGGCAGGCTGCAGGCCCCCAGGGAGCCCTGAGGACACTGCTGGGCAGCTGTTAGAAGGTGGCACTTTGCAAATATGGTCACCTGCACCTTTAGCTCTTCTGGGGTCCATCTGTCACCCCCAGCCAGCACCGTCTCTGGAGAGCCCATGAGGTCCGTCCCCACAGGCAGAGCATGCAGGGTCTCCCCTAGACCACAACCAGACCATTGTGTGTAGGGGGAGGATGGGATCGAGGTTTGGGGTTGCAGAGCTGGGCTTTTTCCAAATTAAATGATTGTTTTGAAACAGGATGAGCTGAATTGGCACAGTCTCTGGGGAAAGGAGGGACAAATGAACCGCCCCCTTTGTTTCTTTCTTTCATTCTTTCATTCTTTCTTCTATAGGAAACTTCACCATTTCTGCAGCTGAAACATCACCCGAACCTGCCCTTGCCCATGTCTGTCTAGCTCCAGGCCCAAGACAGCTTGTTCCTCCATCTTCTACATTGGCCAGAGACCTGTGTAGGACATATGCCACTAGGGCTTCAAGCTGGGCCGATCTCAACCCCTCTGTCTGCGCCCAGGTTAACGGAGCACTTACAGTGACCAGGCTCTCTGCTAAGCTGTACACATGCAGAACATCACCTAAGCTGCTCAAACCACTCTGTAAGGGAACCACAGGTTGAACATGAGGAAACTGAGGCCTAGAGACATGAGGCAGTTTTCCCAGGAACACAGAGAAGAGCATGACTGGAACCCACGTCTCCCTGACTCTGGAGTCTTGGAGCTTAGCTGCCGCCGTATACTGCCAGAGAGAGGAGGCAGTTTTCTCAAGAACACACAGCAGAGCAGACTGGAATCTGGGAGCTTAGCTGCGGCCCTACGCTGTCATGGTAGAAGCACTGGGCACTAAGGGGCGGTGTCTCCAGCTGGGCCCGGTCAAAAGGCTGACATGTTTCCTGGGAAAGTTTTGCCAGTTGTATGTCTAGAGAGAAAGCAGGTATGTAGGGGAACAGGGAGTTTCTGGTCTCCCCTCCTCTGGATCTCACCTTCCTCATCTGTAAAATGGGAACATAGAACTAGATGGTTCCAAAGCTCTCCCCCAGGTCTGACACTCTATCACTTACTGTGTGACCCTGGGCTACTGATGTCACCCTTTGGGCTTCAATTTCCCCACGTGTAAGACAGGGCTGACAAGGCTACTTCATAAGGCTACTCTCACAGTCTTGGAAGAACTTTGTAAACTGTAAAGTGCTGGCCAAATGAGAGGGCTGTGATAACTTCTTCCGTGGACTTCCAGCATGGCTGCTTCACCCTCATCCCTGGGAGCAGCTCCTCTCCTCCACCCTCCCTCACTCTAGACTTTGTCTTCCCTTTTCCAGGTCACCAGCTCCCCATTTGTTATGCCTCCTGGCCTCCTCCCGGTTTGGAAGATTCTTAACAGTTGGGAAGGAAAACCCCAGATGTGACTATAGACCGTGTGGGGGCCAGGAGAGAGGTCACCACTCCCTCGGAGGATGAGATCATCTTTCCAGCAAGAGGGAATCTGTCCCGGCCCTGCCACTAATTAGCTGTGTGACCTTGGGTAAGTCACTTAACCTTTCTGGGGCCTCTGCCCCTCCATCTGTGAAAGTGAGAAGGTCACGCTAGACGGTTGCTGAGCTGACAGATGAGGAGGGTCTGATGTCGGGGAAGCCTTTTTTTAGCTCCAAATCCAAATCTGAGTACAATGTGCTGGGGAGCTGTGATTTATAAGATCCTAGACTGGGAGAGGGGATTGCAGCCCTGGGATCCCCTGTTCTCAATGCCAGTGGATGGGGTGTGAGCTTACTAAGCCTCCCATCTTCTCTGTTCCCTCTTAGTAGGAGGGACAAGGGAACACTGTGGTACTAGGGAGCCATTGTGGCTGGGATGGTAGTGGCTGGCCTGAACTCCGACTCCATGCTAACATCACTTAGCCTGTGGGGAGAAGGTCGGCACTGCTTATCTTTCTCGGGCATAGGCTGCTGTTCGTATCTGGAGTCTGTCCTTGGCACGCAGCAGCTTTATTTTAGGATGGGGCCAATTCCTCCACACACCCCAGAATATTCCAGAGAAGTCACAGTTGGAAAACCCAAATTCAAATTCCAGCTTGGCTACTCCAGGGAGGCCTGGAGCAATCATGCTACTTCTCCAGTCATCAGTTTTGTCATCTGTAAAATAGGGACAGCAATGACTCTTTGAGTTAGCATGTGAAAGAGGCAGGCACGGAGCCTGCCCATCTGATAGACAGGGACTAAAACAATCCATGAAACCCATTATTGGCGAGGGGCAAGGGAGACAGTACAGTACCATATAGGCTCTGTGCCAGCCTCCAGAAAACAATGTCCCTGACGCATTGTTTAACCTGAACGCGTCTTTAAATCTAGAAAAGAGCATATTGCACAAGCCCACTTTGTCAAAATAAACGTTTGTGGGTGTGCCTATTTCCCTGCAGAAATATCTAGAAGATCACACTCCCAAATTCCTAATGTTTAACTCGGTGGGGAAAGAAGGGGATGCCAAGCTTTTACTTTCTATACTTGCCTAGCACGCAACTTGTTTTTTCCATACAGTAGGCATCACTCTTGTATAAGAAAACTAATGTTTTTGAATGTTAGAAACCAGCTTTCTTTTTTCTAATGCCAAGCAGAAGTGTGATCTGAAGCTGCCGCCACCCTTGTAGGGCAAGAATGTCAATAACAGAATGAATGAAGAGGGAACATAGGAGCAGAGGCCACAGCTCCGTAAAGGGTACCTCATGTGATTACACCACTGAGCCTCCGGGAGCGCTTCCTGGGAGGCCGCTGGGCCAGCCATGGCTCACCATCTTCAAGCCCATTTTGAAGACAAGATCACTGAAGCTCAGAGAGGGCCGGTTACTTGGCCACAGGTCACAAGCTTAGTGTTCACTTCAGGCTTTGAGAAGCCAAAGCCCCCCAGCCCCCAGGGCCTCCCCAGCCTGTCAACAGCTCACGGAAGACAGGCTGGTTCCCTGGCCCTGGTAAAGCGCCAGCTCTCTTGTCCAGCCCCACAGTGGACCTCTGAGGACACCAGGGTATAGGCAGTGGAGGGGATCAGGCTGCACTCAACCAGAAACCAAAAAATAAATAACCCCACTCTCTGAGCTCCAGGAGGCTGGTTTCCACCCCCTCCCTGGAAACGTTCTTTGATTTCAAACCGGCTGGAGTGTAAAACTGATAAAGGCTCCTATGCCCATAAACAAACAGGCAGCCGCTCAGCCTCCCTCGTCCCGTGCCCTCCGCCCACCCCCTGCCACTCTAAGGCACAGGCGGAGGGCAGGGCTGAGCGCCATTGTCCCTGGTAATTAATTGTGGTCATAAGGAGCTGCACTGAGTTTCAAAGGCCAGACCAAGCCCCAGGAGCTTCCCCGGAGCCAGAGCCTGGCTTCTGAGTGCAGCCAGAAGCCAGCCTGGGCCCCAGACCCACGCTTTGAGGACCTACTATGGGCAGATGCTGCACGAGGCACTCAGCTTTTTCCGACACTGTGTTGGGTGTCATTCACCTTACTTTACAGATGAGAAGATTGAAGCTCAGAAGGCATTTCTTGCCTGAGGTTGCAGAGCAAGGGAAAGAATTAAGTTGACACAGAATCCAGCCCCGTGCCAGCCTCTGCTTCCCACCCGGAAAGGGGGTGGATTATATCCTGCTGCAGGAGATGTGGGTACATTGTGGCCTGTTGGGGTGGGCAAGGGTGGCAGGTTGGAAGCAGAGATCAGATAGTCTCTGGGAAGATGCACAGGAAATAAAAGAGTTTGAAAAAATAAAGACAAATGCATTTCCACCTCATGAACCCCAAGCCTGAATCGGCCACACCTGTGCCCCACCCAGGCACCTTCCACACCGAATGGTGAGACCTGTCTGCCCGTCTGCCTCCGCCACCAAAAAAGGGGGACCCTGAGGGCAGGTAAATCCCCTTGTTCTCCGCTTCAGCCCAGCACTTGGCGTTTCCATAGCATCCAACAAAGACTTGTTGATTGACTGGCAACCGTGTTAACTGTTTAAATCCTTAGTCCCCACCTGCTTCGGTGCCCCTACTTCACCACATTTTTCTTTTCATCTTTCTAGCACTGGTGAGCCCCTACTCTATGCTAGGTTCATGCAAGCTACTTTCACCTACACTATTTCACCAAATCCTTACAAAAACCCTGTGTACAGTATTTTGAGTTCCATTTTACAGGTGAGAAAACTGAGGGCTGGAGAGAAGAAATGCCTTCTTATGGAGGGTGGGCTGCTCACTTCTCCGCTAGCTCCGTCCACTTCCTGATCAGCTTCCCAGGAGGGCCTCAAGCTCATGGGCTGGCAGGGCCCCACCTCTGAGCTCCCTTCTGTTTTTTCACTCAGGATTCCTGAGCCCGAGGCGCCTGGCGTGTTTATAGCGCTGCCTGCCCTGTTGCCTTAGTCCCAGCTCAGGTCAGCTCTCTGGGGCTACTATGGGCTTTTGAACGTGCTAAATACAGGTTACAGGGGTCAGGGGTCACAGCCCTTCCTTGGGGGAAGTTCGACTTGAATCATCCATGAAATAGTGACCCTTATCTTGGGGGGAGACGGGAGGAGCATATATCTTAAATTAAAATGATTCTTCAAGAACCTTTCACCCCCTCCCCACTGCTTTCCCTGCCTCACTCATCCCCGCAACTCCACCCCCAACGTTGGTCTCTCTGGATAAATTTGGCATCTGGATTTCCCGTTTTCTTCCCTCAATTTCTGTCCTTAAGCCAGAAAAAAATAGGGGGTCTGGGGGATGAGCAGAGAGGATGGGAGGAGTTTCACATGTTTGCTGGAGGCCTGCATAGTTCTGAGCAGACTGGGGTTCGAGGAGCATCACCTCTGCGTCACAGGCGGGTGATGACTCGGCCGAGTCCACCCAGCTGGCAAGTGGCAGAGCCAGGATGGGAATTCAGTTAGTCCAAAGCAAAGGACCAAGCTCCCTCCAAAAGGGTCAAGACAACCAGTGGGAATCTGGCGCCTCTGGACCCAGGTTCCCGCCCTGAACTCTATGCCACCCAGGCAGGACCCCCTTAAGCCACTCAGCCAAAAGTCCAGATACCCTAGAGTCTTCCCCAAGGGATTTGCTCCCAAGCACACAGCACTCTGTACTTTCTCAAGCCCCTGTACAGTCCCCCTGCCTTCCCACCCAGCCCTTTAATAAACCTGGGAAGAGATGGAGACAGCCCTGTTTGATGGTGACATCCCTAAGCCTCACAGGCCAAAGGGACTTGTCCTCACCTCCCAGGGAGTGGGGTGACCAACTATCCAGTTTTCCCAGGACTGAGGGTTTTCTGGGACATGGGACTCTTTGTACTAACACCAGGATAGATCCAGGCAAACCAGCAGTCGCCGCCCCCTAGGGAGGGAAGGCTAGATGCACAGGCCAGGCTCCTACCTCTCAGGCAAGAGCCACCTTCCCCCCACCTGCTACTTGCTGGAGCCCCCCTTCCCTCCACCTGCCGTGGCTTTCCCCAGGGAAACCCTGGGGGACCAGGGGAGGATTTCAGACACCCTCTCTGGCATTGCCTGTTGAGAGAAGCTGTTCAGAAGGTGAAGGCGATGGATGGGGGTCTGATTCTCTAACACATGATCATTAGGGACGCTCCCCTTTCGGGCAGCCTCAGGACACAAATTAAAACAGGTGTGGATCGGGGAGAAAGGGAAGAAGAGATTCGAAGGGGCGGGAAGGGAGGAGCGGTTGTCCTTCTTCCCTCCATGGCTCACATGTTCACAAAGGTTCTAGATTTAGGGAACAGTATTGAGCACCTATTCTGCATACAGCATTGTACCGGCGCTGAGTAGAGAGGTCCAGCACAATATAAAACGCAGCTAACTAGTCCTTGCTCTCGGAGAAGGTTCTCATCTGGCGTAAGAGATGGAAGCACAGACCTAAACTCACGGGGACAGTGCATCTGCAGTACACACACATGTACACACTACACGTGTACACATGCACCACACACTATGTGTGCACATGCACACACATGTGACACATGCACGCGTGTACATATGTAGGCACACACTCACACACCCTGTCCCAGTTAGAGGGAATCGGGTTTTCTCCCTTCTGTGGCTTATTTGAGCCACAATACCACCTTCTCCTTTAGCGGCCACCATCCAGAAACAATTCTCCCAAGGCCTCTTCAAGCCCTGCCCCTCAGGCAGATTCTCCCTCAAAACCTGGCCCTGCCTGTGTCCTGGGGTTCAGGCCTCTTGCAGACAACCTCCCTCTCAGGAGGCATTGATTCTGAGATGTCTGAGCTAGAGCCAGTATATGCAAGAGCCCACCATATACCTGGGGCTAAGATTTGCTTTTGGCCTTAACCCTGTCCTGAAATGCCGCAGCTGAAAAACAGCTGCAGGGCCTCCAGAGACAGCCAGGCCTGGGCTTACATCCCAGCTCGATGCTTCCCTGAGAAAGGCTCTCCTCCTCTCTGGCCTCCCTGTTCTATCTATAACTTAGGAAACATGATATGTGCCCTGATGCAAAAGCCCACACGAGCGAAGACATACATATATAGTAAGTGTTCAATAAAGGTGGTTAATCACCAAGAAGAAACAGGAAGAGACAGAGGCTCAAGCACCCCATTCTTTCGTTCTTCTCCAGAAACACCCACCCTGGGTCCCTCCAAGACACAGCAGGCCAGGCTCCGCAACATACTGGCTGCAGGACCGCAGCAGGGAGGGGTCAGGGCTGGGGGGAGGAGGGGCAGGTGGGGGAAGGGAAGAGGAGGAAGGGTGTATTTAGGAAAAAAGAAAAACCCACACAAAACCGACAGAATTCCAACCGATTATTCCTCCCGCTGCAGATGTACATTAATGCAGGAGAAGCGGGGGACGGAGCTTTGGGCTGGGGAAAGAGAAACCGCTCGCAGTTCCTTTTAACAAGCCGTTGTCTGGCTTGATCTTGTCACTCTAAAGAGGGCCATTGAGAGGTATTCATGCGTCGGCCCTGGGGGGACAAAAGGGCCCAGTATATATATTGACTGCTCGGTTGCCTGCGGGCCTTGGGGCCTTTGTCTAACCTTCCCTTAATAAACTTTTGGGAAGAGTTCATCAATCTGCTTCAATAGCTGATGTTCTCATTTTCAGAGAGAGAAGAAAAATAGCAGAAGGCCAGCATAGGGTTTTTTTTTTTCTTAAGGAGGCATTCTCAATCAGAAGGGAGAAAGCCTGTAGACACCCCACTTTAAAGGGAAAAAGAACACATTACAACTAGAGCCACAAATCCTAAATGGGAACCCAGACAAAACCGCTATTCATTGAGGCCCTGAAGTCGGCCTCCATCCTGGGGTCTCCGGGCCCGCGGGAGCTGGTCCTCTCCGCAAAGGCAGGAAGGCTGAGTTGGTAGCTGTAGGGAGTCAGGGATGAGAGGAGGAGTTTCTTAGAAGGAACAGCAGGCTGGGACACTCCCCCAGCTTTTTTTTTTGTTAGATCGGGGGTTACTTGGTTGCCTGCCCATCAAGCAGTTTTTAAAAACTCGAGGTATTTTTTTAATTGAAGGGGGGCAGTTTTTCTCATCTAAGCAGTTTTTGTCTAATGAGGCTTCTGCCTCTAAGACCCCCGAGTGGGGTGGGGGTGTCAATGCCCAGCTCCTCTCCGGGAAGCCGATACCCCTTCTGCTTTGGTTTAGGTTATAGACAAGTTCCTGCATGGTCCCCCCAAAGGAGTGAGCTCTGGACAGGCCCCCCACATTCTATGCTGCACGGTAAGGTGGGGGCAGTGGGTGGAATCACAGCGGGGGCAAAGCAGACAGGATATTCCTAGGCCGACAGTGCCAGGCGTACCTTTGGTTTGGCACTGTACGTGTCAACTCACTTCTTACCACAATCTTATTTTTTACCATACATTTTATTGCACTTGGGGAAACTGAGAAATAATCTCTGATCTAGAGTGCCATAGCGGGAAGCTGAAGTCCATACCCCAGTCTCATCAAATCCAAATGTCAAAGTTCCTAAAGGAAGCTGTCTCTTGCATTCTAAGGTATTATTAATGATAGCCGCCCACAGATGGGCTCTTAAAATGGTGTTATAACCGCTTTACTCACATTATTTTCCCAACAGCCCAGTGAGTTGTGTTCTCTTATGATAATCTCCATATTATAGATGAGGTGACTGGGGCAGAGGGAACCTGAGACAGCCAGGAGGAAAGGCGGGTTCTGACTCTGGAGGTACCCCTCGGCCCCCACCCTGTCCTCCTGCCTGGATGAAAGGCAGATGCAGGAGGAAGCGGATGAATAAACAGATCTGACTTCTGCCCCTGCCAAGCCTCAGAGGTGGGTCTCCCAGGCCCCCGTGCAGCTTTGCGGTGCATGCTCCCAGACACACACACACACCCTCTCCAAGTCTCCCCAGTGGCTCCAGTTCAATGTTTTACAGACCTAATGAGTGTTGACAAGTTTAATGAGTTTGTTTTAAAGAGAGGAGGGGGAATCTGGTCTAGTTGAGATTTCCGAGTCAAATGAATTAGTGGAGGCCGCCAGACTTCAGCTGACAGGCCTGGAAACCCTCCCGCCAACGGGCATCCTCTAGCCCCAGACCCTGGCTCCCTGTAATGGGAGCCCGGCCCCATGCCAGACCCTGGGGGCCCCGGGGGCCTCAGAGCCGTCCTCCAGTGCCTGGGTCCCAGCCCAAGCCTGTCTCTTCATCCTGCAGCCTCCTCCCTGCCAGCCCGCCCCTGGTGGGCCCCCCTCCTGCTGGACTCTCCTCCCCCACTGGGTCCCCAATGAGAAATTTGATTCAAACCCAGTTTGGCACTTGTTTGCATATTGATTGCGTGGTAATTAAGTGGCTTCATCTGCGAAGGGAATGCGCCACCTGCATTTCTAAGCTTCCCAGTCCTGCGCTGGGACCAGCAGCAGCCCTTGTTTCTGACCATTTAAACTGGAATCCAGGGAGACCAGCTTCTGGCTACTGGAAAGGAATATGCTGTCTGCTCAAAATAGTGTTCTTTATTTTTTGGAAGAATGAGATGGACTGGGAAGGAGCTTGCACAAACCTGAGCAGCTCCAGATAAAGTAGCAGAGTTGAAATTAAATCATAATAATTATGCCAAAATACAGGAATACATACGCGCTCCTGGCCTAGGAGCTGATGTCACTGTGGTACTCAGGCCCGTGCAAAGCAAGATGGCCCTCCTGAGCCACCCAGGGACTGATGGGAATCCTGGACCCAAAGCAAGAGAGGACGAGATTCAAACTCCTTCTGCCTCTTTCTCTAGCCCTGATCTTGGACAACTGACTCTGAGCCTCAGTTCTCTCACCTGTAAAATGGGTTTAGTAGGACCTGTGACATTCACAGGGATATGGGGCTTAAGGGGGCTCTGCCTGGCCCACAGTAAGTCCTTTCCAATCCCAAGTGCACTTTTCCAGAGCAGCATCCCAGCTGGAAATGAGCATGCTCTGTTCATCTCTAATTATTACAGCCTTGCAAATTAGTACAAGCTACTTCCAGCCCACCCAGTGTTGGATTTTTTCTCCACTAGCCAGGGCACTACCCCTAAGGTTCTCAGGTGCCATCTGCCACCCTTGAAAGTCACCAGGAGGAAGTGGGTGAGTCGAGATTTGGAAGGAGAAAGGCGGAACATCCCTGTGCGTTAGTTTTGTTTTATGATGTCATGTTTTGTCATCTGTTGAAGAGAACAGTGCTGGAGCTGACATGTCAGGCTGGGTCACAATGTCCAGCTGGGATTCTGGGGCCCCTCCCCTGCTGCCCAGCTCTCTCTGGATTATTTATTGGTTATTCCCCCCACTCCCGGGAGGAGATAGCCCTCCCTTTCTAACTCCCCCTAATCTCTGGTCTAAGGCGGTAGACTTGTTAGAAGTGTTCTTTCTAGAGAGAATCTCTTTACAGGCTGTTTTCCCTTTCCAGTTGGGAGCATGGAGCTGGAGGAGATGGGGAGAGAAATGAGGGTGGTGTGTGTAGGCGGGTAGGTCATGCCAAGTCAGGTGGGCAGACCCTGCGAACCGCCTCTCTGGACAGCACTGGGGTGCCTCGCTGGCAATTTCTTCACTTCCTAGGTCTTGCTATTGTTCAGGACTGCAGCTGCAGACGTTAATCTTTGGCGTTATTTGCAATCCCAAGAATGAAAGGCCCGCGTGCAACAGGGCTAACTAGGGGCCTGGAACAGGCAGAGGCTGAGAGGCCAGAATGGAGAGGGGGACATGCATGTGACCATGCACACGTTCACCAGACTCATGTGGGCATTTAAACCTTTTGTTGTCACTTCAACCTTTCCTGGGGAGCAGGTGGAAGAGGCTGGACTCAGAAGGCAGCCCTGGTTTTCCTTCCTGGCTCAGCCACTCACTGGCTAGCTGATATGGGCTGGCAACTTGACCTATCTGTAAAATGGGGGCAGGTGCATTTAGACCACAGACAAAGGCACTGACATGCACTGTGCACAGTGGCCCCATGAGTACATGTCCCTTATTCTTCAGCCACATACCTGGGACAGCCACCCCACAACACCAACAGATGCACACCCATGTCTACACAACCAGATGCCCCTGAAAATGTCCCCACTCAGTGGTCACAATTCATATGGCAAGGTCATACCCACACACACACGAACAAAGACCAAGCTGCCACCTACTCGAACCAGGACGCACTCTACTTCCTGACGGCCCAGATAGGATCCATCTGCAGCCATGTGTACATAGTACAGGTGCAAAAACAACAAAACACACGCAAGAAAGAGCATCTCCTCGACAGAGATCCCAACACCTACCGTCCAACACAGCCCCGAGGCCAACTAGAATTTCTCAGTTCATAATCCCAAATGCAAGTCAAAAGTGTGGGCGGGCACCATGTGACAGAAAACAAGTCAGGAAGGCTTCTTGCTAAATCTTCTGTTAATGATAAGCCCCTAGCTCCAGAGATAGGGGAAGCCATCCCCATGGACATAGGACCCTGTGAATTAGCAGAGGGCACTCCAAAGCCAGATGCCTGCCAAAAAGCCTGGTGCCCTAGAAGGAAGGGTTTGTGGCACCTGCATTCAATTATTGGCTCTGCCACTTGCTGGCTTTGTGACTCTAGGAAACGGAGCAAACCTCTCTGAGCTCTGCTTTCGTTGGCAAAATCAGAATAGATATACATGGGGCAGGCTGGGGGTTACGGAACATGAGGCACATAAAGCAGTTCCTGGCACATAGCAAGAAGCGGGCAGGTTGAGAGCACAGGCTTTTGATGAGATGCACCTGTCTGTGCTGAAGGGCCGAGGCGCCTGTTTCTGTACCTATAAATGGGCATCTTAGAATCCCTCCTTCAAGGTACTCTTGGGAGGATTTATGGGTTCTTTCCTGGAAAGGGCTTAACCCAAGCTTGGCACACAGTCAGAGGTCAGCAGGCTGTTCTCCTAAGTGGCAGATGTTCAATGGTTGCCCCTCTCCCACCATCCAGGCCTCAGTCAAATATCACCTCCCTGATAACCCATCTAACAGCACTTCCCCAGTCAGCCACTTTCTATTATGACTCTGCTTTATATTCTGCAAACGCTTGTCCACCTTCTGAAAGTATTTCCTCATTCATGGGCTTGCTCAGTGCCTCACTGCACCCAATGCATAAGCTCTGTGAATCCCAGGGCCTTATGCAGCCTTCAGGCTATACACCCAGCCTCTGGAACTATGCCTGGCATATATTAGGTGTTCAGTGCATTGTTACTGTGGGCATCAACTGGTAGTTCTAGCTCCACCTTCCTGGGGCACTGGTGCCAGGGTAGAGGAAGGATGATGGAGTGCAGGGAGAGGTCCTCCCTTCTCCTCCCACCCCTGCCCTCCTGCACACACATCACCCCCTCGGGAATGTGATTTCAGGCACTGGCCCAGCCTTTCCGCTGTGGCCTGTGATTCTCTTGCTGCCTCCTGCCAAGGGGCTGGTGAGCCTTGAAGGGTTTACCTGGATGTTAATCCCCCAACAATCCCCACCTGGCCTGACCCTAGAGTCAGCCTCCATTCTTGTCCTGGGTGTAATTAAGTGCCTGAAATGCCACTTCCCCTTTCAAACTAGGCCGCTTTTCTCCAAGGTGTGGCAGGTAAAGCCCAGCCTACTGCTTTGAAGCGGAGGAAGCCGGAAGCCCAGGCAGGTGCATAAAGGGGAGAAGGAGGGGGAGACACTGAGGGGTCTGGAGGGGAGGAGAGGGGGAGGCTTCTGCAGGCCCTCCTCACAGAAGACAAACACCTGCAAATCTCCTAACACAGGATGCTTAACCGTTTGGGGACCCTGAGCCCTAGGACACCCAGGAAAGCTAAGGATCCCTCCGCAGGGAAATGCATACACACACACATACGTGTACTCACAATTCAGAATTCAAGTGTGGGGCTTCATGGTCACCCCTGAAGCCTTATATAGACCCCAGGTTAAGGTGACATGATGCCACTTTCCTTTGAATATAAATCTATCTAGACAGACGGATGCGTGCATAGACACTGAGCTATATGATCCAGGTATATGATCTAGATAGCTATTCCCTAACTGAACAAGATTATCTTTAGGGAAAGGGAGGGATTCCCAGTTTTTATTTTATATATTTTATTACAATTTGAAATTCTACAAGCACATATTGCTTTGTTATAAATGTTCCAAAAAATATGAAAAAATATATGAGTGTGTATCTTAGATCCCCTGATAAAACAATGTGCATTTGACTTGGGACATTCTCATTTTAGAAACCTTTATGGATCATCTCTCCAAAACTACTTTCAGGTCGTTTACTTCATTTTAATCACACATTTCCCCATGCACCAGCTACCTCTTTTGTATCAACTCATTGACTCCTTTCATGACTTTTATCCCCACTGAATGGATGAGAACACTAAGGTTCAGAGAGGTGGAGCAATCTGCTCAGGGAACTCACAGCAGGGAGCCCGTGCCTGCATCTCACTGATTCTGAGCCTAGTGCTATTTTGGGGGCCCTGTGGCTGCCTTTGGCTTTAAGAGCTGAGGGCCCAGAGCTGAAATGAAAACCAGCATCTGGGAGGCCATCCCCATGGTGTGAGCAGGAGTTGCACACAGCAGGATAAGCAGGGGTCTTACTGTCAACCCTGTTGTTCGGAGCAGGGTGCCCTTGCAGTCAGATCCTTAATAGGGGCAGCTAACAGTAATAAAAGGTGAGGGACCCAGAGATTTTGGAGGAATATTCCACTCATGGTGTCCGGTTTAACAGTCTGGAGACAGAGTCCCTGTTCTGACTTTGCTATTTGCTGTGTAACAAGAAATAATCCCCTCCCCTCTCTAGCCTCAGTTTTTCTTCATCTGTAAAATAAGGTGTTGCACTAGACTAGTGGTTCTTTACTGAGATGGCCATCAGAATGACCAGGGCAGCTTACCAAATAAGCCATTCCCTTCAGATGTCCCAAATCGAGAAAGTGCCCATGTGCACATGCTTTGCAAAAGCACCCAGGTGGCTCTGACACCTTTCTGCCCTGTTGGATCATGGGTCTTTCCATGTCCCACACTGCATTGAATCCCTTTTCTAGGACCATGCCAGGATGGTGCTGCAACCACGGCACACCACCAGTCTCCCCCAGGGAAGCACAGAGAGGGTAACTGCCTCCCCCTAGTTACATAGCAAGCTGGGCAGGGACTCAAGAGGTAGATAGATCCCAGTGTCTGGAGAGCAGCCATGCCTGTTCTCCCAAAGAGACCTCCAGCCAGGAGAGAAAGTTCCCTAATCAGGGGAACAGAAGAGGAGGGGAATCATTTGTCACCAGATAAGTATATCAGCTTATCTCTGAAGACCAATAACCACAGCCCAGGGGCTCTAATTCCAGGCGTAAACAGAGCTTCTCTCCCTCCCCCTCCTCCAGGGATTGGAGGTAGTCCCTGCTCTTCCCTAGGACAAAGCTCTGTCTCACCAGAATTTCTTCTATCAGTGGGGAACACACTGTTTTTTGACTTCTTACTTCCAATGCACATGTGCCCAGAGTTTCAGAGCTTGAAGGACCCTTACCTGCTACATCACCCCTAAACCTCCTCCTCCCAGGAATGCCAAGGCTCCACGGAATTCAGTGTAAAAACCACTAGGCTGACCATTCATTGCCATTGTTCAGTCAAAGGCAAGACCAGAGAAAGTAAGTGGCTTGTCCAGAGGGACACGGCAGTTAGTGCTAAAACCAGGGCCCCTCTGGGGGTCCATTCACATGGGGACCTGAATTCCAACCGTAGCCATGACAGGGCAGTTAACTTTCCACGTGGGCTTTATTTTTCCTTGCTGCTAGAAGGATTCTTCCCAGGAAGACCAACAGACCCTTCCAAGGGCCTAATCTGCGGCATCTGTCGAGTCTCAAGTGCCCCATTTCCCCTGGGCCAGAGGATCTGGGGTTCATGAGGAATGGGGAGGGGAGGGTGCTGGGGCTACAACTGTCCACATGGGACAAGAAGAGCACTTGCATTTCTACTCTTCAGGCCTCTTAGGGTAAAGGCATCAGGATCCTGCAGACCCTGTTAGAAGAGAAGCCTCCTCTCCCTCCCTCCTTGTGCTCATAATCTCTCTGAGCCTCAGTTTCCCCCTCTGTGAAATGAAAACTTAAAAGCATGTATCATATTAGTCACATTATGGACTGCCATACTGAGATGAGAAAGGGCCATATTTCCCACGCCCTTACCCCATGCCTTCCGAATTCCTAGAAGTAGACTTCAACCAGCTTATTTTGCTCCTCTCCTTGCACAACTGCCAGCCAACCAGGGTTACTTTTCCCTCCCTTGGGTTCCCTCATTCCACACCCTGTGGGTCTCAGCTTTTCCATCTGCAAAATAACCAGATGACCTGGAAGGCTTGCTCCACTCCGACTCACCCTTTGGAAACTCAGCCTGGAGAGGAGCCAGCTATAGGCTCAGCACCCTGGGCACCAGGTGGGAGGCCCTGGAGCAGCTGCTTTTCCCTCTGCTCCCTCTCAGCCTGGGGTGGCCCTCCCCACCCCCATCTCCCACAGATATCTCTGCACCCACCCTCTGCTCTCCATCCTCTCTTGCTCCTCTGTCACAGTATTAACCTCCTGGCCTCTCCACACCTTCTGGTACATTTCTGCTTAGTCCACCATTCCCCTGCCCAAATCCCCTCTTTGGCTCCCTGCTGGTCTCAGAATAAGTCCCAACTCTGTAAATCAGCCTTGAGGAGCCCAGGACGTGGACTCTAGGCATATCACTCCCAGCAGAGCCCACAGAAGTAGGGCTTAATGAAGAGCTGTGAGATGAACGGATGAAGCATTCAGATGCCTTCAAAGTGTTTCTAGGGCATTCTGGTCGGGGCCTAGACCCACCCTGTTTCAAGGGGCTGTGGGACAGCTATGGATGGGTGCCTGTGCCACATACTCTCACCTGCCTCCTTTATACCTGGAGGATGTTTCTACCTTCTCCCTCGATCACCAAATGGTGCTCACAGCTGCCTCCCCACCCTGCCAGCCAGAGCCCCCTAGCTTCTCTCTGGGAGATAACACAACTCACCAGGGCATGGAAGTCCCTCCCCACATCTAACTGTGTCTGTTGGTCCCCAAGAACTTACTGTGTTTGTTTCTGCCCCCTTCCTCTGGCCTCCTGTTCAATGAGGAGCCACTCACAGGGCCTGCTTATTTCTTTTAGATACAGAAGGACACTATTCATTTGCACATGGCTGAGCACCTGCCCCCAGCCCAGCCCAGCCCAGCCCAGCCCAAATATGATGCTCACTTAAATGTTTACAGCCCCTATTATCTCTCAACTCCTGGGGGGTGGCCTCTGTATTGAAAGAAGCCTTGGAGGAGAAGAGGAAGTGGAATGGATTGAAAGTTAGTATTTATCTAGCCTCCCCCTTTGCCCTGTGCCTTACATAAGCATATGGGCCACTCTTCCCAAGGCACTCTGCAGTTGTCATCCATGAGGCCATTTTGCAGATGGGGACACTGAGTCTCTGGGTCAAAGTTACTCAGATCTTTCAGGCTTGTGGGGGGCGGCTCCTCTTTTGCTTTTCTGATCCTCCACTCAGGTACCTCCTCTAGACCATTGCAGAGGAAAGGCCTGTGTCCACCAGACAACACAGATCACAGAGGGCAGCTGGGGACAACTTTTGGGGACCTCTGGACCCAACTTGCTGGGTTCACCCAGCAAGAAAGGAAGGCCTGAGAGCCAGAGCCAGAGTGCCCAAGCCACGCAGCACTTAGAGACGGATACACCTGCGTCAGTACCGCACAGTTACCTAAGTTGTAACTTTCTACTTTCCCTCAAGAAAGCCACGACCCCAGGCGGACACGCAGCGGGCCCAGCTCTTTCGCTCCGCCACGCCCGCCTGCTCCGCCCGGCCGCCCGCCGGGGGCAGCTGACCCAGCAAAACTCTGCGCACGAAGCCTTCCACCCGGCCTGGCTCCCCTCGCCCGGAGCTCGGGTTTTGTTCGCCCTGTTTTGTTCGTCTCCCCGCCCCTTTCCGAGCGGGCCAGCCCTGCCTCCGCCCCGTGCGCCCCCCTCCCTTGCTCCCAGCGTGCCCGCTCTTGACTTCATCCACTAAGTCAATAGCCCCGGCGCGGGCGGCCGGCTCCCCCGCTCCCCCCGTCCCCCGGTTTTCTTCTAGGGATAATGGGGGCTCTTTGTGGCCTAATCAGCCTCCTGAGGGGCCGGGAGGCCGGGAGCGTTTCCCCCGCGGCCGTCGGTGAAAATGAAAGCGGGATTAGGCCGGGCCTCGGCCCACACCATAGTAAAGCGCCACCAGGCATTCGCCCCTTCAAAGCCCCTTTCGGGGGTTTGGTTACTTTATTTCTAAAGTTGTTTGTATTTCTAAAGTGGCCATTGAGGCGCGAGCAGGGACGGCGCGGAGGGGGCGGCCAGGGGGAGGGGGAGAAACTCGCGGAGCCTCCCTCTCTCCCTCCTGATGACCAATATCCAAAGAGCTTTCCTGGAGCTTATTTCCTCCTGCCCCCGGAGGTAAAGAGGAGCTCTTATCCCCACTATTCCGATAGGGAAACTGAGGCTCAGGGCCTGGAAGCCACGGAGGCAAGACCCCACACAGGAAGATAGGCTCCAGGAATCCAAGCCGACCCTGCAGCCGAGAAGTAGGGGTTTTTTGGGAGGGTAGTGGGGGATGACCCAAAGGAACACCGACAGCTGCGACTGCCCAGGCACACAGCTCTGAGAGGACCAGCTAAACCTGGTGTCGCCTGTACAGGCCCTGGGAGGGAAAGTCCCAACCCGAACACAATCGGACCCCCCCCCCAAGGGAGGGAGGTTCAGCTCCGTTTATTAAAAGAAGTTGCGGAGCCTCTTTTTTTTTAGGGTTCACTCCCAGCACCTCCAATAAATCCCAGAAATGCCTGCACAGTAACTCAGAATCATCACCAAAGATGGGGGAGGAGGGGCAGAGGTTTTGAATTTTGGTGTTTGCCGGCAGCTAGAGGGAAGATAATAGAGGAAGGGGTATAGACGGGGGTGTGGGGAGGGGCAAAAGGCAGCTGAAGAATAGGGGTTTCTCCTAGCTGCGCCCCTACTCCCACGCACGTACTTTGGAATTCCTTTTAGTCTATCGGGACTTTTAGACTCCCGGAAGAGTGAATCGGAGCTGAAGACGACCAGGTGAGGAGGGAAACTAAGCATGAGGGACGGGAGCGGTCCTCCATGCAAAGTCGGAGGCTGGGAAGCTCCCGTTCGGGCGTCCTGGGGCTGTACCAGCAGCCGAAGTTGGGTCCGTGGTTACAAGAGAGCACGGGAGATAGGCGCTTCTGCAGGCTTCCACTGGGAATGAAAAAGTTCCAGAAGGTTCCTTAGGTCTCCCCATGACCCCTACTAATCCCTGAGTTGTCACTCTGGATAAGAACTCGAGCTTGTATCTGATTTTCGTGTTTATGCAGTCCAGATAAATGCGGTGAGGACTCTAGGGCAAATTTTTAAGGAATCGGAGGGTTGCCCCCAGGCCCTACAATCTCCACGCAAAAGTATACACACACCACCCGAACACATACACCCCACAAAATTTTGCCCGTATATCGCCGCCTCCTCCCTTTCCCCAGTCACCTAGAGACCCGCGCCTGGAGTTCGAACCCGCGGCCGGTGGTAGTGATCCCTCTCCACCTGCCACCGCGCAGAGGCTTGGGACCCTGGGGAGGGCTCCGCGGAAAGGCGGCCGCCCACTCGGCTGGGTCTGGGTCCCGTGGAAAGGACCCTAGAAAAGTTCAGGGTGGAGTTTTCCAAGCTACTTCTCTCACGCTGGACGCCCCACCCCTTTTTCTGTCCCAGTCCGGAGGCCTCTTTGATCTTCGGTCTTTTTTTTCCCGGCGTCAGACAAAGAGCGCAGTGAAGGCGAGAGGCTCGGGAGCCCCGCGGCCAGCCGCTCCTCCCTCCTCCTCTCGCTCGAACCCGCGGAGTTTCGAGGCCCCGGCCGACGCCTGACTGCTGAGGTCAGGTTGGGGGCTGCCTGCCAAATTCAGCCCGGGCCCCAAACACATCCTGCTGTTGTGCTCACACACAAGCCTGCACAAACACACACACAAACCCGCTCCCTGCCCCCCAAACACATACAACATTCACGAACACCCAGACGCACACAGGCAGCCTGGCAAGGAGGCAAGCAGGCGGAGATCCAGGTAAATAGGCACACAAATTCCCGCATTGAGGCATGTCTGTTTATCCTGGTCTTGTTTATTTTGTCTCCCTGACTCAGAACCCCATCAAGGCAGGAGGCTTTTGATGTCTCCGGTACTCCTGAGCACTTAACACCGGGGCACATGGTAGGTGCTCAGCAGATTTTTACAGAATGAATGAATTCATCTGAAAAAAAATACTGTCCTTTTTTTTTTGACCAAAGGGAGCACAGCATTCGTGCTTATATCTGCATATATCCACCTCATAAAGGACCCTTCCCACAACTGAATGTGGGAGGGGGGCAGGGGTGCAGTATGGGCTCTGCCTGATTTGGAAAGGGACAGAGGAATCAGCAAGAGCCAGGCAGAAGGCAGGCTAACAGCCTCATCCCCATCACCTCCATCTCTTCATCCTGGGTTCCTGCTTCCAGAATCAGATGCTCCCTAGGGATTACTGGAGTCCCCAGAAAACAAGCATACGTGAAGTTCTTAATGGGGTGTGGCCTCTAGAGGCCCAGAAATCTTTTCATACTGTCTGCAAATCTGCCTGTATGAACCTGTGTGAATATCGGGTTTCTTAGGTTTTATCAGAGTTTTCTCAAAGGGGTCTAGGGTCCCCAAAAGAAAATCCAGTTCTCTGTTTTTTTCATGGGAGGACACTGAGACCCAGAGAGGTTGGGTGAGTTGTCCAAGATTTCAAGCCAGTGAGCTGGTGGCAGGGTGGACGCTAGAGTCCTTGTTTCCTGGGCAGGAGGAGGGAATCCAGCACTAGGCCATTGGGAACTGGTGGGTGTGAACTGGATCCAGAGCAGCATGAAGCTTTCAGCTCCCCCAATGTTACTTGCTCTCCACTTTGCAGCGTCCGAAGTCGGGGACTGGGGATGGTGGCCTGCCGCACCATCCGTTCCCAAAGCTGAGAACTTAGGGCGGCTGCTAAAAGCCGGAGGGCGGCGAGCTTCACTCTCCTTGCAGTGAAACCCCGACTGGCCTGTTTATTTAGCGACGCGCTGAATAGGGGCTCCCCGCCCCCCTTGCTACGAGTCCCGACTGGGCGAGGCGAGCGCCCTGGCCCCTTCCCAGTGCACCGGGTCGGAGCGGGGAGCCCGGGCCCCCGCTTCTGGGTCGGCCTCCCTCCTGTCCCGCCGGCCTGAATCGCTCGCCTCTAATTAAGTGGCGGGATCGCAGCGAGCCGCCCGGCCGCGCTGTAATATGATGAACTGCCTTTGTGCCAGTGTCACCAAAAGCGCTTCTGATAAGGGGAAGCCGCTGAGGATCAAAAGGAAGACAGCAGCTCGCCCGCCTCCCGCCGCCGCCGCCCGGCTTTGCGCGCTCGCCCTCTCCGCCCGCGCTCTCTCGCGGGCTGTCCCTAGGTCCTGGGGTGTCTTCTGATCTGCCCGTCCCAGGCCAGCCTTTCGGTGACTCAGCGTCTCTGTGTTTCTTCCTGCTGCTCCGCGCCTTCCTCGGTCCCTACGCATTTCTCAGCGTCCCCAAACGCTCTAGGCAGGTTCTCTTATACCGCGCGCTGTTTCACACTCCGAATTTTCTTTTGAGCGCTCTCTCCTGATGCTCTCCTCCTCTTTTCTGTTTCTCTGTCGTCCCCTCTGGCCCTGTCTCTCCGGCCTCTGCCTATCCCTTCCTTGGTCTTGACCCAGACTCAGGCCCAGCTCACCCCTAGGGCCCCCGGGGCGACCAAATCTGGAAAGGTCCATTAGCTGACCCGCAGTCTCGGGGAAATGGGACCAATCCATCCTCAGCAAACTTGCAGAGAGCTCCACGGTCCCTTGCTACCCACCCTGTCACTCAGCTGCCGAACAGAGGGCCGGGCAGGAGCTCAGGTTGCCCTGGCATGCCCTCGGGGCATCTTCGGAGCCTGACTTGGGGCGCACACAACTTCCCCTCATCTATCCGAGGCTGCCCTACCCGAAACGCTTTTCCTCTCTCCCGGGGCTAAAGTTCCAAGGGCAGCCGACCCTTCTTTGGCATTCCCTTCCCTAAACCCCTTCCTTTGGCCCCCACCTTCCCTTTGCCCTCGACCCCATCTCTTCCTCCTCCAGGCCCCTCCCCATCGCAGACTCCTAGCCGCCCCCCCACCCCGAGCGCTCTCTCCTGACTCCCTTCCTCCCGGGCACACATACACTTTGAAGTTTTGGAGAGATCTATCTACTAATGGCGAAGTTTCCCCCTTAGGTCACCGTTCTGCCTTGATTCGATTTGGGAAGGCGAGTCCCTCCCTCCCCCTGCCCGAACCCCAGCCGGGGCCAATTGCTCCAGAGTAGGTCAGAAAGCGCTGACCCCATTTCCACCTTTTCCTCTTTCAGCGAGAGTTGGGGGAAGGGGAAAAGAAGAGGGAAGCAAAAACTGAGGGGGCCACCCCAGCCCTTCGATCCTCTCTTATCCCCAACTGGGTTTCCTAATTACCTCGTTAGTCTAGAGTGGGAGAGGGAGAAGAGCTATTTTCTGGAATTCCTGGAATGTGCCCCCCCTTAGCCATGGCCTTCAAGGCTCCAAAGTCCCTGGAGAACCTCTCCTTTGGGGTTTCTCCTCTGTGATCTTAATAGCAGGAAGGCTTACCCCCTCACCAGGCACTGTATCTTCCGCGGTGTGAGTACTGGCTTTAGACTATGTACCTGAGGTCCTGAACGTTTCATGTTTATATCCTCGGGTGCCCGTTTGGAATGAAACCTCATCAACTTTGCTGAAGATGGTAAAAAGGAACTCCAATCGAGGCAACCTTGAAGGGAATCTAATTTACTCAGCCCTCTTTCCCTATATAAAAATGTTTTCATATAATATATAAAATGTGTGACAACTATCATTTTCTGAAAAACATTCTTTAAAAAAAAAGCCCAAGTAATCACCTTACTGCTTTAAGGCTACTGTTATATGTGCTTTTAAATCCTCCCATGTAAATTCCACTGAAAAATTTGGAAAGCTGTGAAAGGGGAGGGGGCGGCGGGGGTGGGGGGAGGTTAATCCGGGTTTAACGCTGCGATGCCGTCTTAGGACCAGGGTTAGTCTGATTGCGTTATCTTTTCCCAACATTTGAGACGCCCGTATTTCACCCAGCCAAATAGCTCGGAGAACAGCACAGATGGCTGCTGTGGTCGCGCCTCAGGAAAATGTGTTATTAATATCTAAATAACTTCCCAATACTGTCTGGTAAATCTCCCCTCCACCATTCCAAATGATGAATTCGTTTGAAGTCTTCCCCCAGCCTCATCTTTTCAATGCCTCTCTCTCTTCTCTCTTCTTAGCCAGGCTTATTTCAAACTGGTAAATATCTAATTCCTTTCACGGCTGTGCTGCACACCCAAGTCTTTTAGGTACAAACGCCTGGAAACAGCCGGTGTGTGGCGGTGCGTGCCCGGAGGTGAACAGAAAACCCGCGTGCCCTCGCAGCGGGGGATCCACCCTGTTTGGAAATGCGTTCAGGGGACTGGAGCTGCGCGCGAACCTCAGTCTGGGGGCCGAGCCCTTCCCTCGCGCGCCCCAGGGACCCTCTCCTGGTTCCCTATGGAGTCCCAAGGACACCCCCACCCCCGCCGCCGTAAACGCAACCCTTTCGCAGCTCCGGTCCGCCCGCCCCGCCCCCAGCCTTCCAACGGCTTCCCTCGCTCTCTAGGGCGGATAATTACCCTGCGCTCGCCTGTTCTCCCTTGTTTAAAGTTTGTTTTCTAAATGTCTTCTATTAGATTATGTTCGTTCATTCCCCCTCCAACCTTATCTCCTTCTGTCTCTTCTCTCCTTGCCCGTCACACTCGATTTAGGCACGAGTTTATCTGGCAACCAGTTTGTCGACTTTGTTTATTTACCGCGGGTTCTGGGGCCGCGAGCGCGCGAGCGCTAGTGTTTGCCTTTGTAATAGTTATCTCCTTGTTCTTCGTGAGTCTCAGCTCCCTCTTTCCCTTCTCCCGTCTTCGGTTGGGGGCATGGAGAGAAGAAAGGGGGAGTCTTGTCAGCCCAGTATGGGCTCGCCCCCACGCCAGGATCTACTCCTGCACACCCCCGTCCCCATTCACCCCATCCCCCCGTGCGCGGCGGAGCCCTCGCCCCCTCCCACTCTGCCTCTGGTCTCACTGAATATCCACCGCCGAACGCTGCCTAAAGCCGGGGAATTGCCTGACACCCTCCCATCTTCCTCCGAGCCCCCATTATGCGAAGCTGATCCTACTCTGAACAGCTTCAAATCCCGCCTGGACTCTGTTTGATTAGATTGCCAACCCGGGGTAATCCTTTGATTTGGTGGAGTGTCAATTACCTTTCTCTAAACACACATTTACAGAGGAGGGAACTTGTTGGTTTAAATCAATGCAGATTATTTCTTGATAAATGGACTATCTCGGTCCCCTCCCTCGCTCCCTCTTCCAAGGCCCTACTCTCTCAGCGCCTCCACCCCTTCCCAGTTCTCGCCTATCCGGTAAACAATGCCCCTTCCAGGTGTGAAGCCGAAAAAAAAAATCGGTGTGGGCTGAGGGCAGCCAGCCCCCCTTCCCCTATTCATTCGCTCCCCCGGAGCCTAATTAAATTTGGCAGGTCCTTGTACACACAATCAAAACAGCTTCCTCCAGTGTAGCAAACGACCGAAAACCGCATTAGCAGCTATCGCCGCTGCCAAATTAAATTGTTTCCCACCTCCTTTTACAAGTGTCTAAAACCGACACTTCAGGCTCTCCCCTTCTTTCCCATCCTTCTCCGTCATTTTCCACTCCACACCTGTAAATTTGGTGCTTTAAAAAGAAGTGGAGGAAAAAGGCAAATACAAATCTGTCTTGCACACACTCCCTCCACCCCCGCCTCAGCTGGTCTTGCATACCCGGGAAGTCAGTAAATTCTCATATGGACTCAACACCAGCACTTTTCCCCCCAGAGGAAAACGCACACTCTTTTTTATAATCTTGTGACATTTTTATTTCATATTAATCATGACCCTGCTGGGCTTTCTCTCCTGGAGACCAAACCTGGAGCCCCAGGTCTGATCTGGTCAGTTTCAGCATAAGTTTGAGCATTGTCAAATACAGGAAGCTTTGGTGTTCTTATTGTTTATTACTGCTGTGATTGATTTTTTAAAATTATTGCTTATTGTTTTCACTCACTCCCTCAGCTCCCACAGAGGAATGGGTTTGACTCTTTGCAAACCCCTATCAAATTTCCCACAAGAGACTCCCTGGGCTCAGGCTGGAAAAACCTTTTTCTTTTCCCAGTTAGGTCTCCTGCCTGTCTCTCCTCCGATCCTCGAGAAGGAGCGAGGGGAATCCAAGTGGATGAGAGCAGGAACTGCCCATTCCCTTCTCCAGGTGAGCAGAGAATGGCCAGAGTGGTCTGTCCACAGTGGTCTGAGAATTCCCACAACCAACAATCCTAATAACTCAGTCTTAACAAGGATAAGAGCAAAAAAAAAATATGAACAGCCTCATGAATATCAGCCCAAGGGGAGCAGGAGTGAGCTGTTCAGAGATGAAAGTGCACAGAAATAAAAGCTCAATTTAATCTGCTTTAAAACCCTTCAACTTAACGTTTGTGCTTCAAACTCTGAGAGTGAGAACTGATTGCGGATAAATAGTTTCTTACCATGCCTGGAAGCTATTACACCCCTCTCCAACACAGTTTCCTATTCAGCAGTCCCAGTTTTCATTACCAGCTCTAATAAGTCTTAACATTATTAAATGCCAAGCGGACGATAGGGAAAAACGGACCCAGGGAGGGATCTCTCTTTAGCGCTTAGAAAGGAGAGCTGTTAAACCCCTTCTTCGGAGGCTCCCTGCCATGAGAGGGGCAACCCCCAGAGAAGACATTTGTCAAGAGCAAGAAGCCAAAACAAAGTTTGTGGGTGTGCTACCTGCCCCTGCTCTGCCCTCTGCTTCTCCCCAGGGTGAGGGGTGCCTCAGAAACCTCTGGAAGGAAACCTGGCCGGCTTGGGTGGAGATTGGGAGGTGTTTTCACTTTTAACTTAGCCACAAAACTGATGTCTGGGGCCTGGGAGAGAGATGAGTTTCCATGGGGATGTCTGCTGACTGGACCAGGTACTCAGATGGAGAGCTGATTTAATTTGTCCACAGATGGATAGATAACCCTCGCTCATTTCCCTCTATCATATTGCCTTTCGCATCCATCTACAGCCACACTGCACATCCACGCAGAATCCCACTTGCACAGAATACAACCCCCTTGGCATTCTGATCCAAAGACTTGTGGGCAAACAGCCCTGCCGGAAACACGTGTGCTTATGGCCACCCAGCAGTCACAGTATCCAACATGCCCACTGTCACTCAAAAACCAGGGGGCTTTCATTCTATTTCTGCCACTCCTCTCCAAACTTGGTGCCTATGCTCTCAGCCCCCCATCTGGAACTGCCAGGCTCCTCATTAACCCCCTGGAGACTTGTAGCTTCCTGGTTCTGCTGCAGCAAAAACCTCCATCCAGCGAAGGTGCCTGTTAGCTGGGTTTGTAAGACCTGACCAGCACTGGAAGCCCTTGAATCCCCTCGAGTCAAAGGGATCCCCAAACCACACGATCGATCTTTGTATCCTCTTCCTTTCCTTCTTTGCCAGAATAAATTTATCTGTTGTGCACTGTCACTGACTGAATTGGACAAACCACACACACACACACACAGGCTTTCCAAATAAAACCGAACCTTCCGCTTCTCCTGGGGTACCTCTCAGAAGTGGTGTCTGCTTGCAGTATTTGGCAGCAGAAGAGTATTCAAGTTCTGTGTCCCCCATCCCACAAAGAGTCCAACAACTAAGTCTCCTTCCAATTTGAACTGGGTCCCCCTACAGAAGTCCCAGGGCTCTGGGTTGCCTCAGCTGAGCCAGGGGCTACTTGGCAGCTCCGGCTGCTTCCCTCTTCAGACCCGAGGCCCCTCGGCTGGCCCAGCACAGCGGGGTGCCCAGCACAGCTCAGTCCCTTTCTTCCCTGGCCCTTTTGTCCCTGGCGGGACTGGGCTCCACTTGGGGCCCTGAGCGTTAATCACCCGCCCCTTCCCCAGCTCTAGCTGCTCTCCCAGGGGTCTGCCCCTGCCCCTCCTCCATCCTTCTCCCTCCAACCAAGCCTATGGGGGCTGGGCCTCCCTGGGAGTTGTCTCTGGAAGCGGGCTTTGTCTGTGAAGTTCACCTTCAAGGTTGGGAGAGACTAAGAAAGCTGGAGAGATCTGGGCTACATGTTCTGGGGAGGCAATGAAGAGGGGTGCCTCAGAAACCTCTGGAAGGAAACGCCAAGAAAACGTGTTCTTCGCAAGTTTCCAGGTTCAAGGCGCTCCCCACCGTTTTGCAGGTTCTCTTAGTCACTGACTTTCCTGTCTGCCTGCTGCCTCCCTGCCCCTGGGTTTGGAGGCTTGCTTCTTTCCGTCTTTGGACTCTGGATCTCACGTTTCTATTTCTCCCCACCCCCACTTAACGCACACTAACCAAGTCTCACAGAGACTTTCTAGGGGTGGGGGACAATGAGGAAGGACTTACCCTTCTCCTGAAACTTCCCCGCCAATAAACAAAAGCACAACGCCTTTCCCCGGGCGTGCAGGCGCTTGAAAGATAAATGCTTTTTCTAGCGATAGCGAGAAAAAACAGGGCGTTGGGGCTCAGACTCCAGCTGGCTCGGCAGCCACGCAAAGTGGTTGAGCCGGCATGCAGAGTCTGAACGTCTCTCGCCACTGGGATCCTCCGACCCTAGGCAGCTGGAAACTTGGCCTCAACTCCTGGCCCCTTAGGAGGAAAGCACCTTTGCACCCACCCCCCCCCCCCCCCACTCCACAACGTCTCAGTTAGGGCCCCGAGACGCGGAGCTGAGTTAGGAGCCGGCCCACGCGGCCCTCGCTAATTTTTTTATTGATTGCAGCGGTCAGTCAACTGTCAGGAGGGGTTTCAAGGGACCGTTTAGAGAGCGTGTGCGGGTCTGGTTAACAAATTCATTTAGGGAGCCGCCAGCCAACTCCTCCTTCCTCGCCCCCCTCCCCCATGCCCAAGTTTCCTATAAATAATAGATCCACCTGGGACCGGCAGCCAAAACGCCAGCCCCGGAGGACACACGCGCCGGAGTCCTTGGCTAGGCTGCGCCCGCCGGGGTTGCACAGTTAGCGGCGCAAGCAACTCTAACCTGCGGCTGGGCTCCCTGGGGACGCGGTGGCCGCCTGCGCCCGGGCTCGACGCCCCGGCGAAGGGCATACCGAGGGGGCGCTCTCCGCAAACCCTGAGAGACCCCCGGCTGCTGCGGACACTGTAGTTCTCCCGCTAAAGTTGTGTTCGCCAGTCTTGGGCGGCGGAAGCGAATCCCTGGCCAGTACGTTAGCGCGTGCGGGAACGCGGGCTCGGCGTCCGGCCCGGGGAGGTTCCCTACCTTTGTCGCCCAGGATGCCGTCGATGCTGTGTTTGGCTTTCTTCTCGCCATCATCGTCCTTCTTGTCCGCTTCGTCCTCCTCCTCTTTCTTCCCGAACTTGATTCTGAGCACGCGGCTAATCGAACTCACTAAACCTCAGAAATTCAAAGGCAAAAGAGTGGGTATAAGCTGTTGGGGCAGGGAACGCACAGAGGAGCTTGGGCCCCTGGGAGAGTCAGGAAGCCCCTTCAGCATGACACCAGCAAGGACCTTCACACCCATTGCCGCCCCACATTTAAGTATTAACACCTGTTCCAGGCGCAGTAAACCACTCAGGAAAGCTGACTCACACCTGGGGCACTCACATGGTGGTAAGACTGGCAGAGGAATCCACCTGGTGCATTCTTACATGCAACCTTGCACGCACTCTCAATACCTGAGGTGCACACACACCACTTCCCCAGGACCTCCCTGGAGGCCCTCCAGTCTCTGACACTGCCATCCCCCCAACGGTGTGTGTCCCCAGCCCAGCAAGCCTAGATGCGACACAGGCACTCTGACACCCCTCCACCCCCGCCCCAGACCACTTTTTCTCCATAGGCAGCATGGTTCAGGGCCTCCACGTTGGAACATACTGGGGGTGGGTGACAGTAACAGAATAGAAATGGTGACTTGGGGTAGGGGGTCCTGGGAGCCCATGGAGATCAGCCCTCCTAGGAAGACCTACTTCTCTAGGTCACTTTTCTGAGAAAACACCAAGGGAGCTTCTTTTACCACCCAGCCTTAGAGAATAACTTATTTTGCCCCTTCTTTCTTCTCTCCTTTCTTCTTCCCATTCTTTCTTCCTTCTGTCCCTCCCCTCTCTTTACTTTCTCTTTCCTTTCCTTCTTCCCTCCTTCCATTTTCCTTTTGGTTTTTGTCCCCTCCTGTGCCCCAGCTCTCTGCACTCTCACTCTCTTTTCCTCCCAACTTTTCTCCAAATTCCCTGGCATCCATCACCACCCCTCCGCTCCTGCCTCGGGCGGCTCTGGGCAGGCAGGCTCCACTGGCCCAGCTACCTTCTCACCTGAGGGCACAGTGCTGCGGTCACAGTGTCCATCCTTCAGCAGTCGGTCTCGGATCTCCCAGCTGAACATGCCTGGGTTTTCCCTCTTGTACTCCTCGATCTTTTTCTCCACATCCGGAGTCGCCACCTGCTTCAGTAATGGAGGTGGGAGAGTAGGAATGGAAAGGTGGGGTGGGAAGGAGGGAAATACTTTTAATATCAACCTCCCAAGAGCCCCAGGCCGGCCTGGTGGCCCTGGTCACCATGTCCCCCTTCTGAGATTGGCTTTATCCTTTCAAGAAACCTGTTCCTGGCTCCCATGAAAGGTGGCTGGGGTGGGGTGGGGGTCGGGTGGTGATAGGTAATAAAATAGAAACCTAAGTACAACCCCCAGGAGTCCAGCTCCCCCCCCCCCAACCCTTAGTATTTCAAGCAAGGCTGAGAGGAGATTTTGCCTTGTCTAGGCTGGTGACAGGGGTTGGGACAGATATAGGGACAGCCCAGGAAGGACTCATTGGCCTCAAAGTCTTGGACAACCTGGACCTCAGTTATCCCCAACCCTGAGAAATTCAAATAATGGATGGGATTATCTGGAGGTGGGAACACTCTCCTATTGTACTTTCCATAGGAAGCATATAGACACCCCAGTGCTACTGGATAACACAAGGTAGTGAGAGGGGCCACAGTCAAGACCCCCAAACCTGGGAAGGCCAACTGCTAGCTCTGTAGCAAAGACACTCACTCTGGGCTTGCTGCCGCCGATGGCCCCAGGCCGGATGGACCCAGTCTCTTGGTAGCGGCAGAGAATCTTGGAGACACAACCATGGGAGACACGCAGTTGGCGGGAGATGACACAGGGCCGGATGCCATGGTGGGCCATCTCCACTATCTTGTGGCGGATGTGGTTAGGCAGGGGTCGCCCGTTGATGAAGACCCCACCAAGCTGATTGACCCGGCCTTGGCCAAGTGGGGTGGACACTGAAGAAGGGAGGGGAGATGAGGAAAGAGGTGGGCACAGGGTGAGGATGAGAAAGCGACACTGAGTGTACCCCTCAATCCCAGTTTTGTTTGAGCCCCAAGGCCACTGACAGCAGATCTCTGAGCTGCCCACATGTGGAGCTGCAGCAGTTTAGAGGTCAGGAAAAAACGACCTGGAAGCTAAGAGAGGGTCCTGCAAGGATGGAGAGAGGAGTGACGGCTGGTTGGTAGAGTCCCCCAGATTCTGGGTGCCCCATTCCTGCCACACTGTGAGGAATGCAGACCTACCTCTGAATGCCTCTGAGAAGGGGAGGGACAGAGGCAGGAGAGTCTGTGGAGCCTTGGGGAATGGTTCTCTGTTCCCCGGGCTGCCTGCCTCTTAGAGCGGCCGAAACAGGTGAGATGTGGCCCATCTAGTCAGTTCCATGGGCCAAGTAACCAAGACTGATCCATTTTACTGGGGGCCAGAAAGGGCTGGTAGATGGCTAGTATCTACAGCCCTAACTGGGTTAGCAGAACTGTCCTATCTATAACTGAACAGCCAAGGGAGAGGTGACATACTGCTGTTGGCTACTGCCTCTGAAAACACCTGGCTGTCCCTCGAGGGACTCCTCTTGCTTCCAACCTCTTTCAAAGTTCTAATTTCGTTTGGGGACGATTTGGGGAACACTCTCTGTTGTTAGCAAACTCCCAAATCAAATACTCATTTGGCCTCAGAAATCCATGAGCTGTCTGTCCCTGCAGGCTCTGAGAGGTTGACACACAGATGGACCACAGCCTCCGAGTTTGGGTGGCTTTGGGAACTAGGAAGACGGTGTACATTGGGGAGGAGGGAACGCCTGGGGAGCCTTAATGCAAAGTCTACACAATTTCCTCACAGAAGGCTGAGGGACACCCGGTGCACTAATCCGGCCTCGATCCCCCCAATTTGGGGACTCAGCGGCTGCGGAGATGTGGCAGATTAGAACGATTTCACAGCCTCCGGAGAGGAGGGAGCCGACGTATAATTGGAAGGGAGGAGGCGAGAAGAGGCTCCACTGCCGAGCTGTTCCTACCGCCTCCTCCCTCACTCTCCCGGTCCCCCCCACCTCTCTTTGTAAAAGTAGGTGTCTGAAGCCACCCTCGGATTTAATCAGAAATCGTGCGTCGCCAAGTCAGAGTCACTCGGTCTCCGTGGCGGGATATGCCATTAGCGCTCAAGAGCTCTCGAGCGCCCAACTTTATATTCAAGAGCCTCTTTAGCGACCGGCACTCGGCTCTCCTCAGTATTCTCCGTCATGTTGGGCAAATATTGTTCTAATCCGCTGCGCGTCCTCGGCCGCCTGTTTTACTTGCATTCGCTACAGGAGAGTGCTATGGCAAATCCCTGGACTCGTGCGCTCTCCCGCCTGCGTGGCTGCTGGCGCGCACTTGATCACGGAGCCACTCTCTTCGCCTCTGTCTAATTCAGGGACCTGCGCCGCCTCGCTGCCAGAGGGACCCCCCCCCTCCCCAGATCGCAGGCCTCCTGCTTGTCCATTGCCTCCCTGCCTTCTACCCCCTTCCTCACGCTCAAGGGACTCACACAATTACAAGAAGGGTAATTAAAAAATAAAAGTCGCACCTAGCTTTAATCACTTCTCTCTGACACCCCAAGCTATCTGCCCCCCGAAACCCGAATGATTCCTCCGCTGACAGGTTGGAGGCCTTCCATTAGTTTACAAAGAAATCAAAACAAATACGCAGGATAGGGTCTCGGCGTGTGCGCCCCAGCCCTTTCCCGAGCCGGGAACCAGTTCACGGCCCTTCCTCTCTGCTCACCCTGGGTGCTGAATATTGAGAAAGGACACATTACAAAATCAACACTTTCCTCATGTTGGGACCCTGTAGTGCTCTCTCATCGTCTTGAGGTGCTCTCTCTCGGGAAATTTCCAGAGTTCAGAAGCCCGAGTGAAAAGTTTGCAGGAAAAATCGTTACTATTTTTTATTTCAAATTAGTTCGTTTCTAGACCCAAAAGCAGGAGTTTCTATGTGTTGCTTTGGAAGAAGCGGATAGCCTTCGTCGTCTAGATGCACAAAATATCACACATTGTTGGTATTTCGAAATAGAAGGGATCGGAAGATCATCCCAGGGGGTGAAAAGAACAATTCAAACGAGTAGAAAGCGCGCAGCCGCCGAACGCAGAAGCTGAGGAAGTGTCAGGGGCAAAGTATCTGAAAATAGTGGAAAGAGCTGAAATTCACTAGGACCTGGAATTTACTAGGAGCCGGAATGTATTCGGAGTTCAATCCTGAGAGAAAAGGCTGGATGGAGCCGGGGGCCTGTGAAGCTGAGGCCGCCGGTCCGTGGAAGCCCCGCAAACCCGAGTGTGGGTCCCAGAAACTTCCTGGGTCCGGTGCCGGGAATTGGACCCAGGAGAGAAGGGGACCCCCCCCCCCTGCTGCCGCTGGCGCCTCCGCCACCCCCTGGAGATGGCCACCTCTCCGAGGACCTGGAGTTCCCGGCGGAGGAGTGGAGGCGAAGCCAGCCCGGGCGCTCTTACCTTCCAGAGGAAATCCCGTGCGGGGATAGTTCTGCCCGGGGGCCGGCCGCACCATCCTCGGGACGGATCCGGGAAGGGCCGCCATTCTTGCGCACGCCGGGGACGAATCCAGAGTCGGCAAAAATCGCTTCCCGTCCGCTCCCTTTGCCCCTGCTGCGATCTCTTTCTTTCCTTTTTTTTTTTAACCTCTTCCCCCTCCCTCCACACACGCTCCCTACCCTCACCCCCCACCCCCAGCTGCAGGCGAACGCGTCCAGAAGCTTGGGGAGGGGGGTGAGGTGGGGGCGGAGGTTGGGGGGAGGGAAGGTGGCGACAAGGAAGTTCAAACAAACAAACACACCAACCCCAAGTCCGCCTCTGCCCGCTCCGCTCCGCCAGAAGTTGTGCGGGCGGATGCGCCGGGCAGACCCGGGAGGCGAGGCCGGGCGCTGGAGGCGGGCTCGGGGGACGCGGCCGGAGCAGGGCCCCCAGCCTCGGACAGGCGATCGCGGCCCAAGTTTCTGGGCCGGGAGGCTGCGAAGTGGATTTCTTTTTCGTATTTATACATTTATTCCCTCGCTCGCGCTCCCCTCCCTCCCTCCCCCCTCCGCACTCCTCTCCACGCCTTTTTCCAGACCACACTCGCTACTCCCTTGCACACGAGCTTCCACACCCCCGCCCCCAGAAGACTGGGGAGGGAAGAAGGTGCTTCTCGGGTTTCGGGGCTTGAAGGGAGGCGACAGGGGGTGATGGGGTTTGGAATAGAAGAGGGAAAGCGAGGGGGCGAGTGATCCGCTGGGTAAGTTGTGCAAAAGTGCCCAACCTGGAGTACAAGGAAGAGGAGGAGGGGGCAGCTGAGAGGTTCGGACTTTTCTTTTATTCATGAGGAGGGACGGGGGACCAGGGCAGAAGGGAGCCGAGGACCAATAACGAAAAGAAATGGCCAAGAATATTTTTTTCCTCTTTTTTTCTAACCCGTGGCCCGCTCATTTTGGGAGAATTTGAACTGCCCGTGAAACAGAGGGAGCAGAGGATAGGGTGGGGGTGGGGGCGGGTACCAGATTTTCCCAAGTGTCTTCTGTGACAAATGGGCCGGATCCGCGGAGTGCCCAGCCCCTGGTCGCCCACCTCCCCTGCCCAGGACCTGGATGCTTGGGAGCGTCCGCCTCCGGTTGGTGGCCCCTCTGGATTCTGGCCTTTCAGGGTCAGAGTCCACTGCCCTTCACATTTTCTTCCTCATCCCTTTCACACGGTCCGAAATTTCCACCAGTGGGGCCCATTGGGACGGCCTAGAGTGACTTCGAGGGAGGGATTTGTGACTTTTTGAAATAATGTCAGAGTCCCCGGTCCGGATCTTGCCCGGCCTCCTGCAGCTCTGAGTAGCCCTGAGCGACTGGGTGCGGTCTAGTGCTTAGAAAACCCGGTGTGCCAAGTGTTAGGGACGCATCTCTTCCTCCCCTCCCCGCCCCCCTCCACTGGCCCGTCTCCAGCAAGGCTTAAACCCGTTCTCCTCTTAAGGCCCCCAGGCCACAACTCAGACCCCTTTCCAGGCCAGTACAGCTAGTGGGTGCCCGAGACCTGGGGGTCCAAAAGGGTGGGAGGTGGGAGGGGTCAGGACTTGGTGCCATCTTGAGCGCATCAGTTCTCAGCGGCTCCACTCAGAATTCGCTGTGGTGGTGGTGGGGGGGGGGATGCCCCCATTAAACAGTCAGGCGTGGGGGTGAAGTGATCAGAGGTCCAGCAATTCTGCACTCTCCCCAGCTGGAGTGACTAGACCCTCCTGCCTGGGGACACCCGACCTGGGGGCGAAACGCCCACCCAGCAGGACAGGACGCCACGGCTGCAGGCCTTTTGTCTCCCCGGGAAAGAGTGTCTCCGGGCCAGCGCTGGAGGCAAAATACAATAAAATAAACCCAGCCCTCAAACTGGGCCCCCACCCCCAGCCTGCCCTCTCCCTGGTGCTAGGGTCAGCCTTGTCTTGGCCTGGGGGGCTCTCCTCTGGCCGGCCCCAGTGTGCCCCCTCTCCTCCCCTTTTCCTCACCTGTGACCTTTGCCCTGCTCAGAATGTGACAGACTCCCTCCTTCCCCCTCTGCCAGCGCAAGGGACTCCTCAGGCTCTTGGTGAGGAGGTGCTCTGGGGATGGAGGCTTACTGGAAAACTGTCAAACCCATGCCCCATCAGTGGTCCTAGAATTGAGGAAGTGGAAGGGCAAATAGTTTTAGAACTGGAAAAGGGGAGGGGTGGTGTTGCCTTGCCCAGATCAGTGTGCCAGGCTGCCTGACTTATAGGAGCCTTGCAAGGTTCTCTGGGTCCTTTTCTATCCCACTATATCCACTGCCACCAGGAAAGATTGGGAGATGAAGTTTTAAGGCACAGTGCATGTCTTTGGAGGATGAATTAGAATTGAGTCCCTTTTACATCTCATCTTGCTGGAGGGTTTGGCCTTCCTTGACCTCCAGAGGTGCCTATATATGTTATATATGTATATGCACAGATATACATACACATGCAGAAATATGCACATCATATATACACATACATTATGTATATTGTACATTCATCCACTCATTCATCTCTAATTTCTCCTGGCTTGGAAGGACTTAAGACACCCTTGTATTTGTGGATGGACTGGGCCAATGTGGCTGTGTGTGTGTGCGTGTGTGTGTGTGTGTAGGTCTGTTGCAGGCTTGCGGGTCAGTCTGAGTATGTGTTTTTCTAAGTGAGGGTCTGTGTCTGTTCATATTTTGGAGTTGCTTCCATGTTGCCTTAGAGCTCTAAGTGCTGGTCAGGAAGGTGTGAGTTTTGGTCACTTCCCCGGCTAGAGAAGCCCTCTGGAGCCTGCATGGTGAGGATGCTAGCAGGCTCCATCCCTCCTCACAGACTTGCAGTGGGTACCGTTGTGTCCCTGGAGCCCAGTGGGGCGAGCACACAGTCAGAGGACCCCTCGGTTCAGGGCCCACCAGTTAGGTGCTGCTGAAAGACATTGGAACCCCAAGAGTCCCATGCCCAGGCCACCTAACCCTTGGCATGGTCTCTGCCCTCCCCTCTAGAGGACTGAGTGGTGGGTCTAGTAGGAAGAGAGACCTGGAACTGGATCCCCTAAACTCCATGCGGCAGCACGAACCCTGAGTTTTGGCAGCTGGGGGATTCCATGGGCTCCCATGGGGCAGGCGGAGGGAGAGGAAGGCGGGCGTCTGTCGGAATGAGCGTAGCCCGTTCTCGCCTGCTGGAGACCAATTTCACAAATGATTTTTGCAACAATTACGAAGTGTGGCGGGGTGAAATGGCAATTTCACATCCAGCAGGGGAAAGGGGGTTTACCTGGGAACACGGGCAGCTGCCTCGGAGGTGGGGGGAAAATCGGTGGCCCTGTCAGTTTCCCTTGCTAACCTCCTTGCCTAAATGCGCTCCCCATGCAGACATTAATCAACTCCTAAGACCTCCAATTGCTCTGGTCTGCCTTTTGGGTGCTGGGTTGGAGGGGCCTGCAAAGTTTCCCTCCAGCCCCTCACCCTAATCTCTGTCTGTCTCTCTCCCTGCTTCTTTCCCCTCCCCCTCTCCTTCTCTCTGCATTTGTCTCTGTCTCTGTCACACACACACACACACACACACACACACACACACACACACACACTTTTCTGTCTCCCTCTGTTCCCCCAGTCTGTCTCTCTTTTCTTTTGCTCTTTTCTTCCTTGCCTTTCTGACTTCTCCCCAGTGGCTTTCCTCTTAGTCTGTTCATAGTCTGTTCATCTTGTCCACCGCCTCCCCCATCTCCATGGTTTCCCGAAGTATGTGCAGTGTCCATTGCTCTCTGGGCTGTAACTCAGACCTGAAGCCCTGGGAGAGCCCTTTGGTCTGGGCCAAGACCCTCTGGAAGGGCCCCTCCTCTGCTATGCATCAACCTGGGGCTCTCCCTAAATGAGCCTCTCCAGGCCCAGCCTGGCCTGGTTCCACCACCTGCCTCTCTCTAGAAATCACTCTTGTCCTGGCGCTTGCCCTTTGGCTTGGATAACTGTCCCTTAGCTCCACCTCTCCCTGTCTGGTCTGAGATCCCCTCTCCCCTATAGTAACAACAATGCTAATAGGAATTCTTCCTCTTAAGTCCCCAGATGGTTGCCTCGAAGCCCAGTTAAAATAGGACAGAAAGGCCATAGGCCCAAAGATTAGGAGCAAGAGCTCAGGTTGACATCATCTGGGGAAGTCAGCCTTTTTCTGGCTGCCTCCAACCTAGACTTTGAATTGATGGCAAGTGCCAGATATTTAAGACTACAACTAGGTTCCTTTTTCCCTGTCCCCAGTGGTCAATGGTCCTTTCCCCCAGCCCGAGGGAGAGGACTCTATTTTTATTTCAGATCCCTGTGTGATGAGTATTTTTTGACAACGATTACCCAAGAAATCTTCCTTTAAAGGATAGTAAATCCACCTGGAAAACCAGGGTTTTTGATTTCGGTGGGGCCTTTTACATTTTCAGAGGCATGGGCCAAAGACATCGACAAACGGAATTATTCAGTCTTCAAATGTTTGATAATGAGAGAGGAGTTGGGGGTGGGGGTGGGGTGAAGGGATGGGGGAGAGAAATGGAACATCTTGGAACAAAGGCCCCTGTGGAGGCTGGAGACACCTTCCCGGTCCTGATCCGGGAATTCCTCAGCGGCTGCATTTGAACAGGCACCCTTGAAAAAGAACACATTTCCCTCTTCTCCAATCGCTTATTATTATTTTTCTCTTAAGAAGTAGCACTTTCTAAAAGTGACCTTGAAATATATGCCCAAACCTGAAGAGGAAGGGAAGGGAAACTGGTATGTTTCCTTGCTTGATGTTTTTATTCACCACCCCCCAGCCCCCCCCCCCCAATATTAAAACAGTATTGGTGGAATTCCACTTCTCAAGGTAAGTGAGACGGTGATAATAATCAGGCGTCTCCCAGGCCCACTGCTAAATAGAATCTCAGTGAGCCTTCTCCTTCCCTTCTTCCTGGACCTCCTCCTCCTCCTGCTGCTCCTCTGGACTTCCCTCTCTGGCTGACTGCTTTCTACTAGCTTGCCCAGATGAAGTCGAGGCTGTTCTAACAGTTCCCCAATATCTGTAAAAATCTTTCCTCTGCCTAGTATCCTCCTACCCTTGCCATTTCAGGGTGGGAAAGGGACATCCTCAGGAATAGGAGGATGCCTCTCCAATCTGGTCCCAGTGTCCCAAGGGACTGGAGTGGGACGGATGTGACTTGGTGTGTAGCAGAGTGTGCATGTAGCAGTAGGTGAGGCTGGAGCATGTGGAGACTTGTAGAAGAGTACAGGAGAGCATGTGAGCGTGCATGCACACGTGCATGTATGCATGTGCATATACAGGAGGGCATGTGCGTCCACATGGATATGAGGAGGTAGAGAGGTGCGTGCAGTGGGAATTCCTGTTTGTTGGAACCACTGGAGAGCCTGGGGAGGGAAATCTCGTCCCAAGCTCTCAGCTGCCTGAACAAAAGACCAAGTGTGGGATGGCACTGGGCTGCCTTCTCGGATACCTTTAGATCACTGCTCCAAGTTCGATTTGCACTGAGTCTAGCGTTAATGGATTGTAGGCTGCACCCTTGGACAATTACCTTATCAGAGCTGCTCATCTATGGAATCACAAAGCATTTTCATTAAACAAATCAAAGGGGAATGATGGCTCCCAGCTCTGGCTGGCCTGGAGCTTGTGGCTGTGTGCAGGTTCCAGGGAAGGCCACAGGCCAGACGAACTTTCCCTCTAGGCCCCAGGCTTTTGGGGGGGGGTGGTGGTATGGGAATAAGAACAAAAACGTCAAACGCTGCCTGGTCCCCACCTCAGATTAGTTTGTTGCTAAGGGCAAGCTGATGGAATTGGGTTCCTTTGGCCCCCAGGCTCTCCTTCCTGCTGTCCTTGGGAAGCCCCTTCCTCTATCACACACCGGTCTTTCCTCTCCTGGGTACAGGGCACTTTGTTGTGTATTCACTGCTGTAGCCTAAGTTCCGTGATAGATGCACAATAAATGTTCATTAGGTGAATCATTCTAGCCTAAACAGGGTATCTGGGCTTAGGAAAATGGCAGGAGACCTGGACTTGAATCGTGTGAGGCCAGCAATTTGCCATGATACTGAACCTTTGGTGTGCCTTCTGTATGCTAAGATTTCTCAACCCCTTGGATCATCAGGAGGACAAACAGCCATGGACTCCTGGTGAACGATGCTCCTCCAGTGGAACTCAGAACATAGCTAATCTGTACTGTCTTAAGAAGCAGCTTACGAGTTGGGTGAAAACACCGAGTCTAGTCTTTGCTCTGCAGTTGGCACTCAATGCCTGCTGCTTTCCTTGCTTTCTACTTCCTCGGTAGTTGGCCACTGGGACCTTTCTGTATTCATCTCTGCAATTCTAGGGCCAGCTCAGTGTCTACATACAGAAGGTGTTCACTAAAAGGCGAGGTCGAGTGATCATATCACCCTTTGCCTTTGGGCATGAATATCAATAACTTGCATTTTTGAAATGCCTACCCTGTGCCAGGCATTTCACAGCAACTCAGTTTAATCTCAAAACCACCCTGTGTGGTAGATAACAGCATCTCTGTTTTACTGAGGGGGAAATGGAGGCTCAGGGGAGGTCCAGGGTCAAATTGAAGCTGGTCCAAGGTCAAAGAGTACCAGGTGGTAGGGAAGAGATTTTAACTCAGGCTTCCTTGGCTCCAAAGCCTGCCCTATTTTTGGCTCCCACTTCATCTCGTGCTGCCTCAGTTTCTCCTTTTATAAACCAGATGATCTCCAGCACTGAGCACAGAGACTGGCACATGGCAGATATTCAGAAGGTGCTATTGAATGAATGAGTGAAGCCAAAACATTCTAACCACCGTTGGATTTTGGTCCTGCCATGGGAGTCCCTGAGGGCAGGTTGGAGGGTGGGGGCTGCAGAGTATGCCAGTGCTGGGTGGGAGTCTTTGAAATGACCTTGTCCAAGGAGTTGTAGCTTCAGGAGTCCACCTCCGTCCTGGGGGGTCTGGGGAAGCCAAAAGAGCTTTTGCCTGGCCAGAAGGGAAGGTGCTTAGCCTGAGGGAGGAGGTGGCCGGTCTGGGGGTACTCAGGAGCCCTGAGAGTGCTGGGTCTTCATTGAAATGTATAGGTGGGAGGCAGAGTGCACTGCATATTTGTCTAGGTGAATTAAAAGCACAATCCCCATTTCCCAGAGGGAGCAGTTGGTTCATATTTATACATTTAGTCTTACAGGTGTAAAATAGGTTTCCTTTATGCTTATATAATAATTTTTCATTTGAATTTCAAGGCTTTATTCCCTTCTTTGGATTCCAGTCTTCCACCTGGACCCGATTCTCTCCATAACCATTAATTCCTCCATCATAAAAATGAATTCCATCTAATTCTCTATAGTGGCAGTCAGAGCAGATCAAAAAGTGCCTTTGCAAAGGGGCTCCCCCTGCTTCTACCATTGTCATTTTTAGCTCGCCTGTTCACCTGAGCTCCCTACCAATGCTGAGTTTCAGAAACCAGAGCTTGGAGCAGAAAAACTTATTTCTCTTGCTTGGGAAGGGTTGTTGGTGTGTGTGTGTGTGTGTGTGTGTGTGTGCATGGGTGTGCTGTAGAAAATGCTCAATTTCAGAAAAGCAACAGCAGCCACATTAATTAGAATAGTGACTCAGTACTAAAAATAAGCCACACATTTGCTGGACACTCTACATTCAATATACTTTTGAATGCTCAGACACATCCATAAAGGAGATGCCAGTATCTGCATAATACAGATGAGTGGAGACAAGTCCAGAAATGTGAAATAAATTGCCCAGGATCACATAGCTAGGAGGTGGCAGGGCTTAAAAAAATTAACTACTGCCCATCAACATTCTAATAGAATGGGCACTTACAGACCGCTAACCCTCATGCACCCTCCCTGTATCATTCCCTTTCTTTTTACCTGAAAAAAAACGCCATCAGGAATCTGGCATGTATCATTTCTATACATGCGGTAGTTGGCTGAATAATATCCGCTAAAGATATCAGGTCCTAATCCCTGGCACCTGTGATTGTTACCTTAAAATGTAAAAGGCTCTTTGTAGAGGGGACTAAATCAAAGATCTTGAGATGGGGAGATTATACTGGATTACCTGGGTGAGCTCAAAATACCATCACAAGCAACATTATAAAAGAGAAGAAAAGGGAGATTTGACACACACAGCTGAATGTGTGTGTGTGAAGGTGTTGTCACCATGAGGCAGAGACTGGAGTGAGGTGGCCATAAGCCAAGGAATGCTGGCAGCTGCCAGGAGCTGGAAGAGGGAGCAGATTGTCTTATAAGGCCTCCAGAGAGTGCACGCCCTGTGACACCTTGATTTGGGGCCAGTGCTCTTGTGATTTAGGACTTCTGACCTCCCGGACTGTGAGAGACTAAGTTTCTGTTGTTTGGAATCACCAGGTTCACAGTAATTTGTTACAGCAGCCATGAGCAACTAAGACACATGCTTTTATAATCTTACTACATATTTGCATTAAAATGTTGTTTTTACAGTTTATGTAAATATAAAAAAGTTTATGTAATATACAAAAAATAAATTATAATGTATACTGTGGGTATCATTCTGAAACTTGCTTTTCTTGCCCAGCATGATGTTCTTGAGATTTATTCTTATTGACATAGAGTAATGCTGGTTTAAAGGCAAAACAAAGAATCTCATTTGCCGGGCAGATTCAGTTGGATATTGAATGGCTTTGTTTTTTGCGGGGTGGGAGTTGAGGTGCCCCCCAGCTGCCACGTTCTGAAAGGGCAGCCCCACTTGCTCTCCTGCTCTTCCAGGTATGGGAACTCAGGTGAACATGAATTTTCCATGTGCCAGAAAAGTGGGGCTCTTTGGAGCACAGGAGAAGGTGTACGAACCTGATTTCAAGTGAACTCAGAATTCCGTGTTGCTGAGACCTGGGAGAGTCAAGCATTCAGAGCCATGGAAGAGAAAGACCCTCAAATGGAAAGCTGAAATAGAGACGAGAGTGTGTGGTGCATGTGCATGTGCATGGTGTATGCGTGAGTACCTATGTGTGCATGTGTGTGCATTAGTGAGAACTCCCTGAGGTCACAGACAGTCTGTCTCTCCCTCCAGGATGTGAAAATAGTGAATATTTGTTGAGCGAATGAATGAGTGTGATTGTCAGTCTGGGAAAGGGTTGGTGATCCATCTTGTAAATATAAGTATTTGGCTCTAAGTGACTGACACAAGCTAATACAAATTGATATAAATTGTACGGTTGTGAGTGAATAAATGATTCTGTGAATTCATCTAAGAAGGTGCCATTTGCGCCTTTGTTGAATATTTTTACCATTTATAAAAGGGTTTTTACTTCTATGTTTTGAAACTTGATTCTCACCTCAATGTTGTGTGGTATAGCGTCAGGGTATTATTATCCCCAAATGAAGGAGAACTGGTGACTGGAATGGTGGGGTGGATTTCCTGATGACATAGAGCAAACAGTGAGTCTGGCTCTGTAGTAAGACGAGCTCCATTTTAATCTTGGCTTCAGTCCTCACAAGCTGGGTTTCTTGGGGCAAGTTACTTAACCTCTCTGAATTTCTGTTTCCTCATTTAAGAAATGAGCCCAGCAACACTTAGCTTGTGGCAGAGTCAATGCATGTGCAGTGGCTGGCACTTAGCAGACCTCACAAAGGGCAGCTTTTACCACTGATCCTCAGTTGAATATTATTTTTCTTCTTGCAGTTCTGGGCTATAATCTACATTCCATCAAAAATTATCAGGGAAATTTAGGGAAGCAAGCAGCCAAACCAGTTGGCTGGCATCAACTATTATCACCAGGGGGCTTGAGTTATCCCTTTTTGGGCGTCACTGGAGCGTGATGACCTGTGACCTGTGCAGCCAGCAGGGGTAGGAACCCAGCAGATTTGGGGTCATCTAGGACTTCTGGAAAGACCTGATAGACCACTTTCCAGTCTGGGGTTTTTCATTATGTAGGGGGCAGAAAATCAAAGGGACTGCCCCAGGCTACAAACTTAAAAGGGCCCCAGGCTGATGGAACTGGACAGGGAAAATGCTGATGGGGGAAGAAACTATGGCCCCCTGGATGATTACCAAAAGGATCTGAGGGGAACAAAGTAGCACACAAAGGAAAAAAAAACAACCCACCAAAAATAAAACTGAGGAGTAAATGACAAACTGGAGAAAATGCTTTCAACATCTCTGCTGCAAAGGGTTAATGTCTTTTCTATATAAAGAGCTCTTGCAAATCAATAACTATGATGAACAACCCTGGTAAAAGGACACAGACAGATAATTTATTAAAGAGATATTTAATACATGAGGGCTAGAAGCATATGAAAAATTGTCAATCTTACCAGATGCCTAAGTAAAGCAAATTAAAACAATGAGATGCCATGTTCACTCACCAAAGTGGCAATTGTGAGGGGGAAAATGATACTATCCAGGGTTGCTTAGGCTCCCAGAAGCTGGGACTCTCATACTGTTTGTGGCAGAGTAAACTGGTACCAGGTTTCTGATGGGCAACTTGGAGAGTATGTTTTAAGAGCTCTAGAGATGTTTAGAACCATCCCTGGGCTATCGCCCTGTCTTTCTAGGAACTTATCACACATGTGCAAAGTATGTCATTACAATACTTTTTATATTAGGGAAAACTGGGGGAAAAAACTTTAACAATAGGATATTGAAAAATAGGTCATGAAACATCCATATGATGGACTACTCTGGAACCATCACAAGCACATAAGTGGTAACCCTTGTGTAATGATTGTTTCACTCCAGGTTAGCAACCATGCTAACTGCTTAGTTCATTTAAACCTCACAAGTTTGATATAAGTACAAACAGTATCATCCCAATTGCATTGGCTGAGAGAATGAGGTTCCGAGAGGTCAAGTAACTTGTCCTTGGTCCCTGACCCCGTAAGTGGCACATACTCATGTAAACTCTGACCATCGGGCTCCACAGTCGGGTTCTTAACTGAACTGTACTACCTCTCAGAACTTTCAATGACCTGGCAAATTGTTCGTGAAACATGATGTGAAAAAGGCAGTGTCCAAAAAAGTCCGATCCTACTTAAAAATTAAAAAATTATAGGTATGGGTAGAAAAACAAGTCCAGAAGAATGTATACCCAAATAATGTGAATAAATACCCTAACGGGTGAGATTATGGGTGATCGTTTTCTTCTTCTTTTTGCCTCCAAGCATTTTCTAAATTTTATGTAGTGAGGATTATAATTTTTTAAAATAAGGACATCTATGTGAACGTTATTACAGTGGAAAGAAACAGACTTGGGCCCATATTCATGTCTCAGCACCTAATTATGCTCCAGCTCAACCAAGACAAAGAAATGAGGCTCCCGTGTCACTTTCAGTGTTCCCCTAGACCCTGTGCCATCTCCCTCCTTTCTGCTTAGGGAGTAAGGGCCACCGGTGTGAAGCCCATTTATCCGAAATCCATGATGGGCCGGCCCCAGGGCCAGGTGTGGGGGCAGCAATAAATAAGGCCAGTGCTCCAGGACTTCACGGCAGAGTTCAGGGGCCAGCCTCCTCTGCTTAACTTTGAATCTTGTGCCCAACCACCAATTATTTTGCTCCCGGATGAACAAAATGAGTCTTTCACCCTTTGGTCTGAACCCCCCAAACAGCCTCAGTGGCACAGAAGGTGGGTTCTCAGTGCGGTCCCTGGACAGCCACATCGCGTCACCTATGTGCTCGTTAGAAATGCGACTTCTCAGGCCCCACGCTAGACCTGCTGAAACAGAAACTCTGTGTGGGTGCGTGGGGGACAATCTGTTTTTACGAGCCTTCCGATGATTCTGACGCAGCTAAGGTATGAGAGTCCCTGAATGAGAGGGATCGTCACACAGGTTTAGAGTATTTGAGGGTGTGGGAGGCACTTCTCTTCTGCTCAGATGTCCCAAAGTGACTGGCTCTGCTAAACTCATTTTAGAAATCTTAAAGACAGGCTCTGGGAAATGAGTTAGCTTTCTCCATTCTCCACTCCCCTCCCCTCCCTCAGAACACTGCTGACAGCTGATTAATGGGGAATGACTCTCCAAAGATTTCTTTACATATATTAGGTTAGAAAAGGCTTTGAAAACTTTTTGTGGGAATTGTGCCTGCAAAGATTCCCTCCATTGGCTCTCCTAAGGGATGGAGAAGTGGTACTTGTCTCCTTGCAATTTAGACAATGATCTCTATTCTCGAACCTCTCTGGGCAGGGCTGGACCTGGAGCCTGGGGGCCTGGGTACCCACTTGGGCTCCAGCCGAGATTCGCTGTGTGACCTTGGGCAAGTCACTTCCCCTCTGGGTCTCAGTGTGCTCCTTTGTTTCATTATAGGGCCAGATGGCCCCTAAGCTTGCATCCATGATTTGAAGCCTGGAAATTTTCTTCTGTTCTGGATTTCCAGAGCTGGGCCAGTATTGAGAGGATTCATGGAGATGTGTTTCATGTTGATTAATCTTAGGGAAGAAACCCACGGGATTGTAGAGAATGTGTGTGTGCCTGTGTGCATGCATGTGGGTCTGGCCCTAAAGACTGAAGTAGAAATCCAGAGAAAGGAAGATGCAGACTGATTCAGATAAAAAGAATAGATTTCAGTTTTCTCTGTTTCCTGAAAGAGGTGTTAAAAAAGTGTTGACTGATACTGGGTTGCGGTGAATTGCTGAATACAAGCCATTCAAATGGGCTCCGTGGAAGAAAAACATTTTTTTCAAGTACTCAAGGGCACCAATGATTTAGCATTAAAGCTGGGAAACTGCATTAGAGCAGAGCTTCCTTGGAATGAACTGGGAGTCCTCTAAAAACCCTTCAGGGGCAGTGGGGGAATCCTCCGGAACCATGCCTCCCACTTAGTGTGCCAAGATTTGGGTCCCCCGAGCCTGGGGTGGGTGTGTAGGGGTGTGGGGAGCTGAGCCAGTTGCCTCCAGCTGCAAGTAGTCTCATCTACTTATCCCAAATATTACCAGTTTCTGTGTATGCCATGATGTATGAAAGGCTGGGAAGTGAATACCTACATTTTCTCAGTGGGCCACGTCCATGGTCTGCAAGGAAAAGAGCATCTAAACCTTACCTCTTCGGCTGGGTAATGTCCGCCGACTTACAGCTGGGTCACAATGCCCACCAGTGCATGCTCACTGAGCCCGCAGTGTCTGTCTAGTAAAGGGAGATTCAGTGTATCAGCTGCTCGTGGCCCAGAGCACTGCCTCCAGGCAGTAAACCAGAGCCAGGGATTAAGATTTCCAGTGGCCTTATTGGCTGAATATATGCAGGGCAGTTTAGAATCCATTACCCCAGGTCCTATATAGATACCAGTTGTAATACCTAAACCAAAGAGCCAATAATCTTAATCTTCAACCCATCAGACACTCTTGGGTTTAGATCCCCTGACCTACCTACCAGCTTTGTGGTGTGGGGTGAGTCAGCTAACCTTTCTTTGCCTTCATCTCCACATCTGTAAAATGGGGACAATAACCATGCTACCTCTTAGGACAGATGCAAGAGTAGATGAGGTGATGTCTGAAAAGCAGTCAGGACAGGGGCCTGCACTCAGCGTGTCAACCAGTTAACGTTCATTGTTATTTAGATTTTTCACAGTTTATGGAACCAGATGTGTCATGGATCCTCAAGCTGCTGTGTAGCCAGAGGGACAATGTGGACCCAAAAATAAGGAACAATTCAAGAGTTTGGGCCCCATGGCCAGGGACGTGGGCTCAAAGCCTGGCTCTGCCACTTTGCAACTGTGTGACTTTGGGAAGCTCTTTCCTCATCGACAGTGGTGTCACTGGCAGGGTTGTCTAGGTGGGGGTCTGATGGGGCCAGAGCGGCCTGGATGCGGGGTTAAAATCCTGAGGACTTGCTCATTGGGATCCATGGGAACAACCGTCTCTTCTTACTGGTGAGTACATAACTTGCCCAAGGACCACAACCAGTTAGGAGGCAGAAGCAGAAGCAGGAGTGGAGAGCGTCAGAGAGAGGAGTCAGGGAGGGAACTCCTGCACTTCGGTCTAAGAAGATGCTCCTGACTCTCTACGAAGGAAGTCAATCCTGGGAACCAGGGAATGGAGAAGAGCCTTCCTGGAGGGAAGGTGTGTCCCCTCAGAGCCCCACAGCCTCTCTAGGGCTGGGTTTCTCCACCACTCTCTGTGGAGGCTGCAGCTTCAGGAGGGGGCCAGGAGCAGCCAGCAGCCGAGACGCCGCTGCTCAGCCTGTGATCTGAATTTTCCCCACTGCTGCCGTGGCAGACCAGTGGAGAGCAAAGAGGAGCTTAGGCCATTTGCAAGCTAGAAGCCGTTTCAAAGGGAAGGCTGGTCCTTGATATTCTCTGAAAATATTTGAAGGAAAAAGTTTTTGATATATAAAAGCAACAGTCGCTTTTTGCAGTGTACGTAGAACAACAGAGAGACTGCACATCATGGAATCGTTCGCTGCAATTTTCTGTATTTGCTTCCAATATTTTCTCTGCACCTACCTTTGCAATGATACTATGGGTTCAAGTGCTGTTTTACTCAGATTGTGTGGAAATACATCGTCATGTCCGTAGTTTTCGTTTGCAGACAGCATGTGTACTAGGTGCGGTGTTCCACTGTAGGGATAGACCACAGTTTCCTTAGCCATGCCCAATCGAGATGTCTGTGGGTTGCTCCCCTGACCCCCAGGAGAGGTAATGCTACTAGGAACTCCAGCAACACTTGCGAAATTAAAACCTCCCCTTTCAGCCGCAGGGAAGACTGAAGCCCCATAGATTGCTGCAGGTCATTTTCCCATAGCAGGACCAAGATTCACTGGGCCTCCAAGTGCCTGAGGCCAGTTCCCTCAAAGAAAGGACTTTCCCTCTTCTGCTAATTGGGCAATTTGGAAACCTGGGCTTGAGTAAAAATATTATTTTTCCCCAGTCATTCTCAAATTGCTTATTCACCAAGTTAGAGCAGCCAATCAAAGCGAGGGAAAAGAAAACAAAACTCCAACTTCGGACCAGCTGTGCTATGTTGTGTAGACAAAATAACCCTTTGACAGACCCGTCGGATCACCTTTTTGACCTGTTGATTCCCTACAATGTCAGGGAGGCTTCAGCTGTTCCACTGGTCTGGGCTTTTGTTTCTTTCTTATTCGTCTTCTTCTCCTTCTTCCTCTGTTGTTGTTTGTGTGTGTGTGTGTGTGTGTGTGTGCAAACCATATTCCAATATTAGAGAGATGGAATGGAAAGGAAGAAAAGGATGCTCACACACTCCCAGTCCAGAGGTGCCAGACCTGCTCTGGTACCTTTCCTCCCTCCCTCCCTTCTTACATATAATGTATGTGAATATAATATGCACATATAAAAAACAAGCCATGTTTTAACTGTACAGTACAGTGGCATTTAGTACACTCAACAATGGTGTGCAGCGCTCACCAACCACTCTCCAGCTCTGGAGCATTTTCAGTCCAAAAGGAAGCTGCCCCTCACAGGCTCTCTCTCATGGAACCTGCAGGTCATGTCTGCACATATTATTATCATCCCCATTTTACAGGTGAGGAGACAGCTTTCATGAGGTCAAGCAGCTTGCCAAATGCCACCCTCTTCATGGAAGAAGGGACATTTGAACCAGGTCCCCATGTCCCTGTACTTTTAACTGCTAAAGCAGCGGATCTCAACTGGGGATAATTTTGTCCTCCAGAGGACATTGGGTAATATCTATAAACAACTGCCAGAGCCTGGGGGAGCTACTGGCATCTAGAGGCAGAGGCCAAGGATGCTGCTAAATAAACATCCTGTTTAGCACAGGACACCCCCTCCTGCCCCCTGCATCACCAGTGCCACATGTCAGCGGTGCTGAGATCGAGCAGCACAGCCCCGGTCTGCGGCCCAGAAGAAGGGCAGATGGGACTGGTGGGGTGGGGGCTTCTGAGGAGGAGGGAGGGCAGCAAGGGTGATCGTAGGGTCCGCGGGCAGGTGGCGCCTCCGAGACCTGGGCTTGGCAGCCTTCTCCACTGGCTCTCCACCTCCCAGCAGAAACACCTGGCCCTCGGCTCTCCCGCTGCTCAGGGGACATCCACACAGGCGCAGGAGGGCGCTGCTGCAGCGTAGACTCGGCCAGGCGTCTTTAAGATTCTAGACACGTTTGTTTCTTTATTTTTAGCTGATGAGGAGAAGTTGGAAGACGAACATATCATCCTAGAGCTGCAGCACTGTCCAAGGTTGTTATCCCAAGTCACAAGAAGGGCTTTGGCGGCTGGCAGGATGGGGTCCAGTCACTGCCACTACTGGCCGACAACATTACCTCCCGCCCTCCCGAGGACAGGGCACCTGCTGTTCCTAAGCCTGCTCCCTCCGCACCACGAGGACACGGTTCCCGCCCCAGGGTAGTGTTGGGACAACTTGATGAAACAATATATGTGACAATCTATGCCGGCCATCAGGAAGCCAGCTCTCGGCACTTGCTGGCTCTTGGCCCAGTCGTCATTACTATCAGAATCAGGAATATCCCTAAAGAGGATCTAGTCCGACCCCTTGGCTGACAGCTGGGGAGAAGTGAGGCCCAGGGAGGCGGCAACATAGCCCAGTGAATGAGAGACAGTGCAGAGGCCCATCCTGGAAGGAGCAGGAATTTCCACCTGAGGTTGGAGTGGGAATATGGACACACCTTCTTCAGCCTTCCTTTCCCTGAACCAATTTGTAATGAATGGCTTGTAGTCACGTTTCTCCCCGCCTCCGTGGCAGACCTGTAAAACCTGTATGAGAAGCGACTGTGGGCAAGGCAGCTGGCTGGGCGGCCAGCCTCTCTGTTCCGGCCCCTGTGTCCCTTTGCCCCTTCGGGGAGGGGAGGAAGGGCCCCCTCCCCATCCCGCTGTCCCCCTTCCCTGCTCGCCGGTAATGCACCCTTACCTGGGCTGTAATTTGTGGCTGGCGCTGAGGCTGTTCTGGGGTGTGGTGCCCTGCTGGGGGGTGGGAGGCATTGAGGGGCAGAGGCTCCCAGGGGCCACTGAAGAATTCGGGCGGTGCAGGGTGGGCTGCTGGGGGGCTGGGCTAGTGGCTGGGAGGAACCTGGGCTGCAGCTGCCAGGTCCAGCCAGGGCGCCTCCGCCTCCCAAAGCCCTGTGGGCGATGCCACCGCAGCCCAGTTCCGGGAGCCGGGGTGTGTTTGCCAGGGCTGCTGACTTTGGCAAAAAGGAAATCCTCCCACTGAGTACACTCTCCTTCCAGATAGACTGAGGGTGTGGGGGGGGGCAGTATTGAAGTCGGACGTGGAAGGGGAAGACAATCTCCTTACTAATGCACCGTAAGGTACAATAAATATTCTGCTGACAGACTCCGAACCCGGGGAACAATTCCAAAGCCCTAAGAAATAATAAAGAAAAAGAGCCCAAACCTTCCTGAAGTCTCTTTCTCCTTTGGTAAAATTTTATGATGAGAAGGGAAGCCGTGCTCCCTGCCTGCCCGCCACCTCCCCATCCCCAGCCCTGCTCCTTGTATCCCGATTTCCCTCCTGTGCTGAGAACTCATTTCGATTTCACAACTTTGACGTCACCCCACCAGGCAAGTGGGTCGGGATGGGGTGCCCTTGTCTGGAACCCTCCTGATGGAGTGCGGCCTCCCCAGAACCGACAAGTAAATGCCTTCCAGCCCCTGCTCTCTCTCCACACTCCAGAAGCACACCTGGCTTCAAAACCGGCTCCATTTTTTCATTAAATCTGAGAGTCACAGGGAGGGAATGACCTGGCTACTTCAATTAATTTTTTTTTTCCTCTCAAATCATAAGGTACAGTTTCCTTTGGAGTAGGTAGTATCTTGCAGGAGGAGGGGGATTTAAAGCATAGGGCTGCATTTGAATGTTTGGTCTTGATAGGAGATAGGGACCAGCATGGAAAATCATCTTTATCACCCCAATATGGAAGGTAAAGCGCATTGGCCTGGGCTGGCATACCAAACGGCCTGCGAGCCCTTATCATAATCCCAGGAGCCGGCTCCCCCACTCCATCACCTCTGCTATTCCAGGCAAGTGTCAGCCATCTTCGCTGCTGTAGGGAGCCAGATAGCACCGAGCTGGGCTGGCGCAGCGGGCATAATAAGAAGTGGAAATTGCTCCCAAGGAAAGTTTCTGAGGAATTAACTTCTGATGGGTGGAGGAGGTGGTGTGGGGGTGGGTCGCTGCAAATGAGAAAGGCAGGTGGGCCAGCAGTGCCCGTGGGGCAACGGACAGCCAAATGGCTGACAGCAAGGGCTTTGGGAACTTGGAGACCCCCAGGTGCCTAAGAGGAGGGGATCTGGGGGTGCCAGTTGTGCCAGAAGGGCTGGACTGTCTGTCCGGGAGATGGTGTGGCTTTGGGTCACATGGAGCTTTGGCGTAGTGCCTTTGCTGATCCTCCAGTGAGCAGCCTCCCCCTGCCCCCCTGCCCCCCTGCCCCCCAGGACCTCTCTAAGGCTGCTTAAGTGCAAGCTTCCCACCCCTGTGTGGAGGGACCCCCCTGACCTGCAAAACCCTGCCTTCCAAATCTTATTTATAAATATTTGGCAAGCCCCTACTATGTGCCACCGTGCCACATTCCAGGCACCGGATCCCCAGCAGAGATTAGGAGGGGCCCGATGAGCCCGCAGGGTCAGGGCAAACCAGAAGGAACACCTTTCTGTACCCGAATGCAGGAAAAGGCAAACCAAGAGGGCGAGTGTGAAGAATACGAAATCAGTGGTGCCAAAGCCACATTTCAGCTGTAAGACTCTGGGTCAATTCTGTTCCACGCGCCTCAACTTCACCTGTAAAATGGGGACGGAAACACCTTGATTCCCAGGAGGTGAGTTAGATATAAAGGGCATGCAGCGCATGGCGCAGAGCCTGGTGTGTAGGAAATGCTCAGTAAAGCTGTGCTCAGGTTTTATCGGCCGGAGGAAGTGGAAAGCTGACCCATGTTCCCATCGGGAAGTTCCGACTATGAGAGCATGAGAAGGAGAGTAGGCTCTGGCCTCTAAGCCTCTACAGAGCACACTTGGGGGACATCTGGATTTGAATGCTGGTTCACCTGCTCCTACCTGTGGGGCCTGGGCAAGGACTTGCCCTCTGGCCTCAGTTTCCTCGTGCACAGATTGGGGTTGATAGTAGCCCTATGCTATAGCGCTCTGGTGAGGATGATAGGTGTTCCTATGGAAGGTATTCAGTGTAGCTATCCTTTCAGAGTCTCACACTCATTTGACGTGTGTCCCTGGTGTTTGGCTAAGATGGGGGCAGGAAAGGAGCTTGGGCTGGGAACCGAGCCCTGGCTTTCTCCGCAGGTGGGCACCCACACGCGTCACGGCTACATGGGAGTGGAGAGGCGGGTGCAAACCATTATTGGTCTGTTGATTTTCAGAGACCCTCAGGACAGCTAATGAGCAAGATACTCAGAGAGGGCATATGACTTCCTAAGGCCACACAGCAAGCTGGAAGGACACAGGCCTGAGCCAATGGCACTTGCTTGCCCCAGCCTGGTCCTTGCAGGGGCAAGGGGAGAGGGTGGCCGGGAGACAAGGGCTCTTCAGTTACAGCTCCGGGGCAGCCAGAGTGCACATCCTGGAGTAATTGGGTGCTAATACCATTATGCTTCCCACTTCATACTTTCCACGTCCCCAGGGCTCTCTCTCCCAGGGTCTCAAAGCCCTTTACATGACAATGCTGCCATTAGCTCACAAATCCTCCCTGGCCTGCTGGGAGGAGAGGTGGGTGGTAGGTGGCTAGGCTGAGGAATTAACCTCAATTATTTTCCTCTGATTCAGACTTCACAGAGTTGTCAGGTCGGCCCTGGGGTTTGTCAGGCCCCAGTTAGTGCTTGTGGGGCGGAGGCCAAAGGCCTGGAGGGGGCTGGTGGGGTTGACCGGGCAGAGCTCTGTTCTACACCTGAGCTGGTTGTCCACGACTTCACTTCATAACTTTCAGAACAGCGCTGAGGGTTTGGGAATACCCCCATTTTACAGCAGGAGAGACTCAGAGAGGCATGATGACTCACAGAAGGTCACACAGCAAGCCAGGAGCAAGCCAGAAATCTAACCCCCCCCCACCCCCTCGTTCCAAGGACAGGGTGGTCTCAGAGGGGCACAGGGCTGGGTTCAGGGCCTGGGCCTTGGGGATGGGACATCCGGCCTCCTACCAGGCTGCTGTGTGACTCAGGGTTGTCGCTGCCATCTCTGAGCGGGACCATGAGCCGATGCCTCAGGGTCAAGAGTCGAGGCCTCAGGGTTAGTGCATGTTCCAGATTTGAGGGGCTGCTTTGCCCCACACTGTCAGAGAAACATGTCCCAAGGGCACGGGCGTGGGGGAAGGAGGTGGCCTGCTCCTTTGGGCACCATGAGCGCATTCATGATTGCCTGTATGCATCTGTTATGTTTTGTGTGCCCACTGCATGGGGGGAATTAACAGGACAGGCTCTGGAGTCGGGCTGCCTGGGCTCAGAATAAAATCCCTATGGGATCCGGTGCAACTTCCTTCATCTCTCCAGGCCTCAGTTTCCTCCTCTGTAAAAGGAGGACAGGAATAGCGCTCACAGTCTGGTGGTGTTTATTCACTTGCCCCTCATCTAGATACCAACACCTACCTTGAGCGGCACTTCCCCAGCCTGGGGCCTCAGCAGACAGGAAGGTGGGCCGCAGGGGCCTATACCCCGTCGGAAAAGGCCGACGGCACACACAGGTAAGTCTATAGCCATCAGGTGATAGAAATGCTCTCGTGGGTGTGAGAGGGTGGTGGGGATTAGGCCAGATAATCCACATAGAACACTCCATTTGCTTGGCGCACAAACAGTGTTTAATTAGCATTAGAAGGGATTTTGATGTGCTGGGCACTGCGTTGGTGACACAGACACGCTGAGCCCGTAGGGCCCTTGGTCAGTATGACTGTCAGCTCCACCTGCCCAGCAGAAAGCGAGGCAGAGGCAGCATCTCCCGGTGGCGGGGCCAGTCGGCTCTCCCATCCCTACCCTCCATCCTGATCTGGAGGGAGGGACATAAAGCCTTTACAGAGACTGAGACCTGGATCCCTGGAGGCACAGGGCCCTGTCTTCGGGCAGGCAGGGGTGGGGGCCGAGGATGTTTCTGGAGCTATAGTCTCCTGGCCAGGGCTGCAGGGGGAAAAGAAACTGGTTCCCATTTCACAGATGTGGAAATTGAGGCCTAGAGGCGTGATGGGGCTCACTCAGGTCACAAGGTCAGGCCCGGACTGATTCTGAGAACCACTGACTGTCCCAACACAGAGGCCAGAAGAACTGCAGGGTTTGGGGGGGAACCTTTTGCTTCCCTCCTTCAGTGACACCAGGGAGTTGAGGTATACCTTAGAGATGGCAGGACTTCAACATTTTATGGAAAAAAAGTGTTTCCCAAGTGTTCATTGCAGGGGCCAGGATTCCAGCAAGTGTTCATTGCAGGGTCCAGGATTCCAGAGAAGTGTAGCTTGTGTTGGGAAACGAGATACACAGATTCTGGGTTTGTGTCACCCCCATCTATTCTACTCCTAAAGGATGGTGGGAAGTGGGGAGTCCAGTGTGTCTCATAGAGAGCAGCCAGACTTAGCAAATAAAAATTCAGGATACCCAGTTAAATTTGAATTTCAGCTTAACAATGTGTCATCTTTTGGTCTAAATGTGTCTCAAATATTGTCCTGTATTTTATCTGGCCATCCTAGTCCCATGGGTGGAGCAGAAAGGATGCCCAGAACTATGAAACCTCCTTTGGGCCTCAGTTTCCCTGTCTGTCCAAGAAGTATTTTTTTTGCATAATGGAGGTCAGGAAGATGTTTCCTGGAATCTCCAGAGGACGGCCTACATGCAGGGCTGAGCAGGTGGTTCTCGGGGTGGGGAGTGTCTGTGTGACCATTATCTTCCCTCTCCTCACTCTGAATTTCTTCCCATCCGGGTTCAGACATTGCACTGTGGGTACAGCAGAGACAGGCTGGGGCCGGAGTCAGGCAGGCTGGCAGCCCTCTGGCACCTCGCTCTGCTCCTTCTGAGCTGAGTCTCTGCTCTGCAGCCCTCGGTTTTCTCCTCTGTAGAATGGGCACAGTCACAAAGCCTACCCCACAGCGTGCTGGGAAGCTCAGATGCATTAGTGGGTGAGAGGCATGCTTATATTTTTAACCAGTGAGCCTGCCAGGTAGGGTGTGAGCGAAGTCTCCTGGGGCAGGGGACACTGGCTGTCCATCCACTGCTCGACCTCTTGGGATTTCCTCCAAAGCAGGGTGAGGGTTTTTAAGGAGCCTCAGCGCTGGACGACTCTTTTGGGGACCACTATTCCAGCCTCCTCCTTCTGGAGAACGAGACCCAGAGATGCCATGTGGCTGCCCCAAGGCCACAGACTGAGTTCCTAGCTGAGTGGGATCTGAAGCCAGGTTTGCTAAACCCTAGTCCAAGAGGTTTGCCCCTCCACAATGGTATGGCCTGAAATTTAATTTGAACGTTTATTTTCTTGAGGCAAGGAAGTTCATTCTGTGCAAGGCATTACAGTATGGTGGGGAAATGGCAACAGGTTTCAGGGGGTGAGAAACAGGGTGAATGCAACAAATGGGAAGAGAGGAAGTGTGGGAATGTGGGACCTCTGCATGCATGTCCAAGGAGTAGTAGGCTCCCCACTCCTGGCAAGGGGATCCTAAGGATGGCATTTAGCACCAGCCCAGGTGTCTTGTCCTGAAGTCCCTGTATCTGCCACAAGATTTGTGGTGGGGCCTTGGGCAAATATCTTCTCCAGTCTGGGTCTTGGATGGGAAGGATCTTCTCCTCCTTGGTATTCAGGACCATTAAGGCCATCGGTCTTGTCTTCTAGAGAAAAACATTGGCTGCGTTCAGGGCCTGGGCTCTGGAAAATGGATGCGAGGGGTGGGAGGGACCATGTGCAGGTGTAGCTGTCCTCTGCCCCTCCTCTGCCTCCCTGCTCCCTCTCTGTGATACCTGGTCTTCATCTCCCTGGCGGCTCTCTCTCCTCTCACCCCTTCCCATGTCCCACCCTTCCCCTCCCCTCCTTCTCTTTCACTGCTGAGTCTGTTCATCCCTGAACCACTTTTCCTACAGGGAGATGCCGGAAAGCCCTGGCTCCAAACCGGTACAATCCTCATCTTCCCAGAGGACTGTCCAAAATGTAATTTATGAGCAAGGCTCTCCCGGATCCTTCATCCTGTATCTTGGGCAAGACTCCCAGCCCTAAAGAGCAGAGGGAACAGGAGTGGAGCTGGGGGCTGGCTTCCCAGGATCATCTCACATTCTGTGCTTTCTGCCTATCAGCAGGGGGCATAGGCCCAAACTGGCTGGCGAAGCTTTTGATTCTGAGTTTATGGAGTGCAGTCACCCCTGAAGCAGCAAAGGACTGCCCCCATGGGCTCTGCAAAGCTTCGGGGTGGGGTGGGGTGGGCAGCAGAGGCCTCATGGAGGCCACAGAATTAGACCATGCAAGCATTCATTCGTTCATGTTTATTGAGCATCTGCTATGTGCCAAATGCCTGTGCTGAGAGCTGAGGATAGTTTGGAACACAGAGACCAGTTCCTGTTCTTTTTGGGGCTAACAGCCTGGTGGGGGAAGAGAGATATTAATCCAACAGTCACTTAGGAGAATGCTGAACAGGTCTCCTTTGGATCCGAGCTAAAGCAGAGGTTCTCGGTGCCCAACTACATGGAGCTTTGACTAGGTCTGCTGGGGAGGCAGATGGGGAGCCACTCCCTCTTTCTTGAGCAGTAACAATAATATCATTAATTATGTGTTTATAAAGTCCATTAGGCAATTACAAACATAATTCCTTCTTTGCCATGATTTTTGATCCTGTTTTTATCTCGTGGGGGTTGACTTTAGATACCGCTCCACCGGCTGATGTGGTGGGGTCCTGGGGGCCCCTCAAAGAATCCCCGAGGTTGTAGGCTTCTCTCTGCTCTTCTTCCTCTTCATCCGCTGTGTGCTTATCACCTCTTGGACCATAAATGGGACAGGTAAGGGTCACTTCCCCCACTGCACCTGCCCCGCTGCTCTCCCGGCCCCTGTTTCAGGTTCAGGGAGGAGGAGTGGACAGCTGGGGCTCTGCCACTGGAGGATTTGGGGTCAACCTCTGTCCTCTCTTTGGGCCTCTGTTCTTAGTTGTAAAGCGGACTCCAGGTCTCAACAGGGCGATCTCATTGAATGTGGTGTGAGAGTCATATTGACGTGAGTGGTATTTGCTGTCTTGGAAGCCCCTCGAAAAATCGGCACACTCGTTCCCATCCTCCCCAAGGATGAAGAGGTGAGGGGCCAAGAGGGGCTCAGGTCTCCTGCCTCCGGGGCGGGAGCTGCTGGAGCAGCACGGCCTTCTCAGCGGAGCAATGCTGCCACCTAGTGGCCTAACTGCATCTTCCTCTGCTGGAGGCAGAGCTGAGCCAGAATCCGGGAGCTGTCCCCAGTAGCTCCTCTATAAACTACTCTCCTTCACCCCTGCAACTCCCAATGGCCAGGGCTTCCATGTCTGCTCGTTGGAAGGCAAATATTGCAGTGTGGAAAGAAGGGCATGAGGCTATAGGGTCCCTGTCCTTAGGAAGAACAGTTGGCCCTCAGGCCCCTTGTCTCCTCCTGCCACTGGAATTGACCTGGCCAAGAATCCATCAGGGTGGGCGAGAGAAGAGGCCTGAGGCTTGCAGACCTCAGCCGGGCGCAGCTGCCGAGCGCCTGTCAGTGTCAAGGGCAAGAAACTCATTTGTGTAAGCCTGACCCTTTTTCTACTTCCTGTCTGCCTACAGTCCATTCTCTAGAGGGCTTCCAGGGTGGTTCTTTGAAAGCAAGTCAGATTAGGTCACTACTCTGCTCAAAATCCTACAAAGGCTCCCACTCCACTTAAAGTAAAACCAGAGATGGAGCCGTGACCCACGATGACCCGCCCGGCATGTGTTCACCTCTTAGACCTCACCTGCCCCTTGCTCAGTCCCCTCCAGCCGCACTGGCTGTGGCCCCCTTGCCATTCCTGATCAGTCACACGCTCTCCTGCCCAGGGCCTTGGCAAAGGCGGTTCCCTCTGCCTGGAATGCTCTTTCCCCAGATACCCGCCTGGCCTGCTCCTCACGCTATTTAGCTCTCTGCTTCAATATAATTTGCTTTGAGAAGTCTGCCCTAACTAAACTAGCAGCTTCCATCACTTTTCTTCCCTTTTATCTACTTTACTTTCTTTACAGGACTCACAACATACTACAGACTTGCATGTCCACGTGGGACAATGGGAGATGACACAGCCTCTATCTTTGGAAGTTTTCTGGTCTGATGGGGGAAATGCCACTCAGGTCCTTCAAGAAGTGCCAGTCTAATGTGGGAGGGGCAGTTTCCGCCCTTGACGAACTCCTGCTCAGAGGGGAGTATGACGTCGCCTTGTTGGAGGTGGACGCTATAACCCTGTACAGGGCACCTGGAACAGAGCACACAGTGAAAGGCAGCTGCTGGAATGACTCAATAAGATGCTGACACGAACATGCAGCATGAAGACAACAATTTGCATTTTTTCCCTACTGGATATCATACAGACTCCATCTTCAGCAAAACCAAAATTCTGGAGGTGCCCTCAGCAGCTCTGATCGGAATAGAAGCCCTGTGGGGTAGAAGAGCACAGAAACTACACAGGGAGGACATAAATGACAAGACAGGACCGGAGGGCTCAGAAAACACACTTCCTGTCGGCAGGGGGCTCACCGTGAAGGGATAACGTGGGCATCGTTTGAGCACTTCACGAGTAGAAGGCGTTGCCTGTGAATAATCAGACCAGAACCCTTTCACCCACCTATAATAAACAGGGAACTGGACACCTGCAAAATGAAGATATTGTCAACAGTAGAGCAAGACCTCGCTGAGGAAAGAGAGCGTGGGGCAGGATCCACACGGAGCTGAGCTGTCCTTCCAGCATTCTGAGCCCAACACCATTCTGACCATTGCAGAACTCAGTGGCTACAGTCCCTTGGGGTCTGTGTGCAGGAAACTCAAGATGTGAAGGACTTCTGCCAGCGAGACATGCCTGGTGGTGCAACAGCTGTGGTTAAGTTTGGAATGGAGACTAACGCAGGTGGGGAGAAGTGCAGATGGAAGCGTGAGTGACAGCTGTCTTGAGGATGTTGGAAATGGTGCATCAAAGAAGACATGGGAGGGGACAGGAGAGAGGAGAGTGTGACTGCTCAGTGCCTCATCCGTAGAAGCTTGGGAATCAAAGCCCACCATTCAAAGCTGACACATCAAAAAAGAAGTACAAAACCATGTAACAGAACATAGGAAATCTCAAAGCAAGGAAACCTGAATGCCCGAAAGAGGGATGGTGGAGGAAAGCAGGAAGGGATGGGCAAGAAGGAGAAACACCTTGCTTTTCTCCTTTCTTGAGAAATGGTGGACCAAGAATATTACATGAAGTTATAATAACCGAAAAAGGACAAAACATGTACAGTAGAAGAACCACACATAAAAGCGAAGAGAACCAATCACATCATAAAAGGCAGCTGATGGAAAAACTCCCTAAAAAATTACATAACATAACGTGACAGGACACAGATCTGAGGAATGTCAATGAGTGAAAGTGGGCGTCATTTGGCTAATAAAAGAAAACAAATTCAGATTGGATTCCCCAAACAAGTTCAACTCTGCTCTCTATTAGAGGCATACCCAAAGCAAAGTAATTCAAAATGGTTAGAAATAAAAGTTAAGCAAAGATATATTAGGAAAATAAAAATCTTAAAATATTGTAATCTTAATATTAGACAATGTGGGGTTCTGACCAAAAAAGTATTTAATGAGACAAAGAAAGGCACTTTCGAATATAAGAGTGTGCAATCCACGATGGAGATAATAAGAGTTATGAATACTGATGCCCTAAATAACGTGGTAGATGCATTTTTAAAGAAGTTGCAGAAGATCCAGGAGGAACACACTTTAGTTCACATGACAGATAAAGAATATAGAAAATCTTCATAATGCGATTAATAACTCATCCATTGCCTGACTGTGTCCCATTTCTGGTACCATTTCCTATATTTGGAGGATGAAAGATCTAACTCATAACCAAAAGACTCCAAATTACTTTGTCTTGGAGAACAAAGAAGTCTACTTCTCTCTCTGCAGACCCTGTATGGGGCACTGCTCAGTTGGAGGGGCAGCTCTGCTCCAGAGAGGTCTTCAGGAAGCCAGATCCTTCCCAGCAGGTTTCTCTGCCCCCCACAGCATGGGTTCCAGAGGGAGTGTGGAGGAGGTGCACGCTTTGTGGAGTACGGAAGGGGTACAGGGTCTTTGGAGGGGGGCGGGGGGCGAACTCAGTGTCACGTGGTCTTATCCAGCTGCAAGGGAGGCTGGGAAATGTAGTCTCACTATGTACCAGGAAGAAGGGAAGAACAGATTTGAGCAGACCCCTGGTGGATTGGAAACGAGTCCCAGTACTTCAGAAAACGATTTGGTGTTATCTGCCAATGTTCATAGACACATACCTTACGACTTACTCCTAGGAGGGTACAACACAAATGAGCTATTTGCACTGAAAGATTTGGACTAGAATGTTCATTGCAGCCCTGTAACCCCTAAGCTATAAACAACCCAAATATCCATCAGAAGTAGAATGCTTGGACACACTGTAATGTGGTCACATAGTGAGAAGCTATATAGTGACAAAAATCAACAAAGAACTGCCTTGGGTAACGGTCTGGGTGAATCCCAATACTACAGCGGTGAGTGGAAGAAGGCAGAAAGAGTGCGTACAATGTGCTTTAAATTACAACGTTCAAAGCTAGGAAGGACTGGTGATGATAGAAATGGGAAAAAAGGCTCCTTTGGGGAGGATGGGTGTGGAGGAGGGGGCGTGAGGGAGACCCTGGGGAGCTGGCCACTTGCCGTGTCCCAGTCTGGGTGGTAATTTCATGGGGTGTTCACTTTGTGAAAGCTCATCGAGCCATACTCTTAATGATTTGTGATTTTTCCGTTTGAAATGTTCTATTTCAATAAATATTTTAATTAACAAAACCGCTAAAAGACAAAAAGAGGTAAACAAGCAGAAAGATACATCATGTTTCAAGAAGGAGATTCAACACCATGAAATCTTAATTCTCTCTAAGTTAATTGATAAATATACTTTGATTTCTGGGAAAAATAGCCAAATTTTGTTGAACTAGGTATGTTTATCCTAAAGTTCATAGGAAACATTAACCAGTAAACAGCACCAGGAAAATTCTGGAAAAAAAGAGAACTGATGGAGAGGGCAAACCATGTTATAAAGCTTCAGTCATTGAAACAATGTGGTTTTAACCCATGAATTTGTAAACAGACCAATGAAATAGAAAAAAAAAAAACCAGAAATAGGCCTAAATATGGCTAGACACTTAGTATTTGATAAAGTTATCATACCAAATCCATGAAGAAAAGCTAAATTATTCAATAAGTGGTGCGGGGCAATTGGAAAGCCCTCTGGAAAAAAAATCCTGGATTCCTACTTCATACTTAAAGCAAATGACAAAGGAATCAAGGACTTAAATGTGCAAATGAGACCATAAATATTTTAGAAGGGAACGTGGAAGAGTTCCTTCATGACTTCGATGAGTGGAGATTTTCTAATTACAACTCAAAATCTAGAAACCATTCAACGGTATTGCCAAATTTATTTACGTAAAAATAAAAAACCATTCTGCACCCTGAAAAAATACCATCATGTGCGAAGTCAAAAGGCAAATGATAAACTGGGAAAAAATATTCGCAGTTCCTAGCAGAGGCAAAGGGGTTAGTCTCCCTCCTGAAGAACCTACGGAAATTGACGGTAAAGTCAAGCAACGGATGTAACAATGGGCAAAGGATATGAAAAGACAATTTATAGAAAAGGAAGTCCAAATATGCTTGAGCGTTCAAAAAGAAGTTCAGCTCTCTCATAGTAAAATCAACGCCCATGAAAACTACAGGCACACATCACCATCCCTCATTAAATTGGCAAAATCCCGAAGGTAAGATGATACCTTCTACTGGTGAATTTGTGGGAGACATAGATACTCTTCCCCTCTGCTGGTGGGACAATGTCTGAGTGTGTCTGGGAACTGGGACAGCACAGGGTAGCTTGGCAATATCTATAAAAGTTTCCAATGCATGTTCTGTCTGACTCAGCAATTCCCTTTTCAAAATTTATCCTACAGATTGCTTGCACACACATGAAATGACAAGTGTATACAAGGTTATTCACCAGGGCATTGCTTATAACAGTATGTGGTTGGAAACACCCATGCCAGGAAGAGACTGGTTAAAGTATGGTCCGTCCATACAATGGAATACCATGGTCCAGAGAAAAAAAATTAAGGGGAAAGACAGTGTGTTCAATATTTTACATTTTATGTCAAAAGGGGGATGGCCAAGAATCTGTTTTTATTTTCATGGATATGCAGAAGAAATGCTGGAAAAATATATGTAAGAAACTATGAACAGAAGTTATCTGTGGGGAAGGGGGTGCTGAGAATTGGCAGATGAGGGACAGAAGTGGAGGGAGAGCCTTTCATGATGTATATCTTTATGTCTTCTGGTTTTTGAAGCATGTGAATGCATTAGCTATTCAAAAATGAAAATGAAATGAAATTTAAAATAAAACTGCCCAAGGATGCACATTATGCTTCATACACTAGTCCTTGTTCTCAAACATACCCTTTCTGACACATTTAAAAATCCTAATTCTGAGAGTGGTTTCTGTCTGGCTCAGCTACCTCCCCCTCCCACAAATTGGAAATCTCCATTGATTCCAAGGAACCTTCTGGGATTAACCAGAGATCTGGCTGTGGCCAGTTATGATTGCTGTTTCTGCTCTCCCTCCCTTCCCCTTTGTCCCTCCCCTATTTGTCAGGCCTCCCCCCATCTCCCTCCCCTGCCCCCATTCCTAGAACCCAGTCCTTTAGTTCCCATGGGACCCGTCATGCTTGCACCTGTCTGGTTAACAGTGTTGCTCATTTGAGGGATGCTAACACGGTCACTCTTGGGCTGGGGATGCTGGGAAAATGATGCCCTCTTTTTCCTGCAAGACACACCTGTAGCTGCTGGCCTATTGCTGGCCACCATTGGGACCACATGGGTTGCCAGCCTTAGGGGGAAGTCCACACTTCAAAAGGCAGAGAACAAAGAGAAAAGAAACCAGTTTCTTGGTCAAGTCCCTGAACTGCTGCTGGATTAAACCTGGTCTGACCAGACCTCATGCTGGGCATGGTTAGGTGAACTAATAGATCTCTTTGTGGTTTAGTCAGATTGAGCTGGGTTTCTTGAAAGCATCCTCAGAAAACATCTGGCATTCGTGCCCCCATTTATAGCCAAAGAACTGAAGCACAGAGCAGTCTGTGCACACTGCTCACTGAGGGGACCTGGACCAGGCCAGTGCCCAGCTTGGGACCATGCCGTGTTTTACCAACAATGACCATGGCTACGGCCTGGCCAGGTAGGAATGGACTTCCTACCATGCTGAGTCTGGAAACAGCTGTGGTGCAGCAGATAGAGCCCCAGTTTCCCCTTTAATACCATAAGGAGTTGGGCTAATGAACCGCTAGTTCCCCTGCTGAAATCCCAGGCCATGGGGTGGAGGTTGGGTTACACTGGGACTGGTGAGTCATTGAGGGTCTGTAGGCGCCTCGCTCAGACAGCTTGAGCTCAGGGGTGCCCCTCTGCACCTTTGGGCTGCTTCATACCACACTTTTCTTAAACACCGTTATTGAGGTGTAATTGACATACAATCAGCCGCACATATTTAAAGTGTACCATTTGGTAAGTTTTGAAACACGTATGCATTGTTGAAACTGTCACCAAAATCACAATAATGAGAGCATTCTTCACCCCTCAATGTTTCCTTGGGCCCCTTGGGCCGCCAGGCAACCACTGATCTGCTTTCTGGCATGATAGATTAGTTTGCATTTTCCAAAATTTTCTATCAATGGAACAAGTAAGTGGAATCATGCAGTATGCACTCATTTTATCTAGCTTCTTTCTATAGCAAAATTATTTTGAAATTCATCTACGCTGTCACGTCTGTGAATAATTTGGTCCCTTTTGCTGCCAAGGAGTATTTGCTGCCATTGTATGGATGTGTCACAATCGTTCTAGTCCTCTCACCCGTTGATGGACACTGGGTTGTTTCCACTCTGGGGTTTGTTAAATAGAGCTTCAAGGCGCATGCATACTCAACTGTGTGTGTCAACATTTGCTCTTATTTCTCTTGGGTAAATAGCTAGGAATGGAATGTCTGGATCATATAGTAGGTGTACATTTAACTTTTAAGAAAACTGCCCAACTAAGAGTGACTGCATTGGGGTATGGGTGGGACTTGATAATATGGGTAAATGTAGTCACCACATTGTTTTTTCACGTGAAACCTTCATAAGAGTGTATATCAATAACAGCTTAATAAAAAAAGAAAAAGAAAACTGCCCAACTTTCACAAAGTGGTGGTACCATTCTGTATTCCCACCAGCAGTGCCGGCCAGTCCCACACTTGGTATGGCCAGTCTCTTTAATCACAGCCGTTCTAATCGGGGTACAAATAGCATCTCATTGTGGTTTTAACTGGCATTTCTCTACTGACTCACGGTGGAGTATCTTTGCATGTGCTTATTTGTTATCAATACATCTTCTGCGGGGAAGTGTCTGTTTAAATCTTTTGCCTGTTTTAAAAATGTACAGCTAGGCTATTTTTAATGTCTGGCAGATGGCTGCCGCAGGTCTAAGACTTCTCATCAGCGCTGCCCTTTCTCTCCCTGCTGACAACAATCGGTCCACGTTTGTCATGCCACCCCACCCCACCGCCACCCCGTCCCTGGGTCAGCCAGGACCTGAGCAGTTTGATCTCCGTGCTCCTGAGGGCTCCTTCCTAATCTTGCATTCCAGGACAGTCCGACCTCAGCTCCCATTCTGGCCTTCGCCCTCACTCACCCTGTGACACAGAGCATGTTGTTACCCCCTTTGGGCCTTAGGTGCCTTTGTAACAGCAACAGATTAGATCGGGTCAATCCTTAGAACCTTCCCAGCTTTGCCACTGACCGGCTGTGACCTTAGGCAAGTTCCTTAACCTATTTACGCTCCATCTTCCTCATTTTAACGTGGAGATGGTGTAGGAGCCCCTGCTCGCAGAGTTGCTTTGAGGACCAGGTAAAACGATACAGTTGGAGCCCTTAGAACAGAGCTGGCACATGGTAAGTGCTCAGCAGAACACCGCTCTTACTTGACACTCTAAGATTTACCCCGTACCTGCTCCACCACCCACCGTTCCAGAATCTACAGCTCAGTCTAGGCACTGAGCATTGAGCTTTTGTGTGGGCTAGTCTTTCCTCAAGATGCTCACCTTTATACTTTTGGCCACTCCATAGTTTCCCTTGCTCAACATACGGGGCAGTGCTTGCCTCCCCTTGCAGCCAGCCTGGATTGATTCCAACCCCCTGTCTAACCCTTAGCTCAGACTTCCTTGCCTGGGCATTCATTGGCCTTTGTCTATTTGTAGCTTTGTTTTAATGCTGTCTTCACCTGGGTGTCCTGCCTTCTTCAAGGCTGAGGCCACCAAAGGCAGAGGCCTGGGGCTCCCTGTAGGCAGAGGCTAGCCTCTCTCATCATACTGGGAGCTCTCTTAGGGAAGGGGCCATGCCAGCATACTTTATAAAGGGCCTCAGCCAGTGCCCAGCGGTGGCCAAAGTGGTTGCATCCTTTGTTCCTGATGGCATTTGTTAGAGTTTGTACTGCATCCATGCCCTCGGGCCCCAGAGGAGACCTGGATCAGAACTCCACCAGAATTCCAACATGCCCTGCCCCGGGTCCACCCTTTCCTGCCAGGCCAGCCAGCCTTTGGCCAGAGGTCATTTCAGGTGCCTCAGGGCTCCTAAAGGCACCTGGCCTGAGCCTGGGAGTGAAGACAGCTTTGACAGAGGCAGCAGAGCCAGCAAGTAAATGTTTTCTGAATCCAGGAACAAAGCTATTGGCCGGAGGCCAGAAGAATGAGACCCCTCACAAGGAGCAGAGGTTCTCCCTGGAGTTTCTAAATGGGTCAGTACATCTCGGTGAGGGTGGCCTGGAAGGAGGCTGCATGGGTGGATGGGGAGTAGGGGTGGGCTTTGCCAGAACCCCTGGGACCTTGCTCAGCTCACCACGGGCCTGGCGGTATGGGGCAGGAAGCCTCCTGCACCCCTGCCTCTTTGGACAGAGATGTCTCATGCCCACAGGCAGCAGGGAGTGGACTGCAGGGCTGCACTGAATGAGGGCCAAGTTGTGGACTGGCCTTCCAGGGACATGCTGGGATTCCTTGGGAAAGCCAGGCTGAGAACATTATTACTGGACAGGACCTTAGAGATGGTTTCATGCTGCTCTGCTACTTGCCAGCTGTGTGACTTCAGATAAGTCCCTAAATCTCTCTGAGCTTGTTTCCTGATCTGTAATATGGGAATAACTCTAGTGCTCACTTGAAAGAGCTGACGTGAGGCATAACACATTAGCTCCTATTATGTACATCCTTCTTATCTTATGGATGAGGAGACGGAGGTTCAGAGAGGGGCAGGTAACCTGCCCAAATTTGCTCAACAAGTTAGAGCCAAGTCAAGGGTTGCTCCCAGGTCCACAGGAATAAGAATTGGGACACTGTGGAGAGGCAGCCTGACGGAGGAAGAGAGCATAGTGATCGTGTCTAGGAGCAAATCCTGGCTTTGTGGAGTTGTGTGACTTTGGAAAAGGAACTCAAGATCACTGAAATTCAGTTTCCTTGATTTGGAAAGCCAAGAAACTGCAGGGTGATGGGGATGAAAAGAAAATAGACTCAATGCCCCTGTCTGTGCTGGGGGTGAGTTAGGCTGGAGCTCGGGGCAAGGAAGGCAGGGGAAGGATGCCACACCAGTAGAACTCCCACCCTGGCACTGGACAGTGAGGCAAGTTCCAAGGTGCAGGATAAGAACTCGTGGGAAAGGCTTGCTCCTGCCTCAGGGATCTTGCAGATGCTGCTCTTTCTGCCCAGAACACGATTTCCCTCACCCGGTTAGCTTTAATTCTTCCGATCTCATCGCCTCCAGGAAGCCCTCACTAACTTCCCCAACCAGGTCAAATCCTCTTTGTAGTATTTCCAGTGTTTTCTACTTCCTCATGTAATTTAATAACATTGTTGAGCCATAAGTTTATGTTATTTTTGTGATTCTTTGGTCCAGGTCTGGCTCTGCCACTCAGTTGTAAGCTAGGTGAGGACAGGGGTGGCGTCTGCCTCCCTTGGCAGACAGGAGGTACTGCATCTTCGCGGACTGACCCAGCGAAGGGGGCGTCAGCTCTTGGTGAGAAGGGAGGAGACAGTTTTACAAGGCACATGAATACATTTTTGAAATTGTGTATTTAGGATTTATTTTAAGTTGTATTAAAAAAAATGCAACTAGCTTATCAGACTTGGGATTTCACAGAAACTACTGACTAGGATGAAGCTATGTAAACCGGTGAGTTGATGTAAAGAACAAGATACGTAGTAAATGATAGCTCAGGTGATAGAAGAAAGTAGCAGAAACTGATGTTGGTGTGGGAGGATCTGAGGTCTGGGTCTAAAAGCCCAGCCCCGGTCTGACCCAGCTCACGTGGCCAGCTACAGGGCTGCGGAAGGACACGAGGTGGCGCCAGGGCCCTACCTGTCACAGGCGTGGGACGAACGGAGCCTTCTCAGGCCCTGGATACCTATGATCCTCACAAGGGCGCTCCAGGGACCCTGGGGTGAGCTCCTGGAGGGAGGGGGCTCCATTGCTCCTCTGGGGGTCACTCGAGGTTGGAGAAATGCTTTACCAGCCCTGGGGGGTGGGGGTGGGGACTGCCCGAGCCACCTCTTCTCCAGCCACTGCAGGCAGACGCCTGCACAGGGTCCCATGCTTAGGAGTGAGTGGGGGCTTTTGGCGGAAAAACAGCCCAGACCTGGTAGGAAGGGGAGCCTGGTAGTGTAGTGGATCCCGGTGGGAAAACATGATCTCAAAGCCTGGCTCTGCCACTGACCGGCTGTGTGACCTTGGGCAAGCTACATAACCTTCCTGTGCCTTGATTTCTTCACATGTAAGTCAGGGGAAAAAAATGTACCTCTTATAAAACTGTTGGGCGGATTAAATGAATTAATGGGAGCGTGGCACTGTGCCTGGTGTAGAGAAAGTGCTCATTAATGCCAAGGGGTATGAGGAACATTCACTGAAACAGTGTCAGGGGACGGGGTGCGGGAGGGAGGCGGACAGTGGGTGTGCATACCGGCTGGGTTCTGGGCCCAGTGGCTGCGTGCTCCTGTGGTAAGTGTACCAGAGTCATGCGAGGGTGGGAAGGCACCTGGGTGGCATGCATCGGTGCACACACACTTCAGTGCCATGTTATGCTGTTTATCCATCTGTGTACCAGGGCTGGGACCACATGTGGCTTGGAGGACAGGTGGCACACCAACTTGGGGGCTGTGAGTCCCTTTGGTACCCTGACCTCTAGTTTGCGCACCTGCCAGATGGGGCTGTGACTATGACCTTATGGGGATGCTGTGGTGACCACGGGCAGTCCCTGGCACTTAGTAGGGTCTGCCAGATGTAAATTTCCTTCCTCCATCGTCTTTGGAGAGCAAGGACGGGAGAGCCATGAGGCTGGGATGGAAAGGGGGATCATGGCCACAGGCTCCATGGGGGCAGCTGATGGGGGCAGTGGGGTGGGGCATGGGGTCCAGTAATGTCCCAGCTTAGGGACACCCCAGCAGCCCGTTGCCTCCCTCCCCAGGAAAGCCCATTCATTCTCAGCTAAAGGAGGCAGGGATGTGTGGCCAGGACCATGGCATTTTTATGAGTTTATAAACTGCTGAGGACATGGCTGCTCTGAGCTCCAGGCCATTAATGGGCCATCAATTCATGCTCCAGCTCACTTTATGGGTGCTGAGAGCCAGGTGTCGGTCCCCTTAACCACCCTCTGCTTGAAGCTCCAAGCTCATCTCTGGTGGCTTCTGGACACCAACAGCGCCACTCAATGCAGAGCTGCACTGGACCACCATCTCCCTGAGCTAGCGGGGAGAGACACACAAACTCCCAGCCTCAGTTGACTCAACTCTGCAATGGGACTAATCATGCCCACCTCTCAGAGGGGCTGTGAAGCTGAAATAAAGCAATACCCACTCTGTCAGGGAGTCGTGGTCGGTGCTCTACCTTCCAAACACATGCAGGCTCTGATCACTTCTCCCCATCTCCGCTGGGGCCACCCTGGTCTCAGCCACCATGGTCTTGCACCTGCATTATCGGGCAGCCTCCTTAAATGTCTCCTCCTTCCACTTCATAAGTCTGCTGTCCACACAACAACCAGAGGGAACTTTTTAAAATGTGAGTCAGATCCTGCTACAGCTCTTCTCAGCACCCTGCTGTGGCCCAGGTGTAACGTCCTCACAAGGCCCCATCTCCTGCCACCTCCTCCCTGTTCCAGCCACTCTGGCTTTGTAGCTGTTCTGGAACAAGGCAACTCCTTCCTGCCTCAGGGCCTTTGCACAGCCATACCGTCTTGATATATCTGTTTGGCTCATTCCTTCACTTCCTCTAAGTTTTTGCTAAATGCCACCTTTCAATGAGGCCCACCCCGACTTCTTTATTAAAAATTGAAATTCTCCTGGCAATACTGATCTCCTTGCCCATTTTGTTTACTTTTTCTATAGCACTTATCACCTACTATATGATTTACTTATCTATTCTATTATTATTATTTTAATCTTCTTCTCTCCTGTCTAGAAAACCAGCTCTACAAGGGCAGGATCTTTGTTTTGTCATTGCTCCCTCCCATGGACTCAGAAACGTGCCCAGAACATAGTAGGTACTCAAGTAACACTTGCTGAATGTACTTATGGAAAGTTCCTAGAGTCGTGCCTGGGATGTAGTAGGCTGTTGAGAAGTGGTAGTTGTCGTTATGAATCCTGAGAGACGGAGTGGTTTTGAGTGAAGCTGTGGAGTCCGATTCTCTGAAGTCATGTGTTCATAATGGCCGGTTCCTATGTGTTTTAACTGGCCTGTGAAAGTGACCGCCTAATGTTGACACATCAGGTGTCAGTGATGAACAAAGGCAGGGATCCAAAGACAGGCCCATTTTCCAGCGCTTCCTGACTGACAGGCCATTCCTTCTCTGCAGCCTGGAAGCCGCTCAGACTTGGGAAGAAAGGGAAAAGCACATTCCAGAGAATCTGGGGGATACCTTCTGTGGCTAAAGGCGTCATGCCCAGCCTCTTAGCCATGGAGCGGAGGGCAGGCCATCGGAGTTCACAGAGTCCTGAGACCAGCCCTGCTGTTCAGTCCACAGCAGGCTCAGCCTTGGATGCCAGGGCCCAGGGATAGGGCTGCAGAGAAGGTCTGGGAGGTACCTTGGAAGGGGTGGCACAAACTTGGGGATAGGTCTGTTATATGGGGCACAGAAAGGCTAACTGACTTGCCCACAGTCATACTGGAAATCACGGGGGTCTGCTTTGGTCTCGGCCTGTCTGATTCCCAAGCCTGTCATCATCTAGTTGTCTGTATACGTGTGTGAATCAGCGCAGTACACGGCCCCCATGGGGGTTGAGGAAATATGAAGAACCAACAAATAGAGAGTGTGGGCTGATCAAATGTGGCTTTGTCTTTCTCCAGGGCCTGTCAGATGCACCTTCCTGAGGCCCATGGGCTCTGGTGAGCTCACGTGGGGGAGAAAGTCCAGGGCCTAAAAACCTGTCTCCCAACCCCGGGCATTCAGGGAGCTTTGCTCAGAAGTGAAGTGCATATTGGGTGAAGACTCACACATCTGCGCTGACTCTTGTGGAGGGGAGCTAGAGAGAGTGAGGACAGTTCTGTGCACCTTATCCTTGGCTGGGGGTCCAGACCACTTCAGAAGATGTAGTTTTCTCAGGCTGCAAGAGGTTCAGCCACTTTCCTGTGGACACACAGCCTAATGATGATGATAGTGATGGTGGTGGTGCTGTGGCTGGCGGTGACGATGATGCTGGTGGCGCTGATGATGCAGATGATGACAGAGGTGATGGTGATGGTGATGGGGCTGATGGTGGTGATGGTGATGGTGGTGGTGGTGCTGATGATGGAAATGATAATGATGGTGCTGATGATGGAGGGGAGACAGAGGTGATGGTGATGGTGATGGTGATGGTGATGGTGATGATGGTGATGGTGGTGGTGCTGTGGCTGGCGGTGACAATGCTGGTGGTGCTGATGATGCAGATGATGACAGAGGTGATGGTGATGGTGATGGGGCTGATGGTGGTGATGGTGATGGTGAGGATGGGGCTAGCGATGGTGGTCATAATGATGATACCTAACTTATTTTGTGCTGACTTACTCCGTGCAGAATTCAAATGTCGATTTGTACACACCATCTCTTTTAATCCCCCAACTGCTCCTGGTATTGTTACTCCATGCAGAAACTGAGGCATAGAGAGGCCAAGTGACTAGCTCAAGGTCACACAGCTGCTAGGGGGTGAAGTTCTGTTTTAGTTATCTATTTCTGTGTAACAAGACAACCAAAACTTAGTGGCTTTAAAACAATCACCACCGTTTGTTATCTTCTGTGCTTGTGGGTTGACTGGGCTCAGTTAGGTAGTTCTGGTCCACAGGGTGTCGGCCAGGGCTGACGTTGTGCGGACGCTACACTGGGGCTGGAACGTCCACGGTGACAGCAGTTGGGGCTGGATTGGCTGAGGGCTCAGCTGGCTGTCGGCTGGAATGCCTGGATTTCTTCCCCGTGGCCTCTTTGCCAGGTAACATGGCGGCTGGCTTCCAAGGAGTGTTCCAGGAAGCAAAGGCAAAGCTGCGGAAGTCTTACGGCCCAGCCCTGGGACTTCAGTGGTGACTCTGGTGCATTCTAGGGGCCCAGACAAGTCCAGGGATGGCCAAGAGTCACGGGGACAGAAACAGACTTCACCACTGGGTGGCAGGAGTGCCAAGGAGTCACTGCCATTTATAATACACCTTAGTTGGTACTGGAGCCCTGTGTTCTCCGGACCCCCAAACGCTGGCTGCTTCTCCACCCCCTGGATCTCCTTCTGTGTGTGTGTGGTGGGGGTAGAGGGATGAGGCCAAGCCTCTCTCCCTTTCTGTGGCACTCTCTCATCCTCTCACTATCTTCCCTGTCCCTGGTTCCACATTCCCCCATATTCTGGTTGTTCCTGTGGTCCTGTCCTTGGAGCAGCCCGCAGCCCACAGCAGTCAGGGACCTAGAGCTGGAGACCGAAGCCAGTGACCACCAGGGGGCAGCAGAGCCAAAGGCCTGGGTGCAGGTGGGTCCACTGGTGCAGGGCATCTGTAGGGCAGGGGCTGGTGGAGATGGGGACCCCGTGTTTGCCAGACTTCACATACTCCCAGGCATTCATCCAGAGCGTGATGCTGCTCCCCGCTATAGTGGGGTGTTCCTGAGGGTGGGTCCAGAGACTTGAGAGCCAGTCCTGCCTTTCTGCGTGACCTTGGGCCAGTGGCCCCTCCCTAGGCCTCCTGGAGTGCAGTTTCCCCATTTGTACAGGGAAATGGTGGATTGATCCATTTCTGAACTGTGCTGGGCCCAGAGGCTCCTGAGGGAAGGCAAGGCTGCCTGGGCATACCCCCCGCCTCCACTTCCCCTCGCCTCTAGGACTCTGCCCCTGCCCTATTTTATATGGGATCTTATAATAAGGAACTCCTGGACACACTCTCTCAGGCTCCTGGCAGCCCTTCCCCTGTGGGACTGAGCCCTCCCCAGCCAGCCAGGCCCGGCAAGTCCCTTTGACCCACGGCAGGACAGGCCCTGAATGTAAGCAGAGGCTTCGCCCTCTCTCCATCCCTTTGCCCAGGAAACACTTCCCGCCCTTGGAGAAGACTGCAGGCCTTTGGCAGACAAGGGAGAACAGGCTGCTGTTTCTTGAAGGAGGTGTCAGTGCCCATGGGGGGACACTGGCTAAGCCCCCATCAGTGTGTCAGCTTTTGGGAGAGATGTTTTTTAAGGAAGAAGAAAGAAATGGGGAGTGGGAGAGATTTAACCCAGCTTAATAGGTTAGGGAAATTATTCTGCCCCTCAGGGTGGGTTTGAGGTCCTGCACTCTGGTCCACGTGACGCTTGGCACACGGCCCGTGGTTCTGTCGTGTGTCTGGGAGCATCCTTCAGGTACGGTCTGGGTTCCGTCTGTGCCCCCAGAGCCCTGCTTGGCATCTGGAGGGCGGCTGGTGAGGGACCAGCATCCTGTGTGCAGACACCACGGAGTGTTGCTGGCTCTATTAACTCCTCCGCGCAGCAACCAGCAGAGGGGATACAGTTTTTTTTCCCGCCCTTTACAGATGGCGAACTGAGGCCCAGACAGCTCGGCAAATTGCTGAGAGTCACATTCTTAGTAGGTGGCAGAGGCAGGGTTTGAACCCACATCCACAACGTCAATCATTTTACCACTTCCCAGTGAGAGGAAGTTGAATGGATAAATGGGCTCTTCAGCCTGGGGCCTCAGAATCTGGCAAAGGCCGGACACAGGGCAGAGATGGTCAAGAGGAAGTGGAGTCACAGATGTGTGGGGCACAGCTTCTCCTTGCTGCAGGACTCTCCAAGGAGGGAGATTGAAGGAGGTCTCCCTGGAGGAGGAGGGCCTCCACCAGGCTGGAGGATGGCGAGGTCTGGTGCAGCAGGAGTGGAGAGGGCACTCCTAGCGACCATAGGGGCATAAGGGCAAGGAGGACCAGGAGATGAAAGGGTGGGCAGGGGGCGCTGTGCAGGGTGTAGATGGGCAGCTCTGAGGACAGATACATCTGGCCCCATCACTTGCTAGCTGTGTAGCTGCAGGCAAGTTATTTAACCTTGCTGAACTTCTGTTTTCTCATCTGTAAGATGGGCACACAGATCTCTCTTGCTTAAGGTTGTGTCAGGACCGAACAGGATAAGGTGGGTAAAGCCTGGTGAGAGCTCTGAATCCCACCATGGCCTCAGGGGCCTCATTCCAGCTCTGCCCCATGGTGGTCCTCAGCCGGGTGCTTTGGCTTCTCTGCCGAATGGGAAGGATGAGCCCGAGACACAGCGAGGGCCACCCTGAAGACCTCAGACCACAGGGGCCAGCTAGGGTCAGGGACAGCGTTATCACCTCCCAGAGGAGGTCTCCCTCCCCCACCCCAGCCACCACCCAGGAGGACCAGCTGGCAGCAGAGCTTCTGACAGCCCCTGCCCAGGCGAGGGAGTAGGGTAGCCAGGCTCAGCGATATTTGCATATCATTTGCATGTGACCGTTTACACTGCACCATCCTTTCTCAAGAAAGGTCCCTGAGAGACGGTAGGAATGCTCTCCCTCTGAGCTTTGAGTCCCTCATCTGCAAATGGGAAGAACCCTTATCCTTCACTGAGGCACTATCTCATTCAGCAAATATTACTGAGTTTCTACCACAAGGCTGGTTCAGATCTATGCCCTGGGGACCCAGTGTGATGACGTGGGCCCGAGGAGTTACATGCTGGGGGCAGGGGGGCGGGTGACTGACAAGTAACAAATCAGTCAAATGTAAATAAGATGACCTTGGATTACAAGATGCACTAGGAAGGAGAGATACAGCATGCAGTGGGCGAGCCTGGCCCTCCGCAATGCTAGCTGGCAATCCCTGCCCTTGGACCAGACCCATCAACTCTTAAGAGGCTGCCCCCTGTCCACTTACCCTCCCTGCTGGCAGCAGCAAGGTGGCAGGAATGGCCTCATCCCTACTGCTGAGGCCTGGGCTAGAAGTTGGGGTGGCCCATCTGTGCAGTAGGGAGGAATTGGGACATGCAAGGAAGGAGCCTTGGACAATCCAGAGGTGGGGGCAAGTGGGGATGGGGATGAGTATGAGGGACCCCCAACCCAGGGCTTCGCTGCACATTCCCCAGAGGGAAGCAAGCCGAGCCGGCGAGGTACAGGAGGCAGTGAAGCACAGCGGTTAAGGGCTCAGCTTTGGAATCAGCAGACCCCTGGTTCAGATCCAGATTCCATCCCTTTCAGGCAGGGGACCTCGGCGATGCAGGACACAGCCTCTCAGAGCCTGCACCCATCTCTCATGAGGACTCCCAGGGTAGCAATGACTTTACCACTCTGCACACAGTGCCCGGCGTCCAGTAGGCTCCTAATAAATAAGGGGACTGGCCCGCCATCATTCCTCAGGTCACTGGTTTGGGGCAGTCATCCCTGTCTGACTTGGGGTGGTACCGAGGCAGGGTCAGGCAGAGCAAAATATAAGGAGGCACTGGCTCTCAGGGGGCAAGTGCCGCCTTAAATTTTATACCCCAGATGCCTCACTTGCTCACCGTAGCTGCAGCACAAGTTTTTCACAAGATAACAGTGACCCCCACCTGCTGCACCTGTCATGTGCCAGATGCCTGATGAGAAGCATTTAACATATATCAGCTTCTCCCCAGTGATGCCCAGCAATGGGGCACTCTTACCCCCACTGAACAGATGGAGGAGACTGAGGCCTGGGGGGGATAAATGACCTGGCCACTTCACATACCTGGAGAATGGGGGCTCCAGCCTGGCCTCAGCCCAAATGTGGAGAGGCTGCCCTTGACATAGTGGGGACCCTGGTGGCTGCAGGAGGCCGGGTATGACACTGCTGAGATCCTATGAGGACGCCCAGCTGCAATTCCGTCTCAGAGTATCAGACTGGATGGCTGGCCACCTTCTGCCAGTGGCAGGGAGGGGCTGGCATGACCCTGCCTACGTTATGCACGAGGGAACCGAGGTGTGCTGAGGTCCTGAGGCCAGCCAAAGACAGAAGTGCCCTCGTGTGCATGGGGCTCCTTCCCGCCCCCAGCCTCCCCTGCACCCCCTGCAAGGGCTTCTCCCCACCCAGAGGGGCAGGAGCCCACCGCAGCCCAGCCTCTCCACTCTCCATCCCGTAACTCAGTGTTGATAAGCAACCCAGGACACTACAAGTCTCTATCAGCAAGGGGGAGCGATTTGCCGGAACCCTTGTCTTTCAAGGTTCAGAGAGAAATAAAAATAGATGGGGGACGGGAAAGTTATCATCTCCTTCCTTTTGTCATTCCAGCTTCGCTGAGCTCCTAATCTGTCATGTTGTCACCAGGCTCCCGCAGGCGGCCGGCTGGTGGGCACCTGTCCCTGGCCATGCACAGGTTGCGAAGTGACAGAAGGGGCCAGTTCCTGCCGTGGGGGCCCAGGAGCAGGGGTCCTACATGGTGGGGGAAGCCTTCGAAGCTCCCTTCAGCAACGTCCCCCCTGCATGTCAACAGCCCCCGAGAGGCACTAGGGTTTGTCTGTTCTTGGTTACTCACTCCTTCATTCATTCATTATCAGGAGCTCAGTTGAGTCACCTGTTCAGTGGGGCTAACAGGGCCAACCTCAAAGGCCTACCCTCTCCAGGTGAATGTACGTTTTCCCAAGGTCCCAGGATGGCTGGAGAACGGAAAGTAAGTGAATACACACCAGTCACTTGCAGCAGTGTCTGAGCACTTTGGGAAGGTTTTTCTAGGTTCTCTCAACCCCATCCCTCCCAGACGAATACTCTCTATGGATTAAGGTTTGTCGTTTTTGATTGGCATGAGTTTTTGCAAAAAGTGCATTGCTGTTTTCTGTGCGTTTTTAATTTCAGAAAACATTTTATGCAGGAATAACATGTCTACGGAAAGGTGTGCAGATCCTATGCGGCTTGAGGACTTTTCCTGAGGCAGACTCACCCACATGACCAGCCCTGGGTCAGGAAACAGCGTGACCAACACCCAGTGGCCATGCCTCCTGCCAGAAGGCGCATTGTATTTTTGATTTCCCAGTGATGGTTGAATTAGATCTCTTATTTCGTCCCTTACCTTAGTCTCCTGGCGCTGTGTATTTAAGGGGCAGCCTTGGCGCACTTCACATGACACTCCCTAGCCGTGGAGTCCTCTGCTGTGGCTGTGTGCGCTTGCCATGTGCCACCTCCCCATTCCTGTGCCACCTGCTTTGATTCCTGAACAGGCCAGGACTGTTCTGACCCTAGGGCTTTTGTACTTGCTGTACCCTCAGCCTTACCATGCCTCACTCATTCCCTTGGATGACCGTTCCCCTGTGTCCCCCATCCTAACCTGCTTCCCATTTTGTATCGCTGCTTTTTCCCTTAGTAGCTTTATTATGCTCTGAAATTACCTTAATTAGCAACCTGTCTCCCTGTTTATTGTCTGTCCCCTTCACCTGAGTGCTTTACGAGGGCAGGGTCTGTGGCTTCTGTCTTCTCCACTGCATTCCAATGCCCTGGCCAGGGCCTGGCACACCAGAGGGGCTCAGGAAATATTTGCTCAGTGAAAGAACCACACACAGCAAGAGACCCTAACATCATACTCTGTCTTGTACTTTTCCATGCTGTTGCTAACCTCTTTCTCTGTGTATTTTTTTCTTTATCCAGCCTGCAAGCTCCCTGAGGCCCAAGCCCAGGCCATCTTCAGCTCTTGCTCTATTGGTCCCCAGACCAGCGGACCTGCATTACAGGTGTTTCGCTAACCTAGTTTCAAACCAGACATGCCAGAGAGAAATACATTTTAAAACCACGTGCGATTTAAAGAGAATTTAATCTGCATGTCTGGGATTCATTAACACGTAGATCATCAAATTAGGGTTTGCTCACAGCTGTTTGACATTCAAGGGGCCTTCTGAGTATCTTTAATAAGTGCCTTTAAATATTATTTTTTCTCATAATCTCAGGGCTGAGTTTTGAGCATGCCATTCTCTGAATGGGAATGTGACACAGGAGGCCGGGATGTCAGGACACGTTTCTGCAGGAGTGTTGCCGGCTGTGGCTGAGGTCAGCACAGAGCCATCCACTTCTCCTATCCTCTGCTCACTGGCCAGAGCCATGTGTTCAAGACATCCTCCTGTCTCCATGGCGGATGTCACCCTCTGGTCCCATCACTCTTCTGGGACTTGCACTCCTGATGTGTACCCCCAGCCCTGCTCCAGGGGTCCTGGAGACTCAGCCTTCACCAATGAAAGCAGGGCTGTCCTGGGCTGCAGTAATCAGCCTCAGTGTGTCTCCACAGCCCAGTCCAAGGTAATGATATGGGAGGAGACCCATGCTGGGCTGTGGAGAGGGGCAGCTCTCTATTCTGCCGGGACTTGAGACTGAGAGCTGTAGGCCATGGGCACTGCACAGAGCCTGAGAATGGCCCAAACAAAAGCAAAGCTGAGAGGTGTAGAGAGGCTGGACATAGCCATGAAGCCTGGGACCTGGCCATGGCCAGATTAACCCTGTTACGAGTTGGATTACATCCCCCACAAATTCATATGTTGAAGTCCCAGACCGTAGAACCTTAGATTGTGACCATATCTGGAACTGGGGTTGTTGTGGGTATAATTAGTTGAGGTTTGTTGGGGTAGGATGGGTTCTTAGTCCAATTTTACTGGTGTCTTTATAAGAAAGGGACATTTGACATAGAGGGAAAAGCATGGGAAGACCCAGGAGAAGATGGCCTACTACAAGCTGAGGACAGGGGCCTTGCACTGATTCTCCCTCATGGCCTCAGAAGGCCCCAAACCTGCTGACACCTTGATTTTGGACTTCCAGCCTCCAGAACCGTGAGACCATCCACTTCTGTTGTTTAAGCTCCTGTGTGTGGTACTTTGTTACAGCAGCCCTCATATACTAATACAACCCACCTTGAATTTTTCAGTGATGGGAACCCATGTGTTTTTTTCTTTCTTTTGTACCTTGTGCCGATTTGTGTTTGGTCTTTCATCCTATGTGAGGGAAGAAGATTTACTTGCACACCACTGTCTTAATTAATATCTTTTTATGGACCATGCTTCAGTTATCTGTTACTGTGTAACAAAGCACTCCAAACTTTGTGCAGTAAAACAAAAACAATCATATATTTTGCTCACAAGATGCAATTTAGGCAGGACATGAGGCGGTGGCTTGTATGCTCAACGAAGTATCCGTGGGTAGCTTAACTGGGGCTGATGAATCCACTTTCAAGATGATTCACCCATATGGCCGGCAGGTTGTTTCTTGCCATCTGCTGAGAGCTCAGCCAGGGCTCTGGAGTCTTCTCACACAGGCTGCTTGAGCTTCCTCCTAGCATGGTGGCCAAGTTCCAAGAGCAAATGTCCCAAGAAAGCTCTGCCAAAGTGCCCAGCATTTTTGCGATCAACTCAGAAGTCACTCAGCACCATGTGCACCATACTCTATTCGTTGAGGCTGTCATAAAGCTCCACTCAGATTCAAGTGGAGGGGACACAGACCCCACTATTCTGTGGAAGTAGTATCGACGTTATCTGGCAAGAAGAGCATGAGGAATGGAACATTGCTGCAGCCATTTCTGCAGGATGAGGTCTGTCATAGGCCACATGCTGTATGAGCACATTTATGTGAAAGTCAAGAGAAGGCACAACTAATTGATGGTGATAGAAGTCAGAACAGTGTGACCTCATAGGGAAGGTCATTTCAACTGGAGAAGGACACATGGGAACCTTCCATGTTCTAGAACCTTGGAAATGTTCTAAGTCTCGATATGAGTAGAAATTACATGGATGCAGATATGTGAGAAAGTTTATCAAGCTGTCCTCTTTAGTTCCACACCTTGTGCATTTGATACCTCAATTAAGACATTTTTAAAGGATGTGATAAAGGAAATCTGACTTCATTAACACAGAGGGAAAAAGTCCTTGGCTGGCTCCCAGTTGTCCAAGCAGCTTGGCAGGCACATGAGGCCCAGCCGGCCCAGCCCTCAGTTTGCGTTCTTGCTGTCCTTGCTTCTGACTTTTGCAGATGCATGACTGTCTCCAGCTGGTTGGAAGACGGTAAAAGAGTGTTCTCAAAGGAGGGAACAGAAAGTACAAAGACCCTGGGTAACAAAACGGTGGCGGGCGATGTGAGGCTGGGAGGCAGGAGGGATGGGCGGGGCTTTAGGGAAAGGCTTCAAGCAGGGGTGTGACCTCACCAGGTTTCTGCTGTGAAAGGACAGAACCCCAGAGTGGCCACTTCTGCCTGGGAGGCCCAGGGCAAGTCCCTGCTTCTTCATCCTGAAATGGGTCACAAGATGAAATGGGTCACAAGAGTCCTGGCCTCATAGGGTCGCTGAGAAGAGTCAGGGACATGTGGCCCACGAAGCTCCTGGCCCTGGGCACATGGCCCGCTACTGGGGCTGCTCCATGCAGCTTCCCTCCCAGAGCTCATGGGCCCTGAGTCCTGGCACACAAGGCCTCCTTCTAGTCCTCAGCGAGCCCCTGGCTCCTTCAGGACCACACTCACTCCCCCTGCCAGACCTCTGGAGCCTGCTGGGTAGAAGATGGATGGAATGATTAATCTGCTCAGTCTAAAGGTTAATTCAAAGGGCATCCATGGCTGGAGAAGGTGCGTTCCCCCTGGCTCCAGCTCACAGACCAGGAAGGGGGGCGGGGTCACCAGATTGAGGGTCCTCCGCCATGTGCGCTGCGGAGCAGCCGTCCCTCAGGCGGGCCCCATGGCCCCTTTCCTGTCCCCAGCCTTGATCTCCTGGGACCTCATTCCTGTCCTGTCTGTGTCACTAGCACACTGCATAGCCTCGGGCAAGTTCCTCCCCTCCTTGAGCCTCTATTTTCCTGTTGGTATACTGGCACCCCAGGACCAAGTGAGGTCTAGGAACCCTCTGGCTCTGCTGTCCCCAGGTGGTGTCTGTCTGTCCAGCCACCCTAGCATCTTGCTGAGCCTCATCTCTGCATTTCCGCATCAGCTGTACTCCCCATGTGGGACACGCCACCTGTCAACCTATATCCTGTCTTTTCTTCAAGTTTGCAGGGAAGTATCAGAAATATCCCCCCACCATTGTCTACCCCAAGTTTAGCCAGGCTGGTCCTTCGCCTGTGGCTGTGGTCTTGGTCGATGTGAAATTTATCTGTGCATTTTTCTGTGTTGCTCTGGAAGTTTCTGGAATGCTTGTCTCTTTTTGCTTCTCCCATCAGAACTTGAGGATTTCCAAAGGCAGAGCTGTGTCTCTACCATCAGACTGAAAGGTCCCCTCGGGCAAGGGCTGAGTCTGTCTCCCCACTCTGCCTGGGCGGTCAGAGGGCCAGGCTGAGGCTATGCATACCAGGCTTCCCTGTTGCTGCCCCTGGCCCCCAATACCCTCACTTCCTTCCCTGAGCCTCTGCACAGGTGTGATGTCCCTGACACAGTCAGGGGCACTATACTGGGCTCAGGGCAAGCAGCCCAGGTTGGCATGATGTAGCCCATCAAGGCATTGATTGGTTTCAAAAGATATGGATGATCTGCTTTCCGTTCACAGCCTTGAGTCGAAAGCCCAAGGCCTCGCCCTGAAGGAATTGCCCCAGGTCAGAAGGTCCTTTTCCCCAGAGAAAGAAAGGATTAAAAATCAGCAATGGTTGTCTCCACACCGGATGTGGACATAGCATCTCCTATGAGTTTAGGAACCTTATATGTGTTATTGGTGTGGCACAGGGGGTGAGCCTGTGGCCTCTGAAGCTGCACTACTGAGTTCAATTCCTGGCTTTGCTGCTTGCCAGCTGGGTGCCTTGGGCAGCTCATTTAACCTCCTGGGGCCTCAGTTTCCTCTTCTGTAAAGTGGGTAGAATAACAGTACCTACTTCACAGGGTTCTTGTAGAAAGAATCGAAACAATATATAAAGTTTCATGGCTCAGAGCCTGGCATGTACCAGTGTTCTAAAAATGGCAGGTGTGGTTTTATGTGTTATTTTAAAAAATCCTCATGAGAACCCTGGGGGTCAGGAGATACTATCCTCATTTTACCGGTGAGGAAACAGATTAAAGAGATTCGGTAACTTGCCCAGTCACACAGCTAAGTCAGAGAGCTGGAATTTGAAATCTGTTTTTTTTTTTCCTTAACAGCAGCTTACCAAGGTATGAATCCTGAGAGCTGATTTCTGTGAAGGGCAGAGCTGCAAATGGCCCTCCCAGGGCTGGGTCCACCCAGAGGTAGATTTCTTTGGCTGGTAGGTTTTTCTTTTCTTTTTTCTTCTCTTCTCCTCTCTTTTGGTTGGATTTTAAGCACCTTTAGGCTAAACATACAGAAGAGAAACCAAGGCCCAGAGGGGGAGTGGACCTGCCAAATGCTGCCCCTGCCCCACGGAAAGGCTCCCTTCGGCCCTCCCCCCAGGGGAGTTTGCTGGAAGGAGATGGGTGAGCAGGGAATGGAAGATGGATTTCCTCCGGGATAAGCACTGTTCACCGTGTTGTTGACTGATAGCAGAGAGGAGTCAGAGCACAACCAGACTGGGCATGGCGCCGGGCTGGGACATCCGTCAGCCGGCACCACATCACTCTTTGACCTGGGAGGCATGGGGGAAGCTGTGGCTCAGGAAGGGTGATGCTTCCCCCACATGAGACTCTGTTTCTGCAGCCAGAGTCCTTTGGAGACCCACTGGGGCCACATGGATGCTCAAGGCTGACCAGAAGTGGGGATGTGCTGCGGGAGCTGGCCACAGGCCTGAGAAGCACCCTGGAGGCTTTACCTGGACTTGGGTCTGGGCTGTCACTTCCTACAGCCCCCTCAACAGCCCTGGAGGCCTCAGTGCCCTCACATTTCCACCGGTGAAACAGAAACTCAGAGAGGGCAAGCCATTTGCCTGGCACTACACAGCATGCAAGTGGTAGAATTGTTCCTGGAGCCCAGATCTCTCTGACTCTCAGTCTGAGGTGCTGATTATTACATACACATACTTTTTTTGAATGACTTATCTATCAGATAAACCATATGAAATTGCCTGTTTTTGGTAGACCAAAAACAGTTGAATAACAGCAATTTCATAAGGTTCTGCCAAATATAAATCATAAATGTACATATTTGTCTATTTGTCTATAGAATAAATATAATCCATCTACCTTGCACATATAATTTCTTACATGTATTTATATACATTCATTATATCTATTTAATCTGCATTATGTCTCTATCTATCTATCTATCTATCAAAGCTATCTGTGATATATCCAACTAGCCAACTTGTCATATACCATGTATGGCTGGCAGTGTGAAAAAAAAAATAAGCTCTCTGAAAAAAAAAGTAAGGTCTGATTTGTCATATGTATTTCCATGGTGTAAACACTCCCACTAAGGCTGATTTCAAGTGACCAACATGACATCACTGAACACAGAGCGAGGGAGAAATGCAGCTCCTTTCAGCTGGTATGAACTGACTCCAGCCTACCACTGCATTTATCCACCTACCTGAAACATATAATCTGTGTATCTTGAAAATAGACTGATCGTTATGATATACAAAAAATATATTTATAAGGCTATGTAACCTATTTCCCCTCCTCTGATAGATCTCTGGCAGATTTTGATAGATGTAGCTATCATAATACCTAGCTCCCTATTTTAATCTACCCATTTGTCCATTTTCCTATTTCTCTGTTCCACCTGTTTGTTTACTCAAACTTAGGTCTGTCTTCCCACCTCTGTGTCGCACCTTTCCTTAAGCTGTGTCGGGTGGGGGTGGGGGTGCTGGGCTGGTGCTCCGGCTGGGTGCAATGTCTGCTTTCTCTCCTCTGGGGCCATTTGCATGGTTCCTGTCTGGGTGGGGACCCCGTGTTGACCTTACAGCCATAGGTTTAGAGCCCTTGGCTGAAGTCTTGCAGAGCAAACACCAGGTGGTGCTGGCCAGTAGAAGCTGATTTTAGTCTCCAGGGGCCTGTCCTGGGCATGTTATCAGAGCAAACAAGCTTGACTGGCAGGGTCTGCTGCCTTCCTTCTGGCTTCCTACAATTCTGCAGATCACGAGGTCTCAAGGACCCGCCTCCTGCCTTGGGAGACAGGGCTAGGGACAGGTTAGCTCTGCTCTCTGGGCCTCCGTTTGCTCATCTGTATAATGGCACAGTGCTCTTAGGCAATTAGAAGAGGCTAAAAATTTTTTCAGAGTCTTGAGTTTTCTCTTAAAAATGAATGAAACGTTTTGCCTTGTGATCTGTCACCAATCCACGTTTGTTATGGTATAAAAATAATGTATCAGAGAACTTACGAGTTTAATTACTTAGTGCTTTTTCCTCCAAGTCATCAAGGAAAATGGAAGCTCTGGAAAGAAGTGTCATTTTTTTTTTTGTTTTTATCCTCTGGCTCCATCAGAGGAGGCAGCGGTCAGCAGTTACACGAGGACTCAGGAAGCATAGCACCTGAATGTGAATCCTTGCGCCCCTTAACTGGTGGGTCTCCTTGGACGAGGCATTCCTGGACTTGGAGCCTCTGTTTCCCCAACTGTAAAATGGGAGAATAACAGCACGTCTCTCACAGGGCTGTAGTGTGAATGAAATAAGGAAGATTTTCACAGCCCTAAAATAGTGCCTGGTGTATGCTTTCATCAGCCATTAGCCAACATGGTCCCAGCACACAGCTGGGCATCCTTACCTTGATTTGGAAATCTGGCGAGCAACCAGTTTCTAAATCATCTCCCATGCTACGATTCTAGGATAAATTCAGGCTGTGTGGATGCCCATGTCTGCCCAAGGACAAAATCCCCAGCTGCCCACTCCAGGCTCAAAGCCCTTTGATGTCTAAGAAGTTCTTTTAGAGATTTTAATAACACAGGGACTTGCCTCCAGCTTCTTTGGCATTCTTTCTGTTCCTTGAAAACACCAAGCACATGCCTGTCCCGGGGTTTCCCCGCTACCATGCCCCCTCCCTGGGACGCCTTTCCTTGTTTCCTCTCAGGGTTGGCTTTCCCGGGATTGGTCTCAGCTCTGATATTCTCCCTTTCAAAGAGGCTTTCCTTGCTCACCTTGTCTAAAGTTGCCCCATGTCCCCCAGTCACTCTCCTGTTCTATTTTCTTCATAGCATTTATCACTGCTGAAAATATTTTATCTATGTAATTATTAGTATCTTTTTTAGGTATGTAATATTATGTGTGTAATTATCGGTATCTTAGCGCTACCCCACCCCACCCAACAGACCATCAGCTCCTCGAGGGCAGGGGGCCCATCGTTGTGTTCGCTGCAGTACGCCTTGTCCCCAGACTGTTCCTGGCACTGAAGGGCAGCTTCACAAATTGCTGAAAAAGGACTGGGTGGAAGTGAGACTCAACAATACAAAAATGTGGAGAATAAAGACGGCAGTAAAGGCACCAAGAAGTGGTAGGATCCTCTCCTCTCTCCTTTGTTATCTGTTTTTTTGAACTTTGGAAGGAGTGTCTTAATTTCATAATTCGAAAAAAAGCCCGAACCTTAAGAAGACACAGCTCAGCTGTGAGTCTAATGAACCTCTCTGGCTCTGGCCGAGGCTCACTTTATTTCCGCTCCTGCGCTTCTCCTTGGAATTTAAGAACGAAGCCCGATCACCCCCTGAGGAGACGCTTCTGTAGAAGTCAGCAACTAGCCGCCACCCTCCACTTTTGCTTTGGTTCTTGGCCTCGATTTCCGAAAGAAGATATTTCATTTTGGCTGTTCATTTTGGGAGGTTTTCCCCACTCTGGAGGTCTCCTGGGGCATATTCAGAGAGGAAGGTGCAGGGCAAATGTAAGTGGTACTGTGCCTCCCCCATCAGACTGGAAGCTCCCCGGTACAGGGCTGTGCCTCCCCCATCAGACTGGGAGCTCCCCGGTACAGGGCTGCGTCTCCTCCGTTAGACTAGGAGCTCCTCAGGGCAGGGGCTGTGCCTCCCCCATCAGACTGGGAGCTCCCCGGTACAGGGCTGCGTCTCCTCCGTTAGACTAGGAGCTCCTCAGGGCAGGGGCTGTGCCTCCCCCATCAGACTACCAGATGCCTCTTGCTCTAGAAGCAGTCTCTTCCTTCTTTCCCTTCCCCTCTTGTCTTCCTTCTATTTCTCTTTGCCAATCTTCCTTTCGGAAGCCTTTCCCCTCTGTCCTGGTGAAGGTCAGTCCTGGGCATGTCGGGGTCCAGCTGTCTCCTTGGCAGAAGCTTCCATAGGCTGTGTGCAAAGGAAGGCCGGGCAGCGAGCCCTGGCTGTCCTTGCCCATGTGTCCCCTCCTCCACTTCCCCCAGACCATCCAGGCCCAGGTGGGGTGGTGTTCATCCTGGCTGAAATCTACCCCAGTGGATACATCCCCCTGCGGTTCCCTGCCTCTGCCCTCCCTTCCACAGGCTGGGACCCCGAGTTCACCCCCATTGCATTGTCTCCTGCCTGGCTGGGCTCTTGTTTCAAGTTCCTTGTGGGCAGCCAGCTCGTCAGCACCTGCTGGGCAGGGCTCTCCAGTCATCCTGCAGAGCCTTTGCACGAGGTAAGGAGACTTCTGTGGTTTTCTATAGAGGGGTGGGAGAGCTCTTGTTTGGGAACATGGTTGTCCTTCAAAGAAGCCCCCTCTGAGAGCTGAGGACTCTTTCAAGAGAAGCTCCAGTGTGCAGACCATTTCTGGAAACTGCTGTTGGAATCAGACAACATTCAGGCCTCCGTAATCAGGGTAACAGCAGTAATGATGCTCGCCAGGGTGAGAGCCAGAACTAACGCTTGCTGAGTGATTTAATGCCTAGCACCTGCCAGGCATGGTGCCTAAGTGCTCTGTGCCTGCTCTGGTCTGTCAGCCGGGTCTTCAGGTCATGTCATTTGGCTGCTCAGAATGGTTTCCCATGGACTCCAAGTGAAAGGTCCTATTTTCTCCTACCCTCCTTCCCCCTTACCTTCTACCCCATCCCTGGCTCTCACAAGGCACCGTTCCACCTCAGGGCCTTTGCACCTGCTCTTGGCTGTCTCGACTACACGTCTTCTCCAAGACACCTGCATAGTTCATTCTCTCACCTCTATCAGGACTCTACTCAGATGACACCTTCGCAGAGGAGAGTTTTCTGACCAAACTATTTAAAATTGCTACTTTGCCTCCCATCCCCTTAATCTCTAGTGATCTCCCCTGTTTGGTCATCATCACCACATGACATCCTTTACGTTGTACATTGTCTCATCTGTCTTTCCCTGCTGCAACATTAGTTCCATGAGAGTTTTGCTAGCTTTGTCCTCAGCTCTAAACCCAGGGCCAGATTCAAGCCTACCATGTAAGAGGGGGTCAATGAATATTTGCTGAATGAGTGAACAAACACCCTTATGTGCTAGGTATGATTACTCTTGTTTTACAGATGAGGAAACTAAATGACCCACTTATGATTGCACATCCAGAGTCTATTTAGCCCCTATTGTGTGTTAAGTAGACTCTGGGGTGCAGAAATGGGTTCCTGCCTTGGAGAAGTCTTCTGACTGGTGGGGGAGACAGATCAACAGACATGTGTAATCCAGTGGGCTGTGTGCAGGGCTGGAGACACGCATGGTGCACTGGGGGAACACATAGTGCAGCCTGGGGCATCAGGGAAGGCTTCCTGGAGAGGGTGACACTTGAGCTGAGTCTCAGGAGATGAGTTAGGAGTGTCAGGTTGGAGCTGGGTGGGAAGCTGCTGAGGAGTGAGGTATTGTCCAAGCTACACAGAGTAATAGGACATGCAAAGCCATCCAGATACGAGAAGGCAGGGCTTTTGTTAGCCTGACAATTGTTCAGTCTGGCTGGCATGGGAAGAGTGCCTGTGAGTGTGTTGGGGGGCAGTTTGGAGAGAGTGAGATAAAACAAGGCTGCAGGGCCAGGAGTGAGAGTGTGGGGAGCAGGGAGGTCACCCAGGACCGCGAGCGCCATGCTAGAATCTGGATTTGTGACTGGGGGCTGGGAAGCCTGTGGTGAGGGACAGGGCCTGGGAGGCGTGGGTCTAGGCTGAGCTCCTCAGTGACTGTGGAGAGGTCAGATCAGACTGGGGACAGGTGGGAGGCAGATGCACCAGGGAGGAGGAAAGCCTGGGAGAGCGAGGCCGAGGCCTGAACCAGAGTGGGAGCTGGGTCACAGGAATGGGACAAAGTTGAGAACGAGTGGGAGGGAGAGGGCAGGACCCGGGCCCTTAGGAGGGCCAGGTGCTCACTGCTTCACTGCGGCAGCTCATTTCGGGCCCAAGGCAGCTTTTCCCAAGTTGCCAGCCCTCCTGGTCCATGAGATTTTTAGCTCCAAATGACTCCTGGATGTTTCTGAAAATAAGCAACACGTTCTTTAGAGGAGGAAGATGCAGGACTCCGAGGGAGGAGGCGCCAGCCACTGGGGCCCCTCCCAAATTCCCGGCTAGAATGCTCCAGGCGTGGCCACCATTTCTGCCATGCATCCTGTGGGCTGGGGGTAGGGACTCCAGACGCCGGTCTCTGAACCCTTGCTTCCTGGGTACAAACTAGACACAGCTTTCATAAGGTAGCACGAGGATCGAATGAGGAGACATGAAAAGAGCTTGGCACAATTCTGGTACATGGTAAGGGATCAATAATTGATCACTTTTACCTCCACTTTTAGCTACTACCATTATCATAATTAGTATTATTCTGGAAAGGATATCGATGAAACATTTTTGATCATGGAAAATTTCGAACTTCCATGAAAATGGACTAGATGTCTAAGGGACCTCTGTGTACCCAGCCCCTTGTCCCACCAGCCGCAAACCCCAGACCTGCCCTGCCCATCTCTACCCCCATCTTGCCCCTTGTTAACTTAAAGCAATTCCCAAACAACCACAGCATTCATCCATAAATATTTCACCACTGTCACTTTTAATAATATACAAGGCGAATGCTCTGAAAGTAACAAGCCCGTTCAGGAAGCCCTCGTGGATGATTGGCTTCCTCCGGTTCAGGCTTATGCAGGGCACCTTTGATACCAGGATAAACAGTCTCTGGCCCCAGGGAGCTCATGCGGGGAGGCTGGGTGTGGAGGAACAGATAAACTCTGAACACACTCTGAGAGCTACCATCTCCTTAGATACACAGAGAAGCTTACTTCTATCCTGGAGCTGGAATGGGGGAAAGTGGTAAGTTTCAGAGAAGCTTTATATGTTTGTTAAAAAAAAAAATAGCAACAAAAAAACCCCAATTACATCTAGTGTGAGGCCGTAGGGAGGGTGTGGGGGTGAGATCAGACAGGCATGGGCTGAGTTCCACCTCTAGCCCCGCGCCTACTGGTCATATGGCCTGGAGCAAGTCACTTCCCCTCTTTGGACCTCAGTTGTCCCCCCTGTCGAATGCCGGTGCCTGGGAAGTGTGGTGGCAGTCCTGGGAGGATCACTTGGTATTCACAGCCAGGCTGCTGCCCTGACTTTTGGCAGAACTGCTGACCCGGCAAATTAAGTTGTAACCGAACGGCAAAGGAAAATGTGTCTTATGCGGCCAATTACACAATAGATCGTTTGGGACACGGTCTGCTTAATTAAATCTATAACCAATTGTGGATCTATCACTGCTTATGATGCCACAGTAGAGGAGGTTGGAGCAGGTTTTCAAAGGTAGGAGAGAGGTCACTAGGATATTGTCTGATGCCCCAGGGAGCCTGGTCCCATGCTCAGGGCCTGCTGACTGGACTCAGGTCTGAGTCTGAGCCCACTTCACCCCACCTGTGACCCTGAGGACAAGTCGCTGCTCTTCTCTGAGCCTGTTTCCCCAGATAATTCCTGCCCAGCTTCTTCACATGGCTGTATAGGTAGCCTCTAGAGAGCTCTGAGGGTTGATTCAACTCAATCATTCACCCAGCAAGGATTTATGGGGTGCCTGCTGTGTGCTTGGTTCTGGGCACAGTGCCTAGTGCTAGGGACCATGCTGAAGAGAAGAAGATGGAGGTCTTGGCCTCATGGAGCTCTCAGCCCAGGGACAAAGGCAGGCGTTGCTTGGATTAGTTCAAAGGAAAGGTCTTGGAGAAGTTTAAGATGGGTCCATTTAACTTAGTATGGAGCTGAGACCTCCCAACCCCCTACAGTGAGCCAAGAAAACTGGAGCTAGGGCAGCATGGATATTGGCATGTGCAAAGGCCCTGAAGCAAGAGAAAGTGGGTGAAGGAAGTTCCATGCACAGACAGCAAGTGGGAGAGTGACTTAATGATCCCAGGCATGTGGTGCAGACCCTATCAGCAGGGCTTCAGAGGCCATTTCCGCAGCTGGGGAGCAGCTGAAGTGGGAAGGAGCATGACTCAATTTTATTTCCTTAACACCTGTGACTGCTTTGCGGGGAAGGGATGGCAGGGAGGACAAAAGCAGAAGCAGGAACAGCAGCAGGGTGGGGTGTATGTCTTTGCAGGTCTGAGCTGCTGCTGCTGGTGGTCTGGAATAGGGTAGGGGCAGCAGTGATTGAGCAGATGATTCCAGAATGCTTTTGCAGGCAGAGACAGCAGGCCAGCTGAGTGGTTGGGCAGGGCATGCAAAGGGCATGGGGTCATTGAGCACAACTCCTAGGTTTCTGGACAGAGTGCTGGGTGGCTGGACTCATCCTCAAGGCAGGGAATCTGAGGGGTCTGGGAGAAAATGCCATGGGGCAAGATGTAGAGCTGCATGGCATGCGAGCTGGTGCGGGGAGCCCTGAAACATTCAGGTGGAAATGGTGGAAGTAGGCTGAAGGCATGGAGTATGTGGATCAGAAGAGGGGTATGGGACACAGACGATGTTTCAGAGTCCTCAGTAAACAGGGGGCATTTAAAGCCATGCGTGTGGATGAAACCATCTAAAGAGAAAGTGTAGTGTGGGAGGAGAAGATGGCTCCAGACCCCGTCCTGAGGCCTCCCCTTAGCTGGGAAGAGAAGCCAGGACTTGGGGGATGGGGGCCCTGGCAAATTTAGCATCACAGCAGCCCAGGAAAGGATGTCTCAAGTTGCAGGGCACTTTCAGTTGTGCTGGAAGCTGATGGGTACGGAAGGGTGCCCAGTGGATTTGGCTATGTGGAGGCCATTCAAATTTTGGCAAGAGCTGCTTGCTGGAATGGTGGGGACAGGAGACTGAAGAACTGATTGAGAACTGATTGGAGGAGAGGCGGAGGGAAGGGGTGGGGGACCCAGGAAGGGGTTTGCTGAATGAGAGGGAGAACATTTATGGGCGCTAATATGGATGATCTGGGAAGGAGAGAGACTGAAGATGTGGGAGAGAAATTGGATTCTGCACAGAGGGGAATCCTGGTGGGACTCAGGGTCCCCGTGCAGAGACTAGCCTTCAGTGTGTGTGTGTGTGTGGGTGGGTGTGTGGGTGTCAGGGACACGATTCCTCCTCTGGAAGGGGACGGCTGACAGGGCAGTGCAGTGGGGCTGCAGGAAGCCTGGGTGGTGGAAGGTGAGGGAGTCCGAATCTGATGGCATCTATATTCTGTGAACCAGAGGGGCAAGGCCCCTGCCCGGGGGCGAGTGTGAAGGGGGGAGTTGAGGAGAGACAATATGAGGAGTCCTTTGGGGAGGAGAAGCAGGAGAAGATGAAATAAGGTGCCTTTTGTTGGCAGTTGATTTCCCGAGGCTTGCTTGCCATCACCTTGACCTTCTCACTCCGCAGGGGCTGCCCTGACCTCTCCATGGAGGAGCGGCACCATGGCTTTCAGATTTTTCCTTAAGCAGAAAATCATTTCTTCAAATAAAACCTGACATGGAGCCTCAACACACGTACAGACAGCAGCAGGGTTATTTTGCTGGTGGGAGCTGCTGCCGGGCTTCCCTCACCTTCCTGGGCTGGCCCTGCAGGGTCTCTGTGAGGCCTGGCCTCCTTCGAGCCCAGGGGGAAGCCCGCTGGTGCAGGGGCCAGGTTCTAGTCCCTTCTTTACCACGTGCTAGGGCAAAGCTTGGGCCTTGATTTTCCTTGTCTGTAAAATGGGGATACTATTACCAGAGTGGAGACAGAAGATAGGATTCCCCTGTGAACCCCAGATGTCTGTGATTTTATGAACTTCCACAGCATTTGGTTCTCGGTTTGGTGGTCACTCATCAGCCATCTGAGGTTGTTATTTAAGAATCAAGATATGAGCCCGGTCTGATTAAAGCCTGTGCCATGTAGATGAGACCAAGTGTTTTACTTTTCACCCAGGTGCAGCTTCCCATGGAGCTGGGTGCCGGAGCTGTCCGGTGGGACAGATGGATGGGAAAGGGCACAAAGGGTGGATTTGCACAGACAGGCAACACTCATGCTGGTCCCGTGCAGTACCAGGGCAGGTTGGGCAGACCAGTTGCCTGGTGTTTTCTGCCTGCCACTCTCGCTCTACAGAGAGCTGTGTGAGGACAGGGCTATTATGAGAGCCCCTCAGCTGACCAGGCTCACCCAGAAACAGGTGCCTCTTGGAGACCGTGTTTATGTGAAGGCACGTGGAGCCAAGCGGACTTTGGTTTAAGTCCCAGCTTGGCTATTTCCAAGCTGTGTGACCATCTATGGACCTCAGTCCCCATCTGTGAAATGGTGGTAGAAAGGCTGTTTTTGGATTACTGTGAAACTGTGGGCACAGTGCCCCACCGATGCCTGGCACATGGCAGGAGCCCAGCCCTGTAAAGAGCAGTCCTCTGGCTTTTGCCCATCTGTCTCATTAGAAGACCCAAGGACATCCCTGCCCCTTCAGGCCTGTGAGGTGTCCTTCAGAGTCTTGTTTGCCTGAGAAGTTTTTCTGCCCTTTGTGTGTTTTCTTTGTTATTAAGTGGGTATGGATTTTGGATGGGGTGACAGGGCCCCCATGTGGGCCATGTGGAGCATGTGCACCAGCGCGGATCTCAGACTCACAAAGAGCTGCCTTCGAATCTCCCACCTACTCACTTGGTGACTTTGGAGAGGTCACCTCACTCCTCGGGGCTTCAGTGACCTCACCTCTAAAACAGCAAGAATCATTGCACCACCTCAGATGGTTATTGTGAGAATCTGAAGCGTGGTTGGAAAACGAAAGCTGCCACTGTCACCCCTGAAGCCCAGCTGTAGCTACTTCTGCTTCCTCCACCGGGGAGAGGGCAGCACCATGCGTGTCTGTGGGAGAATCCATCTCTGCACTGAGGCCTTCCTCCTGCAGAGCCAGCAGGCCAAGTGTCAAGCCTATGGATCCCGTGTCCAAGGAGTAACAACAGTTCTAGAGCTTCTCCCGAGGCTCTGGGCTGCTGAGGGTGAAGACTCAGTCGTTTCGCTGAGCAGTTTTGAGTGGGTTTTTGGATATGTAAAGGCAGGTCTGAGGGAATTCCTGGAAGGGCTAGAAAGAGAGTGAGCGGGTGGCTCCAGGGAGAAGTTGGAGGCCAGGGAGCAGAAGAGAGCAGGAGGGGGACAGAGGCGGAGAGGCCGGTGGGAGTGGGTGAGGGGCCTGTCACTGGGGGTTTCCTTCTGTGGGACCCTGTGGATAAAGTGAAGGTTCCTGTGGGCAGGATTCTCACCTGGCCATGGTCGGCTAGCTCACTGCACACGTGTGGGTAACACAATTGTTATTGAATCTCTATAAAGAGCTCTGCCCAGCGCTCTGGGCGGCACGGTGGCACAGCTGCAGGAGAGCAGAGGCTGGAGTGGTGGCAGCACCTAGGACGGCTGTGAGGGCAGTGGAGGCCTGGAGGCAGGGACCAGCTTGCTGCGTGCAGACTTGCTCTGTAGTGGACGGGATTCTAGTGACTGACCTGCTACCATGGGAATAAACTTGGCTATAAACTCTTTCACCCCAAGGACGTTCCATTGTCACTTCTTTGGTCTCACGGCATCCACAGTGAACTTGTCTGGGGCTGAAACCTACTGGCAAGACAGCCCCACAGAAGGATTTCACAACAGGGATATCTTATCGTTTTGAACGATGCAGTCATCCTTCATTATCACCCCTCAGATCCTTCAGCAAATTTGATACCCACGTGGCTTGTCTCAGAAGGCCTAGGAGGAACCGAGGTAAAGGCCTTGCCTTGTTTGTTCTACGTTTGGGCGGACACGAAGCAGGGAGGACAGAAGGACCATGTGAGGGAGGTGGAGACTTTCCCGGAGTGGCGGGACTCCAAGTGGACTGAATCATTGCCTGTGGCTCTGTTTGAATATTAAAGGAGAGCAAATCCACAAAGCTGTAAGACTTGGCAACATCATCCGTTCATTCCTGGACATTTATTGAGCACATGGGACATGCCCTGCACGCTGCCAGGTGCATCAGGGATACAAGGTGAGCAAAACAGAGGGGGCCGGTGTCCAGGCAGGTAACCAGAGTTACACATATAAACCTTAGCTTGGTGCTGGGCACATTGAAAGCACCACAGGTTTGTCTTTTTCAGAGGGTGGGGGTCTGTTCTGGGAGGAGTGGTGTTCACGGGGTGGTGGTAATTCCACTGGACGAATGAGAAGCCAGAAGAGGCACCTGAGGGTCATGGGCTCCATGCTAACTGCACCCATGTTTCTCCAGCTGGGGGTATTGGTTGTGATGCAATTAACACAGCTGGCTCGGAGCTGTCATTTTTCCAGCTGGCTAGCCTCGCCCCACTTACAGACACAGCGTGCCTCTGGCCTTTGCACCTTTCCCGTCCAATAAAAACACCTGGAAAGTGTGCGGCACTTTTCTTCTCACCACACATACAACTTGACAGATTTTAAGATCAAATTCACTCTCGCCATCTACTCCCCTGAGAGCTGAGGATGGAGCTGGCTGCAGCGTTCAGGAAAAATACAGGCAGACACAGAGAAGACCAAAAGTGTGCTTGGGGTGATGGAGTAAGGCTGTTCTTTGAATTCCTCCTCTGGGTATCTCAGCCTCTTTGCTGGTCCCCCAAAGGGAGAACCCCTGGATTCAAACTCCAGGTCTGCCTCTTACCAGAATGTGGTCTTGGCCAAGGCACATCTGCTCTCTGAGTCATGATGCCCTTGGCTGCCAGCTGGGTCCAATACGGTGCTTTATTTTTGGGGTGTGAGAATGAAATGGATGGTGCTTGGGAAATACTCAGCATGTCGCCCAGCACTGATCAGTTCTGCTAGGAGCAGCCCCAGGGCCAAGCTCATCAGTTCAGACCCCAGACAGCCCCAGATCCTCCTCCTCCTGGGCACGTGGAGGTCTGCATGCCTGGCCCCCTTGGCGTTGGGTTAAGCCATGGACTGCGTCCAGCCGGTGAGTTTGGCATAAGCTGGGTGTCAGGGTTGACCCTGTGAGACCCTCCATGATGACTGGGTGCTGTAAGAGGAGGAGGAGGATGCAGAGCAGACCCTCAGGACCCACGGCAAACACATTAAATACATAAGAAATGAGCCCTGTGGCTTCAACCCACTGATACGTTGGGATTGTTAATGCAGCCAACATAGCTTTTCCTGTCTCACACAGAGAATTACTTCCCGTCTCTGGAATTCAGTTTCTCTCTCTGGAAGGTGAGGGATTGGACCAGGAGGTCAGTCTCCCCCAGGTTCCCTCCATTCTGAGGAGGAATCCAGGGGGTGTTGTGGACACCCCCCTGGGGGTCCCTGCCTCATTTCCCTCCATGCTCCCCCTGAGCCGATAGGTTCCATCCTTCCTACAGTCAAGCAGCGCTCAGAGGATGGGGTGAGCCAGTGACAGGGGTGGTCCCACGGGCACTTCGAGCTCAGCAGACCCAGAAAAGAATTCCTCCTTCCACTGGCTCTTCCTCCTGGCTTCTCTTACTCAACGAGGGCTGCACGGCCCCCCTGCTTCCCCCTCTGGCCTCCTCCCTTCCCCTCACCCCAGGCCTTTCCCTTCTGTCCCTTAATCTCTCTCACACCCCTTCCTCCTCTCATCCCTTCGCCCACCTTGCCTCCTAACTGCTATCTCTGCCAGTCATTCCGAACCTTTCCCGGCATCCATTCCCACTATTGCTGCCAAGAAGTCTTCCTAAAAGGCAACTTGGACACATCTCTTCTGTGCTCAAAACACAGCAAGCATCTTGTTTCCACAAACGGTCTCCATCAGTGGTCCATGCCGTTCCTTTTTCCCAGCTCCCCTTTATCCCATGGCTGCCTGAAAAATTCTTATTCCTTCTTCAAAACTCAGCTCAAAAGCCTTCTCTGATATGCCTAGGCTCTCAGAGTGCCGTGTTTCATGCCTCTGTTATAACACTTAAAACCAGGTACTTGGACACACGTCCAGCTGACCTGTTACTGTTGGCCTGTGAGCTACCAGTTGCAGGGAGCATGTCATTGTCTTTCTTCCAGGGGTTCCTAGCACAGGACCTGGCACACAGGGCTCAGCAAGTCTCCCTCTCTGGCCCATCTGCTCACTCACCCACTCTGGCTCTCTGCAGTAGGCTAGGCACTGGAAATGCAACAGTAAGTGTGATGCTTGCTTTCTGCTGGGGGATGGTGGAGCCCCCAGTAAGCCAGTAGCAAAGCAAATACGCAAGGTGATTTTAGATAGAAGCAAGCGCTACGTGCCTTAAACCTGGGGATGTAGAGAGGGAGCTGCTCTAAATAGATTGTCAGGACAGATCTCATCGAAGAGGTAGCATTTGAACTAGGACCTGAAAGATGAGAATAATGAATCTTCTATGTGGGCATCTGAAGGGAAAAGTGTTCCAGCCGGTGGGAATAGTATTGCAAAGGCCCTGAGGCGAGAAGACCTCAGTGCTTATTGAGCAGATGGTGGGTGGGAGGGTGGTGCCCACTATCTCTTCTTCCCTTGGAGTCTGCCTGCTGAATTGCTTAGGTGGCCAGAGCCCATTTTCCTTCCTTTCCAAGGTGATGACCTTCTCTCCCAGAAGGTGCTGGGAACTGCCACTGGTTGTTTCTGGTCAGAAGCCAAGAGCTGACACTGCCTCCTGGAAGCCGCTCACAGACAGTGCAGGGGTACACGTGACCTCAGCTGCTGGTCCCCTAAGGAGATACACTTTTGTCTGGCTGGACTGCATTTACTTGAGCCAGGGCACTGGGGAGGCTGTAGACACCTGCTTCCTAACACGTATCCATTTTTAATTTTTTGAGAGTTTCTTATTTAGACCCACCTACAACTGGAGGGGATGCACTGGACCAGACTAAATACTGGGGAGGCCCCGGCCTCTTTTCTTCTCACCCTGTCCCTCACCACTGCCTTCCATTTTTGCAGCTTTCTGAAGGAGTTTGTGCCACTAATTTGATATTTCAGGCTTCTTGGCTGATCCCCACTGCATATATACACATAGGTACTTCTCATCTCAGTGAAATGCCTCTAACGAGGAGGTGCCAATTAGCAAGTCAGAGGGCAGGTGTGGGACTTGCTGCAATCAGCCTGCAGAGCAGCGGAGGTGGTTTTCCCCATCTGCACCCAGGGGGACCACACCGCTGTGCTTGTTGGCTGAGGCTGGAACCGAATTTCTACCCCCTGCCCCCCTGAGCTTCCCTCCCCTGCTCTCAAGCCAGCAGTTAAGCTGGGACCAGGGACTTTCCCTGGGGAGAGGAGAGACAGCTATTGTTGCCACCCTCAGGCTGATGGTTTCTGCAGTGGGAGCTCCTGGACACCTAGAATGGGGTATGAATCCTGGACTTTGACAGCTGACAGGCTATGTCCTGGGCAGGGAGGGAGTCAGGCCATGGCAGAAACCTTGGAACAAGATAGGTCTGGTTTCCAAGCCATCTCCAGCTCTGTGGTGTGGCTTTCAGCATGGAACTGACTTGCTCTGAGCCTCAGTTTCCTCATCTGGAAGAAGAATGACAGGGCCCAGTGCCCTCCTCCTGAGTTGTTGTGAGGGTGAATTGCAATACGTCTGTCAAGTTGCTGGTGTGCAGAAAATATCCAATGAATGTGTGTTTGGGCTTGGGGATCTCCCTGACTTTATCATGTTGAATTCTAATAGCACACCCCAGTGGCAGGGTAGAAAGGAGAGGGAGGATCAGAGATGTGAAGTGACTGGCCAGGTACAAGACCTATAGGACCCAGACTGTCTACTTCCCAGGGTTAGGACCCATGTCTAGAGGAGCAGAGGGAAGTGAGTACTGGCCCGACAAAGGATGGAGAGAGGTGACCCAGGGGATGGCGCCATCTCTGCATGCTGGGCAGGTCAGCCCCACCTGAGTACCCCTGGTATCTGACAGGTCCCACGGATGCTCTGCTGCCAGCAGGGTGGGGCCAAGGCCTCTTAGGGAAGTTGATAGGATGAGAGTGAGACATCCTCGCTGTTCCATGCCTGACAGGCAGCTGCCTGAGCTGAGTCCTGGTAAATATTAATAGGCTAAATGTCAGACACAGACCTCCTGCATGGCGGCTTCCTTGCAAAGCTGTGGAATACATAGTTTGTCTCCAGGGTGGGGCTTTTCTAGTGGTTTGCTACTTAAATGTTTAACAACTAGCTTTTTAAGAGAACAAAAGACAAAATCTAATTTGTAGCATTTGCTGATTTCCATTGTGTAAACACCTAGCAAGGCCACTTTCACACTACTTTGGAAGTGGGGAGAGATGTCTATAGTCAGTCCTCATGGAATCATCTCCAGCACACCCTGGGCTTCTCCATGGCCTTCCTGTGTTCTGGAGCCCCCACCTCACCACCTATTCTTCCCCTTGTCCTGCACGCAGCCTGCACTCATGGCTCATGGAAGTGCGGTATTCGTCCATGTCTCCCAGAATGTCTTGTCTTGGGGCCTAGCCAGTGATGATCTCATGGCTGGCCTCTGGGGCTGGAGATGTGGGAGGTAGATTGTTCCAGAGATTATACATTTTTTTTTAAAGATTACAGGCTCTTACAAAATGAACAAGTGGGACTATATCAAGCTGCAAAGCTTCTGTACAGCTAAGGACACCATCAGTAGAACAAAAAGACATCCTACAGTATGGGAGAATATATTCATAAAAAACGTATCTGATAAAGGGTTGACTTCCAAAATATATAAAGAACTCATGCACCTTAACAAACAGAAAGCAAATAATCCAATTAAGAAGTGGGCAGAGGACATGAATAGACACTTCTCCAAAGAAGAAATTCAGATGGCCAACAGGCACATGAAAAGATGCTCCACATCGCTAATCATCAGAGAAATGCAGATTAAAACCACAATGAGATATCACCTCACACCAGTGAGGATGGCCAACATCCAAAACACAAACAACAACAAATCTTGGCGAGGATGTGGAGAAAAGGGAACCCTCCTACACTGCTGGTGGGAATGCAAATTAGTTCAACCATTGTGGAAAGCAGTATGGAGGTTCCTCAAAAAACTCAAAATAGAAATACCATTTGACCCAGGAATTCCACTCCTAGGAATTTACCCTAAGAATGCAGCAGCCCAATTTGAAAAGGACAGATGCACCCCTATGTTTATTGCAGCACTATTTACAATAGCCAAGAAATGGAAGCAACCTAAGTGTCCATCAGTAGATGAATGGATAAAGAAGATGTGGTACATATACACAATGGAATATTATTCAGCCATAAGAAGAAAACAAATCCTACCATTTGCAACAACATGGATGGAGCTAGAGGGTATTATGCTCAGTGAAATAAGCCAAGCCGAAAAAGACAAGTATCAAATGATTTCACTCATATGTGGAGTATAAGAACAAAGAAAAAATACTGAAGGAACAAAACAGCAGCAGACTCACAGAACCCAAGAACGGACTAATAGTTACCAAAGGGAAAGGGACTGGGGAAAATGGGTGGGAAGGGAGGGATAAGAGGGAAAAAGGGGCATTACGATTAGCAGATGTAATGTTGGGGGGGCACGGGGAGGGCAGTACAAGTCAGAGAAGACAAGTAGTGATTCTATAGCATCTCACTACGCTGATGGACAGTGACTGTAATGGGGTTGGTGGGGGGACCTGATGAAGGGGTAGTTTAATAATCGTAATATTGCACATGTAATTGTAAATTAATGATAATAAAATAAATTATATTAAAAAAAAAAGATTACAGGCTCTTTGAGGATCTAAACATGATTGAACATTTAACTCGGGAAGTGTACAAATACACATATGCAGAAAACATCTGTGCACAATAATATATTCCTGGACTCCCCCCGCCCACCAAGCAACTGGAGGGCATGCTCAGTGTCGGGGTTGTGTGGGGAGAGGATCAGTGAGTGACAAGGAGCTCACACGAGGTCAAGATGGTTAGTTAGGGTCTCTGGACAGCATTTCAGGTTTTATAGCACTCTCCCCTCCATCACCGGAAATTCAGTGCCTGGCCAGCCCGTGGACACTATATGTTCTCCTCATTACTCCGCAGATTAGGAAATGGTGGTGGAGAGAGGAAAGATACCACCCAAGAGCCTTTTGTTGCTAACAGCACATCTGCTATCTTTTGAGTATCTCCTATGTGCCAGGTGGGTTTTGCTCTTGTTGTTGTTTTATTATCATCATTATTATTATTCAGCATATGTTTATTCAGCACTAACTATGCACCAGGCACCTGAATTCATTAGTGAACAAAATAAAGACTACCTTCGTGGGGTGTACATCCTAGCCCAAGGAAGCAGAAATACATAATTTGCTCAATAAATCTGTTGGAGAAATCTCGGATACTTCACATAGAAACTCGAGACCTTTTCTTAAAGTGGGACTCCGGGCTGTGACATGGCAATTGCTAGTCATCTGCGATTTGTGACCTCTGAACTCTTAAGTCTGTTATGGGCCAGGGGTTTTCATAAACATTTCTCATCTTTCCAGCTCTGAGAAGGTGATCATTAGTTTCCAGGGCTCGTGGTAACAAATAACCACAAATTGGCAGCTTAAGCAACAGAAACGTATTCTTTCGGTTTTGGAGGCTGCAGTCTAAATTCAGTGTCACTGGGTCAAAATCAAGGTGTTCGTCTGACTGAACTTCTGCCAGAGGCCGGAGGCAGCATCTCTTTCAGCTCCGGCAGCTGCCAGCATCCCTTGACTTGTGGCCACACGGCTCCCATCTTCAAATCTCTGCTGCCTCTTTTTGCTTTCAAACCTTCTCCTCTGCATGTGCCAAATCTCCCTCTGCCTTGTGTTTATAAGGATACGTGTGATGGCATTTAGGGCCCACCCAGACAGTCCAGGATAATCTCCCCTCCTCGAGATCCTTAGCTGGATCACCAAGCAAAGTCCCTTTCCTGTTTTTGCCATATGGGCATACCTTGGGGATACTGTGAGTCTGACTGCAGGACCACCCCAATAAAGTGAATATTGCAATAAAGCAAGTCAAATGAGTTGTTTGGGTTCCCAGCACGTGTAAAAGTTACATTTACACTATACTGTAGTCTATTAAGTATGTAATAGCATCTGTCTAAAAAAAGTTTATCGAACACTTACTACGTGACAGGAACGGTGTACATACCTTAATCAAAAGATACTTTATTGCTGATGAGTGCTATCCTCTGAGCTTTCAGTGAGTCGTGATCTTTTTGCTGGTGGTGAGTCTTGCTTTGATGTCAGTGGCGGCTGACTGATCAGGGTGGTGGGTGCTGAAGGTTGGGGTGGCTGTGGCAGTTTCTTAAAATAAGACAACATGAAGTTTGCTGCATCGATCGCCTCTTCCTTTCACGAATGATTTCTCTGTAACACATGATGCTCTCGGATAGCATTTTTCCACAGTAGAATTTCTTTCAAAATTTGACTCAGTCCCCTCCAACCCTGCTGCTGCTTTATCACAAGTTCATGTAATATTCTAAATCCTTTGTTGCCATTTCAACCATCTTCACCAGGTGTAGTTTCCATCTCAAGAAGCCACTTTCTTTGTTCATCCGTAAGAAGTAACTCCTCCTCCGTTAAAGTCTGATCCTGAGATCGCAGCAATTCAAATATGTAATCATGAAAAAGTTTGAAATATTGTGAGCATTACCAAAATGTGACCCAGAGACTCAAAGTGAGCAAAAATGCTGTTGGAAAAATGGTGTCGACAGACGTGCTCCACACAGGGTTGCCACAGACCTTTTGATCTGTGAAAAACAAAGTCCCTGCACAGCTCAATAAGGCCACATAAATAAAAGGAAATATGCCTGCATAGAAGGTAGGCTTCACAGGTTCCTGGGATTGGGGCGTGGCTATCTTTTAGGGCATGCATTTTTCAGGCTACCATGCCTGGGCATCATAAGTCTTTTTCTAGGTGACATTAATGCACCTGCTCCATGTCCCCTGGTGGGATTCGAACCCTGATCTTCATGTTCTTCCCACCACCCCCTTGCATTAGTGGTACATAGTCTGCAGATGAGCAAACTGAAGCTCACTGAGCTTATGTGGTGGGCCAAGGTCATGGACTACCTCGGGCTTTCCATGCTCTGAGTCCTTTCCTAGAGGGCCAAACTAGGGCCTGTCTGATCCTTTCTCAGGCAAGCCTGTGTGCACAGAGCTAGCACTGGGCCTCCACTTGCTGTCAGGAAACACGTCAACAGAAGAGGTGGCCAAGAACTCCCTTCTGTTTCTGTATTTACCAGCTTTTAGCTTTCAAACCGAGTCAGCCTGGAGGCTAATTTTCTGCAGCTTCCAGTTGTTCAGCCCCATTTATCGTGCCTGACACAGTGAAAGCTTTTGCTATTGATTCTGGGCTATATTAATGTTTCCTCCCTTTCCCCCCAGCCCCAGCCCCAGCTCTCCAGCAGTTTTTGGTCCAGCAATTAGGTATTGGCAGGGACAATATGGGGTGGCTGCCACTGCCTTTCAATTGCCGTCACAGTAAATACAACTTACTCTCCACTCCTGGAGTCCCTGCCACACTCAGAAAGAGGAGAACACTGCTTAAATGACTCCTCTCTCCTGCTTGACACTCTGCCATGAGCTGATCAATAAGCCTGTCACCCCGCGGGGCTCCCCTGAGACCACACACACACTCGCTAATTAGTTCTGGGAGATGGCTGGCTAGTGGAGTGTGTGTCCCTATGTGTGAATCTGTGTGTGAGTGTGGGGGCCCCTATGTCCCTGTGTGTGAACCTATATGGTGTGTGTGTCCCTATACGTGTCTCTGTGGGTGTGAGTGTGTGTCTCTGGGTATGTCTGTCTATACACGTGTGTACCTACATGTAAATGTGTGTCTGTGTGTGAGTATGTGTGAGTGTCCCTGTGTGTGTCTCTGTGTGTATGTGTGCGTGAGAGTGGGGGAGGATGTGGGGGTCCTGGTTTCCTCGCTCTGCCCCCCTGTGCCAGGTCCCTAGGGGTGGGAAAGCTCCTTCAGCATGGACTGAACTGAGAGGGTCCTTGGCTCTGGGAAAAGGCCTTTGAGTTGCACGGATGGCAATTTGTGGTTCCTCCAGATTTAAATTCGTCCCCACAAAGCAAAGGGACAGATAGAGGCATTTTAAGGTAGTGGTTACGCATAGGGTGTAACGTCAGACCAAGGTGAGTCCTAAGTCTGGGTCACTAACTTGTTGTGTGGCCATGGCCACTTAGCCTCTCTAAGCCTGATGTCCTCATCTGTGAAACGAGGATAATGCCCCCAGCCCTAGGGAGCTGGTATGGGGGCAGATGGGGAGGCAGGTATAAAATGGTGCAGAGGGAGAGCTGAGCTCACGGTCCTCAGAGGAGCAGGGTCTGGAGGTCAGGCAGACCTGAGCTTGGATCCTGGACCTGCCACTTGTGTAGCTATAGGATCTCTGGGCCTTAGCTGCCTCTTCTATGAAATGGGAGACTAATATCTGCTGTATCAGTTGAACAGTATTTCTCCCAAATTCATGCCCACCTGGAACCTCAGAAGGTGACTTTATTTGGAAATAATGTCTTTGCAAATGTAATTGCATTAAGATGAAGTCATACTGGACTGGGGTGGGCCCCAGATCCAATGACTGGCGTCTCTGCAGAGTGCCGTGCGAAGACATGGACACAGATGCACAGAGAGGGAGGCCATGGACAATGGAGGGGCAGGGGGTGAGCTTCAAGCTCAGGGCCACTGAGGACTGCTGGCTGCCGTCAGAAGCTGGGAAGGAGCTGCCACTTTCTGTGCGGAGCCCCCATCCTGCTGCAACCCCAACTTCCCATGGCTCCTCCCCTGGCTTCCAGCCCCATGAAATAGTGGTGGGGCTTCTTCATCCTTTCCAGAGGCCCCAGCAGTGATGGAGGCCTTGGCGTAGCAGGCGGGAGGCCCACGTGGGACAGTGGCAGGAGACACTCCGGCCTGAGAAGTGTGGCCTCCCTCGCTTTGCCTTGGCAGTGACGTGATCTGAGACAGTCTGCAGTTTGGGGCACATCGACCTGGTGGCCATGTTGCAGGTGGATTAGAGGCCGTGTTCGTTTGCTTGGCTCCTGTAACAAAGCACCACAGACTGGGTACAAAGTACAACAGAAATTTATTTTCGCATGATTCTGGAGGCTGGCAGTCCACGGTGTCCTGCAGGATCCCATCTCATCCCCACCAAACCTGGCTGGAGAGGGGCTACTATCCCCCCATTTTACAATAAGGAGACTGAGGCACAGAGAGGGTAATCAACCTGCCCAAGATCACACAAGGGAAGCAGCACAGAGGGATTCACACCCAAGCCTGGATCTCAACCCCTCCCATGCTTTCATCTGGAAGCAGACTGGGTTTTCACACCAAGTAGGCTGGCTGTTATTACTGTTGTAACTGTTACGTGCTACCCACAACAGCCCAGAGCTGCAGCACAGGACCCCCACATAAGCACTGAATCAGTGTTTGTTGAGTGGACAAAGACAGGAAATCGCACCCTTCAATTAAAGTAGAGCCAAGTGAGACGGTAGAAGTTCGAAGGCTTGACGAGAGCTGCCTGCACGGAGTGCAGGGCCTGGCATGGACCTCGCTGCCCGGGTTGGGGTCCAGGGCTCCGCTGAGCTGTCCGTGGCAGGGAACAGAGAGGGGCAAGGTGATTTAACCAAGGTCACAGCATGAGATGCGACTCTCCCAGGGTCACCCGTTGAAGGAGGTGGCAGGGTGGGCTGCACACCAGGCCTCCAGGGCTGAGGCACCTCCCACAGGCACCAGGCACATTCCACAGTGGAATGGGGGGGGTGAGCCGAGCTGGCACCACTGCACACCCCCTTGGCAGCCCAGGGAAGGGGAACAGGCAGGTGTCCCAGAAAGGTGCTGAGGGGTTGACAGCCCACAGGCTCATGTATTTTTCCTCCCCAGGAGGCTGATCACGGTTCAGAATCACATGTCACCATCTTAGAGTCCTGGCCTTGGCCCCTTGAACCTGGGCAGCAGCAGCCTGGCCAAGAGGCCACCATGCTGCTTTTCTCATGACACTGTGTCCCCACTTCCTGCTGCCACTGGAAGCACCTTCTTATTTCTGTGTCTTGCTGCTTAAAAACCGCATGCCCTTGGGTGAGTCGTATTGCCTCTCTGAGACTCAGCTTTCTCCTCTGCAGTGTGCAGATCCAGCGAGGTCATACCTGCCAGCATGGGTTCATGAATTAAAAGAGCTCCATCCATGCCAACAGAGAGCAGTGTCTAGCATGGGGCACACAGTCGGTGTTTGCCGGGAAGATGGTGATGGTGATGAGGAAGGATGAGAGCTGTGTAGCACTGTGTCTGGCCCGTGGCAGGTCGGTCATGATCACTCTGTCTATTGTTCTCTTGAAACAGCCTGTCGTAGCTGCTCATGCAATAATTAATGCCTAAGGAACGAGCAGGCAGACAACTGCGCCCCCATTTTGAGGGAGCAAAGTGAGATGCTGAGGCTGGGGCCCTGTCCAGGGCCCCACGGCACCCCAGCAGGGAGCAGAGAAGGGTCATGGGTGGGGGGGTTCTAAACACCAGAGACCCTGGAAACAGGAGGAGGGAAATCAAGTCAGGGGGAGGACTGGCTCCTCAGCGGGAGGTCTCCCCCTCCCTGCTCCCCGCTCCCGGGCTGAGCCAGGCCTCTGGGCTGCCTGCTCATGGAGCAGGGTGGAGATGAAGGTGCTAATGTGCTCTGGGCTCCCTGGATGGGGGAAGCTTCTGAGAGCGCCAGCCTCAGGCTTTCTCAGCTGCTGGGCGCCAGCCTCTGGATCCTCCTGGGGCCCCGCTCGGGCATCGTCCTGGCTCTGCTGGAGTTATCAGGGGTCATTAGATGACAGTAGTGTCCCATGCTCGAAGGGAGGTAATGAGGCCTCCCAGGAGCTGTTCAAGAAAACAAAACACAGCAAAAAAGAATTCCAGGAATATTAGGCCCATATATCAAAGTGCAGCAGGAGCCCAGCTGGCACAGGGAGACCAATGTGGGTCACTTTGCCCCAAGGGAGGCAGAGGGTCTGGGGTTAGTGAAGTGGCGAGGAGCTGCCCCCGTGAGGGCTGCTGTGCCCAGCCGGGGCAGCACCCAGGGGGCTCCTGGGTCCAGAGACCTCTGCTGACCTTGAGGACCGATGCCAGGAGAGGCAGGGATGGGATGGTGAAGCCAGTGCACTCAGCACCCACTGGCTCTTAGCTGACGAAGTAAGACACTTAGTAATGGCTAAGCTGTCATTTGCTGCATACTGTGGGGCCTTCCAGTTAGCCTCCAGACACAGCAGGAGGTTCAAGGTCCTGCTGGGGGCTCTGGACGACTCTTACCCAGATGCAGAGGCCAGCGAGTGCAGGGAAGACATGACGACTCATCTTGCCTCTCCCTCTCTGAAACCCTCAGGTCGCTCCCACCTCATCCTCTCCTTCATTACAAGCTTTGCAGTGGGGACACTGCCTCCAATGAGGGTGATCACCTATCCTGGTTTGTCCGGCCTTGGGGAGGTTCCCAGGCCAACTTTGAAGCTGGGACAGTCCCGGGGAAACTGGGCTAGAGGCTCTGGCTTGGTGCGTATGTCCCCCTTTGACCTCATCTCACCAGAAAACAGCCCCTGCCCCCCACTGCAGCCCCCACAGTTCCAGATTCGAGTTGTTCTAATGTTTGGTTTTGCTTTTAGACCGTGGGCTTCTGGAGCCACTTCTTTATGTCATTGTCTCCAGGGGCCTGCCTGGGGTCTGGCACACACCAGGGGCCCACGTGAGGTCTGAACTATTGACCATCTCCCTGCCTAGAGTGAATGAGTGAGTGAGGGACGGAATGACGGCCCTTTCCTAGCTCCAGAGTTTGGGCAAGCAGGAAGTTGCATATACTTTGTTTATTGATGTTTCCTTGATCTCATTCCTGTGGCCTTGGGGGTCGGTGAGCAAGTACCCTACAAGGCCAGAGGGGTCCGCAGGGGTCCTCCGTGCCCCATGGGAGGGGCTGCATCCTGGGCTTGGGCAGGAGCCTCTGTCCAGCTCCAGATGTGCAGCGGGCGGGGCCCTCAGAGGTCATCCTGCTCAATCGCCTACACTATACATGGGAGAAACTGAGGCCCACAGCAGACACAGGACTGCCCAGCTGCATAGTGGGGCAGGGCCAAAAGCAACCAAATCCAGGCCCCAGCTTCCGACCCTGTGCTCTCTCCCTGGTCTGGGTTCCCTGCCTCTGGGGCCCATCAGACTCAGCATCTCCTGATGGGAGCCTGCTGGCTGTCGGTCTCAGTCCTCTCTGGCTTAGGACGCACCTAGATTGCTGGGACTGGTCACTGTCTCCCTCCTGCAGTCTGTCTGTCTGATCCCCTTGAAGTGACTCTTCTCCTCATCCCCAGGAGACCCCTGCAGCTTTTTGGGTCCCCCAGCATTGTCCTCTTTTCATGGGGCCTGAGGGAGCTCAGTTCTCCAAGTCACTGTCAGACCCCCACCTGACGCTGTCTGTCCATTCCTCCTTGATGAACATTCGTTGTCGCCTATGATGTGCCCGACCCTGGAGGTGCAGAGATCAACTCCAAGTCTGGTGAGGAAGGTGAACGTGTAGAGAGATTCTGACACATCGGGGTGATGAGGAGGGTCTGAGCAGGGGTCAGGAGCATTTGAGGCAGAGTAAGCCCCCACATTGGCCCCCATCCCTGTCAGCCGAGGCAGGGCTCCCTCTGCCGAGCAACTGTCACACATTTAGTCCATGTCTCCTAAGTGCTTCCAGCCCTGAAGCGACCTCCTTGAGAGTAATCCCAGTATGTGATGAGCATGTGTGAGCATGTCCTGGGAGCAGGCAGTAAATGCTCTTCCTCGCTGTCATCTGCCATGCTCATGACTGTAAGATGGGGCAGTGAATAGCATCATTTTACAAAGGAGAAAGCTGAGGCTTATGGAGGAAATATTGTGCCCCCCTGAAGTTATTTGCCTATTCAGTGGCTGAGCTGGGACAAAAGCCAGGTGTGGGGACCAGTTTCTGCCAAGTGTTCTACCTGTCTGCCAAAGATCCAGACAAGCCCACTCATCTGGGCCACTGCCAAAAGCCCACTACTCAGAATGCCTGAAGCCTGCTCTCCCATTCCTCCTTAGACACTGTTCAGTCATGGCACACTTGTGCCACCGAGGAGCACTGGGGTCCTGTGTTGCCAGTGGGTTTCAGCCCTGGGCAAGTTCACTACGGATTCAAGGTGACCAGAGAAATTGACAGCAAAACGTTCTTGGGGTGAAAGGGTTATACCCAACTTCATTTCCAGGGTGGCAGATCAGTCACTAAAATCCTGTTTACTCAGAGCGAGTCTGCATGCTGCATGCAGGTCTCTGCCTCTGGGCCCCTCTGTCCGCACAGCCGTCCTCTGGGCCTCTCTGCACAGTCGTCCTGCACAGCCGTCCTCTGGGCCTCTGTCCTTGGTGCTGCCACCACTCCAGCCTCTGCTCTGCTCTCCTGCAGCCTTGCAGCTGTGCCACCATGTCACGCCCAGAGCACTGGGCAGAGCTCTTTATATAGAGTCAACCAAGGCCAGTTGAGAATCCTGGCCACAGGAACTCTCATTTTATCCACAGGTCCCTTCTCTGCTGGGCATATATCACAGGCAAGACTGACCTGAATAGGGACACCACCTCTGACTTCAGGAGGGCTTGGGTAGGACTATTCTGAGATGTGACTGGGGCTCCCAGCTATTTCTTTTCCACTTATAGACAATGCTCAATCTTTGCAGGTGATGTGACTTGAGCACTTTAATTGACATTATTACCAACTTTTTAAAATATCTAATCTGTGGTTGACTCCTTTTACCTGAAGCAGCAACAGTTGCAGGAAAGGTTTTAAAATCAAAATGTAATTATTTATTGAATCCAATAGGATTGCATGCAGATGCAAGAGACAGAAAACCCAACAAACAGGGGATTACTTTTCACAACAAATGGGGAGTCCAGAATCAAGCAGTCTAGGTGCATCTGAAGGAAGTCATCAAGAGTGCAGCCTCATTCTTTCTGCTTTTCCAGCCATATGACTTTCATCTTCTTGGTTGCAAGATGGCTGCTGTACTGCCAGACATCGTGTCCACATTCTAGGCAGGAAGAAGCAGAAGGGTGGGGCAGTGCCTGTGTCATGAAAGGATAAACATTCCCATAAACACTCAGTAGACTTCTATTTGCATCTCAAGGGCCATAATAATCATGTTTCATGTCCACTCCAGGCTGCAAAGGAGTCTGGGGAATGAACTGTCCTGAATAAATTTAGTGCTCTGGAGGTGAGAAGGAAGAAAAGAATGGATGTTGGACTCCTAGAAGCGCCCTTCCTCACTTACACAGCAGAATTAAAAAGTGCAGCTATTAGTGGCACATCTGGCCTCAGAGACTCCTTGGGGAAAAATGATCTTCGTCTTGGAAAATTCTTTGGCCATCTTCTGGGGGTGGAAGATGAGACTCAGCAGAAGTGCCTGCCAATGGCAGCTAAACTAGCAGCCTCTGATATGCATGGGAATTTGGAGGTGTGGGAATTTGGAGAGAACAGCAAGAGGGAGAGGGGAGGAAAATGGGCAGGAGATGGAAGCTAAGGATGAATGCTGGTTGTGGGGTGACCAAATATCTTTTAAGAACAGATTTCTAACATCCCAGTGTAAGTCATTTGAGATCCTGTGATGTGGAAATCCTGGCATCTCTGCCAGACTTTCAGTAAAGCCTGTTACGCTCACAAAAACCTTGTAAGTTGTTTGGAGGGTACTGGGGGAAAGAGGCTTCCAGGTCTGGGAAGGCACCAGTGTGGGAGGAAAGATGCGGGCCAGATGGAGGGATTAGAAGAATAAGACATTGGACCCCAAAGTGAACAGGGATTCACACATGTCTTGGAGAGGTCCGAGACCTTCCAGGGACACGGACTGGGGGACGTATCAGTTATCTATCTCTGCATAACACAACTGACCCAAACTTAGTAATTTCAAATAACAAAAATCACTTATTTGGAAGCTCTGCGAGGCTGGCTGCCTTTGTGTCCACCTCAGAGGTGACATTTTTCATTAACAGAGGTAGGGTGACAAGCTGGAGCTGAGCAGGGGGATGGCTTTACTGGTTTTTCTCAAGGCAGGTGCTTGTAATTCTTTTTTTTCCCCTCATTTTTTGCATGGTTATGAAGTCACACTGATTTGCTGGGACATCAGACCCTCCAATATCCAAACATGAGAACAAAAACATGCTCTGGAGCCAAATATAAATGCATTTTTAATTATATGCACCACTGCTTCCTCCCATTAGTGAACAGTATTTACAACAATAATCCCTATACTTTCCAAACAGCCCCTTGTCTCTCCTTGCGTTTGATGCACACAAGCTTTGAGAGGGTTTGGGCTAGTTTGGGTGGCCTCTTCATTTTTTGGTTGGATAAACGGAAATGCAGACAGGGCAGAGGCTTGGTGGAGGTGGCATGGAGGGGAGGCAGAGACAGACTGCAAAGGCTGGTCACCTGGGTGTCTTTCCTATCAAGGGGAGGGCTAGTCTGTCCTGAGCTAGGACTGGGGGTTATGGGGTGCGTGGGGTCAGCACTAGACTTGCAGTCAGCAGACCTGGTTGAATCCCAACTTGGCCACTTCCTAGCTGGGTATCGTTGAGCAAAGCTCTTTGCAGCTCTGAGCCTGTTTCCCCAACAGCAAAATGGGAATAGGTCCGTGTCTCCTGCAGGGATGCTGTGGGGCTAGTCACAATGCCCACGTGATAGTACCTGGTGTGTGCCTGGTATGTGGTGGGGCTGTAATACCATTCTTCTGATTTAGCTTCTTCTAGAAGTCAAACTAGCAAGGTGATGTCCATTTGCTTTCTTTCTCAAGACTCTGTATCTCTCAACAATCAAACCTGGGCAGGGACCCCTTCCGGAGGTGGAGGTGAGAGAATGCGCCATGATCTGCTGTGGCCTCAGAGTGGGAGGTGTGGGCAGGTGGGCCAGGGACTTACTTGCTCTATGTGGCTTGAGAGGGTCTGGATTCCTCTGCCTGCTCTGGGGGCTGCGCATTCTCATTGCTCCCAAATGATCTCAGCCTCCTTGGGCTTTTCATTGTTGTGTGTGGGGGGTCAACTTTTCTTCCCAAGAGAAGGTTGAGGACAGGGATGGGCTAGCATGTGGCCTTGGAAAATTCCTCTGCGGCTCTGGGCCTCAGTTTCACCACTTATGCGCCTTGTATTCAGTTCCTGCGGCTGCTGTTAACAAGTCACCATAAACTCCAGGACTAGAAAAGCACACACTTATTCTCTCCTAGTTTTGGAGGCCAGAAGTCCAGAATCAGTATCCTTGGGCCGAAGTCAGTTGTCATCATTGCCGCTCTCCTTCCAGGGGCTCTTGGGGACAACTGTTCCTCGCCTCTTCCAGCCTCGGGTGGCTGCTGGCATTCTTTGGCTTGTGGCTGCGTTGCTCCTAATCTTCAGAGCATCTTCAGATCTCTGTCCTCACATCACCTTCTCCTCCTGTGTCGAATCTCCCTCTTCTCTGCTCTTCAAGGATACGTGTGATTGCGCTTAGGGCCCACTCAGATAATCTAGGAAAATGTGCCCACCTCAAAATACTTAACTGCCTCTGCAAAGAGCCTTTTCCAGATAAGGTGACATTTACAGGTTCCAGGGATTCAGATCTGATATCTTGGGAGTCATTACCGAGCCCACAACAAGCCTATAAACAGTTCATTCAGAATTGTTCAACACATATGATCAAGGGTTACAGGTGTAGGCACTGAAGCCAGCCTCCCAGCTGGGATACAGGCGCCAAGGGGAGGGAAAGCATGTGCGGGATTTGCCTGGTGAGTGAGGTCAAGGAAGGCTCCCCAGGTAGGTGATGGCTGGGACATCAGGAGGGTGGGCAAGAGCTGACTGGGCAGGTGTTGTGAGGAACATCTGGGGCAGAGAGGACAGCCCGGCCAGGTGGAGGAATAGACAGGTGGCCCATGAGGGTGAAGTAGAGCTAGGTGGGCCGAGGTTGGAGGGGCTGGGGAGGTGGGAGGTGGGCAGGGGTAAGCTTTGTTTTCTACTCTTGAGGACTACGGTCCCCACCTTCAGAGCACGGGGATGCCAGTGAGTGATTTTAAGTGGGATTGACATGATCTGATGTGTTTTGTGTCTTGACAAAATTAATCTGGCTGATTAAGGCGTGGCTGATGAAGGAAGGGAGGTGGAGGTGGAGTGAAGAGCAGTGTGGGCTCCAAGAGCTGTTTAGGGGGTAAAATTGACAGCCCTTGGTGGTGGGTCGGTTGTGAGGCTGAGGGAGGGGGATGAGGTGACCCAGCAGGTCCTGGGTTGAGCGACTGGACGGTGTGTCATTCCCTGAGACAGGAAACGCAGGAGAGGGTGGGTGAGGGGTGGAGGAGAGCGCCGAGCATCACCTGAAAACGTTAACTGAAGTATCTTTGAGACACTTAAGTACCTAATAGCTTTTGGAAGGAGATGTTGGGGCTGGACATGAGAATCCCATAGAGGGAGAATTAGGCAAGAGACATGCAGAGTGTTTTGCACAAAGCTGGGCACCTAGAAGGGCTTCAAAAGAGGGTAAGCCCCCCTCCTAACTATCTTAAGAGTGAGAACTCCCAGGGTCCCAGGGGAAGTTACAACACTGGTCAGGGAGGTGGTCTGTCCGGACCTTAGGGACCATTGTCCGTCTGTGCTCAGAGACAAGCAGATCTGATGTCACGGGTGGGTAACTGGGAGGACCCCGGGTCAGGGTGGAGACGCAAGTAAGCTGGAACCTGCTGAGCCTTAATCTGGCTCAGAAGTGACCTGATTGGAGCTCAAGGGGAAAGAGATGCCCAGGGGCTGGGTCTGTGTAGGCTCAGGAGGACCAGCATCTGCCCATCCTCTCTGCTGGCCCTGCCCACTCAGGGAGGGTGGCCTGGGGCCTTTTCAGACAGCGTGAGGACCTGATCTTTGGGTGGTCTTTATTCAGCTGAGTGCATTGTGTGGGGATTATGCTCAAACCAGATCAGGTTGAGTCTGGGGCTCCTTTCTGCATCCCCCAAAATGTTGGCTAAATCCAGTGCATGCTTGATAAACACATCTCAGGACCAGAAACACTATGCTACTGTTGCCCCTCCTCCCCCTCCTCCCCCCTCTTTCTTCTCCTCCTTTTCCTCTTCTTCTCCAAGGAACTATTTTGTTTTCCCTTCATGAGTCCTGGGAATCTGGTTTATGAATACATTTGTCCTTCTTGCTTTGGCCACTAGGAAGCTCAAACCCAGGAAGAGCCCAACTCAAGTAGACTGTACAGGACATGACATTTTATAACTTAACTTCACTCCCTGTTTTATTTTATTTCCAACTCTCACTTTTCTTTGTCTTGACTGCACATCTATTTATTATATCTGGTTACATGTATTTTGAAAATTGCCTCAAGCCCTTTTTTTTTTTTGGTGGAGTGAAATGGTATTTATAAACAAATCAACCAAATCAATAGAACAAACATTTGTGGACTGATTTAACAATAGAATGTTTCTGTATTGCACTGGTATTGAAAAGGGGTTGGATGTTTGGACAGTTTTGTGGTTAATCTTCCTGCAAGGGGAAGAGTTGTTCTTCAATTTATCTGCTGAGTAAGTCTGGATTTTGGTCCAGGGCTTAGCAAATCAGCCAGATGTGTTTTGAGGACATATATTGAAAGATCCCATAAAGGGTCTAAGTTGAACAAATACATTATGGATACCAGCCCAGACAGGGGTCAGAGCTGTGAGTGAGAAGCAAATGAGAAACCTCATCTGCTGGCTTGGATGGTCCCCACTCTCCCAATTAGCTGGGGAAAGTCTTAAAGAGTCTTAAAGAGTCCAGGGCTAGGGTTAAAGCTGGGGTTGGCATCAGGCCTTTGGGGATTGGGTCTACAGGCCCAGCTGTCAATCAGCCAGGATGTGCCTAGAGCAGACTGGGCATGCTGGCTGCATGATTGGGCTGCTGTCGCTCTGCTTATTAGTTGTCTCAGTGAGCAAATCTGCTGATCTGTCCAGCTTTGCCACCATCTACTGGCTGTCCCTGGATGGGCCCTGCCCGGGCATTTGCATGTGCTCCCTGCACAGAGAATGCTTGTTAGCATGGTGTAGAGGTAGAGAGCCCAGAAGCCAGAACCAGTTCTTGGCTCCAGCACCTACTGTCTCTATCACCTCAGGCAAGTTCTTTCCCCTCTCTGTGCCTCAGTTTCCTGTCTATAAAATGGGGATGGCAGGTGTACCTAGCTGGTTGGTTGGTTTTGAGTCCTGGTGAGTTAACCTCGGTAGTGCTTAGAAAAGGGCCTGCCATGGTGTTTGCTGCCGCTGTCCTTCCCTCCCGGATGCTTCACTTGGCTGCTCTCTGTCCATCTGTCCGCGCTCAGGGTCTCCCAAAGCCTTCACTCCCCACTCCCTCCCCAGGCTGGATAAGGGGCCCTCCTCCAGGCTGCTAAAGCCCATCTTTCAGACATCTGTCTTCTTTGGTTGTTTCTGCATCCTCCCCTTCTCCTGGCACCCCTCAGGGACTGAGGGTGAGTCTGGAACATCTCTGCATGTGTCTGGTGTCCAGCCTGGGGCCTGCAGCAGCAAGGTGCTGGGAAGGGAAGGAGGACCAGCAGCATGGCCTGGGGATGCAGGACGCCAACAACAACGAATGAAGAAGCAGTACTGCCAAGAGCTGGCATCACTCAGGCCATGCTGCCCACCTGGAGGTACAGGGTGGAGCGTCTCCCTTCTCCCAGGGGCTGGGAGAGCAGAGGTTGATGATGCCTGACCCACTGCTCCCCTTGGTGGGAGCATTTCCAAATCCAGTTTCATCTGAATATCCTCCAGGGGAGCCAATGGCATCTCCCATATGGGGACCATGAGTACGAAAGATGTTTTTATTCTGTCTGGGGAGGCAGTGTAACACAATGGTCAGAGCCCAGGCTGGGGCTGGGGTTCAAGTTCCTTATCGCCCCATGTCTCAATTTCTTCAACTGAAAAATGGAGTTAATAATAGTACCTGTCTGCTAGGATTTCTATGAGGATTGAAGAGTTATTATTTGCAAGTTCTGGCATAGTGCCAGGTACATAGACATCATTCAACATACAGTAGCCATTATAATCATTGCTGCTATCATCCTTCTGTGTGTTTCAGTGAGGGCCTTCAGGAGCTTGTCTGACCCTTTCTCCCCAGTCATTTGCTGCTATGTCACATGGCAAAGCTGCTGATGACCACGTACACATGTTTGCCAACTTCACGCTGCCTTCACACCATTGTCATCAGTTCTTATCTATTGAACGACAGTACATCCTCTGCCTTTTCTATGTTATTAAGTCTTCATGGCCACTCTGCAGTGACAAAAGTGAGGCTCAGAGAGTGACTTGCCTGGGGTCACACAGCTTGAAAAGGTAGGATTCAAAAACCATTTGGTCTTGTCCCAAAGCCCGTGCTCTTTCCACCAGCTCATGCTGGCTCGATGCCTGCCACAGTGGGTGATGTATAGCGGCACTTGGGAAAGAATGTGTGTTGAAAGCACAGATTCACTGTGTTGGACACTGAGAATAGAAAGGGGACTAGGACATGGATCAATGGCCTTACAGTCCGGTAGGTTTGAATGTGTTGGCCATTTAGAGTCCAGTGGGCATTATGTCTGAAGGATGCTGTGGCGCTCTGTTGTGGCTGCTTGCCCTAAAGCTATGTCTGCCTCTTTTCTTTGATAATAGAACTGCCCTGCCTGTCTAGTGCTGGCTTGTGAGATGGAAGGGGAAGTGTACTGGGGGAGGGAGCTTCCTCCTTGACAAGAGAGGGATAAGCCAGGGAAAAACTCTGCCTCTGCCTGCATGCTGCCTTTAACATGTTCATGGCGGTGGAGGGGTCTTATGCCTGAATAGTCTGCCACCTTGTGATCGTGAGAGCAAGGTCAAAATACTGCAGAGGCTCCCTGTGTCTTGATCATCAGTGGACCCCTGACCCAGTCCCACAATGCCTCATCTCCAGACTTCTGAGCAAATACAAGAGGATGCATGAGAAAAATACGCCTGTATGGGTATCCACCCCTCTTAGTTGGGGATTCTGTTACTTGCAGCCAAAAGCATTCTCAATAGATATACAGAAGCCAGCTGGAAGTGGGAAGAGTGGGGAATCTGACATCAGACGACATGACTGGGCCCTCATCACTGTTACGTAGCCAGCATTTTGGACTAGTCGCCTAAGTGATGTGCATCTTAGCTTTCTGGTACATAAAATAGGGCTTGCTGTGAGGCTGCGGTGAGCCTAACACCAGTGTCCCCTTGCTAAACACAGGCCAAGTGCCCAGTGGTTGTGCTCTGATGAGCACCTTGTGTGGACAGAGGGCTCCCTTGAGCATTTAAGGGAGTCACGTAAAAGAGCTTTTAAAAAGAAAAATGAGCCATGAGAGCCACAGGCGGAGCCATCTTCCTGTGGCAGTGCTGGGGCAGGGGACTCATTAGCCATAGAGGAGCCAACGGCTTGGGTGAGAAGACAAGGGCAAAGCTCAGCTTAGGAGAAATCAAAGAAACAGCCGGAATTAAAGGATTATGAAGAAGTCATAAGCAAAATGGGATAAGGGCGAAAGCTGGATGAAGGCAGCAGTTCTCAGGGTGTGGGCCCAGAACCAGGAACCTCAGCATCATCTGGGGACTTGCTAGGAATGCAGGTTCCTGGGCCCTATCCCAGACCTGCTGAATCGTAAACCCTGAGGGTCGGCCCCAAAGTCTGTGTCTCGGCGGGCCTTCCTGGTGATGTGGATGCATACTGAGGTTTGAGACAAACAGGGCTTGTTCAAGACGTGGTCTGTGATCAGCGGGTAGGCACCCCAGTGCCCCCTTGGTCAAGTGCCTGACCTCTGCTGGGGGGGAAGCAGGGAAGGGTTTAAGGAAGCCACACCAGGGTGTTCATGGGGGGTGCTGAGTTAATTTGTAGAATGGGGGCACAGGAAGTGCACATCCCTGTGTTCTTTCTGCTGTGTGGGAGTGAGCCCAGGGTTTTGGGTTAGAATGTGAAGCAGTGAATGCTGTTCCCGCTTTCTAAGAAAGAATAGGAGAAAAGAATGTGGCGCGCGTGTGTGCATACGTGTGTGTGTGTGTGTGTGTGTGTAGAGGTAGCGGGGAGAGACTTGCTGACATCCTGCTGCAGCTTGAGGCAGCCCTGTACGAGGATCCATTTCTCTTTCTCTCCGGCGGCTGGCTCAGCTCAGTGGAGGAGCAGTGTGTTCCTCCTCCAGCTGAGGTGTAGGCTCTCTGCGGGGCATCGATGCCAACTGGGCCGGCTGCCCACTGACGAATGAAGATGTAAGGAACATCCTTACTGGGAGCCAGCTCCCTGCCTTCTGCCAGGCTCTGGGGCTCCTGAATGCCTGTGTCCCTTCTCTGGCATGGGGGGCTCTCCTGGGAACTCATTTAGCAGCCACATGCCTGAAATGGAGCATGTCCCTAAATGCTTGACTCTTCTGGATGCTGGGTTCCCAGTGGGGCAGTCCCATTGGAGGGATGAGAACTAGCTCCATGTAGGCTGTAAATGGCTCCATTTAGCTTCCTTCTCACTGTCTTCATTTATATTGCACGAGGTGCAGGAGGTAGAGGCAATTCTCTGGTTGCTGGGCCTGTGCTCCTTCCCCACCTCCCCTCCATCCTCATACTTCCATTAGGACTGTCTGTGTTCACTCCAGTCCTGGCTCCCTGACCTTTTTCTCACCTGCCGCAGCCTTTCCATGACCACGGTGACAGGCGTCAGTATCCACTTGGTGACTGTTGTGATGTCTCCTGCATGGCTTCCTGCCTCTCGTCCCCAGGGTGGACTTCTCTATTAGCCACAGTAGACATGCCTAGGATCCACCATACTTTTGGGGGGCCCATGCAGATACTTTAATTTCTTTCAAAATCAGAAGGAAAAAAAAACTGTTAGATCAAAGAAGATGTTTTAATATATAATATTAATAGATTTGACTTTATACCAACTAAATACTAATTAAAATAGAATTTTTAATTTTTTTAATGGAAGAAAGGGCCCACAAAGGCAAGCGTGCTTAGGGCATGAAAGTCATCATGTAGCCCTGTCCCCTTAGCCCAAGTCCATGTTTTACTTGATGCTAGGCTTTAAAAATTCAAGACTGGCCATGTCCCCTTTGCTATTTGTAATGTAATAAAGAATGGCCAAAGTGACATGGCAACAGACTCTGGAATGGCTGGACAGTAAGCCAGAGAGGACTGAGTCCTTCCCACCCCACTCCTCCCCGTGGGAGATCTGCATCCAAGCTCAGCTTCCCGTGGGACTAGGGACTTTCTCTTCCTTGGTGGAGGGGTGCAGTACCCCCTGGATGTTGACGTCTCTAGTCACTGGACAGCTAGTGTTCCTGGGCAACTCCTGCAAGCTACTGGTCCCCCATATATGGATACTTGGCATCAAGTGGTCTGTTGTATCCCCCACTGACATGGTTCCTCAAACTGGCACTTTAAGAAGGGTGAGTGGCCAGGGGAGCGTCCCTCCACGGGAATGGCAGACCCACTTTAACTCGTTCCATGTGGTGTGGAATTTGTTCTAAGTCTTGGTGCATGGTCCTAAGCCAAAGGGCCCCACCTTGCAGGAGACTTAGCTCTGAGTCCCCAGTGCCCGTAAGATCAGGTCTGAGGTCTTTAGCTTGGCTCTCCAGTGATCTGGCCCTGGCAACTTTTCCTGTCTCCCTTCTCCAGATCTCCTTGCCCATCTTGTTTGTCATTCCTGAATATGCATGCTGTTCATTGTAGGTTTCTGGGCTTTTGCACACACTCTTCTCCCTGCCTAGAATGTCTTTCCTCCACCTTTCTCCCCAGTCTGCAAAGGAGAGTTTCTGTTCATCCATCAAAATTCCATTAAAGTATTACCTCCACAAGAAGGCTTTCTGGAGTCTCATCATCCTTACTCCAGGATATATGAAAGAAGAGTTCAGAGACAATACATTAGTTTTAGCTTTCCACTCTCCCACCTCAAGGAAGGAGAGACCGTAATTTAAAATAATAAACATTAATTTATTAAATAATAAATTTAATTAATTTATTATTAGAAAAAAAAAGAATGGGAGGAGGAGAGGGAAGGAAGAGACTTCCTCTACCTACCTGTCTGAATGCATCAATGTTAACATTTGTCCTACATAATTATATCCTTCTGTAAAATAAGAAACTTTAAAAATGACTAGTAAAGCTGGAGTCCCTTTGTCCCCCTCCTAGTCCCAATTCTCCTTCCTCATTGCTTAGAGGCAGGTGTGATCATGAATTTTAGTTCTTTCTGTTCATCATTTTATATTTTTACTATATGTGTTTGTACTTATCAACAATATATAGTGACTTTTGCTTGTTTAGGCATTTTGTATAAATAACGCATTGTGTCTAACCTTCTGCAGTTTGCTTTATTGACCCAATCCTGTGTGTGTGAACTCCATCTGTGCTGGTGCTCACAGGTCTAGTTCGTTCATTTTAATAGTCCATCATAGCTTTATAACAGATTTAAAAATGTTCCAATATTGAAGGGCATTTAGATTATTTCCTTTTCTTTGCAAATACATTCAATGCTGTGCATGAGTCTTGCTAGATTTAAATATATGTAAGAGTAGATGTGCTGGGTCATAGAACAGACACATAGAATAGAATGTTTACCTGTCTAGATACCACAGAACTGTCTTCCAGGGTGACAATCCCAATTATAATCCCAACACCTTGAGAGTTACTGCCTGGACAAGCATGGTGGGTAAATATATATATTTTTTGGCCCATGTGATCTGTATGCAGTCGATTTCAATTTTTCTTTTGAATTTCCTTCTTGAGTTTCTTTGGTATTTTCTTTTATTCAGTTTTTTTTTGGTTGGGTTACTTGTCTTTTCCTTTTTGAGTGACAGGAGTATTGTGTATTCTAAATAGTATTTCCAATCTGTTGAGATTATCTTCTCCAAATGTGTTCTTCATACTTTGTTTCCTGATGGTTTTAACATACAGAAATTTGAATATTTGATGAAGTCAGATGAAAATTTTTTCCATTACATTTGTATCTTTTACTATTTGTTTAGGAAATCTTTCTCTAACTTTGTATTGTGAAGATATTCCATTATATATCCTTATAACAGTTTTAAAGTTTTGGTTGTGATCCACCTGGAATTTATTTATATGTGTGGTATGAGGTAGGGATCCAAATAAAAACATCCCCTATAGAGGTACCAATTATCCTACACCGTTTGTTGAATGATCATCTTCCCTTTGCTGATGCATAAAGCCACCTCTGACATATACCACGTCCTCATAAATACATGGGACTGCTTCTGAGCTTTCTGATCTGTTTCACTGATAGATTTGTCTGTTCTGAATGCTTATCTCATTATTTTAATTTCACACGGCTTTATAGTTAGTCTTTATATCTAGTTGGGAGAGTCCCTTCTCCATGTTCTTTTATCTTGGCTCTCCTTTGCCCTTAACCATTTCAAATGAATGTTAGAACTAGTTTGTCAAGCTCTATGAAAAGCTCCACTGGGATTTGGATTGGAATTGCAATGAATTTATAGATTAATTTGGGGGAGAACTGACATCTGTATAATACTGGATCTTCCCATGCATGAACATGTTATATTTCTCCATTTTTTTCAGGTCTTCTCTTACACCCTTCAGTAACTTTTCATAATTTTCTCCATAAAGGTCCCTCACATCTTGTGTTAGATTTATTCTCAAGTAACTTACAATTTTTCTTGCTTTTATGGCTGGTAACTTTGTTTCAGTTACATTTTTTAGTGGATTGTTGCAGGCATGTTGGAATTCTATTGATTTTTGTGTCCAGAAACCTCTGCTGGCTTTTATGCTAGTTCTAATTATGTGTAGATTATCTTGGATTTCCTATGTAAACAACCATAGCACCCACCATCACCAATTTCTTCCTTCCTGCCTGCCTTTTTATTCCTTATCTGATTTTTTCTTCTTTTATATTGCTAGCTAGGTTCTCTAGTGTATTGCTACTGCTGCATAAACAGGTATATCAAACATGTTTTATTTTTGACTTTATAATACTTTTACAGTTTCGTCACTGCATATGATGTTTACTTTAGGTTAAATATCATAGAATGTAGGTAGATTCATTTTATCAAGTTAAGGAAGTTTCCTCTATTTCTAGTTTACTATTTAAAAAAAATACTGGCTTTATTGAGATAAAACTTATATATTTTAAATCCATCATTTAAAGAGTACAATATAGTGGTATTTCAGTAGATTCACAGGGTTGTACAACTATCACCATTATCTAATCTTAGAACATTTTCATTACCCTGAAAAGAAATTCCATACCTCCCCTCTCCTCAGCCCCTGACAGCCACTGATTTACTTTGTCTTTATGAAGTTTCATGTAAATGGGATCATACATTATGTGTGGTCCCTTGTGTTCGGCTTCTTACCACAGTGTTTTAAGTTTCATCTACTGGTGTAGCATGTATCTGTTGGGAGCCATAGGGCACAAAAACAACAAGACTCCATTTTGTTTTAAAGACTCCATCTTGTTTACTTCTTGTTGATCACTTTCGCGCCACATTTTCCCGCCAGATGTTCTCACTCCGGTCCGCCTCTTACGTCAGAGGCAACTGCGCATGCACACGACTTGGTGCGTGATTGGACTTTGTAGATCGCTTCATTAACATGACAGGCAACCAACCAGAAGAAACCACTCCCTACCACGCCCTGTAATGTCTATATAGTCTCTGCTCTAACCTGCAATAAACGAGACTTGATCAGAAAGCCTGTCTTGTCTCCATTCTCTCTGCCTTCTGTCCCTTTTCATTCGCGCACCCACTCCTTAGGTCCCAGTTGGCGAACCCCGCGGCCAGGGGTTTTACGTTTGCTGACCTGCAGGTCGGGTCATGTATCAGCACTTCATTCCTTTTTATTGCTGAATAATATTGCATCTTTGGCTACATTACATTTTGTTTCTTTGCTCACTTGTTGATGAGCATTGGGAATGTTTCCATTTCTTGGTTTTTGTGAATAATGCTGCCGTGAACATTTGTATACAAGTTTTTGTGTAAACATATGCTTTCAATTACCTCGGGTATATACCTCAAGGGGAATTTCTGGGTCATATGTTAACTCTGCGTTAACGTTTTGGGGAACTGCCGAACTGTTTTCCAAAATGGCTGCACTATTTTACATTCCCATAGCAGTACAGGAGGGTTCCAATTTCCCCACATCCTTGCTGATACTTGTTCTTGTCTTGAAAAAAAAATTATAGCCATCCTAGTGTGTCTGAAGTGATGTCTCACGTGGGTTTTGATTTGCATTCCCCTAATGACTAATGATGTTAAATATGTTTTCATACTCCTATTGGCCACATTTCTATCCTTTTTTTTTTTTGAGAAACGTCTATTCAAATCGTTTTCCAATTTAAAAAATTTGGTTGTTCTTTTTATTGTTGAATAGTAAGAGTTCTTTATATGGTCTGCATGTTAGTTCCTACTGGATGTATGACTTGCAAATGTTATTTTCTATTCTGATTATCTTTTTACCTTCTTGGTGGTATCCTCTGATGCAGTCTAGTGTAATCTATTTTTTTATTTTTTATTTTTTTAATATAATTTATTTTATTATCATTAATCTACAATTACATGTGCAATATTATGATTATTAAACTACCCCTTCATCAGGTCCCCCCCACCAACCCCATTACAGTCACTGTCCATTAGCATAGTGAGATGCTATAGAATCACTACTTGTCTTCTCTGAGTTGTACTGCCCTCCCTGTGCCCCCCCAACATTATATCTGCTAATCGTAATGCCCCCTTTTCCCCTCTTATCCCTCCCTTCCCACCCATTTTCCCCAGTCCCTTTCCCTTTGGTAACTATTAGTCCGTTCTTGGGTTCTGTGAGTCTGCTGCTGTTTTGTTCCTTCAGTTTTTTTCTTTGTTCTTATACTCCACATATGAGTGAAATCATTTGATACTTGTCTTTTTCGGCTTGGCTTATTTCACTGAGCATAATACCCTCTAGCTCCATCCATGTTGTTGCAAATGGTAGGATTTTTTTTCTTCTTATGGCTGAATAATATTCCATTGTGTATATGTACCACATCTTCTTTATCCATTCATATACTGATGGACACTTAGGCTGCATCCATTTCTTGGCTATTGTAAATAGTGCTGCGATAAACATAGGGGTGCATCTGTCTTTTTCAAACTGGGCTGCTGCATTCTTAGGGTAAATTCCTAGGAGTGGAATTCCTGGGTCAAATGGTATTTCTATTTTGAGTTTTTTGAGGAACCTCCATACTGCTTTCCACAATGGTTGAACTAATTTGCATTCCCACCAGCAGTGTAGGAGGGTTCCCTTTTCTCCACATCCTCGCCAACATTTGTTGTTGTTTGTGTTTTGGATGTTGGCCATCCTCACTGGTGTGAGGTGATATCTCATTGTGGTTTTAATCTGCATTTCTCTGATGATTAGCGATGTGGAGCATCTTTTCATGTGCGTGTTGGCCATCTGAATTTCTTCTTTAGAGAAGTGTCTATTCATGTCCTCTGCCCATTTCTTAATTGGATTATTTGCTTTTTTGTTTGTTGAGGTGCGTGAGTTCTTTATATATTTTGGATGTCAACCCCTTATCGGATACGTCACTTATGAATATATTCTCCCATCCTGTAGGATGTCTTTTTGTTCTACTGATGGTGTCCTTTGCTGTACAGAAGCTTTTCAGCTTCATATAGTCCCACCTGTTCATTTTTGCTTTTGTTTCCCTTGCCCGGGGAGATATGTTCATGAACAAGTCGCTCATGTTTATGTCTAAGAGGTTTGTGCCTATGTTTTTTTCTAAGAGTTTTATGGTTTCACGACTTACATTCAGGTCTTTGATCCACCTTGAGTTTACCTTTGTGTATGGGGTTAGACAGTAGTCCAGTTTCATTCTCTTACATGTAGCTGTCCAGTTTTTCCAATACCAGCTGATGAAGAGGCTGTCATCTCCCCATTGTATATCCAAGGCTCCTTTATCAAATATTAATTGACTGTGTATGTTTGGGTTAATGTTTGGATTTTCTCTTCTGTTCCACTGTTCTGTGGGTCTGTTTTTGTGCCAATACCAAATTGTCTTGAATACTGTGGCTTTGTAGTAGAGCTTGAAGTCAGGGAGCATAATTCCCCCTGTTTTATTCCTCCTTCTCAGGATTGCTTTGGCTATTCGGGGTCCTTTCTGGTTCCATATGAATTTTAGAATTATTTGTTCCAGTTCATTGAAGAAAGCTGTTGGTATTTTGATAGGGATTGCATTGAATCTGTAGATTGCTTTAGGTAGTATAGACATTTTGACAATATTTATTCTTCCTAGCCAAGAGCATGGGATGAGTTTCCATTTGTTAGTGTCCCCTTTAATTTCTCTTAGGAGTGTCTTGTAGTTTTCAGAGTACAGGTCTTTCACTTCCTTCATTAGGTTTATTCCTAGGTATTTTATTCTTTTTGATGCAATTGTGAATGGAATTGTTTTTCCAATTTCTCTTTCTGTTAGTTCATCGTTAGTGTATAGGAAAGCAACAGATTTCTGTGTGTTAATTTTGTATCTGCAACTTTGCTGAATTCAGATATTAGTTCTAGTAGTTTTGGAATGGAATCTTTAGGGTTTTTTATGTACAGTATCATGTCATCTGCAAATAGTGACAATTTGACTTCTTCTTTACCAATCTGGATGCCTTGTATGTCTTTGTTTTGTCTGATTGCTGTGGCTAGGACCTCCAGTACTATGTTGAATAACAGTGGAGAGAGTGGGCATCCCTGTCTTGTTCCCGATCTTAGATGAAAAGCTTTCAGCGTCTCGCCGTTAAGTATGATGTTAGCTGTGGGTTTGTCATATATAGCCTTTATGATGTTGAGGTACTTGCCGTCTATACCCATTTTGTTGAGAGTTTTAATCAGGAATGGATGCTGAATTTTGTCAAATGCTTTTTCAGCATCTATGGAGATGATCATGTGGTTTTTGTTCTTCTTTTTGTTGATGTCGTGGATGATGTTGATGGATTTTCGAATGTTGTACCATCCTTGCATCCCTGGGATGAATCCCACTTGATCATGGTGTTATGATCCTCTTGATGTATTTTTGGATTTGGTTTTCTAATATTTTGTCAAGTATTTTTGCATCTACATTCATCAGGGATATTGGTCTGTAATTTTCTTTTTTGGTGAGGTCTTTGCCCGGTTTTGGTATTAGAGTGATGCTGGCTTCATAGAATGAGTTTGGAAGTATTCCCTCTTCTTCTGTTTTTTGAAAAACTTTAAGGAGAATGGGTGTTATTTCTTCTCTATATGTCTGGTAGAATTCAGAGGTGAATCCATCAGGCCCGGGGGTTTTGTTCTTGGGTAGTTTTTTGATTACTGATTCAATTTCGTTGCTGGTGATTGGTCTGTTTAGTTTTTCTGTTTCTTGCTTGGTCGGTCTTGGAAGGTCGTATTTTTCTAAAAAGTTGTCCATTTCTTCTATGTTTTCCAGCTTGTTAGCATATAGATTCTCATAATATTCTCTTATAATTCTTTGTATTTCTGTGTTCTCCGTCGTGATTTTTCCTTTCTCATTTCTGATTGTGTTCATGTGTGTAGATTCTCTTTTTCCCTTAATGAGTCTGGCTAGGGGTTCATCTGTTTTGTTTATTTTTTCAAAGAACCAGCTCTTGGTTTTATTGATTTTTTTCTATTGTTTTATTCTTCTCAATTTTATTTATTTCTTCTCTGATCTTTATTATGTCCCTCCTTCTGGTGACTTTGGGCCTCATTTGTTCTTCTTTTTCCTATTTCAGTAATTGTGTCTTTAGACTATTCATTTGGAAGTGTTCTTCCTTCTTTAAATAGGCCTGGATTGCAATATACTTTCCTCTTAGAACTGCCTTTGCTGCGTCCCACGGAAGTTGTGGCTTTGTGTTGTTGTTGTCATTAGTCTCCACATATTCTTTCATTTCTGTTTTGATTTGGTCATTAACCCATTGATTAGTTAGGAGAATGTTGTTAAGTCTCCATGTATTTGTGAGCCTTTTTGATTTCTTTGTAAAATTTATTTCTAGTTTTATACCTTTGTGATCTGAGAAGTTGGTTGGTAGGATTTCAATATTTTTTACTTTACTGAGGTTCTTTTTGTGGCCTAGTATGTGGTCTATTCTGGAAAATGTTCCATGTGCACTTGAGAAGAATGTGTATCCTGCTGCTTTTGGGTGCAGAATTCTGTAGATGTCTGTAAGTCCATCTTTTCTAGTGTGTTGTTCAGTGCCTCTGTGTCTTTACTTATTTTCTGTCTTGTTGATCTGTCCTTTGGAGTGAGTGGTGTGTTGAAGTCTCCTAAAATGAATGCATTGCTGTCTATTTCCTCCTTTAATTCTGTTAGTATTTGTTTCACGTATGCTGGTGCTCCTGTGTTGGGTGCATATATATTTATAATGGTTATATCTTCTTGTTGGACTGACCCCTTTATTGTTATGTAATGTCCTTCTTTATCTCTTGCTACTTTCATCGTTTTGAAGTCGATTTTGTCTGATACAAGTAGTGCAACACCTGCTTTTTTCTCCTTATTGTTTGCATGAAATATCTTTTTCCATCCTTTCACTTTTAGTCTCTGTATGTCTTCGGGTTTAAAGTGAGTTTCTTGAAGGCAGCATATAGATGGGTCTTGTTTTTTTATCCATTCAGTGACTCTATGTCTTTTGACTGGTGCATTCAGTCCATTTACATTTAGGGTGATTATGGATAGGTATGTACTTATTGGCATTGTAGGCTTCAGATTCGTGGTTACCAAAGGTTCAAGGTTAACTTCCCTACTATCTAAAAGTCTAACAACTAACTTAATATGCTACTACAAACACAATCTAAAGGTTCTTTTTTTGTTTGTTTGTTTCCTCCTTTTTCTTTCTACTCCATTCTTTATATATTAGGTATCATATTCTGTACTGTTTGTGTATCCCTTGATTGACTTTGGGGACAGCTAATTTAATTTTGCTTTTGCTTAGTAATTAGCTGTTGTATTTTCCTTACTGTGGTTTTATTACCTCTGGTGACAGCTATTATACCATAGGAACACCTCCGTGTATAGCAGTTCCTCCAAAATACACTGTAGAGATGGTTTGTGGGAGGCAAATTCTCTCAGCTATTGCTTATCTGGGAATTGTTTAATCCCTCCTTCAAATTTAAATGATAGGATTAAAAATGGTGGTGTGAGAGTGAGACAGAGGCTTCCTCCTAAAACCTCATATAATATGAAAATAAAGCTACTACAACTACTCTTGAAAGAGCAACGGGAAAGAGGATGGCAACAAACTGCATACTCCTGGAGACAAGAGCAGCCCTCACAGAAAAGGGTAACATACTAATGCTGTGGTCCTGCGGGATCCAAGCCCTCCCCCCACCCCAGCTCACCAGTGGGAGGAAAAGGAACAGAGCAGGGAAGGAGTGGAGATGTGGGACTGCTGAATACCTAACTCTGGAGATCTGCTCTGGGAGCACAAAGCTACATTTCACGGTGCTTGCATGATATTCTCGTAATTAGGGGGTTGGAAAGCTAAGACAGGCAGAATTCCTGGAGAGACTAAGATTCCAGCTGCTTGTGAAAGCAGGAATCCATACCCAGCTGCTCGGGGACAAAAGAAAGGCGGGCAGTCTGAGAGACTTCCTAACAAAGAAACCCTTAGCAAGAGGGCTGCTAAAGGGGCAAGGATTGCATGGAGCTTACTGCTCAGGAGAAAGGACAGGCAGACAAAGTTGTCCGGGTGCACTCTGCCCAGCAGGTTGGGAGCTTTCACGATCTTCAGGTGCTCCAGCTCCCTGGCTGCCTACACAGCTCCAAGAACCCCTTCTGTGACAGGCAGACTAGTGCGCCTTTCTTCTGGCCAGCCCCACCGGGCTTGCAAACCGGGAAATCCTTCCCTGGTGTTAGGCCAGCCAGAGGGAAGATCTGTCTACAGGAACTAAAACACAAAGCACAGAGGCTTATACCTGTGTGCTCAGCCCACTGGTTCAGGCAGTGGAGACAGGCATAGCTGCCAGGAACCAGCAAACAGCCCTTTCCTCCCCGGAGGCACCAAATACCACTCCCCTACATTGCTGCAGGGGCTGAGCAGTTCCAGACAGTAGAGCTTCTGGGCACTAGAGGGCGCCATACACAAATATGAAACACCAAAGGAACCTGGTCCAGAGTAAAATTATGAACACACCTCCTGAGAAAGATTTAAATGATATGGACCTTATGACTCTCCCTGAAAGGGAGTTCAAAATAAAAATCATTAACATGCTCATGGAGGTACGGAAAGATATTCAGGAACTCAGGAATGAATTCCGGTCAGGGATCCAATCATTGAAGAACACAATGGATGGTATTAAAAGCAGACTGGATACGGTGGAGGAGACAATAAATGAAATAGAAACTAGAGAAGAGGAACACAAAGAAGCTGAGGCACTGAGAGAAAAAAGGATCTCTAAGAATGAAAGAATATTGAGAGAATTGTGTGACCAATCCAAATGGAACAATATTCGCATTATAGGGGTACCAGAAGAAGAAGAAGAGAGAAAAGGGGATAGAAAGTGTCTTTGAGGAGGTGATTGCTGAAAACTTACCCAGTCTGGGGAAGGAGATAGTCTCTCAGGCCATGGAGGTGCGCAGATCTCTCAATACAAGGAACCCAAGGAAGACAACAGCAACACATATAGTAATTAAAATGGCAAATATCAAGGATAAGGACACACTATTAAAAGCAGCCAGAGAGAGAAATAGGATCACATAGAAAGGAAAACCCATCAGGCTATCATCAGACTTCTCAGCGAAACCTTACAGGCCAGAAGGGAGTGGCATGATGTATTTAATGCAATGAAGCAGAAGGGCCTTGAACCAAGATTACTTTATCCAGCAAGATTATCATTTAAATTTGAAGGAGGGATTAAACAATTCGTAGATAAGCAGAAGCTGAGAGAATTTGCCTCCCACAAACCATCTCTACAGTGTATTTTGGAGGGACTGCTATAGATGGAAGTTCCTACAGTTTAATAGCTGTCACCAGAGGTAATAAAACCACAGTAAGGAAAATAGAGCAGCTAATTACTAAGCAAATGCAAAATTAAATTAACTATCCCCAAAGTCAATCAAGGGATAGGCAAACAGTACAGAATATGATACCTAATATACAAAGAATGGAGTAGAAAGAAAAAGGAGGAAGGAAACAAACAAACAAACAAACAAAGAACCTTTAGATTGTTTGTAATAGCATATTAAGTTAGTTGTTAGACTTTTAGATAGTAGGGAAGTTAACCTTGAACCTTTGGTAACCACGAATCTGAAGCCTGCAATGCCAATAAGTACATACCTATCCATAATCACCCTAAATGTAAATGGACTGAATGCACCAGTCAAAAGACATAGAGTCACTGAATGGATAAAAAAACAAGACCCATCTATATGCTGCCTTCAAGAGACTCACTTTAAACTCAAAGACATACAGAGACTAAAAGTGAAAGGATGGAAAAAGATATTTCATGCAAACAACAAGGAGAAAAAAGCAGGTCTTGCAGTACTTGTATCAGAAAAAATCGACTTCAAAATGAAGAAAGTAGCAAGAGATAAAGAAGGACATTACATAATGATAAAGGGGTCAGTCCAACAAGAAGATATAACCATTATAAATATATATGCACCCAACACAGGAGCGCCAGCATACGTGAAACAAATACTAACAGAATTAAAGGAGGAAATAGCAATGCATTCATTTTAGGAGACTTCAACACACCACTAACTCCAAAGGACAGATCAACCAGACAGAGAATAAGTAAAGACACAGAGGCACTGAACAACACACTAGAACAGATGGACCTAACAGATATCTACAGAACTCTGCACCCAAAAGCAGCAGGATACACATTCTTCTCAAGTGTACATGGAACATTTTCCAGAATAGACCACATACTAGGCCACAAAAAGAACCTCAGTAAATTGAAAAATATTGAAATCCTACCAACCAACTTCTCAGATCACAAAGGTATAAAACTAGAAATAAATTTTAGAAAGAAATCAAAAAGGCTCACAAATACATGGAGACTTAACAACATTCTCCTAACTAATCAATGGGTTAATGACTAAATCAAAACAGAAATGAAAGAATATGTGGAGACTAATGACAACAACAACACAAAGCCACAACTTCTGTGGGACGCAGCAAAGGCAGTTCTACAAGGAAAGTATATTGCAATCCAGGCCTATTTAAAGAAGGAAGAACATTTCCAAATGAATAGCCAAGGACACAATTACTGAAATTGGAAAAAGAAGAACAAATGAGGTCCAAAGTCACCAGAAGGAGGGACATAATAAAGATCAGAGAAGAAATAAATAAAATTGAGAAGAATAAAACAATAGAAAAAATCAATAAAACCAAGAGCTGGTCCTTTGAAAAAATAAACAAAATAGATAAACCCCTAGCCAGAGTCATTAAGAGAAAAAGAGAATCTACACACATGAACACAATCAGAAATGAGAAAGGAAAAATCATGACGGAGCGCACAGAAATACAAAGAATTATAAGAGAATATTATGAGAATCTATATGCTAACAAGCTGGAGAACATAGAAGAAATGGACACATTTTTAGAAAAATACAATCTTCCAAGACTGACCAAGCAAGAAACAGAAAAACTAAACAGACCAATCACCAAGCAATGAAATTGAATCAGTAATCAAAAAACTACCCAAGAACAAAACCCCCGGACCAGATGGATTCAACTCTGAATTCTACCAGACATATAGAGAAGAAATGACACGAATTCTCCTTAAAGTTTTCCAAAACATAGAAGAGGAGGGAATACTTCCAAACTCATTCTATGAAGCCAGCATCACTCTAATACCAAAACCGGGCAAAGACCTCACCAAAAAAGAAAATTACAGACCAATATCCCTGATGAACATAGATGCAAAAATACTCAACAAAATATTAGCAAACCGAATTCAAAAATACATCAAGAGGATCATACACCATGATCAAGTGGGATTCATCCCAGGGATGCAAGGATGGTACAACATTCGAAAATCTATCAACATCATTCACCATATCAACAAAAAGAAGAACAAAAACCACATGATCATCTCCATAGATGCTGAAAAAGCATTTGACAAAATTCAGCATCCATTCCTGATTAAAACTCTCAACAAAATGGGTATAGAGGGCAAGTACCTCAACATCATAAAGGCTATATATGACAAACCCACAGCTAACATCATACTTAACAGCGAGAAGCTGAAAGCTTTTCATCTAAGATCAGGAACAAGACAGGGATGCCCACTCTCTCCACTGTTATTCAACATAGTACTGGATGTCCTAGCCACGGCAATCAGACAAAACAAAGACATACAAGGCATCCAGATTGGTAAAGAAGAAGTCAAATTTTCACTATTTGCAGATGTCATGATACTGTTCATAAAAAACCCTAGACTCCACACCAAAACTACTAGAACTAATATCTGAATTCAGCAAAGTTGCAGGATACAAAATTAACACACAGAAATCTGTTGCTTTCCTATACACTAATGATGAACTAACAGAAAGAGAAATCAGAAAAACAATTCCATTCACAATTGCATCAAAAAGAATAAAATACCTAGGAATAAACCTAACGAAGGAAGTGAAAGACCTGTACTCTGAAAACTACAAGACACTCCTAAGAGAAATTAAAGAGGACACTAACAAATGGAAACGCATCCCATGCTCTTGGCTAGGAAGAATAAATATTGTCAAAATGTCTATACTACCTAAAGCAATCTACAGATTCAATGCAATCCCTATCAAAATACCAACAGCTTTCTTCAATGAACTGGAACAAATAATTCTAAAATTCATATGGAACCAGAAAGGACCCCGAATAGCCAAAGCAATCCTGAGAAGGAGGAATAAAACAGGGGGAATTATGCTCCCTGACTTCAAGCTCTACTACAAAGCCACAGTATTCAAGACAATTTGGTATTGGCACAAAAACAGACCCACAGAACAGTGGAACAGAAGAGAAAATCCAAACATTAACCCAAACATACACAGTCAATTAATATTTGATAAAGGAGCCTTGGATATACAATGGGGAGATGACAGCCTCTTCATCAGCTGGTGTTGGAAAAACTGGACAGCTACATGTAAGAGAATGAAACTGGACTACTGTCTAACCCCATACATAAAGGTAAACTCAAGGTTGATCAAAGACCTGAATGTAAGTCGTGAAACCATAAAACTCTTAGAAAAAAAACATAGGCACAAACCTCTTAGACATAAACATGAGCGACTTGTTCATGAACATATCTCCCCGGGCAAGGGAAACAAAAGCAAAAATGAACAGGTGGGACTATATGAAGCTGAAAAGCTTCTGTACAGCAAAGGACACCATCAGTAGAACAAAAAGACATCCTACAGGATGGGAGAATATATTCATAAGTGACGTATCCGATAAGGGGTTGACATCCAAAATATATAAAGAACTCACGCACCTCAACAAACAAAAAAGCAAATAATCCAATTAAGAAATGGGCAGAGGACATGAATAGACACTTCTCTAAAGAAGAAATTCAGATGGCCAACAGGCACATGAAAACATGCTCCACATTGCTAATCATCAGAGAAATGCAGATTAAAACCACAATGAGATATCACCTCACACCAGTGAGGATGGCCAACATCCAAAACACAAACAACAACAAATGTTGGCCAGGATGTGGAGAAAGGGGAACCCTCCTACACTGCTGATGGGAATGCAAATTAGTTCAACCATTGTGGAAAGCAGTATGGAGGTTCCTCAAAAAACTCAAAATAGAAATACCATTTGACCCAGGAATTCCACTCCTAGGAATTTACCCTAAGAATGCAGCAGCCCAGTTTGAAAAAGACAGATGCACCCCTATGTTTATCGCAGCACTATTGACAATAGCCAAGAAATGGAAGCAGCCTAAGTGTCCATCAGTATATGAATGGATAAAGAAGAAGTGGTACATATACACAATGGAATATTATTCAGCCATAAGAAGAAAACAAATCCTACCAAGTTCAACAACATGGATGGAGCTAGAGGGTATTATGCTCAGTGAAATAAGCCAAGCTGAAAAAGACAAGAATCAAATGATTTCACTCATATGTGGAATATAAGAACAAAGAAAAAAACTGAAGGAACAAAACAGCCACAGACTCAGAGAACTGAAGAATGGACTAATAGTTACCAAAGGGAAAGAGACTGGGGAACATGCTTGGGAAGGGAGGGATAAGAGGGGAAAAGGGGCATTATGATTAGCAGATGTAATGTTGGGGGGGCATGGGGAGGGCTGTACAACTCAGAGAAGAGAAGTAGCGATTCTATACCATCTCACTACGCTGATGGACAGTGACTGTAATGGGGTTGGTGGTGGGGACCTGATGAAGGGGTAGTTTAATAATTATAATATTGTACATGTAATTGTAGATTAGTGATGCAAAATAAATTATAAAAAAATAAAAATAAAAAAATAAACTGAAGAAAAAACAAATTTAAATGATAATCTTGCCGGATAAAGTAATCTTGGTTCAAGGCCCTTCTGCTTCATTGCATTAAATACATCATGCCACTCCCTTCTGGCCTGTAAGGTTTCGCTGAGAAGTCTGATGATAGCCTGATGGGTTTTCCTTTCTATGTGATCCTATTTCTCTCTCTGGCTGCTTTTAATAGTGTGTCCTTATCCTTGATATTTGCCATTTTAATTACTATATGTGTTGCTGTTGTCTTCCTTGGGTTCCTTGTATTGGGAGATCTGCGCACCTCCATGGCCTGAGAGACTATCTCCTTCCCCAGACTGGGTAAGTTTTCAGCAATCACCTCCTCAAAGACACTTTCTATCCCTTTTTCTCTCTTCTTCTTCTTCTGGTACCCCTATAATGCGAATACTGTTCCATTTGGATTGGTCACACAATTCTCTCAATATTCTTTCATTCTTAGAGATCCTTTTTTCTCTCAGTGCCTCAGCTTCTTTGTGTTCCTCTTCTCTAGTTTCTATTTCATTTATTGTCTCCTCCACCGTATCCAGTCTGCTTTTAATACCATCCATTCTGTTCTTCAATGATTGGATCCCTGACCGGAATTCATTCCTGAGTTCCTGAATATCTTTCCGTACCTCCATGAGCATGTTAATGATTTTTATTTTGAACTCCCTTTCAGGGAGAGTCATAAGGTCCATATCATTTAAATCTTTCTCAGGAGGTGTGTTCATAATTTTACTCTGGACCAGGTTCCTTTGGTGTTTCATATTTGTGTATGGCGCCCTCTAGTGCCCAGAAGCTCTACTGTCTGGAACTGCTCAGCCCCTGCAGCAATGTAGGGGAGTGGTATTTGGTGCCTCCGGGGAGGAAAGGGCTGTTTGCTGGTTCCTGGCAGCTATGCCTGTCTCCACTGCCTGAACCAGTGGGCTGAGCACACAGGTATAAGCCTCTGTGCTTTGTGTTTTAGTTCCTGTAGACAGATCTTCCCTCTGGCTGGCCTAACACCAGGGAAGGATTTCCCGGTTTGCAAGCCCGGTGGGGCTGGCCAGAAGAAAGGCACACTAGTCTGCCTGTCACAGAAGGGGTTCTTGGAGCTGTGTAGGCAGCCAGGGAGCTGGAGCACCTGAAGATCGTGAAAGCTCCCAACCTGCTGGGCAGAGTGCACCCGGACAACTTTGTCTGCCTGTCCTTTCTCCTGAGCAGTAAGCTCCATGCAATCCTTGCCCCTTTAGCAGCCCTCTTGCTAAGGGTTTCTTTGTTAGGAAGTCTCTCAGACTGCCCGCCTTTCTTTTGTCCCCGAGCAGCTGGGTATGGATTCCTGCTTTCACAAGCAGCTGGAATCTTAGTCTCTCCAGGAATTCTGCCTGTCTTAGCTTTCCAACCCCCTAATTACGAGAATATCATGCAAGCACCGTGAAATGTAGCTTTGTGCTCCCAGAGCAGATCTCCAGAGTTAGGTATTCAGCAGTCCCACGTCTCCACTCCTTCCCTGCTCTGTTCCTTTTCCTCCCACTGGTGAGCTGGGGTGGGGGGAGGGCTTGGATCCCGCAGGACCACAGCATTAGTATGTTACCCTTTTCTGTGAGGGCTGCTCTTGTCTCCAGGAGTATGCAGTTTGTTGCCATCCTCTTTCCCATTGCTCTTTCAAGAGTAGTTGTAGTAGCTTTATTTTCATATTATATGAGGTTTTAGGAAGAAGCCTCTGTCTCACCTCTCACACTGCCATCTTTAATCCAAACTTCAAATAGATATTTTTCTAGTGTACCATTTTCATTCCTTTCTCGTTTCTTGTGCTGTATATTTTTTAGTTATTTTCTCAGTAGCTGCCCTGGTATTACAATTAACATCTTAAATTAAAACAATCTAGTTTAGGTTAATACCAACTTAATTTAGATAGCATACAAAAACTTTGCTCCAATAGAGTTCCATTCTCTCACTTCTCCTTTGCTCAATTATTGTCATACAAATTTTATTTTTATTATTATAATCTCTTCAAAACAGTTTTGTAACTATTGTTTTTGCAGTTGACTTTCAAATCAGATGGGAGGGGAAGAGATTTCATCAAAACAGTACCTTATGTTTACTAGTCCTCTTTATTTCTTCATATGAATTTTAGTTGCTGTCTAGTATACTTTTATTTTAGCCTGAAGGACTCAGTTTAGTAATCCTTTGGTTCTCTAATGACAAATTCTCCCTGTTTTAATTTATCTGGAATAATTTCTTAATTTCTTCCTCATTTTTGAAAGAGAGTTTTTCTGGATATAAAGTCCTTGGTTGACAGTCTTTTTCATCAGCATTTTGAATTTGTTACCCCACTGCCTTTTGGCCTCCATGGTTTCTGACGAGAAATAAGCTGTTAACTAATTAAGGATCCTTTGTTGTGATGCTTCTCTTTTCACTGCTTTCAAGATTCTTTCTTAGTCTTTGTCTTGTGATAGTTTGAGTATGATGTTTCTAGGTGTGGATCTCCTTGAGTTTATCCTGCTTGGAGTTTATGAGCTTCTTAGATGTGCAGAAAACCATTTTCTTAAAGAAATCAAATTTGGGGAGTTTTCCACCATTATTTTTTTTTAATATTTTTTTTCTGTTCCTTTCTCTCTCCTATCCTTTTGGTCTTCCATTATTTGTATGTTGTTATGCCTAATGGTGTCCCATAGGTCTCTGATGTTCTGCTCATTTATCTTCATTCTTTTTTCTTTCTGTTCCACAGGACAAGGATATGTTTAATTGACCCATCTTCAACTTTGCCATTTCTTTCTTCTGTCAATGAAAATATGCTTCTGAGCTCTTCTAGTGAATTCTTTTCAGTTATACTTTTCAGCTCCACAATTTCTATTTGGTTCCTTTTATAATTTCTGTCTCTTTTTTGATATTTCATATTTCATGAAACATAGTTCTCACACTTTCCTTGAATTCTTTACACATGATTTTATTTAATTATTTGAGCATATTTATAGTAGATGATTTAATGGCCTTTTCTAGTAAGTTCAACATGCAGGTGTCTTCAGGGACAGTTTCTACTGATTTTTTTCCTTGTGAGTGGGCCATACTTTTCTGTTTCTTTCTGTATCTTAAAAAATTTTTTTGTTGCATAGTGAATATTTTAAATAATATAATGTGGCAACTTTGGAAATCAGATTCTGCCACCTTCCCAGAGTTTATTGTTTGCTGTTTTTCCTGCTGTTTGTTTGTTTAGTGACTTCTCTGCACTAATTATTTAAAATCTGTTCCCTATCATGTGTAGTCGCCAAAGTCTCTGCTTGTTTATCTTGTTAGTGGTCTGCTAATGATTGGACAGAGATTTTCTTAAATGTCTTGAACCAAATAAATCTTCTACCCTTTGCCTAGGAATTCTGTGTGTGCCTTCAATGCTCTGTCAGTTTACAACTCTGTTTTAGCTTTCGCTCTAAGCTTGTTCAGAGCCCCAACATCCAGAGGTAAGAGATTAGGACCTTCTCTGGTCTTTTTGGGCATGTTGTCTTCTAGATTCCCAGGAATATGTTATAGGTTTTGAAGCCCCTTGTGGATATCTCATTCCCCAGATTCTCCTTTTAAGTTCTTTGGTCACACTCATACTTGCTCCAACTGTGTCACCACCTCAGGCAGCTGTGATGTTAAACAATTGTCACTAATTGTTTTTGGGTTTTTTTGACAAATGCTCTGGCTTAGGTATTTTCCCAGTGAGCAGACTCTGGGTCAGATAAAATAATAACAATCCTTGCAAATAGGGCTTTTCCAGGGAGCTGCCACACAAGTCAAATAGTGACACTCTGGGGATGGAGCTTTTTAAAGAGTTCCAAAGCCAATCTGCCCCCTCCAGTGACTGGCTTTAAAACTATTACGGTTCTGTGACTGCTGGTTTTCAAGGACATGGAGCTAGGAAGAAAATAATGGAAATAGAGAAAGTTAAAAAAGTCACAAACTTTACTGACCTTTCCAAGATTAAACTCTTTTTCTTGAATAAATGTTTCTTGGATTATTAGCCTTTGGTTACTTTACAGTTCTGAAAAAGTTGATTTCAATAATTTTTGCCAGTGTTCTCATTGTTTTTGTAGAGGAGTAGAGTCTCAGAGTTCAGACATATACTTTTTAAAAAAATCAGCAATCAGTTATAAAATTTTTCAGATGATTTGATGCATCTATTGGGATGAGAAAATGATTATTCTTCTTAAATTGTTACTGTGATAAATTACTTGATAGGTTCTCTGATGTTGAAGTACCTAGCTGAGTTCCTAGGGTGAATTACTTCTTTGTATTCCAATTTCCTCATTTTCACAGTTGAGAACATAAGAGTATATTCTCATTGATTCTAAGTATTAGAAAGGAATTTAGAACAGTGTGTGTGGCATGTAGTAAACCCTTGATGAAGGTCAGCTATTATTATCTTTACATTTCAGGAATAAAGTGTACTTAGTCACGGTGTATTGCTATTTTAAATACACTGCTAGATTCCACTTGCCAATATTTTATTTAGAATTTTTGCATCCACAAACATGAATATGAGATCGGTTTAAAATTTTGTGTCTTTTACTGTCCCTGTCCAGTTTTAGTATCAGGGTTGTTTTGGTCTCAAAAAAACCAAGTTGGGTGAATTACATTTCTAATGCCCCTTTATGGGGATATTATTAATGAAGGGGATGAGTGGGTCTTAGAGAGAGGAAATGGGAGAAGATTTGGAAAGCTTCCCTCAGGGCTAGGAATGGCATGGAGATGGTTATGGAATTCCAAGTAGAGAGTAGCAGAACCCCAAGCTCTTGCAGTCACTCCAGAAAGAAGGGAGATATGTAGAGAGTGACTACATGGATGGAGCGTCAGTCTTACCTGCTTTATGGAGGCCGCTATGCCCAGGTTTGACTTGGAAACAATGCAACTGCCTAACTTCCAAGGATGGTATGGGTTTTGACAGGGGTATATGTGATTGGCTACCTCCCCTTAATGCTCTGGGCTGTAAGACCCTGGCATTTTGACTCAAACTTTGGGGATAAACAGAGGATCCCAGTAATGGCTGAGATTGTATTTCTGTTACTGAACCAAACAAACTTGGGTCCACTGGCCAAACATGCAACAAAGCCAAACACTGACATTGGGATGTAGTGAAAGAAAGTGGTGTTTATTGCAGAGCACCAAGCAAGGAAAATGGGTAGCTAATGCTCAAGGGCCCAAACTCTCCATTGGCTTACAAGCAAGGGTTTTTAAAAACAAAATATTGGAAAGGGTTGCAGGGTGTGTGATCAGCTTGTGCATATTCTTCTGATTGGTCAGTAATGAGGTGATGGGATTGTTTCAGGAATCTTAGCTGTCAGTTTTCTTGTTCCAGCCGGTGTGGGGTCTGCATACTTGTAGTCAGCAAGTAGCTTATATGGTAGGGGTCTAAGTTTCTGTAAAAGATCTCAAAGATACAAGAGTCAAGAGTTTATAGCCTTGAGGGGGAACTGAGTCCTGTTTCTGTTTAGTTTGCTTTACCTTGGTTTACAAACTCCTACTTTCTTTAATCTCTAACTACCCAGTCTAATTTTCACACTCTGGATCATTATTAAGAGATTTGGGTTTCTCTTGTTCATGAGAAGTCTGGGGACCTTCATGAAAAGTGGCTACCTGTGCAGTTACATTTCTTGCCCACCCAGCTGGTAGAGACTTGGAAAAGGTTATCTGATTTATAGGGACATAAAAACTATAGCATGTCATATGTCCCATAATATGAAATTAACTTCATTTCCACTGCCTCTGCTCTATGTCTTGTCCAGTTTATTTTCTATTTATATGTGTCCCTCTTTAGACTATGAACTTGGAGAGGACTAGAGCCTGGCTTTAATCATCTCCAAGTCTACAGCTCTTAGCCTGGGGCCCAGCACTGAATGGGTTCTCTCAAAGTCCTTGGTGGAATGAAATGGAGATGGAGATAAAGGTTCTCTCAGCGAGTTGAAAGCACATTTATTTCTGAGTGAGGCTTTCAGGACAAGAATTCTTCAGATCTGCAGAAATTGGCTGTGTATGTGGTGATGCTTATGAATTCACTTGTTGAACATCTTTTCCAGCCTCCACCTAGAGTGCCTTCCTGTACTATAGAGGCTGGAAAAATGAAATTAATATCCCAGACTCCCTTGCAACCAGTGTTTCAAATGTGATTTACATTCCATCAGTCAAAAATCTCTTGTGCAACTTATTAAGGGATTTGGAACTTATTAAGGGAAAGAGGCAATGTGCTCAGTGTCCCCATTCTGTTGGCGTGGGTCATGAAGAAGCAGTGCGGCTAAGCAGCTTCCTGGATTGTTGGAGTCCTTGACAGTGGGTGAGAAAGCCTACTGATCACAGTAGAGATGGAAGGATTCTGGAGACTGGAGGTTTTCTCTCTGAGCTCAGCTCAGAGCTTGCTTCTCCTTTTCTTCCAATGGTCTATAAGCATTCTAATATTTGGTTATAGATCGCCTTCTGCCTTAGTGAGAGTGATTTCTATGATCTGTAACTGAATCCTAATAGGTGGTAGGATACAGATTTCCAAGGAAATGGACATCCATCAGTTCCATGACCTGGCTGTATTTGAAGGCAGTGAGGAGCCGGTTGGCAGAGAGGGTAGGAACTAGGTGTCCCACTATCCTACTGGGGAGAGAGTCATGCTGAGGGACATGACACACCAGACGTGGGCAGGAAGAGCCAGCCTGGGGGGTGACAGCCCTCACCGCTGGGCTCTTGCTTTCCATTGTCCCTGTCCAATCTGGATACTTCTCTCCCAAAAGCTACAGTTTGGAGAGCTGGGTTTGGTTTGATGGAGGGAGAAGCTATGTCCTTGTACAATAAATATGCCATTGCTCACACCCTCAAGAGAAAACCATGGATAGGCTAAATCATGGTGGCTAGGCAGAGGAATTTAGAGTTCACATGCCAATCAGAGTCCTGTCTCTATGCACTCCATGCCCACACAAAGCCAAGGCCAGCAGAAGAACAGTTTCTCCTAGTCTCCTGGGAGGCTGTGCTGTGACAGTTACTCTCATTTACCCATGTGATGGAGGAGAGGTTCGGTCAGGGGTGGCCAAGTTGCCGGCATGGACAGCAAAGGCAGGAAGCTGGAGTTGCTCTCATCTCATCTGAGATGGTGTACAGAGTACTGGAAAGTCATGGGCTTTCTAATGGAAAGAGATGGTTTAGTTCTGGTTTTGCCTCTTTTTAGCTACAGTGGTCTTTGCATTCATTTCTCCACTGCCATCCAAGAGATTTTCTCAACTGAGAGATGAACCCCCTTAGCTCTCAAGATAGCTAGGGTGGGGTGGGATGGTCAGAGTCCCCAGGATAACCACGTCCAGAGAGATGCACAAATATCAAGGTTGGTGTAGGGAAGCACCTGCTTATGGCATTCCTGATAACCCAGGTCCCCTCACTAGTGATCCACTTAGGAATGGACATACAACTCGATCTTGGCCAAGAAGTAGTGAGAGGAAATCTGCTGGGGCAGGGAAGGGGCTACCAGGAAAAGTCTTCCCTCTTCTAGAAAGGACACCCAATCAGAGATGGCCCTTTTCCTTCCCCAGAATGTGGTGTCCAAGCATGATGTCTTGGACTTAATCTCTATAATCTCTACCTGTGGTGAGACTGGAAATGACATGTGTAAATTACCTATGCATGGTCTTCACTCAAGGTGTAGCTACTGTTGTTTTTATTACTCTAATGAGATAATACTGGGTAAAACCAAGTTCAATATAATTCACGCCTGAAAATGATACAACTCAATTTCTAGTCTCAAAGATGACCACCATCAATCTCTTCCCTCCTGGTGTGCACATGCCTCTTCTCACATCCAGAGGTGAAGCTTATTCCCCTTTTCTTTGAATGGGGGCTGGCCCTGTGACTGCTTGGATCATAGAATGTAGTAGGTGTGATGTTTTGGGACATGTGAGCCCAGGTCTTAAGAAAACTGGCAGCTTCTCTTTCCTCTATTTCATAATGCTCCCCTTGAGGTCCTCCCTCTCAGAATCCAGCTGCCCAGCTATACGAGGTCCGAGCCATGTGGAGAGGCCACATGGAAGAGAACCAAGACTCTCCAGCTGAGATCTCTGCCAGCCGTGGAGTGAGCTATCTTCCGTTTCTGCTTAGTCTCCCCGCAGATGACTGCAGCCCAGTTGACATCACATTGAGCCAGAGAGCTACCGATGTCCTCTCAGCTTCCAAGGTTGTGACAGAAAAGAAAATGGTTGTTGTTTTGAACCACTAAATTTGGGGGTGGTTTGTTCTGCAGCAAGAGATACCAGGAACAACTTTAAATGTATTTCAGAATTCTGGCTGTTGACTGAGCTCACGTCAGCCCTGCAGGTTGGTATAGTGAGTGTTGGAGGTCACTGGCCATCGAGGCCCACTCTCTTTCTGTCTCAGGTCTCTGTCTCTTGAGCTCCTATACTGATGAGATCCATGTTCTGGAAGCACCTCAGTTAATGCTTTATGCATGTTTGCATCCTCCCTGAAACGCTTGAGAAACAATATTTGTACCGCAGGAAGAACGTCCGACGTGTGGCCACAAAGTTCAAGAACTGGCTCTTTCACTTACCAACTGTGGGACCTTCAGCAAGGTTCTCAACCTTTCGAATCTCATTTTTTTGTTTTTTTCATTTGTAAACTGAGGGTAATAAAAGAAGCATTCTCATTGAACGGTGGAATGGTGCAAATAATATAACTCGTGGGAAAGTACTTGGAAAAAAGTATCCTGCACACGTGGTGATCATCCTGCTTATGGTCCCATGTATAATGAACACCAGTGCCTGAGCTCATCGACTAGTAGCCCCTCTATACGTCTTCTGGTTGAGTTTTCCCCAACACCGAGGGGACGTAAACACCGCCGCTCCCATCCTCATCGTCACCTTCACGACGGCCATCACCACCACCAGCAGCAGCATCTGATTCCGCCTTCAGGTACCATTTCTTGAGCATTTGCCAAGCGACACCCTTGTCGTAGAGTCTCACAACAATCCTTCCGGATGTAAAATCCTCTTTTACAGATGAAGAAATCAAGGCTAGTCCAGGTTAATCTCCTTGCTCAAGATCATACAGAAGTAGGCTGCCACTCACTGGCGAGGTATAAACCACATAAAAAGGATGTTGCTGCATACACGTGTCTCCTTCCCCCGTCAACCTCAGAACTAATGACCCTTCTTAAGTGGCTTTGGGGGATCTGGGATGTCAAGGACATTATTAAGCTGCACTCCCAATGCCGTGATGCAAATGGCACTTTTTTTCGGTGGGGAAAAACACCCTCTGGCATTGGAATAGTGGCTATGGAGGCTGAATCTGAAGCTGTCGACATCTTGAAAGTCCATGGGCTGGAGCTAAGGGGAAGCCAAGCGTCCCTGTTTATTTGCTGTGTGCAGCCATCTCTCAGAAGCTGGGCAGGCACTAATTAGATAGCCACTCGGAAAGTCGCTATTGCTAACTGGAAGCCATCCAAATTGCTCTCTTTGTTCCAGAAGCTTCAGAAGAGGATGCCCCCCTCCCCAGCTCTCTTCCCACCCCATCCTTGCTTGCCAAACCTCAAGGACCACAAATATAGCTAATTATGTCAGCTTGGTTTGTCACTGGTTTTCCAGATAGCATCTTTCATTAGCGCTGACCTTCCAGATGACTGGCTGCTGTTCCTTTGGGGGTTGTGGATGATGTGATGGTTACCCTGGTGACATAGGAAAGTAGTAGAGGGGGAGGAGGAGGGGGAGGGTGTGGGTGACATCTCAAACAGGCCCCAACACTATGTGTCCTCTTTCTTTCATGCCTCCTCTGCTTTCCTAAGGTGGCACTAAGTCCTCTAGGGGTGCCAGGGAAGAATTCGGTGTCCACTTGTTAGTTGTCTCAGTTTTGAGTATCTTCAAGGTGCTTTGTGGCCCCCCAGAGGTAAGTTTTGGAGGGCAGTCACTGTATTTTATTTATTATCTCTGTAGCTCATCCCCCACCAAACACACACACGCAGAGCCCAGCAAGTTCTAGCACTTGGAAGCTCTTAAGCAGGATGTATGGAATTGAACTCGCATCATTTTTATGTACCAACAACATGGGCCAAAGACAGGTGGGTGGGGTTGATCCCCTTAAGAGAACAAACTGTTTGCAAGTCCTTTAATACAGCACTCAAGGTGGGCTCTGGGTTCAGGAGTCATGCTAAGTGGGATTGGGTACTAGGATTTTGAGAAGGGTTTTGCTTACGAAATTATCTATGAAGTGGGGAAGTATGTGGCCTTTTATGAGATAGAAGCTCTACAGGCATATACAGAAACAAGTGTGACATCATTATCTAGACTTTCTGATACTATTTCTGAGCAGGTGAGCTTTTGTCTGTTGCCAGGTACCTCCACACCTGGGCTATATGATGGCTCTAATCCCTGCCCCAAAGGGGCCAGGTGGGCAGCTGACTGAAGGAAAAGCCAAGAGACTTATATGTGCACCAATCCCTTGATCATCCATGGGAGACTGAATAATAACTTTTCATTCTATCTCTGGCTTTCAAAAATCTTTTTTTATTCTTGGTATGACAAAGGCCACAAGGAGAAACCTACTGCAAATAGTCTACTTTTTTGCCAGGAATTGTGAAACCTCCAGTCCCTAACATCATTTACTTTCTTGCTTATCAGCCTTTTGGGAGAGGGGAGATGTATCACAAACTCAGAGAAGCCAGTGGTGAGGGGCAGTTGTCATCTGAAATGGTCATCTCAGCAGGAACCATACGATAAATCTTCATTTACACAGACAGTAATGTTAACGACACTGAGAAAAAGATTTGGAATTATGACTGAGATCCCCCCAAACCAATAAAGTGTGGGATTCGGTAGGGATCATTATGAAATACACAGGACTGAAGGCAGACTGGTTCCAGTAGACCACAGAAAAAATAGTCCTTTTTCATTTTTAACCCAGAAAATTTATCCAGCAGCCTGGCTGACTGCACTGTGTAGGAGTAGGTTCATACACAGATTCTCCCCCTCTCCTTGTTTGCGAGAGTTGCTTGCGGAAAACAGCCAACAAGCCAGTCAGCCAGGTGAGTTTTCCTTCCTTTATTTAATCAGAGAAAGTGTTTCATGTAGTGCCGTCCATGTAGGAACTAATTCATGGGCTAGGTGCCAAAGAAAAATTTGAATTTGTTTGTCTGGTTATATAAACTGTGTTGAGAAAGCCCAAAGGTAGAAGGTCTCCATTTATGTCCAAGGCAAATCTCTAAGGTGCAGAATGAAGGAGAGAGAGAGGGCTTACCTAGTCACAAAGCTGGTTAGTAGGGAGCCAAAATCTGAATCCAGATTTTTTCTAACTCAGCCCATAGTGTCCTGATTATGTTAGGAGTGAACTATCTCAAGTATTGAGGACCATGTTATCCTCATCTGGCTGAGACTAAACTTCTGATCCATCTTCTGTGAGGACCGTAGGGTCAAGGATCCAAGCAGCCCAGCCTAACCCAAGGCCATGGCAGGGGGACCAGCCCCTCAAGGTGGGCCAGCTGATCCAGAATGCCTTAATTGTGAATGCCGATGGTCCCTTTTGCAACAGCATACTGTGGTTAAATATGATCTTTCTCTCACCCCTACCCTTTTAATGACAAGGAAGTAGGTATTGTTAACTTTCGTTTTGGGCAGCTTTAAAGATAGGGTCACTTAGATTGAATGGGGAAGAATTTAGGCAAATGGACACTGGTCACACAGGACAGATGGGGGGCAAGAGGGCATGGGAGCTTCAGTGGGGCTGCAGCCACAGGTGAGCCAGATACCAAAGGGCATTCACTGCAGGCCATGCAGAAGGCAGGACTATACCCTGAAAATGGCCAGTTACCAGTGATGTGATCAGACTGGCATGCAAGAAAGATTAATACCAAATGAGAATTCTCATTTCTGATTACCTAGAAACCGGACTTTTTCAGATCCTATTTTCCTCACAGGGCAAATGGAGACATAGGTGTGCCTTAGACAGGCCAATAGTTGGGTGTTCAACCTTTCTTTCAAAGAGAAGCTGAATTCTGGGAGTAAGCAGAGGAAGATTCCTGGTGGTGGTGCTTAGTCTTTGTTCTGAACAATCTACTTGGGACTCAAATTTGCAAACCCCATTCAACAAAGCCAAAGTCCTGCAGTGAATAGAACCTGTCTCCTTAGAAGTTATTTAGTGGGCAACTAATTTGCCATTGTCTAGTCCAATATCTTGGATCCTCATCTGCCAACTTAAATAACTTATTGTGGTGGTTTTTAGATTTGAATTCTGCTTATAGCCATAGTGGAGAATCAGGGAAGAGAGTTACCCCCTCCCACCTTAAACAACTAAAGTATTAGGCAAAATATAGGAAGCAATGGTATTCAGATACTGGAAACAGGCAACATGGATTGTCCCTTAAGAGAGGGGAAATTAGTGAGGTGAGACTTACATTATCTGAAATAAAAAATAACACTAGATGAGATTAAAAGCAGATTAGACACTACAGAAGAAAAGGTCAGTGAATTTGAAAACACCAGCTGAAACTATCCATAACAAAGTACACAGAGAAAAAAAACTAGAAGAAAATAAACAGAACATTAGTGACCTATGAGACAATAACAGGTGATCTAACCTGAGACCCAGAAGGAGATGAAGAAGATGGAAAAAAATGCAAAGAAATAAAAGCCAAAACACTTCCAAGTTTAATGAAAACTATAAACCCATAGATTCAAGCTCAATTAACTTTCCCCCAAAGAATACACATTTCCCTAATGAGCACTGATGCCAGACATCATTTCATGTGCTTATTCACCATTTGTATATCTTCTTTGGAGAAATATCTATTCAAACTCTTTGCCCATTTTAAAAAAAAATTTATTTTGGTATTATTATTCTACAATTACATGTGCAATATTATGGTTATTAAACTACCCCCTTCATCAGGTCCCCCCCACCAACCCCATTACAGTCACTGTCCATCAGCATAGTGAGATGCTATAGAATCACTACTTGTCTTCTCTGAGTTGTACAGCCCTCCCCGTGCCCCCCCAACATTACATCTGCTAATCGTAATGCCCCTTTTTCCCTCTTATCCCTCCCTTCCCACCCATTTTCCCCAGTCCCTTTCCCTTTGGTAACTATTAGTCCGTTCTTGGGTTCTGTGAGTCTGCTGCTGTTTTGTTCCTTCAGTTTTTTTCTTTGTTCTTATACTCCACATATGAGTGAAATCATTTGATACTTGTCTTTTTCGGCTTGGCTTATTTCACTGAGCATAATACCCTCTAGCTCCATCCATGTTGTTGCAAACGGTAGGATTTGTTTTCTTCTTATGGCTGAATAATATTCCATTGTGTATATGTACCACATCTTCTTTATCCATTCATCTACTGATGGACACTTAGGTTGCTTCCATTTCTTGGCTATTGTAAATAGTGCTGCGATAAACATAGGGGTGCATCTGTCTTTTTCAAACTGGGCTGCTGCATTCTTAGGGTATATTCCTAGGAGTGGGATTCCTGGGTCAAATGGTATTTCTATTTTGAGTTTTTTGAGGAACCTCCATACTGCTTTCCACAATGATTGAACTAATTTGCATTCCCACCAGCAGTGTAGGAGGGTTCCCTTTTCTCCACATCCTCGCCAACATTTGTTGTTGTTTGTGTTTTGGATGTTGGCCATCCTCACTGGTGTGAGATGATATCTCATTGTGGTTTTAATCTACATTTCTCTGATGATTAGCGATGTGGAGCATCTTTTCATGTGCCTCTTGGCCATCTGAATTTCTTCTTTGGAGAAGTGCCTATTCATGTCCTCTGCCCACTTCTTAATTGGATTATTTGCTTTTTGTTTGTTGAGGTGCGTGAGTTCTTTATATATTTTGGATGTTAACCCCTTATCGGATACGTCATTTATGAATATATTCTCCGATACTGTAGGATGCCTTTTTGTTCTACTGATGGTGTCCTTTGCTGTACAGAAGCTTTTCAGCTTGATATAGTCCCACTTGTTCATTTTTGCTTTTGTTTCCCTTGCCCCGGTAGATATGTTCATGAAGAAGTTGCTCATGTTTATGTTCATGTTTATGCTTTCTTGACTTACATTCAGGTTCTTGATTCATTTTGAGTTTACTTTTGTATATGGGGTTAGACAGTAGTCCAGTTTCATTCTCTTACATGTAGCTGTCCAGTTTTTCCAATACCAGCTGCTGAAGAGGCTGTCATCTCCCCATTGTATATCCAAGGCTCCTTTACCAAATATTAATTGACCATATATGTTTGGGTTAATGTTTGGATTTTCTATTCTGTTCCACCAGTCTGTGGGTCTGTTTTTGTGCCAATACCAAATTGTCTTGATTACTGTGGCTCTGTAGTAGAGCTTGAAGTCAGGGAATGTAATTCCCCCTGTTTTGTTCCTCCTTCTCAGGATTGCTTTGGCTATTCGGGGTCTTTTGTGGTTCCATATGAATTTTAGAATTATTTGTTCCAGTTCATTGAAGATAGCTGTTGGTAGTTTGATAGGGATTGCATTGAATCTGTAGATTGCTTTAGGTATTATAGCCATTTTGACAATATTTATTCTTCCTAGCCAAGAGCATGGGATGAATTTCCATTTGTTAGTGTCCTCTTTAATTTCTCCTAGGAGTGTCTTGTAGTTTTCAGAGTATAGATCTTTCACTTCCTTCATTAGGTTTATTCCTAGGTATTTTATTCTTTTTGATGCAATTGTGAATGGAATTGTTTTTCTGATTTCTCTTTCTGTTAGTTCATCGTTAGTGTATAGGAAAGCAACAGATTTCTGTGTGTTAATTTTGTATCCTGCAACTTTGCTGAATTCAGATATTAGTTCTAGTAGTTTTGGAGTGGAGTCTTTAGGGTTTTTTATGTACAATATCATGTCATCTGCAAATAGTGACAATTTGACTTCTTCTTTACCAATCTGGATGCCTTGTATGTCTTTGTTTTGTCTGATTGCCGTGGCTAGGACATCCAGTACTATGTTGAATAACAGTGGAGAGAGTGGGCATCCCTGTCTTGTTCCCGATATTAGATGAAAAGCTTTCAGCTTCTCGCTGTTAAGTATGATGTTAGCTGTGGGTTTGTCATATATGGCCTTTATGATGTTGAGGTACTTGCCGTCTATACCCATTTTGTTGAGAGTTTTAATCAGGAATGGATGCTGAATTTTGTCAAATGCTTTTTCAGCATCTATGGAGATGATCATGTGGTTTTTGTTCTTCTTTTTGTTGATGTGGTGGATGATGTTGATGGATTTTCGAATGTTGTACCATCCTTGCATCCCTGGGATGAATCCCACTTGATCATGGTGTATGATCCTCTTGATGTATTTTTGGATTCGGTTTTCTAATATTTTGTTGAGTATTTTTGCATCTATGTTCATCAGGGATATTGGTCTGTAATTTTCTTTTTTGGTGAGGTCTTTGCCCGGTTTTGGTATTAGAGTGATGCTGGCTTCATAGAATGAGTTTGGAAGTATTCCCTCCTCTTCTATGTTTTGGAAAACTTAAAGGAGAATGCGTGTTATTTCTTCTCTGTATGTCTGGTAGAATTCAGAGGTGAATCCATCTGGTCCGGGGGTTTTGTTCTTGGTTAGTTTTTTGATTACCGATTCAATTTTGTTGCTGGTGATTGGTCTGTTTAGTTTTTCTGTTTCTTGTTTGGTCAGTCTTGGAAGGTTTTATTTTTCTAAGAAGTTGTCCATTTCTTCTAGGTTTTCCAGCTTGTTAGCATATAGATCCTCATAATATTCTCTTATAATTCTTTGTATTTCTGTGCGGTCCATCATTATTTTTCCTTTCTCATTTCTGATTCTGTTTGTGTGTACATTCTCTTTTTCTCTTAATGACTCTGGCTAGGGGTTTATCTATTTTGTTTATTTTTTCAAAGAACCAGCTCTTGGTTTCATTGATTTTTTTTCTATTGTTTTATTCTTCTCAATTTTATTTATTTCTTCTCTGATCTTTATTATGTCCCTCCTCCTGGTGACTTTGGGCCTCATTTGTTCTTCTTTTTCCAATTTCATTAATTGTGTCTTTAGACTATTCCTTCTTTAAATAGGCCTGGATTGCAATATACTTTCCTCTTAGAACTGCCTTTGCTGCATCCCACAGAAGTTGTGGCTTTGTGTTGTTGTTGTCATTAGTCTCCATATATTCTTTGATTTCTGTTTTGATTTGGTCGTTAACCCATTGATTAATTAGGAGAATGTTGTTAAGTCTCCATGTATTTGTGAGCCTTTTTGATTTCTTTCTAAAATTTATTTCTAGTTTTATACCTTGTGATCTGAGACGTTGGTTGGTAGAATTTCAATATTTTTGAATTTACTGAGGTTCTTTTTGTGGCCTAGTATGTGGTCTATTCTGGAAAATGTTCCATGTGCACTTGAGAAGAATGTGTATCCTGTTGCTTTTGGGTGTAGAGTTCTGTAGATGTCTGTTAGGTCCATCTGTTCTAGTGTGTTTTTCAGTGCCTCTGTGTCTTTACTTATTTTCTACCTGGTTGATCTGTCCTTTGGAGTAAGTGGTGTGTTGAAGTCTCCTAAAATGAGTGCATTGTTTTCTATTTCCTCCTTTAATTCTGTTAGTATTTGTTTCACATATGCCAGCGCTCCTGTGTTGGGTGCATATATATTTATAATGGTTGTATTCTCTTGTTGGACTGACCCCTTTATCATTATGTAATGTCCTTTTTTATCTCTTGCTACTTTCTTTGTTTTGAAGTCTATTTTGTCTGATACAAGTAGTGCAACACCTGCTTTTTTCTCCTTGTTGTTTGCATGAAGTATCTTTTTTCATCCCTTCACTGTTAGTCTGTGTATATCTTTGGGTTTGAGGTTAGTCTCTTGTAAGCAGCATATAGATGTGTCTTGCTTTTTTATCCATTCTATTACTCTGTGTCTTTTGATTGGTGCATTCAGTCCATTTACATTTAGGGTGTTTATAGATAGATATGTACTTATTGACATTGCTGGCTTTAGATATGTGGTTATCAAAGTTTCAAGGGTTGCTTCTTTACTATCTAACAATCTAACTTAACTTTCTTGTTAAGTTATTGTAAACACAGTCTGATGTTTCTTTATTTCTCTCCCTTCTTATTCTTCCTACTCCATTCTTTATATACTAGGTGTTTTATTCTTTGCCTTTAGTTAGTATTTGGATGGTCTGCTTTCTTTGCTATGATTTTATTTTCTCTGGTGACATCTTTTTAGCCTTAGGAGTGCTTCCCTCTAGAGCAGTCCGTTTAAGATATCCTGTAGAGGTGGTTTATGGGAGGCAAACTCTCTCAACATTCACTTGTCTGGAAATTGTTTAATCCCTCTGTCACATTTAAATGATAATTGTGCTGGATACAATAGTCTTGGTTCAAGGCCCTTCTGTTTCATTACGTTAAATATATCATGCCATTCTCTTCTGGCCTGTAAGGTTTCTGTTGAGAAGTCTGATGATAGTCTGATGGGTTTTCCTTTGTAGGTGATCTTTTTTCTCCCTCTAGCTGCTTTTAATACTCTGTGCTTATCTTTGATCTTTGCCATTTTAATTATTATGTGTCTTGGTGTTGTCTTCCTCGGGTTCCTTGTGTTGGGAGATCTGTCGGCTTCCGTGGACTGCGAGACTATTTCCTCCCCCAATGAGGGAAAGTTTTCAGCAATTATTTCTTCAAAGACCCTTTCTATCCCTTTTTCTCTCTCTTCTTCCTCTGGTACTCCTATAATGTAAATATTGTTCCGTTTGGATTGGTCACACAGTTCTCTTAATATTCTTTCATTCCTAGAGATCCTTTTATCTCTCTCTGCCTCAGCTTCTCTGTATTCCTTTTCTCTGATTTCTATTCCATTAACAGTCTCTTGCATCTCATCCAGTCTGCTGCTAAGCCCGTCGATCGCTTGTCTGATTTCTGCATTGTCTTTCCTCACTTCCCTCACTTCCTCCCTCAGCTCTTGCGTATTTTCTGTAGATCCATCAGTATGGTTATGACTTTTGTCCTGAATTCTTTTTCAGGAAGATTGTGCATTTCCATCCCTTCATATTCCCTCTCTGGCATCTGGGTCTGGATAAGCTTTGTTTGTACTGTATTCCTCTGTCTTTTCATGGTGATAGAAGTGGTTGCTGGTAGGTGCCACATATGTCAGCTGGGCTCTTTAAGACTTAAAAAAAAAAAAAAGAAAGAAAGAAGAGAAAGAGAAGAGAAAGAAAAGAAAAGAGAAAAAAAAACACCAAAACAAACAAACAAACAAACAGAAAGATGCCCACCACGACTAGATTCTGTGAGGATGCTGTAGGTGGCACTGTTGCTCCACTATTCTGCAGCCACAGCCATGGCCGCGCTGCTCTTCAGGGCCCTTTGTAGCTCTGGCCAGGGTGGGAACGAATGGGAGGCTGCTGATCTCTGTGGGAAGTTTCAGTAGAGCTACTTTTTCCCAGTCACCAGCCAAGGGGTCCGAAATTCCCCAGGACTCCCAGCCTGCTGGGTCGAGTGTGCTGGAATGATCCTGTTCCTGCATTGGGCCCCTAGCTCTTTAAGACTGCTAAAAAAAAAAGCGTGCGCTTTTCTTTTGTCCCGGGGAGCCAGCTGCGAGGACCCAGTACATTCCCAGGCTCAGATCCTGAACCCTCTGTCTCTCCAATCTCTGAAACACCGCGCAATGTGTGTCAGTGCTCCTGGCACAGATCACCAGGGCTGGTTATTTCGCGGGCCTGTACTTCACTCCCTCCCAGCTCTGAATCCTCCCCTCCCGCCTGTGTGCTTGGGTGGGGGAGTGCTCGGGTCCCGCCGGGATGCGGCTCCATATCTTACCCACCTCACGGGGTGCCGAGTCCCCTCAGGTGCAGATGCAGGCTGAGTGCTGTCCTGTATCTTCTGGTCTCTCTTTTAGGAATAGTTGTATTTGTTGTATTTTCATAAATATATATGGTTTTGGGAGGAGATATCTGCCGCCTTGCTCACACTGCCATCTTCCTGGAACTCCTCCTCTTTGCCCATTTTTAAATTGGGTTATTTTGTCTTTTTATTGTTAAGTTATAAGTGTTCTTTTTATATTCTGGATACTAGACCCTTATCCGATATATGATTTGGCTCCCATTCTGTGGATTGTCTTTTCACTTTTTTTGATGGTGTCTGTATCATTCAGGGTTCTCCAGAGAAACAGAAGCCATACAGGCAACAAAAGAGATACATTTTAAGGAACTGGCAAGTCTGAAATTCATAGGGCAGGCCTGCAGGCTAGAAACTCAGACAAGATTGATAATGTATCCTGGAGGCAGAATTTCTTCTTTTCCCAGAAACCTCATGTTTTGGTCTTAAGTCCTTCAACTGATTGAATGAGACCCACCCACATTGTTTAGGTTAATCTCCTTTACTTAAAAACAATTGGTTATAGATATTAACTACATCTACAAAATAATTTCACAGAAGCGTCTAGACTATAGTTTGCCTAACTTGGTATACTATAGCCTAGCTATGTTGGCACATAAAATTAACCATTACAATGTCACTTGACACATTTTTAATTTGATGAAGTCCAATTTATCTGTTTTTTTCTTTGAGTACTTATTTTTTAGGTGTCACTTATAGGAAATCATTGATTAATCTAAGGTCACAAAGATTCATATATATGTTTTCTTATGAAACATTAATAGTTTTAGCTCTTACATTTAAGTCTCTGATCCATCTGAGTCAATTTTTATATATGGTGTGAGGTAGAGGTCCAGTTCATTCTTTTGCCTGTGATGTTGTCATCTTTTTCAGCCACTCAGCTTAATTTTCTCCATTATCTTACTATTCCAGTAATGTGCTCAGGACCATTAGGGGGTTTGGGCCCTTGACTGACCAGTTTGCCCCTTAATCCAGTTCCAGATCTCAAATTGGAAGAAAATTTAGGGCTTTTCATCTCATTTTCCTGAATTACTCCCTGTTTAGTAAAGAGGTCCTGTTAGGTCTTGGAAAACAATGGGAAGAGCTGAAACAGGTTAACCTTGGTGTTTTAGAGGAAGTATTAATCAGCTGGACACTGCAAAGTGCCTGGATTTGCTTGGACTCATAACCTGGCAGGAGAGGCTACAGGGACCCGCAGATTATGGCCCGTGGGCTAAATATGGACTTCTGCCTGTTTCTGTAAATATAGTTTTATAGGGTCACAACCACACCCATTCATTTACATATTTTCTATGTTGGCTTACAAGCTAGAAGGATAATTAAATAATTGTGATAGGGACCATATGGCCTTCAAAGCCTAAAATGTTTACAATCTGGCTCTTTAGAGAAAAGACTTTTTGAGTCTTGACACACATTCCCAGTGTGTCCAGAATGGAAATCTCTGCTCTCTTCAGAATAAGAGAAAATGGATGTGTAGTGGACACCCCACTCAGATCCCTGGTATTCTAATGAGGTTGCCCACCCCCAGGTCTGTGCTATTTCTGTGAACAAATCAAACTACGACTTTCTTTTGGCTCTGTGTGGCTCAGTTTCTTTTCTCCCTCCTGCTTCTCTTACCCCCCTGCTCATTTCTCCTGAGAGCATTTCCTCAGTTTGTCACAGACACACACATTCTGCTCTCAGGCGCTGCTTCCAGAGAATTCAACCTAAGACAGGATGCATTACCAAATTAGAATTCCAGTTCTAATTTGATAATGCATCCAGTTCACATTTTCCCTTTTTCCTATCTGTCTGCTTGAATAATGTAGTTCAAAAGCCATCAGGTTGGGACAAGCAAGGTAGATCTACCTGCAATGGGGGGCCGGATCTGTGTTCTGGCAACTGGAGGGAGGTGTTGGAACCTGAACAGAGAGAAGAGGGTGTTTGCGTGGGTGGATGCTTGGCATGGGGTAACAGTGCCCTGGCAGGGTGAAGAGGGTGACTGCGTGCATAGGCAATGGTGGTAATGGGAGATTGTTAGTTCAGGGGAACTGATCCCATAATTACACATATTGAGGATAATGGGAGTCAGGTTTCTCATTGTCTGAACGGTTAAACTATGGCAAGAGAGAGAAACTAGAATAAACTCTGTGGTATTAGATTGGAATTGGAGGTATCAGTGTGATTTTATGTTTTCAACATATAGAAATAAAGAAATAAATATAGAAGTAAATGCATGTGGCCACTGAGAAGGCCTGGAAGTACCAACACCCCTAAAACAAAGAACACCCTTAACACCCAGACCTTGGTTTCAAAATACCTTCTGGACTAAAAAGAGGAAGGACTTCTCGAGAAATGGTTAGTGCCAAAAGTGGGGCCGAGAAAGTCCAAAGTAAGCTAGACTATCGTGTTGTGAGTATGGAAATGCTCAAAGTATAAGAAGATGTCAAAAAGGACACAGAAGCTAGCTTCAAGGGGCTGCCACTGGCCAGATCTGGGACAAGTTAAGCATCAAAATAAGTGATGTGAGTAACAGATTATAATCCATTGACTAAAATGGGATTCCCTACATCTACACTGATATAAATAAATGTGTGAATAACTATCTAAGGGGAAGAGAAAGGTCTTACAGTAGAAAGCCATCTAATAAATGTAGAAAGAATGATGGAATTAGAAAAATCATCATTTAGCAACCATCATCATAATAACGAATTCTGCCAGAAAATATCCACGGATGCTGACACTTGTGGGTGCAAGTTTGATGAGAAGAGATTTACATGGTCTGAAAGTACCACATACTACTCGCAAAGGGAAAAAAGAATGACTTTGCAGAGAGAAATGTGGCAGCTACCACCTTAACTAAGTCATCAAATCACCAGTAATGGGACAAATCAGCTGTGGTATCAAAAAGGACGCATGGAGAGCACAGCGGCACTTTGGGGCTATTCCTGCCAAAATGCATACCTTGAATTTAATTATGAGAAAACACTGGACAAACCCAAATTGAGGGATATTCTTGGACATAACAGACTCAAAATTGTCAAAAGCGTCAAGGTCATGAAAGTCAGAGGGACTGTTCCCGATTAGAGGAGACGGAAGAGACATTTAGTGATGTGTGCCCTGTGAGGTCCTGTTTAGATCACTTTGCCGCTGAAACAATGGGCATTCTGTGGGTTGGGTGGTTTTAATGTATCAGTGTTCGTCTCCCGCTTTTGATGGTTGTATTGTGGTTGTGTGGGAGAACGTCCTTGTTTGTAGGGAATAAATACATACTAGAGAATTTGGGAGGGACAAAGCATCTTGTCAGGAATCTATTCTCAAAAAAAAAAAAAAAGCTCAGGAAGAGAAGGTTTTTGCATGATTCTGGCAACTCTTCTATAAATTTGGAATTACTTCAAAAGAAAAAGAGGAGAAGATAGTCAAAATCTCATGGCTCACTCTGTCCCTGTTGAATGGAGTTTGCAAACTGGAAGAGAGACTTCCAGTTGAATTAGCATGAGTTGGAAACACCTGAGCAGTCGCCCCGTTCTCACACTCTGTGGGGACACCGTAACTCTTCTGCATAATGGCTTTAGTCATTTCACTGTGTGTTGGTCTGACCTGAACCGCCAGCACCTCTGACTCTGCGTGAGGACTTTCTCTGGTTGCCAGAGTGGCACTGCCCATGTGCTGGAGGGCAAAAATGTCAGAAAATTACTGACCCCAAGAGCAGCCCTCAAAGAATGACTGATGGGGGTTAGTAAATAGATACCCCAGTCCCTCACCCTTCAGGAGGGATAATGCTGAGATGTGCTCTGGATGGCTGCCTGAATTCTCCAACAGGATCCAGCCCCATAGCACACTATTTACTGATTTTCTTCCCTTCCTTGTCCCACTTCACACTCCCCATCCCCATTTCCCAGAGTCACTTCCTTAATAAACTATTTGTGCTCAGTTCCTCTTCTTCAAGTCTGCATCTTGGGAACACAAAGAAAGACCTTCTCTCTGGTAACACCCTATCTTATTGGCTTCATAGCATTTCTTGTCATCCAAAATCATCCTCTTTATTTACTTATTTGTTTTCTGTCATGACTAAAATGGTACTTGCCTTGCACTGGGTGCTCAGCAAGTGTTTGTGGAGTGAATGACAGAGGAGAAGAATGTTTTCCCATCTGAGTTCCCACATGGTGTTTCACCCCATGTCAAGAGAGAAGCTCAGCCAGAGGCCCCTCTGGACTGGATCCTCCCAGTAAAACTCTGGGCCATACCTGTCATGATTCCTTGGAATTGAAGAGGTCAGAACATGCCACACCAAAATATGCTATTTTGGCATAGGGATTATTTTGAGCTGAAGGCAACTGAGAATCAACAGATGCAGGAAGAGTTTTCTACCCTCTCCTTATCTGCCTTAAAGCAGGACATAAATTTCCCTTTGAAGTAGCCCACAAGTCCCAGGGAGAGAATAGCAACTCTTATCATTGAAGAAGGACATGAACACCAAGATGAACTTGCATAAACAGACCTTATTAAAATAACTCTTATCTGTTATTGGTTCCCCCATATATTTCCTCATCATTTACCCACAGTTTATTGTCTTCAGAAGTCCAGGCCCCCTTCCCTCTGTTAAAAGAGCATATAAGTGCCAGAGTCGTATTGCTTATTTGAGTTTCAGTTCTTTTCTGTGAACTCCTGTGCATGTATTTATTAGTAAGAATTCTGTGCTTTTTCTCTGGTTAATATGGCTTTTGTTAGTTTAATTTGCAGAGCCTTATCACACCCCTAAGAGGGTAGAGGAAAAGTTTTTACTCTCAGAGAGAATGTAAGCAAGCCAAGAAACTTACTTGTTTAACAAATTTTAAACCACAAAGCTAATTCACCCAGCTCCTTAGACTAAAGAGGAGTGGTTTGGCCCCAAGTTGCCTTGCTAGTTGGCGGCAGAGCCCAGATGGAAGCCCAGATTCACTCCATGAATACAGTGGCTGCTGGATCGGAGTCAGCAGGTTGCCTAGTAGTTCCCATCAGCAACTGAGACTGGAATCTGCCTCCTCATTCGACCAAATCTGGGGGAAGGCCAGAGTGAATTTAGCTGCCATTTATGGGCATAAACATACTCATTAGCTCTTCACAACAAAACTTATGAGATAGGTATTACCCCCATTTTATAGATACTGCCATTAAGGCCTAGGGAGAATTACTGAGAATTACTTAGAAATCTGAATATAGGGGATTGCTTTCAGTGAATTACTGCGTTATTCATTTCAAGAACATGTGGTGTACTAACTAACCGTTAGCAAAGTGTTGCCAAGTACGGGTCCTGCTGGATCCCTCTTTACCGTAGAAATAAAGCTTATCTGCAATTAGCTTATTCATTGTGTACAAACAGTACTAATTGCTTGAAAACAGTGTGTTCTCCTACATAGTCAAACATTCCCTTCTGAAATCTTGTTTATACTATTAATTTGAGCAACAAACTCTTCCTTTCTGAAACAAGGCACCCTTCAGCCCGGCCAGGCCAGGAGAAGGGTTACAAATTCTCACTTATTGAGTTGGGACATGGGTGTAAGTCATCCTATGCCTGTCAACCTGTGCTAATGCGAGCCCACTGAGGGTTAGCCAAATTCAGCAGACACCTAAATTATTAAACATTTGATAAGAGATGAAAATGACTTCTTTTCTACTACCAGAGAACCTCGAACTTTCTGCCAACAAAATCTGCCAACTGAAGATCCTGCTGGGCTTACTTTAATGAACAGATAAGACTCAATTTTAATTAGCACACTAATTGTTTCCATGCAAATGAATGTGGGGAAAGAACTTGCATACAGTTTATTTTCTTAAGTGGGTTACCAAGGTGCCCCCTGTTGCCTGCTCGATGGTGCTCCCTGGCACAGCCAAATGTTTTGCTCACTGAATAGCACAAATCTAGCTCAACAAACACTTCCCGAGCACAGCCGTCTGCCGGGCTCTGCACAGGAGTTGAGGGATGGTGAAATAAACCGGCCAGAGCTGTCTTCCAGGAGCCCACTGTAGAGGTCAAGGGTGAAACTACTGAACTCTTCCCAGTTAGGGTCCCTGGTTGTAAACAACAGAAATCAATTCAGGGTATGTGAAGAGAAAGGGAATTGGATTGAGTTGGAGGAGTTAGGAGGTAGAGGTAGGCTGGACAGGGGGCTGAGGAGAGCTGGCAGAGGCAGTCTGGTGGGTGTGTTGTTATTACAAGGATTCATCTCTAGGTGACCTTGTGTCGTGTATCATTTGGGCCATTGCCTCTGTTGGGGTGGGAACACCTCTTAGGCTCAGTACCTGGCAGCATGCGAATTAAACTGACAAGAGATAGATGACCAGGAGGAAAACACACACAATTTATTCGTACATATCCAGGAGCTCACAGAAGTAGCTCCCTAAGTGGCTGAAGTTTGGGAAAGGGGAAAGAAGAGGCTTCTCTGGGAAAAACCAACTGAATTTCTAGGGGAACAACCAGGAGATAGGAAAAGTTGTGATAATGTTTGTTTATGCAGCTGTGAATGGTCTTTTCCATCTTTTTTATAGCCATAAAACTCCCTAGAGAAGGGAATTTATGATAGTTTTACTCCCAGAAATTTCTGTTTTTAGTGAGATAAAGGGAGCTCTGAGAAGGCGTCTTTCAGCATCTATTAATCTCAAATGTTTTTAGCTTAAAATAATCTTTATATTAATTCTGAGGGTCCAAGTGGGTCCCCACACCACTCATCTGGATGACCACAATACCCTCCTAACTGGTATCCCAGTTTCCTCTCCAGCTACTCACCAGTACATTCTCTCTCCAGCAGCCAGAGGGACACACATAAAACCAAAATCAGATAATGCCATCCTTGTGCTTAAAAACCTCTGAAGACCCAGTGCCTAATCTTGGTTCCTAACACCATTCTCTAGTAAAAGGAAGTAGGGGTCCTTGGAGAAGTGGTGGATTCTAGGGCTGGGCAGGAAAATACAAGATAAGCCAGGAGCATCTCAGGAAGGAAATGAAGCAAGTGCAGAAGAAACCAAGCAATGGGGGTGCGTCAAAGGGACCCAGCAGACAACTGAAAGAGGTCCTAGTAGCCAAAGCTGGAGTAATCTGGGCAGCAAAATAAACAACATAGTATTGGAATATATACAACCCTTCTGATCCTTGAGTGTGGACTGTGCATGGTGACTCCTTCTAAAGGGCAGAATATGGAAAGAGGGAAGAGAGAGTAATTTTACAGTAGAGAAGCCTGGCAAAGGCTACCTCAGGCAGGAGATCAAGGTCAAAGGCAACAGTGATAAGTCGTGTTGATAGCAGGTACCCTTGGATATGATGTAACAAGAATGGCACGTTACCTCTGTGGGCTTCCTCCCATGATCCCCATCGAGTGCCCCATGACCCACGAGAAACACATCAGATGGAACCACCCTGAAGGGCGTTCTGCAGAATCCCCGAGCAGTGCTCCTCAAGATTTCAAGGTCATCAGAACAAGGCAAGTGTGGGAAACTACCACCACAGAGAGGAACCTGAGGATGTGACATCTAAACGTAATGTAGTATCCTGGAACAGAAAAAGGACGCTGGGTAAAAGTGGGGAAATCTGAATGAAGCGTGAACTTCAAGTAATGATGACGTGTCAATGTTGGCTTCCTAGTAGCGATGAATGTACTATATTGATATAAGATACTAACAGGGGAAGCTGGAGGTGGGGTGTTTGGCACCTGTCTGTCCTCTCCTTGCAACTCTCCTGTACATATGAAACTCTCCCCAGATAAAATATTTATTGACCAACAAAACAAAATATTCCGAGGGCTTCTCATCGGGCTGAGAATAAACCCAAACTTGTTATTCTAGCTACAATCCAAAATGTCCTGTGTGACCTGGTGACCTCCACCACCTTTCCGGCCATGCTGTGTCCCTCCTCCCAAGTGTTCTTCCTCTTGTGAGTGTCCCCTCCCACTCTCTTGGCTCTGCCTCTCTCCCTCTCTCCATCCAGGCCAAGTCCTTCTCATCTTTTCTGTCAGCTTCAATGCAGCCTCCTCCAAGAAGCCACCTTGAGAACTTTGAGGCATGTCCCTCCTGTCAATCTCCATCATCTTACGTTTGTTTCCTGCCCTGAGCTTAGGCAAATCTGCCACTATTTTATGTAGCTATGCACCTGTGTATTGCTGGCTTCCCTGGAGAATGTGCCTAGCCTGCTCACAACCATAACCCTAGCCCTTGGCAGGGAGTAGTTTAATAAGCATCTGATGTGTGAAGGGCACAACTCATGTCTGTCAAATCGTGCTGACTTGCTGGCCTTGTCACTCCGTGTCCTGACCTCTCCGCCTCCTGGAAGGGGAACCTTCCCTCTTCCACCCCCAGCCCTGGTCTTCCAGCCCTCCACATTCCTTTTGCTCATCCCAGGTGTACCTGCAACTCGATGATTCTTAAGTCCGGCCCCCTGACCTGGCCGTGCCCACCTTAGCAGAGGTTCTCTCTAGGTACTTACAGCAACTCAGTTCTACATGACTGTAAGTGCTCATAATTACGTGATTAGGACCCGCAATGTAACAAAATCATTAATATGTTCTATACCTTAGCCTTTTCCAAACTATATTTTTGTGAAAGCCCCGCAAGTAATTAGTTTTGTCTGAGGCTGAAGTTCATAAACAACGGGGAACGTTTTTCCCGTTGTCTTTCTCCATGGTAATGAGGCCTGAACGTTCTGTCTTTGAGAAAGAAGCTATTGGGTTCTTTTGCCTCAAAGCATCCCACTCAGCAGGGCTCTGCCTCATTTGCAGATCTTCCCAGAATGAATGAAAACCAGTGTATCTTTGTGCTTAAGGCACATTCCCAATTATCTGTGGTGCTGGAGAAGAACACTTCCTTATCTTTGGAAGGGATGTTTTCCAAGTTGAAGACAACTTTTACTTAACGAGCGGTGGGGAAATGAGGGGAGGAAGGGGTGGAAAGTAGTGGTTAATGGATACAGTTTCGATTTGGCCTGATGGAGTTCGGGACATGGCTGGTGGTGATGGTCGGGCAACAATGCAAAAGTACTTCTGCCTCTGAACTGGACACTTAAAAATGGTTAAAATGGTAAATTTTATGTTGTCTATATTTTACTGCAATAAAAATAAACCCAGTGATATATTTTACTTGAAGGTAATCACAATATTCTGCTAGGAGAAAAGGTCGGTTACACAGCAAGTACAGAGTAACATCCTATTTTTTATTTTAAAATGTATGGGTAATAAATAAAAGATAGGAAATAAAGAAGTCAAAATAATAACCAATTATTTCTGAGTGGGAGTGATTTCTGCTGTCTTATTTGGACTTCTCTATATTTTTCCAGCTGTACATTCTACAATCGGTGTTTGTCTGTCTTTTGTCATCAGATAAGACAGACACACAGCATTGTGAAATGTATTTTATGCCATTGAATTGTGTACTTGAAAGTAGTTATGATGGAAAATTGTGTGTCGTATGTATTTTACCACAATAAAAAGTATGCTTAAAAAAGCCAAGATAACTTGTACAAAGACATTACATGTCTGGGTTTTCTTGAGGTCACTATTGTCCCAGTTGACCCATATCCCTGACCCCCACCCCACTGTGTAGTCAAGGGGAGAAAGACCAGGCTTGGGATGTGAAAACAAGTGGCTAAAAGATACCAGGGATAGGTTTAAATGGAAATCTAGGTACAAGCTAAGATTTTTGGGTTCTTTAGAACAGACTGGAGACATTGTGTAACAGGAGGTATTTGTTTTCTAAAGATTTCACTCAGAATTTATTATGATTCAAATTGAGGCCAGGTTAAAGCTAACCCTCGTATTTTCTATAAAGTCAAGATTGCTGAGTTCAGTGATAGTATCAACATGCTTGCAGGAGAAACAATCAGAAATCTTTAGAGGATAAACTGTTTTCCAGAACACAAAGGTACCACATCACTCTGACACTCATTACAAATAAAGATACATTATATCTGTGCAGTGTTTTTAACCTTCTAAAGTGTATTCACAGTTTTTATGTATTGTACTATCAGGGAAGTCGCGTGGAAGTGGCTCTTCTTTTAAGATGCGAGATGGTGGAGCCCATTTGAATGCTGCTTGGACCCATCCAGGAGGTAAGGGGAGGTGGTGGATGCCAGAGCAGGGCTGTCCATGGTATGATGTCCTAAAGAAGGTAAGAGGGGATGTGTTCAGGGGAAAGGAGGGTCTGCCTCTTTCACAGTCTCTTGAAGGAAGGAGGAGCAGGTGGCATGATCTACAGGGAGGATTGGGGTCTTTTTGTTAAAGCAACATTATCAAGGGAGGCAGGGCAGAGCATGAGGCTGAGTTACCCACTGAGGGCTGGGGGACCCGGGGTATTTATATACCAACTCCTGCTGGTTGGGCTTCTCCAGGGGGCATTGCCTCCCTAGGCAGTGCCAGCCTGTCCCTCAAGTGGGTGGCCGCAAGGGCTCTTGGGCAGCGTGCAGAGCAGTTGTGCTCAGCACTGTAAGAACAAAAGGGCTCTCTGCACCCAGATATTCTATGCCAACACGGGGGAGTTTGAGGAAAGGGCAGAAGGCGTGAAACAGTCCCTCTTGGGGACAGGAAAGCAACCCAGCTGGGCAGCACCCAACACCCAGTTGGGGTACCTGATGGCGCATTTCCAACGAGGTTGCAGCTCATCTGTGGCTTCCTCTGTGCTGGGTGGCTGCTCTGTGCTGGCACCGAGGACTGAGGCAGACAAGACCTCCTCACTGCCCATGGGGAGCTCACCGGGGCCAGCAGGCCTGCTGTGGAGGCTGCAGTGTGAGGCATGGGGGCGCTATGTGTGCAGGGCGGGGTGCCCTGCTGGTGGGGTGCGGAATGTGTGGGGCGGGAAGCTGAGGCCACACTTTGAAGGCCGTGAAGGATGGCTGTTGACATCACAGATGTGAAATCCCTCTGAACCTTACTTACTTCATGTGTGAAATGGGGCAGTGATAGAGTTGAAATCTCTGTATAAACTTCTGCGTGAATACAAGGGCTGGGTGTGCGGTGAGAAGGGTCATGGCTTTTGGTGAGTGGCCTGAGCATTTTGGATTTCCAACCCTCACCCCCAGGACCAAGCCCATGCCATGATGCTCTAGGGAGTCCACCAACACACCAGTGAGGGTGTAGGCCCGTAAAGATCAAGAGGGGGTCTGAGAAGCCTGGAAGCCGGACAGGCTTAACCCAGCAGCACCTGCCATGCTAATTCTTTCTTCAGTGAAGTGTCCCTGAGCTCCTGCCCTAGACCCTGACACTGGAGACACGGTGTGAGCCGGACCCAATGAGCAGGGCAGCCGAGGCCTCTGACTCCACCGTTCCAGGTGGGGTGGGGAGGGCAGGAAGCCTCTGTTCTCAGACCTGTTTCATCTCTTGACCCTGGAGTGGCCCTGGAGTTTCACGGGCTCCATCGTACACTGGCTATGCAACCACGAGCAGGTTATTACTTAAATCTCTGTGCCTCAGTTTCCTCACCCACAAAGCAGTAAAGTATCTAACACAGAGAGTTGTTTTTAAAATTCAGTGAACTATTGCAAGGCAAGTGTGTCTACAACAAAGCCGGGTCCTCAGTAGGTGTTAGTGGTTATTTTTCAAGGAGCTGATGTGATCATTCTGGGCAGATCCTCCTCAGAGCTGGCTCAGAGCAGTCCCCCCTGCAGCCTTTGGGGCCTGGGACCTGGTGAAGACCTAGTCCTCCTGGGAATGGCAGGTGGCTGGAGCACCAGGCTCATGGCCAGGCCCCCGGGAGGGACCCCGATGTCCTGGATGCAGGATTTGGAGTCAGGCAGGCCAGGGTGGGGCACTCCAACTTTCTCTCCCTTGTAGCTGTCCGATCCTGGGAAAGTTACTTCACTTTGTTGAATTCCAGTTTCCTTTATAGGAATTATTTATAGTTTCCGATTATAAAATGGTGATAATGCATACCTCACAGGACTGTTGTATCACTTACCTATGACTGAGCTACAAATCACCCCAAAGTTTAGTGTCTTAAAATCACACCCTCAATTTTGCTCACGAGTTAGTGGATGGGCCCTTGGGGCTGGGTTCAGTCAGACGGCCCGCTGGCCTTGGCTGCGTGTTTGTGGTCAGCTGCTGGTCAGTGGCTCAGTGCTTGGCTGGCCACTGTCTGCGGGAACTGTACCTGGGTCAGATATCACCTGGCAGGCTAGCCCAGGCTTGTGCCCATGGGCACAGTCTCGGGGGGTTTCTAAGAGTCACAAGAGAGTAAACTCAATCCCCACACTATCTAGTGCAAGTCGCACAGCCAGATTCAAGGGGTGGAGAGATTGACAGGCAGCAGTGTGCCCAGCTTTGCCACCTACCAGGTGTTTGGAGGGTGAAATGTGATCATGTAAGTACAGCACCTATTCACATGGCGACTGGTCAAAAAATGTATTGGCCATGATTACATTTCTCTCTCCCAGGTTTCTAATAATAAAAGATAGATGTAATAGTTCTTAAATAGCAATTTTTAATTTTTATGAAATGTTTTGACTTGGCTTCTTCTCCTATAGCATGAGGATAGTCACTTTCAGACAGGGATGTCTCGCGAAGAATTCCATGAGGGAATGACAGTAAAGTCTTCACACAGCCCCTGGGGCCAGAATGCCATTGTTATTATTATTGTTATAAGACCCATGTCTCCACCTCCTCCCTGCACACCAAATGGCGACCCAGACTTGATTGTTTTTTCATTTTTGTTTTATTTTGACCTACATCCCACTTTTCACAAGACCCAAGGCTCAGAGCTGTTTGTAGAGACTTCCCTCCAGGCTGTCCTTTCTTCCTGCTCCCCAGCTGCCTCTCTCCCAATCTCCTGTTCCCTGAGGGCACTGCCACCATTTGAGGTTCATCCTTTTACCTCTGCTGAGTCTGCCTAGGGCGCTCCTCCTGGCTGGAGCCACAGCTTCAGGGGATTCCAGGGGGTCCCTGGGGCCACAAGGCTATTCCAGGTACAGATGACAAAGGTGGGGAGTGCTGGGCACCTGTCACAGCAATAAACATCTGCAGGACAGACAAAGTGCCCAGTGCTCCCGGTGGCCCTGAGTGGCTCTTACCCCCCACCTGTAAAAGAAAGGCGGCCCCTTCACCTTGCACCTTCCCAAAGCTTCCAGGAGCAGTGAGCAGCTTCTGAAGTCCCCTCAGTGGGACAGCCTGGGAAAATCCTTAATGCTTTGAGCCTGGGGAAACTCAAATCCGTAAGTCACCCACCCTGGAAAAGGAGAGCAGAGGCTCAGTCTCAAAATCTGGATGCTGATGGTCTCAAATATGAATAACTTGAGAACCCTTCCCTGCCCAGATCTTGTCAAACCAGATGGGGCCCCTGCAGACAACCTTCTTCCTCTGGGGACACTGAGAAAAGGGGAGTGGGAGTGCCAGAAGACCCTCCTCTGAGCAGGCTCAGGGCAGCCTCCCTGCGGGAGGTGATGGTTCTTCTGAGACAGATTTTGAGGGACGATTGTGGAGCAGTCCCCCAGTCAGACCAGGCGCTTTATACATACATGGTTCTCATAACATCCTCTTGAGGCCGGCAGGGACAAACCTATTTTAAAGATGCAGATGTTGAGGACTGGAGAGTTTAAGAATACTTCCTTTGAGTTCCAGGTTCAAGGGTAGAGTCTAATTGATTGGCGTGGGTGGAGAAGGGGCGGGGGTAGCCCAGGAGACGGCGGATGCCAAGTCCTTGGTTCCAGTGCCTGGTGAGAGGGGAATGGAAAAGCACCACGCTGGGAGTGGGCAGGGCCGGTTCAGGGGTGCTTTTAAGGATACGGAGAGGGTCTTCGGACTTTGCCATGAAGGCTTTCTCATGCCTGAACTCTCTTGAGCCTCCGTTCTCTCATCAGGTTGCTGTGAGGATCAGTGAGGTGATGTATACAGAGTCCCTAGTCCAATGCCTGGCATACGCAGAGCAGGGGCTCTACACAAACATGGTTCCCTGTCTCACATCTGGATCCAGGAATGCCACAGGGCAAAGCACCCAGGGTGGTCCCTCCAGGTAGCTTGCCTGTCTGGCTGGGCGTTTCCAAAGGCAGCCCTGTGCCCTACAGTCAGAGCGGGGCCCAGGCTGAGCCCTAGGCAAATGCTGTGGTTTCTATGGTTGTTCGGCGACCCTGCTCTTCTAGAAAGAACCTAGACTGGGCTTCTCTTGTAAATAATGTTGGAGGCCCCAGACAGAGAGGAACAAGGAAGCAAAGGAGGTTTTATTTATGATAGAAAAAGAAACCAACAGAAAAAAATATCTACAGTCCCGACAGGAGGGGGGAATGTTTAAATGGTGGTACAGCCATTTGATGGAATATTGTGCAACCACTGAAATGATGTTTACCGAGGGTTTGTAATAACACAGGAAGAGGCTTATTCTAAAAAGCTAAGTGAAAAAAAGGAAGCAATTGAATTGTATATTCAGCATAATCACACCTAGGCAAAAATCAAGCCAAACAAAAATTATGCACAGAAGAAACAGACTGGAGGGACACGCACCCCAGCGGGGGTTGTGTTGGGCAGCGAAATTGGGGAGATTTTTATCCTTTTCTTTATTTTCCAATTTTCTTTTTTTTATATAACAGCATGGTTGGCCTAACATGGAAAGCAACTCAGAGTTAAGGTTTTGTTTTTGTTTTTTTTCTAGAGAAGAAAGAATTCTTAATGGGAAAGCAGGACAGATGATCCAGGGAGAAGCCTAGTGTGAAACACAGGCCACTCTGAGGGCTAGAGGACGCAGACCAGGCTCTTTAACAAGGTCAAATAATAAGGTGGAAACCCTAGACTCTGACCCCGGAGTAACATGGGCAGGTCTGGCACCTCGGTGTTATTTTGACTCTTACCCCTAAATGTAGGAACTCTGTTTCTCTCTTGGGAATGGAGCTTATCTCTGTGCAGGGAGCCTCTTTTATAAAGGTTGGCAGAATGGAATTCTCTCCCTTGCATGAAAGACTAGAACAGAAGAGCTGGTCTCCCACCCTCTTTATGCACTGAGATGGAGCTCCTTGGAGGCAGTCCTGCCCTCCCTTGCCAGTGTGATAAAACCCTCCTGGCAGCAGGGCCAGCCTTCTGTGCCCTGAGCCAGTCCTGGTCTATGCATCCCCAAGATTTCTATTCAGGTCTTTGCCCAGTGTCCTCTTATCAGGCAGGCCTGATCACATTATCCTACTTCCTTGCCTTATCTGTCTCTACAGCACTTTTGCGGCCTATGTTCTACTTATTTGCTTTTTTAAATTGCCTATTCTTCCTTTGGCATGCAAGCTCTATCAGGGCGGGGAACTTCTGCACCCCCAGCACGGGAACAGTGCTGGCCTAAATGTTCTGTAAATGAATGCTGACCTCATGTCCCCAGATGGTCTTTGCAGCCCCCCTGAACTACCTTGCTCTCCCATGACCATCCCATGATGGCCCTGACCACTCCCATCCTCAAACTCAGTTCGGAGACCCAGGTCAGCCATGAGAAACACAGCTCTAATCCATCAGTAATGACTGCCTGGGGCCTTGTGTTGAACCCAGTTCTGAGGTCCTTAGGGCTCCACAGGGGAAGACATGGTGGTCAGTTAGTGATATCTGCATGTGACCAAAGGGAGGGTGATCAGATGTGCTGTGTACTTCCCAGCCCGGCCCAGGCCCGAATCTCAGCTCTCCCTCTCATCACGTAGACCACACAAGCCATCAGTGGGTCTGGAACGAACACTGCTGCCTTATCCCTGTATTCATTTCCCAGGTCCCTGTCCTGTATATGCAATGGGTTTCCGAAAGGTTTTCCAGAGTGATCCCACATCACCCTTGGCTTGGTGCCTTCCCCCACAATCTACCCAGCTTAGATGTCTCATCCTCTGCCTAGCTCCTCGCTGGAGGCCTGCCCCTGGGGACTGGATCTGGTTCCACCTGCCCCCACCTCCCAGGTGGAGTTTGCCTCCCCAGCAAACCGCAGCCTGGGATCACCATGCCAATGCCACCGCCCAGTCATGTCACTGAGGCACACTCCACCCCACCACGCGTCCCTTGGAGGTTTATGCCTGAGCGTTGACTCTGAGCTTGAGCATAGCTTTGGGGGGTAGGTGACTCTCCTCCCTCACCAGCCATAGTCCCAACTAACTCTCTTCCCCAAGTTTCCAATGTAGGGATGAACTAAGCGACTTCACTTTCCTGGGACCTGGAATAGGGATGGGGGCCTCGAGTGGTGTCTTCTCATCTCCATGCCAACATGCTTCTCGTTCTTTGGTCCAACCCTGCGTCTTACAAAAGGACCCACAGCTCAGCCCCGGCAGCTGCAGTGAACCCAGACTCCTGCTAAAACTGCCCAGAACTAGGGAAGAACTTTCTCCAGGGGTTCTCGTTCATTCCCAAGGCAGAGAAGGACATGAATTGTCCGTCCCGTTTTCAAGGTAGGGATGCTGAAGCCCGAAGCTTCCTTCTCTCCCCACTTGTCAGGCTCTGCCCTGGTGTGCCCCCGTCTCCTCCAAGGGCATCACTGCTTTTCTGTCTGTATATGTATCTCCCTCAGCATGGAACAAGGCTATGCTGACAGTTAGGACCTGCCTCTCTCCCCTCCCTCCAGGAAGAATGAGTAACTTCTTGAGGTTGCTGGGTCTCCCTGCTTTGGGAATTTACTAAACCTGATGTGAAAGGTCCCAATCTCTTGATGCACCACTAGAACCTTCTCATTTCTCAGCTCCATCAGGGTCCTGCCCCTCCCTGGCCCTCTCCTGTCTGATGAGGCAGGCCAGGTAACCACATGGCACGAGGAGGGCAAATTATGCCATCACCTCTCACCAGCCTCATGGAGTTGACTGGTAGTGGCTGCTCGCAGCTCCTGATGTGAGGACGGGGTTGCTGGGAGAGCTGCATGGTGGAGGGTCCTGAGCTCTGGGAGAATGAGGTGGTCAGCTGCAGAGGGCCTGGACAGGGGCCCAGGAGGATGGTGCACTTGGATCATATCTCCTCCTCCCTCTCCTGAGACCTCCTATATCAAATCAATTGGATTCTTAGCAGACCACTACAAGTTGTACCTTTTCAGATGGCTGCTGAAAATGGAGGTTTCCCCTTCCAGTATCCTAGAATTATAGGTAGTGAGAAAAAGTGAAGCAGACAATGGTAAATAAATTTACTCTGCAGACAAAAGTCCCCATGGGCACCTCCAACTTTAGCTGTTCTACTTCTCTAACCATCTTGCCTTCTGGCTGGGCACCCTGGAGCTCCTCTGGGCCCCTTCCTGGTCCTGCCAGAACCTCCTCCTTCTGTTTTTTTTTTTCCTACCTGTCTGTCCCAGATGCTTCTGGGCACCTTGGAGGTAGGGGCCCAAGGGCCACTGTTTAGAAAGGGGGCCTGGTGGCTTATAGAGAGCTGGCCCATCTGCAGTGGGGTCAGCTTGAAGGGTTACTGGGGGTCAACTAGCATTCAGAACCATGGCTGTGATGAGGCCGTGCCCCTGATCTTTGCTGGGGTCCTGGCATTACCTCCCCACAAGAATTCACATTTGAAGCAGGTGCACACGTGGCTGCCCTGGCCTCAGAACACCTGTCCCTACTTCTGTTTTCACACTGGGCCTTTGCATCTCACAGCAAAAACACACCCCAGGGCCCTGGCCAGTGGAAGAGGTAGGATTGGAATTCCTCTAATGCTGGCTGAATTCCTGGGCCACCTGATCTCCCAGAAATGGGCGCTGGAGTGATGGGTAGAGCATGCTTTTGCCTGCCAGTTTCCCAGCAGGGGCGTCTAGACCCTGGTCTGAGGCACATCAGGAATGGGCAAGGTCAGGACGGTGGGCAGGAGGGTGCCCTGCGGGGAGGGGAAGCTCCGCGGCTCCTTGAGCACAAACCTGGGAGAGACACTGTCAGCCAGGAAGCAGAGTGTGCGCTGGCGCCCCACGCAGTAGATGACATTGTCCACCGCGGCGCACTGAAAGGCTTCTGGGTAAGGTGTCCGGTACGTGGCACACTCGTACCACAGGCGGGTGCTGGCGCTGCAGCGGTACACGCTGATGCCCAGGCTGCGGTTCAGGTCAAAACGGTAGACAAAGCCATTGACTGCCACCATCTCCACTGTGCGGTCCTTCCCGCCTCCCGTGGGGCCAGCCCGCCAGCACTGCTCCTGGGCTGAGAAGCGGAGCAGCAGGTAACGCAGCGTGCCACCCGTGACGAAGATCTCACCGGCACACGCGGTGGCCGTGTGCGCCAGGGCAAAGGTGTCATTGGGGAGCGGCGGGGCAAAGGTCCAGCGGTCCAGGCGAGGGTCATAGCGTTCCACCGTGTTCAGACACTCGCCCCCAATGGCGTACAGGTGCCCATCCAGGGCCACTAGTTGGCAGTGCGGCCGGGCCTGGTTCAGTGGGCACACCTCGCTCCAGATCCCGGTCAGTGGATTGTAGCAGAAGACACGGTTGGAAGGCTGGCCCCGGGACCGCTGGCAACCGGACACCACAAAGAGATAATTGAAGAGACTGCAGACGGTACAGCCACGGGACACGGCCTCGGGGGGCAGAGGGGCCAGTGGGCACCAGACATCCTGTTCATCGTCATAACAACAGAGACGGCCAGAGCCTTCCTGGGGGCAAACGTCGGCCACCACCAGGTGCCTATGGCCCCGGAGCCGTCGCTGGAGTATCAGATCCCGCTCTGTCCCGCTCAGGCTCCCGTAGATGTCTGGGCTGCGCAGTGCTTGGAGGTAGTTGTCGCTCATCACCTTGTAGGCCGCTTCCTTCAAGACCTCCAGGTTCTGCCTCTTGGCCAAGGTCAGTACCTCATAGCAATTGCCCAGATCCAAGTGGACATCTGGGGCTGAACTGGAGGTGAGGGGGAGGTGGAAGAAATTGGTCCCGGCCACGAGCTGCACATGGGGCTCACCACTACTTCCAGCTGTGCCTGACCCGAGAGACTCCCTGGAGGTGGGGCAGCTGGGCATGGCACTCTGGTCTGGACAGGACGGAGCTGGGGCCCCAAAGCCATCAAGCTGCAGCTGAAGCTCTGGGTTCTCCACAATCTGAAGGAGGCTCCCCTTCCTGCTGAAGCCTTGCTGGGAGGACGGCACAGGTTGGGAGGTGGTGACTGTTTGGGCCCCATCTTCTCTACCATCAGCATGGCCTCCCAAGGTGGCCACTGTTCCCAGGGGCCGTGGCACTGGTGCAGGGCGTGGCACCTCAGCCTGGGCTGCTCTTCTGGGAACCAGCCTGCCCTTGGAGGTGGCCTGAGAAATGGATTCAACATAGTAATCGTACACCTTGCCCTTCAGCCTGGGCCTGATCCCCTCTACCTTCTCCCGTATGAAATTCTCCTCCACACGAACCTGGGCCACTGACGAGAAGGTATAGGAGGTGTTGGCCGCTCCCCCCTGCAGATGCAGGGCCAGGCCCGTGTCTGAGGCAACCTGGAGGGCCCCAGCCTCTTCTCTGTGGACCCCTGTCATGTGGGCAAAGACCCAGCTCTTGTTCACATCAGTCTTGCCCTCCATGTGGGCCACCTGGCACTGGCGAGGGGATTCCTGCTCCCGGGCGCCAGGCTGCTCGGGGGGTCTGCTGTCCTGCCGTGGAGCAGGCTCACCACCCACACGGCTGCCACCTGCCGCAGTGAGGTCGGTTGGGGAGCTTTCGGGTTCACTGCCCAAACGGGGGTGGTGGGGCAGCTCAGGCTTACCGCCAGCAGCTGTTCCGGCTTCCTGGCCACTGCCATGCGGAGGCGCCCGGTCAGAGTCCAGGCACTGCCTGCCCCACTCCTCACCAGCACCTTTCTTCTCAGGCTTCTGGGTCACTTGGGCTTCTGAGTCCCTGGCAGAGGCTCCCGTTGCGGGGACCCGGGAGCCGCCTGGGTGCTCCGGGCCACAGCCCAGTGGCGCTCCAGGCCCCCTGCTTCCCCTCCGACGTCTCAGGCCCAAGTGTGGCACCCGAGGAGCAGCCCCCTGGAGGGCAGGCTGCCCGGAGGAGCCCTCTTCCTTCTCCTCAGCCCCAGGCAGGGGGCCCCGGGCAGGCCTGGACTTGTACAGCCTGTAGGCTGTGGTCACCAGCAGCAGGGCAGCGGCGGACAGCACCACCTTGCCTGTCAGCTGCATGTCCAAATGCCAGGCCTGGGTCTCCGCTCCTCCTCCAGGGAGCATGCTTCCGGAGCCAACCTGGGGCTGAGGAATGTCAAGAATCCGATTAGGATTGCCCAATAAGGGCCGGTTCGTGGATCTTGCCAAGCTGAGCGGGAGGGGGTTCTGGGCTGGCTCTGGCCGGCTAGAAGAAGAGTTGAAGAAAAGGTGACTTTGAGTCGGCAGAGGGTGGCCTCAGGGCTGGCAGAGCTCCGCGGCTGGCTTCCTCGGATCCCTCAAGGCTTTCCTCGGGGGCGGGGTGGAGGTGGGGTCTGCCTGGGCAGCTGGAGGATGTCTGGCTTGTCCAGTGGGCACACAAAGAGGGAGGAAGCTCTAGACCGAACAGTTGCCTGATGCCAGGAAACGCACGGGGTTGGTCATCCCTTGTGTGTTTTATTTTCTCTTTTGCAAATCCTCTGGGCTGAGTGGATTGGGTGTGGTGAATTGTGGGACAGGTGGAGCCACTGGCAGGTGTGGCATGAGACCCACCCGGGTCTGTTTTCTTCCTGGTGGCGCCTGCTGGTCCCCATGGCGGCATCTGCAGGTAGCAGCAGGGGAGGCTGAGCTGCGGGGCACAGCCAACGTCCCCGCCGACCTGGCTTTTCAGTGCCTCTGCCCTCCTTCCCTGCCTGATGAATAGACTAAGAGAACCCGCCCTCCTGAGAAGAAGGGAAAACAGGGCATTAGTAACCAGACGGGGGAAAGACGTGGAACACAGTTTTGCCCTCAAAAACCACACAGCCCCGTAGGGTGAGAGGCTGGCCGAGGGCGAAGCCCCCCGCCCCATCTCACCAGCGCTCTGCGTTCCAGATCCAGGTTCCTGGCTCTGCCGCTTACCGGCTGGGTGACCTTAGTCAAGTGACTTTAATCTTTCTGTGCCTCAGTGTCTTCATATGAAAAATGGAAGGACCAACATATGTGGTGAGAATAAAATGGGTTAATGTGTGTAAAACTCACAGGGCAGCAGCAGTCCACCACATATGAGCTCAGTAAACAGACATTTTTCTTCCTCCTCCTCCTCCTCCTCCTCCTCAGCGTCATTACCACTCACATTAATTGTCAGCTGGGCATTCTGGAGCCTCTCCCCTGATAGAGGTCCTTTCAGGGCCCCCAAAGGCCAGAGCAGTGGTCTTAAACTCATGCTGCCTATGGGGGCCAAGCAGGTAAGTCAGCAAGCCAGGGCCCACTGGCTGAGGCTGTCTCATCCCACTGTTTGGGAGATGCTCAGAGTCTAGGACACAGTGATGTGGTCACTCTCGATAGTAAATATTGACATCTAATTAAAAAATAAGAATAAAAAGCACTCTGGGGACCACAGGAAACACATGCCTGGGAAGAATTTGGCCCTGAAGCCTTGACTTGAGGGAGAAAACCCTGGCTCTTTAGGCAGGTGTCCACAGCCCTCCACACTCCAGCCTCAGTTTACTCTTCCAAGTTCATCTCCTGGCTGTTGCCTCGAATGCCTGGCTCTGGACTGGGGCTCAGGCCAACTTCCCTTGTCTTTTCTGGCCTCCCGTGCCTTCTCCCCTGGGTCCTCCATCCTGCCAGGACCATCTTTAGTTTCTCTGGGGCTCTTGTTCTTCTCTGCCTTTATCACATGGGCTGTGGGACAAAGTGTACTCCATTCTCCTGCTGGATTCTAAGGTCCCGAGGGTGCTCAACTTTGGGCCCTGAGGCCTGTGTGGGACTGGGCACAATTGGGACCGTAGCCAACATGGGGGTTGACCCTCAGGATGGGTCCTCTCTCATGCTCACCATTTGAAAGAGGTGCTATTGTCATCCCCATTTTATGGCAGCTCCAAGGTTATGTCAATATGCTTATAAATGGGGACCTCTATCCCTGTTTCCAGAGTCCAGAGTTTTACAGACCTGCGTTTGTCCAACAGGTGTGACTTTCCCGGGAGGGAGGCCTCTTCAGCCTGATCCACTGGTATCCCTTTCTTTCCATCATGGTCAAAATAGTGATTCTGAATTTAACAAGTACTGAAGTCCCCGGGGAGAGGTTAGAAATGCAGGTTTCCAAGCTCCATCTCCTAGACTTTCTGATTCAGTAGGTTGGGGGTGGCTCCCGGGAAGTCCCACTTTAAATAATCTCTCAGGAGCTTTCAGGGGGTCTAGGAATAAGAAGTAAGCCAGTTTTTCTACTTGTCTGCTGAGAATTCCTCTTCACCCCTGGGACTGGGGAATGCTTAGCATAAGTAAAGTCATTTCATCTCCCCGGTGATCCGGAGACATGGGTATTGACATCACCCTTTTTTACAGGTGAGGAAACAGGCTCAGAGGCATGTGCCAATGTCATATGGATTGTGAGTGGCAGAGTCTTGATTTATATCCAAACCTCTCTAGGTGCATGACCCACCCATCTTCCTCTAGAAGAAGAAAGGGCACAAAGAGCAATGGAAACGATGTGTCCAGGGGTGAAACCAGGGCTTGGGGGATGTTGTGGGGTCCTCTAGTGGCCAAGCTACCATTTCAGCAATAGGGGCAGCTTTGGGAGTCCTATACCCTCGGAGAGGGGGAGACTCATGGCATGCCCCTCTGGTGTGCTGTGACCTGGCATGGTCCTCTCAGATACTACCAGGAGAGCAGTGTCCCAGCCTCTTTGGCATGCTGCTTCCCACACAACAAAGGCTCTACTGTGCCCCAGAGCACTCTCCCTAAGGCCCCAGCCTAAAGCCTCTGAGTCAGACAACTGCTCTTTCCATGTGGAGCCATGCTCCTGGGCACTGGATGTGGCCAAACCAGGCCCCGGGGCAACAGAGGGAGGCGGGAGGTCCACTGGGAACAGAAGACACAGCCTGCCCCAGGGCACTTCGGTCCTGAATTGGAAGGTGCGGTATACGCCTGAGATATGATCAAGCCACAGTATATCCCAAAGGGAAAATTGATTAGATAGTTTGTCACCAGGTGCTTATTAACAAAGTACAACCAGGCTATTGGATGGCCAGGGAGGCTGGAGCAAGGGGCATCAAAATAGAGGCCAGGAGAGGATTCCAGAAAGAGGTGTTTAGCATTGAGTATTGATAGAGGAAGGAGGGGGCATAGACTGACTGATTGATTGATTGAACAAGTATTTACTGGATGCTTACCATGTACCAGGCCCTGTGCTGGGGTGTGATCACATAGATTCAAGAAACAGGTGGCAGATTGCCAACTCAGGGGGGAAGAAGATGCTGAGCAAGGAGATGGTGGAGTGTGGTAGTGCTTGTTGGTGAGGGTTTTGATGGGAGAGTGACACAGAGGTCCTGCAGCAGGCTGGGAGTGTAGGGCATTTGACGTGGCAGCAACGGGGAAGGCCAAGAGGAGGGAAATAGCGGGCGTGAGGACACAAGGCACAGGAGAGCCATGGAGATGCCTGAAGACCTCCAGAGTGACCTCGGCACTGGCTGCAGGCCGTGTGTGGGGCATGGGTCAGATGGCACTGATTTGAATCCTGGCTTGGCACTTCCTGCGACTTTCCCTTGTCTGAAGGCAGTATGTAGCCCCTGTGGGACAGCTGAACACAGAGGAGGCCTTCATTAAACAAGACTCCGCTGTCCACCCACCCTTCCCGTTCCCAGGGAACACAGCCACCTGAGGTTGTTTGAAAAGGTAGGCTTTATCAACTATTAGTCAGGAATGGTGAGGCCAACAGGTCAGGAGATAGATGAATGCTGTTGGCAAGAGGGTTTGTTACCCACTGTTCCCAAGAGGCTCCCCACACTCTTTGCAGGGCCACGCGAGAAGCACCGGGATCAGTGAGGCAGCAGAGGGAGCAAAGCCAGAGCAAGAGTCTCTATTGTGCTTTTCATGGGCAGGAGCGAGCAAGGTGGGGTAAACAGGCTGAAGATTGGCTACCTTGAATTTCAGGGGACCCAGGGCTGTCTTTATGTGTCTCATACCTGGTCCTGGAGTGACTGAGGCAGAGGCATATCGGCCCTGGTGTATAAGAGCTTTGGGAGAGCCTGATAAAGGAGGATAAAGGGGGTATGGCCTGGGGCTTGTCCATTGGCACAGGGCAGGTGGGCTCCATTAGGTGAATCGCTTGCAATCTCTAGGAACTAGCTAAACCTGGGTCAGCTCAGCAGGGCCCCAGATGCTGGAGCATAAAGAATACAGAAAATAAGAGGATATAGTTATTACAGTGTTAGAAGACCAGAAGGCAGGAGGCCGGGAACTTTGCCTCTGAGAGCAGCCCTGCAGGGACTGAGTTTTGGCCTGACACGGATATCTCATTCCATCTGGGGGTGAATACGATGCTCCCACTAGCTGGCTTCAAACTCCATAAATTACAGCTTTTTTTTTTTCTTTCAGTCTGTTTGGAAAAAGTGAAATGAACAAATGAAGGCAGGAGTGAAATTAAAAGATAATTGAAAGTCTATATCTGGCTTCTGTGACTGTGCATGCTCGCCGCCAATCTGGTCGCTCTGTGCCGGCAGGATAAATCGAGAACTCCTCGGTCGGCTCGGGGTGGATAAAATAGTCAGAGACAAATGCGTGACATGCAAACAAACAGGCCCATCTTCCAGTGATTAGCTTTGAATTCCATCGTGTGGGCACCTTCCCTGCTCTGCTCAGCGCAAGGGTCTGCATTTGCCAAAGTGGGGACTGATACCAGGTGGGTGTGGCAGGTTAAGGCCGAGTGGAGGGTCTGAGGCTGGCAGGAGGTGTGTATAGGCACCGTGGGAGGTGATGTGTGTACTGAATGGGGTGGAGATGTCAGAGAGGGAGACATGGAGGAATATGGCCTTTCTCATACACACGCAGACACAGGCTTGCATGTATCCATACGCATGAAGGCACACACGTGCTCACATGTGCACACACATGCACACAAATGCTTGCACATGTGCACACCCCACGAGCACATATGCACACACATACAAACAAATGCACATGTATGCATACACATACATGTGAGGGAAAGTGTAGACCTCTTATATCCGAAAGGTTCAGCAATAAATGGATCCTCATTTGACTGATGAGGAGATTAAGGCTTAGAGAGAGAAAGAGTCTAGCTGGGGCTAGGACACAGGGCATTGGTCAAAGGGGTTGAAGAGAAGGTAAAGGATAAATTCTTGCTCATCTAAAGGGTGCTCAGAAAGTTTTTGGTGGTGTGGTGGTAGTTCTTTACTCCGACTCAGGGGCCTTTCCTGGATAAACTCTCCCTGACATATGATGGGCTTTATTATGCTCAGATTCCCTGGCTGCATCCCCAGCTGATGTGCTCTGCCACGTCCACAGCAGTAGTAAAAATGCTGAACTATTTCCATTCTGGTTGGTGAATAGCCACTGTCCCAATACCATCAGCCTGGCTGCCATCCCCCAAGACTCATGACTTGAAGTTAATGCTAGTATTGCAAGGGTTCCCCATCCTGCACCACTCATCTGCAGCAGTGCCAGGCCTTATCAGGTGGTAAAATATTGACTATTCCCCTGGGCTCTGCCTCCCATCAGGCCCCTGTTCTGCCCTGGCTAGGGTTAGGCTGGCATAATAGTCACTGGGTTGAGGGTGCCACCTCAGTCAGGAATCTGAGACTACAGAGGGGAGGTCACACCAGGACCCTCGTGGACCCTCCATGGTGAATACTGCCTGCCAAGCCCCGTGAGCCAGCTCACCCACTCCAGGGCATCCCATCAAGCCTTCTGTTGCATGACCTCAACAAATAGCTGTCATGGTTGTTACCAGCACAGCCTGAGACTGAGCCCTTCTGATTCACACAATCTGTGCAGTTGGCATCATCCCCATTTTATAGATGAGGACACTGAGGCTGCCAGGAAGTGAGGTGTCTTGCACAAGGTCCTGCCACTTGTGCGTGGTATACAGGTGGGGCTCAAATCAGTCTTCTCTTTGACCTTGGACTCTGCACCTGTCCAGTCCACCCTGCTGTCTGCTGTCAAAGTCCACCTCCAGACAAACCCAAAGGAGGCCCACATTGCTCTCCAAGAAGACATGCCACTGTTGTTCTTTTGTATTTGGGGATGATGGGCAGAGGCCAAGGGCAGGCGATGCCAGAATTTTGGAGAGGGCAAGACATGCCGTAGCCACCAGAAAGGAGGGTCTGGCCCAGAAAGGGAGTTTCAAAGAGTTGGGAATGCCAAGGGCATGAAGAAATGTCCTGCTTATAATTTCCACCACACAGACCATTAGGAAATGGAATAATGGCCTGTGATACGTGTCTGTGAATTTGATGGGGAAATTGAATGTAAAACGATTCGTGGGTGCCGTTTGTGTTGGCAGAGCGCATCCCGAGTTTTTCTCTTGGGGTTGAATGCACTGAAGCAAAGGGACCATCCTGAGGTTTGAGGGTGTGGAATAAGCTGTTGCCTGCATGCAGAGACAGAGCTTTCACAGAGGGCTCAGAGCCAGTAGGACTAGGGACAGTAACGATAGCCGAGACCTACTGGGCACGCGCTCCGGGTCAGACCTTGTGTTCTGCTGAGGCTGCAGGCATAATTCCTTAATCTTCACACCATTCGATATATAAGGAAGCCGAGGCTCAGTTTCTTGACCAAGGCCAAGTCTGTTTTGCCCCTAAACCATTCTCCAGAAACCCTTGTTAACATGCAGGATCTCCGGCCCCACTCCAGCCTCAAAGAATCAGAATCCTCAAGTTAACAGATCCCTACTTGAAGCACCATAAACAAGTGAATCAGTACGCCGTCTGCCATAATCCCAAGAATCCATCAACTATGTGACCTTGAACATTGTAGAGAGAATGTGTTTTCTCCTACCCTAGGGCAGAGAGAGGCTCCACCTTTGTCCGCTTGACACCCGGGCTCCCTCAGTGACCTTAATAGATATTACTACTGATTCTGTGTGGATTCTGATTGTGAAAACCTCTGTGCCTCGGTTTCCTTTTCTCTCAAATAGGTGTGATAGCATCCTTCTATGGGGTCATTGTCAAAAAACATGTCAGGATGCCTAGGAGGGCACCTGGTTCAGGGGCATCGCAGGGATTGATAAGTGTTTAGAGAATAAATTGATGGATCATAATAGAACCTGTCATAGCTCAGGCTGGAGGAGTGCTCCAGAGGCAGTTTCTCATCTAAGGGAATTTTCAAAATCTTATTGCAGGCTTGGTTATCCCATTTTACAAGGAAGAAACCCAGGAAGGTTAAGTTATGGGTCCAAAGCCACATAGCTAGGAAATGGCAGATCAGTGTTCCAACCAGGCCCATTTCCATCTAAGGACCAAGTGGTCCCCCTGCTATTATTGCTCCCTCTTCCCTCTACAGTGTTCCTGGAAGTCGCCAGCCCTTCCAGGGTCTCATCCTGGAACTCACCGCTCCCCTCTGCCTTCTCTCACCTTGTCTGCAACCCCTGTTCCCGGGCTGCCACTTGCCAGCTGCAGGATGTCCCATGTCTCCCCGTGGCCTCTCCTATAAAATCTGAATGCTGTGGCCTGTTCTCCAAGGGCCCTTTGGTGCTCCAACCTCATTTGTCACTGTTCCCAAACACTCGTTCTGCTCCAGCCAAGCTCATCCGTTTACTGTCCCCTCGCCCCTGCTGTTGCACGCGCCATTTCTCCCACTCACAGTGTTCTTTCCCACATCTCTGCCATTCTGTTTGCATTTGCAAAACCCCAGATCAAAACTGGGCCTTCTCTACAGGGGCTGAAGCCAGGGCAGCAGTTCTTTACTCATTCTGAGTCCTAGGCCCTCTGAGATTCCCCTGAAAGTTATGGGTCCTCACTAGAAAAATGCACATGTGCATAATTTCACATGCAAATTCTAGAAGTCTCAGTGCCTTGGAATCCTGGTTAAGAAACCCCTAAGCTAGGGGAAGGTACATTCTGGGCTTTTGGAAGTATGTGTCAGATTGGCTTTGGAGATAGGAAATAGGCCAGCAGAGGTTAGTATGTTTTGAAGTGTGTGCTTTGAGTTTATTCCATGAAAATAAAAAAGGTTTCCTGGCCAGATAAGTTTAGAAAACATTGCCTTGTGATCTCGGAGGTCACTTTCTTCATTTGTAAAATGGGGCCAATAAAACCTGCTTCTGTATGAGTTGTCATGGTAACCGGATGAGTTAAGGGGCATTGAGGATCACCTTCTCTTTGGGCCCCCAATCCTGTGCTCTTTTCAAGAGATCACCAGGAGGCAGAGAAGCAGAGGGTCTTTCTTGCCCATGCCCAGTGGAGAGTGGGGTCCCTGAGGGGCTGGGAGCCTGGTGGGTGTGGCTGTAGTTTCCAGCTGCTTCCCTGAGCCAGTGCGGAGGGGCCGTGGAGAGAGCACGCACAGGCCTTGCTGCACAGGGAGCTCCTGCAGCCCTGAGTCTGCATCTGACTCTTTCTCCCAGACACTGGGGTGCCAGCCCCCGAGAGGCAGGGCAGGTTTGTGTTCCACAGCCCTGAGCCTTTAAACGAAGCTAACTCAGTACAGCCAGGGGCCTCACTGGCCCATTAGAGCTGCTTTGCCTGACTGCAAATCAATGCTATGGAAAAGAGATAGCTGTCCAGGTGCCAAAGGTGGAGAGCGTGGCCTCAGGCAAGCTGCAGAGAGCCAGAGGAAGGAAGGGGGGCTGCAGGGAAAGCAGCCTGGGGAAGCTGAGCCAGGGGCTGGAGGGGCTGCCCTGAGCCTAGTACTGGGGATGGAGAAAAATGGAGGACAAGCAGCTTCATTGAGCACCTACTGTGTGCCAGCCATGGGGCTAGGAACTCCACATTCTTTGTCATTTAATCCTCATACTGTGCTGTGGCAGAGATAAGGCTATGTGTTCCCCCAAATCCTGATTCAGTTTCCTCTTCCTGGGCACCCATGAAAACTACATTTCCCAGAACCCCTGCAGTGGTGGGGCGTTTGCTGGAGTGCGGTGTTAGGAAGGGCAAGCTAACTGCACCCAGTGGCTTCTGGGTTGAGGCAGTGAAGAACCAGGGTGCTGCCTCCTCCCCTCACTCCCTCTGCTGTGGTGACCACAGAGCCACGTGTCCCATGGGGATGAGGATCCCCCATCTCTCTAAGACTATGATGATGAATTGGTATTGGGTTAAGCCACAGAGATTTCAGGGTTTGCCGGTTGCAGAAGCCCTTGTCAATTTCCTGGGCTAATATAAAGTTCACTGGTAGAAGCATTGTTCTCACTTTGCAGAAGGGGAAACTGAAGTTCAAAGAAGCTCAAATGCAAACCAGCTAGCAGGCTCAGCCTCAGACCTACATGGATCCTCCCCTCTACCCATTTAGACCCACTCACGGTCTAGTAAGGGAGAACCACGTCAGAGCAAGTCATGATGAAACATGGGTGCACTGGGTGCTTTGGAAACAACGGGGAAGGAGCCAGGGCTTTGGGGGAGGGAGTTTCCCAGAGCTGAGTCTTGAGGCATTAGACAGGTGCATAAGGTAGAGAAAGGGCCGGTGCAGAAGGGCCCCCTGGTACAAAGACTTTGAGGCTGGAGCCCATAATTAAGAGCTCTATGTGCAGGGATGGTTCTGAGCGCCTGAAAACATAAAGGATGTTGACGTGGCCAGAATTAATCTCTAACCGGGTGGGAATGACTTGGAGACCAAATGAATTCAAGGACTTAAAGCGAGAAAGATTGGGGCAAGAACCAAGGAAGGACTTCTCTTGATAGGAACATTCCACATAATGCCAGGTGTGGGGCTGTCCCCATCAGCGGTCACCAAGAACTGGGAGGAAATGCAAGAAGTGACAGCTCAAGTCACCGGAGATGGGGGAGCCTCAACTGTGTTTCCTTGTCCACATCCGCCAGGTATGACTCCGTTATTTCTGTCCCGCCATGTCCCAGGATCACAATTCTTTTCCGTGTTCTGAGTTCTAATTTCCCAAGTTCTATAATTTAAAGACCACTCCAACCCTGTACTCTGGTCTCTGTGATGCGGGGTGGTGGGGCTGTTTGCTAAATGGCTTTGTCTTGCATTCCCCTAGTTGAACACTACTTATTTGATTCTCCATCTTTGGAGGTATTGTGTTTCCATTTCCATGCTGTCTGAGAGCCTGGGGGGACAGATGAAGCACAAAACTTTCAGGGCTGAGCCTCCCCTTCCACTGTTTCTAGGCAGCAGGCTTGCTTTTCCAGCAGTCAGAGCTATTCAGAGCTGGAAGGGACCTGGGAGGGCCTGCAGTCCAACTGTCTCATTCTACAGGGGAGAGCAGAGACTGCACAAAGGGAAGCGACCCCCCAAACTCATGTAAAGGGGGCAGACCGCCAGCACCACTGCGTTAAGCACCAAAGGGCAGCATGAGCCGTGTAGCCTTCGTCACAGCCCCTGTGCATGTAGGCTGCTGCCCCCACCCCACTGCTGTTTCACAAAAGGGAAGCTGAGGCACAAGAGAGAAGTGGCCCGGCTCACGTCTCTCAGCTCAGAGGTGGCAGAGCTGGGATCGCCATTCGCCAAACCCTGTGACTGCCCAGTAGGGGACACGGGATGGTTCGGAAACCTCCAGAGTCCTCATCTCCAGGCGGTGTCCGGGCAGATGGGAGGGACCGTTTCCTACCTGGTAAGGTGCCTGAGCGGAAGTCACCCTGAGGCAAAGGCAGGGCCCTGTCCACCCCCCACACTGCTAGCCACCTAAGGAGGTCCCTCCTGGGGGCCGCACTCCCCGTGAGTGGGTAACAGCTGGAGGGCAGGCTGTGCACGCAGAGTGTCTGGCTCATACACGGTCCTCGGCAGACATTTGCTGAGTAAATAAATGACTAAATCAGAACAAATTACAAGAGCAGTTTTGACAGGAGCAAATGAATACGGTCCAGATAGAGCCTTCACTTAAATTCTGAGGGACGATGAGCTGGTGTCTTCAGGGCAAAGAACCATCAAGGAGGCTGGAAGGTGCCGCGTGCAGGAGGGATGCGGCTTCGCAAAGAGATTGTGAGGAAGGGCATCCGGGGCGAGAGGACAGCTGTGCGAAGGCTCCGAGGTAGGAATGGCCAGCTGCACGACGATGGAGGTGAGTGATGGTGGCCGGGGCAGGGGATGGCGTCGGGTGACGGAAGTGGATGCAGGGGAGTGGGGCTAACTCTCTGAGCTCAGCAATCCATTATTTGTATAAGCTATTTTTAGGGCTACAGGGACAAGTCGATTGTTTGGAGTTAAGTGTCAGATAAGGCTTGGAAATAAAAGAAAAGAAAGAAAAACCCGTTCCTAGGATAGCTGAGTGATTGGAAGATTTGTAATCTCCAAAATACAGCGGTCAGTCATTTCCTTCGAATGTCAGGGTAGCCTGGGTTGGGGGCTGACATTGTTAAAAAGCAGTTGTGCATTCTTGGACAAGTGACTTCCGTTCTCTGGGTCTGTTTCCCACCTGTGATATGGGTGGGGAGTTGGAAATTTCACCCTGTAGTGCAATATCCTGAATGTCCATTCTACATTCATGCAGTGGAACCTGCAGACCACAGTGGGTGGAGATCTGAGCTTCTTCTGGTGCTGGAGGCCACGGTGGGGGTGTCCAGGCAGGGCCCCCATCTTCTGCTTCCTCTCTGGCTTGGCTTCTGCCCGTGCCATTCCTCAACGAGGCTGTCCTGGTCCTTCCAGCTGAACGACTCCACTTGGCCTTCAGGTCCAGCTCAAGCATTGGCTCCTTCATGCTCCACAGCTAATCTTTATTAACTGCAACAGTGAAAATCGCATTTATTTATTTTGCTTTCACCACGTGTCATGGACTGTGCTAAGCGCTCTTTTAATCCTGAACAACAATAGAAGTAGGTTCTATTATCATTCCGAGTTGGGCAAACTGAAAATCAAGGGGGATAAATGACATGGAGTGGGAAATAGCAGTTCGGGCGGTGGGGCTGGCACTCCGTGGTAGGAGGCCTGAAACCCAGGCTTAACCCAGGGCTCCCAGCCCGGGCACTGGGCCACTGCCTTCCCACTGCACAGTTAAAGTGGGGGCAGGAAGGTGGTGGCCCTGGGCAGCCCCAGACAGCCTCCTGGAACCGGTTTTTCTTGCTCTGGGTCTGAGCGGTAGGCAGCCCCTGTGCCACGTCTGCACACTGAGGACTTGGAAACTGCTCTTGCAGATCCTTCCAGGCACACAGTCTTCCTTGGTCTCCGTGGGCTGGGTGAGGGCAAAGAGAGGCCCCGCCAGCTGGTGTGTGACATCTGTGATCAACTACATAGAACGCATGTGGGGCAAGGCGATGGCACAGGATTGGGAGTCCAGAGAACTGGGCTGGAGGGCCGGCTTTCCTGGCAGTCTGCTGAATGGCTTTGGGTCAGTCCTTCTGTCCAACCTCAGTTTTCCCATCTGTGAAATGAGTGCGCTGGGTAGATCCTAAGCAGCTCAGACATAAAGAACAGTCAGCACAGCAGTGGCCAAGGTTCATGCTAACACTGCATGCATGACGACAGGGAGAGGTGTGTATCTGTGGGTAGGTGAGTATGTAGGTGCAGGGTGGGGAGGACCTGGGACCTTTCTCAGGTCAGATGGGTTCACCCATGAACGAGGTGGGTGGGGAAGGGCCTCAGGTGGACAGTCAGGAGACCAAGTCCTCATCCTGGCTACAGCACTGACTTGCTGTGTGTTCCTGAGAATGTTACACCCCTCTCTGGGCACATGGATCCTCATCTATAAGAGTCTTGAGCCAAATAACCCCTAGAGGCCCTATGACTCTGAGCCTGATGTTGCAAAGAGCTGTTTGGATGCTAGTGGAGTGGCAGGTGATTGGTGAGGTGAGCACCGTCCTAGCGTCAGGGGGATCCCAGGTATTACCCCGGCTCTGCTTCTTACTGGCCATGTGACCCTGGGTGGCCCCTTTGCTGGTCCCCAGGGTCTACTTGTCCTTCTGGCCCAGTGGGCCCAGTGCTGTGAGCCCATGACACTTGTAGGGGCCCATGAAATGTTTTAATTTCTTTGTAAAATCAGAAATTAAATAAAGGAATATAATCCATCCTGGTTATACTCATGTTTATACCGATACAGTCATCAAAGCTACTTTTAAATCTTTTTTTAATGACAGAAGACAAAAGTGCCCCGTCCCCGACAGTCATATGTGGCCCGGCACTGGCAGGACCTCTTCCTCAGGGAGGAGTGTGATGTCCCTGACTTCCCAGAATCACTGGGAGGAAGGAACGAAGTCGCTGTGCGTAAAAGCGCCTGGCAAACAGTGGTGGGTCTCGGTGAGAGGGGTGGTAGCAGAGTAAAGGCCCCCAGATGCCCACATCCTTATCCCTGGAACTTGGGACCCATGAGGTTACATGGCAAAGGGGCATTAAGTCTGCAGGTGAAATGAAGTTTGCTGATCAGCTGACTTTGAAATAATAGAGAGGCAACCCTGGGTAGGCCATGTGATCACAAGGTCCTTATAAGTGGGCGAGGCAGGTAGAAGAGTCAGCATCCGAGTGATGCTAAGTGAGAAAGACGGGACTGGCCGTTGTGGGCTCTGAACATGCAGGATGGGGCCCCCAGCCAAGGAGTGTGGCCGGCCTCCAAAATCTAGAAAAATGCCGGGAAACAGATGCTCCTCTAGAGCATGCAGAAAGGAAGAGAGCAAAGCCAACACCTTGACGTTAGCCCAGGCAGAGCCGTGTCTGACTTCTGATCTCCAGGACAATGTCATACATTTGTCCTATTTAAAGCCACTTTGTCTTCAGTAATTTGGGACAGCAGCCACAGGAAACTCATAGGAGGCACAGAGAAATAGCAAATGTGGAGTGACTTGGGCCCCACCTGAGGCCTCAGCCTCTCTGTGATCAGCCCCCACCTTGCAAAGGTATCCCCTTCTTGCATGGCACCCCATCTGGGGAGGAGCAGCCTCCCGGCCTGGCACAAAAGGTCATGCAGGGTCTGGGGGTCAAGGGAGGCACAAGGCAAAGCTGCTCGCATTTGTTTTCTCCTATTTTAGTCTGTCCCTTTGTTTTACGCTCATTTTATCTAGAGAAGCAGAGACTCAACTTGGCAATGCCAGCTCCTGTTTCCATATCACTCCCCAAACCCTGTTCCCCACATGCACCCCTACCTCCTGCCCCATTCAGCAGAAAAGGTGTATTCCCCTCAAGACGGCTGCTTAGATTCTGAAACCCAGCTGCAGGGCATCGTCCGCACCACCTGGGCCTGTAAATAAGCCTCCAGGAGGACGATGTGATCTGCTTTCCCGGGATTCCCCAAGAGTACTTCTCCTGCCCTCTTGGCCCATTCCAAACCCCTGCCAGAGAACAGGCTTATCACTGCTGGCGTCCCTGGAGGCCCCGCCACCCCATCAGGCCTCCCCCTCAAGGCTGTGTGTTCCCCATGGGCCCTGCCCGTGGCTCAGGCGCAGAGAATGATGAGAAGCTGACAGCTCTGCGGGAGCGATGCAAGGACAGTGGTGCCCTCCTGTCCCTCCCCAAGCTCTGTGCCGTTCAGTGTGGTAACCCCCATACCCACCTGCAGCCCCTCAAGGTTGAAGAATTTCTCTTTCATTCTTGGATAAGCTACTTGATGCCCCCTGTGCCTCTCTTTTCCCCTCCATAAAATGGGACTCATTACAGCACGGATCTCCTGAGAATTCTATGCATTAATACCTTAGAAGCGTGCCAGCCATGGGGAACACCTGGAAGGGCTAGTTAGTCAAAGTTATTGTTCAGCTATTCATGTCTTGGACATTACACTTTCTCTAGGAGCCCCTGGCAAAAGGTCTCCAGGCTGGGGCGTAGAAATGATTAAGACATGACTCTGCCCTCAGGAGGCTCACAGTTTAGTGGGAAAAAAGTCACAATACCATCCTGTAGGGCACACCCAGTGGTATGGCTGTGCTGTGGGAGTGTGAGGAGAAGGCACAAGTCTGCCCCAGCCAGGAGGGTGGAGGAGGGCTTGTGTTCAAGGCCTTGAAGGCTGTGAAGTATTTCCAACAGATGGAAAGGAGGAAGGGCATTCTAGGAAGAGGGAACAGAATGAACAAGGTATGGAGGCATGGACACATGTGGGCACAGGAACGTATTTGAGGGGGTAGCAGTTGTCCTATTTACATGTGAGTGGCGGCGTGGCTGGTGAACCTGCTAGAAAGATAGGTCAGTTTTAATTCAGTGAGCATACTGATGAGTTCCCGTGCTGACCATTTTGCTAAACACTGGGGATCCAGAGATGAAGACACAGTCTCTGCTTGTGGGGATCACACAAGTAGCAGACTTTCATCCACCTGCTCAATAAATGTGTACTGAGCACTACGTCCTGGTCATCAGGAATGCTGCATGAGCAAAACAGACCTCAGCCCAGCCTTTGTGGAGCTCATAGTCCAGAGGGAAACAGAACTTCATCAGGTGTTTATACACCCAAGGGGAGTGCCAACTGGGATGCATGGCATCAAGAGAGGGGAGAAGTAGGAGGAAGGCCCCTGGTATAGGAGTTTTGTGTTCAGTCTCTGGGGCTAGAGGGCTGGGGTTCAAATCCTGGCCTTCCCACTTGAGGTGTCTTATTCTTACACGGTTTCTGACTTAAAGGAATGTGCAAAAGGCCCTGAGGCGGGAGTATAGCTTGTGCAGACAGGAAAGCCAGAGGGACTGGAGGCTAGAAAGAAGTATTTCTTTCTTTCTAGCTAAATAAAAGCTGAGGATAGGATGCAAGGCCAAGCAAACTTTAAATAGGTCATGATGATCTTTAAAGCAGAAGGATGGATGAAAGGAGACATTAACACAAGCTGAGACTTATTCTCTCTGATTTGCATGGAGGTGGAGGGAGTTTTTGTCAGAATCAACTTAAAAAAGAGTTCATCAGTATAACGCCAATATGATCTTGTGCTTACTATATGTGCTAGGAAGCAATCCAAATATTTAATTCTCTCGAGAATCCCTGTGCTAGGTATTTTTATGGTCAACAGTCTACAGATGAAGAATTGAGGCTTATGGAATTCAGCTTCTTGCCCAATGGTACACAGCTCATAAATGGTCAAGCTAGGATTCGAACCTAGGCAGTCTGGTTCTGGGACCCTCACTCTCAGCCACCAAGCCTAGAGAGACCCCAGGCAAAGGTGACAGCCTGGGAAAGATTCACGGCACTCCCAACCATGTAGATGGTACATTTCCCGTGGTGAGCCACCATGCAACAAGCCTCAGGAAGTGACCCTCTGGGACCCCCAAAGCCCCATTGTTAGGGTCTTGGGAATACTGCAGCCCTTGAAGAGGACCCAGAGAGCATCTCCCACTGTGTGAAAGCCGTTCTGAACATCCGAGCACCACTAACGGAGAAGTACACTGTGCTTGTGGTGATAAGAGTGTGGCTGTGTTAGCCTGCATTCCTGACCCCGTGCTGGGCTCAGTGTGAGGTGAAGAAGCAGCAGAGGAAAGGAGCCAAAGGATGTTGTGTGCGCTTTTGTGCCTGTGCGTATGCATGTGCACGTGCATATATGTGTCAGTGTGTGCATGTGTGCATGCCTGCATGTGTCTGTGTGTGCATGTGTGCAGGCACAGGCTGGGAGGATATTGGAAGGCCTCAGCCAGAGTAGGGAGCATCACCATAATTCAGTCAACACTTGCCCAGCCTTGCAGGGAAACAGGCCCCATTGAGCTCAGCTTAATGACTAGAAGCCCAGGCCTTGGAGTCGGCCCCACATCCTGGATTCAGCACTTACAGGATGGGCTACTTTGGGTATCACTTTGCTCCTCTTAATTTGGTCTTTTCATCAAAAACACAGGGGAGCAGTAGTTACCTCATGGGGAAGCCCTGAGCATCCAGCAAGAGGGCCTGGCACATTGTATATGGCATGGACATTGTTCTACAAGAAGTGAATTCATCTGTGGGTGTGGAGCAGAAGAGTGGCGCCATCTGACCTTTGGGTTCTATTGTGCTTTGTGTTATCACGGTAGGTTGCAGCCAGACCTAGGAGAATACATGCTTGATCGGAGAAATGGGGGTCACCTTGATACTTCCTGTTTCTGTATATTCCAGATCTAATACAACTCAGCGAGTCCTGTCGTCTCTCTCTCCCAGATGCCCCACGCTGACCACTTTTCATCTTCCACCAAGTCCAAGCTTTCCCCTGAGTGATCTTTATGAAATGAGGTCATGCAGATTTCCATCAGTCCTGGGTTCACAGCTCTCCAAAGGGTCCCATTTCACTTGGAGTAAAATCCGTGCTTTTCCACAATCTCCATTCATTATCTGGCCCACCTGCTTCTCCAGGCCCATGTTTCTCCCAAGCTATTCCTCGCTTCTTCCATTCCAGCCACTGCAGCTTTCTTGGTTTCCCTCCAATGCCCCCAACTTGCTCCTGACTCAGGAACCCCAGAACCACCCTTGCCTGTGTTGGGGAGTGCTCTGTCCCCAGAAACTTGCATGGTTCCCTCCTTCACTTCACTTTGCCTTTCCCTCAACCCACATTTGCCTCCTCCTCAGGGGACTCTTCCCTGATAACCTATGGCAGAGATGGTTTGATATCCTCCAATATCTTCTGCCTCCTAAACTCGAGGTGAGAAAACACCTGAGTTTTGGCTGGACACCTGGCTGCGTACCAGAGTAAAGATTCTATTTCCTAGTCCTCCGTGCAGGTAAGTGTAGCCATGTGACTAAGTGCTAGCTGATGGGATGGGCGAACAAGGTGTGCAAGCAACGTCTGTATTTCCTGAAGGGAGGGTGTGTGCCCCTCCTCTCTTCCTCCTCCTGCAGCATGCAGTGGGCACATAGATGGCAGGGAGGAGGGCTATGCTCTAGGGAAGGCAGGGCCATGATGCAGAAGGGGTCTGGATGCCATCAAACCAGCCCTGATGGGTGATGAGTGAGAGGGAGGAGACTTTTATTTTGTTTAAGCCACATTATGTTGGACCATGGGTACATTCAGACAAACCTGTGTTCTGACTAATGGCCACCTTGTCCCTTCCCCTTGCTGTATTTTTCACTTGTCACTCCTTAACATTATATTCTACATTTATGTCATTATTTGTTTATCGTCTGCTTCCTTCTCTAGAATGTGCGCTCCATGAGGGCAGGGACTGGCCCATTTGTCTTGCCCCTGCTGTCCCCCCACAGCCCCAGCAACTGTGCTCAGCACAAAGCAGGGATCAATAAATACTTCGGAGTAAATGGAAGATGAGCCCCTCCTATGCATGGATGCTTTGTTTGCATTATTGCAACTGATGTGCTCCATGGTCCTTCAGAAATGTTATCACCACTTCTCCGTAACAGAAAAGACTGGAACAGAGGGCGTGGAAGGCACTTGTTGGGAATCCCAGATCCTGAAAGTGGCAGAGCCAAGATTTAAACTTGGATCTGTTTTCCCACCAAATGAGCAACTCTCTCCTCCCCAAAACAATTACAAGAAAGTAGCTTTAATAGAAAAAAAAAACTCTTACAACTCAACAGCAAGAAGACAAATAACCCAATTAAAAATGGGCAAAGGTTTTAATAGGTATTTCAGTGAAGAAGATATACAAATGGGCAGTAAGCATATGAAAAGGTGCCCAGCATCGTTAGTCATTAGAGAAAGGCAAATTAAAACCACAGTGAGGTACTCTTCACAACCAGTAGATGGGTTAGACTAATAATGAAAAAAAACAGACAACACCAAGTGTTGGTGAGGATGTGGAGAGATCAGAAGCGTCATACACAGCTGGCAGGAATGGACAATGGTGCAGCCACTTTGGAAAATAATTTGGCAGTTTCTTAAAAGTTAAGCATAACAGTATCACATGACCTAGAAAGTCCAATCTTAGGAATCTACCCATGAGAAAGGAAAAATTAAGTCACTCAAAAACTTGGATGTGAACATTAACAGCAGCATCATTATTCATAATAGCCCCAAACTAGAAACAACTCAAATGTCCATCAAGTAGTTAATGGATAAATGAAATGTGCTGGACCCACATGAAGGCATCCTGTTTGTCAATAAAAAGGAACAAAGGGCAGATGCATACTGCAGTGTGGACCTAAAAGCACAATATAAGTGCAGGAAGCTAGATACAAAAGACCATATGGTGTATGATTCCATTTATATGAAATGTCCCCAAAAGGAGAATCTATAGAGAGAGACTTAGATTAGTGGTTGCCTGGGGCTGGTAGTGGAAATGGGGAGTGACTGCTGATGGGCACGAGGTTTCCTTTTAGAGGGATGGAAATGTTCTAAAATTAGGTTGCGGCGATTGTCGAACAACTCTGCGGAATTTACTAAAAGTCTGCATTGTATGCTTAAAATGGGTGAATTTCATGAAATGCCAATTATACTTCAATGATGTTAAACGAGATATCTTTCTGGCCCATAGCATATCTTCAAAGGGAAATCATTACAATATTCTTGGATACAGTACCCAGCCCTCTGGCAGGGAGGTGACAGAGAGGAATGTTGACAGCCCAATCTTAGGATTGAGTCCCCACTCTGTCGCTTGCTTTTGGCAGGTCACATAAGCTGTCCTAGCCTCAATGTCCTCATCTGTAAAATGGGGGCAGTAACACCTATCTCCTAGGCAACTCTGGGGAATTAAAAGGGGGTGTAACAGTTTTAGCAGGTACTCAGCAGAGACACGCTCTCACTATACACTCTGGTGTCTTCTAGAGGAGCCACCGCTAAGCCTTGGCCTTGCTGGTGAGCTATTATCTCTGGGAGAGAAGTGAGATTAACTAATTCATCCAACATCTCTTTGAGCACCCGCCCTATGCCAGATCGTGCCTGGGGCACAGGAATGTGAAGATAAACAAGACCAAGCCCGTGCCTCCAGGAGCTCAGGGTCTGGGGGTGGTGACTGTCCTTTCCAAGGCGCTTATACCACTGAGGATGCAGGGGGGAATTGAGGGAGAGGGCTCCGGCCCCGTCAGGAAAGAGAGCAGTGAGGTTAGGGAAGCTTCTAGAAGGGGGCAATGCTGTGTGGAACTCCAGAGGACCCTCAGGAGTTTGAGAGGTAGACAAGGGAGTGGGCATCCCGGACTGGGGCAGGAGCTGGCACAAGCCCAGTTTAGCCCACTTTACCTCTTGGACAAGGTCGTGACAGCGCCAGAGTGAATCTCAGACGCTCGGGTTGAAAGGAACCCTTCAAGGTCATCTTTTCCGTTCACCCTGCATGAGCGGCCAGACTCCAAAGGCTTTCAGCAAAGGAAGCAGCTGCTCCCTAACTCCATGTCCCTTTGGAGATGAAGCTGTGGACAGCAGCACCCCTTGACTTGCACCAAGAGCTGCGACCAAGTTTCGGGAGCCCAGGGGTCTTGGGAAAGCACTCATGATGCAAAGACTGGATCCGTGTTGTGGAGAAAAAATGGAGCAAGGGATATGCTGCTCATCTATCTCAGGCACGAGGCCTCTGCAGCAGATGCGTGTCCTGATCTGGTGGTGGGGAGCCCCCCACCCCAGAAATATCCTCAGGAGGTAGAAAAGGAGAAGTGTTAGCATCTACTGAACCCCTGCTCCAGGCATCTCCTTTGTGCCAAAGATTTTGTCAAGTAGATTAGGTAAGTCCTCTGGGAAGTGGGAATTCTCATCTCCATTTGACCCATGGGCACCCTGGTGCTCCGAGACTGTAAGTGATTTGCCTGAGGTCACACAGCTAGAAAGGTATAGGAAAAGAGTCAAGTTCAGCTCTGCCTTACCTACAGGGCTTGCAGTTTCCCATTCCATGCCCGGCTTGTCCTGACCACATTCAACATCTAACAGCTTGATCTTTGATGGGCTGTGCATCTGGCACCTGTGGAAATCCCACATTCACATTCTTTCAAAGGGATAATTTTCTCATCATAATTTGTTACCTTTAAAATATGAAATTAAATACAAGAACAATTGAAATTGCGACATAAAATCAACATAAAACTAAACACAACCCAAAAGAAAAGGGTGCTGACGCGTTGGAAAACCCCTACCACGTTTGTCCTAGGCCACGGCACTCTTGATTTTGAACAGTTGATGCATCTTGTATATACCATATTGTGCCTCATTTTTTTCTTCTCAAGATTGTACCATAAACATGTCCTTTGCTACTTCAAGTTCCCTGTAAGCATTTGGCAGCATGATCTTCATCAGTCTGAGTGAGTTTATTTAACCAATCTGCTGTTCTTGGATATTTAAAATGTTTCCTTTTTTTTTTTAATACAGCATTTTAAACAGCCCCTGATAAGTAAGGTGGATGTAGCAGCTTCCTCTGAGTTTATAATGATACACGGCAACACATCTGCCTCATGCCAAACAGCCCTCAGATGGAGAAGGGAAAGGCAGAAGAGAGAGCCAAGCACAGGCTGGGTGCTTCCTCGCCCTCTTCCCATTGAGTTCTCTCAACAATGATGGGAGGGAGACACTTCTCTTCCCATTTTACAGTGGGAAAACCAAGCTTAGGAGGTTGATGGGCTACATCATAGTCTTACCCAGAATGCTCAGATCTGCCTGACTCCCAGGTCCATTTCCTCTCTCTGCCCCTTGCACTCCCTTCTGAGTGTGGCCAGGGGACCACAGCTCTACTTAACGAGGTGACTGCTGTCTTCTCCCTCAAATGGTGACATAAAAACGCTGCTGCTCTGTAGGGGGCATTTGACTGGAAAACTCAACTGCTAACAGCAGTGGTTCCCAGCATTTTGTCTGGGGGAGACTCAAATTCCCAAGGGAAAAATATTTCCATGGGTGTTTGCTCTTATTCTAATGCCCCTCCCATTTGCACCCTTCCAGAAGGTACCTCTAGGTTTAACCTCGAACTGACTCTAATTCATTATATATATTTTAGCAAAGCAATTAGTTTGCCTTCTGTTCATAGCCAATGGCCTGGGGAAGCCTCCTAGTGGATGTGTGGCAATACCCAGGTTGAGAACAACTGGTTCAGAACACAGACGAGAACCGGGAAGGACATTACAAGATATCTTGGAGCTGCCACAAATAGCGCTTGAAAATCCCTCATTAAAATTCCTGCGTCTGGATCCAAGGAGAGACCCTCTGGGGACTGGTTTTCCTCTCCTTCCTGGGCATACAGTTGACTACATTTCCCAGCCACCCTTGCAGTCAGGCAGGGTCATCTGACTTGAATGTGAGCAGATGTACCATATGTCACCTCTAGGCCAAGGCATTTAAAAGTAGGTGTGAATTCTCCACATTGGCTCTTGCCCTACCATGGAGGCCACATGTGGGGACAGCTGCATCAGAAAGTGGTGGCACCTCCATCAGCCTGGGTCGATGAGTGACTCTGGAGCAAAGCTAACTGCGAATGTGCATTAGACATATAACATCAGAGAGAAATAAACCTTTGCTGTGTTTGGTCCCTTAGAATCCGGGGATATTTGTTACTGCAGCATAACAGACCATTCTTGACTCAGGAAGTCCCTAGCACAGCGCCTGGCCCTTAGCAGATGCTCGTGCTTTTTCCTTGTCCTCTCCCTTAGTGGCTCAGGTAGGCATAAGCCACATGGCAGCACAGGAGGGGTAGGCAGAGTGGAAAAAGATTTCACTGACCTGGAAAAATCCTTTTGCCCTACGACAGTCTTCTGCAAATCTCAAGGGCTGTGCATTCTTGAGTTCTCAGTTAAGCAAGAAGAAAGTGTTCTTGGTTAATAAACACTTACAGATCATTTGAAGGAAACATCTTGAGAGGGTTCTATGGAGGTGATTGTCTAAATTGTCCTCTCAGAAATACTCCTTCCTAACTTCTCTTATAGAGTTAAGTCAACTCTTTGATCACTTAGTCCACTGCCTGCTGAAGGTGGTATCCCAAGAACTATATAGAATCAAAGGCTTTGGATCCCAGATAGTCAGTGTTGAGTGTTTGCTTAAGAGATTATTCCTAGGGATTGGAAATAGTGTTTGGGATGGTTAAGTTTTATGTGTCAACATGGCTAGGCTGTCATGCCCAATTGTTTGGTCAAACACTAGTCTAGATATTGCTGTGAAGGTATCTTATAGATGTAATTGCCATCTACAGTCAGTTATCTTCAAGTACAAGAGATACCCTCAAACATGGTTTAATTGTAGATGGGCATCACCCAATTGGTTGAAAGCAAGAGCAAACACTGAAGTTTCTTGGAGAAGTAATTCTGCCTCAAGACTGTAACACATAAACCCGGCATGAGTTTCCAGCCTGCTGGCCTGCCCTATAAATTTCACATTTGCCAGCCCTCACAACTACATGGGCCAATTCCTTAAAATAAATCTCTCTGTGAATCTATATCTATGCATCCATATGTATATGTATATCTATACACATATCTGTATATTATTGGTTCCATTTCTATGGAGACCCTGACTGATACACAGTTAATCTCTCATGCCAGTTTGTAGTAATGGCTGCCTTGAAGGCTGTGTAGAGAGGGATTCTGAGGCCACAGCTAAGCTGATTGAGTAAGAATAAGGTGAATGCTAGAGTAGAGAATGTTTTTCGTCTTGTAAATTGTTGGATCTCCAGTGTCTAGGGTACCACCTACTACACAGGCGATACCCTCTGATACATTTATTGAATGAATGAATGATCTTTTACCAAGATCGGCTGTGAGCACAACGGCAGAAGCTCCAAGAGGATTTTGCGGAGCAAAGGTCACACAGCTAATGAACGGGTGACATGTTCAAGTGTTAAATACACATTTCTGCCTTTCTCGCCCCAAACTCTCATTATCCTGTTTGACTAGGGATTTGAAGAGGAACAGAAAGTTATCAGGAGAGCAGAATCATCTGCTGGAAAAAGAGGCTCCATTCCTTATTTGCCAAGAATGACTTTGAAGACAGACTCTAGGGCTCCGCAGAGACAGAATTTACTGCTCATGCCTCTGTGCACAAAACCCTCTGCACTCCTGGAAGCCTTCCCTGGCTGCACTCTGCAGGCCAGTTTCACACCTTGATCTGCTGCAGGTGTCCTCCTAGGAGGACAGTGCAGAGTGGCAGCGAGGGGCTCCCCACTGAAAGCCACGATGCACATGTCCCTCACACATGTCAGGTTTTGCCCAGGCCTAGGAGCTGGGTCAGGCAAGTCCAAATGGTCCCTCTGGGAGAGCTGTCAAGTGGGGACTTAATGGGTTGTAGTAATGGGAAGGAGGCAGGGGATTGTCATGGGGCTGGATAGTACCAAGGGCCTACTTTGGAGCCTGGCATGCAGTAGGGCTCCAATGGAAGTTTGTTGGATGACTAAAGGAAATGTTCAAGGCAGATGGAGATGAGACTCCAGAGGAGGCAGAGATGCCCAATGTCAACCGAGAGTCGGCACGGTCCCTGCTTTCCATCATAGTCTGGGTCATTGGGGTTGCTGTGTTCATTCCAAACCTCACCAAGCTGGCCTAAGCAGCCCAGTTATTTTAATTTCCAAAGAATAGGGCTGGCTTCCTTACTAGCAGATGGCTCCTGGCTCCTCTGTTTCTGTGTCCGTGCTACATCACAGGCCTGTGGGAAGGGCTGTATCCCACCATAGTCCAGGGCCCAACATGGGTTCAAATCCTGGCTCTGGAGGACCTGGGCTTCTCAGTAAGCCTTAGTGTCTGCATCAGTAGAAGGAGGATGAGAACCATAATACCTGCTTTAGAAGTTTGTTTAAGGATTTGGTGAGTTAATATATGTAAAGCTCAGCAACAGAGGCTGGTATACAGCAAGTACTCTACTAACATTAGCTGTCATTATGGTGGTGGGGTGATTATCACCCATTTTTCAGAGAACACAGAGGCTCAGAGGTTAAGTGACAGAAGCCAGATGAGCCTGTTAATAGCAGATGAAACTTTGCCTCCCTCCTTCTCCTACCCAGGAGGGAATATTCCCATTGGCATTGAGGGAGGTGTGACGGGAGTTTCCCCTCCTTTCAGGAGTACTAAGAATTCTGCCTTTGACAGGGTTCTGAGAAGTTCTCCCAGGTATGTGAGAAGTAATTCTGATTGTTTTTTTGGGGAAGAGCTGGTCCTGTGTGTGTGTGTGTGTGTGTGTGTGTGTGTGTGTACACATGTGTGATGGTGATGGTGGGGAGGAGCTGTTGTTTGTTTCTCTGAAGACAGGGCTGCTTAGCCAGAGGGGCTCCAAAGGCAGACAGCAGGACAGGGACCAAGCTGACCTGAGGACCGCCATATGCCTTTCCAGGGTCTGGATCTGGGGTTGCTGCACCCCCTGGGTCCCAGGATCCCACCAGGACCTGGCTCTTTGCACTGGTCGATTTAAAACCTGAAACAGTTCCTTGCAACCATTAGATGCATCCTGGGGTGTCTGCCTCCCACCAAGTGTGTGCACAGGGCAGGTAAACTCATTTCAATATTAGTTGAAGTAAAAGAGGATTAAGCAGTGATATCTGTGATGGGGGAAAAATAAGTTCATTGAATGCATTAAAAAGCCAAATAGAAATGACTTCTGAATCCTCCACTGGTTTTGAATTGTCTTTGCCTGGATTCCCATCTGCCTGCATGGATTATCTATATCTGCATGAATGCTGTGCATTGTTCCTGGAAGGACTGGGGTAGTGGGAATATGATGCTAGGCTCGGCTTCCCTGCCAGGGCAGGGCTTGGCTGGGTGGGAAGAGGTCAGCCCCTATTGGCAAGCTGGAATGTGCCTGACTGGTTTGGATGGTGGGAGGGAAATCAGGATCCTTTGATGAAGCTCCAGGTGCAGCAGCAGAAGGGATTGATTGGGAGGGAGAAGGCATCTGTTCTGAAAGGCAGGCTGGGGAGAAGAAAAAGTGCTAATCAGGTCATGAATGCTAAACTCCAGGCTGGTGTTCACCATGGGGCAAGGAGGTGGGGAAGGCAGGGGAGGGAAAGGATGAATTGCTCAGAGCAGACTAAAACCCTTGCCACCACTGTGGGGAATCCACTGGTGGCCCAGTGACTCCGTTGGTACTTATTTATTTTTCTGCTGCTCACACATTCTCTTTCTCATAAGTGTCTATTCATTTGTGACACTGTGGCAGGCAGTGCATTAGGCACTGAAGATACAAGAGTAAACGAGAGAGATGTTGTCATCTCTGCTCTCAGGGATGACAGAGTAAATAGTTACTTCAGTATTATAGATGACGGGTTCTTACCTGAAACATGATACTTGGGGGAGCCACAGGGCAAAGCAAGTCAATCTGACCTGAGAGAGAGAGTCAGGAAGGATTTCTGGAAGTGGTGATGTTTAAACTCAGACCTAAAGGATGCTATGGATAGTAACAATCTTAACAGCAGATTTTCCATGAGCACTTACTATGTGCTAAACAGCATTCTAAGCACTCTATGTACATCTTCTCATTTCATTTCCAAAATAATTCTATTGCCACCTTTGCTTCTCAGGCAAGAAAACTGACATAGAGGGAGGTAACCCACCATGGTTACAGACTAAGAAGTGAGGGATGCTGAAGGAGGGGTGAAGGTTGGGAAGAGAGGGAGGCGATGCCGGGATATGGTGCTTCTGCAAAATCATGGAGGTGAGAGGGAGCTGGGCTGGAGCAGAGAGTGCAAGAAGGAGCGTGGTGAGCAAAGAGACTAGGGCAGGTCCTGATGGTCCCTACCTTGAAGGGGTGACAGTCTGGGAGAGGCAGGGAGAGGAGGAGGTAAGTCCAAGAGATGAATGCCACTTAAGAAGACAGCAGCCTAGGAACACGGAGGTAGGACATCCCAAGGTCTGAGCTGATGTGAATGTCCCTAGAGCCCAGGCCCCCTGAGAAGGGGAGGACTCAGAGACCCTGAGAATATGATGGAGAATCCCACGCTCCAAGCAGGTGCATGCTGGGGGATGGCTCAGTCAGGGCTCCCAGTGGTATTGTGTCATTAGAGGGGTCCTGCCAATTCTCTGTGTCCTAAAGAGTGAAGAGCACTAGACATGCTCCTGTGCTGGGACTAAGCAGACCCCAGGAGGGTTTGGAGCCTGCACTAAAAACCCTGGAGTCTGAGAGGTCTGGGTTCAAAGCCAGGTTTCCCCATAGGGGGCTTCTAGGATCTTGGGCATATAACCCCACCTCTCTGGGCAGATGCTCCCCCGTCTGTAACGTGGGGATGGTGATGCTGTAGTAGATCTTGTTGTCTGCCTTCTCAGCACCCATTACCTGTTCTTCCTTCCTCAGGACATTCTTATTTTGTTCAAGTATTCATCCCTCCCTCATGAAGCCCATTTCTATAGGGGAAGCAGACCCTATCCCCAGGGTTAGGCATGGGTGATCCTCCTAAGAGCCATGAGATATGGTCATGGTTTCCAGTGACTGGTTAGAAGTCCAGGCTTAGGCCAACCAGCACATGGCATTCTAATGAGTAGCCCAGGCAGATTGAAGGAAACATCTCATTTGGGGAGGGAGGGTGGTAGAGTCTCTCTCTTTCTCTCCTACTGGGTGGGAACAAGGAAGCCTCTTGCTCCCACTGCTGTGAGCACCCATCTCCTGCCTATGAAAGAAACCAGTCTGAAGAGAAATCCCAAACTTAGTGAAGGTCTGGGCTGAGACACCTACAGAGAAATTGAGCCAGAGCCCTGATCATACAGTATGTGGAGCCCATGAAATCTCTGGCCCCTGTTATGTGAAAACAGAAAAGTCCACATTGTTTAAGCCAGGCCAAGTCTGATTTCTGTCACTGTAGCCAAATGCATGCAAAAGCATTTTCATTTGTGTTTTCACTCATTCGGTCAACAAGTATTTATTGAACATCTATTAAGAACTGGATAGCGCACCAAGCAGCATTCAGTGAGGAAAAGGGTTCCCACTTGAACTGAGCTTACTCTCTGGTTGGGAGAGGCAGATTAGAAACGAATAATGAGATAGGAAAATACGAGTAACCAGGAATATGAAGACCACAAGACAAGGTGAGTCCGACAGACCTGGCAGGGGGGACCATCACCGTTCAGAGAGAATTATCAGAAAAGGGTGTTAGTGGAAGCAAGGTTCAAGCTGAAAGTTGAATGAGAAGGAGCTGGCAGGAAAGCCTTGGAGGCCATACTGAGGAGTTTGGATTTTTATTCTGGGAACATGGGAAGGCATTGGAATTTTTGAGCAGAGGAATGGCATGCTCTGAGTTGCATTTGTTGTAAGAAATCCCCATAGCTTCTATGGGGAGAATAGACTCTACCTATAGGGAACACTGGAGGCAGGGGGACCAGTCAGGAGGTTATTATTGCAGTAACAGAGCTGCAGAGGAGACAAGAGGTGGACAGAATACCCAGGATGCATTTGGAGGGGCAAAGAACGCATTTCCAGGTGGATCGAATGGAGGAGGTAGGAAAAGAGATGAACCGAGTCCTGGGGGTTTTGGCCTGAGCAGAGGGGTGGAGGTGAGGGCAGCCATACAAGAAACTGGTCTGCTGTGAATATACAAAGGGGACAGCTCTGTGTGAAAAGGCGGAAATGATTAGGCTCTGCAGGCTTTCAGTCTATCGGAGAATTCTGGCTGTGTCTGTTCAGGTGCTTTTGAGCTCCACCTCTGAGGTGGGTTCTGCAGGAGCCAGACCGTTGGGTTTTTGTGATGAGGGATGAGAAGAAAGAAAGGAGAAGGACCAGCCATTCAGGGGGAAGGACTCGAATTCCTGAAATACCAGGAATCCTCCAGGGGGTGAGGGTGGTAGGAGTTAAGAATGGCTGTTGTGGTCTATGAGTGCTGTTGATAGAGAAACACAAAAAAAGGACTTGAGCTATTTTGAAATTACTTTCTGGTTCCTTTGGCCATGATATGGCCATGAGGCTGGACCATAGAGGCAGCTGTTTTATTGGGGTTACATGCATAAGCCAGCAAGTGCTTTCCAACCCTGAAATGGGGAGACGCACGGAGCAAACTCCCGTGGAGCCCACACCTCTCTCCCCTTGGAGGTGGGGGGAGGTCTGGGCTGACAGCTCTGAAGGAGATTCCATCCTGTTCTGCAAAGCCCTGACTTCCCCCACTCCCTGGGCCCTGGGAAAATGTTGGGACACGCCCCTCCTCACCACACACACAAAGCAAGCCTGACTTCACCAAATATATTAAGAGATTGTCACCAGGAGACAATTTTTTTTCCCGTGGGTTAAGATGAGGACCCCAGACCAACAATGAGGGTAGGAGGGACGAGGACTGCAGGCTTGTGTGTATTTAATGGGCAGGGCTGGGAGTAAACTGAGGCAAATGAGGCATCTGGAGTCTAAAATTTAAATAGGCAGCCCTTCCAAAGGGCCCTAACTTGGGAGTGAGTGCTTCCCTAAGTTTTGCATGGTGTCTGCGTGCCCCACCCTAGTCCCAGCCCTGTTAATGGGAGAAGGGAGGCCCAAAGAAATAGGCTTGTGCCATGGCTCTACTTGTTTCTCTCCACTGGACCTGGGGATGGCCTGCGTCTCTGAGAACCTTAGTTCGTTCATTGGCAGAATTGGGGTGCGGATGGACCTCACAGGGTCCTTGCAATAGGTGCTGTCAATATTGGCTCCTTTCTTCACTTCGTGGGGGGCCCAGGCAGTTATGCAGAGAAATGTAAGGTTGGAGTTATTCCCCCATTAGAAATTGGGGAAACAGGCACAGAGACATTAATTCACTGGCCTTGGTGTGCACAGCCTGAGAATGGCACAGCAGGGCTTTGCATCCACACTCTTAGCAACTATCTTGTGAAACTTCTCTTACTGAGGCAGAGATATGGAGAGCTGAGTCTGAGGGGTTATGCTAGGCAGAAGGAGGCTTTGGAGGTGGTGAGGGAGGGGTCCCCTAGCAAGAGATCTATGATATTACAGGTGCCCTCTGATCAGGCCACCACTTCCCTAAGGCAGGCTGGGACATTTTGTTTTAAATTTAGGTTTCGTTATTGTTCAGGGATGGTGACGCCAATGGAGGTGGCTGCTATTGGAAGGAGAGCAGTGACTCAGAGCCCCCCAGAGGAGGGGCGCACACCCTGCAGGGCCACGTGAGGAAGCGCCAAGGTTAATCGGGAGACAGATGGGGCAAGGGGAAAGTTGGGCAAGAGCCTTTGCTGTGGATTTCAGGGGAAGGAATGAGCGAGGCCAGAAGCAGGCTAAGCAGGTTTAGGACTGGCTAGTTTGGATAATTTCAGGGGGCTCTGGAGTGTAGGAATGCCCCTGGTGGTCTGGTATCTGGCCCTGGGTGACTAGAGCAGGGGTGAAATGTGGCTGGTAGGTATGGGCTCTGGACCAGCTGGTTTGCTTAGAAAAGTCACTCTTGAAAAAGGGAGTTGTTTCCTATCTCTAGGAATCAGCTGGCCCTGGGGGGACCTGTTGCTCCCCGGCCAGCAAGGCCCCCAAGTGTCAAAGCATCAAGAAAATAAGAAAACTAGAGAAAGTAATAAACTATAGTTAGTGCATGCTTCTGAGCTGGGAAGCACTGGCTGTCTGGAGAGTTTGAGAAGGATGACAGTATGCTCTAGAAACACCCGTCTAGGCACTCAGAGTTCCCAAGCATCGGTGAGGCTGAGCGCCACACGGAGCGGGGCAGGCATTCAGCACCAGCAGAGGCAGCCAAGGAAACAGGGCACAGAGGCTCCCAGGCTGCGGGGTCCGGCCAGTCGCAGCGCTGCCACCCCCTCACAGGGTGACCCTGGCTATCAGCTTCCTAACCCTCAAATCCAGGTCAGTGTTGCGGTCATGGTTCGGGAGTCCAGACCAGACTGCTGGATTCAATTTTTAACTCTGCCACTTAATGGGTGACCTTGAGTGAGTTATTAAATCTTTCTGTGCCTCATCCGTAAAATGGAGATAACTTTAGTATCACCCTCATAGGTAGCTGTAATGATCACGTCAGTTAACGCATATAAGGCATTTGATATATACGTGGGATATAAGCCCACAGCAGCCACACACATACTTTGGTGATTGTCATTATTAGCTGAGCAAACGGCTATCCCCGTGAATTGAATATTCACGGTTGCACCACCTGTTGGGGGCTGGTGAGAATTAAATTTGGCAACATTCAACCAGGCACAGAGCAAGCATTCAGTATGTGGTAACTAAGTTTGTTGTTATCACACTTACAGTGATTGTTGCCATGGCAATAATGAAAGTGGTCTTTGTTCCTCTGTCACTCACAGAGGAAGATGAAAGGCTCAGTGGGCAGTGCACCCCAGAATAGCCCAGGGAATGACACCTCCCTTTCCCTCCAGCAGGGCCCACTGCGCAGAGAGTTCTCTTCCCCCCTCACCCCACCTCACCCTCTGAGAGGGCGGGGAGGCCGAAGGGCAGGCCGTGAGCATGTGCCCAGGGACGGAGGCCTTAACACATAGCCTTTCTCTTTGGTTCCCTTCTCTTCCCTTTTCATTCTCTCTTTTCAGTTGTTTTTAGTTTATCTGTTTGCAAAGCTCCCCTTTCATTCTCTCTTTTCAGTTGTTTTTAGTTTATTTGTTTGCAAAGCTTATATATTTTCAATTTAAAAAATCTGAACAATTCAAAAAGGCCTAAGAAAAAAGAATTCCCTGGAGTCCCATCACCCCGAAAAAGTGATCACCATTCCAACCCTTCTCCTTTGCCTACACACACGCACACACACACACACACACACAAGTGTACAGAAATTGAACCAAGTTAAACACTCTATTTTGCCATTTGCTTTGATTCAGCGTCAGTGAGCATATGCATGCATCACCCCTGTTAATGACACTGCAGGGTTTCTTGGCTGTGCTGATTTCATCCATCTGTGATTGATAAACATGAGGGTGTTTCCACTTATTTCTTCTGTAAACAATGTTCATGAAATATTTTGCACATACAGTTTTGCCCACAGTTGGTTTGGCACTGATTCTTAGGAGTAGGAATCCTGAGTCAGTTTGACCTATTCATTCATTCATTCATTCATTCATTCAGGGTGTGCTGAGCACCTGGGACAAGCAAAGCACTATCTGAGGCTCCCGAGTCCCAGCGGCAAAGAAAGCAGGCCAAGGTGCTAACAGGTAACAGACAATAAGCAAAGCAAATTATCTGTAACATTTGGACATACATTGTCAGACTTGTACTCCAGAAAGTTGGTGCCAATTTATAGGTCTACCAACAGCAAGAAAGGATGCCACTCTGCCCTGAATTCATACTAGACAGTGCTAATTTCCCCCCATAAATCTGAGAGCTAAAAAAATAAGAAACCCTTGCCAACTGTGTGAATACTAACAGTTACTGAGCACATATATGTCAACCACAAGCCATTTTTAAAGCTATCATGTACTGATAGCTGACTACATAGAGGCGCTGGTCTATCTATGGTAGGTACTATTATTATCCCTACCGGACAGATGAAAAAACTGAGGTACAGGATTATGTGGCCAGACAGTGTTGGACAGGGATTTGAACCCAAGGCTCAGAGTTTAAAGTTGAAACCACTTCATAAAGTACCTCTCACCACACTGTGTGGGACCGAAAGCTTTCCATATGGTGACTGGGCATTCAGAATGTCCACCTGGCCAGGGAATGGAGAGAATTTAGGGAAGATGCAGGAGAAAACACACAGCCCAGCTCCTGGCACATCAGAGTCTCAAACATGTTCTTTAGAAAACAATAAAAGAAAGCAAAACACTCTGTAAACAACGGTCTCTTTGCCAACAGAAGGGATTACTATTCAGCAAGTGGAGGGAGGAGACTTAGAGTCCTTCCTGGGGTGGTGTGGATGTCGCCCACGTTTGGCCCTTGTTTAGCCCAGTGAGCTGAGGCTGGGCTGGATTGCGGGAAGGCGGCTCACGAAGAGTCAGGTGGGCCAGGGTGGGTGTCAGCCTCCCAAAGAGGAAATGCCTCTGCTGGGCAGCCAGAGCAGGCTCTGGGTGAAGACCTCAACCTCCAGGATTTTGGAGTCAGGGTGGCACTAGGGCTGAGGCACTTCTGCATCCACAGGCTGGCCGTGGACACGTAGCTGCTCCAGGGGTGGGGTCCATGACCTCCCCACAACAGAGCTGCTGAGACAGTGGGCTCAGAGTGGGGACTGGGGCTGGGAGTGGTCACTGCTCCATTACTTACAAGCACCAGGGAGATGACAGTGAACAGAGGCAGGGCCCCTGCCTGCAGGCACTGACTTCCCAGTGGCCTGCAGGAAGAGCCTCTGCCTGCCCTGAGGACGATGAGTTGGACTGGGGAGACTAGACTAGGCAGAGGGAGTGAGGGTCTGGACCCTGGGGACAGGGGGAGTGGAGAGATGAGGCTGGAGTGAGAGTTTCAAGGGCGTAGAACCACCTGGAGTTAGAATGGAGAAGGGGTGAAGTTTCCCTTCTTCACACTCAGGCTCCCGGCTTGGGTACTGGGGGAAGATGCGGTTGATGCTGGCACGGACGTCAGCGGGTGTAAGGGAGATCATGAGAGATGTGTAGTTCGGAGAATCCCCAGGGCTGTTGCCTGGATGTGGGCAGTGAGCAAGAGAAAGGCCCCTGCAATGACTCTGGGCTGCTGGCCTTGCTGACTGGGTGGAGACATGCCTTTTTTACTGAGACAGGATGTGGGGAGGTGGAGCAGGGAGGAGCTGTTGGGTGGAAGGCGTCTGGGACCCAGAGCTCCTGCATTTGGCTTCTCCCTGCAGCCTGAGCTTCCCCGCAGAGCAGTTAGACTCTATACATGCAGACTCAGTCCGGAGCCAGTGACCCCACCCAGAGGCAGAGCTGCTTCTCCGTGGCTTATCTGGCTTAGAGAGCCACCAGGCATCACTTTCCACTGTATTCGATTAGTTGAGGTAGTTACAAAACTGCCCAGACTCAAGGGGTGGGGTGGGGACACACAGACCCTGCCTCTTGACAGGCTGAATGCCAAGGAATTGGCAATCAAGTTTTGTAACCCCACGAGCACTTACCGCATTGGGTTATTGCGGACATTACATTAATTAGCTAATACATCGAAAGCACATGGAGCGGAGCCTGGCATCAAATGAGAGCTCAGTAAATGCTGCCATTAGGATGAATGCCGTTGTTATTGTTAGATACCCCTAGAATCCGCTAGTCTACACAGAGGAGGAAACAGGCTTAAAGTCAAGTGCTGGGTGAGGAATCTCTCCCGCTTCCTTTAGCTTGAAGGTCCCAACGCCCAGTGGTTCCCCTTCAAATCCCTCCCCAGTTTGTTCCTGCCCTTGATCTTTTCTCCCTTTCCCCTACTCCCAGTCCTGAGGCAGAGGTGCTCTGGGCACCGTCCCTGGCTGACACGCTCAATTCCAGGGGAGCCCACAGTCCTGCAGCCTTGTTGCTACTAATTCAGCGTCAATAAAACCCAGCCATTATTAGCAACTCGTCAAGCAGGTGGATGGGGCCACTCCAATTCCGGCAAATGAGCCTTCCTCCCCGTGGCTGTTCTTGGAGGTGGACCATCATTTATCCTGAGCCTCCCGGGCCTCTGGGAGGAAGGTGCACCGGGACCCCGACCTGTACCTGGGGCTTCCATGGGGTTGGAAGGACTCCCCCCCGGCAGACTGGGCAGAGCTGATTCCCATGTTGGCTCCCAGCTGGAGAAGCCGGGCTCCTGGCAGTGGCCACCAGCAGGGACCACGGGTCCCTGTTACTCACTTATGAGGGAGCCTGGACTTTGTATCTGAGTCTCAGCTCTACAGTTTACGAGCTGGGTAACCCTGGGCAGGTTCTTATCCCCTCTAAACCTCGATTTCCCCATCTGTGAAAGGGAGAGGACAATCGCTGCCTGGGGTGCTTACTAAGAACACTGATTCCTCTTCCCCACCTTGTGCTGAATGAATCAGCCTCCTGATATCCTGAGGATGAGGCCCAGGGCCTGGTCAGTGAGCGGGTGGGCAAATGATCAACTCCCTAACCTAAGCCTTGGTCTCCTCTGGGTGCCAGGGGGTGTGTTTAACAGTACCTACCATGGGTTGTGTAAAAATTATTTTAAAAATGTGAAAGTTCATAGCCCGGTGCCAGGCACCCAGTAAGCACTCTGCACGTGTTGCCTGTATCTATTACCAGCATTAGGAGGCATCTGGGTGGGTTCCAGGAAGGAAGGGAACTTGCAAGGCATCCCAAGATATGAGGCTGGGGAAGCCCTAGAAAGCCAGAGGGCAGGTGCCCCTGGGAGAAGGGGGCTGTTTCTTCCTGTAAATCTAGATTCAGTTCATTTGGGAATTTGAATATCCGCTGTTGGTTAGCTACACGATCAGGGCAGGTCCCCTCTTCTCTTGGGACCACACCTTATTTGTGCAGCCATAGGCTGACCTCACAGTGGCTCCATCTTCTCAAATCTTAAGCAGGACTAATTCTTCCACAGGATCCCACCCTCCCCCGAGCCCAGTCCTGAGACCTGGCTGAGGCCTCTGCTGTCCACCCACCCCTTCACGCAGAGCAGGGTGATGACAATTGGGGCGGGTGATGCCTCCAGTGTGAACCCCAGCCCTGCGACTCCTTAAGCTGTGTGCCTCTCTGAGCCTTGGTCTCGGTCACCACCAAGATCAAATGCAGATAATCATTCCTGGCCTTCCAGCAACTCAGACTATCGCGGGCCCACCCCCCAGTGGCTCCAGATTCGCTTAGCAAACAGTCAAGTCCCTTAGGATGAGGTTACGTCGCAGGGACCCATGGAGTAGATGGGCGAGATGAGGAATCTCATAGCAGAGGTGTCTTGCCAGTGGGTTTCAGCCCCGGGCAAGTTCACTATGGATTCAATGTGACCAAGGAAATTGACAGCAAAACGTTCTTGGGGTGAAAGGGTTATACCCAACTTTATTTCCAGGGTGGCAGGTCAGTCACTAAAACACCATTCACTCAGAGAGAGTCTGCATGCAGCAAGCCAGTCTCTACCTCTGGGGCCCTCTGTCTGCACAGCCGTCCTCTGGGCCTCTGTCCTCTGTGCTGCCACCACTCCAGCCTCTGCTCTGCTCTGCTCTCCTCCAGCCTTGCAGCCATGCCACTGTGTCACGCCCAGAGCACTGGGCAGAGCTCTTTATAGACAGTCAACATCCATGCACTGCCCACAGGTGTGCAGTGAGCTAGTCAACCAGGGCCAGGTGAGAATCCTGGCCACAGGAACTCTCATTTTATCCACAAGAGGCCTCTCAGCAAGCTGACCATGAGCGGAAGAGTCCCCACCCCTCTGCACAGCAGCTCCTCGCGTCTCCTTTGCCCCGAGGAACTGCAACCCCGTGGAAGCCCCTGTCGGTGAAATCAGTGAGGCTGGCTCTGCTGGCCCTCTCCCAGGGTCTCCACACACAGCACCCCCAGGAATCATTAACTGGGCCGGTGCAGTCCAGCAGAGCTGGGGGTGACCTCCCAAGAGACTGATTAGAGGGAAGGAAGAAAGAGAGAACCCTGAACAGTGGCTGGAGAGGCCAATGAGCAGTGGGGACACCACCATCCCTGAGCCCCGTGCCACCTGAGAGGAGCCCATGCCAAGCCCAGTGCCCTCGCTCTAGCAAGTGTCCCATGCGAATGTGAACATTCTATAGGGTAACCAGCTTGTCCCGGTTTGCCTGGGGCCGTCCTGGTTTTAAAACTGAGCATCCTGTGTCCCAGGCAAGCAGGAATGGTTGTCATCGTAATATCAGAGCACTTTGGTTAAAAGCATGACTCAGAAGCCAGACTCCCTGGGTTTGAGTCCCAGCTCTGCCCCTTGCCAACTGTGTGCTTTGGGCAAGTTATTTACATTTTCTGTGCTTCAGGTCATTATCTGAAGTTGGGGTGACATATCCCACCTCGAGGAGATACTGTTTGTTTGGCTAGGTCATGCAAGTAGAGCATTTAGGAGGGGGTCTGGCGTCCAGCAGCTGCTATGAAATGTCAGCCATTGTCATCTCTCAGGTTCCCTCTCCCAGGGGGAGGTGATGCACCTGGGAACTCCCTCCCCCTGCCCAGCATTTGCGGGGCCCAGGCCCTGCTGCAGGGGCCCAGGGAGGAGGATGCCCTGGTCCTGCCCTCAGCAGGGAGCAGAGAGCTGTGTGAGAATAATGACCACAGCTCACAATCAATACTTGCCAGGTCGGGTATAAAAACAAAGGCTTGTTCATTGAATCATTCACTGACAACAGGTGAATTTTATGGCATGTAAATTATACCTCAATAAAGCTCTGAAAATAAAACCAAACCAGAACGAATAAACAAAGGCTCTGGTGGCCTTTCAGAACAGGAAGCACTCCTGGCTCTGGGAAGAGGTGGCATTTGAACTGGATCTCCAGGAATGGGGGACTTTGAACATCGGAGATGATTGGAGGCAGGAACACAGCAGAAGGGGCTGGCTGTGTGGGCTGATACCCACATTCTGCTCCTCTCAAGCTGTGTGGCCTTGGGCAACCAATTTCTCTTATCTGTCAAATAGAAAGGGTCTGTGGGGAGTGCCCAGAACAGTCCCATAGAGCACCGGACACAAAGGCAGCAGTTTTTCAGGGACAGGGTAGACAGAACGGTCTGTGCAGAAGGTCTTTTGTTCAGTCAACAAACTTTCAGGCTGTGTGCCTGAGCATGCCTCACGGAGCTTACATTCTAATGGACACTCAGCAAAGAGGACCAAACGGAGAAGTGCAAGCATTTGGGATGGGCTGGGGCCCAGGGCTGTTTGGGGGAGTAAAGGGAATAATGTGGCAGAGAAGCTGAGCCTTAGTGGAAGGCCCTGCAAACCTTGCTAAATAGCTGCGTGTCTCTGTTTGCACTGGGGAAGCAGTGAAGAGTGTGGAGTAGAGCAGGATTTGGGAATCAGCTCAAGGCAGACTCCCTTCCTTCCTCCCTCCTTCCTTCCTGAAGTGTTTCTGTTATAGTCCTGGGGCACGAGATGCTGTCTGTCTTCATGATGCTCACTCCTGACGGGGGAGGCAGACATTAATCAAATAATTCCTCAAAGAAATGTGAAATCTGTGAAATTGCAACTCTGATTAGCCCTAAGAGGAGAGAGGTCTGGTGCCTCAAGAATTCCTAAGAGTAGCCGAGGATCAGAGAAACTCCCAGCAGACATAACCACTGGGCAAGATCTGAAGGATGGACATGAGCTACAGAGCCAAGGAGGCCAGGGAAAGGAGACCAGGTAGTGGGCACAGCACGCACAAAGGCTCTGTGGCAGGGCAGTCACAGTGAACAGGAAAGCCTGGAGGGCAGGGTGCATGACAGGAGATGGGGTTGGAGGAGTCCGGTGATTTGGGCTCTTGGAGGCCACATCTGGGGTTTTGCTTTCCTCCTGAGAGTCCCAGGACATCTTGGAGGATTTAGCAGGTGGATGATGTGATCAGATGTGCGTTTATGAAGATCATTAATGCGGTGGGGAGAACAGAGTGGGGGTGTGGAGAGGCAGAGTAGAAGCAAGACATCTTAGCTTGGGATTACTCAAAAGCAGAGTGGAGACAAGAACCTGGGAGCAGGTAGTTTATCTGGGAGGATCTCTGGGAGCAGGAGCAGCAGACCAGAGAGAACAAGAGAGGATTGTTAAGAAGATGCTGCTCCAGGAAACAAGGCTCCACTCTGCTGGGACCTCCTGAGAACTGAACACAAGGATGAGAGGCAAGAGACCAGAAGTATCTGTTACCTGTGAGGGGGCTATGACATCACCCAAGTGAGAGAAGAAGGGGGTATGGGCTAGGGCAGTGGCCATGAAGGGGGAAACTGGGTGGACCCCCACAATGCTCAGGAGTTAAGTCAACAGGTCTTGATGATGGATTTGGTTGAAGGCAGTGCCCTTCATTGAGAAAGAGAGTCCTGGGTGGGGGACCGGGTATGAAGGTGTGGAGGGTGGGGACGGTTGGGAGGTTGTGATGAGTTGGAGGTGCCTTTGAGATAGGTGTCAGAGAAAGTGTTGGGAAAGCAGTTAAATATATGGATGGGGAGCTCCAGGGAGAGGTCCAAAGCCATAAATGTGTGAGTCATCGGAGTCTAGGTGGTAATTGGAGCCATAGGTGAGCATGAGATCACCTGGAGAGAGAAGGCCATTCTGGACGAGGAAGGAGCCTCCCAAGGGGGAAGAGAGTGGGTCGAATCCCGAGCACTCCCACCCTCACGCCCACCTGCAGGCCCCTCCCTCCCCGACTACCCCTGCCTGCGTCTCCGAAGGGAGTGACATTTCAGCACTTGTGATTCTAATTGAATTTAATTGTCTCCTCCAAGTCGTGCTAAAACCTTTTCAAAGTCCCCTGAAATTAGGGAACATTGATAACTCCACTCCTAGGGGGTTTTAATCGGTGTCCTCCCTGAGAATGGTGATTAATTTTTTACAAGCTAATCATATCTCTTAGGCGGGCTGTCAGCAGAGGACCTGTCATCTCTCATCAATAATGAAGCGATCCCATCTCCCGCTTCCCCTGCAGCCTCCTGCATAATTCACCAGGAGGACTTCAAACAAAGAAGCTGGGGCTGAGCCTTTTAATCCGTGTCCTTTGTAATTATCCACAGGTGCTGGGATGGGTGGGCGGGGCGGAGGGAAGGGCAGAGGCATAAAAGCTGATTGATGAGCACACATCTGGCCCCTCTTTTCAGCGAGCTCCTACGGGCCTGCCTCCTCCGTCTTCTCCACACAGCTTGCCTGCCTCCTCTGATGACCTCAGTTGTTCCTCTCTCATGGTTCCCTGCCCTGCAACATCCCCTCCTTTCTTCTTGTCTGTGACACAGCTTCACATCCAGGCTCTGCCCTTTGGCCACACAGCCAAAGTCCCTTGAGAGGCTATGGGTCCCATTTGATAGATGAGTAAACTGAGGCCCGAAGAGGGGAAGCAACTTGCTCAAAGTCACAGACAGGTCAGTGGCAGTCAGAGAGAGACTTACAATTTGGGGTCCTCAGACCTGTGCTCTGTCCCCCAAGCCATAGGCCAAGTGAGTGGCTGGGCCATCCCATCCCTACCCTGATAGTGAGTCTACACTTGGAGGCTAAAGAGAAATCTGTTATTTTCTTCACCATCTACCTGCGCTCAGACGTCTCCTTATGCACAGCTGGCCCTGACTTCTGTCACCCTTATGATCCTTCTCAGAGGCCAAAGGTCAAAAGTAAACAGTAGCCCGAGATAAAGGAGCTGAGAGGAAGTGAGGAGTTACAGAAACAGAAGCAAACAGAATCGGAAACCACTGGCCCTTTCTCTTCTTTGATGTCATCGAACGGGACTGTGCCCACTTAGATTCCTGAAACAAGGGGGAGGCCTGCTGCCTGAAGATCCCCCATGGGAACATGATTTCTTGCATCTAAGCCTTGAGCAAATGCTCCCTGAGGGCCAGGAGCTAAGATGTCATCCAGAGAAAAGAAGAGACTTCTGGAACCCCCCTTAGCAGGCTGGCTGGAAATGCAAGTCCAGTCCACTTCCTGGGAAGTGCACCTCTCTTCTGGGAAGGAAGACCCTTCCTCGGGATGGATCCCTCTGTAGTCACAGCTCAGGCAACTGAGCGGGTCCCACGCTCCCCAGTTCCCTTTCGGTGAACCCCAAACCTGGGCCTCTGGCCTGACCTTGTGCCAAAGCCATGGCCAGGCCTGCTCCCTGGGGCCCCGACTCAACCTGTCAGAGAACTTGATCCATCACTCTTCTTGCCTTTCACCCCCCTGTTCCTTTGTCCCATTTCTGAGTCATCACTATGGGGACCAGTGGTCCAGGTTTGCTCAAGACAAGAGTTTATTTTAAAACTGGGACAGTCAGAAGCAAACAGGATGAGTTGGTCATCCTAGCAGTCTTTTCTTCCAGGAGCCCAGCCTGGGAACCAGCATTACAGAGAAGCCGTGCTGGGGGTGCGGGAGGGACAGCACCCTCCCTGGGCTTGTAGCCCAGTGGCGCCTCCCTGGCCTGGTGTCCTTGAGTATGGTCCCTAATGCCGTGAGCCACAGTTGACTCATCTGAAATGTAAGTGATAGCAATAAAAAAACAAGATTGCTCGGAGGAAGGAGTGAGATTGTGTGTGAAGCTGACCCAGTGCCGCACCTGGCACAGAGCAAGAGCTCAGTAAATAGTCACTCTCTTGACCAATGTCCCTGATGCCGTTTCACTGCCTATCACACTGTTGCCAAATCCTGCCAAATTCATCAGTGCTTCCTCCACCTGTAAAACAGTCCTGGTTTTCCCATCTTGGAATTCAGGGCCTTTGCCTGGCACCTTCCCATGGCCCCCAGCCACGATTTTTTACAAAGCTAATCATATCCTTTGCACCTTCCCAAGGCCCCCTTCTATAGATGCCACCCAGGGTCAGCCTCTAAGGACAACGGCCCTTGCCCTGACACTCCCTGGCACTCTCAAGCTGTCCCTCCTCACGACTCTCTCCCCTGCCCACCCCTCAAAGCCCATTATAAGGGCTACCTTTTCCAATATTTCGCCCCTAGGGCAGGAATTCTGAGTTCCCTTGAGCCGCCCCCCATCAGCAGTCTGTGCCTATCTTAGGGCACCTGGCACTTTCTGAGCATAGAGTAATCAATAATAACTATTGTTGATATTTGTTAAGTTCTTGCTATGCACCAGGCACTGTTCCTGGTTCTTTGACTTACATTCACTCCAATATCTTGAGATGCAAGACTCTAGGAGGTACAAGTGACTATTACACCCATTTTAGATCCAGAAGCAGAAGCGCAGAGAGGTCAAGTCATTTGTCAAAAGTCACACAGGAGCAAGTGGCAGAGCCTGATGAAGTGGTTAGGAGTGTGGATTTGGGAATCAGACAGACCCAAGTTCAAATCTTGACATTGGTACCTTCTTGGCCAGTGACCTCCACAGGCCTTTCATCTCCCTGAGTCTCAATTTCCCTCCTTAAAAATGAGGACCCTAAAACCTACCTCATAGGGTCTTGGGAGGATGCAGTGCTTTATTCTCTGCCTGACACATAGTAGGAGCCCAAGAACATGGTCCCGATTGCTATTAGCTTGACTTGAATGAAAGGTTCTTACTTGCTTTCAACTCAGTGACTATTTCCAGGCTCTTTGTTCAGAGAACCCAGGTGATGCCACTCAACACAGAGCCAGCCTTCCTAAGGCTAGGGATTGAGTCCTGGCTCCGGATGTCCCGGCTGTGTGTGTGTGTGACCTTGACAAGCTCATGCTGCCTTGGGCCAGAGGTTAACATCTGCACACCCACCCAGGCCAGGAGGGACAACGAAGGATGAGGGAAAGTGGGCCATCAACTTGCCCTCCATCACTGTGGGCCTGTCCCCTGTCCTCCCCCAGCCTCTCCAGTGGGCGCCTTGCAGCCACCCTCAGATTAAACAGGGCCTGAGATGGCCCAGCCTATGGGGAGCAACTGGAGGCTGGTGACTTTAATGCTTTCAGCTCTGTGGTTCCGGGCTTGACGCTGCATTTGCATTTAAATGGAGGTTTGGAAGTCTGTAAATCTCCATTTCCCAACTGCGGAGGCCTAATGGTTGTTTAATCATGTTTAGATGAACCCCCTGGAGCACTGGGGGTTGGTGCATCTTAAATCCCTGCACAGAGACAAAGATCAAATGAGAGGTGTTCAGGCAGGGCTCTTTCCTCACCGCCTGGCCTGCTGGGCCAGTGCTGCCTGGGGAGATTTGGTGTCCACCCACCTGGGCAGGCCCCTTCCAAGAAGGCCTCTGAGATTGAGCAGAAGCTGTCACCCAAAACACTGCAAAGAGGAGAAGAGAAGCTGTGACTGAGACGTGGCCTCAGGGAGACATGGATTGGAAGGCTGACCTGCACCGGATTAACTGTGGCAGTGGGCAGGGCACTCAGCTGTTCTGGGCATCTCCACCCATACGCAGAATCTGAGGAGAGTATACTTCCAAGTCCTGTATGGAAAGTAGCTGGCCCGCAGTAGAGGCTTTTCAAACAGTAGTCAATATAACTCTGAATTGCTCTTAAACTTGAAAAAGATTGGCCTGTGGGGACCCCCCCTTTAAGGTGAGTTACTGGGGGAGCTTATGCAAAATGCCACCTCCCCACCCTCTGAATTCTGATTCAACCCCAGGAGTTTTGAGAAAGGGAACTTTACCTCTAGGTAAGAGTTAATGACATGAACTTGGCCCCTTAGCATCCTCTGTGTACTGTCTTTGCCACGGGCACCAGCTGCAAAGACTTGTCCTACTATGTGTGCATTAACTCAGGTGGCACCTTGCAGCCAGCGTCAGGGGCTCTGTTCTATGTGCTCAAAATAGTAATGGCTGATGTGGCCCCTGATGAGTATAAAGCCTCGTACCATTAACATAACATGGCCATGGCCACTATCTAGTGAGGTCTTATGAGAACCCCATGATACATATATCATTATCTACTCTTTATGGATAAAGATACAGGCTCAGAGAGGGAGAGATGCTTCCTCTAGGTCACACAGCTGGGGAGTGGAGCTCAAACCCTGATGGCTTACCCAGCCTCCAGGGCTGCTTCCTGGGGCCTGGGCCCCCTTACACAGGAGCTCCCCATGAAGGTACTTTCTGGAATGTCTGGATTGGAAACACACCTTGCACCTCCACTCCTTAGAGCCGATTAATTCTAATTTTGAGGAGGAAGGAGGGATTTTCATCTCCTGATTGCTTCTGTCTTTGAAGGTTTTCCCCCCAAGAGCCCTTCTGAAAACTTGGGCAGGGTAACCACTGGAGTGGGGTGACCCACTGGCCTAAGGATGCTCAACCCCCGTCCACCCTGAACCACATCCAGAGACTTCAGAGGCACTTGGTCAGTCCTGGGCATTTCCCGGTCTGTGCTAGTAGCTGTGACAGGAGCAAGATACCCCTGACCTGGCTGGATCCCAGGCTTTGGGACAGGGCTGGTGACCTTTCCAAGGTGGCATTTTCAGCCTTCCTTTGTCCCCTCGAATTCCAAGCTGGGCCTGCCAGCAGCAACCAGGTCAGTCTGGAGCCGGGGTAGGAAAGTCTCTAATTTCAGAGGAGTTATTCAAATGCTTGCCTTAGAAAGGACCAAGGCCTGGGCTCTGCTCTGCCACCCACCCTGCCCCTGCTGCCAAGGAAGGGCTGGGGGATGGTGCTGGACGTGGAGAGGGGCGGGAGTGAAGGCGGTGCTTCTCTCACCCTCCTCCCACCACCCCACCCCGCACGGGTCTAAACTTGTCCCAGACTCTGCCCACAGAGTCGGCCTCAGTTACTCTTTCAGCCTGACCCAGCCCTGTTCAATTTTCTAGCTCAGGTGAAGCCCAGCTATTTGAAGGAGCTTTCCCAGTGGAAATTTATTTCTTTCTGTCATGACTTCATAGCACTCGATTTGCAGCCCCTGCCTGGAGCCCTCAGGAGGGCTGAGGGCAGGATCAGCAGGTGGGTTCCAGGGCACCCACCCCAAGTTCGAGCAAAGCAGACAGCTCTGCCTCTGTCCTGAATTTGAGGATTTGGCTTTAGCTTTTCTTTCTTTTTATAAGACTTAATTTTTTAAGAGCAGTTTTAGGTCCAAGGAAAATTGACAGAAGGTAGACAGACTTCCCATGTGGCCCTGCCCCCACCACACACAGGCTCCCCCTGCAGAGTGGGACGTTGGTAATAGCCGGTGAATGTACACTGATGCATCATGATCACCCAAGGTCCATAGTTTCTCTTAGGGGTCACTCTTTGCGGTGTGTATTCTCTGGACAAACGTATCATGACATGTCTCATCATGCAGATTATCAGACTAGTTTCACTGCCCCAAACATCCTCTGAGATCTGCCTGTTCATCCCCAACTCCTCCAACCCCTGGCAACAGCTGATCTTTTTATTGGCTCCACAGTTTTGACTTTTCCAAAATGTCATATAATTGGAATCATACAACTTTTCAGATTGGCTTCTTTCACTTAGCAATATATACTTAAGTTTCCTTTGACTTTTCAAGGCTTGCTAACTCATTTCTTTTTAGTGCTGAATAGTATTCCATTGTCTGGATGTACCACAGTGTCTTTATCCATCACCTACCAAAGAACATCTTGGATGCTTCCAAGTTTTGGCAGTTAGGAATAAAGCTGCTCTAAAGGTCCTGTGCAGGTTTTGGTGCGGACATAAGTTTTCAGCTCCTTTAGGTAAATACTAAGGGCACAATTGCTGGATCATATCGTAAGAGTCTTCCAAAGTGGCTGTACCACTTTGCATTCCCACCAGCAATGAATGAGATTTCCCCTTGCTCCGTGTTCTCATCAGCATTTGGTGGTGTCAGTGGTCATTCGAATAGGTATGTAGCAATATCTCATTGTTCAGCTTTTCTTTAAATCTGATTTTTTAGGAACTGCATGGTTTCCAAAGTCCCTTCCACTCAGGAATTCTGTGATCAGAGTCTCCAGGTGGAGTGGGATTCCTGACAGCCAGGGACAGACTCACCTCCTTCCAGCCCTTGGCAGCCTCTTGTGCACATCGGGGATCTGGGAGTGTTTTCTAAATTAGACTGACCTGATTCTGTTATTTTGGGTATGATACAGTCCCTGTGAAGGGCAGAACCCACTCAGAGGAGCTGGTGCCTGGAGAATTTTTCCTAAACAAGAAGGAAATACTCTGCTTTCACCTCTTCCCCATGCAGGACTGAGGCCCTCACCACAGAACAGAGATACAGTGAAGCAGGAAGCCCTTGAACCTCAGGGTTTGACAGACTGCGGTTTGAATCCTGGCTCCTCCACCCACTAATCAAGAGACCATAGGCAAGTTTCTGCCTCTTGGTGCCTCAGTTTCCCCGTCTATAAAATGGGAAGATAATAGTATGACGACTCAGTGAAATGATACTCACAGAACACTTAGCACAGAGACTGGCAAGTACTGTCACTGCCAGTTGTTGTTATTATTATTGCCGTCCTCTGGTTGAGGGTCTCTTGGGGATTGAAGACCTGGGACAATGCAATGGGCACAATATCTTTTCCCTGTTGCTGCCCTGGCTTCAGCACTCCCATGTTCCAGGTGGAGGGGACTGTGGCCATTTGGATAGGTGTGTTTCCTGAAGGAACCTTGGTCCCAGAGGGTGTTCAACGGTCAGAAGATGCCTCTGGGGTCCATGAGTTTGCAGACAGCTGGCTCATCTTTCTTTATTATAGGGTTTCTCAGGCACCTGTGCAGCTTCCAGAAGGGACACCACTGTGCAGTGCTTCCCAAACTCCCTTGGCCATGGAACCTCCTTGTACTGGGGGCACCTCATTAAACCAGATGAGACTTTTAGGGAGGACGGTGCCGGGGATTAGGAGCAGGCTTTACGCTGGCAGTTCAAACCCATCATGATGTGAGTCCTACCAGCCTTCTCTCCAGAGCCTCCTTGTTCTCCATGACAGGCCCCCTGTGTCCTGGCCATAGCAGGCTGCTTGGCTGATCCTGAATATGCCAGCTACGGCCTCGCCTGAGGACCTTCTACGCACTGCTCTATCACCCTTTCCTCTGTCCGTCCGGTGAAACCTGACTCAAGTCAAATGTGGCCTCCTCTGCGAAGCCTGTCTTAACCTCTACAGGTGGAGCTAGACACTGCTTAGACCCCCACCTCACCCTGTTCACCTTTTCAAGCCCTTATTCCTACAATAGTTTATGTAAGTGTTTATCTTCCTTATTAGGTCATGGGCCACTCCAGGGCAGGGACCGTCTCTCATTCCTGGCCTGGCAGGTAAGCCTGGAGGCCTGGCACAAACAGTAGCTGTTACTTGGACATGTGCAGTAGTATTCAGGGACACTGTCTAGCTTAGTAGTTAAAGGCACAGTCATTGGTATCAGATAGACCTGGGCTTGAATCTCAGCCCTACCGTTTATTAATTTTATGAACTTCCAATAGTTATTTAACTTCGCTAAGCCCAGTTACATCATCTGTGAAATAAGGGAAAGGACTCACCTCCTACACTGGGTTGCTGTGATCTGTTATACATGAAGCAGCTGACACAGAGCAAGGGCTCAGTAACTGGGGTGTGTCAAACAAATAGGTCCTTGGGCTCTGGGTGGAGGAATGAACACTTCCCTGTGTCTTCAGCAAATTTAATATGTGCTCCCAGGTTGTCATCTGTAAAACAGAGATGGTAGTATCACCATAGGGTTGTGAGGGTTAATTCATTAATTCATGTAGACATAGTAAGCTCTCAATAAATGTGAGACACTATATTCTCATTGTGTCTGTTAAAAATCCAGGTGAGAAACTCGATACCCAGCTTCCCCCCTTCCCAGTGGTAGACCATGTCCTGCCCTGGACCTGAACTGACCTGAAGGGCAGAGTGCCCCGACCCTGCTTCTGTCCTCTGGGAGGGGGGGGGGCGCGGGTACCTCCGTGCGTCTCCAGTGCGTCCTCTCCACCAGCTGCCTCCTTCCTCCCTCCAGGCCACAGTAAACCACTCCCAGCTCCATGGTCCCCACTATCAGCTCAGCTAAGCAGCCCTGACACAGCTGATTGGGAATTTTTTTTATTTCTGTGCCTGGCCCCCACCTCCGAAAAAGCAATTAAACTTGTGTTTACCAGAATGGGTGGCTGGGTCTGCCGTTTGCCCATCCTATCCTTTTGAGCTGCCCCACTTTTGGGCTGCTTTGCTTCGTCTGGGATGGGAGGTTTGCATAATTAGTAAAAAATGGAACTCAGAAGTGGGGTGTTGGGTTGGTTTCAGGCCAGCAAACTGTGAGCACAGCTCTGGGACCCAGATGGACCTGGAAGGGCTTGTAGGTAGGTGGGTGGGTGGGCAGTGGTTCTTCCCTAACCCGGAGGTGCCTTTGCAGGGTCTTGTCTTCCTGTCCCTATTAGGCACAGCAGTCCCCATCCCTGACCCAAATTGGTCCACCCCAGAGACCAGGCCAAGGCTCCGAGAGGCCCTAGTTGCCTGCTGGTCACCCCCATCTCTGCATACAGCCTTCAGTGGCTCCCCTGTGCCCTGGCCACCATGTTCCCACCTCATCCTGTCCTCTCTCCCTTGGGAGGCCTATATGGCAGAACTGAACACATGCCTAGGACTCTAATTCCTTGCTGTGCCATGGGCCCCCCTTAGGTATCCCCAAAGCTGACCTTGAGACAAGGACTTGGGTGCAGGTAATTTATTGGGGAGGGGATTTCAGGAAGCTCAATGAGAGAGTGGGGAAATTGAGCTGGAGAAGAGAGAACAGTCTATAAAAGATGTTTTAGTGAGTAGGTTACAGCCATGGACAACTGGACCCAAGACATCTGGGGACTCTTGAGACTGAATAGGACACACCTTAGAATTGTTCCGCTGAGGGTGAGGAAGCTGGTGCACTTATCAACTGGGATAGATGGCTAATTAATAGCCCCCATGAGCCTTACCTCCCTGTGTGTATGCCCTGGCAGAGGCCCCTCCCAAACTGATGCTGGGCTGGGCCACTTGGCTTCCTTTGACCACTGGGACATCAAGTACCCATGGGAGCAGTGGTTTGATAAGCACTTGACATTAGGGCTGGTCCTCTGGGAACACTGCCACCACTGTGGCAGGCTGGGCTGTCCTAACTGAGGCCCTGTGGAAGAGACAGAGACACCCCTGCCCACAGGCGCACCTAACTGCCAGTTTTCCTGTCCAGGGCAGCTGTCCAATGATGGCAACTGTATGAGTGACCCCAGGTAAGTTGGGCAGGAGAACATTCCAGTTGAGCCCAGCCCAATTGCAGAATCATCAGCAAACAAATACTTGTTGTGTTAAGCTACCTAGTTTGGGGTCCTTTATTGCATAGCAATAGGTAACTGGTTCATCCACCAGCTCCCAACCTTCAATGTAGTGAGTTGTTCTGGGAGCATAAATTTCCAGACACTCCTAGTCGGCCCTGCACAGAGGCTCCTGTGGCCAGAGAAAGCTTCTGGTTTGCGGCAGGATGTCATCTCTGTATGAGAAGTGCCCAGTGGCGCTGCGGGCACCATCCAGGTGGACTGCGGTGCACGGCCAGAGCACTGACAGCACCTGCTACACCGTGGCTGCAGAGGATCTGAGAGGCCGCCTTGGGGAAGGCGCCCCTTCGGAATTCAGCTCCCCCAGGCAGAGGACTGTATTCCCACCCCCTAGAACAACAGTGTGTACAAATGCCATACATGTCTGTTGGATGAATGAATGAATGAATGAAGTGCAAGCTGAATTGAAGCTGAGGTGAAATTAACCTGGTGAAGAGAGAAGCAGATTTCCAGGCAGGAAGAGCAGCGCCTGCCAGGCCAGTGGGGCTGGAGCCAAGGAGAGTACGGTGGGTCAGATTTGGGGGAGACAAGGCAGGACCTTGGAGACCCTAGATGGCTCCCCAGTGGGGGGGGCTTCATCACATTTGCTCTAAAAGACCACTCTGAAGGCTCTGTGGAGAGAGCCCTGGAGGGGCTGGGAGGGAGGCAGAAGACCAGGGAGGAGGTCACTGCATGGACCTGGTGGAGGCGAGGGTGCTTGGAAACAGGCAGGAGTAGATGGATCGAGAGACGGGGGGGAAATGGGCAGGCCTTGGTTAAAGTAGTAGGAGCTCGTGAGCTGCCAGCCCAACCACCACCTTTGCTGCTGCCTCCGCTCCCTGATTCATCTTCCGCCCCCGGCAATGCTTCTGGGTCCCCGGGGTGCTTTTTCCTGACTTCAATTATGACGCATCACACTATGTGGTCAGCTCTTACTAGTGCCGGGCTCGTGGTAGCTGCACAGGAAATATCTCCTTCCGTGGCCCCCTTGATCCTTCCTTCCTCCCTCCCTCCCACCCTCCCTTCCTTTCTTCCCTCCTTCTCTCTCCACATCCTATTCTCCTTCTGCATTCACTGAATGCGCACCCAGGTCCCCTGCAATATGAAACCACCCCCTGCCCAAGCAAAGAGGTGGTGTGGGAAAGAGGAAAGAAGAACAGTATTCGGGCTCAGGTGGATCTGAGTTTAGATCTAGCTCAGCTGCCTACCAGCTGCGATGCTCTGTCTGCCCGAACCTCAGTTTCCTCCCCTGTAAGCTGGTAGCTACCCCTCACAGGACCAGCATCAGGAGGGGCAATCTTGTACCTAGTACATAGTACATGCTCAGCGAAAGACGCCTGCTTTAGACTTGACCCCAGTCCCAGGCTGAGAGGCAGATCTCACGGGATGTGGAGGAAGCAGACCGTCCAGCTCTCTGTCCCCTTGTGACATGTGTGGCCTGGTGTCCTGAGGTGGGGGAGTGTCTCCTTATTAAATGAGGAGGTGGGCCATGAGGCTGCCCTCCACAGCCTGGTTTCTGTCCCATGTTCACTCTTTCATTTGTGAAGCCAGTTAGGAAGAGGCAGTCTTTTTTTTTTTTAATTGGAAATATTCTACAGGAATCTTTGAAATGTTCAGAGAAGCGGCTTTTTAAAATAAAAGGGAAGATAAAGGAAGCTATCCCAGTCCCTGGGTCACATAGGAATTGTGTGGCCCAAACACTGTTTGAGATGACAACCGTCACCATTATCCAGGGACACCCTTTGTTGTAGAGAGAATCCTAGGGTTTGTTATAAGGGGTTTGCCCCCCAAGTCCTCTCTGGAGAGCATTTCCAAGGATCTGTGCATTTTATATCCATTAGACTTTCACTTGTCAAATCAGGGATGCAATAAAACCAGCCTCCGATGCTTCACAGAGAACGTTATGTGAGGACGATTTGATAAAGATAAAAGTGTTCTGAAATTGTATTATTAGTAGTGGCTGTGACCCCAAGAGGGGATGTGGTTCTCCCAAGGTCACAAAGCAAGTTGGTGGAGGAGCCAGAAAAAGGAGCAGCGCCTCCTCTTCATCCTGAGGCTGGAGACCTTGTCTCATTTTACTCACATAGTATCCGCAGCGTCGAGGACAAGCCCCAGCACACAGCAAGCTCACCAGGAAGGTTGTTCAATGAACAGAGAAAGGGTGAACGGTGCACCAGCGGTCCTGGGAGCATGAAGGAGCACCGTGACCCGTTCCTCCAGCACCTCCAGTTCCATAATGGGCATCGTGGATGGGCCTTCTTGGCTCGTTTTAGCTCTGACCTCCCGCCCCACAGAGCACTCCTTATCCCCTCCCCTGTGGGAGATGGTGATTTAATCCCACTTCTTCAGCTTTCCCTGTACCCAGGCCTTTGGAGTGTGACTTTGAAGTTTCTCACATTAAAAGGCAGAGGACATTTCCTATCCTCTGACCTTGAGTTGAGCTATCCAACTTGCATTGGCCAGTAGAATGAGGAGCAAAGGACAGTGAGCCTTATTCTGAGTGGAGACCTTGAGGGGCTCTGCATGGTTCTGCTCGCTCTCTCTTGGTCATCTGCCAAAGTCCCAAGAACAACATGCCTGGGCAAGTTAGCTGGCCCAAGAGGAGGATGAGAGACACGGGGGGCAGAGCTGCCCGGGTTGAACCAACCCAGTGAAGCCCAGGCCACTGCAGAACTCCTAGCCAACCTACGCATGCGGGAGCTTAAATCAGTGCTTCTTGCTGTCTATGGCTGAGGTTTGCTGGCTGTTTCTTACACAGCATAATTGAGGTCATAGTTCACTGATACGTCACCCAAACCTCCAAGTCTTCCCCAGCCTGGGTTGGTACTTATCTTTTCTTGGAAGCCTTCCCTGACCTCTCCAACCTGCTTACATTCATTAATGCATTAGTTCATTCATTTACTACATGCCTACTCTCTGTCAAGGCCGATGCTAGAAGCTGGGAGGAACAAAGAGATATAATCCAGTCCCCTGAGGATCTCTAGTCCAGGGGTGGAGATGCATGCCGACAGATGTCATTCTTATTACTCAAATTATTAATGTTCCTAATATGTTAGCTACTATTTCTTGAACATTTCCCGCACAGAGCACTTTGATACACTACTTCCTGCCATCTTCACAATTCTAGGAGACTAGTTTGTACTCGTTTTACAGCTAAAGGTCCCGAAGGTCAGAGAAATTAATTTACGTGCCCAAAACAATAGGTCAATAAAGGAGCAGGGAGTCCAGCCAGAGTCAGTCTGATTCCTGGGCCTGTTCTGCTTCTGTGACAAATGTGGTGCCCAGGTACCCATGGCGCTGTGGCAGAGAGAGACCGGCTCTGCTCAGGCTAGCTGGGAAAGGCGCGTGGGAGCTGGCCGGGTGGGGAAGGGAGGGCCCAGAGGTGGAGGACTCTGTACAGGCACAGGCCTGGAGTTAGGAGATCAGATGCTCCAGGCCTGGGAGCTGACGAGGGTCGGGGTGGGGGCAGAAGGAGCCCCCTGCATCCGTCACCTGGGGAGCTTAGGGTGCAGACCAGGCTCCTGCCTCTCTGCTTTGGCCCCCCAGGTGAATCTGCTACTCCCTCCGATTTATAAACCTCTCCTGGCCAGGAGCCTTCCTGCCTGACCTATATCAGCCCTACAGTAGGCACACCCTCCCCTCTTCCTTTGACTTGCGACTCCTTGTCACCATCTCCCTGACTGGCATGGATTGGCCCCCTGATTTTGTCCCAGGAGCAGCTTATCTGTAGCCAGACTGGGTCTTTGAGGGCAGCCCAGTAGGACTATGCTTTTTTTTTAATCCTGACATATTTGTCCCCAGGACAGGTGGCCAGCCAGATTTGTCAACTGATGGCAGTAGTTAGGGAGTTAGGAAGAAGCTTTGGAAACCCTTACAAAGGGCCTAGATTCTGTATAAATAAGCTTCATCATCATAAAAAATATCATAATTACAAGCACATCCCTGCCTGTGGCTTTAAGTGTATTCCACCAGTGACTTCATTTCATCCTTGTGACAACCCTGTAAGGCATGTATTTAGTTTCTCCATCAGTGAAATAGGGATGAAGAGGCTCAGTGAAGATGGGTCACTTGCTAAGGTCTCAGACGGAGCTGGCAAACTGAAGAGCAGAGTCCCTTATTCTCTACAGCCTCCCTCTTTGGCAGCTCCAGAGTGGGGACTCCAAAATGAGGAATGTTTGAGAAGCCTTTGGAGTCGGCTGCAGTCAGCCCTGAAACACCACTGTCTGGGTCAATGGATAGCAGGCTGGACACCTAGCAACCAGGGTCGGAGCTCTGGGTTCGAGGCCTGCCTTTGTCATTTAGCAGCTAGGGCATCTTGACAAGCCCCTCCCTGTTCCCTGCCTTGGTTCCCTAATCTGGGATAAGGAAGGTGATTCGATTTTCCATGTTGACTTTGCAAAGTGTAGGAGTGATGTTCACACTCTTCAGGAGCACCTGGCAATCAAAGAAGAAGTCTGTAGTCTTTGTCCCTTTGCTGGCTGGGGTACCCCCACCCCACCACCCTGGTCCTGGGGCTGGCAAGCTCAGTAATAGGGGCAGCACCTGCATGCATGCTCTGTGCCACAAGCACTGAGCCACCAACTGCCAAGGGCATCAGCCCTGACCATCTGCCTGGCTCACCGCAGCCCTTTGACAGACAAGGGCTGACGCTCATGGGAGGATGGGCAACCGTTTGCCTTGTTATGTCAGTAACCTCTGGGTGGCCACACAGACACGGACCATCCTGCACTCTCTTTGCAGGGGGATGCTATCATAGGTTTGTGGCCACTGTCAACTTTGTTTGCTGAGCCTTTTTGCAGCCATTGACTCAGTTTCTCTCTTGGCACAATCCCTTTGCATTCTCAGCTTCTCCTGGGGAGCCGGGCAGCAGGTTCTCTGTCTTCCCTGACTTGAATCTCAGGCTAAGCCCAGGAGGTGAGATACTCAATGTCAGTTTCACGGGGGTGAGGATTTTTGTCTGGTTGACGGCTGCATCCCTTGGTAGAAGAGTGCCCGGCATATAGTAGGTGCTCAATGAATATTCATCGTATGAATCAATGAATCAATGTGGCTGTGAAAAAACTAAGGTGTCAGTGCTGTTACCCACTAGCCTACGACACACTGAGAAGACAACTTAGGCTCATTAGGTAGAGAATTGGGAGGAATTTTGGCATGCATGGGGTCAAACTGCCATCCGGTGTAGATGCAAAACCTGACTGTGCCATGGCTGTCTTGGGACAGTTGTACATTTCCATCCGCTGCCATTAGCACCTTGAGAATGGTGTTCATTTGCCAGAGATGACCTTTGATTGCCCCTGCCCCTCCAGCCTGGGCAGGCAGGGCACACCTCTGGCCCCCAGACATGGTGGGCCTCCTCTTGCTTGCTGCATCTGAGGCTTGAAGAAGCACCATCTCAGACTTTCCTCTCATCAGTCCTGTTTCCTTAACAGCTAATTAGATACGTCTTCCCTGAGCCTCTCCCTCTGACAGCTTCCAGGCTATGATTAGGGAAGGCAGTCTTGCACTAGCCATGATGAAGTGCAGCCGGGACACTGAGGCAGACACATTAAAATAGCTTCAGGCCCAGGCTTTGGGTGCTCCTTTGGAAGAGGAACAAAATGGAAGATGGTTGACATGGTGTCACAGAGACCTCTCCAAAGTTTTCCAGTCTATTCCCCTGCCCCACGGTCCTCCCCAGAAAGCCACAGGAAAAATTTTCAGAGAAGGTGGCTCCCTAGGCAACCCTTTCCTCAGTGAAATGCCCACCATAGAACCAGTTAGTGGTGTTTTTCAAAGTGAGGTCTGCAGACCTGTGGTCTCAGAACTACCCCAAAATTCCCAGGCCTCCTCCCCAGACCCAGTGGATCAGAATTAATGGATTGGGTGACTCAGAATCTGCATAGGAATACTTCCTGTGTTGGGGGCCCCATACCTCCTCCAGGGGTGATGGTTCATTAGGGGACCTACAGGACTCAGCATATAGTCATACACATGGCTTGACAGACAGTGAAAGGATGCAGAGCAAAATCAGCAAAGGGAAAAGGCTCATGGGATTCTGGAGGAAACCAGATGCGGAGTCGTACATAACACCCTTAAGTCCTGTAGCACATATGAAATGTTGTCTTCTAAGGAAGCTTGGTAGACATCAGAAACTCTGCCTGGGTTTTTACTGGTTATGCAGGTACCTTCTGCCTGGCACATTCCAGAATTCCAGACTCCTAGAAGAAAAGCAGGTATTCAGCATAAAACACATCATTTGCACAAACAATTCAGGTACAGAAAACCTCTCTTATCAGCTAGAGTCAGGGGGTGCCCTCCCCAAACCTGCCATGCTAACGCTTGTCTGCACCACCCACTCTCTCCTAAGGGACTCACCTGTCTGGCTGGTGAAACTGGGCCAGTCAGCTCCTTCTGTGTTTACTGTGTGACTCACGACAAATCTGAACCTGATAACCAGAGTTGCAACAGAGAGGGTAAGTTTCCTCCCAAGGATGTTAAATCCACATCTCAGGTAACCTCTTCCTCAACTAAGCAGAAAGAAGGAGACCTTCTCTTTTAAGGGTCAAGACAAGAGACAAGACCCCTGCCTAGGCTGCTGTGGCGGAATTTGACCTTGGTAGGAAGGTAGTGAGGGAAAAGGAGTGAAGCAGCAAGGAGGGGCAGGAGGATTTGGATCCCAAACCACCCACCCCATTAGTGCCTTCCCTGGGCAAGAGCCCAGAGCCCAGGCCTCCCTCTGCACAACTGGGCCACTTGGGCGGGAGTGATGGGGCCACTGAACTGAGCAAGACCCAGGTCCTGCCTTTGAAGGCAGGGGCCAGAGTTGTAGATGGAGAGCTGGCCAGGGTCAAGATCTTGGGACACCAGGAGGGAAGTCCCTGCTCTGTCCTCGATGGGACCTGACACCTTGGGCAAATCAAGTTGCCTCACTGAGGTCCAGTTGCTTCCTGTTTAAGATGGGGTTCTAACGCTTAAGATTTAAAGGAAGGTTGTAAAGATTAAAGAGGTGTAATAAATAGCTTTCAAAGAGCCTTGTCTATGTTCAGCTTTGTAAATGATGTATCTCTCCTCTTTTCTCCCACCAAACCTTGTAGACAGGGTGGAACCCCGGGAAACCTATGAGCAGATCCCACCCACCTGACATCAGCCCTTGGGCAGAGGAAAGAACGCTTTGTTCAGATTTGGGTTGGCTTCGTCACTAATTTGCCTGTTGACCCAGCAAGTCTGTCTCCCTCCCTGAGCCTCAGTTTTCCCCATCTGCGAAATAGGCACAGTAATACTCCTACCCCCTCTGGGCCACTGCAGGGACCTGCCCTTTTCATCTTGTTTCAGGACTGCCCCCGAGACACATCTGTGTCCTGAAGACCTTGGACTAACATTTCCCGAAGGAGAGTGGAGAATGCTGTCTTGGGTGGGCCCTTCTTGGAGACTCGTGGGGCACATTAGCATCGTAAGGGCTCTGAGAAGTCCTGCAGTAAAGAAATTTCATCAAGCTGTGTGCTCAGGACCCAGCTTTGGGTAGAAGACCCAACAGCATCCTACAGAGCAGTCAATGGCCTTCTCTTGATGGCTGTGAGGCTAGGAGGACCCAGACAAGCAGAGTCCCAGTTATAATCACCCAACACAGATCCACCAGCTCCCCAGTTGGCGGCAGGCGGTCTCTTCACTACTAGCCTCAGTCTGATTTGGGAGATGACCTTGAGGCAAGAATTGCAGTCATCAGCTCCAGCTCCTCCAGCTGTTCTTTTGTTCCCAGATGTCTGAAAGTCCCTGAAAATGTTGCTTGACCCCAAATTCAAAAGACGTGATGAACCAGGTTAACCTTATGGCCCGTAGCAATGAGCAGGAGTCCATTCTAGTGGGCTGGTTGGATGAATGAGTTAATTTTATCCAAGCTCCAAGTGTCTTGAGCACTTCGGTGCTGAGGGTGTACATATGTGTTGGGGGTGGGGGGAAGTGATCGTGGCATGGAATGTGTTCCAGGTCTTCAGGGACCTGAGAAATGAGAGCTACATACTCAGCACGGCAATTAATGGTGCTAATAACATCTGAGGGTCAGTCCCAGCCAGGGAGCATGGCAGGTGGTGCAGTGCTCCCTGGAAAACCCCACATCAGCAGCTTTGCTGTTTGGGAGCTGGGAGAGGGGCTGGTGAAGGACCTCAGTGCCTCATGCCGTGGCAGGGCAAAGCGGTTCGGGGCAGCAGAGGTAGGGATAGGTGTCCTTCTGAGTGGCCTAAGCATGGGTAGGGACAAGGGTGGGGCTTTTGAGGCAGACCGCATTGGGTTTGAACCTCAGCTGAGCCCTGAATGAGCTGTGTGTCATTGAGCAGGTCTCTTGCCTCTCTGAGCCTCAGTTTCTTCATCTGCAAATGGAGACAACAATCTCTCTCACTCTCTGAATAATACATGGATGACTTAGACTAAGTGCCTGGAAATATCTAGCACATAACAAGTGCTTTGTGAATGTCACTTCTCTCTTCCTTTGGACAAATCCAGAGACTGGCAGAGGCTTATTTATTTATTTATTTATTTTTACTTTTAATTGTAGTATACCAAACACATGGAAAAGTACATAAATCTTTTTGTTTATTTTTTTCCCTTCAAACTTATTTCAACTCTTCTGGGTCTGGGAATATTACAAAACCTTAAAATAAGCTTAAAGTATCTTTCTTTTATTATTTTTTTATAGCATTAAAATATTTTGCAATCATGTAACTATTGAGAAGTTGAAATAATGTAACTCATGAGAAGTTGCAAAAATAGTACAACGTCCCCATGTACTCTTCACCCAGCTTTTCCCAATGGCATCTTACAGAACCCCAGAACATTGCCAAAACGAGGACATTGACATTGGTACAATATCATTAAACTATAAAGTGCATACATCTTAGGTGTGCAGTTCAATGGTTGTTCACAACTGAACGTGGCCCTGAGACTGGCACCCAGATTACGAACAAGAACGCCACAGAAGGGACCCCTCCTGCCCGCTCCTGGCTCCGCACCCCCTTTCAGAGTAACCATGGTGGGTCCTGTTCCTGAACTCTGTATGCATGGAACCACACAGTACGTGTTCCTTTGTATCCAGTATCTCCACGCATCTCCATGTCTGGGGGCTTCATCCACACCGTGGTGTGTAGTTATAGCCGGCTCATTCTCATTGCCATGCAGACAGGGAGTTTTACAAAAGGCACGACCCTGTGTGACCAAGAAACAGAGCTCCCAACCTTATCCCCAGGGAGGTCCTTTGCTGCCTTATTCCAGGGGAGCCAGGGGAGGTGGCCTTATGGTCTCTCCGTCTGAGGGGTAGTCTTATAATCTAAGTTGTGTCCTCCCCAAATTGGCTGGGAATTAAAGTCCTAACACCCAGTACTTCAGACGTGACTGTATTTGAGAAAGTCTTTAAAGAGGCAATTAAGTTACAATGAGGTCATTAGGATGGGCGCTCATGCAATGGAACTTGTGTCCTTGCAGGAAGAGATTAGGACACAGACAAGTGCGGGGTGGGGGTGGGAAGACCACGTGGGGACACCAGAGAAGGTGGCCGCCTACACGCCAAAGAAAGAGTCCTCAGAAGGACCCAGCCCCGCCGACGCTTTGGCCTTCCCTTCCGGCTGCAGCCGCCTAGTCCGCAGTGCTTGGTTCGGCAGCTCCCCGCCACCAGAACAGGCATCTGCGCCCTGGCTGTCGTCTCCCCGTTTGGTGCCCCACAAGCCGCGGGCTGCTGCCTGTGGATGACTGGTCTGGGGGCTGCCTCTTCAGAGCACGGTCTCCCTGCCCGTCCCAGGCCTCATAAAAACTGTGCCCAGGGGAGGATTAAGTGGTTCCTTTATGGAAGTCCCTCTCAATGCAAAGGCTGGAGGAGTGGGGGCCACTCCAGGGCTCCCCCAACCCCACAGGGGGGACAGGGCCGCCCTGTTGAGGCCTCCGGACAGTTCCCTGAGGGACTCTTTCTATCTCTCCCATCCCCACCATGCTCCTTCCTCCATCTTCTCTTGACACCTGCTCCTGTCCAGGTCTGGGCCCTGATCCTCAGGGTACATGACTCTCCCTGGGCAGAAATCAGTCCAAGCACCAGAGCTCTCCAGCACACCAGGAAGAACGGGCATCTCGGGCTTTCTGTGTGGCTCTGCTGGACCACCAGGCCACTCTGGGCTTCCCCTTCCTTCTGTGGGATTGAGGCCCAGGCAAAGCATTTGAAGATGTTCATTAGACATAAGGCGGCTGGTGATGATTGACAGGGAGGGGCATGTGCGGTGAGAGCAGGCTTTGTCCCCTCTCCCACACTGTATCAGGATTTTTGCTTTTTATCTTTCTCACGGATGGGTTCCCCTGGTATATGAGTCAGCTATTGCTGTGGAACAAACCACCCAAAACTTCCGTGGAGTTTAACATGAATCATTTATTTCTCACTCATGTTACCTGGGCTTTAGCTGATGGAGGCCAGTCTTGGCTGGCCTTGGCTTCAAGCTGAGGGCTGGGCCCAGGTCTGCTCCATGCACCTCTTATCCTCTTTGGACCTTGGCTCATGAAGGCATGTTCTCATGGTGAGGGTAGATGTACAGAGAGGAAGCCTAGTGGGTAAGCACAGTTGAAACCCCTACTCATGGTTCATTAACTAACATCCCACTGGCCAAGACAGGTCACATGGCCATGTGCAACATCAGAAGGGCACGGAAGGGGAAGTGCATGTCATCTTGGACGTAGTGGCGAGGGAAGGGATATTTGCTGTGCAACAGTCTAATCTACTACATTTTCTAAGCTTTTGCACGAAAGGAGGATTTACTTTCCTCCCTTAAAAAAAACCACTGGGTAGGATGATTGCATCCAGCAAATCTCTCTGGAACATCATTTCAGGGTCTTAGTCTGTATCTGGAATGTCCTTTAGCCACCTTGCAGCTGATACCCACTCCCATAGCCCGCCTGGCCCCAGGCTCTCCACTCTTTCCCTGCCTCCCCACTGGCGGAGGAGGACACTGGCCAGGCCTGCTTGGGACCTGGTCAATGGCCCTCATTCATTCCAGTTTCAGGTTGGTAGGAGAGAGAACTTAAAAAAAAAAAATCCACCCATGTTCAGATGCTGATCGTGCCACTTAGTGGCTATGTAGCCTTCGGAAATTTCTCTAATCTGCTTAAGCCTCAGGTACCCTGTGTGCATAGTACTAGAACTTTTCTCTTGGAGTTCTTGTGAGGATTAAGTGATAAAAGGAAGGTAAAGCCCCTAACCCGGTTGTAAGAGCTCAGTCGTGTCTGCTGTTACTGCGTCAGGGGCTCTGTTAGGTGTGAGGATAGAGCAGTTGTGTCCCCACATCAGGACTCATGCCCTACGGATAAAGTCTGTGAGGCTAGTCTGGCATTCAGCCACCAAGCTAACTGGCCCCGGGGACTGCCCAAATCACTCCCTGTCCTCCCAGCCCAACTACTGACCTCAGGGTACCGGACTGGGTCAGCCACAGCCAATATGGCTTTCCGTGGATTCTGCCCCCCCATCCAGAGACGGAGCCTCGAATGTCATGTCCACTTCTGGAGCTGCCCCTCTCCATAAGCATGGACCATCTGGTCCCAGCTTAGGATGAGAAAAGCTGCCCAGAGGCCACCTGGCACATACCTGAGTGCTGTGGGCAATGTGGCCTGCATGCCAGAGTGGGCAGCAAATCCATGTGCCCAGCCTGGCACGGCTCAGACCTGCTGGCGCACTGCAGTAAAACCGCCTTCAACTTAATATATGCTAATTAGATTTTAATGGGATTCAGATTTCCAACAGTAGTGCAGTGTTAGCCATGGTAAGTTATAATCATATCTAATTGGTAATTCTAATATAACAAATTTCTTGGATAAATTATTCTTAGTTAATAGTCCCCCAGGAACAACCTCCACACATGCACACACGCGCGCACACAGACATACACACACACTCATACACATATGTATTTTAGGGTAAACAGAGAAAAAAAGAACAAGGCAGAAGAAGGCTCATGGTGAGGCAGAGTTGTCATTTAAAACCTGGACCTCTTCAAGATCTCCGACAGAGCCTCCTACAAAAGCCCTTGGAGTTGTTAGAAGCCAGAACGGAGCTCAGAGCACCCAAAGGCTGGGCATGGTGCCGTGTGTGAGAATCAAGACCACTGGCTTTGAGGGTGGAGCGCTCCTGACAGACTGCTCCCATCCTCGGGAGGTGGCGACAGGAGGGGCCGCCAGGGGCAGGCTTCAGTCCCCACTCAGGGAGTGGACCCTACCAGGGGGAGGCCTGCCCTGGAAGGCTCCTTCACAGCCTGCAAGGCTGTTCTGCCCTGGAGTGCTTCCCCGGTACCCCAAAAGGAGAAAAAGGGGGTGCCAGGGGCTGTGTTAATATTTTCTATACCAGGCAAAAATCACTCAGTAATTCCAAAAAATGGAATGTGGGGTGAGCCACCCAGCTCCTGGTGTTCACTTTGCCACTAGTCTGCTGTAACCCCGGGCCAGCTGCTCAGGGCCTGGCTGTTCCCAGCTGTGATGTGAAGTCTCAACTCACATGCCTTTCAGCTTAACTGGAAGGAAGAGGCTTTTTCTCTGGCACTGGGTGAGCGGGGGCCATTGTGTGGCACGCTGGGTCCGGAGTGGCGTCACACAGCCCGCCCTGGGCATCCACCTAGTGTGCCCTCTCCTGTTTCTGCAGGGTCACTCTCTGTCCCCTGAGGCTGCCCCTGGCCGCAGGAGATGTGGCTCTCTGCCTGCATTCATCCTCCTTCCGGAAGCTGCTTAAAGCGCATGCCCCAGAGGGTGGGTGGGGCGGTGGCCATGTCACCCCAGTTAGTGGGAGGCAGGAAGGGGGGGTGAGAGGGGATTCCCAGCTGGGTCACTGTCCCCCCTTAGCTGTGTGATTCTGGGCAAGTCCCTTCTCCCCTTGGAGGTCACTTCTTGTCCCACATGTTAAATGGGTGCAGTAGCACCTATGTGATACAGCTGTTGTATGGACTGGTTGACACACCCTTGTAGAGCATCTGAGTTAGTAGGTGTGAGTTTCTTCTCCCCTTTGTCCTTCTCCTTCTCCCTTCCCCTCCCTGTATGCTGGGATGACTTGGAGGTGCAGGGTGACCTTGCTGGGGAAGGGGAAGGAGTCCCAGGTGATCTCTTTTATCTAGTACTGAGAGGACAGAGATTAATGTTAGCATCTGGTGCCAAGTGGGTAATAATGACAGGTAATATTTATTGAGCACATACTATACGCCAAACGTTTTTCTAAGTGCTTTATATATTCTCTCTCCCCCTCTAAGAAGTGGGTATGGTTATTATCTTCATCACAAAGACAGACGGGCTACTAATCCCAGCAAGGTTATATAAACGGCCTGAGGTAACACAGCTAGTCAACAGCCAAGCCAGAATTTGAATCTAGAAGACTTTGGCTGTAGAGCTCACTTCCTTAACCCCTGCCATGATATTGCCTCTTCAACTGACCAGGCTGGGATCATTAGAGTATTTAGGAGAACCATCTACCTTGGTGATTTCAGGGACAAGGGAGGAAAAGGAACGGAATGTACTGAGTTTTTGACCTGCACCTAACATCCTTCTCACCCATGGAGGTCAAATTCCCTGGTGCATCCAACCTGGGTCCAGATCTCTGCTCCAGGACTTATCTGCTGTGTGACCTTGAGCAAGTTACATAACCCCTCTGAGCCCCTGTTTCCTTATTTGTGAAATGGACACAATGCATCTTATACTGGAACACTGTTGCAAAAATCAAACAAGATGATTCCTGGGAAGTACTTAGCACAGTGCCTGGCCCATAGAGAACATCTGGTACATGGTAAATTCTTAAATACAGGAATGTTGATATTCATGTCAATTCTTATGTATGGAAATGTTGATATTTAATGTGTTGCACATTTCCTATAAGTTAACTGTAATTACCCCCCATTTTATAATTGGAAAAACTGAATTCAGAGAAGTTAAGTGACTTAAGATCCACAGTGGGGATGAGGCAAAGCTGTAGTTTGAGCACTCAAAGCTTTCAACCCCAAAGTCCTTCAAAACCCTGGCTTTCACTAGTGATGGGGTGAGCTAGGAGCTGTCCTCTGCAGCTCAGTGGCTTCATTCTGCAGGGCTGCAGCATAGCCTGCCCACCCACCTTTCAGTCTTGATGACATCTTCGTCATAATGAAGCTCTTTCTGGGTAACTGACATTCACTCCAGCCTGAGCTGGGAGCAGGCGCCTCTACTAGCCTCCCCGGGCCTGGGTGTGCGCTCACCTCCAGGGTCAGGAGCTGGTGTGCTAGGCCCTGGGGCATAGGGCTGATCACATATTCTCCCTCTTCACCTCCTCCCTGGACCCCCTTGGGCTTACAGCAGCCCCGCCCCTCTACCTCAAGGGCTCTCTCTCCCTTCCTGCAGGACTTCAGAGTGGACCACGGGGATCCTGGCGATCAAAGACTCAGTCTGGTAGATGTTCTTGCCCCACTCTTGTCATTAAAGCCCCCTGGGGGCCACCTGCAGTTTACAAAGCTATGGCTTCCATGCACAGCTCCTGCGTCTCTCCACAGGGGACTTTTTCTGGCTGCAAGGGTGTGCTCAGCCCTCAATAGGATGGGCCAAAGGTGCTGGGGTTTTTAATGCTCCAGCAATGGAGGATAACTATTCCAGCTTCCTTGCCTCTTAGTGGGGCCAGTCTGAGGCCTGGGGTGTGTGCCTGCAGAACCTTCAGGGTCCCATCGGAATAAAGCCCCCGTCATCCAAGGTGGTAAGGCCCCCATGACTCCCTCTGACTGGCCTTCCCTCCCTTCCCCATCCTGGCGGCCTGCCGCTCACTGGGCTCTTGGATCCCCTCTCAAATAAATTACTTGCACCCAATCCTTGCCTCAGGGTTTGCTTTTGGGGGAACCCCAATTAAAGCCTTCAACCACTTCAGGCATTGGATTATCCATGCTTTTGGTGCCGTGGAAAGATTGTGAGCTCTTTATCCAGGCAGATGCAGGCTCAGATATCAGAGCTGTGCTTGTAAGTGTGTGACCTTAAGCAAATGACTCACATCTCTGAGCCCTAGTTGCTCATCTACAATATAAGGAACATCTCTCTGTTCATAGAGCCAGCGAGATGGAGCGTCTGGCAAGCAGTCGGTGCTTAATGAATGCTTGCTTTTCTCAAGGCAGATGATCTCAACCGGTGTCTCTCTTGAGCCCCAGACCTGCTGGACACAGCAATGGGCACATCCCTCCTTCCCCAGGCTCAGCCTGTCCAGCATCAAGCTTATGCTGTCCCTGTGTTCTCATTCCTGGGTCTTTATTCTCTCTCTCCCATTGTGCAGGCCAAGGACCTCTGGCTTGTTATTACTGCTCCCTCCCCCTGCTTCACCCAACCACCTTCCTGGTGGGCTTGGGGATTCCTCTGAACCTGCCCTCCTCCAGCCCTACTGCCAGGCCTGCAATCTGCCCTCAGACCTGCCTCCCAGCACAGAGCTGCCACGCATGGTGTTTGCTGCTCGTCCAGGGAGCACACTTTGAGTAGTGAGGGTTTAGGACTCTCCCCTTCCGGTACTCTCCACTCTGCTTCTAAGCATTTCTGAGATTCTGTTGCTCTCAGCCCAAGCTCAAAAGCTGTCAATGGCTCCCTATTGCCTTCTTAAGCAGAACAATAGCTAACATTGTTGAGTACTTCGGAAGTGCCAGGCATTGTTCTAAAAGCTTTCCATATCTTCGTTCAGTTCTCTGAGACGAGCACCTTGAACACTGGCATACCCATTTTACAGAAGAGGAAACCGAGGCATGGAGAGGTTAAGTAAAGTGCCCAAGTCACAGGGAGAGTGATGGAGCCAGTCTTCAGACCCAGGCCAGGTGTATGCGCGGGACCACCTCACTGGCTCTTCTTTTGGGAGGAGTCCCATCCCCTCAGCCTGGGATTTATGGGATTTGAGGAGGACTTCCTTGTGGCCCGAGAAGGAAGGTCCCTGAAAGAGGCCAAGTTTGAGAAGATGGGGTAAGGGTACCAGTTTAGGAAAGGACTTCTCCCTTAAGCTTTTCGTCTGTGGCCTTGGGGACCCCAGGATAAATGGAATAAGAGGCAGGTGGGACTGGGAACCTGGAGTGGGGATGGCAGCTGCCTGGGGCAGGAGAAGATGGAAGAGGCGAAAGAGCAGTGGGGCGGCAGGCAGGCCGCTGCCCGGTAGCTCAGCCCAAGGCTGGAGCAGCTGACAGCCTGGGGCTCCGCTGTGTGTGCTGACATTTAGGCCTGTCGCTGATGATTGGGCCCATTTGAAAAAAAATGCATGTATTTTGCACATCTATTTCCTTCCACCCATCACTCAGGGTTGTCTTCAGGAGGCCCAGGGCTTAATCGCTGACATAACAGCTTAAGTGCTTCGTGGAAAACACCCCCCACTCTGGTCTGGTCTGTGGCTCCACTGCCCAGGCTGGGCTGCAGTCTCTCCTGCTCCTTATCTGTCTCTCTTTTACTCTCCTTACTGTCTCTGTGTCTCATCTTCTTTGTCTCTGTGTCCAGACTGGCTTCGCTCTTGTTCCATGTGTCTGTCTGTCTCTTTCCCTCTCCTCCCTCTCTGTGTGTCTCCTCTATCTCTTGTTTCATTTCTACTCACTCTCTCCTCTCCACCTTTCTCTGCATCTCATTCAGTCCTGACCTTGGTCTCTTTCTGTTTCCTGGAGCCCACCTGGACTGGAGATTTCACTCCACCAAGTGACCTCTCTTTGCCCTCCCCTTCAAACCTTCCGAGGAGCCTCCTGTCTCCCCAGGGTCTCTGATTCCAGGGTGAGCCTGACCCACAGTGCCCAAAATGGCCTAGGTGGCTGCCTGCCCCCTTTCCCTCTCTCCCTGCCCTTCCACCTCCCCAACCCGGCTCCCTCCTCGTTCCCCTCCCCGCCCCTTCCAGCCCCCTCCCTGCTCCCTCTCCCCTCCATTCTCATCAGCAGACAGGTCTCTTGGGGGACACCCACCCATACACTGGCCCTCCTATCCTCGTCTCTGCCGTGGCAATGTACAGGTGTGCATCCAGGTTTGGGGGCCTCCTGGGACTGTCAGCTCCCCTGCAGGGGCAGAACCAGGGGCCCTTGTTTTGATTTTGTTTTCTCAGCTCTGTGTCCACTTGTGAATTTCATAAAACCTACAGCCTTTCTGGGGTCAGGACAGTAACTCTGAAAACCCCAGGTCTCTGTCTGGGTGGGACAACCAGAGCTTTGTGTAGGAGCCACAGTTCACTTCTATGTATCTCCTCACAGACAAGGTGGCCAAGACCCGGATGGAGGTGCCTGGCTGGCATTAGTGTCACAGGTGGTGTAGGCGGGGCCCCAGATCCTTTCCTGCTTGGTCAATAGCGCTGCCAGGGTAGAATTATGAAGGGGTGAACGTCCCCCGTCTGTGTAGGTGAGAGGGGGCAAAAGAACCCCATGACTTGTCTCGGGGTCACACCCCAAGGCTGAGGAGACTACGGTGACCCCAGACCTTGCTTCTCTCGCAGGTGCACCCGCAGAGCCGGCAATCCCCTCTCCCAGGAAGAGGCAGCACCGGGATGAGTGTCATGTGCCTCCCCCACTCTTTGTGACCTAAGTGATGGGGGGACCCCAGCTGTTCGCAGCTCAAGAGCCCAGGCCAGAGAAGGGTGGTCCCATCTGGGAGCTGCCATACACGAGCTGGCTAAGTGGCCGCTGAGGCACATCTTATTGATGAGCCCAACTCCGAGGGCTCCACTGACCAGGAGGGGGTGGGCTGCCTCTCTGGCTGATACGCTGGGGATGGGGTGGCCCCTTGAGGCCCAACAGGGGTCTCTGTGTCAGCCAGGTACAGGGATCAGTGGGCCTCATGGGCACAGTGGTCCAAGGGAAGTTGACCAGCCCTGGGGGACTCTGCAAAGCCAGAGCTCCACAGTGGGGTCTGCAGATGGTGGACATGGACTAAGGTTTGCTTACAGATGGGAAGTGTGGGACAAAGACAAAGCTTCCAGGGGATCAGGACCCCGGTGGGCAGGCCTGGATCAGCAGTCATGTGTTCAGCTGGCCTGTCTTTTTAAAGACAGATGTGCCTCAGGTGACAGTGCAAAATGGACCAGAAGTTGACACCTTCTCCTCCCAGTGACCTGCACCGGCTGGGTGGGGTGGTGCACGAGAGACAGCAGAAGCAGCTGGACTGACCTGGACCCAAACTGTGAAGGTGGCAGAATGGACTTTGATGTCCCTTCCTAACCTTCAAGGATGGGCTGCAATGTCACCCCTTCCTGGAAGCCTCCTCTGACCTCCCCAGGTAGAGCAATCTTGTACCCCTTTGTGACCCCACTGTGCTCTCTCATACTTTTATTCCAATACTTACTATATGGAATCTCAGTTCTTTATGTTCTCTAGTCCATCATTCCAGATGGATTAGGGGCTTGTCAATGATAGGATCTGCCCAACTTGTCTCTGTGTCTCCCTGACTGGCATAGGAGGGGCCAGGGGGATGCTCCAAGTTTGTCCAATGAATGAGTAAGCAAGTAGACAAATAAAGGAAGAATCTGTCTCCCCTCTCAGGCTGGGCTCTGTCTTACTCATCCTTTCTTCCCTCCAAGAATCTCAGGTTAAATAAACCACCCTTTCCACCCTGCGTGGGGCACAAAGTCCTCAAATTCATAGCCCAAAGCAGACAGCCACCCATCCCCTGGGCATTCAGCAGGCTCCCTCTGGGCATTCCCTGCCACTTTATATGGTTCATCCACTTGCTGCTGAGATATTAATGCACTTCAGGGGTCAGTGGAGCCCAACGACCACACAGTTAATAGGGCAAAGCAATTCCAATTTCATGCCTACATGGGCTTTCCTCTATTAAGGCAAAGAGAGGGCACAATCTTTTTTTTTATTCCTTCCAGAAAACAGGCAAAGGCATTATGCAACAGGAGCTTAGGTAAAATTGCTGGCAGGCAGCAGAGGGGACAGGTGGCTCATGTGAGTCAGAACAGGGCTTTGGGGAAGAAGGAAGTAGGTTGAGGGGGCAGGTGACACAGTGTGGTTGTCACCTGTTGATCTGGCCTGGATGGTTGTACTGAAGAATACCTGAGAGGCTTCAACACTTGAAAATTATCTGCCTCAGTGTTGCTATCCACTAGAAAAATGCAAATATTTATTGAATGCATGGATCATGTTATTTGTTAGATTTTTAAAAGAGAGATTGCTGGGAGGAGTCATTTGGGTGTCCCAGCAGAAATGAGAGTATGTGACATGGTGGATGGGAAACCAAGATCCTAGAATGTCAAGTTCAGAATGTGGAGCTGTGCAGATTACAATAATGGCCCTAATTTTGCCTCGTACCCTGTGTCCGCCCATGATACCATGTGATTTTCAGCCTTTCTTATCAAAAAGCACAATCTGTTTCTACACCCCTTGAATCTGGGCTGCCCTAATGACTGGCTTTGGCCACAGAATGAAGCAGCGGTGACAGGGTGCAAGTTCCCCAAGGCCAGAAGAGGCCCTCTGCGGTTTGGCTTTCTCTCTTGCTCCTTCGCCTTCACTGGTCTAGCCTGCTGGAGGATGGGACACTTTATGGGGCACAGATGAGTCATTCAGCAAACTACCCGACACCAGCCAGCTCCCAGCTGACCCACCAGCTGGTTGATTGCAGGTGCAAGAGGGAGCCCCGCCTCAATCAACCAAACCTGGCCCAGGTCAGCAACTGACCACAGCCCAAGGAGAAGTAATAAAAGCTGTCATTTTTGCCACTGTGTTTTGGGGATGTTCATTATATAGCATCAGTGCAGCAACAGACAGTTGTTCCAAGCGCCATATGATAGCGTTCCTATTCAATCTGCAACATTCTTTGCCGGCTTGACCCATGGTGAACGATAAAGAAGTATTTATTGAGAGAATTAGTGTGCTTTTGGAGGCACTGATAGAATTAGCCTTTTCCCTGAATATATATTACATTGTCCTACCCCTAAGCCTTTGCTCGTTCGGTTCTCTCTGTCTAGAATATTCTCCTCCATTCTCTGCCTGGCCAACCTCTATTTTTCCTTTAAAGTTCTGCTCATATATCTTTTCTCTTCAGTCTCCCCTGACCCATTCCTCCTACCCCAGGAGAATAAATCTCCCTCCTCAGTGCTCCAGAGCACCAGCGAGGCTTCTGGACTGAACACCCTCACGGTCTGAGTTACCCTGGTTAGTTGGATAAATGTTCTCCCCTCACTGCCCTTATGAGCTCCTTCAGGGTGCAGAGCGTGTCTTACTCATCTCTGCAGCTGGGTGCCTAGCACAGGGCTTGGCCCATAGCGGGTCCTCGGGGAAGGGGGGCATCGCTGATTCATTCATTCATTCACTCACTCAACAAATAGTTGTGAACGCCTGCCACATGCCGGGCTCTGGGCTAAGTGCTGAGAACATGAAAGTGAATGATACAGATGTAATCCCCACACCCACAGGCTGACATTCCGGCCAAGAGGATGAGGAAGACTATCAATAATGCATAAATTGGAAAAGCATCAGATATGTGCTCTGCAGAGAATGAAGTTAAGGATAGCATGGTGGTCAGGCAGTTTCCTCCCAAGAGGTGGCAGTTAAGCTGCCAACGAAATGGCAGGGAGGAGTCAGCCCTGCCAAGCTCCAGGGTAAGAGAATTCTGGGCAGAGGGAACAGGTGGAGCAAAAGCCCTAAGGCAGGAATGGGCTCAAAGAGTTCGAGGAATGGACAGGTGAGTGAAAGAAGCAAGACACTTGTGAGTGAGAGAGCCAACAGGCAGGGCGGTACCGTGTCTGACCTGTAGAGGGGGTTTGGATTTATTTCCTGGGTGATGGTATCTTAGTCTGTTTTGGCTGCTGTAGCAAAACACCACAGATTGGGGTGCTTATAAACAACGGAAGTTTATTTGTCACAGTCCTGGACTCTGGGAAGGCCAAGGTCAGGGTGCCCACATGGCCAGGTTCTAATGAGGGCCCTCTTCCAGGCTGTAGGTTGCCAGCTTCTTGGTGGGTCATCACATGGTGGAAAGGGCCAGCTAGCTCTCCGGGGTCTCTTTTATGAGGGCATTGATCCCATTCATGAGGGCTCTACCCTGGACCTCAGCACTCCCAAGGCTCCACCCCCTAATGCTAGCACACTGGGGGTTAGGGTACAACAAGTGACTTTGGAGGGGGAAAACATTCAGTCTATATCAGATGGTAAACTACTGGAGGGTTCTGAATTGGAGGACACCATGGAATGATTACATTTAAAAGGATCCCTCTGGCTGCTGTGGGGAGACCACACTGTGGCAGGGATAGGCAAGAGGGAAATCTGAAGACTCGATAGGAGGCAGAGGCAATTTTCCAGGCAAGAGGTAGCTTTGGGTAGGGTGGTGGCAGTGCAGGAGAGAAACGAATGGGTTCAGGATGAATTTGGAGAGTAAAAAGCTGTTTGGACTAGATGTGAAAGGATGAATGAAGGATAAATGTTTGACCTGATCAACTGGGTTAATGGTGGTACCGTTTCCTGAGAAGAAGGCTGGGGAAGGGGCATAGTGTGGCAGGGAAAATCAAAAGTTGAGTTTCAGACACATGAAGTTAGAAATGCCTATTAGCCATGCAATGTGGAGGGAGGTGCATTGTAAGAAGTTGGCTATCTGAGTCTGGATTTCCAGGGAAAATCTAGGGAATCAGAAATTTGGGAGTCAATGTGCAAATTAATTGAACTGGTCAGAGGCAAAGGGGCTGGAATGACAGCAAGGGACAGAGCCACTTTTAATTCCCAGCCTAGGGTGTCTAGAGCCTGTAGTTTTTTAGACATGAGTTCCACTTACCTAGAACATATGCACAAAGGCCTCAGGGTTGCCTTGTCTCTCCTGGCTGGGAGGGGACAAGGAACCCAAGGCACTCTAATGCAGCAGAGGTGGGCGAGGGCCATTCCTGGGGCCTCCTATCCCTCCTTCCCCTGGCTTCTTGGGCCTGTGCTTCTCCATGGCAGACACACTGCTTTATATTCACTGTTCCCTTTCTTCTTCTGTGGTACATGGGAAGGCTGTACTTCCCAGTATCCCTTGCAGTTAGGTTGGGGCCATATGACTACTTCTGGCCAATAAGATATGCACAGAGATGGTCTATCCTGTGTGATTGTGTGAGTTCCCTATTGCTGTTGGAACAAATGTCACAAACTCAGCAGCTTAAAACAAGGCAAATTTATGCCCTTAGAGTCCTGGAGATCAGAAGTCTGAAATGGGTCCTATGGTACCAAAAGGGCTGTCAGGGTCAGTTCCTTCATGAGGCTTCAGGGGAGAATCTGATGTGATTAATTTGCAGATCTTGAGGTAGGGGATTATCCCAGTGTAATCATAAGGGTCCCAAACCACTGCATCCTATAAATGAACATATCATGAATGTTTGTTGTCCCATGTCACTGAGATTTGGGTTGGTTTGTTACGCAGCATTATTGTGGCAACAGCTGACTATTACACTTGGCTCAGAGGAACCTTGGATTTCATGAGAGTCCATGGCCACTTCCAACATCTGCCTGTCAGGATTTGGGTAAGACAATGAGATGCACCTCCCCCCTCACCCAGGGTAGGAGCATGTCCTTCATGTCCTTTGTCACACCTGGTCCCCACACCAGCTCCTGTTCCAATGTTGGATGCCAGGGAATGCCTGGTTGCTGCTATAGAATAAAGGAAGAATACAGAGCCACAGACCAAGGTGGGGGAAATTGTTCTGTTTTAATTAAACCGAGTGAAGAAGCCAAGACACAGAAAGAGACTAAGAATAGGACTGGAAATTGTTTAGAAAAGAAATGAAAACCGATCGCAGAGATGTCAGTTCTGGGTGGAATGGTGGGAGCGGGGTCCCAGCCTTCACGTCAGCTCCAGGATCACTGTTAGGGCGAGCACCAAGGTGAGCCAGACACCAGCAGGGCCAGAAGCGGAACCTGTGCCGGGCAGCAGGGAGCAAGGTCAGGGCATGGCAGGGTGTGGGGTCTGGGAAAGGCAGAGCTTCAGAGAGCCCCAGCAAAGAGCCTTGGGTCAGTGTCAGGATGCCCTGGGCTCAGATCCAAGCTCTGCCACCTGTCCTACCTAACTATGCATGATTCCTTCCCTGTGTCAGGCCTGCTGGACCAAGAATAGCTCCTTGCTGGCCAGCAGGACACTCCAGTGGGAACTAGGAGTGGGGCCTCTACTGTGAGCTGTGAGATTGGCTCAGTGTGTGGAGGGGATGCCTGGTGGGCTGGGAAGCAGTGTCTGGATCCCAGGGGGTGGTGCTCAGGCTGGGTGGCATCCCAGGGAGGGAGGTATAAACGGCCCCAGGGGAGGCATCTCTCTGTGCTCCCAACTGCCCTGCAGAGTGGTCCAAGGGCCCAGAACACAACCCATGGTCAATGCTGGACAGGACACTTTCTCTTGGGGCCAGGAAAGCTGAGCTCTCTGAGCTAAGACAGCTAGAGTCACTATGGATGAGGTGGGCACACTTGGACCCTGAAACTCCCCACCAGTTCGTGTGGGATGCTGAGTCCCCCTTTTTGGCCTCAATGTCCACTTCCGACCACCTTTGACTGAGACTCTGCCCACACTCCCTAGAAGACAGTCACCTGCCTGAGGCTGGAAGGAGGGGCAAGGGTATGCAAATGGGTGATCTGGGGGCCAGAGCTTTCTAGAGCCTGGAGAATTACTCACTTTTAAGCAAGAAGCTCTGGATACTTACCATTGGAGTCCTCTGTTCCTCTTGGAATATTTGGGTTTTCTGTTGGAAAGAACAGAAAGAGACCTAGAGAGTGGATGGCACTGGGAATTCAGGAAAGGATGTCCCTTTTGCCCAGTAGCTGCTATGCGGTATCGCACGCACTCTCTCAGTGCGGCCACACTGTGGGCTGGTTTAGTGTCAGATGGGGAAACTGAGGGAGGTCAAGTAGTTTGCCCAAGGTTGCATAGCTGCTAAGTGGTAGGTCTGGGATTTGAACCCAGAACTCTCTGGTTTTAACCTTTGAAGTACAGAGCTTCCCTGGCAAATTCAAGGGACTCAGGCCGTGGCTGCTCCCTCCTGCTTGGGCCAGCTCCAGGCAGCGCCCGCCCTGGCTATCGTCCGACCCCCAGCAGGGCAGGGCGTACCAAACACAATGAGCCGAGTGTGTGTGTCAGTGGCGCCCAGGGGGTTCTGGGCTGTGCAGCGGTACATGGAACCGTTGAGCTCAGCGGGAACCCGCTCCAACACAAGCTCCTTCCCGTCGAACTCGGCGCTGCCGTCCAGGAGGCGGCTCCCAACCCGCGTCCACGTGAACATGGGCTCTGGGAAGACCTCGTTCTGTTGGCCAGAGCAGACGAGAGTCCGGTCACAGGAGGAACCATTCTGCCAGAGCAGGAAGGGGTCACAGTATGGCTTGGCCAGGGCTGGCAACACACTCTCAGATATCTGATGGGTTGGGAGTGGCTGCCTGGAGCCACAGGAAGAGAAAGACTCTAGGGTTGGAAAGAAGGTCCCTTTCCAAGAGCTATGTCCTCTCTGAGCCCTGGACGGGAGCCCTTCTCCAGCCAGGCCCCATCCAAGCTGATCCTGCCATCACACAGGTCAGGAGACTGAGGCCCGCTGGCTGAGCTGGAGGTCAAGGGAAGGGTCTTGGAACATGCTGCTACAGATGCTGGGGCCCCTCCCAGCTCTCCCTGTCCAGATACTCATAGAGAGGCTGACCTGAAATCCATGGACCAGAATCCTCACTGTGTCCCCGACCCGGGCTCTGCTGGGTGTCATCACAATTTGGGGTCCTTTGGGGGCAACTGCAGGGAGAGGAAGGCCAGGTCAGTGTGAGGGAGGGGCACTGAGCCAGGAAAGGAGGGGCAGGGGACGCCCAGTCCTTGGGATTGGCTGCCGCTGAGCTAGGAGCTACGTGGGTGCTCGTTCATTCATTCACTCCTGCCTGCATTCATTCACACACATTCCCTGAACCCCTGCAATGAGTCACCCCCTCTGGGGTCTGGGGATTCAGTCGTGTACAGAACATGATCCCTGCCCTGCGGGCTTCACGCTCAGTGTGGAGTCAGGGAGGCCCAAGGGAGGTGCTACCCAGGGGACGACTCCGCTGGGAATGGGGAGAGGCCCTCCCGTGGCCATGATTCTTCAAAGCATCCCAAACACCTTCCTGCACTGACCCTTGTGAGGTGGGGTTCTGCTGTACGTCCTCCACCATCCAGCTGAGTTAACTGAGGCCCAGAGAGGGCATGTGACTTGTCAAAGGTCACAAGGTGAGGAACAGCCAGACCAAAATTCGGGTCTCCTCACTCTGGCTCCAGGGCTCCCTCTACCAGGCTCACCTCCCGGTGCGGTTTTTCTAGGATCTCTAGGTTGGAGGTGGGTGGGGGTACACAAGGTGTCGGGGGACCATCCTTCCTGGAGGCTTTGTCCTCCCTGCCTCTGTTTCTCACATCTTTGAATCAAGCCCCTTCCCATCTCTGAGCTTGGGAGATAAAATGCACAAGGCGTTGTTATCTTGTGAACAGAGCGTCCGATGGGAGAGCCGCCGGGGCCACTGACTCCATTCCCTCAGGTTTCAGGCTGGGAAACGGAGGCCAGGGGTAGCAAAGGGGCTTATCCAAGGTCACCCACAGAGCCCATTTCCTATTTTTCCTGACATTCTGGCCAACGGTCTTCCCCCCAGATTCATTCATTCACTCAGCAAATAATTATTGAGCCAATCACATGCCAGGCTGTGAAGCAGCCCCGGGGATGGTGGCAAAAACTGAGGGCCTGTGCTGATAAGAGCTTATAGCTGAGGAGGCATTCTACACACAAACAAGTACGTATCAGAGTGACAGCAGTACCCAGGGGATCAGGCACGCTGCAGGGTGGTCAGGGTGCCTCTTCCAAGGCGGTGATGTTTCAGCCGAGACATCATGAGGTGGGTTCCAGGTGGAGACAACAGCTCGGGCTGGCCCTGAGGCCGAGGGTCAGGGGGGTAATGCGGGTGGAGGCCGGGACAGATCCCGCAGTGCCTCCTGGGCTGGCGGAAGGCCTTGGGGTTTCGATCCAAGGGCCATGCTCTGGGCCTTCCTGTGAACATCTTCCAGGGGTGGCAGCAGGAGGTAAAGCTTTGTCCCCGGGCCCTGGGCCTGGCCTGGGATCTCCCACCCAGCCTTGCCCTCTCCCCAGGCCTCTCTTTTGCACTCAGAGCTCTCTGAGCAGACAGCAGAGCAGCTGGCAGATGGGGGTGGCCTCCCAGGAACTGCCAAGTTCATTCTCTGAGAGTGAAACCAAAGAACTATTAATTAAACCGCGAGTGAGACATCTCAAGTGCCACATGGGGCCAAGGGACACATCAGTGGGAAGAGCGGGCCTGCTTCAAGGGGAGGGAACAGCAGAGAAGGCGAGGGCGGCCTCCACTTCTGCACCCAGCAGTCAGTGTGAGGAGGGGGGCCTGGCCTGGGGACAGAGACCAAGTTCCAGTCTAGCCTGTGCGCCCTCATGAGTCATTCACTTCACCTGGCTTTCCCCGAAGTCAAAATAGGAACAGTGATAACAACCCTGTGTACCCACCACACTGGCTTGTTAGGAATGTTGGGAGACGGTGGGTTTGAGGACTAACGTCTGTTGAGAACGTACTGAGTGCCGACCTTGTGCATGCTACTAATTTAAAGTTCCAACCTTTCACGATTGTCCCCATAAGGAAATCAAGGCTTAAGAGGGTCAAGTGACTTTCTCGCCTTCTTCATCAACTCTCAAGTGCTGGGAAGGTCCATTCACAGGTGGGAAGCCCTGTGTAGGGCAGCGTGGCCTCGGCTCACCTGTCGGCTGTGTCCGGCTGGGATGGCACCGTCCTGCTGCAGCCGGCAGAGGGCGCAGAAGGGCATTCGCATCCTGGAGAAGTGTGAGCCCGGGAGCGAACGGGCAGACTTTCCCTTCCCGATCAGAGTCCTCCCTGCCCTGTTTCCAAAAGGCCCTACCTAATCCCCCCAGGCTGGGGCCTGGGCCTACTGAACCCCTGTTGTAGGACTGTCACACCCATCCTGGTGCCTATGAGGCGGGTTACCAGCAAACCCATTTCCCAGGCCATAAAACAGTCCCCTGAGGAGGGCAGTGACTTGCCCAAGGTCACACAGCAAGGAAGCGGGAGGAGCAGGGCTTGGTGGCACATTGTCCTTCAGAGGGCAGTGGGAGCCCAGGGGATGGAGGGGAGGGAGAGTCGTATGCCTTCGGGGCAGCCAGACCCCCTCTCCCTGCCACCTGATCTGCCTGTTCCTGGAGGCTCCTGTGGGCAGCTGCCCCTGAGGAAGAGAGCGGCTCAGGGGAGGGGGCTGCTCTGCCCTCACCTCTCCGAGCGGGATTTTGGCAGCTGCCTACCGGTAAGCACCTTTGCAGCGGACGAGCCCTCTGACGGCCGCCTTCCCTGCTGCACTAAGATGGTGCTCCCGCACGCCCGGCCAGCTGCGGTCACCCTCCCAGCTCCCACCTCCACCCTGAATCCCCTTAGCAGCTCCTGGCAGTCAAATCCTGGCCTCCCTTGTGTGCCCCTAAAACAGGCCATTGTGAGTCCCTGAAAGCAGTGTTCTCAGCCCCTGGCCTTTCATTTCTCTCAACCCCTGGACACAAAGAGCAGGAGCCTAGAGATGCACCCAGGGATGAGGCCAGGCCTTCTATTCTCTGACTGTGTCGCTTGGATGTGTCACTTCAGCTTGCTGGGCCTCACCTGTGTCCTTGCCTGTAAATGGGGAGAATAGGCTGCTATCTGAGGAGCTGTTCTGGAAAGGACAGTGCAGGAGAGAGGTGACACTGTAATGGGAAATGTAAAGTGGTGTGCAACTGTCCAGGAGAATGCAAAAGATCCCGATTACAGGCCCTTGTTACCTCTCCTGAGCATTTTGCTGCAGGGATAGCCTTGTGAGACCTTATGGAAGATCTCCTCTAGGCTTCCCTCAGGGATTCTGGACGTTCACCAAGACAACCACTCACCCATATACCTGCTCATCCGCCCATCCATCCATCCATCTACCCTTCCATGCATCCACCATCCATCTATCCATCCACCCACCCATCCACCCACCCAGCTATTCATTCATCTGCCTTCTTCATCTAGTTCTTTATCGTACACCTAATCTGCATCGGTCACTATGCAGGGCAATATTGGGAATACAATGATGAATAATAACACTAGCTTATACTTACTGAATGTTTACTCTGTTATTATGCTGAGCTTTTGTAGGCACTGCCTTATTTAATCTTCACAGCAGCTCAGAGAAGGATTAATTAATTAATAATTAAACAGGTATTTATTAAGTAGTATTTTAAGGATTGTTCTGAGCCTTGAACCATGTGAACAAAGAAGATATATATAGACCCTGCAGACAAGCAACTTAAATTCCAGCAGGAGCTCTAGGCAATAGGAAAATATCTATCTACAGATGGAGATAAATGCAATGACAGAGGACACAGTAAGGTGAGGAGTTGATGGGGCCAGGAGGAAGAAGTGATTTGAGATAGGGTGTTCAAGAGAGGGCCCTTTGACTAGAAGATTCAAGCAGAAATCTGAATGAAGGAGGGATTGGACATATCTGGGTAAGATTATTCTAGGCAGAAAAGAAGGCTGGTGCAAAGTCAGAGCTGAGCATATTCAAGGAAGATTCAGGGGGACCTGTGGCTGGAGCAGATCAAGCAGATGGAAAAGTGATAGATGAGCAGCATTAGGATGTGGTTTTAAATACAGTAGCGGTCATACAGAGAAATGCACTGTTCTTAAGAACACAGTATGATGCATCTTAATAAATGTGAAAGCTTGTGTAAGCTCCATCCCGATCAAACTTGAGAACATTCCCATCCCTGCAGATGGTTCCCTTATGCCTCCTACCAATCAGTTTCCACTCTCCATAGGTAAGCACTCCTCTGATTTCTATCACCAGAGATTATTAGCTTCATGTTCTAGAAGTTCATATGCACGGAATCATGCAGTATGTCCTCTTTGCTGTCCGACTTCTTTCACTCAGCATAAAGTTTGGGGGCTCTACCCACGTTGTTGAGTGTACCAGTTCATTCATTCATTTGTATTGATGGGAAGTAGCTCACTGTATGAATAGACCACAGATTTGTTCATCCATTTTCCTAATTATGGACATCTGGGCTACTTGTAGTTTTTATTGTTGTTGTTATGACTAAAGCTGCTATGAACATTCATGTCCTAATGTTTGTAGACATATGTTTTCATTTCTCTTGGGTAAATCCTTATGAGTTGATGGCTCAAGGAAAAGGACGCCACCCACCTGACCTCCAGAAGCCCCCTGGATCCCCTGGTGCAGGCTGGGGTGCAAACCCTTGCCAGTCACTGCTCTCTGTCCTTGGTCATGAGGGGTGTGGGTTAGGGGCTGTGGACGGTTCCGTAGTCCCTCACCACTGCGGGAGGCTCAGAGGGCAAGCCCAGGCACCCTGACCTCTGGGAGGGGGTGCTCAGTGCTGCAGATCGAGGTCCAAAGGGTTGTGGGCAGAGAGAGCCAGAACTGGGTCATGGTGTCCATCTCCCTGCCTTAATCGACCAGTCTAAACATAAACTGGCTCAAAGGGTTTCTTGTGTTTCTGGCAGAGAAGATTCCACATATCCCCTCTCCCTCCCGCCACTCAGCTGGGAGGAAATGCATAAGTGGGCACTGCTCTGGGGATGCCCTGAGTTGGTGCTGACGGAGGAGAAGGCAGGTCCAGACGGGGGTTGGTTCTCAGGCTGAGCCTGGGTGTCCAGTTTCCTGGCTGTGCCCACCTCCCACATAGGCACAGGTGACAGGTTTTCACTGTACTTAAAAGTGTAAGCTAGAGCAATATGCTCCCACGTCCTGTGTGTTCCTGACCCCGATCCCACAAAGCTTCTTCCACCTCTGTATTCCTGACCCTGATTCAGCAAGCTTCACAACTTTTACCTAGTAACTGTCCCCTGAGCTCCTGGGTCTCTTATTTGATCCAGGAAACCTCCTTGACACCTCCTATGCTCCCAACTGTGACTAAGAAAACCCTCCCTGACCTTTCTGTGACCTGACTCAGTACCCTCCCTGAAGAGTCCTGCCTCTTGTGTGTTCTTTCACTCACCCAGCAAATCTCCCTATGACTTCCATGTTGCATTTTCAATCTTAAAAATCTCCTGTTTCTAACACTGATCTGCCAAAATTCTCTGATTTTTCTATATTCTTGATCCTGATTGACCAAACTCCCTGAATCTCTCATGTTCCTGACCCTATCAAGCAAATGCCCCCGACCCCACTGACTGCTCCTATTCTCCAATCCAACACAGTAAACCTGAAAAGCCCCGACTTTGATCCTGTGCCTGCCCCTGACCACTGTTTGCTCCATTTACTTCCCATCTCCATGGTGACCAGCAGTCCAGGGACCCTATTCCAAAGCCCCCCACCATCCACCTCTTCAGGGGCTCTGCAGAATGGCACCCCCCCCCCCAAGCCTTACCCAGCGTGACCTCTGCCTGCATGGGCATCGACAGCGCCGGGTGCTTGACCTCACAACTGAAGAGGGCCTCATTGTCAATCTGCGGGTTGAGTGTCCAGGTGAGCAGGGCACGCACCTCCACGGTGCCATCGCTGCCCGGGCTGTGGCTGTGGCGCAGGAAGTAGATGGGCTCGGCACTGTGGACCCAGCGGGGGAACTCACGGCTCACCACCGTCTCTGGGATGTTCTCGGTGGTTGGCTGGAGAAGGGTGCTGGGATCTGGGGTCAGGCCTCGGGAGGGGCGCTCTGTGTAGGGACGTCCACCCTCGTTCTCTGCATCCTGTAGGGACAGTGACCTCTGCATCTTGGTGTCATCCAGGTCACGGTGCAGGAGGCTGCGGAAGGGCCTGCTGTCCTGGAGGGGGCCATTATTCGCAGCTGGTGGCTCCGACAGGGGCACTGCGTCAATGGGGTCCCCATCTCTTTTGAAATAAACCTGAAGGTGCAAGGAGGGTGTGAGAATAGATCTTGGAAGAATGACCTCCACCTCCTACTGGGCTCTCAGAGGAACTGGCCACAGGGTTTGGGTCCTTCTGAAGCCTCCCCCTCCTAGTAGCCCTCCAGATGGGTCCCCCTTGGGTCCTTTCCCTCCAGCACCCAATCAGCCCAAGTCAGCTTGGCTCAATGGGGACACGCAGTCCCTGGTGGCAGAAGCTGAGCGCATCTCCATCAGCGTCCAGTGAGTGAACCTCTGTAAGCCTCAGTTTCTTTACTTTTAAAGGGGAATAAGAGCACCTACCTCATAGGGCTTTTGGGTGCTTAAATGAAATGTGCAGAAACAGGGGGGTCCTCAACACAGCTGTGGCACCCAGAGGGCAGTCTGTGCCCACCTCAGGAGAGCATGTGGGTGAGACGAAGGGCACTGGGCAGAAAATGCTGGCTGTCAGAGGAAGCATGAGGAGGGAAGGATCTCTGGGTGTGCATTTGCGAGGTCTGGGTGACCAGGGTGTTAGGTGCAGGGATGAGGGGAGAGCCAGTGTCTTCTCGCTTTCTCTGCTAATGGGGAATGCAAGTTTTGAGAGGCAACATTTAATTTAATTTGTTGTCTTTTTATTTTGGTACAGGAGCCCAGAGGCCTGGGGGATTGGGTGTATTTTTTGACAAAGCAGGTAAATCAATCGATGGGAGCTGAGAGAGGAGAGCAGGAAGCAGCTCCGCTCCCTGGGACACTGGTGCAGGTTGGGGGAGGGAGGAGGCCTTGGGGGAGGAGAGGAGGGGGGTGAGTGACATGTAGGACGCAGAGAATCTGTCAAGAGCTTAGAGCTCTTATGCACATAATATAGCCTGCTTTGGGGTTTTTTTTCTTTCTTTTTCTTTTTGAAAAGTGCTTCAAAAGAAGGTTTGTAATTTATATCAAAGTATTCTTTCAAGCTCTGATGTCCCAGGCAAACGTAAGATGCCTGGAATGTGGGGAGATGAAGATCTTTTATATATATATACAAATATATATATATATATTTGAATATTTTATTGCCATGTCTTCCTGGCAGGAGCAGACAAGCTGGGGAAGGGGGTCTTCTCATGGCCCCAGGGCTGTGAGGAGCCTTTCTTGGTGCCCTGTGGAAAAAGCAGTTTTTCTTTGGAGAAAAGGACCAGCTTGTCTGATTTCAGCGAGGTCAGTCCTCTTTATGGGCTCCAAAGGGGAGAACTAGGGGTCATGTCCTGCTCTCACCAATTGTTGGCTTTGAAGCTGCCTTTTCATCTGCGTCCTTGGGACTACAAGGCATGGGGGAAGGGAGATCGGCCTCAGTAAAGGCTCGTCTGTGCACCCCGCCTACTGCCCCACCTGTGCGTGTGTGCACCTGCCGTACTGCTTCACCTGTGCCTCTGTGCATCTGCTTCCTGCCCACCTGTGTCTGCACACCTGCTTACTCCCTCACCCGTGCCTGTGTACACCTGCCTACTGCCCCATCTGTGCCTCTGTGCACCTGCTTCCTGCCCTGTATTGCATCTCTGCACCGGTTCACTGCCCTCTCCTGGGCAGCTGGGTCTATCTAGGCCTAGATCCTGGAGTGAGGCTGTCCTAGGTCCCCAGGCCATCCCACTTGGCCATGCCTGTGAGACAGTCAGAGGCTAGAACGCCTTGCCTCTCCACCTTGAACTCTAACCCTACCTATCCAGCACTCCAGCTCCATCCCTCACTAATCTAGTCCTATATGAAACTCACAGGGTCAAGCCCCAAAGTGTTATTCAATGTCAAAATTGGAAGGGTCCTTGGGAGCATGGAGCCCATAGGTTCTCAGTACAGATTCAATAAGGGTTCCACAGAAGTGCTTCAGGGATCACTAAGGGCAACTTGCCCGTCCCTCACTTTCAAACACTTTATACACGGGGCTTTTGTGTATTTCATTTAGATCAAATGGTCCTGTTACTTCTAAAACAGATGAAAAACTCTAACACTGTCTACCCCATAAACCTTATAGGAACAGAAACAAGAAGAGAACTCACTCAGGGTCATTCAGTGTGTGTGGCAGGCTGGGGCTAGAACCCCACTGTCCAGGCTGGTGCTCTCACAGCCCAGCCCCGCGCCCGCCCCTTGAAGTGGCCATGGTAATAACTCATGGGCTGGACCGACAGACTTCAAGGCAGTTAGGCTGGGGTCTAAGGAGTTGGCTGAAACAGAGTTTCCCTCTTTTTCCTTCCTTCCTTTCTGCCTTCCCTCTTTCCCTTCCTCCCTCCCCCTGAAGTGGTCTTGGAGCTACAAGACATGAAATTGAGTCCCAGCTCTGTCAAGAACACTGTGGGTGACACTGGACATGTCCCTCCTGCTCTCCAAGCCTCGTTTCTCCAACCTACTCAGTAACTGGGGTAGAGGTGTGCTCAGTGCTGGGCTCTGCTAAAGCCTCCTCCCACTGTGCTGTGCTAGGGTCACAGGGTCCAGGAGAAGAGGACGTTCTCAGCTCTGAGAGGCTGGCAGCAAGAGACACATGGACACCTGGGCAGGTCAGATGAGTGGAAAGGGTCAGACCAAGGCAGATGGGGCGGAGTTACCTTCTGCAGACCTCTTCCCATCATTCTGCAGAGTGGGCACCATGGTGACCCCTGCAGCTGGACCAGCCATGAGGTGGGGGCGGTGACCCAGAAGGGACTAGGGAGGAACTGGGCTCTCTAGGAGTACTCACCGTTGGCGCTGGTTTCCCTCCAGACACGATGCAGACCAATGTGAAGTTCTGGGCTTGGTAGCGGCTGAAGGGGGCTGGCATGTCAGCGGCCACCACTTCAATAGAGGTGGGAGGAGCTACCCAAAAGGGAAGTAAAAGAGAAGACAAAGGCTTAGCTGGAAGATTCAGGAAGAGTACACTGATTATCTGAGATGAGGCAGGTCCCATGCTGGGTGCAGGGGGGGCAAATGCGGTACAACTCCTGGGGGCACCACGAACATCAACTACAGTGAGAATGATGTTCCTGTTGGACATACAGACGAGGGCCCTGCCTCAAGGGCCCTGAGGCCTGGCGGGGAAGCATGAATCAAGGGATCACACAGTTACGTGTGCTACGTGCATCAGATACCAGGAGGAATAACTGAGTCTAAAGGGAGCCCTGCCTAAGCCTGTGGGAGTGACACTGTGTTGTGACCTGCGGAAACAAAAGGAGGCAGACGACAAGTGTGGTAGGTGGAGGGAACAGCGTGTGCAAAGGTCTGGCAGCATGTCAGCCTGGGCAGGGGTTTGGGAGGCAGGCTGTATGTAGCCTTGGGGATGCTAGGAGCCGGGGATGGGGTGCCCAGTGGGGCTGGGTTATGTGCAGGGCACAGAACAGGATGGCTGATAGTGGCTTACAGAACAGTGTGGTGTGCTGGGGCCATTCCTACCAGCTCATGAGAGCTGATGGTGACATTTTCAGGAGCTTTGTGAACCAGTGGTTAAACTGACCACAGTGGGCATCTTTACACCATGGAAACCAGCCAATGCTACAAATCAGGGCTCTTTTGTTTGTTTGCTTCCTTCCCCTCTCCCAGCCCTCTGAGAGCAGGTTTACCAGCACACAACTGGTTATGAGGGGTTTTTTTTTTTGTCCTGAGGGCCGTGGGGAGCCGTGGAAGGTTTTAAACGATCCGAGTTGCATTTTGAAGAGCCCGAACAGACAGAGCATGACTTTGGGCTAGAGGGGCTAATAGCTTAGGTGAGGGTGAGGGCAGGAGGGGGAGAAGTAAGTGACTCTGAGGGACATTAGAGCCAGGAGTCTTCCCTCATTGCTCTCTTGTGGGAAGTTGGCTTATTTTGGTCACTCCCACCTCCCACCAGCTCACTTCTTTGCTGTCTTCGTGGGCCACCCCTAGCTGGTAGTACCAAAGCCAGTGCTCCCAGGTACACATGGAACCAGCAGGCACTCCTGGGTCCAAACCCTGACTAGTCACCACCACCTCCATGTCCTTGGACAAGTTACCAAAACTATGAGCCTTGAGTCCCCAGTCTGTGGAATGGGAAGGATACTCGGCAGACCTATTTGAAGGATGACCAGCTAATAGACAGGAAAGTGTGCAGCATGTGGTGGAAACTCATTATTATTATTTCCTCAGCCTCCTTGTGATCAGCACGACAGGTGCCAGAATCTTAGAGCCTCACGTGGGAAAGGCTGTCAGTTCTGGCTTCTTCTCCGGCCCTGGGTCATGGGTAGTGGGGAAAGCAGAGAAAATGATGAGGCATGGCCCTTTCCTTCCTGCAGGGGGGTTTCACTCCAGTTAGGTTTAATTAAATTCAACGAACATGTCCCGACACTTACTAGGTGCCGGGCACGAGGCCAGGGGCTTGCAGTGATGGAAACAGATATGGCATGGAGAAACTCACAGTCTGGCGGGGGCGACAGGTGCCTGGTAACTCTATTTTTAGGTCTAGTGACACAAAGCCAGGTATGAACCATTCATTCATTCATTCAGCCAGCCACCCCGTGCTGTCGGCAAGGGAAGCAGCACAGACCGGAAACAGTGGGGGAACAATAGATGTAGAATTGTAATTAAGTGTAAGATCGTTTGAAACACATGGTAAGTGGGGTAGGAATTCCAAGAGGGGAAAAATACACCAAAACAGTTCGATCACCCGGAAGTTGCAGATACTGCGATCTAATTTTACTAGTACTCGACAGAAAATCTGGATTCCACAGCAAAAACCAACAGTGGCTAACACTTAACTCATTTAATCCTCACCATTAGGCTGTGAGGGGGGTTTATTTATTCCCATTTTATAGGAGGGGAAATCAAGGAGGTAAAGTAACGTGCCCGGGTTCACGGCATCAGAATTTGAACACAAGCGCCCAAGCTCTGGCATGAAGCTGTACCAGCTCAGTCTTTGGAAAGAAAGAAGCTTTTATCTATTCTGAGCTCGTCAGCCCCAAGGACATGTTTTAGCCACCGGGAGCACTCGTTTACCTGGCACAGCTCAGCTTCCCGGATGGCTTGTAATCCGGATCCCACAGGAACTGCTCCTGCGGGTGGCTCTACTTACTCAGTGGTCCCCAAGATGAAGGGACCATGCCAATTAGAGTTGAGCATAAAACTCTGGCTCTGCTCATGGTGGCATCTGTGCAGATAGAAATATACTCTCCAAGAAGCCTAGAGGCTCACAACTAAGCTGGGGGTGCCTTTAAAATCCCTTGTCCATTCTTTCTTACTTTCATTGAACAAAAAGGAATTGGACACCTAAATCCTTCCTTTCAGGGTTGCTTTGAGGAATAAATGAGATGATGCTAATAAGATGCCTGGCACATAGTAAGCCTGCTGTGCAGTGCAGCAAATGTAATTATTATTTGTATCACTTTTATAAGGAGGTAGTATGGGACAGGGGTTGAGACTGTGGGCTCTAAATCAGACTACCCAGGGTTCAAAGACCAGCTTTAGCACTTCCTGGTTGTGTGACCATGGATGAGTTATTTAACCTCTCTGAAACTGTTTCCTTATCTGTAAAATGGAATTACAGAACACCTGTGAAGATTCAATGAAGGGTTCCTTAAAGTGCACCCAATATGTGTCAGCTGCATTTATTAGGATTATTTATTAACATTCCTTCTTTGAGGGCTCGTGCTACTGGCTGGTAGAATAAAACATGGTCTGTGCCTTTGGAGTATTCCTAGTTTAGTGAGGAGGTTAAAAAAAAAAAAGGCCCTGCAAGGGAAACAAAAGCAAAAATAAACAAGTGGGACTATATCAAGCTGAAAAGCTTCTGTACAGCAAAGGACACCATCAGTAGAACAAAAAGACATCCTACAGTATGGGAGAATATATTCATAAATGATATATTCGATAAGGGGTTGACATCCAAAATATATAAAGAACTCACGCACCTCAACAAACAAAAAGCAAATAATCCAGTTAAGAAATGGGCAGAGGACATGAATAGACACTTCTCCAAAGAAGAAATTCAGATGGCCAACAGGCACATGGAAAGATGCTCCACATCGCTAATCATCAGAGAAATGCAAATTAAAACCACAATGAGGTATCACCTTACACCAGTGAGGATGGCCAACATCCAAAACACAAACAACAACAAATGTTGGCTAGGATGTGGAGAAAAGGGAACCCTCCTACACTGCTGGTGGGAATGCAAATTAGTTCAACCATTGTGGAAAGCACTATGGAGGTTCCTCAAAAAACTCAAAATAGAAATACCATTTGACCCAGGAATTCCACTCCTAGGAATTTACCCTAAGAACGCAGCAGCCCAGTTTGAAAAAGACATATGCACCCCTATGTTTATCGCAGCACTATTTACAATAGCCAAGAAATGGAAGTAACCTAAGTGTCCATCAGTAGATGAATGGATAAAGAAGATGTGGTACATATACACAGTGGAATATTATTCAGCCATAAGAAGAAAACAAATCCTACCATTTGCAACAACATGGATGGAGCTAGAGGGTATTATGCTCAGTGAAATAAGCCAAACGGAAAAAGACAAGTATCAAATGATTTCACTTATCTGTGGAGTATAAGAACAAAGAAAAAAACTGAAGGAACAAAACAGCAGCAGACTCACAGAACCCAAGAGCGGACTAATAGTTACTAAAGGGAAAGGGACTGGGGAAGATGGGTGGGAAGGGAGGGATAAGAGGGAAAAAGGGGCATTACGACTAGCAGACATAATGTTGAGGGGGGCATGGGGAAGGCTGTACAACTCAGAGAAGACAAGTAGTGATTCTATAGCATCTCACTATGCTGATGGACAGTGACCGTAATGGGGTTGGTGGGGGGGACCTGATGAAGGGGGTAGTTTAATAACCATAATATTGCACATGTAACTTCAGATTAAGAATACAAAAAAAAAAAAGGCCCTGGACTGCCACTGTCTACACAGTAAGCCACACACCCCACTTGGCTATTGAGCATTTGAAATGGCTTTTTTGAGTTCGTATGTGCTGTAAGTGTCAAATGCATACTAAATTTTGAAGACAATTTAAAAAGAATGTTAGGACAAACAAAAAAAGAATGTTAACTCTATCATTAATATTTTTATTGGTCACATGTTGAAATAATAAACACATTATTAAAATTAATTTTGTCTTTAAAAACTTTTTTTAATGTGGCTATTAGAAAACTTACCATTACCTGTGTGGCTTACATTATGTTTCCATTGAAAAACACTGGCATAGACCTTCCTTTTTATAGGTAAGACTACAGCCACACTGTAAGTCATTGACAGAGTCTGGACTGGCACCCAGGCCTTCCAAATCCTGGCCGGGGACCTTTGCACAGCATGGTGCCCCCCTATCCCCCCACCTCAACACAAACACACCTGTATGTGCACACATCCCCATTCTGGAGATCTGCACCCAAGTCACGCACACTACCCACGCAAACCCTGATTGGGAGATGTGTTCCTGTCCCTCGTTATATTTCCGAGCAGGTGTTAGCAATATGTACAGCTAATCAAGCTCGTAAGACAATAACAGATTTCAGTTGTATGGACGATGACACAGCAGAGCTGTTAATATCAGCATGGACAGTCCAGACTTCCCACACTTTCCCCGTCAACATGTTCGTCAGTCACTGTGTCCTCGGAAAATGTCACTCTGCATCTCGCCTCCTGTCTCCTGGCGGAGGGCTCGGAGTGCAGGCAGTCAGGGAGGGGTCTACACTGGGGAGTCCCTGGCTGCTTACAGATGCTTCCCTCCACACATCACCTCACTGTCTCCTCCCTTCTCCTCTTTCCCTTTCCTCGATTAAATAGGAACTCCCCTGCCTTCATGGCTTCTGCAGCCTTCCTTCCCTCTTCCTCTTCCCTGCCTACCTCCTCCTCTCACCTCTATCCCTAGTCCCTTTCCCAGGCCCGGCCCCCTCCCCTTCCCTTCCCCATCTCTACCTATACTCCCATCTCTATCACCATCCCCAACTCAAACCACATGCCTGTCTCCATCCCTCCACCAACCCCAACCCCATCTCCATCCTTATCTCCTCGCCCAGCCCTGTTACAATCTCTGCTCAAGGTCAAAACAAGTAGTTCTCTTACATGCCCCATGCCTGGGATGGATCCCATGGCTCCAGGAGCAGTGTCCTGTCAAAAGCAGACAGCCAGCTGCAGACACAGGCATAAAGTCCAAGGGGCCAGCTTCCTGGATGAGAATAATCCCAAGTTCAAAGTTGAGCCACAGAATGAACAGCATAAAGCGAGGCCACCTGGCTGTGATCCAAGTGGCATATAATGGCAGGGGATCATCCACAAAGACCCCTGGCTGGCCAATCTCTCTCCCACTCTTCTGTGACAGTGTCCAGTGCACCCACCACGAGTGCCTTGTCCCGTAGACATTGAGGGTGCCTCATCAGATATGTCTGTGCTAGGGCAATGATGTCCTGGGAGGGGCAGGGAGTTGCATCCACCTGCAGCATGCACCCGGAGGATCCTCCGCAGCTGGAGAGACACCAAGCAGGCATATTTGGCTCGGGGAGGGGATAAATAATAGCAGCAGTAGTGGTTGTGGTAAGAACCTAGACATGGGCACAGCTTCCCCACATCGTGTTCCTTGTATGACTGGCAGGGAAGAGGGTCCCACTCATTCTGTAGGTCCACCACAACAGCCAAAGGCAACCACCATAAAGCTCCCAGAATCTCCTGAACCCAAGTCAGGCCAGTGGACTTCCTGGTTTATTTTTCACTTTGCCTTTAAGCAGAGAGACTTGCTGCTCGACATTCCTTTGACTGGTTTTGTCCAGAATCAGGAAAAGGTAAAGTGGCTTCCCACCTGACTTATCCGCACACGACGGCTAACCTCTATCACCCTGCTCTGCGGCCATCAAGGGAAGCAGGAGATGCAGTTATTTGAGACTCGACAGTTAACATTGACACAGTGAGGTAATGGTCGGGTGATCGGTTTTATGAAATTAACTCTGAAATATTGCCTGTCTTCATCTTGAAAGCAGAACTTTGTTTCGATCATCGTAACTCACTTTGGAGATAATGTGATGGCTCTTTGCTCTGTAAATCATCCTGTGGCCTTTGCCGTTGGGGAACACAAACCTGTTCTTTTATATAAACCCCAGCAGGCCTGTGGCAAATTGTATCTGTTAGAATTAAGTTCTCCGCCCACCATGAGATCCACCCCAACTCCCACAAGGGTACCGGCTGGAACTCAGGACCAGGTTCCAAGCCTATGCTCCGCGACCAACATCCCATGGAACTTTGGGCAAATCAGTTGACCCACCAGGGCATCTGTCTTCCCATCTATAAAATGGCTTCAATAAAACATCCCTGCAACCTTTCAACTCTCAGGATTTTGGGGAGGAGAAGCAAATGAGAAAATGGGCATAAACCTTCTACAAGGATGGCAAAGTGCTGTGCGAACAGAAAGGGACTATTTACTATTACCTCTTCCATTGCCCGCACCCATCCCTTGGCGGAAAGGGATGTATTGGGGAATTTCTTTCCCTCCTAAGAGTAGTCATTGTCTGGAGGAAGGGATAATTGTCCCATACCTTGGGTACCACTTTAAGATGGAGCTGAGCATACTCCTGCTCTGAGTGCCATTTATCATGGGGTGGTGATCTATTAGATTTTGGGGAGGGGTGAGGGAGGGAAAAGACAAGTTCAAAATTATATTATTTGCAAAAATCCATTCTTTCCCCTCAGCATGCCTGCTCTATTGACTGCCCTCCTTTCAGTCAGCTCCGAGTCATTACACCATAGTTCAAGAAAAAAAAAACCCAAAACAAAAACCAGCCGTTTAATACAAAAGTGTCCATGTATGAATATAAATTTCCCTCCATGTTTCCTATTTTAATTTCTTTCCTTTTTCTTTTCTGTGGTCCCACATCTCCCTTTCTTTCCCACCCTCTCCACCAGTCAGTCTCTCTCTGCTTCTTCAAGATGCTGCTCGGAAGAGCATCTCCCCTGGGAAGTCAGCTCTGCTCCAGCCACGTGGAGCTGTCCGAGGTGCCTTGTTCACCTTGCTCACCTTCTCTGTGCCCTGCACAGACCAGTTCTGCTGGCCAGCTCCGCCTCATCCTTTCGGGCTGGGCTTAGGTGTTGCCTCCTCCAGGCAGCCTTCTAGGACTTTGCCAGGCTGACTTAGGGCTCATCCCCCGCGTTCCTGGAGCTTCCTACTCTACTGTCGCACTCACAGGTGCTTGCCATTCTGTCCTAGGCCCATGTTTGTTTCTCCACTACACCGTGTGCTCCCTAAAGTCGGGAGCTTTGTTTTTCTTCAACCTAACCTCTGAGCTAGAGCAGGCCTGCCACACAGAGATTCAATTTCAATTCCTGTTCCCTCCTTCCCTCACTTCTCCAAGCACAGGCAAGCATGCCATCTGTTTGTGGAACGTATCCCACAAGACCCTGGAATGCTGTGGGCCCCGTCCCCACCTCTAGCCTTGTCTTGACAAGTGCCACCCTCCACCAGGTTCCAAACACACTGAGACTGGGGGGAGGAGTCCAGGATCACCCTAACTTGTTCCGACCCCAGGGCTTTACATCTGTTGCTTCTTCTGCCTGAAGTCCTTCACCCAGCTTTTTGCTTGGCTGGGTCCTGCTTATCTTTTAAGTCTCAGCTCAAATGTCACCTCCCAATCTAAGTTGGGTCCTCCTTTTATTCTCTGTCACAGCCCTGTGCTCTGTGTTATTTCTTCACGGAGCTCATCATACTGTATAATTATGTCACGTGTGGTTTGCCTATGTTGGGTTTTTCTCGGACATCCCCCCCGCTAGAATGTAAGCACCACGGTGGCAGGAAATCTTATCTATTGTCACATCCCCAGGGCCTGACACACAGGATTTGCTCAATAAATATCTGTCAAATGAAAGAACGAATGAGCTGGGGGAGGCACCCAAGGGTCCCGCCCTCAATCCCTGCCCAGTTCAGAAGGCCTGAAACCTCTGGCCCCAAGCCCCCCGGTCTCCCAGCAGCGGCCTGAGGAGGCAGACCCCACCTGCAGGAGGGGTTCTCCAGCGAAGAAAAGAGAGAGGGAAAAAGCACAACGCTTTGGTTTATGGGAAAATTAAATATTGAACTGAGTAGTTAACAGCAGCCAAGGGAAAAAGAAACCTGACAAAAAGCCCCCAAATGGAGCCACCACCAGTGACGGGAGAGATAAACGCAGCGTCTGTGCTTATCCGGGCCGCAATGGGCCCTTTTATGTGGCAGCTGCTGAGCCCAGCCCACCACCCCCTCAACTTGAAAGCTGTTAGGAACCCATGCGCTGATGCGATGGGAGGGTGGGTATCTGGGGTCTAGGTCATCGCCAGTGTGGGCAGCTGCCGCCCAGGAGCCTCCCTGCAAGGAGATGGGGGCCTTTCTGAGTGGAGCGGGGTCAGGAGGGAACCCAGCGCTGTGGGTGTAACTCATCCACCCGCCTTCCATGCCACAGGGAGCTGGCTGGCAGCGCCCCTCACCTGCCTCGCCCCTCCCCTGCCAGCTGCCTGCTTTCGCAGTAGTGGAAGATAAAATTAACAACCCCAACTGGAGACTCTGGCAGACTGCTCTAGGGGAGCAGGGATGCTGAGGGTGGGGGTGGGGGGTGGGGCAGTGTGTGAGGCGGTGAATCGGAGGCTGGGAGGAGTAGGAACCAATTGAGATTGCTGCTGATGGAGAAATAAAATCCTGCACATGCATGGGAGTACAAAGAGGTGCGTGCGTGCATACACACACACACACACACACACACACAAACACACTTAAAGGGGTAGTGGGGAGGCCAAGCCACAGAGTTTGGTGTTGAATCTGGATTTGTATTCTAATGCTATTTTGTGAAAACCCAGTATTTTGTGAAAACCCAGTATTTCTCAAAGTGTGTTCCCCAAATCAGCAAGATTAGCCTTACCTGGGAGCTTGTTAGAAATGAGAATTCTTGAGCCCGCTATAGACATGTGAATTGGGTTGGGGTGGGGAGAGGGGGGTCCAGCCACCTGGGTTTTATCAAGCCACTCAAGAGATTCAAATGCAAGTTCAGTGTGCAAGCCACTGTCTTGGCTTTTGTAAACTTCATCTCTAAATCAGGGATAACAAGACCCACTGGGTGGTGGTATGTGAACTAAGGACTTGGTTCATAATAGGTGCTCAGTAAACAGTAGGGAAAATGATCAGTGACTGTGAGGGCAAGGCTCAGGGAAATTCACTAGCAATGGGGAAGCCTCAGTGCAGCTTCTCCACCACTCAGAAGGCAGAGCAGAGGTAGAACTCTCTGGAGACTCTCTGGCTCTCTGTGCTGATTGGGTCAAAGGACCTCAGATCCCCAAAACTCTGGCCCCCACAAATGATGCAATTTTCTGTTCATGACTTCACTGGCTGCCCAGGCTGCCCCTGGGGGTTTACTGGCCAGAGGCAGCCTGTCCAGTAGCCTGTCTGCGGCCACCACGTGAGGCTGCCTTAGCCCTTCCATGCCATTGTAGTTTATGTACCAAGAGAGCAGATGTGTTCAGGCCCACGATAGGTGCCATTTCTACAGAGATGAAATCTATGGGGTGTGACATGGATCTCTTTTAAATAGCAGCAAGCCCGCCTATTTGGAGGATGTTTTCAATGTATCCCAGAGGTATATATTACACACATGGATGATTTTGCCAGGTGCCATATACATAGCTTTATGAAAGAAGGCTCCGGAAGCCTGCAGAAGTCTGGGGACACCCTAGCATGTGGGGAGGCACGTACAAGATTTAGACTATGGCAGTGGCACCCAGCTCGAGTTCTTCCTGGTCAAATTCAAGTTCAGGCTGCTCTATACCGTCCCCACAAAAAGCAATGGGCTGGAGTCCGGAGACTGGATGGAGCCCACCCCTTCTTCCGCCACCTTGGAAAAGCTCTGTCCCTTCCAGCAGAGCTGTAAGGCCCCCAAGCAGGGTGGCCTTGGTGTTCTGGGCTTAGACCGTGGCTCATGCTTGGCCTTCCCCACCCAGGGCCTGGGGCACCCAGTCCCCAGGCCAACACCCTCTGCTCACAGGCAGTGTGTCCCTTAGGCAGCTACTAGCTTCCTGGGCCTCACCGGCAGTGTGAGGGCAACACATTGGTGCTTGTGAGGACTGAAGTTGGAAGGGGCCACACCTGCCGATCTTCCAGCAGAGCCCCCAAGTCCCTGCCCCCAGATTAGAGCCCTTCCTTCCAGAGGGAGATTTCCTAGGGAGCTCTGCAGCTGGAGACTTTCCTGTCCTCTCAGCATGTTAGGATTGATTTCCTGAGTCAGAGGACAAGTAAATCATTTTTCTCATAAAGCAATTTCCAGGGGAGATGAGGTGGGAGGGGAGGAAGGAGCCATGAAGGAGCATTCTGTGGGAAGGGAATTGAGCTAAAGATACTGGTTCATTCTGCCAAGCGGGGGGCCCGGTGCAGGGCAGCCCAGGGCAGATCTCAGTGAGCGTGTGGTGAGTTGATGTTTGCAGGGGGTGCCTGGTGGTGGAGGGGGTGGGGGATTTGCTCGGTGAGTTTCCTCCTTTGCACCCTGGGTCAAGTGCCCTCCAGGTGCTCAGGCACACAGCTGGTTAGGGTGATGGGGAGGGGCAGCGCTTGACCATCACCTCTGCCCCCTGGTGGTCCTCTGGGACAGCCTCCATGCTAAATGCTTTAGTGCATTACAGCCTCACATAACCCAGGAGGTAGGAATTATTCTCTCTTTTACAGAGGCAGAAACTCAGATGTTCAAAGGCACTGGTCCACAGCTTCTCAACCAGTAAGGACCAAGGCTAGGACTTGGGCCGATGTCTGACTCAAGCCCTCAGGCCCTGCTTCTCACCTTCTGTGGGATCTTTCTCAGGGCCTCAGTTTTTTCTGTGATTTGGCGAGGGGGCGATGGGGCTGGACTAGGTGATTCCTGAAATCTCCACCACTTGAAAAGTCTAGGGTCCTATGTGTGGGAAGCCTGGAGGGAAGCTGCAGCAGGAGGGTTCAGGGTCAGAGAGGAGGAAGCCTGGACTGACTGGTCAGCAGAGAAGGGCCCCTCAGGAGTTGGTTCCCTCGTCTGTAAAATGGGAATGACCCCAATCACTGTCTTACCAGCTGCTGAGAGATTTATACAAGAGAATGCTCATAAAAAAAACTGGTACAATGTCCGGCCATACTAAGCACTTGATCAGAGCTAGATTTGATTATTAAGATTACTGTGATTATTAAGATTATTTGTATTCAGATTATCAGTCCTGCGGAGGTAGAGTGAGTGAAGTAATCCTGCCTCATGTACTGATGGGGAAACTGAATCCAGGGACACCTGCAGGCTGGCATCAGCGAGGACTGCTGACTCCAGGCCAAGCCAACTCAGTGCAGTCTTGGTCTCCGTTTCCCCTTCGCTCCATGAGGTGATGGGATTCCGTCCCTCTCCCCAGGAGTGTGTCCAGGCAGCAGGCCCTCTTCCAGGGGCTGGCTCCTTGCCTCTCCCTGCTGCCTGCCCTGCTGGTCCAGCTCTGGTACAGCTGTGTTAACACATGGAACTTCAGCCTCATGCCTGCTCCTTAAATCATTGGGGCTGAGGCGTGCAGTTTCAGCAACCATATATCATTTGTAATTAAGGGGCCTGTCCCAGGAAGGGAAGTTTACCTTCTGCCAGAGCCACTAAATCCTGCTCCCAGTAGTGGAGAGGACAGAGTATCGCACTGTCCTACCACTTGTCAAGGTTTAATGATGCACCTGCAGGCCTGCTCTGGCGAAGCCCGGGAGGCTGGGGCTGCCCTGCAACAAGGGCTGAGCCTTAGTCTCTGAGACACAGGAGGTCAGGGAGCTGGTGGGGGCCTTAGGGGGCTGTGGCCACCTGCCTGGACAATTCCATGGAGAAGATGAATCTCTAAGCTCAGCTCAGGAGGACACAGTGGGCCGTTCTGTGCGAGGCGGTAGAGAGGCTCCTTAGCTAGGCAGTCAGGTTAAAAAACCAGCTCTGCCACTCATTCCTGTGTGACCTTGGGCAGGTTACTAGCCTTTCTGGGCCTCAGTTTCTTCATTTATTAAAATGGGAATAAAAGAAGTACCTACCTCCTAGTGTTGTGAGGATTAAGTGAATACATTTACAGTGCTTAGAGCAACGTTTGGCATCCTGAAACTGCACCGTCCACCACTATTACAGTATGTCCTGGCTGTCCCATATTAAAATGAATCTCTCTCAGTCCTTCCCCTATAGCAGGCACAAAGTAGGTACTAATAAACCATTCGTGAATCAAAGCCTGTATGGATGGGGAGTGAAGGAGCATGTTGTCTGTTTCCCTCAGAGAAGTGCGTGTGGCATCAGCTCTGTGGCCCTAGGGACAAGATGCACAAAACACTGTGTGCTTGCTGCTTGACAAAGCTATCCGCTCCTTATAGCCACAGGTGTGGGTCAGAGAGGTCACCCAGCTTTCCAAATCATGCCCAATGTGTGGATGTGCCTCAGAGGCCTTGTCTCTATCCCCAGATCCACGCTCAGGTCCCCACAGAGGAAGAGTGGCTGTCAGAGAACATTTGGGTTTATACTCTAGGCTTCCCTTTATAAGCAGACTCAGTTATCTTTTCTGTACAACGGGGATACTGATCTTGCTGACTTTGCAGGTTGCTGGGAGCAGTGCAAATATTCCATGCTGTCTCTGTTGAGAGGAGCCCTGGTATCTGGCCGAGGCTCCTACGGCTGCCAGATTGCCCCACACTCAGAGGGAGGGATGCCCCTCTGTATTCTGGGCAGCCTCGTGTAATGGGAAAATCGGGGGCTCTGGCTCCCAGTGGACCTGAGCTCGAATCCCAGCCCATTCACTGGTGTGGGATGCTGGGCAAGTTCCCCGGGGTCTCTGAGTAGTTTGTAGTTTGTCCACTGTAAGGCAGCATAAGGCCTGCCTGGCAGAAGGTAGGCTAGAGGGATGACTCATAGGCTAATGGAACATGCGGGGTCTGTTGCTGAGCACACAGTGGCTGCAGTCAAGGGCTCACCTTTGCAGGGCCATGTTCAGAGACAGAGGGATGGAGGATTCTCGAAGCCAGTCCAGGAAGCGGTCAGCCAGTGTGGCTTTGGGGCTGAATCTGGGAAGTGACTATCTTGAGACATAACCTAGTGAGTTCCAAAGGGCTCCTCTGAGCCCTAAACCCATCTGTCTGGCCCCTCTCTGAACTGGCCCTCATCCGGTGGCCTCAGCTAGCTGGGGCCTATGGGCAGGCAGTGGGCAGAGTGGGCGTCCTCCCCTCAGTCCCTGGCCAGGTCCAGGCACTCAAGACAGTGGTGTGCAGTCTCTGAACATGCTCTTAGATCTGTCTTGGAAGACCTTGAACCCTGTGACCTCAATCCCCTGGGCTGCAGCCCCGCCTCAAAATTCAGGTCCAGCTAGCAGTCTCAAGCTCCCCGCTGCCCATCTAGCTGCTCTCCTCAGAAGCTCCAACAGGTGAGGAGGAGGTTGGCAGAGGTCCTAGGCTTGCAGCCCTGGCCTCTCCACCCTAGCAGCCCATTTTCTGTGATCACCGTTTGCTGGGTGTGATCACACGGCTTCACTGGTATCTTCTCAGGTGACCACCTCCACCCAGTGCCAGGTTTTGCCATGTCCTCCACATCTGCTCCCATTTTTCCAGTTGGTCCCCGTGTCTATCCTGAAATACCTCCCATGTCCAGCCTCTACGGCCTGAGCCCTGGGCTGGTTCCCACTGCCTCTCCTCCTCTAACTTCCTGACCTGCCCCCAGACTCAGGCTGATGGTGCTTTCTACATGCACCATCTCACTGACTACTCATGACAGTCCCAGGAAGTAGGAACCTACATGGCCCCAATTTCCAGATGAGGAAACTGAGGCTTGGAGAGGAAAAGTCACAACAAGGCAGTGGAGTGGGTGGGACTGGACTTAGGGCTGCATTCTTTCCTGATCTCCTTCACCAGTGTCCAGCCTGGGAGACCAGATTTGTCGCTACCTGGCATAAAGAGCTCCCACTGGGCTGATGTCGCTTCCTGCAGGTCTCACCCTCCTTCCCTGGCCCACTGACATTTACAGGGTGAGGGCCAGGGCAAAATGGCTGAGAAGTCAGAACAACTAACCTTTTCCAGAGCACTCATTGGGAGTTTGGGACACAGGCCTTTGTATTTCATGCCCCAGCAGGGAGGTGCTACTGTCACCCCCATCTGGCAGACGAGGGAATGGAGGTTCTAGGGCATTAAACACCCTGACCTTGTAGCCTAGTGGCTAGGCCCTGAGTCAGGGGACCAGCCTGCCTGGGTCTCACTCCTAGGCCTATCCTTGCTAGACCCGTGTCCCTGGGCACATTTTTAACCTCTCCATGTTCACACTTGTGAAATGGGGAAGATAATAGACCCGACCTTAGAGGACTGTTAGGACAATTAAATAATCGAAAAGGTGTAAAGCAGAGTTGTGCCTGCTGTATAATAAATGCTCAGTAAACATTTGCTGCTTTTGTAGACCCGCACCTAAAATCATGATGGAATCCAAGGCCTATACTCTTAACCACTCCTCAACTCTCTATGAAACACTGTTTCTAGTCAACCTACTTGAAGAGAGGGATGATTCTTCAACTGGGGACTCCCCAGCCCTCCTATTTCCATTTGGAGGGCCTTGGGCACTTGCTGTCACTCATCCAGAGCAAGTGGGAAGAGGGCTGGGGGAGAGGAGAGACCTCGGAGGAGGGCCTGCCCAGATAGCTGTTTGGAGCACAAGAGCACCCAGGCCTGGTCTTTAGGACCCTCAGGACTTCTGGGGTGGGAGAGGGGCTTTGTGTTGGCACCCTGTCTCCCTCAGTGCCCTGGGATTCCTCTGCAGCTCTGGCCTGGATCCCAACCAACCCAAGCCTCCTCCAGACAGCAGCCTGTGCTCCCTGGAGCCCGTGGCCACTGCAGTTGCCTGGGGCCGGCTCATGTAATTAGTTCAAGCCCAGCAGGTGTCTCATCTGCTCAGGATCCAAGACGGGGCACCAAGCTGATCATTTCCCACCCAGCAGGCATCCTGGGTGATGGGGACTCAGCTACGGTGACAGCTCTGAATCTCCTCTCCCTGCTACCCTTCCTTGGGACCCCAGGGATTCTGAGACCAGTGGCCTCCCTCCACTGACCTAACCTGTCCCCTGGACTGCCATATAGACAGGCTATGCTCTGGTTCTGCATGGAAGACGCCCATTATCCCACAGTGTCCTGTCCACAGGCAGGCTTCTTGAAAGGGATTCTGCAAACTGAAGCCTGCTTCCCCATGCTGGCATCGTTCAAGGGGCAGGTTTGTGTTTCTTCTGTTTGGCTCATGCCTGTGGGAGATCTTCAGGTCTTTAAAGGGTGCAGGGTCTGCCCTCGGCCCTCAGATCTCCCCAACCCACTGAGAGCCTAGAAATTTCTCCTTCCCAAGTCAAGAGAAGTCCTTGACACTCCAGTCATGAGAATTGGAATATGGCCCTGGGAATATGCTCCTCTTTGTAGAATGGGGAGCACTGTGCTGGGAGTACAGACAATCCAGTTCAGGAATCTGGTCTTAGAAAACAGAGCTCCAGATCTCTAGAGATCCTAGGTTCTGGCCTGGCCTCATAGACGTGGGCTCAGCCTTCATCACCTCCCAGTATGCTCATAGTCTCCTTTCCTCTGGAGCCCACACCAGCCCCAGAGGGAGTTTCTCATGATGGGAAGGCTCAAGGAACTGGCCACTGGAGGACTTCCTGGGAACTCATTGCCCAAGTCACACAGCAGTGGAGCACAGAGCCAGACTGCAGGTGGCCAGATGGCTTTAAAAAGCAGAAGTGCATCAGGATAGATACACAGATCAATGGAATAATAGAGAGAGTCCAGAAATAAACCCTCATGTTTATGGCCAATTGATTCTCAGCAAGGATGCCAAGGCAATTCAATGGGGGAAGGAAGAGTCTGTTTAAAAAAATGGTCCTGGGACAACTGGATATCCACATGCAAATGATGAAGGGAGACTCCTTCCCCACCGTGTACAAAAATTAACCCCAAATAGATCATAGACCTTAATATTAGAGTTAAAACGGCTGAAACTCTTAGAAGAAAAACAGCGGAGCACATCGTGACCTTGCGTCAGGCAAAACCTCCTGATGTATGACACCGAAAGCATGAGCAACAGAAGAAAAAAATATATAAACTGGACTTGATCCAAGTGAAAGCCTTTTGTCCTTCAAGGGACACCATCAAGACAGTGACAAGATAGCTCACAAAATGGGAAAATACATGCAAATTATCTATCTGATAAGGTCCTCAAATCTGGAATAAAGAACTCTTACAACTCAATGATAAAAAGACAAATAATCCAATTGAAAACGAGCAAAGGATCTGAAGACAGTTCTCCAAAGAAGACATCTAAATGGCCAGAGCACGTGAAAAGAGGCTCAACATCATTAGTCATTAGAGGAAAGGGCAAATCAAAGCCACAATGAGATGCACTTCACATTTGCTGGGGTGACTATAATTAAAAAGATAGCAAGTGTTGGTGAGGATGTGGAGAAACTGGAGCCCTCAGCTGCTGCTCATGGAAATGAAAAATGGTGCAGCTACTTTAGAAAATAGCCTAGAAGTTCCTCAAAAGGTTAAACATAGAGTTACCTTTTGATCCAGCAATTCCACTCCCAGGTATCTGTCTTAAAGAATTGAAACTATATGTCCATACAAAACTAGCACAAGAATTGTTCACAGTAGCATTATTTTCATAGCCCCAAAGCAGAAACAACCCAGATGTCCATCAATGGGTGAAAGGATAAACAAAATGTCATATATCATACCATGGAATATTATGCAGCTGTGAAAGGAATGAAGTACTGGGACATGTTCCAATATGGATGAACCTTGAACTTGAAAACATACTAAGTGAAAGAAAGTTACAAAAGACTACATATTGTGTAATCCCATTTGTAAGAAATGTTCAGGGAAATGCACAGAGATAGAAAGTAGACTAGTGTTTGCCTAAGACTCGGGGGAGGGAATATAGGGTTGGGAATAACTGCTGACAGGCATAAGCCTTCCTCGGGGGGTGATGAAAATGTTCTAGAATTGGTTGCCCAATTTAAAGTGGTCGCACAGCTATGTGACTATGCTAAAAACTCCTGAATTGTATACTTTAAATGAGTGAAGTATATGTTATCTGAATTATATCTCAATAAAACTGTTTTTTTTTTAAAAAGCAAGGGAAAAAATCACCAGAGGCACTTAAATAAAAATTCAGTAAAACAAACTGAAGAAAAGACAATCTATGTGAAGTTCCTTACAACTGTTCTCTAGGGTGGGAGCTGTGGCCCCTGGCCCAGGCTTGAAAGCATATTGTGTGGTATTTGGAGCCACTGTGGCCTCCGGTTCCAAAATTCTACCTTCACCTGCCAACCTCATTTGGAAGCCTCCAGAAGAGAGACAGGGATCCCAAGACAGAATACTTATTAATGCTTATCAGTACTTTGTGATGTCTAGCAGAGCAGAGTGGTTAAGCACACAGGATGCATTCGCTGGCTGGGTGGTCTAGGCAAATGACGTGACCTCTCGGCTTCTTCACCCATCAAAGGGAAAATGGTAGTAGTCACTTTACAAGAGATTTTGTGATTGTTCAGTAAGTGAACTTATGAAAAGTTTAGCATGGTGCCTAGCATATTAGTAAATGCTCAATGGAGGGTGATTCATGTGGATGGGAGCAGGGATTATGAGTTTCAGAGTCAGACGGTGAACTCTGCTCTGCTACCTCCTGGCTCAGTTACTGTTTGGGTTTGAATTGTGTCCCTGAGAGAGATATTTTGAAGACCTAACCCCCAGTACCTGTGAATGTGACCTTATTTGGAATGGTGTCTCTGCAGATGTAACCAATTTAAAATGAGGTCACACTGGATTAGGGTGGGCCCTAATCCAATGTGTGGTGTCCTCAAAATTTGGACACAGAGACACAGACTCACAGAGGGAGATGCCATGTGAGGATGGAGGCAGAGGTGGTAGTGATGCATCTGTGAGCCAAGGACTGCTAAGGATTGCCAGCAACCACCAGAAGCTGGAAGGGGCAAGGAAGGATTCTTCCATGGAGCTTTCAGAGAGAGCATGGCTCTGCAGACATCTTGATTTCAAACTTCTAGCCTCCAAAACTGTGAGGGAATACATTTTTTTGCTTCCAGCCCTCCAGTTTGTGATCAGTTGTTATGGGCAGGCCTAGTGACTTAAGTTATCAAGCCCTGGTTTCTACATCTGTACTGCAAGCTACCTCCCTGATGGAATGTAAGTTCCACCATGCAAACACTCGGCCTTGTTCTCCACCGTATCCTTGGCACCTAGACCTGTGCTTGGCAGGGGAAGATGCTGAATAGGTATAATTGAACCAGTTACTTGAAGGCATGAAGTCCCCATGGCTCTGACTTCACCTTCTAGGAGTGTCAGAGAGGCCTTCTGACCATCCTGTTTAAAACAGCCCTTTTTCCCCCTGCTTGTCCTGGCCTCTGCTCTGCTTGACCATCCTCTGACGTGTTACAGGCTCTGGCTGTCTACCCGTACATGGCTGCCTTCTTGCACTGTAAGTTCCATGAGGACCAAGAATTTTGTCTGTCTCCCAAAGAAGAATTCCAATGCATACAACAGCTCTTAAACATACTGGTTGCTCGATAAATATTTGTGATGTAAATGAATGAATGAAGAACAAATGAAGAATGAGTGAATGAATGTGATTTAGAATGCCCATGTGTATGGACATCCAAGTCACCTTATAATTTATTTAAACAACAAAGATATTCTGCTATTGTTTTTACTAGAAAGTTCAATACTGGGCTGCCCATGTCACAAGTGGACATTGACCTGGATTTGGACCCAGGTCTGCTGGACTCCTAGTCAAAGGGTTGGAGTAGTGAGGCAGCCCTAGGTAGTTGTAAATGGGAGAAGCACCCATGCGGTGGGGTGCAGGAATGGAAAAGTGGGGGGGGGGGATGGGCTCTCCTTCCTCTTAGACTCTGACGGGCCCTGGAAGCAAAACCTGTCTTGAGTTTTTTCATGCCAGGTGCTTGAAGCCCCACCCAACTGCCTCAAGTTTTTGAGTGCCAAGCATTCCTAGTTAGAGCTCAGTCTCACAGAGGCCCCCACTCCTCCACTCTGCACCCCAACACCATGCTTGGTTGATATTTGTGTTACTAACAGCCTTTGTGCCAAAGGTGGGGACATTTCCCTTGGGTGTTCAGAGTTGCTGTTAGGAACACCAGCTCGTCAGGCAGACCTGGTGGGACCCCCAACTCTGTCACTCATGTAGGTGATCCCCTTAAATTCTCAGAGCCTCCATCAGAGCCCTTAGTAGTAAAACAAGGATGACAATGCCTGCCTCGTAGGGCTCCCTCCCGTGAGGGTCACACGATTAACCATGGGTTGAACGTTTAGCACACAGTTCAGGGCACACAGCCTGTGCCTGATGGGAAACAGCCTTGATTATTAGCTATGGGCTGAAAGGGCTCCCTCCATGTGGCCCTGCTGTCTACAAGGGTGGCAGAGTAACTTGGTTCTTGGTCTTCTGGAGGAACCAGAAAAGCAGCATTTTTTGGCTTTGGCGGGGTTGGGGGTGTCTGAGCTTAACATTTAATTGATTGCAACATCACCCCCTTAACACACTCCCCCGCATAACCTGCACCCCCAAGAAAAGCCTTCGCAATCTGTCCGTGACTGTGTATAATGCGTTCCTGGGGCCCAGCATGCAACTTTCAAATTGGCTTACAATTTATCTGCAGCTTGGATAAAAGCATTTTAATGACTGTGTGCAGCATGAACCCTCGGGGTCACCCATGGGGCTCCCAAATGTCCTTCCCCACCGCAGAGCGGGGATGTTATAGGCGTGAAATTACAGTGGCTCTCGCATTTTGATCTCTGCCCGGAGGCTTCTGCAAGCAGCGTGTCATAATGCGCTGGATGCAGCCGCGGTGATGGCAGACAGGGTGTCTTGCTCTCCGGCAGAACTGCTCTGTGCTTCTGATGCCTATGGGGCCCTGGGACGTGCCCAGCTCCTTGGCTCCCCCTTCCCCAGTGTCCTGGGAAGCTTCCCTTTGACCCCCCAATGGGGGAGGGGTCTTCCTTGCTCCAGTGTTGGCTGCCATGGTCCTTAGGGTCTCTGTGGCACAAAGGAGACCCCGGCTTTCCATGACCTCCACTCTCTTGGAAGGAGGGTCTTTGTGTGTGCATGGGCGACAGGAAAGGGTCCAAACAATGTCACAGACCAAAACAAGTGGATCGTCATTTTTGAAAACTGCCTTGAAATATATTTAACGGAGAGGGTCATGGAGTTTGGGGGTGAAGGTAATGTGATTTTTAAGCCTTCCTAATTGTGTTTTAAATTGTGCTCATGTTTAGCTGATAGGATGACTAGTGTAAGAGACACTGTTTATTGAACCTACAGAATGTGACAGACCCCGGGCTCAGAACATTCTGTTCTGTGGATTCTCTCATTTAACCCTCCCAACCTGGGTCAAGGCACTTCAGGAACTCTCTGAGCCTGGATCTGAGCAATGGGCACAACACAGTTCCTGCCCCCCTGGACTGATGTGGGCAACTGCAATCAGGGAGATTTTCCTGGCACCACCACCTCCATGCCCTGGCCTGCTCCCCGGGCAGCTGGATTGCACCACGTGCGGCCACTGAGGGAATCAACGTCCCACTGGAGGTCTGGCCTTTGGAGGTTTTCAATTTCCCCCAAAGCAGTAGCTTTCAACAGGGCCCTTACGCTTTCACTGATTGCCTGAGTAGGCAAGCTTCGTTTCCCAGGTAAACATCATTCAATAAGAAGATCGGAGAGCACTGGAGCCTGGAGCAGAGGCCAAGTCCCTGGAATTCTGGTGGCAGAATTCGAGATTATGCCTGACAAAAAGAGCAGAGCCGGCAGGGCTTCTGAGGCCACTTGGAACAAGGCCCTTGTTTTTAGAAATGCGGCAACCGAGACTGAGGCTGGGGACACAGGCAGCCAGAGATAGGCACTAGCTTTATTATCCCCATTTTGCAGATATAGAAATGGAAGCAGGCATAGGGTCAGAACCTAGGCACCCTAGCATCCAGTCTAGTGGACTTCCTGACATGACTTGGTGCTTCAGTGTCTCAGGAACAATCTTTGGTAGGTACAGGGAGGGAACATGTGGCCGGGTCAGAGTCATTTTCTCTCTGCAGCAGGTGTACATCCCCGCTGACACGGTCTCAGAACCCCCACGGAGGCTCCTGAATTGTCCTCCTGGGGGGCACCCACACCTACTGTATTTTCCCCACAGGTGTTTCTGTGAAAGTGGCTCTTGGCTTTAGCCTGGGAAAGGTGCCCACATAGCTGCTCCACACTGGATCACAGAGCCCGGAGCTAGGGGTTCATGAATGATTCCCTAAGCCTGCATCCTACCCTCATCTCACAAAAGTGGAAACTGAGACCCAGAGACTGTGGCAGCATGGCCGGCCTCCTTGCCCCTTGAGGGCAATGGTGGGAAAGAAGAGGATCCATTGCCAGCACAACGGGTATTTTGGCAGGTGGTTCCCAGGACAGCCTCTCTGTTCACGTGTGCATGAGTGCAAGCACACACACACACACACACACACAAACAGCTTCTTACTGTGAAGTCAAGGCCAGGAGCCCTGCACTTACCCATGACATTGAGGAAGATGTTGCCTGATGCCAGCACCACCTTCTCTCTGGTAGCTCGGTCGTAGATGCCCACATGGCACTCGTAGGGACCATTGTCCGAGATGCGGACCTCGGGCAGCCTGCAGGGAGGCAGAGGGGCGGGATGAGAGCCCATGGTCTGGAACTGGAAGGCGTAGTGCTCCAGGAAACTACTTTCAGTGCCCCACTATTCAGCCTTTGCTCAACAAACACTCCTGGATTGACCACATGCTTGTGTGCTGTGCTGGGAGGGGGGGGCAGCATTTATGGATCACCAACTATATGCCAGGCCCTGCGCTTGACACTTCAGACAGTGAAGGTGTGGGCTGTATGTCCAGCTGGAGTTAAATCTGGACTCCTTCTGGCACCCATGAACTCAGGATGGTAATGGTGCCCACTCCCAAGGGGTACTGAGGATGACATGGGTTAGGAGGTGCCTGACATGTGATACAGGCATGTCGCTCAAACTGTTCCTAATGCATCGCCTCACTCCTTCCTCACGGCTGCGGTCCACATGGGGATGGCTATCCCCATGTCATAAACATGGAAACTGAGGCTGCAGAAGGGGCATAATTGCCCACGGCCCCAATATGGCTAATAACAGCCAGGATGGGAATTTGGATTCCTCTTTCTGCCCTGTGTCACTTTCTGCCCAGCCTTGAGGACTTGAGAAGAAACATAGTAAAATTTCGGTCTCCAAAGAGCCCCCATCCCAATGGACAAATAGCCAGGGAATCAGATCAGAACACTAACTCGTGTGGAAAATGGTGTGCATATCCCAGCACAGAGCAGGGAGTGGTTGATTCTGCCTGCAGTAGTCAGGAGGGCCTCTTGGAAGAAGTGAGGGCAAGAAAGACCCCCCTCAAACCTTCTGGTCATTTCCTCTGAAAGGCCAGAGAGTAAATATGTCAGGTTTTGTTGCTCTTCTGGCCTCTCACAGCCACTCAACCCTGTAGAGCAAAAGCGGCCGCAGACAGGGCATAAGCAAATCAGTGTGGCTGTGTTCCAATAAAACTTTATTTATAATCACTGAAATTTAAATTTCATACATTTTCATGTGCCATGAAATATTCTTCTTCTGTTTTTATTTTTTTCCCAACCACTTAAAAATGTAAAAAAATAAAAAACAATCTTAGTTCATAGGCTGGTTAAAAAAAAAAAACAAGCTGGATTTGACCCACAGGTTGTGGTTAAACCATTCCTGTTCTAGAGCCTTCTACAGGCTCTACAGGGTCAGACCATGCTAAAACTGAGTTAGTACGTTGTTTTCTCTACCCATGGAAAATGCCAACACGGCAGCTCTTTCCTTGCTATTGCACTAAATGAGGCCTGACGTGGTGTTAGAAGGAGCCAATTTCAAATCCTACCCCAACTGTCAGTACACAGTGTGACCTTGAACAAGCCCTGCTGTGTCTCTCTGAGCCTCTGGTTCCTTATCTGAAATATGGGACTGATACTTCACAGGACTGCAGTGAGGATTAAATATGACCCGTCATGTGAAATGGATGAGGCATCATAACTGACTGTCTCTTCATCCTGTGATGCCCAGTGGGAGAAGGAGTGCCTGGCAGGTGGGATCTGGACACCTGGAGTGGGAAGAGCCTTGACCTGGAGTTACAGAGGCTTCGGTGCTGCTGTTAGGGAAATCTGTGTCCTCCAGCAAGGTCGGAGCTTCTCTGGGCCTAATCATGCTATAAGAGGGGAGCCTATTCTGGCCACAACTTAGAGGATGTGGGGTCTCTGTGTTTGGGTCTCAGGTTCTCATGCTGCAGCAGAAAGCTGGGAAGAAGCTCATGTTCATGGAGACCCTAGCAATGCCAAGCACGGTGCCTACCCACACAGCTGGCCGCACAGTCCTATCAGAGAGAACCCTCCCCCAACCCCAACCCCCACCGCCCCCTGGCCGGCAGTGAGGGTGTGGTTAAGAGCACAGTCTTAGGGGGTGCGTCCCAGCCTTGCAACCCAGGAAAGGGAGGTTCCTTCAATTGGCTCTCCATTCCCATCCCTTCATGGACACATTTCCCACTCCACTCAGCAAAGCCTCTTCTCCCATCTGTTTCTGCTGAGCAATCTAACCTCAGATTCCTTCCTTTCTTCCATTTCAGCTGTTGCCCCCATGCACCCCCACCATCTTTCACTTCCAGATCTGTTTTCCTTATGACTCACTGCCCACCCCCTCCCTCCCCCACCACACACCCAGGCTTTCAGCCTCTCTTTCCATCCCCCGTTGTCTCACTGAGCATGCCAGCCCATCTCATGCTCCCTCCTCCCACCACCAGCACACATTAGCATAAACAAACACCTCATTTACATAGAATGCACAGAGGTTGACATCTGGTCTACCCACTGTCATGAAAGGACTTAAAGAAAGGGGAGTTTTTCATCAGGGAAACTTTGTGGTGAAGATGTGCCTCCCTCTCCTCATGCTCTCAGAAGAAAGAGCGTGGTGACAGTGGAAACAGCAGGGAACCCTCTCCCCTCTGGGAATAATTTTCTTTGTTTGTAACTCAGCTAGACTGAAAAAATAGCCTCTACTGGGCACTGTTGCTGAGACAGTCACCTAGAGTGACATGTTTAGGTGACACTCATAGGTGTCAGTTATCGTGGCAACCTGCTTAAGTGACTTGTAGGTGACAGATATGCAGGTGACAGGCTCAGGTGACAGCTCCGTAAAGAAACAGGCTCAGGGGACATGTGTAGCTGGCAGCTTCCCAGGTGATGTAATAAGGTAATGATGATATGGTTGACACACAGGTGGAAATATGCAGGTAACTGCTACATATGTGATATATGCAGATGTATTTATGTGACAGTGACACAGGTAACAGCTTAGGCAATTACACTAACATGTAATTATGACAGTAACATAAATAGTTCGGGTGACACGTGTAGGTGACACACTACAGGTGGTACAGAGACAGCTCAGGGAACACCTGGATTGGTGCTTTCTAAAGAAGGTAACTTCGCATTTCTGCTGGGTTACCTTGCTCCACAAAAGCTCTTGCCTTCCCCCATTGGCCCAAGTCACAGTTCTTGGGCACCACCTTTGATAATCTGTCCAGTATAGTCAGTGACCAAGTCCTGGTGTTCTGGCTCCTAAATATATCCTCAGCTATCTACTTTCTTCCATCTCCACTGCCACTTTTCCTCACCTGGAATACACAGGTGGGTAGTTAACTATTTTTTCTGCCCCTGCTAATTCTCTGCTAATCCCATTCTCCAGGTAGAACCAGGATCTTTTCAAATGCAGATGAATCAATGGTACTCCCCTACCTAAATCCCTTCAAAGTCTTCTCTGCTCTTAAAATAAAGACCAGAATCCTTATCTTGGCCAACAAGGCCAGCGTACTTGGCTCCTGCCACAGCTCCAGCCACAGCCTTCCCCTTCCTCCAGCGGCAATGGAATCTTCCCATTCCTTTCATGAGCCAAGTGTCCCTCTGTGCTGGAAACCAGGCGCAGCCCCCACACCACCACAGCAGATTATAGTTCTCATCTGCAGATTCAACAGCTTCCAGGTCACAGTTTTGATTTGGACCAATCGCTTCATCCCAGCGTGTGCTGTCAGCATTATCCTTCTAAAGTGGATTAAGCAGCCCAGAGACTCCCTTTCCCCAGCTGGGAGTGGCATTGATCTGCATGCTGGATAGAAGGCCTTGCACAGATAGCAGGGCCCCAAGGGGGCTGGCGGGGGAGGAGACCAACTCTCATCAGCAATGGGCTGTGATCAATAAACTATTAATAACTGCAAAGGTTTCTGGGGAGATCAGTGTAATGCAGTTTAGCGGCTGGAGTTTACCAACACTGACAGCAGCTCTGAAAGGCAAGTAATTATGTTTTTGAAAAGCTGGGCACAGATAGTGGAAGTCCTGTTGGCTGTCCCTGTGGCCCCCATGGCTCAGGTGGGGCCATGCAAGGGCCAGTCACGAGGGTTTCTGGCAGGCCTGAGGTCAGGACTGTAGGCTGTTCACATCTGGCACAAGTATTTAGGCCTACTGGGTGCTAAGGCCCACACTGAGCCTTGGGGGAAGGGGTGGATGCCGGAAGGCCAAGGATTTGGGTCCTGCCTCCATGCCTTTGCCCACACTGTTACCTCCACTTGGACTACTCTGTCGCTCTTGTCCACATGGCAAGCCTCTAGCCACCTTGCAAAGCTGGGCGGTTGAGTCTCACTTTCCCCATCTGTGATGACACCCCTCAGACAGTTGAGAAAATGACGCGGGATAATTCAAAGGCTTAGCTCTGGGCTGGTATGCCGTGAGAGTCCAGTGGACCAGAATCACTAGATAGATACATAGCGATCTGTGGCTCTGCATTCAGATGCCACCAAGACCAAGCAGGACGTCCTGACTGCCCACCCCCCGTGCAGACAGAATTCCTCTCCACCTCCCCAGGGCCACTTCTGTCTCAGGGCACCTACTTGTCCACATCATGATACACTGTTACCTATTTGTCTTCCCTCCCAGGCAAGTATTATGATCTCCTTGAAGGTGAGCCTGGCCACATGGTAGGTGCTTAGGGAACATCCATTGCGAGAATGAGGGTTGTGGGATCAGCCCAGGCCAGGAGTCAGGTGCCCTGGGCTCTGCACCTGACTAGCTGTGTGAGATTGGATAAGGGCCTTTGGTTTCTCTAAGCTTTGTTTTCTCTATGTGATAAATGGGTATTATAATGCCTGCCTTTGTGGGGAGAACTGATATTTATAGAAATTTACAATGAGAGGCATTATGCGAAGCATTTTACCCTATCTCACTGAATCCTTGACATTATCCTGTTATAATGCAGCATATGCAATATGCTCTAATATGTGCTGCATAGCAATAAGAATATTATAGCCCCCATTGTATAGATGGGGGAACTAAGGCACCCAGAGAAAAAGTAACATGACCGAGGAGGCCACAGAGGGAGCAGGTGGATGCCCTGGTCCAAACACAAGCCCTGTGGACGCCAGAGTCTAAGAATTCTCCTTGGACCCGATCCCCACACTGCTCCTTAGATGTTCCTTTACCAACAAATTAATCTGTGCTCACTGGTACTGGAATTTACCTCCCCTGCTCTTGAGCGGATTTCTATTCTGAGCCTGGCCACCTCTCCAGGTATTGAGAGCCATCTGCTTCCTCTCTGCTGGTAGAAACAGGATGGACTTTTTTTCCTCCTAAATTCCCTTCTTCCAGTTTCCAGCGAGCCCCTTAATTCTGGTGACTGGAGTTTGCTGCGGAAGTTCATGTTCACATTCTCCACACGTGACACAACTTTTCAGCCTCTGATCAGTTTTCCTTTCCTGGCTTTGTCTTTCCACTGGGAAGAGTACTATATTCTCCCAGAATGGAGATTGTGGACTTGGGAGCAGAGGGCGGGGCTGGGAGGAAACAGAGATGGTTTTTGAGTTACTTTTCCATATTGTTAGGGGATCGGGTGATCCAGCAAGTGACTTTTGCTGAGAACCAAAGCCTAAATTCATGACCATATGCAAATGCAGTTGGAATAGAGCTGGAGTACTATAGGGGCAGATTCTTCCCCCCAATACCATTAATTGATTAAATGTTTAGAACAAATTATGACATGTTTACCATGTACTAGGCACAGGGAACAAGACAGAGTGGTGCTTTTAAAAAGCCTATAAAGGCACTTTTTCTATCGAGTCTGCATATATGCCTCTCTCCTTCTGAGAAGAAGTTGGCTGGACATTAATTAGGTTGTCCCAGGACCAAGGTCATCACAACACACATCAGTCTCGTCCTGCCGTGTCTTAGGGATGGTGCAATGCGTTATTTTGCTCCTACACTGTATATCTCCTGGGATCCTTGCCTTTAAAATAAAATTGATTTATAGCTTTATCGAGGTATAATTGACAAAACAATCAACTGTGCATAAAGTTGGCACATTGGGTGAGGTTTGACATATGCATACACCATTGAAACCATCGCCATGATCTCGATGATGAATGAATGTACCTACTGCCCCCAAATGTTCCTTTGTGCCCCGTTGTAATCCCCTGCCTCCAACTCCAGGCAACCACTGAAGTGCTTTCTGTCACTGTGGACCTCGTTTCCTAGGATTTCATGTACATTGATTTTCTCTATGAGAAAAATGTGCATGGCATTTGTGTGGGTCCTTCTGACTCTCCTGTCTTCTAATCTTCTCTCAGGTGAGGGGGGCTGCAGGACAGGGGACAGCTGGGTATTTCCTTCCTTCCACTCTACTCATCCCACTCCACCTGAAATCTTTCCACCTTTGTCTTTATTCTTGCCACTTCTCCCTGCCTGAGGCCCCTGTCCTATCTGTCTCTACCTTGTTGCCAGAGTGACCTGATCACAGTGAAGCTCTGGCCTGTCCTTTCCCAATTTAGAACCTTCCCGTGGCTTCCTTCCACTAGAGGATCAATCCCAAGCTCAGTCTGACTGCAAGACCCCCTCTCTGATCTGGCCCAGACCCAGAAAGGAGGAAAGGAAGGAGGGAGGGAGGAAAGAGGTGTGAGGCCTCACATCTCTTGCCAAAATTCAACAATTGAATAAGAAGACTTGTCCGGACCAAACTTTGATAATCTACCCTATTTAAAAAGCATTTTGTAATTCAAACGTCTTCATTTATACACACAGAATCTCATTCTGGGCTAATGGAGAAGATTCAGGTAGCAATTGGTCCTTTGAGGCCCTGCTTTAATGAAGAGATGAGAGAACCTTTTCATTTGTATTACCATTGTTTGCATGGAAACGGAGCTTCTAAGGGGCTGGGAAATAGTTCCTTCTTGCAAGTAGGTTAAACACCCCCTGCAATCTTATTAGCTTAGCTCCTGCCTCAGCTCTGCTCTCCGTCATCCCTGCTGGAAAGAGCTCAAGTGGGAAGTAATGAAGTTTTACTGTTTGTGCATCTGCCATGCTTGCCTGATTGGCTGCACATTCCCTCAGGCTCGGACCTTGTCTCTCCCTCCCTCAAACACCTGCTTACTCTCCAAGTTCAGGGCCATGCCCCCGTGATGCTGGGACAACTATTGCAGAATGCCCACTCTACCTCTGCAGAGCCTTGCAGCAGAGCTAATAAAAATGGCCATAAGTTCTCTGGCAGCCATGGGTGCTATTGGGATGTTTGCTATTAAGACATTTGGAAAAGGTTTGCTGTTCTCTGAAAAAGGAGCAGGAGTGAGGTATCTGCCCTTCCCCCTCCCTCCCACCCGTGCAATTTGCAGAGCTGGGCTAGGAGCCTATGGACATCTAGGTCTGTTTCTTTGGCCTCGTGACCAAGTGTGCACCTGCTCAGCCAGTCCCAGCTGTTGGTCCTCCCCAGCTGTCTTCACTGTGGCTTGCCTTCCCTTCACAGGCCCTGGGTGTCTGCAAGAACCCCCAGTACTAGGAAATGGACTGATTACTTGTGGTAACATTTGTGGCAACTGGCAGGCCTGGGAAAGCAGCTGGGGACAGGCAGGAAAGGGCCTTGTCTAGACCTAGACCTTGTCTTGGGACTGGATCCTCTATAGGAGAACCTGGAAGAGCCTTTGCATACACTCAAGAATCCCCTAGGGGATCTGGTTAAAATGCAGATTTTGGGAGGTCTCTGGCAGGTCCCGAGTTTCTAACAAGCTCTCAGGTGACACTATTGCTGAGGTCAGCAAAGACGGAGCCTCAGGTCCTCCGCCCTTCTCCACAATGCCTGCCCCAGGGCTCCATCCATCTGTTTAACCTTTCCCTCCCCCACCAGGCACACTGGCTGGTCCCCTTCCATTGGCTTCACCAAACCCCAAACATCAGAACTTAGAGCTTGGAAGGCCTCGACACATGGTATGTCCCTAATGAGTATTGTTAAAGGGAAATTATTTGAGGACAGAATTTGCAGCTCTGAATGGGTCCTTTAAACCATCAGGGGCTGCCACAACACTGGCCATCCACAAACCATGGCCTCCCTCACTCTTACTCTGCACTCATTTAATGTTGAATCTCACTCTGCCTTCCTGGACCACACCCAGCATCTCCTCACTGCCCTCTAGCTTCTGAAAGAGATGATGGGTTCTCAATCTTCCCTGGCCCCTGGAAACTTTATGTTCAAGTTCACCCTAGAAAGTGGGAGCCAGGCCCTAGACTGAGATCAAAGTCACATGATCTCATTTTGCTTGGCTGAACTTGGCTAAAGTTGCCTGAGTCACCATGTTCATACATTCCTGGGGCTGCTGCTTGTGAAGAGAGAAGTTTCAACCCCACTGGGACAGGGACAGAGCACCCTGAAACCCAGAAGTCCCCTTGCCTCCTTTTGGCCAGTCCCTGGATTTTCTTCTCCAGCAGGCCCTTCCCAGGAACAGTGCGGGGGCATGTGTGGAGCCCTGGGGACTGCACCAAGCAGAGATGCTGGAGGAGGAAGGAGAGTTTCCCCTGAGCTAAGGGGCTTGCTCTATGGACACAGGTTGTATTACATGGAGGAGGCTAGGAGTTTTTCTCCTTTAATATCAGATCTCCCAAGCCAGCCTGGTCTTAACTAGACTGACCAGCTACTCCTGGTTAAGACTTCCCTGGCACTGGCACTGAAATCCCATATCCCAGGCACCCTTCAGCTTCAGGCAAATCAGGACAGTGGTCACCTCACATTTAACAAATGAGAAAAACAAAAAGAGAGGAGTGGCTTGTCCCAGGCCAGACAGCAGACAGCAGCAGATGGAGGAAGGAGAGGCCAGGCCACCTGTACCAGACATCCAGCAAGGGCTCTGGGAAATGGGCCAAGGACAGCCCCCTGCAGGATGGCTTGAGGATTGGTGGTATCCCTCACATGGGATGGAGTGGGGGACACACAGTAGGTGCTTTGAACTCCAGCTGTGGCTGCCACGTGCTAGAAGTCTCAGTAAGATATGGTTTCCACAAGCTAGAACCATGTGGTGCTCTTTTTATAGCACAGTGCTAGAAAGTTGGGGCCCAGCCTCTTCTCCGGGCCAAGCAGGAGAAGAGAGGTCAGAATCATTCCATGGGGCTGGGAACCCACAGGCGGGCCCCGCACTACGGCCAGCCATTCCTCTTGGCTGGGGAACCAGTCAAGGGTCTAACCAGTCTAAATGTGGTAGGCTTACTTGAGCAGCACCGACTAGAGGTGAGCAGGCTGTCTCAAATTGGGGAGTGGGGTATGGGGGGCTAGGGAGAAGAAGGACCTCTGGGCAGGGGCCTGTGGCCTCTGGAAAAGCCCCCTTACCTAAGAGCTGAACATCTTCCTAGGCCTAAGAGTTTCAGTACCTTCCTCCTTGTACGGTTTCCCCCTGCTTTCCAGAAACTGCCTGGACTCTTTTTTTTCCCAGGGCCTTTAAAAAGCCATTAGCATGATTTTCATTCCCCTTTTAACCTGAAAATGGTTTCCATCATAAAACTGCTAGGTGGGTACAAAAAATTTGTGGCTTCCAATCAAATGCAGGGCTGGTAGGGAGGGATCCTGGAGAAGGGTGGCACAGTGTGTGTGTGTGTGTGTGTGGGTGTGTGTGTGGGGGGTGTGTGTGTGTGTGTGTGTCCAGAACATACCATCCACCCTTTCTGCCCCACCCCCAGCTTCCCTCCTTTGGTCTTCCTGTGAGCATTAAAGCCTTAGAATCAGGACGCCTGCTGCAGCTCTCTGGCCAGCCCCAGAGGAGGCTCCATTCTGCCCCTCCATTGCTTTTCCAAGGGAAGGGGCTTCCCTCCCACTTGCCTGTCCCTGAGCTGTGTCCTCGTGAGTTGGAGCATCTCACTCTGGACAGGGACCCTTCCTGCTAGACTCATCCAAATCGAGCTCAGCCTGCCAGGACTGTGTGACCTCAGGCAGGTCACCTGACTCTCTGGACCTCTGCTTCTGCATCTGGGCTGTAGGGAGCCCTTTGTTCTGAGGCTCCAATGAGGTCACTGTGGAAGGCCCCCTCACACCTTCCCAGAGGGTGCTGCAGAGACGGCAGCCATGATTTCCTAGTGGGGAAACGGGGTGAGCTATTTCCAGTGTCGGGCTGCATCTTTCAATAATAAATTCCCATAGAAAAAACCACAGAGGCCAGCCTGGCATCAGCCTTGGTCACCTGAGCCCAGGAAGTTAGTAACCAGGGCCCTGGATGATGACAGATTTGGGGTCGCTGGCCCCTGCTGCTCTGGCCTCCTTGATGCCTGGTTGGTGGAAGATGGGGTCACTGTGCCATCCATCCTGGCCCTTCCCTCCTTGTTCAGCAGCTTTCCTGAGCCTCAGGCCCTCACCCCCTCCCATCCTTCCTGCCCCCCTGCTGTCCCCATTCCCCTGACTCTCTGGCCCCCTGCTTCCCCCTCCCTGTCCCTTCTGTGCTGACTGTTCCCTCCCCTCTCCCCTCCTCTCTGGGACTCTCTTCTCCAGTCTCTTGCTGCTGCCATGGAAACTCGTTCCTCCTCCACATCCCGATTGATCCATTTAGCCCCTTATGGTCAGCCTGCACAACTCAGGGTCTGGGTAGGGAGGCAGCCAAGGGTTCAGGATGTTCCCTCCACCTGTCTTTACCACCTGCCACCCCAGGCCCACCAGGTACAAGGTGTTGGCCATGTTTTCCCTGGAAAAAGACATTGGGCAGCAGGAACTAGAAACCAGGCAGTGGGCAAAGGAAACCCAGATGAAGGAAGCTGAGAGGTGAACTAAGTAGGAGCCCTGCCTCTCTACCTGACAGCTGGAGAAGTTGGCGTGATGAAGATCTGTGCCCCTTGGAGTCGGCAGGGGAGGAAGGTACGGAAGGTGACTTTCCCAGCTTCCCTGCACTTCTGGCACCAAGGATCACTCGGATCTTGTTCGGTGAGCATGGCCACACCCCTACTGTGTGCAAGGCCAGAGCAAGACCACTGGACCAAAAGATTCTAGGGGACCACGGGTGCAGCGTTCATCTCTGCATGTCAGTGGTTCATTGAGCACCTGTGTGTGCAAGACCCATGCCAGGCACACTGAACAGTGTGATCTCTTCCAACCTTCACATAAGCCCCTGAAATAAGAATAATAATAGTAACGAGTAACAGTAATAATAGAGCCTTCCTGTGTGCCTGATACTCACAGCTTTAATATGTAGGAGTCGAGTGACCTGGGACAAGTTCAGTGTCATGCCTCAGCTTCACCACCTGTAAAGCTGAATCTTCACAAACACCCCATGATGTAAGTATTAGGATCATCACCCTGATTTTGCAGATGAGGAAACAGGCACGGGGATATCGCCTAGAACTCAGCCAGGGCAGTCGGGGTTGGGGGCAGGGGGCTGGCAGCTGGACCCAGAGTTGATGAAACCATGCTCAGTGCCTTTCAAGGTGGGAGCGGCCCAGGCTTCTGCAAGATTGCCCATCTGTGGCAGGATGGAAACAAACTCCTGCAGACTAGCAAGAGTTGTAAAGGGGAGGCAGAATGAGTGGGTGCTCTGAAGCTAGGAAGGTGGCAGATTGTGGCTCTAGAGCAATGATTTTGGTCCTGGGCCTCCTGCCAGCTGAGGCAGCATGGAGCCCAGGGTGCATGGCCCGGCTGTGCCTTTTGGTAACCAAGAGCTGACCCTTTGTCTGCAGAGACTACAGGAATTTTCCTGGAAGCAAATTCCAGCAAGAACCTATCACATGGGTCCCTCTAATACGGCACCAGAGCAGCCCAGAGGCCAATCTCTTCAACCACTGTTTGACAAAAGGATCAGAAAAGAGGCTAAAGAGGTGGTTCTTGACCCTTAGAAAAGCAGGTGGTATGCCAAAGCATTGCAATTGGGAAAAGCCTTATCTGCTGGGGCCTGTGCCAGCCTAGCCCTCTGGTGTGGCTGTCAATCAGCCAGCTTCCTGCACGAAGAGTGGGGAAACATCCTCAAAGTCTGAGATGGACACAGCAGCCAGCTGACATTCTATCGTTTAGTACCTACAGCTGCCCAGTGAGATCAAAATGATGAACCTCTCCACAAATTAGGAAACCGACGCCCAGAGAAGCCCAGCAATTTGTCTAAGGTCATGCAGCTGATGCCTGGAAGAGCTGGGGCATGAACTCAGGTCTGTCTGGCTCCAAGAGTCCATCAAGAGGACAGAACATCTGAGAACAGCCTAGAGCTCACTCCCTCCTTTGCAATGGTCCTGGGGCCACTTCAGAGCAGCATCAATTACCCAGTGGAGTAAAGCAAACCTTTACTTTTCTGCAAACCTGCAGCTGGGCCTGGGGCCCCGCAGGAGGCCTTTCCCAACCAGGTCAGCTGATGGGTGACCCAGGGCCGAACCTGATTCCCGCTGTTTCATCAAAGCTGAGCTAAAAACAGCCTTGCTTTAGCAGTGGAAAATTGAAACTCCCAGCTTCCTCTTAAGGCTTTTAAACAGGTCAGCCCACCAAAAAACCCAATCCTTCAATCTGGATTCTCTTAAAAAGTAGGGCAGGCCAATTATGTTTTACTGTCCTGAGCTACGTGGGGCTGAGAGTGGGGAAGGTCAGGCCAGGGCGCCTGGGGCTGCCGGCAGATGGGAGACAGAGGAGCCAGCCAGTCTTTCCCATCAGCCTCTTTGTCAAAACAAAATTAAAACGCCTGGACTCTTGCTGGCACTGAGATCCCATCCAAGGTAATAGGTATTTATCTTAGTGTATTCGGCTTTGGGCTTGATGCCACGAGGATGTGAAAGCTGGAAGGTTCTTCCCTGCTCTGTCTCACACACCTAGCACCGTGCCTTGCACAAAGAAGACATTCAAGAAACAGCTGTTCGTTCATACATTCATTCACTACATTTTCACTGAGTACCTACTATGTGTCAGGGCCTGTCCTAGGGCTGGGGATACAGCTGGGAACAATGCAGACAAAAATCACTGTTCTATGCAGCTGATGTTCTAGTTAAGGGAGACTAAACAAAGCAGGCTTTAAAAAAATATCATGTTGGTGGCTAGATGTACATTTAGAAAAATAAAGACAGGACGGGGATGGAGAGAGCTGGGAGTGGAGGTGGAGGGTTAAATTTTAAATTTAAAGTTGCAAAGTGGTCAGGGGAGGAGACATCTAAGCAAAGTGAAGGAGGGAAGTGAGTGAGCCATGGGGACATCTGGGGGAAGAATGGTTGTGACTGACAATCACTGAACTGACATTGTCACAAATCTTGTTAGGCACATTTACATCCATCATCTCCTTGTGATTCATTGGAACAACTTACTTTATGAAATGTACAACAGTACATAAATTACCAATGCAGTACCAGAAGCTGAGACAAAGTCAAAGACAAGGTCTCCTCTTCACTGGCATATATTCTGTGTAAGGAAGTTGAACAATTCAACAGCTGTTCTCTTTTCAGAGTAATAGAACCCCTGAGAGCTGGATGTAGATTTGCCTGAAATAAAGACTACAGTTCCCAGTCACCCTTGCAGCAGGGGTGGCCATGTGACCATATTCTGGCCAATAGGATGTAAGTAGAGATCTTAAGTACAACTTTCTGAAGGACCCTCCAGCGAGGAAGTGGGTCCTTTTCTTTCCTTTCCCCTTCCTCCTGCCTGGAATGTAGTCCTACGGGCTGGAGCTGGGGCAACGTTTTTAGACTTTGAGGTGACCTTGAGAATGGAAGCTATGCACAGTGTAGCACCAAGAGTGAAGGGGCCTGAGTCCCTAACACCATGAACCCGCCCCCTCACCACTACCTCTGGACAGGCTACATGAATAATTGGGAAGAAGAAGAAAAAACTTTTACCTAGTTTAAGATACATTTATATTGGCCTTTTTGTTGTAGCCCAAACTAATTCTAATTGATACACTTTCAGACAATAGAGAGGGGTGTGGACTGTGGCAGAATGGAGATGTCATTCTCTGGTTTAAATCCAGTCAATATTTATGGTAGTCAGTTGCTATAATTTGGGAATAACCTGTAAAGAGTTGACATCTTCAACATTTTAAAGAAAAGCTAAAAATAGAGATTTGTATGTGAAATCTGATCTCCAAAATTTTGCCACTGATTTAATTTAAAAACTCTTTAAAAAATATTTTAAAAAATTCCATGTTGGTCAAACAGAACTTTCTTATTACTCTCTGGCTTTGGCCTGTGAGTTCCTAGTCTGTGAGTGAAGCCCCATGAGATGAAGGATTTACAAAAGAGGCTTAACAAGCAAGTGAGTGACAGAGCAAGGACCATCAGGTGTCAGAGTTGATGCTGAAATGGAAAAGTTGAGGTGGCAGCGACCTGCATGAGCAAGTCTCCATGACTCATTGGGTTCAAGCTCTTGGAGTGAGCATTTTGGATTTTCCCCAAGGCCAAAACAGAAACAGTTCTGTTTAACCACCCCCCACCCCCCGCCGCTCCCCCCTACCCCCCACATACCCACATCTCCCTTATCAATGGAGACAAAGACCTCAGAAGCGAGCAGTGGCTTGGCAGCTGGTGCATATTAACGGATGCATCATTTTCAACCAAAGCTTCCACCGTCTGTTCCTTCTGCTAATTGCCAATGTAAGGAGGAGATGTTTTCTTGGTTGTGGTGCTGGCAAGGTAAGAATGAGGAAGGGAGCAATGGTCTAGTCACCTGTGAGTCTGGGAGGGTGAGCCAGGGGATTTCCCGTCATGCCCACAGAAATGTCACTCCACAGTTGCATTGGCCCAGGAACATGCCAGCAGCCAGGGGTGGTGTGGCCCACAGTCCTGGTTTGGGAAGATCCATCTAGAGACAACACCCTGGCTCTGAGCAAGGTCTTCCATCTACCGATTATTGTCCTTGCATCCTTCAGACCCACCTCTAGTGTCTGCGTGATATTGTGGGTGCGGACAGCAGTAATAAGAGTGTGGACTCCAGAGCCTGGCTTTGAATCCTGACTCCTCCACTAACTGTGTCACCTTGAGCAAGCTACTCTACCACTTGGTGACTCCATTTCCCCACCTTAAGATTTGGGATAGTAATAATAGCTTTCCTATGGGCTCTAGGGAGGGTTAAATGAGATAATACATGGCATGCATTTAGAACAGTGCCTGCTCTGAAGCTGCATTTCCATTTTTATTGCCATCGTTAGGACTGGTGTTTACACCACCTTCCAATCTCCGGGCTCTCCCCTGCAGCTTTTTGAGAGGCCTGGGCTGGGATATGGATTCCTGCCCAGGGACTGGGTAGGGAAAGGAAAAGGACCAGGAGGTCCCAGGAACCTGGAACCAGCAGAACGCCCACAGGGAGAATGTGGGTGGGTGCTGCTCTTGACGACACTCAAGGCCGAACACTGAGAATTCACTTCGTCAAATGAGCTTTGGGTGTTTCAGGCTTTGTCCTGGCTTGAGGTCCCTTGGATCTGGATGGCCCTGATTCTTAGGGCTAAGGAGAGGCTCAGTGGCCAAGAACACAGGTGATGGCGTCTGACAGATCTGGAGTCAAATCTCAGCTCTGACCCAGGGAAGCTCCGGGATCCCGGGTATGTTGGTTAACTTCTCTGCCCTTGTCTCCGAAACTGTACAATCGAGATATATAACGCCCACCTCCCAGAATATGGGGAAGGATGTAATGTCCTTTCCTTGCTCATATAGATCCTGGAGTGGAGGGGTGGGTGCTTGTCCTGGGAAACACTGGCACGAACAATTCCAACCACCCTTTATTGAGGAGGTACTGGTTCTGAGCAGTCTACCCACTCCATCTCTGATCTCACCAGAACCCAGAGGGGCAGACACTGCACATGTGGGGAACCTGAGCTCAGGGCGGTTATGTGACCTACCCGAGGTCATGCAGAGAGGGAGCGGGTAAGAGAGTTCATCAGCTCTGCAAATGGAACAAAAAGCAGCAAGCTCTGCCCTTTAAAGTTAGCTCCGTGAGACAGGCTGTTCACCTGTACCCCCAGCACCTGGAACTTTGCTAGGCACATACTGGGGTTTAGTGTCTATTTGCTGAATGATAATAGCACACTGCCAGGCGCTGTCCTAAGCACTTGGCACCTATTAGCTCATTTAATGCCCTAACAACCATCATTGCCAGGCAACGATGCAGAGCAGTGGGGACAGGATGCCCTGGGGACCTCGGGCCCTGTCAGAGCAGGACTGTCATCTGCCCCTTCCTTCCCAGCCTGGGCATGGCCACTGTCAGGGCCACAGAGAGTGAGTTCCAAAGCTGAACATTGAGGAATGGGGTTATTTATATTAATAACAGCTGCAGTTATTTATGTTAATAACAACAGTGCTTGTTAATTATGCACAGTTACTATTTTATGTTCTACTATCATCTCCATTTTACAGCTGAGGAAGCTGAGGTGCAGAGAAGTTAAGTAACTTCTGTCACACTGAAAGAAGGGTGTTCCATTGTCAACATAACAGGCAAGATCAAATTAAGGACTCATCTGGGAGGAGTCGGCATCCTGGAGAGGCACTGTGGCTGGGACTAAGGGATAGGGCTTAAATCAGAGACCTGCTTGTGGAACTGAGGGTCAGGAGCTGGCATACAAGACAGCAGGGGAGCTGCTCACACCAGAGTTCAAGGTCAGAGAGGAGGACTGAGAAAAAGGAGGCTCCATATAGAGCCCTGAGTAGAAGTAGGACCATCTGAGTCCCTGAGCAAGGGGTATGGAGGGCTGGGTAGCTGCGGTTTCTGGAAGCCACAGGGGGGACCATCCCCATTAAAAGCAGGAGGAACCCCATTCCTCAATGTTCAGCTTTGGAACTCACTCTCTGTGGCCCTGACAGTGGCCATGCCCAGGCTTGGAAGGAAGGGGCAGATGACAGTCCTGCTCTGACAGGGCCTGAGGTCCCCAGGGCGTCCTGTCCCCACTGCTCTGCATCATTGCCTGGCAAAGCCCAGGCCCCCTGACTGGCACAGGCCAATGACCCCAATTGGCCTCTGTCATACCTCTGTCTCAGACTGGCTCTGGGTCTTGGTTTCCCATCAGGGGCTCTGCCTTCCAGAAACTGGGCCTGAGAAGCAAGCGGGAATCCTGCACTGCAGCATGACAGGGCTTTGTGTTTCCAAACACTGAATGATTTTTCCGCACCAGGTACTATGCTGGGCATTTCTACATAGGATCTCATTAAATCTCCACTGCAACCATCCATCCATCCATCCATCCATCCATCCATCCATCCATCCATCCATCCAGCGACTCAGTTATCCCATCTAAACATGCACTCAGCTATCCATCCCCTTATTCACCCATCTACCCACTCATCCATCCATTCAGCCATCACCCATCCACCCAACAGTTTGTACACTGACTGTCTGCAATGTGCCTCTCGATGGCACATGGAGGAATGACTAGAGGGGCAACAGTGAACAAGACAGGAATGATCCCCACCATCAAGGAGCTTATTTTCTACGGCGTCCTGGATGCTCCACCCAGCTGTGCCCTCCCCCTGGAGTGCCTTCCTCCTGCTTCTCTGGCCATTTCCCACTCCCCCACTAACTGTGGTCTCTAATAAGATGCCCAAGCCCCCCACCCACCCTGAGCTTCTGTCAGCCAGGCCAGGTAGATTCCTGTGGACTCCAGGGGCCCCGCCAGGCTGTGAGTGCCCACTGCAGCTCCAGAAATGTGTCCCACTGCAGCTGGAATCCCTAGCTTTCCTAGCTGCTCTCCTGGGCTTGATGTATCACAGACATCCCTGGGAACTTGCTAAGAGGTAGGATCATCCCGTGGTGAGGAACCCCCTGGGTGGGTCCTGGCTCTGCTACAAGTCATTTCCTGGGCAGCCTCAGGTAAGGCACTTCTGTTCTCCGACCCCCTGTCTCCTCATCTGCAAAACGGGGCTCACGAAGGAAGGCGCTTGCAGGCTTTTCATGAGGCCTGAACAAGTTCATGTGTACAGAAGCATTAGCAAAGGGTCCAGCCCACAGTGCCAGTCATACACGCTCGATGAATGTTCATGTCATTATTATTAATTAGGCATGAATCATCTTTATACATAAAGGATGCCCTCTGCCAGCCTCCAGGGAATGAGTCAAATCTCTAAAGTTGAAATTGTGGCAAGAGAGACAGCAGCCGGGCAGGGCTGGAAGAGAGGGGCTAAAACAGACGAGACATTGTCTTTGTTAAAAAAAAAAAATCATTGGGCTATGCATGTGAGGAGGCAGATGCAGGAGAATAGGTTTATCAAGGTGGTTTTCAGTTTCACTGTAGTTTAAAATAAATAAGTCAATTTAGTGTTTATAGAGTGAGTTATGCCTTATTAGGGAAACGGAGAGCTGAAGAAACTTGGCCAAGGCAAAATTTGAGAAATTGGCCCCCGCCGTGAGTGTGATTACAGCCCGCCTTTAGCGTCCTGCCTGATGATATTTTCATTCTGTCTCATTTATTAGTTTATTAGCTTTATGGTGAATACAGAAAGTCATACCACAACATGGGCCTAATTTGATCACAGCCAAATTTTCATGTCTTCCCAAGATGGCTATAATAAGGGAGGAGACTCCCGTTCCGAAAATATTTCCAAGTTTTCTGGAAAGGCTCAGGGCAGAGTTCCAGGGCTCTGTTTACTGGGACTGTGGGTTAGACAGGCAGGAGAGGACAGTGGTGCATAGTGCAGCCTGTCGGGTTTTAAATACCAGCTCCTCTGCTTTGGAGTTACATGGCCTCAAGTCCTTATCCTGTTTAGGTCTCAGTTTTCTCACCTGTAAAATGGGAGCGGTAATAATTCCTCCCAGGTGGTCATCGAGAACCCTGTGTAGCCAGGGCCTGGGTGGAGTTGTTCACCACTGTCTCCCTGGAGCCCAGCACCTTGCCTGGCCTGCCATAGGCTTCCAGTAAATGTTGGGAGAGTGTGGCAAAGGCCGACATCAGTGTAAGGTGCTCAGCACATAACCTTCACTCACCCCCTGATCTTGGGGTATTGTGCCAGTTGAAAAGCTTTACCAACTCATTTAGGCCCCAGAAACACTCTCCAAGGTTTATACGATTATAATCATCACCCCCCATTTTAGAGAAGGGGAAACTGAGGCACAGAGAGGCAGTGACTTACCCAGGGTCCCATGGTCTGTAAGTGGAAGAGCTGGGGTTCAGGAGCCAGGACCCTAGGTCAAGGGTGACTATCATGTCACCTCCTGTCTTAAGGATTCCTTATGATTTAGCTTTACTATTTATAACAAAGTTCTGGTTCCATGTCACTCTGAGGGTGCCAAATCTGAACCCTTTCACTTGGAGCCCAAGCCCTCTGCGTGCTGGCCCCTTCCTTTCCCTCGCCACAGACCCCCGCCAGGCCCTCACTGGTCTAGCCAGGCAGTCTCCTCATGGGCCCCACTCAGTGCCCAGTGGGTTCGCTCAGTTCACCAAATGCCCTCAAGCCCCTCAGCTGGGCAGGCCAGCCCAGACGGGGGGAAACAAGGGATGGGGATGACAGGGGGTCTTGCCCTCAAGAAGCCCATGCCAGCTTCCTGGGCACCTGCTGTGCGCCAGAGCCTGAAGAAGGATGCAGAAGGAAGGAGGGGATGGTTCCTGTATCTAACACTTGGCAAAAGGGACTTTGCAGATATGATTAAGACTCTTGAGATGGGAGATTATCTGGGACTATCTGGGTGGGCCCAGTGAAATTACAAAAGTCAGTGCAAGAGAGAGGCAGGGAGGTCTGACTCCGAGAAGGAGGTTCGGCAGCAGAAACAGAGGTTTGGAGTGAGGGGGCTACAAGCCAAGGCATGTGTGCACCTCTGAAGCTTCAAAAGGCAAAGAAACAGATCTTCCCTAGAGCTGCCAGAGGGAACTCGGCCTGCTGACACTTGCCTTTAGCCCACGAGACCCATTTCAGACTCCTGACCTCCAGAACTGCAAGACTCTGAATTTGTCATTTTAAGCCAGTAGGTTTATGACAGAAGCAATAAGAATCTGATACAAACGCCGACTCATGGAGTTCAAATCTGCTGCGCAAAAACCGAACTGAGCGTGATCTCATTTAGTCTTCCAAGAACAACGCAGCCGCCTGGCGAGCAGATGTTCTCATGCCCATTCTACAGATTCAGCTGATTCATTCATGTAACAAGGTATTAACTGATGGCCCCAGGCAAGCTTGCAGGTGCTGGGGATGGAGTAGTGGGCAAAAGACAGGAGGAAACTTGATTTCTAGAGAGAGGGAGACAATAAACAAGCCACCAGGAGAGTATATATCCCACAGCTCCAGGAAGGTACAGAGATACAGTTAATGGGAAAAGAAAAAGGTGACGGGGATGCTGTTGTAGACAAAGCAGTCAGGGAAGGCCTCCCTGCAGAGATGGCGCCTGAGCAGAGACCTGGATGGTCTGGAGGAGGGAGCCATATAGACATCTGGAACATTCCAGGCAAAGAAACCGACTGCAGAGTGGTAAGACACTTGCTCACCTGGGTTTGAAGACCAGCTCTGATGCTCCTGAGCCTGCGGCCTTAACCCCGGCATCATACAATGAATGGGGATGTGTCTAGAGCGAGCAATGTGCAGAGGAAGCAGAGGGAGGGCCTGTGAATTCAGCCTGGGCAGAGGCCTCGGCACAGGTTCCTGGCGGCAGAGATGTATGAGTTTGGTCTGGAAGGATAGGGAGGGTTTTGACAGGCAGAGGTGGTTGGTACCACTTCTGCAAAGGCAGGGGGAGAAAAAGGAGAGTCTAAGAAATGGAGAGTCACCCCCATGGCTGGGCCGGAAGCAGGAACCCATGGGATGTGGAGCATCTGGAACTCTCACATTCCGCTGGTGGTGGTGGCGGGGGTGGTGTGTGAAAGGGGACAAGCATGTGGAAAACAGGCAGGGTGGTGGGTTGAATTGTGTCCCCCAAAAAGACATGTCGAGGTACTAACCCCTGGTATTCATCAACGTGACCATATTTAGAAATGGGGCCTTTGCAGATGTAAGAAAGCTAAGAGGAAGTCAGACTGGATTCGGGTGGGCCCTAATCTCATGCCCGGCATCCTCATAAGAAGAGGGAAATTTGGACACAGAGCCAGTACCACAGAGGGAGGACGGCATGTGAGGACGGAGACACTGATGGGAGGGATTCAAGCCAGGACTGCCAAGGACTGCCTGAAACAACAGAGGCAAGGAAGGATTCTAGAGCTTTCAGAGGGAGCATGGCTCTGCTGACACCTTGATTCCAGACTCTGAGCTGTGAGAGACTACATGTCTGTTGTTTTAAGCCACCCAGGTTTGGGGTATTTTGTCATGACAGCCCAAGCAAACTAATGCAGGCAGCCTGGACCAAAGCTGAGTGTTTGCCTTCCCTATGCACCTGCAGTTCCTCTCCCCGGGATACAGCCAAGAGAAACGAACGCTCAGGTTCAAAGCAACTTTACTTGCCATTGTTCAGAAGTGGAAGCAACACCACCAATGGCAGCCACAGGAGAATGAGCCAACTATAACAGTGGCACACAGTGGCGTACTACACAGCGGTGAAAAAGGATGGCTCCTTGACACAGGCAACCGCACAAGCAGATCTCCCAGATGTTATGCTGAGCGAAAGAAGCCAGGCACAGAAAGTATGAGTCTGTGTGAAGAACAGAGACTAGTCTAAATGGACTCAAAAGTCAGAATCGTGTTTCCTTCTTGGTGGAAGGGAACCTTGTGCAATGCTGGAAATGTTTTATATCCTGTTCTGTGTAATGGGTAGGCACCAGGGTATATGTGTGTAATTCCCTGAGCTAGAACCTTAGATGAAGCAATTTATTGTGTGTATATTATGCCTTAAGATAAAAGGAAAATAAATACCTGGGAACTCCTAGCTGGAGAGCCTCAAAAGTTGGCCTCTAAGAGGCTGGGGATGGAGGATTGCTAAGCAGAGGATGAAGCACATGCAGCCATGAGCAGGACTGGGAGCATTTAGTGGCATCTAAAGAGGATTTATGTGAGTCCAGAGGCCCCCTTGGGCCATCAGAATCTAGAGCAGCTGGCAGGACCTCCATGTGCCTCCTTCCCCTACCCCACCACCAGATCTCATGGGGGCACATCACAGCCTGGGGAGAAACAGAGCAGGGAGAGCTAATGGCGCAGAGATGCAGCCTGGGCTCGCCTCTCCTTATCAGCTCACTCTGCTGGGCCCCTCTCCGGCCTCACTGGCTCCATCAGCTCCATCCCTCCCAGGGTACTGTGGTATCTACTCCGTCAGACCCCAGCACCTCCATGCTGCCTGCCCTGGGGCCCAGCCCTCATCAGCATGCAGCAGAGACAAAAAGGAGGCAGGCCCGCAGCAGCTGACTAGAAGCAGTGGATGGAACAGCATCCGGGTGACTGAGCCCTTGCCACGAGAAGTGTGATGCTGGGGCTTAGAGGCCAAGTGATCTGCCCAAGATCCCACGGCTCCCATGGACCTGCTCCGTTCTAGCCTGCTCAGCCCCAGAGCCTGGCCTCCTTCCTCCTCAGACTCTGCACTCCTGCAACATACAAAGGACATGGAAAGGTCCTGCCTGCATGTCACAGGCCCCACAACCCAGCCCAGGGCTCCGCACGCTGTACTGTAATTGGTTCTTTGCATGTCCTTCTGGGCCTCAGTTTCCTTATCTGTAAAATGGGACATGGGACATGGCCTACCTCATGGGATGTCGTGGGGCTCGATGGGATAATCCAGGTGGAATGTTGAACGTTGAGTGAGTGCTCGGCAAATAGGAGCTCTCCCGTTGGGGGAGGGGTCTGGCCTTTTTTCTGCGCTCATGTATCGCCCTGCTCTGCTTAACCTGCTGGTCAGGCTCATCGGGGACGCTCAGAAGTGTTTGTTGAATGAACAAATGAACACATTTTAGCGATGCCTTTCCCCACTCACTCCTGGAAAATCTCCAGGCCAGATGGGGGTAGGAGCTGTGCTGGGAAGGAGCCAGGAAAGGGTCCCCCAGAAAGCAGAAGGAAAAGCCAGCTCCTTTATTCTTTTATTCCCCCTGCACTCCCTGCATGCTGGGCTCTGCGGGGCCCGGGGTAGGTGAGCAAGTGCAGGGGTGGCTCCTTCCTCCAGGAATGACCCTCTGGCGAGAGGAGGGGGACCCTCCATCAAGCCATGGAAGGGTGCTAAGAAAGGCTCCAGAGGCTATAGGAGCAGGGTGTCCCTGCTGGGGCAAGGAGAGTGGGACTCCAGTGAGCTCACGACCTTTCCCCTCCATTATTATCCTTGTCTTTGTTCTTGTTTTACATTATGGTAAGAAATCCATCTCATACAGGATCTATATAACATATACGTATGTTGTGCGACATAAACGAGCACCTATGACTCAGCTATCTTCAACTTCACACCACCATGTGCTAGATACTCAGGCATTTTGAAGATAAGAATTCCTACAACCTTCACCGCAGCTTGGGGGGCTGAAATCTTATTGGAGCTGAGGCTCCTAGTCCTGCCCCGCATCACCACGGGCGGCATGGGCGGAGGCGAACCACAGCTGCCCATCTGCACCAGAGCGAAGGGTGAGGGGCTCCCATATACCCGCACCCCAGGCCTGCTGGAGCACTTACAGAGAAGTGGCTGAGAGCCTGGGTCTTGCCTATGACATCTCCCATGGCTGGTGGGTTTGAATGCCAGCTCAGCCACTTACTTACTGCTGTGGGACCGGCGCTAAGTCACTTAGCCTCTCTGAGCTTCATCCTTTCACTGTTACCAGTGGGGACAGTAATAGTACTACACTGTGAGGGTCTACCAGTCAGTGTGTGTAGAGTGCTTCCTGCAGGCGTCACTCACGGTAAGAGCCTGGTAAAAACACGGGGTTAGCATTATTGTTAGTCCTCAGATCTCAGGACTCTGGCTCTATCACCACTCTCGTGGGGGAAGCAAAAGGCCAGGCAAGGTAAATTAAAGGGCTCGAAAGCCCTTGGCAGGGCTGGTGAGCAGGGGGAGAGTTATGACTCGCTTTAGTCCCACGGTCCCCACAAAATATCCAACATGCCCAGGAACATTAACCTAGAAGGGGAAAGAGAAACAAAGACACAACTAAACAAACGCCCTGTCAAGGAAGGAAATATGTAATCAATTAACCGAGCCTCCCCAACCTCTCCAAATAGTAATTAGGAGTGTCAGCCCAGCTCAGGAGGAAATTGCCAGAGCAAGGGCTAGCTGCTCCCCTGAGACTCCAAAAGCGAACACACAGAACTGAGCAGGCCCAGAGGCTGGTCCCAGGCATGTCTCAGAACTCCACACACCTGTCTCCGGGCCAGGCTGTGCCTGGAGCCCAGACACCCTGGTGGGGGGCGCCCACCACCTGCTCCCCTGGAGGGTGCAGCAAGGAAGGAGCAGAAAGGATCAGAGCCGGGAGGGCTGCCCACCCCCCAGCGCTCCCTCCCATGTGTGCATTGGGAGCAAAGGAAATGGAGGCTCAGAGAAGTTGTTGACAAGCCATGTTACTGCAGCGGACGAGGCCCCGGGGCTCGTGGCTCAGGGCCAGCTCTGGTCTAACCACCTGACCCTCTGACCAGGAATCTCCTTATCCCTGTAAGAAGTACTTATTGGCCGCTGACTCTGGGGGTGCCTGGGGTCATCTGGTCACTGGGGGAACAGAAGGGAGAAACCGAGTATTCGTCCTTGGGGTTCACCGGGCTGGTGCCAAAGGGGAAGGGTTTGCAGCCACACAGGCGAGAGTCACACTGGCTGGAGATCAGCGCCCTGCGACACCAACAGCAAACAGGAGCAAAGAGACAAGAGTGACTGGGTGGGGGGAGGAACCCTCCAGATGAGGGGTCGGGGGGCATCTGTGCAGAAGTGACATCTGATCTAAGACCTGGGATGGGAGAAAAGTGTACCGAGCAGAGGAGAACCATGAATGAATGTCCTGAGAACGTGGTGGGAATAAGCTTGGTGACAGGGCCAGGGTGACCAGGGGACAGCAAGGGAGAGGGAGGAATGAGGCCTGCCAGGTGGTGGGGATCATACAGGATCTCACAGCCCAGACAGGAACCTGGGATTCTCTCCCAAGATTGTTGGGAAGCCGTTGGGGGTCTTGAAGCAGCAGATACCACCATCTGATTTCATTTCAGAAAGCTCACTCTGGCAGCTGTGTGTGGAAGGGGCCCGGTGCAGAGAAAAGATGTAAGCAGTTGGGATCTGGAAAGAAAAACCCTTGGCAGGACATCAGGAAGCCTGGGCCCTGGCTTCTCCATTCCTACGGGGCTGTGTGACCTTGAGCAAGTCACTCAACTTCTCTGGTCTCTGCTTTTTGTAAAATGAGAAAGACCTCCCTGCCCTGCAGCCTGGGTGGTGTTGCCTAATCACCTGGGTTGCCGTCTGTCTTATTTTGCAAATAGAGGTGACAGGTGCTTATTTCCTACCAAAAGCCCATGGCCCAGTGACAATTTCTCCGTTATCTCTATCAATGACAAGTTTTAGGTGAGTCCTTTTCCTTGACTCATGTTGAGCTCTGCGGCAACCTGGTGGTCCAGGTGGAAGCTCCTCCTGCATTCACTCACTCATCCATCCATCTGTCTATCCACCCACCCAGGCATTCATCTCTCCCATCACCCTTCCATTCCTGAAGGTGTACTGCATGCTCAGCAGGGCACTCACGTCCACCTACTTTGCCAGGACCCTTAGGCTCACCAGATCTGCCCTTTCACCATCAATCCCATCCAATCCTCACGTCCTAAAACACAATTACCTTCGGAGGCAAAGAAGATTCTCCTAGAACCTGGGAACTTTATTAGACTGCAATAATATATTAAAGAGGAGGTTTGTATCACCTGGAGCAAATTCTAATGTGAAGAAATACCATGGCGACAAATACTTTGTTCTGAACCGTTTACTAAATTAAGTCTTTCCCGGACATTTTTAACCTTCAATTTTTTTTAATACCAGCAATAAAGTAGTTGCATAATTAGTAATAAAGCTGACAGCCCAGTTACTGATTTTTTACTTAGAAGGAAAAGGATACTACGTATGTGAGCGTGTGTGTGTGTGTGTGTGTGTGTGTGTGTGTAGGTAATTCCTAAAAGGTCTGATTATCTGACTGCAGATATATAAATTATTTGCCATCTCAGCATCTCTACTCCCCATGCGGTGGGTCGGAGATGCCGCGCTGAGCTCTGTGGAAGGGAAACGGTGCCACTCAAGAACCTTTTTCCCCTTAGAAGTTGAGCTCTGGTTCCATAGCGGTCTGGCTGTGTGACCTTAGGGAAGTCATCCACAGTCTCTGGGCCTTGGTTTTCTCACCTGGAGAATGAGGGGGTTGGCCTGGGTGATGCCTGAAGGCTACTGGCAGATCTGTCCCAGAGTCCGGAAGGGGACAGTGACTTCAAATGGCATGTGTGTTGGTGGTTCCCATAGTTATATCTGTTGCCCTGTGTTTCCACCGACCTTTGCTCAGGTGTCTAACATATATTAAATTCGGTCCAAACAGAACTCGTGAATTCTGCCACCTACCCTCAGCCAAAGCTGGTCCCCCTCAGCTTCTCCATCTCAGGAGGGAGCCCCCTCCACCTAAATTCTATGATACTATGGCTAATGCCAGAGGCCACTGTTCACTCCTCTCTTTCTGGGGTCCCCCCGTCAGTCCACCAGTAATTCCCACTAGCACTGCTTCCAAATTTTGCTCCCATCACTTCTGTCCACTGCCAGCCCGGCCAGCCTTTCACCCCTCTCCTCCCAGGCCTCCCTGCTTCCGTGTTCACATACTCCCCAGTATCTGTGGATCTTTTAACCACAAAATAGAAGCAGGATCAACCTCGACGATGTCTTCTCGTTCCTCGAATACAACCCGAACTCTCTCTAATGACCCAGAACATTCTCCAGCAGTGGTTCTCAAATCTGTCTGCGTATTGGGACTGCATTGGGGGCTTTGAAAAACTGATATCAAGGGAGTGCCCCAACTCCCTTGCCCAGAAAATTCGGATTTAACCAGCTGGGGCTCGGTCTGGACATCAGGAGTGTGTAAAGCTGCCCTGGGTGTTGGGAGTGTGGACCGTAGACCACAGCACCGGCCTCACCCAGGAGGTGACTGGAAGCAGGATCTCAGCACCTGCCCTGCCCACTGACTGTCTACATTTTAACAAGGCGATCGCTGGGCATGGTCAAGTTCAGCAGGCCTGCTCCGTGAGTTCTGCTGACTTCTCACCTCACCTCCCACACTCCACAGGGCTCATCAATTCCCCAGCCACACTGGGCCTTTTCTGCTCTTTGTCTCAGCTTGCTCCTGTCTCAGGCGCTTGCTTTCTCCTCGGCCAGGATGCTCATTTCAGGGCCTTTGTGTGGCTGCTTCATCCCTCCATCCAGACCAGAGAGGCTCCTGCCCGGGTCTCCCCCCGTTGTTGCTGGCATAGCTCCGGGAAGGTTAGCTCCATGGGGACAAGGCCCTGACCTTGCTTGTTTACCCCATCTCCCAATGTCTACAAGAAACATTTTCTAAATGGAAAATGAGTAATTAGGGCGAGTCCTTCCCTGAGGTGGCTGAAACAGGTAGTGGTGCCTGGGACACGTGGCAGAACTTCCTTCCTTCCCCTTATGCTGCCCAGGGCACTGCCTGACACTGGCCTTGAAAGTCCCTATGGTTGATTCCAGGTGAAGAATCTGTTTCTGGAAGGCCCCTGGGAAAAGGCAAACTGCTACTCAGAGGAGGAAACGGGGACCCCTGAAGCCCCCCATTCCATCCTCAGAGTGGTTCAGCCCCCTTCACTGCAGGAAAGTTCTGGGTGATGGGGAAGTTCTCCCGGCTCTTGGGCTGGTCATTTCTCCTCTCTGGACTGAGCTGGATCTCCATAAATAGAATCTGAGATCTGCACTTCATGGCATTGTTAGGGTTTAAGCAAATGATGGATGGGAAAGAGTTTTGCTGACTGTTTGAAATAATAATGCCACATTCGGATGATCTGTCAGCTCATTAATTTAGCAGATCTTTACTGACAACTTGTGCTGGGTACTGAGGCCCTAGAGATGAAGAAAGGAGGGTCCCCACTCTTGAGGGACAAGACTCATCCTCGGTGACTGGGGGCCTGAAGCAAGACGACCCACTAGTTGCAGTACCTCAGTTCTTCACCAGAGGGCAGCAGACAGCTTTGCAGCACTTTCCTCCCCAGGGAAGAAAGCCAGGAAGGGTGCCTTCTGGGAGTCCCGCAGGCCTCCTTGTGGGCCTGGGGCAAACGGAACGAGTGCAGGTGGGTGGAGGTGGCCGCTCAGTGGTAGCTGTGGACTCAACCCAGCACACCTCAGTCCCCTGCACCAAAGGTCTCCATTAACCCAAGATCCAATCATGGAGAAGTGCCCTGACCCCCAATGTGGAATGTGGACCTATTTGAAGCTCTTGGGGCCTCTGGGGCCTCAGAATCTAGGATCCATGCTGTTGAGGAGACTCTGGGACCAGAGAGGGGCTCCAAGCCAAGAGATGCAAGAGAGGAGAAGAGAAAGCATGCTGTGTGCCTGTGCACGCATGTGTATGTGGGCCCAGAATGGGCGCTCCTGGAGCACCGTGGGCAGGTTGATTCTGCCCAGGCGGGATGGTCAGGGAGGGCTGGGCCGAGTGGGGCATTTGAACTAGGCCTGGAAGCACTCAAAAAGGCCAAGAAGAACAGGCAACCACTGGACAAGGAGGGAGTGGGACACGGAGCTGTCCACACCAAGAGAAGGGCCAGGGAGAGGGAGAAGGCAGCAGGGACAGGCAGAGAGCGGGGGAGCAGGGGAGGCTGTCCTCAGTGGGGACTCAGGCCGAGCAGTGGGAGCACATTAGGTTGAATGGATTTCTCAGCAAGTCGATGGAATTGATGCCACCAGCCGAGACGGCAGAGGAGGCCTGAGTGGCTTCTAGAGTTCCATTTCCAGAGCCAGGCCGGAGAATCACTTGGTCTCCTTTGCCAGGGTATCCAGGGGCCTGGAACTGCCAGGTGGTGGCTATTTTTAAGGTGGTGACTGACCCTGACAACTTGCGACCTGGAGGGACCAAGCCTATCGGGGCCACAGATACACTCCGTGTGTGTGTGTGTGTGTGTGTGTGCGTGTGTGCGAGTGCCCACAAACACATGCATGTACATGCTGGATGGGGATACAATGTCACATGCCTTCCCTAAATCACCTGAGTCTCCTGTGCCTGGCACTGGTCCTGGCATTCACTGTGGGTATTCAACAACTATTGAATGAGCCTGCCCCCAGTGGCCCAGAGACCCAATCTGGCTGCGATGGCCCATGGACGGGGTGGGAACCTAGGCTTCACCATGTGCAAGCTGTGTAGCCTTGGAAAAGCAATGCACCTCTCTGTTCTTCCGTGTCATCCTCTATGCAACAGGATTCGACGAGCCTGAGATCCGCGCTCCACGGGATGGCTGTTAGTATTAAACCAGATGATGGATGGGAAAGAGTTTCGCTGATTATGTGAAATGATAATTCCACATTTGGATAACCTGTCAGCCTATTGATTCAACAAACCTGTATTGAGGCCCTGGGCTTCCTTCCTAGGCCCTGTGCCAGGTGCTGAGGACCTAGAACTGAAGAAGGGAGGGTCCCTGCCCTGAAGACAAGGCCCAGGGAGGAAGGCTGAGAATGGAAACCTGCAGTCTCTGCAGGGCGCTGCCCCGCGGGGCCGGAAACAGAGGGCAGGTCCAGAATTCATCTGTCTCTAATTGGTGCTCTGGGGGTGAGGGTCTGGGATGGGGTCCAGAGGGACTTCCGCCTCAGGAGGCACGGCACACTCCACTTTGGGGGAAAATGCCAGGGAGCTGTAGAAAGAGCATCTTGCTCCTAGGCTCCCTGCCTCCAGTCAAGGCCTCACTTCCTGAGAAGCTTAGCGCAGGGCCTGGCACAAGTCAGCTGTTATCACTTTGCTGATAACCACTGGTATCTGAGCCTGGAGTTGGCCCAAGCTCTGGAATTAATTGATGCCTATAAGGTCAGTCTGGACTGGGAGGCTCACTGGCTGGTCCAGCTATTTTGTCTTGCCTTGGGGCCTTAGGACAATCATCTGTTGGCCACTGGCTGCCAGCAGCAACTAGAATTATCTGTGCCTTGTAGCTTCCCATGGAATTTTTTGGCCCCAGTCTGCATATTGGAGCAGATGGAAGGTGCTGTGTGGAGCAGGGCTTTCCAAATCTCACTGCCAACATCTTTATTTGGAAGACTTTTTAAAAGACATTCCCCAGGCTATGTTCCAGACTGCTTGAATCAAAATCTGTCAAATTCCTGGGTGGGGCCCAGAAATTGGTATTTTTAGCCAACTTCCAAGGTGATCCTCATGCAGGTGGTCCTGGGACTGGCCTGCAGTGTAGACACCATAGGGGGCACCCCACTCAGCCTACCCATGGGACAGGCCAAAAGTGACAGGGAATTGGGGTACCCAGAGCAGTCTCAGCTGATGACTGATGGGAGGTGTTGGATGAATCCCCCAACCCCCTTGTCCCTTGGGTGTGACAACTTCCCACAATCCCCTTGAGTTCCCCAATGGGATCCAGGTTCAGAGTTCCCCAGAACAGCCTCTAGGATGCCCCTGTATTGGCTCTTCCCTTCCCACTATTCACCATTCTCCTCCCAGATTCCTGGGACACCCTCCCCAACAAGCCACTGGCTCCTGAATCCTTGTCTCAGGGTCTCTGCCTCCAGGCCCCCCAGTAAGTGGGGATATACAGTCCCACCTGCGGGCTTCCTGCACATGCTGCAGTCCTCCACACCTGCCCGCTCACACCCTGCCTTGGCCCCCATTCACCTGTTCGGCCAGGCCGGACACAGGTCGAGCAGACTGCTGCTCAAGTGTTGTAAATTGCAGCCTCTCCTTTAAGCCAGAGTGGAACCTGGGAGGGGCGCAGGCGACTGAAAATTCCCCTAGTGGCTGGGAGGAGAACTGCAGCCCTCGCTCCTACAACAATTCCTGGTTTTGAGATGGGGAACCCCGGTCCCAGCTGGAGTTGAAGGCCTGGGGTGTTCATTTCTGATGCAACTGAGAAGCATAGTCTGTTCTGAATAAAGTGCTGAGAAGGGCTCAAGGTTACCTTTACAATGTCTCTCTGGCTCATTCACATTCTTGGATGATTTCTGGGTGGGAGAGAGAGGAATGGGGTTCAGTCGGTCAACGACTGGGTATATGGCTATATGGATCAGCCAGTTCCATAGGGCAGGGCCTGCGTTTGTCCTGATGTCCAGGGCCTGTCACAATCCTGGCGCATAGTAGGTATTCAACATGTGCTTGCTGAGTGGTCAGATGTAGGAACAAGTGAATGACCATTCTGTAGGCAGGGGGTCTGTGTTATGTATGTTTTGGGGGAAAAAGATTTATGATTCATGATAACGTGGAGAAAGAGAAGGGAGCTATGGAATTCCGGCTTTCAGGTCCACACGGGTCGGAGGCGCTTTTCTTTGCAGCGACAGCGAAGAAAGGCTTTGCCCTTTCATGCAGAGAAGAGACTGCAGAAGAACACTTAACTTGTCAAATGAACCCCTCCGTTCTTTGGCCCAAACAGTTAATGTGTCTATTAAAAACCAAGTACATTTTTCCATTTGAACAGATTCCAGAGGGCCTCTGCTTTGAAACCTCTGTCTCCCTACTTGGAGGGGCCTCGTCACCTCTTCGGCACTTCCCCACCTCCACCCACGTCTTCGCATACACTGTGCCCTTCGCCTGGAGTTATCTGTTCCGGGCTTCTCTTTGTCTAAAACCTACTTAGGCTTCTAGGGCCACTTCAAATGCCACCTTCTCCATAACTTCCCCGGTCACTCCAGCTCTGATTCATCACAGCACTATATCTGGATCTTTCCTAGGACGGCTATCACTTTATTACTTGAATCGTTAGCTATTTATCTCCATGTTTTATCTCGCCTTTTTCTCCTTTCATTCCACAAATATTTATTGTTTCGCTCTAAATGCCAAGTAGGTTCTGGGTTGCCGAAATGGAGAAGATATAGTGGAGCCTTGGAGTTGCTTATAGGCTGATGTGGATGGGAAGAGGGGAAGGCTTTAAGTCAAGGAGGCAGGGGCTGCATCTTGCCCACCTCTGGCTGCTGTGCCCCCAGCTCTGTGCCTTGCATGCAACAAATGCTCAAAATCCCGCTGCCAAGTGACTATGCGACTGGATGCATCTCAAAGCAATAAAGAAAGAGGCATTTCTTCCCTCATTCTCGATCCTCCAGGCTCTTTCTCCATTTACTTGATTTCTCCCATATCTCCCTCCCCTGATAAATATGAATTAGGAAGGTGTAACTGCACTCACATTCTCCACGAAGCCCCCAGGCTCCTCCCCACCCACCCAGCTGTTCTCCACCTCCTGCTGCAGCTTTTGGGGATGGCGCACAGTCACGTGTTCACCGGGCATGGAAATCAGGCCTGGCTGAGAGCACTAGCTTTCCAGCCCTGCCTCTGCCTCCTGGCCCCTGCCAGGCCTCAGGAGTGGCTGGGCTCCTTCTCCCAGCTTGACTCTGATTTAGAAACGAAATCCCAAGGCCTATGCAGAAACCCCTCTCACCCAGACTCCTCTTCGCAGGGCTTTATCTGGCCTCCTTGGCACCTCCAACCCATTCTTCACTTGGCAACCAGGGTGAGCTTCACATGACGCAGCTCACATCGGACCATAACCTTCAGTGCCTTCCAGGACAGCGAGAATAAGCGTCAACTTGCTTCCTTGCTCCCTAGCTCTGGCCACATTGGCCCTCGGGCAGCTCCTAGATCCCGTCAGGCTCTTTCCCACCTCAGGACCTTTACGCTTGCTGTGCCTTCTACCGGGAATACCCTCCCTACCCTCAGCCTTGCCTGTCTGGCCTCTTTTTATGCTGTAGTTCTCTGCTTAGATGTCGTCTCCTTTGAGAAACCATGCAGCACTCCCCCACCCACACCATACACACACATCATTCTCCATCACATTGCCTTATTTGCTTCACACACACAAAACAAACTGTAAATGTCTCTCCTTATTCTTTTAAACGTATTTTCATAGTCTCTGTTTTCTCGCCCCCCACATGGTAGACCTCACAAGAGCATGTCTGCTTATGTCTCGTTCACCATTTTATCCCCAGCACTGTCCCTGACATAGCAATTGCTCAGTTCCTCTGTGATGAATGGAATGATGCAAACCTTCCAAACTTTAACCAGCAGCCGTGGGAGCTGCATGAAAGCACAGCTTCTGATACTGACTCATCCGCCTCACAGATACCTACAGATTATCGCCAACATGCAAGCTGTGGGCAGATGGTGAACCGGGGGGGGGAGTCAGTGGTGAAGACATCAGACTGTCCCTGTCTTCAAGCGGCTTCCAGACTAGCAGGGGAGGCAGACTTTGAATCTAGTGTCAGGGCAGGGAGAGTAGGGAGGGGAAGTACACCGGGTATCTGATCCAGTCTGGGCAGTCAGGACTGGCTTCCTGGAGGAGGGGCCTATGTTGAAACTGAACCTGGAATGATGGGTAGGGCTTTGGCAAAAGGAGGTGGGCAAGGTGTAGGAGGGCAGGGAGCACCCCTAACCCTCATGTAGATTTCCCTCACTGCCCAGTTGGGGCCAGTGGAGGCTGCCTGATGCTCCTCGGGCCATACGGAACAGACAGAACAAGGGATTACACAGGACTTCTGGAAACGGAAGGCACATCATGTGTGGAGGGCAGGGGTGGTTAGAGTCTCACGGGATTCACTGTGACCTCCTTGGAAGGTCGCAGTTGCTGTCTGGGAATGGCCACATTCTGCTGGGATGAGTAAGTCTTGCCCATACAACCTTGCCCTTCATTGTGGGGGATCATCAATCTACTCAACCTGTGCCCGGCCTGGCAGAACAGGGGAATGGGGGCCAAGAAAGGGCGTGAGCGAGCAGGTGTGCAGGCCAGCAGATGTGCAGGAGGCACGCAGGTGGGACTGTATATCTCCACTTGGTGGGGGGCCTGGAGGCAGAGACCCTGAGACAAGGATTCTGGAGCTGATGGTTTGTTGGGGAGGGTGTCCCAGGAAGCTGGGAGGAGAATGGTGAATAGCGGGAAGGGAAGAGCCAATACAGGGGCATCCTAGAGGCTGTACTGGGGGCCTCTGAGCCTTGATTCTCCTGGGAAGCTTGGGGGGGACTGTGGAAAACACACACCTGAGTTGTCACACCCAAGGGACAAGGGGGTTGGGGAATTCATCCAGCATCTCTCATCATTCATCGGCCGAGGCTGCTCTGGGGACCCCAATTCCCCGGCACTTTCTCCCTGCCCTGTGTAGGCTGAGTGGGACTTCAGTGGCCTGAAAAGCCCTGGGGAAGAGTCACAGGTGCTGTGGGTGGGTGTGGATATCTGCCACATCTCCCTCATCCCTGCCGTGGATGGCTCCTTCCTGTGCCTCAGGCCTCAGCTCACCCTCTTAATGGCACTGAAGCACTTCTGTCCTTCCCTGGCACTGAGCCCCCTTGTCCCCTCATTACATGATGGCCCTTTGAATTCACAACTTTGGAGACTGTGTACTGATTCATTTATGTATGACTTGCTGTCCTTGTTTACTGTCTGTCTTCCCCATGAGAGTGTAACTCCCAGTCCTCTCCTATTTCCTGCGGGGTCGCCTGGCCCTTGTATCATGCCAGGCTTCTAGTAGGTGCCCAATTAAATACCCTTTGCAAGAAGAAATTATTGTTAATTTCAAGCTGGGACTTCTGAGTTCTGAGGCTCAGAACTAGAAAGGCATTTGATGGATGGGGCCTCTGGGAGCTAGGTGGGGCAGTGACCCGTCCAAGGTCATGAACTGGGGTGCCCCACTGGCAGAAGCCCTGTCACTGCGCCAGAAGCCTATCCCTCTGGAAACCCCACCAGCAGGAGGGAATTCTCTGGGAGTCCCGGGAGCTCCTCTCAGCTGGCGGGAATTGCTCCCTGCCCGTTCTTGGTAATCTCAGCCTCATTGTCCCCCACTTTCCCTGCTGAAGAGGAAGCGGCTCAGACAGCTGGGAAGCCAGGCTGCTCTCTAGTTGAGATGCATTAATTTGTAAATATCTTCATTTATATGTAAATGTGCAGTCCGGTGCCCTGCCACCAGCCCTAATGGCACCCTGTAGCCTTGAGGTGCTCAGGCAGCCAGCAGCTCTCCATGATTGGATCAGACCTAGAGACAGTCTGCTCCTCCCTTGCCTTCTGCTATGCCCTTCTCGCCACAGCTCCTCATCCCCAGGGCTCTCCGCCTGGGAGACCACCTCTGGGAACGAGGCTCTGGAGAAGGCTGGGGAGGAAAAGCACTAGTCACGAGTCAGTGCTGCTGTGTGACCTTGGGCAAGTCTCTTCCCCTCTCTGGGTCTTGGTTTTCCTCAACTGTAAAATGAGGAGGGCAACATGGTGTGAGGGGTAGGATGAGGTGGCTTAGGGTCTGACCCACTTTATGTCATTCCAGCAGGGGGCCTTCGGGCACGTCCCTTGACCTCCCTGAACTTTGATCCTGTCTGTAAAATGGGGCTAGAAAAGTAATAACTCCTAGAAAAAAAAATAATGGAGTTGTTTGTGACAATCAGGAAAGAGTGCACATAAAGAGACTCCAAGATTTTGGATAAAGGTGAGCGTGTTTGTTTTATGGTGGAGGAAAGAAGGGTTTTTCTAGGCAATAACAGAGACCATGCACCATTCAGCAACAGTGGAGGCATTTTCTGTGAATTATTACGGAGATGCTCATGAGGCTGCAGCGAGCTGCTTGCCGTCGGATTCCCACTTAGACGTGGGAAAGTCAGGCACAGCCCGCACCCAGGATGACACTAAAGCAAGGGGCTGGGGGGCCTTGAGGGGAATCAGGCCGTCAGAAACACCTCGCACTTACATCCCACAGCTGTGGGAAGCCACTCATACAAAGCCTGCTTGGCAGAAGAGAAAGTGATGCAGAAAGACAGTAAGGCCCCCATCCAAGGTCGTGCAGTAGGAAGTGCCTGAGCTGGAAAATCCAAACCCAGGACTTCGGGTACCAGAGCTGGGCTCTCCCTGCTCCGGTGAGCACGAGAGGGTGGGAGGCAGGGATGTTCTAATGGTCTCCCGGTTCCTTTCTGGCCTAAGAATCAGAGCCAAGGAGTCCCCCTAGAGACCACACTGGTAGCGGAGGGTGGGGGAGCTGGTGGGGGGATGGACAAGGAAAGCTTGCGGGGAGCATCTCAGAGAACCACACCGGGTGGGCCAGCTTTGGGTTTCTAGGGAGCTGAGAAGTAATCGGAGGCTCATCTGTGGTTCCCAGAATAGTTATTTTCTTCTCCAAAATGAGATTTCGCCTCTTTTTTTCATTTTGATTGTACCTGGCTTGTCTTAAGCATGGCTTAATATTTTAAGGTGCCCCAAATACTTTTTGGAAGTGGTGTCAGAGAAATCATAAATAGAGGAATGAAGGCCTCAGAGCAGCACACCTCTTCAGAGTCGCTTCGTGTCCACATTCTCACCAGATCCCTCCAGCAAGGAGCTGGGTCTGAGCTCCTGGTGCAAAGCCCAGAAAGGAGGGCGACCCAGGATAGTCCTCCAGGGTACTGCACCCACCTTCCATTCTTACCAAAGTGGGCAGGGAGGATCACTGCCAGATGCCCTGTGCAGGAGGGCTGGGTGCACCTTTTGCAATCTTCCTGTTCCATTTTCTAATTTTGCCCATGTGGAAACTGAGGCTCAAAGGGCCAAGGGTGTACCCAGGGTCACTCAATCAATTTGCAAACTTCATTGTGCACCTACTATGTGCCAGATCTTGTCTTCCAGCTTTGGAGCAGACTGCCTGGACACAAGACAAAGCATTGGGCTGTGTGCTGTGAAAAAGTATGCATGCACGCATGTGTGTGTGTGTGTGTGTGTGTGTGTGTACGCAAAACTGCATGTTCAGTGTCTCACTGAAGTTACTCTTCATTAACACAGCAAAATCCCCTCCTGGAGGACCAGCAACCATCAGCCTGTGGGAAGATCAGTTCTGCTGGGGTGAGGGGTGATCTAAAGAAAGTGTCCCACAGGGAGACATGCTTGAGCTGGGCTCTGAAGGCTGATGAGAAGTTTACCAAGTGACTGAAGGGAGACAGGTACCCTGGGAAGTGGGTGGGCCCAGTAAGTGAGTGTAAAGGGTCAGAGAAATGAAATACAACTGAGGCCTTCTAGACAGCGCATGGGAGGAGCACGGAGCCATGGGGATCCATACCTCTATAACAGGACAGGCAAGGAATGGGATGCACTACCTTCTAGTCTTCTAGAAGGGGGAAGGTATAGGAATATTAAGTCTCTCCATCCCCAGTAATTCTTTCCTCCCCATCTGCTGCTGCTTCTGACCAAGGGTCTGGTTGTTTAGGGTCTGTTTTCCTTGCCAGGCTTGGGGGCCGTTATACCTTTGGAGCCTGTGGGCAACAGTAGAACCAGGCAAGCCGGTTCCCATCCCAGCCCTGTGACTCTGGGCTGTGTGAGTTTAGGCACGTTGCTCACCCCCTCTAAACCTGTGCGCTCACCTGGAAACTGGACTGGGAAAACCCACCTTACAGGACTGCTGGAGGAGCCGGCCAGCATCAAGGGTCTGCTCCATGAGGCAGAGCTGTGCTCGGCCTCTCCCGCTTCCTCCCTGCAGATGTCCCCCTAGGGGATGGGCTCCACTTCTGCACCAGAGCCCCAGCTCTGGCCTCCAAGCCCACAGGGGTGATCCTGAGAGCCCCCAAGAGCACTGAGGGATGGACATGAAGGGCTGGCGACACGGCCTCCCGGTCCCCAGCCCTGCCCTCACCTCACAGTGGACTGGTACACCAGGTCCTCCCTCTTGCGGTAATTCTCCATGTGCGAGTAGTTGGTGGAGAACATGGCGTCGAAGGTGAAGATCTTCTGCTTGATGGTGCCACCATCCGTCACCTGCAGCAGAGCACAGAGGTAGCCACAGGTGAGCATTCGGCCGGCGCTGGCCACACCCCTTTCCTCCGGCAATGGTGGGCTCCCAGGACCCTGGAGATGCAGAGGCCAGGCAGCCCACTGTCCTGCCGCCCCAGGAGAAGTTGCTAGTGGGGGATGTCACAGCCATCTCAGGGACCTCCCAGGCCACCCGCACTTTGCTGATGTGTGAACCAAGCCTCTGGAGTCCAGTGGCTTCCCGAGGTCCTACAGCCAGGAAGGAGCAGAGCCCGCCCTTCTCCAGCCCTTTCCAATGTACCAGGCAGTCTCATTTCTGTGACCCCACTGGTTGGTCTTGCAGAAATGACAAGTGAAGCTTGAAGAGCCATGGATGGAGCCAGGAAGTATGAATGTGTTTTGCAGAATGAGTTACAGAGCCGTAGCCTGACTCTAAAGCTGTCCCTGTAGAGGAGGGAAGGAATGGGGGTACAGGCTGGACAGACAGAGAAGGGGAGATCTGGGGGCTGGGGTGGTCACCAAAGCAAAGATCTCATGGGGAGACAGACAGGCTGAAAGCAATAATTTCTGATAAATCCTGCAATGAGTAGATCCAGAATTGTAGGGAAGCCCAAGGAGGGGCAGCTGCCATTCTGGGGACAGGGCAGTCACGGAGGGCTTCCTGGAGGAAGTAATGTCTAAGTAGCCTTCTGAAGGAAGAATAGGAGCTAAGCCAGCCTGGCAAAAAAGTGGGCAGTGAGAGGGGACAGTAGGAGCAAAGGCCCGGGTGCAGGAAAGAGCAGTGCACATGCTCAATGAAAGTAGGCTGTGTTCAGAGCACCTGCGATGCAAAGGAAGTGGGTAAGAAGCCTCTGGGGAGAGAAGCTGGATGGTAGTTGAGTCAAGCAAAGGAGTTCAACGGCCCCTCAAGGCAACGTGGTGTAGAGCCAGGCTGCCATTCTGGGTACAAGTTCCTCCTGGCCTTAGGGTGAGACTGATGGAAGGGGCATAAGGCAGGGGACTGGGGAGAACCCAGTCTACTGATACAGGGGATGCAGAGAAGGTGACAGTGTGGGGACTTGCCCCCCTCCGGCTGCCCTTGGGACAGACCAGGAGGGAAGTCATGAGTTTCCATTTCACTTAGGAACGTGGAGACCCGGGTAAGGCAGGGGACCTCAGGAGCAAAGCCTGAGCTGGAAGACAAAGGCTGCTTGGTGCCCAGCTGGTCACAGTTGATTAAAAGTCAGACCCAAGTGTCCCACGCTCCCAACTGCCTCCTGCCAGCTGCATCCCGTGTTTGCTGCGCCTCGGGCTAATGAAAGTGTTACTCCACAACGCAGCAAGGTATGTGTTGTCATTGTTTCAATTATTTATCTGTTTACTCGGCTGCCGTTTTTCCTGCAGTTTTCCGCTTGTCTCAGCAACTCTATTATAGACTGGGAGCCTGCAGCCTCTTGCTGCTCAGCTGGGCTCCTCACTAACTGCCAGACACCCGGAGGCCTCATGCCTGGGTCGGGAGAAGGGAATTAACTCCCTGCAGCTCCTAGTGGTGGCAGCGGGGGGAGGTGCTGGGGGAGGTGCTAGGAGGGCCGTGGCCAGGGATGGGGTTTTCCAAGGGCGGGGTGAGGGATGCCGAACGCTGCTTCTGCAGCACCCAAAGGTGGGCGTTGGGGCTGGGACCTGTGGGTGCAGCTGGCCTCCTCTGGGCACATCTGTACCCAAGCTGACTTGGACCACATCTTTGGCCTAGGCAGTATTGCTACTGGTTTAGGCAACGCAGATTCAATGAAATCCAGGCAGCTGTGTGCAAGGTACAGGCCACATCAGTATGGGTCACTCTCCCCAGACTGCAAGTTCATAAAGAGTAAGGAGGTCTCTGTCAGTACCAGGTCCCCAGGGAGCCCTGGCTGGCAGGGTTAGAATGATAATAACACTGTTCACAAGCTCCAGGACCCTGAGGGGGATCAGTGGTAGGACTTCCCTCTGCACGCTTTCCCCTAACCCCTGGCTAAGCTCAAATACTGATGTCTCTCCTCTGGGCTCATCTACAGTGCAAACACTTCGCTCGTCTCCCCTCTGGGGCTCTGTGCTGGTTTGACTGGGTATGTGTGCAGTGGAAGGTAGGGTACCACACCATCTCACCTTGCCTCTTTTGCAACACCAGCCGGCTTCCCAAACCAAGAGAGGAGTGGAGGAAGAGGAGCAAAGTACCTTTAAACCAGTGCCCTCAGCTGGGGGATGATGATCCCTCCAACTTCCCAGGGGACACTGGGCAATGTCTAGAGCTTTCCTTGTCACAAGGGGGGATGGAGGTGCCTTGGTATTACATCTAGCAGTAGGGCCAGTGGGGCCAATGATGTTGTAACCATCACAACATGCACAGCATGACACCCCAGAGAATTCTCTGGTCCAAAATGTCAACAGTGCCGAGGTGAGAAATCCACTATGAGCCATCACTTTGTGGACCCACAATGTCCCTGGAAAGTAAGTAGAATGGACAGTAATTTTCCCATTCTCAGATGAAGACTCTGAGGCTTAGAGAGGCAAAGTGATTCATCCGAGGTCACACACTGCGCTCAGGCAGAGCTCTGGCTCCCAGACCAGGGCTCTCGTCCCACCCACAAGGCTGAAAGCCGTCTGTGGATGGAGCACCAGCTCTCAGCTCCTCCCCCTCCCCCCAGCGTGAGGGAGGATGCCAGAAGCCCAGCAGAGGTTTGAGGAATTTTCCCCTAAAGTCATGGAAGTGGGAGGCCTTCCGCCCATTTGACTTGCAGTCTTGCCTCCCTTCAGGTATGGGTTTTTTTATCTCCTCCTAAAATGCAGCAGCTCTTATCATCCCAATCTCAAATTTCAGTCCATTTTTTTTTTATTATACAAAGGAGAAAAAATCTGTCAGTAAAACTGTCTCCTCAAATTTATTCTCCGGGACTGAGGGTTTTATTACTAGGAAAATACACCAGCACCCCACATATACACACACATACCCACACACCCCGGATAAAGCACTGAAGAATTATCTGAGTCATAAATCGCTGTTTCAGGCCGAGGGACAGGGGAGTTTCAAGGACGCACCTAGTTTTCCTTTGGTTTTATTTACATCTTTTCCCCTGGGGCTGTGTCTCAGGCCTCACTGTCAGACTGCAGGGTAAATAACTGCTTCCCGTTAACCGGCCTCAGGCTGCCCAAGCCCAGGGCTCTCTGTTCCAGCCTGAGATCCACACCAACCCAGTTCCCTGCTGCTGGCTCTCTGACTCCCTCAGCCTCGGCAAAGGTGCAGGAAAGGGATAGACTCGAAATTCACTCTGAGGTCCCAGGCGGGTGGGCGACTGGCTATTTGCAAGGAGGTTATCCAGGCTGCCAGAGCTCCCAAGAGAAAGGATGGGTGGAGGGTGGTTATCACAGAGCTGTGGGCACAGGCATGGTGACTGTTAGGTTGAGAGTATATTGGAAGACACCATCCCTTTAATTCTGGAAAATTTCCCCAGGCCTAAGACATATAGGCAGAGTTCTAGGCCTTGTGGGATAATTTCCAGAGGCACAGACCATCATGAGTTTACTCACAGTCTGGTGGGGGAATGCATAGCCCACAATCAGCTGAGAGACCACTGTCAGGAAGACCACGGCGGCTGCAACAGGGATTTGCCAAGTGTTTTATCCGATGCCCAGAGGGGAGCCAAGAATTCCTTTGGAAGCATGGGTGATCCAGAAAGCTTCCAGGTGGAGGTGGGCCCTCTTCAAGAACTGCTTAGTCCCAGGCTGGCTGTCCCTGCCTAGGGCAGGCTTTTGAAAAAGAAGCAAGACTGATTTCTTCCACCTCCAGTAGAATTCTTGATTTCTGTTACTAGCTTCGTGCTCTTGAGCAAGTCATTTCACCTCTGTAAGCCTCAGTTTCCTCATCTGTAAAGTGGAGATAATGTGACCCACGTTCTTGCCAGGACTAAATGAAATGGTGTTGTAAAGAGCAGCTGGTGTGTAATAAGCACTCAAGAGACACAGCTATTTTTATGCATACTAACACTTTCCTAAGCCACCTCTTTCTCTGTGTCCCTTCCCACCCTACAGGCCTGAGGTTGGAGGGCAGAATATCTTTTAATGAAAAGCCAGGGGATGCAGAATGTCAGTAAATGAAAGAAAGGGACCCATACTTGCGGATGGAGGCAGGTAGGACAAGCCACAAGCCAGTGTGGCAGCCAAGGACCGGACGGCTGGGGTGTGTGTGTGCAGGGAAGGGGGCAGCAGAGGCCCCGGCATTGGCCAGCGGTCATTGTATCAGCCCAGAGACGGAGCTGAAGGATGCTCTATGAAGGTACCTGGAGGCAGGCTGGTCTCAGGGGCTCTAAGACACTCCCCTGGCACTATAGTGGGGTAGGACCATGAGGCCAGGGCAGAGAGAGAATGGCAAAGCTGGCAGGGACAGACACGGTGCTGTCCTGGAAAGCCAAAGCCCATGGATGTGTGGGTTTCCCCTTCCCATTGAGGGAGTTGTGCTCGAGTGTTCATTCATTCATGCAACTGATTTTTACTGACTTCATAAATAGGTCTTTGAATGTGAGCTACTTCCAGAACATAAGCTCTCTGAGGGCATGGTCTTTATCTGTCCTGTCCATTGCTCTGCCCTGAGTCCAACACATGGCTACTCACTCAATAAATATGTTGAATGAGTTGCGTTCTTACCATGTGCCGGGCACTGGGGTACCATGAAGAACAGGGAAAACACGCCTGCTGTTCTTCAATACACGCCGGCCTTAGGACAGACTGCAGGGCCCACACTGGGATTGAACTGGGGCTTCCTGGGAGGAGCAGCCTGGCCCAGCAGGAAGATGGTCTCAGAGCATCCACACAGCAGTGCTCCAAGAGGAGCCAGCCGGAGCCTGAGTCGCTGTTTCCGAGGTCCCGGCATTAATGTCACCCGCTATAGGGAAGCACCCTAACCATGCAAAGGGCACACCTGGGCCAGAAGAGGCCGTGCATGTGGTTAAACAACAATTCAAGTCTTATCTAGCACCCACAGGCTTAACAGTGCCCACGATTCCTCCTTGCATTATGCATTTGGATTCTCAGGGCTCCAAGTTCCAGGAGCTGTGTCTCCCAGTGCCTAGCCCAGTGCCTGACACTCAGCATGTGCCATATGAAGGGGTGTGGAATAAATGGACTGCCTGGGAGATGTGTGCCTTCACCTGCAGCTTGCAGATAGAGAAACTGAGGCCAGAAGGGGGGCAAGTGTGCTGCCTCAGGTCACGTGGGTGGCAAGTGGGGAACTGATCCCTCAGCAAGGATTAGTTGAAAAGAGAGGAGTGGGGACCTGTTTTGAGGATGGGGATGTGGGGATCCCTGGTATGGTAGAAAACATGGTTTTGGGTGTCACACAGGCCTAGATTCGAATGTCAGCTCTGCTACTTTTAGCTTATTGCTGTGTGACTTTGGAGAGGTCACTATGCCTTCCGTCTCCTCATCTGCAAAATGGGAACAATAACAGCTACCTGTAAGGCACTAATGTGGGAATTTAGCACATAAGACTGCACAGAGGGCCTCGTGGATTGCTGGGCACATTACAGTGGTGGAAGTAATGGTAGCTGCTAGCATACGTGGAGTGCATACTATGGGCCAGGTATTGTTTGCAAACATTAACTCATGTAATTGTAAGGGGAAACAGTCAATGCATTTTAGTTAGTACTTATTTTTACTTAAGTCCAAAGTAGGGAGGTTGGTCAGTATGGGCACACCCTGATGCAGGCAACAGGTGCCCAGGGGAATGGATGGTTTCTCTCCCTGACACACCTCCCCAGCATCTCAGCTACCCTGCACGAAAAAAACCAAGAAGGCAGAGACCTGGCTTCTAAGTCCTCCAGGCTGGTCTCTGCGCTGCTGCTCCCCTCTCTAGGCCTCAGTTTCCCAAAGTGCTCAATAAGGAGATTTGGGGCAGGGTGACCTGAGGACCATGTCTACTCCAAATACCCAAATGCTCTGATATTCAAACAATTGGCCCTGGAGACCACAGCTACTTTCACTCTGGCCTTGCTCACCAGGGCTCAACGGCTGCCCACAAGGCCCTGAGGCTTCCAGGGCCCCAGCTAACTCCCCCAGCAGCAAAGCTGGCCTCTGCCAGGCTGGCTTGATGTTCAAGCAGAGCCACCAAAGCATGGCAAACGGACTTAGTCCAGCCAGCAGCGTGAGGCTGTGTTTTTCATTTGAAAAACAAATAAGTCTCCAACTCCACCTCCTTACCACGTCCCTGGGTGCCATCATCCGGAAGAGGAGGGAAAAAAAGGAAGGGGAAAATCACCCTGCCCCCCACCACCCACCTCCTTCTCTTTGTGTTCCACAAAACCAATTACAGGTTGGAAATAGCTGTAATAAAGTTGATATCCCACTTACGGGCCAATCCCGCCGCGGCTGGAAAGTGTAATAGTGCCAGAGAGTGAAAACTGCTGGTGTATTTTGCCGGAGCTGTTTAAATTGCCTCCCTACATTATCCCAACTCCTCTCCAGCCGGGAAGGAATTTGCTCTCCTGGAAATGGAGCAGCTGAGGTCTTTGCGGTTGGGCAGCGAGAGGAAGGGTTTGCAAGGAGGGTTTTAATGAGCTGATTAGACACGGAAGGGTGGTAGCGCCTGCGCTGGAGTCAGGCCGGCCCAGGTTTGATTCCCAGCAGAGGCGGGTTACAGGCAGCTCCTGGCTGTAAAATGGGCGATGCCTGCCCTGCGGGGTTGTTGCGGTTGGTGGGGACAGGGACATTTAATTAGATGATGCAAGTGATGCATCTTAGCTAGGACACTGCACCAAGCACGGGAGCCTCAGTTCTGCTGGGTGCACTGTAAATCCCTCTGGGTTCTCAGGCAAGTTACCCATCGTCTCTGAGCCCCAGTCTCTTCATCTGTAAAATGAGGGATGCTAATCGAACCTACGCCCCAGAGTTGTTAGAAATACTACAAGGAACCAATATATGTGGAAGCATCTTGTAGAATGTGAATTTACTGCTCCGTTCCTAGTACTGTGGTCAGTGACAAACATCTCTGAAACTTCTGCCATGCAACCATCCCCTAAAAATCTCTTCCCATTTCACTCAACTCCGAGTGCCTCGCATGGGGACTGGCACAGACTATGCCCTTAATGTATGTCTGTGGAGTGAATAAGCAAGTCAGCGGATAAGGGAATATTCTGAAGCCCACTTAAGCAGATGTGTCTCCATCTCACCACTCAGAAGTCATGCTGAGATGAAGGAACCATCAACAAACACAAAGGCAACCTACTGGATGGGAGAAGATATGTGAAAATCATATATCCAATAAGGGTTTATATCTAAAATAAATAAAGAACTCATATTAGCAATCTGATTAAAAAATGAGCAGAGGACCTGAATATACATTTGTCCAAAGAAGATATACAGATGGCCAACAGAGACATGAAATGATGCCAACATCACTAATCATCAGGAAAATGCAAATCAAAACCCCAGTGAGATATCACCTCATACCTATCAGAATGGCTAGTTAAAAAAAAAGAACCCACAAGAGATAACTAGTGCTGGCAAGGGTGTGGAGACAAGGGAACCCTCCTGCACTGTTGGTGGGAATGTAAATTGGGGTAGCCACCATGGAAAACGGTATGGAGGTTCCTAAAAAATTAAAAGTAGAACTACCATATGATCTAGCAATTCCACTTCTGGATATTAACCAAAGAAAATGAAAACCTGAATTCAAAAAGATAGACACACACCTATGTTCATATGTTCACTGCATCATTGTTTACAATAGCCAGGATCTGGAAGCAACCTAAGTGTCCATAGATGGATGAATGGATAAAGAAGATGTGATACTATATACAAAGGAATATTACTCAGGCATAAAAAAGAATGAAATCTTTTGCCATTTGCAACAACATGGAGGGACCTTGAAGGCATTATGCTAAGCAAAATAAGTCAGAGAAAGGCAGATACAGTATGATCTCACTTATATGTGGAATCTAAAAAACAGTACAAATGAACAAATAAAACAAACAGAAACAAATTCAAAAATACAGAGAACAAGCTTGTGGTTGCCAGAGGGGAGGGGACTTGGGAGGATGGATGAAATAGGTGAAGGGGAAGTGAAGGGGAATAAGAGGTATAAACTTCTATTTATAAAATAAATAAGCCACGGGGATCAATATATTAGTCACTAATACTGTAATAACTTTGTATGGTGACAGATGGTAACTACACTTAACAGTGATGAGCATTTCGTAATGTATACAATGGTCGAGTCACTAGGTTTGTACACCTGGAATCAGTATGATAGTATATGTCAACTATACTTCAACTTAAAAAAATAAGTAAAAACAAGTAAAGGAAAAGAAAAAGGAAATTATGCTGAGAAAGGTCCCTTCAGGCTTGGTAAAAAGATGGCACCAGATGAACTAGCATTCATTAAGGGCTTGCTTAGATCAAGTCAGACCCAGTGCTAGGTGGGGCTCAAGTCCTCATGCATTCCTTTACTGACTGAGCTCCTTGTACGAGCTGTACTTGATTCTGAGAGTACAGCCGTGCACACAACTGAAGAAACATGTCAGCAAAGAAATGTAAGCATCTCACTTAAATTCTGCAATGAGTGTTTTCCTTTTCCAACTCCTCCAGCAGAACCTGAAGCCAAGGAGGGCTGCAACCTTGTTTTGTTCCAAGTTGTATTCCCAACCCCCAGAGTCTAGTGGATAGGGGACTCTTGGTCAATATTTTAATAGAAATTAATATCTTTTTGACAGGGGCAAAAATTGGGGCCAAGGAAGGGCTGCTTCTCACCTAGGCTGCCCACCGGGTAAGTGGAGGAGTGGAGATTTGAACCTGGGTCTGATTCTAGGTCCAGACAGGAAGTGGCCCGGGCAGTAGAGCTGGAGTAAGTGTTGGGTAGGGGGCAAGGAAGAGCCAGGTATTCTAGGCAGAGGGAAACCTGAGCAGGGGCGAAGGGCATGAGACTACTTGTTCAGGGAAGAGAGAGAAGAAGGAAGGTGTAGAGGAAGCGGATGTCATGACTCCCATGGCCTGCAGGGAAGGGGGCTCCTGTCTTCCCTGTTGCCATGGTGACCCTGGACCACTCATCCGCTAGACCTCCTGCCCACCTGTTCTCCACCCAAGTCTGTTCTTGCAGATCCTGGGTCTGGGAGCTGGGCCAGAGGAGCGGCCACAGAGGAGGGCAGACTCCCCTGTGGCCTGTGGGGGAGGGTGCTGGACTCTGAAGGACAGAAGGAGTGAGAAATCCTTGAGGCAGGGGCCACCTACTCTCTGGGTGGCCAGATTCCATCCCTTCTCTCTCGCCTTGTGAGTCCAGGCTCCTGGCAGGGGGCTGGGCTCAGTGTAATTGGCTCCCCCCGCCCTCCGTGTGTAGGAGATCTGGTTTTGACAGAGACAGCTGGTGTCATAAATTGCCTTGTCTCATCTGGTTACTGTGCGATGGCAGACAGCAGCTCAGGGACAGCGCATGGGGCAGGCTGGGGGTCCGGGGAGGCCAGTGAGAATGGTAGGCTGGAGTGTGGCAGCTGGCTTTGTGGGCCCCACACACGTGGACAGGCGCTTATGCAAGTTGGGGGAGGTGTGCATGCAACTGGTATGAGTGTTGAGGTGCATGGGACCCTGGCAGCTGCTGGCATTCAGCTCATGGGATGGGCACACGTGTGAATGAGAAAGCCTGTGTTCAGGAGGTATGGGTGTGTGCATGTATCAGCAGGGGTGAGTATGCAAACCTGCATGATTCTGGGCTGCATGTGTGTGTGTCTGTGCATGTGGATGTATAAAGCAAAGTAAATGGTGAGAATGTCTGGTGTAGTTCTAGATGTTTGGGAAAGAACATGAAGGTTCTTTCTGGCAGGTGTGTATGAGATTGTGTATGTGCATGTTCAGGGTTGTGTGTCATTTTGTGGCTTCATGGTGTGTGCACACTTGTGTGTGCATGAATATGGATTGCACCCACATGAGAAGCCCAGTTCACACACCCTGTTCCATGCTCTGGGCCAGGGCACCAGGGGATGTCAGGTATGGTTCATGTGTTGGCATTTCTGAGAAATGCCAGGGTGGGAGACATCATGCCCTCTCCTACCCCTTACCCCCCACAACCTCTAGTAGGCTCCCACCAGTCAAATGCAAAACCCCAGTCAGAACCCAACCACCTGAGCTCCCCAAACTCTGTGAGACACAGGATGCTCTGAGACCTCCCTCTGCATCTCCTGGGTACCCCCCAAATCCGTGCTGCAGAGGCTAGCAGGCAAGCAGCAGGGGAGACAGGAGGGACCTGGATACATGCTAGACACCCAAACTTCTGTGCATGGAGGCATCACATGGCCAGGTGGAGGTAGGGTTTGAAATGTCCAATTTTTCCTGGAAGCCCGCTTCTGAGGTTCAAATTCAGTTGAGTCCTCGGTGGAGTCCAGATTCTGCACTTTAAACAAGCCTCATTGGGTCAGTTGGATGCAGGAGTTGGGAACCACAATTGGGAGACCCTGCCCAGACCCCCTAGGACCCTCCCCCAACCGTGACCTCTTTGCAGCCTTCTCAGCTGGCTAGAAACTTGGGAGCCCTGGGATGTCCTGCCTCTCAGAGCAGGAAGGCCCCTTGATGGACTCTTGTAGATAGATCCCTCATGTTACAGAAGGCCAAACCAAAGCCCAAAGAGGGAAGGGACGTGCCAGGGTCACAGAGGAAAGGGATAGCAGGGCCGGGAGCCAGGTCCTTGGTTCCAAAGCACCTCCCCTCTGCTCTACACCCCTTTGTTGCTTGGAAACCAGCCCGCAGAAATCAAGGCTCACCATGGAGGGTGGTGCAGCTGTAGCGCCGGGGCATTCTCAGCCGTCTTCTGCCTTCAGCCAGGGCGGTCATATCCTGCTCCCTGCTGCCTCTTTCCCTGCCTCCCGAGTGATCCCCAGCATTGGAAATGGGCTCCAGGCTCATGGAGATCACCCCCAAAGAGAGGGCTCTTTCCCAGTATAGCTAAAGCTAATATTCCCCATGGTAGAAAATTAGATGGTAGAATATTATTATTGTCATGTTCTGGAAGACGTGGGGCTGGGAGGGAGGACGAAGGAGACACTTTTTCACCTATCTTAGTCACTCCTCATCACCTGCCCTCAGCCTCTTTCCTTTAACTCAGGTGACCTCAGTCTCTCATTCATTCATTTGCTCATTCATTCATTCATGTGTTTGTTCACTTCGTATCTCCTGGGGTCAGGCCTGTAGACAGAGAGTGGTCTCAGATATGGTTCTGGCCCTCAGGGAGCTCACAGAAAGGGCTTGGTAGGGGGATTACAGAGAGAAACAGCATTGACCTGCGCGTGCCTGCCTCAGGCTGCCCGGTGTGGCATGGAAATGGCACAGGGCCGAGGGAGCAGTGAACTCTGCAGGGAGGGCTCTGGGCAGCCCCACACAAGGGGGCACAGTGGGCTGTGCCTCAGAGGATGGGGAAGAGTCCACAGGGCAGACCAAAGGAGGCAGGAGGGCACCCAGCATGGAGAAGCAGGGCAAGGCCCCGAGAAGGCAAGGTGGGGGACAAGGGTGATGGGGAGCTCAGGATGGGTTCTGTGTGATGCCTTGTGGGAGGCAGGGTCTCTGAGCCCGGTGGTGGGAGCAGAGCCTGGTGTGAAGGTCGTGCCTCACACATACGGGGTCCAGGTTTGGTAGTGGTAGTCAAACCCCTAGGTTCAAATCTAATCCATGATCTCAGGCAAGTCACGTCAAGATCCCTGCCTCAGTTTCCTCATCTATAGAATGGGGGATAAACAGCAGTACCACATCACAGGTAGCTGGAGGGTGAACTGAATTCTTCCGTGTAAGGTGCTTACAAAGCTGGCATACAGTCAAGCTCTAAATTGTGTATTATCTTACTAGTTGTGAAATGCTTAGCATGGTGGATATTACATGGTAGAATATTATTATCGCTATTATTTCATGGGAGGGAGATGGGGAGCCACTGAAGGATTCAAGCAGGGGAGTGACAGCTCTCAGCAAGATCAGAAAGAACCCACTCCCTGCCCTGCCCCAGCTGCAGTGTGGACAATGGATCCAGGGGCCAGCAGGTCTGAACTTGGGAAGAGGCCTGTGAAACAGAGAGCAGAGAGATGTTTCCAGACCCCGTTTCAGGGCTGCAACTTGATTTTTGGATCCACAAGCCAGTGGGCAGGTATACGCTTGGGGTGCGGGCATGACTGAGTCCGGTCTGACCCTAGTATCTCTGAGGCTTTTGCCCCCATCCCCTGCCCGCGACACCCCCCTCGCCTCTCGCCACCTGGCCACGATATCCTACAGTGGCCACGTTCAGCTCTCAGTCCCTCCACCACGCCTTGGGCTTCCTGTCAGTGAGCACCCCTGTGTGGACAGGTGTATCTGGCAAGGGCTTGCATGGGGACAGATGCCCAGCTTGTGCCAGTCTGGCTGGCCAGTGCAGTCAGGAGAGGCTGGCGGTCTGTGGGTAGGGCCCTCACTGTGCCAATCTGCCCAGCTTTTGCTCAGCGGGCGCTGCAGACAGATGGGCCTGTGCCAGCCCGCCCACCTGCTGAACAAGGGGCGGGACACATCCACCCGTTGCTGGGCTGGCATATCCTGCCCCCTGTCATCAGCACACGGCATCGTGGGTAGCCCCATCCGGTGGAGTCTGGGGCCACGCCTGTCAGCCCCAGCAGACTGCTGGAGAGAAAGAGTACTAACGTGGGAACCAGGAGGCGGGGGGCCCCATCTCTGCTCAGCCACTAACTGGCAGTGGGAAATTTGCATTCTCTCCCTGAGCCTCATTTTCCTCATCTGTTAAATGGGGTGGAGATGGCTGATCTCTAAATTTGCTCCCTGCTATTCCAAGCAGGTGATGTAGCAACAGGCAAATTCTGGGTGGCAGAATTCTGCACTTGAGGGGTACACTGGAGTTTGTCCTGCACTATTCATTTATTCCTTCCTTCAGCAAAGACTCATTGTGTCCATACTATGTGCCAGACAATGTTTTAGGTGCAGGGGATAAAGCCATGAACAAAAGTCCTTCTTCTCCTGGAGTCCATGTTTTAGTGGGAGGAGACAGGTAAATCCAACTAAGGAAGATTGAAGAAATGTAGCAGATGGGCAGAAGAGTCATGCAGACAATTAAAATGGAGTGATGGACTGGGAGGAGGGAGGCCCATTTCAGGAGGCTCTACCAAAGATGAAATCCCAGTGAGGAGGCGGCATCGGGCTTGCTTGAAAAGAATGAAGCTGCTTTCTGCCAGCCCCCTGTGAAGTCCGTTTGCTCAACGCGTCTGGCTTCCCATCTAATTCTGTGATTCCCATCTAACCCTGTGATGCCCCTCTGGACAGCGCTGTCTGCATTTTGCAGATGGGGATACAGAGTCTCAGGGAGGTGAATGGGTTTCTGGATGTGCCCCCTGTTCCGATCCACCTTGGCAAATACAATCTGTTTTCTTCTGCATCTTCACAACTGACTTCACTTCCCTGAATGTTTGTGAAAGATTGTGTGCCCTTGCACAAGTCCGTGGTGCCCCACTCCCCCAGCTTGGTCCTACAGCTTCATGTTTTATCCCCCCAACGTTTTATTATGAACATTTTCCAACATACAGAGAAGTATGGAGAATTTTAAAGCAAGTGTCCATATACTTACAACCCAGTTCCTACAATGAATACTTGACCCCGTTTGCTTTATCATAAACCTCTCCACCTCTCCTTCTCTCCATCCCTCTACCCATCCACCCGCCCGTATTTCTTTGATGCATTCCAGGGCAAGTTGCAGACATTAGTGTACTTTTCTCCTAAGTGCTTCAGCATGCATATCATTAATTAGAGTTTAATATTTACTTACAACCCTCTTTTTTGAGGTAAAGTTTGCATATAATGAAATACACAAACCTCAGAGTATATGACTGAATTTTGACAGATGCATACACCCATGCAACCCAGAATCCTCTCACCATATAGAACATCACCATCATTCCAGAAAGTTCCTTCTGCCCTTGCCCCTAGAGGCCACCATTATTCTGACTTTTCTCGCCCCACTTCTTCCTGTTCTAGAATTTCATGTAAGTAGGATCATACGGTATGTAATTTTTAGTGAAGGCTCTTTCTTTCCAGCATGTTTGGGATCCACCCGTGTTGTTGTGTTCACCCATCGTTCATTCCTTTGTATCACCAAGTAATATTCCACTGGAAAAAGACACCACAGTTTATCTCTTCTCTTGTTAATGGACACCTGGACAGGATCCCGCTACTAAGAACATTCTTGTACATGGGATTTAACGGACATGTGTTTTTATTTCTCTTGCTACTGCTTTGTTTGCCAAAGGGTCAGCTCAGTTCACACGTTTCCTGTGTCTATGTGCCAGGACCTGTGATGGACACGGAGGTGAGGGCCCTAAGCTTGGGCTGGGGTCTGGGGCTCTGAGACCTCCAAGCAGGCACAGACATCAGCATGCGGGTCACCGTGTTTCACCCTCACAATAGCCCTGTGGGGGGCTTGTTGGGAACCCAGTGGCAACGTGAACTGCCCAAGACATTGTGAAGCAGGGCTCGGCTTCACACTCGGGGTCACTCCAAGCCAGGCTGTTTTCTTCGTCCTGCATGGTACGGAAGCAGCTGCCCAGGGAGGCCAGGTGATGTGCTCCAGGGCACACAGGCAGTGCAGTGACAAGAACAGCTCTGGGGTCTTCTCCCCGTCCAGGCCTGTTGCCCAACACCATGCTGCCTTCATCTTGGGGATCTTCAGATGAGGTCTCGGCATGGCCTGGCCCAGCATTCCCTCCTAGAAACAAGCCCTGGGAGGGCTGAGGTCTCTAGAAGCCTTGGCCATTTGGGTGTACCTGGTTCCCAGTGCATGAGCCCATCAAACTAGCCTTGTCTCCCGTGCTGGCTAACCCAGGACCACAGAGTTATGGGCCCCAGGAGCCAGACAGAAGCCGGCGCATGAGCCTCTGGCAGACAGTGGAAGTGGTGACCACTGCTGAGATGGGGAGCAGGCTCAAAGTCATTGGATTAGAAAACAAAACCCCCAGTGTACATCAAATTAACACAATCTGCGGGGTGAATTTGGCCACAGACCATGGTTTTGTGAGCCCAGCTCTATGCAAATGAAGAAGGTGACAGTCATTAGAGGTGGATTAAAGATGACACCACATTCTTTGATACTCCCACATTGAGAGACAGGATCTGTGCTCCCTCCCTTTGAAACTGGGCCCATTCTGTGACTACTTTGACCCATGGACTACAGAACAGTAGCACAAACGCACCCGTTTCCATGTGCAGCCTTAGAAGCCTAGCAGCTTCCACCTCCTGTCTCTAGTTTTGGGGCTAGGGAACCAGGTGGAGAGGGAGGGGAGTTCCCTGAGCCTCGCCTCTGTCCGTGCCTGCACACGGATGGAGCTTTCTTGACCCCTCCGGACTAGACCAGCCACCAACCGAATACTACCCAGTGGCCCCAGCTCACGCCATCTGAAGCATTCGAATTGCCTAGCTGATCCCTGCTTGAAATCCTGACCCACATCATCGCACGATAGAATGAAATAGTTGTTGATTTCAGCCTCTGCATTTTGGCATCGTTTGCACACAGTAATAACCAGAAGGGCATGTTCACACTCCCATCTAGGAGGAGCTGCCTGTGAGCACCCACCTGCTCACACAGGCGTGCTGGGGCAACCTCCACCTGACCATGAAAGCCTCTGTTTGACTGGAAACCCCCATTTGTTTGGTGGGGGGATGCGTCAGGCGGGGTCCAGCAAGAAACTGAGGGCGCATGCAAAGAGGGTAAATGAGGAGACTTCCACACCAGGATTACTGACAGAGATGTACAGGGCTAAGGGATGCCAACGAGGCATGGGTGGCACCTGAGGCAGGGACCAGTGGAGCCACTGCTTTTCTAAGAAGAGGGAAAGGGCCAACGCGGTAGGTGTTGTCCTGCACCTGAGAGTGTGGCCGCTGAAGGAGAATGCCACACAACAGGAGTGCGGGTAGGGGGACACAGAGATCTAGCAAGGAAGAGCTGGAGAATGACAACCCTGACCTCATCTCCACCTGCCCAGCTCCTATAGCTGCCTCCCATTAGCCAAGTACACTGGAAGCCAGCAGGGAAGGAAGCCCATGGATGCCACCTGTACAGGTCCACCTTGGGCACAAAAAAGGGTGGAGAAGGGCGGGAAGGGGTCCATAGAGGGACAGATGGCATGGACTCTAGTCCAGGAATGCAGCAGGCTGAGCTTGCATGGCCAGCTACTTTGGGAGGTTTCCATCAGATGCTGTTCCTTGCCCACCTCATCCCAAAGGTGGGTAAAGCGGGTACCTTCTCACACTGCTCCGCTCATCCTCATCAGACACTTCCTGATGAGCATGTGGAAAACAGCATCACCAGAGAGAAATTCCCATTAAACTGCCATGTTTCTCCCCACAGCTGCCTCACATCTGATCACCAAGACATGCCCAGTGGGGGAGAGAGAACAGGGCCTATCTCTGCTTCTTCATCACAGCCAGGCTTTGTGAAGCAGGGGTACAGGGACACTGAGAAAGGAAGGCCAGTTCTCCACCCTCCTGGCTGACCCTTGGCTAACCCCCCAAGGCTGGTCCTCTTGGGAAGTTTGGTTTGTGACCTGGAGACTCTGAGCCCCAACACAGAGGCCAAGGTCATGATTTCTCCCCATAACTGCTCCCAGGAAGTGTTCCAGGAAAGAGTGTGAAAAGGGCTCCTAAGTCCCCCCCAGGGCCAGCTCCAGAGTGTGCCATCCATGCCGTTATACGGGGCCTTGTGCTTGGTAGGCCTTGCACTTATTTAATGCTCTGATGTTGTCATCTTGTAATTTGAAATTTATAATCATTTTTTGAAGAAAGGACCCCACATTTTCATTTTGCATCAGGCCATGCAAATTAGGTAGCTGGTCCTATTTCCAACCAAGCAAGAGGTCTGTGGCCTTCCTTTGAACTGATTCCTTTGTCTAGATCAGGATTCAGCACATTTTCTCTGATAGGAAATATTCTAGAATTTGTAGGCTATATAGCCTGTCATAACTAATTAGCTCTGCTGTCACAGCATGAAAGCAGCCATAGGTAATCTGTAAATGGACATGGCTATGTTCCAATAAAACTTTATTTGTAAAAACAGATGGAGGGCCAGATTTGGCCCATGGACCATAAGTAGCCAACCCCTAGTCTAGTTTGTAAGCCTCTCCTCTCCTACGACAGTCTGCCTGTTTGATGGCTCATTCTTTATGACTCAGCTCAAAACATCTCCACAGGGAGCTCAGCTATTCCTCTTCTGCCCCCACCTATACCACCACTTGTACATATTTATGTATTGAGCCCAAGCTAAGAGGCAAGCTTTGTGCTGAGCACAGGGGCTCTGATGGTGAGCAAGAAGGCATGGTTGCAGGTTTCGTGGAGCTTTGCGGTAAATACCTTGGCAGTCCCAGGTTATGAACTGCAGAGGGCAAGGCTGGACCATTTTGTGCAATTCTCTACATCCCCAATCTCAGCATAATAATATGGTGACAAACTGAGAGAACCAATACCCAAATGCATGGCCATATGCTTACAGTTGGACCACTTGAGCTCCTGCATCATTTATGAAGTGGACCTGGTACATGTCTTTACCAGAGAGGTTGAGCAACTCGCCCCAAGACACACAGCAGCAGACTAGTGACAGAGCTGGGATTCAGACCCCTAGGCCAAGGCCATTTCAGCCACACCCAGGAGTCAGATTTAGATACTGGTTTCCTAACAGCCAGGAGGGTGACATGGGAAGCTGGTGTCCTGGGTCCCAATGAGGGGTGTGCAGATGCTCCCGCTCCCCACTGTGTCAGCAGGAGGGATGGATTATTCCCTCTGGGGAAGAGAAAATTGAAGAGTCTGGTGTTGGGCCCTATTACAAGGAAACTATCCAGCAAAAATCACACAGTATATTAAAAAACATCTTTACCTGGCTTTGAATGAACACTGGTATTATTACAACCAAAAAAAAAAAAAGAAAGAAAAAACCCCATTTGCTTTTCATTATAGATCTGGTTGTGTTTTGTTTTCTTGTCCCCAGAGCACCAGGAGTGCACCGGCAGGGTGATTAAAAAGAGAAAAAAAAGGAGTGGACTTTGTAGTCAGACAATCTTGGGTCCAAGTCCCAGCTCGACCACAGATTCACTAGAGACCTAGACGATTCAGTAACGTTTGTGAACCTCAGTCTTCCCACCTGTAAAATGGGGTGACCCCTGCCTCCTTCCCGGGGCCGTGGCAAGGCTGAGAAGATGTAGCCAACCGTTACCACTCTGTGCCAAGCACCTTTAAAGACATGTGGCCCCCGCCCTCAGGGGGCATGCATTGTACTAAGAGAGAACAATCATAGATGCATAAATTAGAAAATCAAAAGAGCAAGATGATTTCCAGTGGGGATCATTGCTACAAAGCAAACACACCAGGGTTTGAGGGGCTAGAAGTGACCTGGGGATTCTGGAGAGGGCCAGCGGAGGTGTCTCCAAAACCTGAATGATGAGAAGGAACCAGCCTCGGAGGGGCCAGGAGGAAGAGAATGCCATGCAGAGGGCAGAGCAACGGCAAAGGCCCTGAGATGGGATCAAGCTTGTTCTATGATGGAAGGGAAAGGCAGTTGGAACAGCGGAAGTGGAGTAAGCAAGGGCGAGAGCAGTGGGCCTTTGGTTGGGAGAGCTACCTGGGGCCAGATCACATAAGGCTTTAAAAGATGGTTCGAGGAGGCTGAATTGTATTCTTGCTGCCATAGGAAGACATTAGAGGGTGTTAAGCAGGAGAGTAATCTGACCTGATTAAAAGATTTGTTTAAAAGGTCCCTCTGGATGTTGGTGTAGAAGGGATTGCAGGGCACAGTGGGGACAGGGAGACCTGGCCAGAGGTTCCTCAGTCACGGGGGAAGAGAGTGGTTCCTGTCTGAGCACAGAGTAGATGGAGGCTAGGCCCCTGATCCATTTCTTCTGTGGTTTTATTGCTTCCTCCTGCATATTCCTGTCATCTGAGGAGTTTTAATGTATGTCTAAAGGTCAACTGGAGAAGATTCTGGAGCATCTTCAGATCTGAGGTAACTGAATGAAAATGGCATTTTTGTCCTGTAGGAAAGATTGTGAGAGGTTTGGGAGGCCCCCGCCCCTGGGCAGCCAGGACCCTGGCAAGAGCCAAGGGGACATGCTTAACCCACTGGAGATCTAATTTCTTCCAAACCACTCATTCCAAAGCGGGAAAATGCAAGAAGGGGCTGTCGTGGTCGCACACACGACGGATTAGCAGCACCAACATGACGACACAACAGCAATAATGACAACAGTGGCGATGTGACTGTCCCGAGAGCTTACTTGGTGCCCGGCGCTGTGCTAAGTACCTTGCACTCCCAAATGCTCCCGATTACCTTGCAAAGCAGGGCTCTTATTATCGTCACCTTACGGATGAGGAAGCCGAGGCTTTGAAAGGTAAAGTGGCTCAAAGTCACGCAGCCAGAAAGTGGCAGAACTGGGCTTGGAACCCAGGTTGCCACCCCAGCCACATGCCCGACCTGTCATGTTCACAGCTCCTACCCTCACAGCCTCACCCCACCAGCCTTTCAAGAAGCCGTCTTCGGCTGCGGCGACTCACTGAAGCAAGGACCTGCCAAGGGCTGCCACGGCCTTGGGGTTTCCCATTCACGATCTCCTTCAAACCTCTCCACACCCATGAGCGGGGGATAGAGCCATCTTCATGGAACTCAGAGACGCTGTGGGCTTGGGCTGACGCCACCCAGCTGAGAAGTGGCGCAGGGAGATTTGAGCCCAAGACAGGCCTGTTCCCCTCACCATACTGCTCCTTCTAGAGACCACACCAGCCCTTGCTGCTACCGGTTGATCATTCCCTGCCCCCTGTGTTGCCTATGAATCTCGAGAAGGTTGTCAGGTAATAGAGGAAAGTGGATGCAGGCTTTTTCTATGTAGGGTGACCACCTGCCCAGGTTTTGCCTGGAATTGGGGGGGTTTCTGAGATGTAGGACTTTGGCTTTTAGCACCTGGACAACCACAGGCAAACCACGAAATGGTCTCCTGACCAGAGGCTTTGGACGTGAGACTTCTAGTATCCAAGGCGGGAAAGGCCTGGGAAGATGGGGATGAGCTGGTCACCCTAATTCTATGTCACCCATGAAGCAGATAGAGAGTTAATGGGTTGAAGTTATGGGGTGACGGATTTCATCAATTTCAAGACAGCACTTTCTAACTCTCAAAGGCACTTAGAGATGTGTGTCTACAGTGGGGGGTGAGTCCCCAGCATCAAAGGCATGTAAGTGACAGTTAGAGAACACTTGGTAGAGAGCCGCTGCAAACCCATCCTCTGTCCCTAACTCGGTGGAGCAGAGGAGGGTCTCTCTGTGCTCAGCTTGGCTGTCAGGACCTCCTCTCACCACATTTTAGCTTCTCTTGGGCCTGTTATCTAGAGTCAACCCCATCCCTGCTTTCCTCCACACCTCACCAGCCCACTAAGCGAAGCCTGAAAATGACTTGCACCGCCAGGTAAATATTACAGCAGTCAAAGGTGTGGCTTTGGTGGCGAGGATGATGTATAATTTGCAGGAATGCTACCAGTGCATCAAATTACACACGCGGCCCAAGAGTGGGGAGCAGTGATTGACAGCTTCAATAGTGCCAGTTTAGATAGTTTTTTTTTCCTTTTGCAACCTCTGATAGACACTGACAGGAAGTAGTCTGAAGACCATCCTCTTGGGGGTGGGGTCTGCCAGGAAGGCAGGGAGCCTATTGCCTGTCAGCCTGGCCTGTTTCTAGGTCAGCTGCCATTGCAATCTCCACAGTCATAGTCGTAAGCCTGGTCTCTAGTTTGTGGTGGGCACAGAGCAGCCTCCAGGGGTGCCTGGTTCAGGCGCTCTCCAAGGACAAGGGGGCCTGCCTCTGGGGAACTTACAATACAGAGGTTCCCCTCTTGCACCCAGCTGCCCAGGAGAGGAAGGAAGCAGATGCCAAGTGTTAGCAGAACCTCGGGGGACATGAGTCATCCAGGGTGTTCCCTAAGTCCTCTGCCTATTCTTAGAATTTCTGGGGCTGGGGAAGAAAAAAATTATAAAAGACCAAGCCAGTGAGTGGGATGGATATCTCAGAATTGTTTTCTCTCTTGTTTAAATTGAGGTCTTCAAAGGAGCCACTTCCCTGGGCTTTATGGGGTGAGCAGACAGAGCAGGGTTTGGAGACTCTTAATTTCGGTTCCCTGCAGGGCTGGTAATTCAGCCACCAGGAATGCTTCAAGCACAAATATGCACCTGCCCAGCCTGGAGCCAGAATCCTTAAGGGCAGATGCAGGAGGGTGGAGGATGGAGGGCCGTGCTACAAGCAGGCTCCCTCCCAAAAGCACATGGCAGGAGGTTAGAGAGCCAGAAATGTGCTTCTGAAATGTTGGAAAGCCCTTAGGTCACATATGGGGAAACTGAGCTCCAGAGAGGGGTGGGGAGGTGCCTGAGGCCACACATCAAATTACAATTGCTAACATAGTGGCTGTCCTTGCCTTCTTGGAAGCTTCTGCTCTTTCTCACTGGTCTCTGCAGCCCTCAGGAAGGTGAAGACCTGGGATCATCAGTGGAGAACAAGGAGTGGAGGCCTCTCCTTGCTACTAGAGAGATGGGGGAGATATATCCTCAGACTGGGGAGACTCAATACCTGCCCTCTGGGAGCCACTGTCTGACAGCATATTTGTACTCCCTAGTCCCGGGGAATCATCAGATGGATGGTAGAGACACAGCTCTGACTGCAGTGAGGCCCCCAGTCTGATGTGGGAGGCAGAGCTCTGTAGGAAGAGGCGCAGAGCCTGGACGTGGGGAAGATTCCAGGCTGAGGGCACCTGTTCTTTGGCTGAGGGCAGCCTCCAGTGAGCTCTTCCGTGTGATCATGCCGACCCCTTCTCCTCCTCTAAGAAAGCCTCCCCAAGACTTGCATCCCATCCCACTACACAGAATCAAGGCCTTCTAGATCCCCCTTCATCCACTAGGAAGAGACTGACAGTCACAGGAAAGCCTTGGGCAAATGCCCAGTGGTCTCTCGGGGTGTCCCTCATGCCCCAGGTGTGCCCAGGCCTGTCATCCAGAGTCCTGTCAGCACCATGCAGACTCATTTACCCACAGTGATCACAGAGCCCATCAGAGGCTGCAGCCGCTCCGACTCCATCCGACCCTCCCTCTGCAGAGCTGCTCCAGCCTCACCTGTGCCTTAAAGAGCAGCTCCTCTCACACCCTGACATGTTTGTTGATAGCCCATTTGCTCCTGGACTGAGAGGTTTGGAGGAGGAGCTGGGGCTCGAGAGCAATCAACCTGCTCAGGAGAGAGATGGTCCTGAGCTGACATACACGGGGATGTGCTGTACAGAAGGCCCTGGAGCTCTTGCCTAGAGAGGGAAACCCCTGTGTGCTTCCACCTGCAAAATCTGCCATCAACAGGGCTGAGGGGATTTCTGCCTTGGGTGGCACATGTGTGACAAATGACTGTCTTCCACCCAGAGAAGCCTATGGGCCTATTGTCCGGCTGCTTCCCTTGCCTCCTCCCCTGCATCCCCCAGGGCAGAGGCCAGCTACGAGTTTGATGCCTCCTGTACTTGCTGTCTGCCTATAGCTCTGGGAAGAACTAATTGGCTTTTGTTTTGCAAGTTGGTGACAAGTCATTTCTTCCATTCCCAAGGAATGTGCATGACCTGCCTAAGCAGGGCTGAAGAAGAGAGAGGCAAACCACAGCCACAGCCCTGGGCCTCCCACCTAGCGCAGGCGCTGTCCTGACCACAGAACAGGTAAGCGGAGGCAGCCTGCCTGCGGGCCCACCTCTGCTTCCGCTTCACTCCCAGGGGACCTAGGAGACCCTAGGCTCCCCATCTACAGCCCCAAAGTACTTAACACCTGCAGGGCACCTCCTACAAAACACCGAAGAAGGAAACCTCAGAGCTGATCACTCAGGTGGCCGCAGGGAAAAGAAGCTCTGGAGGCGGCTTTGAGCATTTTAGAAAGAGGCCTGAGCTTAGGTCCGGAGGCTGGGACCTCGGTGCCAGCTGGAAGAACTGAGGCTGCTGCCTTTGACCTCTCCAAGCTCTGCTTTCTCAGATGTAAAGTGATCAGCTGAGGCGGAATAAAGCAAAGGGCAGAGTGACGTGGCTTCATGTGGAGGGGAAAGAGGTCCTTCCCTCTACCCTGGGGCAGCTCATGTTTCGAATCATCAGCAGGTGGAAGGTGGGGGAGGGGCAAGGGGTTATTCTGCATTGAGCATGCATCCGTGAGGCACCTGCCATGTGTCAGACACAGTTCTGGGCCCTGGGGATAGAGCAGTGAATGAAACAGACAGAGCCCTCTGCCTGTGGACCTGCATCTAGAGCAGGCTTACAGACGGTTTTTGGAAAGAGCCTGACAGGAACTATTTTAAGCTTTGTGGGCCACGTGGTCTCTGCTGCGATTACTCACCTCTGCTGTTCACCAGCGTAGACAATAAGTAAGTGAATGAGCATGGCAGTGTTCAAATAAAATCTCTTACAAAACCAGGTAGTGGATTGGATTTGGCTTGCGGGCTGTAGTTCCACCTATTCTAGAAGCCTGTTCTAGAAGACCCAGTCTGAGAATTAGCTCTTTCATCTCTAATATTAGACAGAGCAAGGTGTGGCCCAAAGAATGGAGCCTCTACTTTCGGAGAGCTCACGTCTTGGGAAATCAGTTTGCTTGAGGGGCAGTGCCAGTGCCAGCCATCCCCTCCCTCCCCCACCCCCACATACTTCATCCTCTCCTCCTTTCTCCAAGCCTCACAAAAGGGCCCAGAGCCTCTTTCTCCAAACCCTTCCACACTCACCCTTTGAGCCCAGGAATGTCCTTCCCCACAGTGGCTCCTGTGGAGAGAGGAAGGCACAGGGAATGCAGAAGGCTGTTAAAGCGTGGGTCCTGAGCCAGAGGCCAGGGCAGGATAGACAGGAAGCTCACAAAAGGCCACGGAGCTGGAAAATCAGCTCCCCATATCCTCTTCCCCTGTGCTCCCTGACCCCACCTTCTAATCCCTGTCCAGCTGAGAGCTTCCTCCGTCTTCCTAACTATGGCCAAGCCTTACCTCCTCCAGGATACCCATTCAGGTTGACTCCCTTGGATCAGGTCTTTCCTGTATCTCTTCAAATCAGCTGGTCCTCAGTGTACAGGGGCAACTGTTTTCTGATTATATGGTCGCCCCACCGCACCCACTGGACAACTCATTCCCATAGATGAGGGCACTGTGTAGGTCAGCCAACTCCCAGACAGCTCACAGCCAAGAAAACAGGGCTATCTAGTTCATCACTCCAGGCGTGTGCGCAAAAAGTGCTTATTGTTGGAACCACCGAGACTCTATGGTCATTGGTTATGCAGCATTACTGTGGCAACAGGTAACTGACCCAGGTATGGCTAAGAATTGTGGCTCTAGAGTCCAGCTGCCTGGGATCGGCTCTTGGCCCCACCACATACTAGCCGTGTGACCTGCAGCAAGCTATTTGGCCTCTCTGACTCTCAGTCTCTTCATCTATAGAATAAGATAACAATAGACGTCACCTCATGAGGATTAAATTGAGGTAGTTCATGAAAAGTGCTTACAAACAGAGCCTGGCACACAGCAAGTGGTCCATATTAACTCAATATTGCTGTTCCAGAGCTGAACCAGAGCTTGCAAGGATACATTTCTGGGTCCTTCCTACCTTCCCACAGTCTGACAGAAAGGAACTCCCACACCCCGCCGCCGCTGGCTCCGTCATGGGTACATCACACTCCCGAAAACCCTTTCCTCAGTGGCCACCTCCAAGCTCTTAATCTCTGGGACTCAGAAGAAAAACCTGCTGAAGAAAAGGCCAACGAAAGATCCAGGACCTTGGACAGAGTCGATTGGCTGGGCCTCTGCTTGCTCCTCTGTCTGGGAGCTTTAGGAAGAAGCAGGCTTGCTGGTGAAACGCATACTTCTGTTTTGAGATCCCTGACTGTGTGGACCTGGTGCCAAAAATCTGTGTGAAGACTGGAAAATCCAGCCAGTAGCTCAGCGTGGAGGAAGGCAAACTGCGGACGTCAGGGAGCAGCTGCCTGGGGGGCACAGGCATAAGCCTGGAAATGGGTAATGAGGCAGCATGTTAAAATGGAGAATCAGCACCCCAAAGTAGGTGAGCAATGGTGCAGAGAGGCTGGGTGTGTGTGTGGTGTGGCAAGCGGGTGTGCCCACGTGGGTGGACTGCACCTGGATTTATGTGCAGGTATGAATGAGCGGACAGCGGTATGAATGATGATTTTCCGAGTGGAAGCATGCAGGAGGCACACAGAAGACACATGGGGTGAGAATCTTTGCCTGACAGTAACACTGGCCGCCCAGTCCATATCCAGAACCTTGGAGCCAGATCTGTTTCAGAACTCAGGCTTCATTCTCCTCCCGGAAGGTGAGATGGTACTTGTCCAGTATATTACATAATGTGCCCAGCGGGGCTGAGGAATCACTCCATAATCACCCACATCAATATTTCTACAGTGAAACGTCTGGATAGTAACACTAAGTGAGATAAATAAAGATCATAAATAACCTCCCATTGGCTCAGGCTGGATTTTTGCCACCAAATCAGCTCAAGTCAGGTCCAATTTGGACACCAAATGGATTATCAAAAACACCTTTCAATTTTCAGACCTCTTTGGATTTCCAGGTTACAGGTGAGGGGTTGTGTGGGCTTGTAAAAATAGAGTAAAAATTATGACATCATGCTCAATGCCCGTTACAATGCCATGTATGAGGCGTCCGCTATGTGGGTGGCTCTGCTCATAGATCAGCTGGAATATTCTCCAGGACTCTAGAAAATGAGCATGGCCTTTTCCATTTGGGACAGAAGGGAAAAGTCTAGCGTTACCAAAGTTACAGGAGTATCTAAGTCATCACAACTGGTAAGAGGAGGCGGGAGCACAAAAGCAGCAAATTGCACTCGAGAATCGTCTGGCATGAAGTGCCTAGAAAGAGAAGTTCAATTTAAACTAAATGGTCCCTCAGCTGCATTTGCACCTGGTGGTCTGTATGTCTGTTTATATAGAGGATAAGGGAATGATGGGGCCTTAAAAGCCTCTGACCCTTTGCCCCAGGGGCTTCCTATCATGATGTCTTCCTGGAAGTTGATGCCAACCCACTGATCCCTGCTCCAGGTTCACTCAGTCCACACCCTCCCTCCCCACTTGGCAGCTGGAGAAACTGAGGCTCAGTGTGCACGACTTGCCCGAGGGCACGTGTTACAAGGGCACGTGACAAGCATCATGGTATTCAAATGACCCACAGACAACATCATTAATAATGACGCTATACGTTAGCCAGGCACTTACTGTATGCCAGACCTCAGTCTGTATGCCTTAACGTGTATTCATTTAATTTCAGCAGTGGGGGTCAGACTGGAAGCAAGCTTGCTAAAAGTGGTTCATAAATGCTTGGCTTCTTGCTGGTGGATTTCAACAGAATGCCAATGAAGTGAGAGACAAATCAGAGCTTAGGGAGCTCCCTGGGAGACAGTAGGTGAGGGGAGAACAGGACCATCTCCTTGCTCAGAGGGAGGGAACACAATGCAGCTTGCTGGGAATACAAGATAATGAACAAGGAAAACAATCCCTTTATTTAAATGAATTGAGGAATATTTGGCTTCACTCTGTAAGAAGAAGCCGTTAAGTAAGGGGTTTTATTTTATTTTTGGCCCTAATAATATTACAATCTCCAGGCTGGTTATTATCTGTCACTTTCTGGGGAAGATTGAAAAGAAAATAGTTTTATCCCAGGCAATTGTAAACTGTTCCATTTGATGAGTTGTTGTTCCCACTCAGAAATTACATGTGCCAGCATCGGGTGACCTGGCCCGGCTCAGTGACTTTGTTTAACAGGTTACAGAAGAGAGGGAAGAAGAGAATATTCTCCTGCCTTGACAGGTGTTCTCAAATGAAGTGTGTGTGAATCACGGGGGATGGGCAGCCAGCCAAAGACAGATTTCCAGGCTGCTCCGCAGGCCCCTGGCGGCCGGGAATCTACACTTTCCTAAGCTCTCTGGGTGGCGCAGCTGCATCTTTGGAGAAGGCTCCTGCAGGTCCATCCTGAGCTGGGAAGTGTATGGTGCTGAAAGACTCCTACAAAATGAAGCTGTGAGAGCAGGAGAGGGTCTCAGAGATACTCTGAAAATCCACAGCGCAGCTAGAAACCAGAGCGCCAAGGTCCTGTGGCAAGTAAGAATTGGGCCCAGAATGCAGATGTGCAGTCCAGAACTGGTCCATCACACCATGGTGCTGTGCACAGAGGGGCAGGGGGCTGGGAGATCCCCAAAGTCTTTCTTTTCTTTCCTCAGGCTCACCTCGCCGGAGGAGAAACAAGTGATAAGTAAGTTGACAAAATACCATCTCTCCCAAGGATTAGGGGTTGCTCCCCAAATCGGCTCTGAGCAGCAGCCTACAGATGCTGGAATCCCTGGGCACATCAAAAACCAGAGAAACGTCAGTGCTGTCTGCCTGACGCTTCCTACTTGCCCAGCCTTTATCTTCTCCAGTGCCCCTCCATGCTGCGCATCATTGGTCAATACCGGGTTCTCTGCTCTGCACTGCTTAGTCCCCTCCCCATCCACACCTGGATTTTGTCCCGCCCGTGCTGATGCCCCCATCATGCCACTGTCCCGAACTGCCCCCTTTATGCCAGCGCAGCAGATCCAGAAGGGCAGGGAGGGAGAAGGGAGGGCTGTGGGCCGGCCCGGGATGGGAGGGGGAGGTGGCTGACCGGTCCCATTGTCACATCAATCATTGTGTAGTTGCAGCTGCCAACCACCACTCAGGATGAAGACTTGCCTCAGGGGCCCTTTTGGAAAGCACGCCGGGTCACTAGGCCAGGTCTGCAGTAAAACTTCCCTAGGATGGAATGGACTTGATTCTTAGCAAAAAAGAACCTCCTTCAATCCATGATTTATTCTTCAAAGTGATGAAGAGCCAAGCAAGGACTTAGGCAGGACTTGAGCTGGTCTCCAGCTTCCAGCTCCTTCTAGGATCTAAACCTCTCTCATTCCAGTTCTGGAACAGAGCTGCTACACATTCAATAAACGTGTTTGTGTGCCTACCCAGTCCTAGGCACGCTCACCGGATTAATCTCATTAAATCTCCATAATGATACTGATGTTGAAATTACCACCCCATTTTAGGGAGGAAGACCCTGGGGCTCAGAGAGGTTACAGACCTGACCTGGGGCCTGCAACTCAGAGGGGCCAGAGCAGGATTCCACCCCAGACCCTCTGACTTTGCAGCAGATGCCGTAGGTGCCCACTCACCCCGCTCCTACATCTACACGCTCACTTGCCGCCATCCCCTGCCCCCCACTGTTTCCTTGGCTGCCCAAATTGCAGGATGTTCAAACCGCAGGAGCCATCTTGACCAGTGGCAGGCAGGGATTGGTGGAGATGCCCCAGCATCCTTACCCCTTGGCGGGGAAAGGTACCTCTGAGTGCGGCCCCTGCCGCAGTGGTGCGCGCAGCACCTGGGAGTTTGTTAGAAAGGTGAACTTTTGGGTCCCTCCCCAGACCCACAGAATGAGAATCTCTGGAGGTGGGGCTCCGGAATCTTCTTTAGGAGATTCTGATGCCCTCAAGTTTCAGCAGGTCCACCCTACAGCTCCCTGAAGCTCCCCAGGGAGGCCAAGCCTCAGTTCCCACCTGTTCAACAGCATTTTCTGGGCTGGCCTCCTTTCCCTGCGTCACTTCCCCACTCCCCTGCGATGCTTCCTGGGCTCACCTAAAATAAATTACTTGTGGTCAAATCTTTGTCTGCGGGCAGGGGCTGGGCTTCAGGGAAACTCACTTAAGACAGACCCATTCCCAGCTCTTTATACAGCACCTTCGAGGTTAAGGTGGGAAGACATTTGGGGTGCCAATGTTGAGGATAGGTTCTGAGAGGTACCGGATCCTTCTCCTGTGGCCCTGAATGCCCGGGTCTAAGTCCCCCAACTGATGTTTCTCTTTCTCTTCCTCTGTCTTCATGCGTGACATTTATGGGGCACTTTTTCTGGGCCAGCACCGTGTTGAATACTTCACATGCATCATCTTATTTAATTGTTACAATGATCCCCCTAAGTAGGTACAGTGATTAGCTGCCTCATATAGAGAAGGAACGGAGGGCACTGACGTTAGCTTGCCAGTGTCTTCCAGCTCAGTGCTCCAAGCAGTCTGACCCTCTGTTTGAATCAGCTCTAGAGAGCTGTGACTCACTCAGCAGGAGGACACCACCAGCTGCTTCTGGCCTGAAAGCAAAGAGAGCACCCCAATCTTCTCACCTTGGGTCAGTCTGCTGATCCTCCACCCTCAACACCTTCCCCTCAGGCAGTCCCCGGTCACCAACACATGGACAAGGCCCACGCTAGCCAAGACCAGCACAGATTTCTGCAGCAACTGTATGGAAGTTCCAAGGATGAGGCAGACTGCCCTGCCAGCATCTCCAGGCCTCTCGGGTCTTTATCGGCCTTGGGCCCCAGGAATAGCCACCTGGCCCCTCCCTTGACATGGCCAGAGAGTCACTTGGGAAGGACATTGGACTTTTGTTCTCTCTGGACCACCCTCAACACCCCTCCTTTCTGCCCCTTCCTGCGTGTTCCCTCATCCTCTCTGTATTCCTCTAGCCCTGAGAGGAAAGGGAGCTGACGTGTGTTTGCAGTATTCCAGATGTGGTGTTTGCGGCATTCCAGATGTGAAGCTCTGTGCCGAAGCCCCTCCACCCAAACCGATGAGGCGGAAGCATTTATAGCCGTTTGAGAAGGAAGGAAACTGAGGCTCAGAGATGAAGGCCACTGACCAAGGCCGCACAGCTGGCAAGTGACAAAGCTGGGGTCTGGGCCCAGGTTTGTCGCCGCCAGAGCCCCTGCGTCCCGAGCGCCACCCTGCCCTTCCACGCAGGCACTTGCATTCCTTCCTGCGGCGAGTCCCTCCACCTGCGCGCTTGAGCCCCCGTCCTCACATGCCTGGGCCTTGCCTCCCTCCTTCACCTCCAAGCTCTGGCTGCTTCTCCCCAGACCGTACACACGGGTACAGCTGCCCCATCCTAAACACACACACATACACACACACCCTTGAATACACTCCCACACACTCTTGCCCCTTCCCTTCTCTAATATGAAATGTCAAGAGAGAAGTCCTCATCCAGTGGCATGGGTGAAGGCTAGAAGGTTCTGGGGAGGTGATGATGGAATTAGGGCAGCTCACTGGTGGACCTCCACTAGGAGCTTCGTGGGCACCAAGCCCACTGGCCTTTTTCATACCTCCTCTTTGTCCTTAACATGGATGAACACTTGATATGTGAAAAATCTCTTTTGTTGCATGATCCTGGGGGCTTCTGGGGGAAGGTGGAACCCTGGCTTGTACTGAGCACCTACTCTATGACACGAACTTTGCCAGACACTTTCTTTCTAACCCTGACCACTGTGAGGTGGGTATGGAGCTCCCTATTTCAAGGTGAAGGAACTGAGGCTCAAAGTGGCCCCACTCAGCATCCCGGAGATGCCCAAACGGAGAGTCAAGATGCAAACCCAAGTTTGGCCTGTCCCCAACGTGCTTGGTCTTTGCAGTAAGCCATGCCTTCTCTCTTCAACTAGCCTGAGCGGTGCACCCTAGCCTCAAGGGGATCTGGCTGATGTCCAGCTCAGGGGCAGTTTTTTTCCATTTTCCTGTTTTATTTATTCACCCAAAGACTCAGCAGCCAGACCCATTTCCCTTCTTAAATATTTATTAGCAGTTTACATGCTTTCAAAAGGGCCCCACCAGAGGCTGAGGGGAGAGGGAGGGAGGAAGGGGCTGAGCCCTGCTGTTTGCCTGCCTCTGTCCACCGTGGCATTCAGATGAGCATGCAGGCCTGGCATCCTTGGAATTTGGTTGCAGAAAGCTTCTCTGGAAACCAGGCTCATGGGAAGGGGAAAGAAGAGAGCTATGGAACACTTGCTAGGTGTCAGGCTCTGTACCAGAGATTGGGCATCGGTGTGCATTCAATCCTCACAATATTACATGGGAAGAAGTACCTCCCCATTTTACAGATGGGGAAACTGAGTCTCAGTGGGGTGAAGCAAACTGCCTAAGGTCGCACACTGGGCAATGCAACCGGCAGGACTTGAATGCAGGTCTGAGGACTTCGCTGGATAACACCTCTCCTTAAAAATTCTTACTCTGGAGGCTTCATTTTACACGTGGGGAAACTGAGACTCAGATATGCCCAAGCTCAAACAGTATACTTATGATAAAAATCAAGACTAGGCCCCAGGTTTCCCAGCTCCCAATCCGATGCTTCTTCCACCATCCTTTCCACCTTTGCCAAAAGCACCAATTGCCAAGATCAGGGTTACTGGAATCCCAAAGACTACAGGGTGTAGCCGGCCCTAAGAGGACATTGAGTCCCTTCTGCCTCTGGGACACTGTACTTATTAATCATCCTGGAAGAAAAGGAGTGGGGAGTGTGATGGGAAGAAGCCCTTTTAATTCCCAAATAGTCCCTACAAAAGATTTTGGAAAGAGCAAAGCCTATGTAAGGAAGGAAGCTCCTTCCCTCTCCTATCCCTTCTGTCTTTGCCTGTGTATCTTCAGTGTGTGGGTCACCTTAGGAAGCCAGCAGGCTTGAGGGGTGTCGAGGAGTGTGACTGTCTGGGGAACTGAGAAAGAGCGACTGAGGCTGCTGTCTTCTTGCACAAGAAGTTCCTGAGTTTGTCCAGAGGGCCTGCCAGGATGATTTACAAACTGTATAAACAGAACTCAGCAGTCTTGAAGCCTCTGCTCAATGAAGAGGGTCATTCACTTCCAAGTGAGTGGACTGCAGCAGGGGCCTCAGAAGGCATTCAGGGGAAGGTTCCTGGGAGGCGAGGGAGGGCGCCCGTGTCCTGGTTCTAGGCAGAGGGGAGAGGACTGTGAGGAAGGAGATGCCATCCTCTTGACGGTTCTTCCATCCCCCTTTCTGTATAGGGTCCCCAAAGGTTATAATCTGTGGATTGACACACAGTAGGCACTCAATAAAAGGTTCACTGGCCTGTAGGCTCAGTGTCTCTACCACATAGTGAGTTTTGGAGTTTGTGGATTGGAATTGCACTTAGTGACTGAGCATCATAGAAACTGGAATCAGGAGCTCTAGTGCCAATTCCACCCATGCCTTAACATATGATCTCTCTGAGCTTCAGTAGTCTCGAGTGTCACATGGGAAGGATGCCTATCCTGGGTGCCTATTGTGTTTCGGGGGGAGGGGAATGATATGAGAGATGAAAATGCACTCTAGTGTATGAAGTGTAACCTGTTTGTGCTGTTACAAGAAGCTTTCATATGCATTCTCTCCACTAATACTGTTAGGAAGTCCTTCCTTAGGTCTAACTTCCATCCTGTCTGCTGTGACTTGCTATAGATTTATGTATTCCAGGACACACAGGCTATGCACCCAAAATTGGGATGGCACCGCTGGTCCAAAGGAATGTAGATTAAAATAAAGTGTGTGTCTTCTTTAAAAAAATAACTTCTTCCATGTTCAATGGCTATTCAGAATAAACAGTATAATTTGCTTGACTGACCCAGCCCATCGGCTTACCACTGAGGGCCTAGCAACTCCGAGAGGGGAGGATTATGCAAATAGAAATCAGCTTTTAAGAAAGTGGGCTAATCCAATATTACCAAGAGTGCTGAGTTTGAGAGGAAAGGGGGACGCAAATGAAAGGGCTGAATTATGAAGACAGCAAGCCAGTTCCTGGCATGATATGGAGCAAAGACGCTGCTTGGAGAGGGCACCGTGCTGGCACCTGAGACAGGATTGTAGGAAAGGGGACCTGGCCTGTTTCCCTGATACTCAGAAATGGAGGGAGAGGGGGTTAGGTTAGTAGACAAAGAAACTCTTTATTAAATTATTTGTTCCTGGGGTGGGCCCTTCTCCCTCTCACCTGGCCAGCAGCCCAGAGGTAGGTGTTGTATAGGGAGGTGAGACGCTTTCCCACTGAGTTTCCCACGTGAAGGCAGATTCAGATCCACGAGGGGGAGCAGATGTTGGGTTCAGAAGATCAAACCAAGGCATTTCCACCTGCTTGGAAAATATCCAGGAGCATAGGGCACCTCTGAGATGCTGTCTTAGCAAGGCTGCTCCTTCATGAAACATGGCAGCACCATGGACAGCACCCAGAACTGGCCCTAGGAACCTGGCTCTGGCTCCCTTGGCGACGGGGAACCCTGGCAGAGGTATCCAGCCTTAGGTTTTCTTTTGGGAAACTGAAAGCCTATTGTACCCTAAAACCTGTGGCCCCAGCAGTAAAGGCAGACAATTAAACCGGTGACTTGGATTTGCTTCCATATGATTTGGGGGAAGTGGAGAGGACCAAGGAAACTCAGAGTAGAAGCATCTAACCCAGATTTGGGAGTGGAGAAAAGATTTCTAAACTGAAGGCTGGATCAAAACAACCCAAGTAAGAGAGAGGAGTGAATATGTTCCGGAGAAAAGAACACCACGGGCAAAGGTGCTGAAGTAAGGGAGGATGTGGCTTATTTGAAAAATGGGTTGTTGAGAGTGGGGTTTGGCTCCTGGATGCCGTGCACCAGAGGCAGCCCCAGCCCCCTCCTCCAAGCCTCAGTTTCTCACTCTGTAATACGGGGACTGGGCCACTTCTCTGTCTACTTCTTTACTGCGGAAGGGGCTGGAGACTGGAAGAACAGGTCTGGGCAGGGCCAGGCCTGTTCCCTGTCCTGGGTCAGTGTATTTCACTTTGTGGATTCCGAGTATCTATCACTTGACAAAGCCTATAGGGAGATGAGATGGGTGAACAAAGATGTCCATTTTCCCAAAAACTCCCATCCCACAGTGCTGAGGGCCCAATATAAGAACAAGGCCACCGGCTCAAAGTAAGTGCTAGAAGGGTGGGTGGGTAAATGGGCAAATACCTGAATGATCACCATGCTCTGATGGGCTCTAGGCATGGACAGAGCCTCTTTGGAATATTCCAGAAGTGAGGCAGAGCCATCAGCCTTGAGCAGCCTTCGTCAAGGAGGAATGTAGGCAACACAATAATAGAGCTGTGTCATAGACTTGTTTGAAAGATTAGGGATCATTGATAAAGTGCTTGGCACAGTTCCTGGGACACAGAACATGCCCCTTGAAAATTATTAAGTCACTCCCATTAAGCCTGCCTTTCTCCTGCAGGGCCTCTCACTTTCTCCCCCTTCTCTCTAACTGTATCTACTGTCCAAAATCCCACTCACAGCCTGGCCCTTTCAGGAAGCCTCCTTTGACCCACCTCACCCCAATGTCTCCTTTCTCTCTATTGCTCTGCAAGCTCCTAAGAGTAGGGTCAAAGCCAAGGAGTCCTTTGGCCTCTCCCTGGAGCCTTCAAGGCAGGTGGCGCCCAGCTGCTGTAGATGACGCTCCCCGTCTGGGGCGGCTGAGACGGCAGTCCCAGAGCCATCACTGCCTGAACCTCCCCCCTGTGCTTCCTCTTCTGGATAAAATGCTAGTAATAAAGCCATGGGGAACTGGCCTGTCCCTTTAATCGGTGCTTTGGCAAAGAACAGATTCCCTGCTAAGCATTAAAAAGCTTTAAAATTCTTTTTATTGAACTGCCTCTGAGAGCCCATGCTGGACCCCAGGGACTGGTAGGACCCAGCCTGGAGGTCCCCTGGGCAGGACCATGGAGAGATGCAGGGGACCTGAACCTTCTAAGAGGCTGAGGGGCTGTAGCCAGACGCCTGGGATCTGGCCCAATCCTCAAGGGAGTGGGTGTTCTCTCTTCTGTTCCCTCTAGATGTGGTCCAAGGCAAACAACAGAAGCCCATTTAAGGATGCTTGGGCTCCAGGACATAGCGTAGCCCCTCAGATGACTTGGAAAGGTTTGGGTTTGCTGTGGCCCCTTTGATCTCCAGACAGAGTGACAAGGATGCGTAGTTGCATCTTATGGCAAGGCTGGGAGCACCCGACCCGGTGGCTGAAGATACCAGGAGAGTCCAGACCTGCTTCCTGGGGAAGGGGGAACCATTCATTACGGCAAAATTCCTAAACTTGTCCTAATTCTGGGGGAGCTTTGACAAGACACAAAGTCAGCACCCAGGGTCATGGTATGAGGGGGTAGGGTGGAAGAAGGCTAGGCAAGTCTTCCCAGTAATTATTCAAATTGACTGAGTATCTCCTACATGCCAAGTCTGAGCTTAGGGCTTTCTGCCTATACTGTCTCATTCAGTCCTAATAACAATCCCATGAGGCTGGCATCAAAAGCCCCCTTTTCTAAAAAGGAAATCTAAAGGTCAGAGAGGTTAAGTAACTAAACACCAGGTATAATGTTGAGGAACTGGCCGAGGTGGGATTAGACCTCATGATCCTTCTCACACTTCATGCATTGTGTCTCGGCATGGAGACAGGAAAGAGCAGCAGCAGGTTTAGGTGAGTAAGCCCTAGTTCACCCTCCTTCCTTACTCCCCTTCCACTCAGATCTCACCAGATATGACCAAGAGAGGAACTTTACCCCTGGCACTTCCCCAGCTGTTTGTACACTTGGGCTTGCTGGGAAAGAAGAAATCCAATTGCCACTTGATTGCACAGAGAGGCACAGTGCAGACCTGGGTCCCCCGGCTCTAGCCCCTGACTTCTGCTTAGCTAATGACTACCTTAACAGCTGGAGCAAGTCTGCAGCCTCCAATGGGTCACTCTTTCCACCTGATAAATGCAGAGGGTGGACCTGGACATCTCTAAAAGCCATTCCAAGGCTAAAGAGCCAGGGTCTTGTGACCATGCCTTTTAAAAGCATTGGTCAGATAGTACCTCAGCCTATTGGCCTTATGGAATCAGAGAAAAAGCCATTTGGGGAATTTTATTTCATCCTACGAAGGAAATTTTACATATTTTCATTATAAGGAATTTTAATAAGAATGATCATTTAGTGGGGCTTACTGATCAAGCCATGTGTATCAATGTTACAATATCTGTCAACTTCTCTGCATCCCCATCCCCATCACCTGCCTCGAGGTCACCATCATCTCTCCTCTGGAAGGTTTCAAGAGCCTCTGAGCCCTTCTGTATTCCACTCCTGTCCTTAGCACAGATAGTGCTGGGTGATCACCAGATCTCATAATGTTATCTTCCTCCTGGGCAGCCAGAAAAACTACATTTCCCAGCCTCCTTGCATGTGGCTGGGTTCTGCCAACAGAATATGAGCGGAAATGACCTAAGCCATTCCCAGACCAGCCCATAAGAGCACTCACCGGACTCTACTGCTTTTGGTAATTACCATGCATGATGAAAGGGTAGAACCACAAGATGAAATGGGCTTGGATCCCTGAGTCACCTCATGGAGGATAGCTGCCCTGGAGAGGCACAACCCACATCTAACCTTTTGTGAAGAAGAAATAAACCTGTGTTGCATCAAGCCACTGAGGCCTGGGGGTTCTTTTGCTAATGCAGAACAATCTAAGCTGTGCTGACTCATATTTGTACTCAAACTGTAGTCCAGTTTCTGTACAATACCCAGAGAATTCTTTCCAAAAACAGAAATTTGACTTCTTTTCAAAACATGTCACTCCCCACTTAAAACTCTCCAGTATGCCCCACATCACACTATGAATAAAACATACAAAGCCTTGTGTGAGCTGTCCGTGTCTTCTCTGACTTAGTTCTCTCTTCCCCCTGCCCTCCCTGTTCCAGGCACATGCCTGATCTTTGGACAGTGTAACCAATCTCATCCCTTCCATAGATACTCCTGCCTGGAATGTTCCTCCCTCAGATCTTTCCATGACTCTTCCTTGTCACACAGAGCTCAGCTTCAATGTCATTCCTAAAAGACACCTTTTCAGACTAGCCAATCTAAGAAGTCCATTTACTCTCTACCACATCACCCTAAATTATCTACACCACACTTATCACTGTCTGATATTTTCTTGCTAATTCATTAAGTAATGGTCTGGCTCCCCATCCCACCGCCACCCCCCCCCCAACTCCCCCCAAAAGCAAAGGACATTGCCTGTCTTATTCACTGTTATATTCCAGTGCCTAGAATAGTTCCTGGCATGAGGTAGACCTTTCATGAGTGCTTGCAGACTGGGAACATTAACTTTTACAGCTCTGAGAGGTAGGAGTTGCTATCCCCATTTAGCACAAAAGGAAACTGAGGCCCAGAGAGGTTAACACTAGTAAATGGCAGAGCTCAGAATGAAACCTGGCTCTAATTCCATGAAACCCTGTTTCTGCTCTATAATTTTTGCCTCTTCCATAGGTATTTTAATTACATGGGGTTTATGATCCAAAACAAAGGAGGGAAACCACTCTGTCTTTAGTAATTTCTCTTAATTAAGCCCCTGCCCTCAGGGGTTCCCAAACTGATGGGGGAGACCTGGTCCTTTTCTCCAGAAGGAACACATAGTCTGAGGCTGAAGACAGAGTCCCAGTATCTGAGAGAATCACAGGAGCATTTACAAAGCAATATTTAGGTGAGTGCCAATTCCCCAGGGCCACCAAGAAAGTCTGTTCTGGACACACTGAACAGGGAGAGCGGGAGAGGGAGAGAGGGAGGGAAAAGAGAGAGAGAAAGACAGAGACGGAATGACAGCGTGACAGAGAGTGCCGTGAGCACCGGGGCATCCGCCTCTCCCCCGCCAGTGAGAGGAGGCGAGCAGACTGTCTCAGGGCCGAGCTGGCGAGGACTCAGATGCTGCCAAGGCTTCCCCTGGCAACAGGAAATGAGTCTGAGGACACACAAAGGGAAGGTGGTCGGGAGCCAGGGCCTGGGGTGCGGGTTCTGACTATTGCCAAGTCCTGTGCCAGTGGGTTTCTGTTGTGGTGCCAACGGCCCCAACGCCTCCTCTGTGTGCCAGTTGGGGGAAGAGGAGGCAACATCTAGAATGAGGGCAAACATCGGCAGATCTCAAACAGAGAGATTTAGGGGTACCGGGTGAGGAGAGATGCTGTTGGCGCAAAACTGGGCTCGTGTTTGGAGTGGCCATCGAACTGTTGGCCAAGCTCAAGCTCAGAAAGGCTGCCCTAGATACCCATGCTAGCTTTGGCACATATGGTTGCCCCTGCCTGGACCACCTTTCTCTCCCCTCACCACTTCCATCTGGCAAAATGGCAGAGGCACCTACGTCTCCAGCTCAACATGGTGTCATGTCCTCTCTGAAACATCTTCATATCCATCACCTCCTCAACCCCCCACTCCCCCCAGCAGTTTACTCCCTCTGCTGGGCATCTAGCAGGCCCCTGGGCATTAACCCATCCTTTGCACTCCACCCTGACTGCCGATTCCCTGATTCAGCCCACTGTCTTTGCTCACTCGGATGGCTGCAGCGGACTCCAACCTGGGATCCCTAGCCTGCCCCTGGGCTCCCCACCCTCCACCCAATCCTAGTTCAGGGACCTCACAGCAGCCAGCAATCCAATAGGATTGTGTTGATCCTCTGCACACAAAGGGCATCCCTCTTTGCCCTCAGGGTTAAGTGCAACATCTTAACCAGACAAGTACCTGATCTAGGCCCTCCTCACCCCTCTAGCTGTTTTCTGCTTCTTCCCCTCTCCTTGTCTAGGCTCCAACTAAATAGCTCACTTTGATTTTGGGGAGTTGCCACACGGTGTTTCATCTTCAGAGGCTCGTACAGATTCTTGGCTTACGTTCGCCTTATTCTTCAAACCTTATCTTATGCTTTCCTTCTGGGCAGCCAACCTTGACCCTTGATTTCGGGTGGGGGATCCATGCTACGTACCCGCTCCATCATAGGCCCCCCTGGTCTATGCCCTTTGGATCCCTGAAAAGGATGTAAGCTCCTGGGGAGCAGAGAATCTATCTGTCTTGCTCCATGCTGTATTCTCAGCAGCTAGCAGAGGGCCTGGCACCCCATAGGTTCCCAGGAAATATTTAAGTAAATGAATGAGTCGGGAATGTTAGATAACGGAATGATTTTTGCCAAGTACCTTGTGTGGGAGAACTCACCATGTGGCTTCATGGGACCTCATCTCACCCAATATCTGTGTCCTAAGGACTAAGACAGGCAAAAGCCAACAGACTGAGTGAATTTCTCAAGGCCCCAAGAAAGAGACTATCTGTCTGCATCAAGAGCATTTTCCCAGCCCCCTAACCCTCTGACCTTCTAAAAAGCCACAACAGCCAGTACCCTGTTCTAATGGAACATCCCAGCATTGCATTTCTGCAAAGTCAATCTATAAATCATGCTGCAGAACTTCACCAGCGCCACAGAAACCAGCCTCCAACTGGCTGCCTAAAGTCCCCACACACTGTACAAAGTTCTGAGATGTACAGAGGGGTAAATTGTGGCAGTTTGAAACGACTTGCCGTGTCTCCTTCAAAGTCAAGTCAGCCAGCCTTGGCCGGGCTCCCACTGTGTGTGCAGCCTCACGGGGGAAGCACTGAAGGGATGGACGTGAGGGAGAAAGCACAGATCAGCCTGCAAGAAGTCTGTAATCCCAGCGAGCTGGCGGCCGCTCCATTGCTGGTGTTCTGTGGGTGTCTCTCTCCAGGGCTCGGGAACAATCCTCCAGGCCATGTACACACAGGCTTCTCTTCCTAGGCTTTCGCGGTTGAGTGTTCACTCTTGGGCTCATGACTCTTATTTGTCTGGGCAGCCTGTGCGGGCATGGGGGAGGTACGGGGTGGGGAGGTAACCTTGTGGACTACTTGCTAAACAGGAGTGTGGGTGGATGCTGAAGCCCAACTGCCAGGGTTTGAATCCCTCTTCCTTAACAGCTGTGTGATCTTGAGCAAGTGATTGCCTCTTTATGCTTCCGACTCCTCATCTATAAAATGGGGACAAGGCCAGGCCGTACCCATAGGGTTGTTATGAGGATTAAATGAGCCAATGTATTTGAAGAAGCACTTAGTGTCTGGCCTACAGTCAATGGTCAATAATTAGCTTCTATTACTACTGTTTTAATATTATTTGCCAGGTACTATGGTAAGCACTTGCTGGATTGAGCTCATTTATCCCCCACAATACCCCCCAGGGCTATTATTTCCCTCCTTTCCCAGGTGAGGCTTTGAGAGGCCAGTGACTTACCACAGCCCACAGCTGGCCGCTTCCCGGCAGACAGCCTGCTGGCTGGAGCCCTGGGGCAGCTGCCAGCGACTCACCTCCCCATGCCCATGCTTTCATCTCCCCACGCCCATCTCTGCCAAGCACGCTGGAAGCTCATACCCAAAAGACAATGTGCTCATTCCCTGCCACCACCCAGGATGGCAAAGACAGGCAGAGGGTGGGGTTGCAGCTGCGGGTCCCCAGTGGGGTTTTGATGGCCCAGAGGAGGAAGGGGACGTACCTCCTGCTCCAACCCTCAGCTCAGGCCGGAGTACGAGTCTTGTCTCTGGAAGCCTGACAGAGCCAGCTCCATCCTTGGGTCTCAAGGGAGCAAGAAAACAGCTGGAGTGGGGCTCTGGAGTCAGAAGGGCCTGGGTTCAAATCTCAGCCCTACAATGTTTGAGAAATCATGTTACATATCTGAGCCCCAGTTTCCTCATCTATACATCGGAGATGCCCATGGCTGCTGCTTCAGCCCATGGCTCTTGGCTTAGCACCTGATGCATACTGAATAATCCAAGAGGAGTCCTTCTATCCTCCTTGAGTCCCAAGTGGCTTCCAAACTCAGCATCCACTGCTAACTTCCCTACAGTCTTCTGAGAGCCTGGGGTCGGTGGCCCAAGCCTACGGTTGCCTGGGACCCCCGAAGGCTCTGAAGCTCGTGGCTTCTGTGGGCAGGATACCAATTTGGTGCCACAAGGGACACGCTAGACCGGCTGCCACAAAGCCACACAGTGGTTTCATGTGAATAAGTAAAAGGTGTCCTAAGCATGGGGCTCGGTGATTAGAGCACATGCTGAGTCGGTCTCCTTTGGCTTCTCGCTGGGCACCTGGAAAGAGCACGACTGCAGGGACTCCGCAGCAAGACACCAAGCTGCCATCTTTACAGGAGGCCTGTGGAAGCCTGAGGGACGAGACTGCACAGGGGGATGGCAGAGAATGAGCCTGGAGGTGGCAGGCCGGAGCTCCACAAGGATAATTAAGTTGACTAGTGCTGGGTGAAGGAGGATTACAAGGTACATGCTCGTAGAGGTGTGAGATGCTGGGAAGAGGGGAGGGGGCTGTCTGCACAGTGATGAGACGGAGTAATTAGCTCAAAACAACAAAAACAAGACTGCAGACAGGAAAGTATGGGGTCTGAGGCAGCAAGAGGCCGGCTGGGAGGAGACTGTTGGGGACAGAGATGACACCAGTCTCTCTGGGACATTTTTTCAGACAGCAGGAGAACATCGTCCACTGGTTCGGGAGGAAAGCCTAGGACCACAGCATGCTGTAACTCCAGCTCAGGTCCCTCAGAGCTGAGATGCTGCCTGAAAGAAAAAACTCAAACAGAGATACCTGCTCCTTTTTAGTCCGAGCCAAGTCCCAGATTCAAGGGCAAAAAAGAGGGACAGGGGGCTGGGCAGGCTCGAGGCCAGGTTTCAGTTTTAGGACATCTATCTTCACTTCCACCGCAAGAAAACGGCCAGTGGATTTCAGAGTGCTGGCTTCCCCCTGAGGTCAAGGTTAATTACTCCTGCCCTGGAAAGCCAAGAGTGATCAGTCAGGAGGCCACCAGGCCTGAGGGTTAATGGTGTTTGAATCCCGATCAGAATCTAAGTGGCTTTGGAACCTGGAGGGATTCCTTCCCTTCCTCAGGCCTCTGTTCTCAATATATCAGCAGTTAAGGTGCAAGAGTAATAGAGAAGCAGAGCCTAGAGCAGTGCCTGGCACATAGTAGGAACTCAACACATACTCGTGCACTGATAAATGCACTATCTCTGGAAAGTAGAGGAAAGAAAGAAATAAAAATGTCAGTAGGGGAGACTGAACGCCCAGACAGTACAAGGAAAGCCAGTACATGCTTATTAAAGAAAATAAATGAATTCATCTAATTTGTACGATGCAAGATACAGCCACAAAAAAATCAATTGCATTGCATTCTTACATCCCAGAAACCCACAGAAAATCCAATGAAAAAGATTCCATTTATAATAATAAAAAAGAAATACTTGAGAGTTCTTTTAATTTGGGACACAAGGTATTTGTTTGGAGAAATTATAAAAACCCAATGGAGGCTCGATATTAGGAAAACCATCAACATAATTCATTACATTAGTAAATTAAAGGAGAAAAACCATATGATTAATTCAATAGATTCTTAAGAAGCATTTAATTAATTTTTCTTTATAAAAACTCTAGGTGAAATTGGAATAGAAGTAAACTTCTTTTACATGACAAAATTAGCATTTTTCAGAAACTAGCAGCAAGTATCATATGCAATGTTAAAATAAATGCAATCCTATGAAAAACAGAAATAAGATAAGGAAACATTTTACAATCATCCTGAAGGTTTTAGACACTGGAATAAGGCAAGAAATTGTAAGTTCGGTAAGTAACAACAACACTAAGATTTATATAATGCCTGGCACTGTCCTCTCGCATGAGAGGAGAAAACTGGGCACAGAGAGGTTAAGTAACTTGCCCCAAATCACACAGGCTCTAAGTGGCAAAGCTAGGATTTGAATCCAAGTGGTCAGGTCCCAGGGTATGTGGTTTTGTACCTTCTGAGATACTGTCTGTCGAGTATTAGAAAAGTTATCATTATTTGCCGATAATATAATTATCATTTTTTTTAAAGTCTATTAAAAATGGTGTCAGTAAGATGTCTGCATAAAAGACAACCAAGGAACCTCACCTGTTTCCTTTATTCCACTAGGGGAGAACCTCTCTTGCAGCATCTAGCACCCTGCCTGGGACATAGTGGGTTCCCCATAACTATTTGTTGAAAGGTAAATCAATAGGGAGTACAGCATGGTTTGGAAAGGCCAGAATTATTCAGTAATGTGGCTGGATTTCTTTGAGGGATCTGCTGAAGGACTTGCCTCCAGCTGTCCCTTTCCAGCATGTGCTCTCAGGTGCAAAGAAAGACCCCCAGCCTCCCTGCTACAACCTCTTCAAACCAGAGATCCCTCCCCGTCCCATCTCAGCCTGAGAGCTGGGCAGAACCATGCTGGAAAGTCCAAGTCGGCGTTCTCTTAATCCAGTGGTCCAGGGCCCTTCCCTCCTTCCGACCATTACTCAGCTTTATAGGACTGGTGGAGATGGATGGGGTGCTGTCCTGGAATCTGACCCGTAGCCTGGGTTCACAGAGAACTAGAGCACCATCATGAAATTCAGAGAAGTCCTTCCCGCATACCCAGCTGGCAGAGGTGTGATTTATCACCCAAACCTGGACACTTTGGAGACTAAAAGAGGGATGCTCTTAGCAGTTACCCTCAGATAACAAGCACAGTCTGGACTGTTCCATGCAAACTGGTGGCATGGCTCTCTCATTGCCCTCCGTGAGGTCAGAGTTCTCATCACCAGTCCATTTTACAGTCGCTGACAGTGGAGGTTGAGCGGTGACAGAAGGCGAGGTAGAGACTGGATTAGACTTTGGGCCTTCCTGCCTCTGGTGTCCCTTTTGCAGAGTGGCCTCTTTGCCTTTCGTCCACAGCTCCTGGGGGTACGGGCTGCTCTTTTTGGAAACATCACCAAACACAGGGTCCTGCACACCAGGAATCAAGCGGGATCAACTAGGACTCGTAGGAACAGTGGACTGTGAGGGTGCTTTGGGGACAGTAACCAGGCGGGGGTGGGGGGTGGAAGGCAGCAGAGGGGCAGAGGTCAGGGAGGGGCGGGGCCAAAGAAGTGCCTTGGAGCTTTTATTCCTGAGTATTTCACAAAGCTAAGGAATGATTCGACCTGGTTCTGTTGCTAAAGCATCACTCTGGCTGCTGTGTGGACACTGGATTGGGGTCAGCGGTGCCACGAGTGGAAGCGGGGAGTGTGGCTTGGAGGCTGCCAACTCTAGGTGGGGAGAGAGGCCTTGGGAGAGAGTCGTGGTCAGGGGCTGGGAAGGAGCGGGTGCATTCAGCACTGACCCGACGGAAGAGTGGAGGGTGGGGCGGGGCAGGGGAAGGGAGGAGACAGAAAAGAACCTTGTGTTTTTGGCTTAAGTAACTGAGTGGATGACCGTGTTATTTACCAAAATGGGCAAGAATGGGGAGGAACAGGTTTGGGGGAGAGATACAGAATTTTGCTTTGGCCGTGTTGACTCTGAGATGCTTATCAAACATCTCCAGGGGGGCGTCTAGAGACTTGTAAAATTGGATGCTGCCGCTCTTTTGCCTAAAATTCTTTGATACTCTCTATGGATATAACCCAGGCTCCACTGCATGGAACCCCAGATGTGAGACCCCGATCACCCCCCTCCTCCTCCTCCTCCTCTCATCCTTCACCAGCACCTGATGAGATTTCAATGGACCACCTTCTGGGACTCTGAACCTGTCCTTGCCTCTGCTTGCCATCCCTCTGTCCCCTCCTTGTTCCGGAGCAGCTCCAGACGAGGGTGGGGGCTCCCATCTGTGCCTCTGTGATATCCTGTCTCTCCCACAGAGCGTGAGCCAGGGACTGTATTACCTCCTTGCCGTGCCCCAGAGCCCTGTACAGGTGTCTACAGGGGTCACTTCTATACGTGAAGGAAGGGACAGGAGACTTCACAGCACCAGAACCCACAGTGTCAGACAGGCTTCATTTCTCCCTGTCTCCAAAGAACAAGCCTTGCGTGATTTGATATTCATGGAGTAAACAGGGTTAAAGGGGACTGTTTAAACCACTCAAGGAAATAAGCAGCTTTCCAACACCCGTAATTATTTTGGAAGCACCTGCTCACATATAATTAATTGCCAATTAAAATGATTATTATAACCATTAAAGCAGATCCCCCAAGAACCACTACTTGACAACACTTGTTTAGACTCATTTGAGTTACTCTACCGCCTTGCAAAACAACGATAATAATAACAAAACTTCATTTGTTGAAGAATAGTCTCCAATTGAGACTTTCCACTAATCCAGGCCACTCGTCTCCCTCATTAGCAGGATTCCTAGGGACTGAGGGCCACGACTCAAAGAAGACACGGCTCAGGACCGTGTCACCAAACATTTGCCAAGCTCACCAATGGAATGGGGGCAGCGCCCTGTGCAAGGAGCCTGCAGGTAGGGGTGCAGGAGCGGAGGGTCCTGTCCCTCCCACCTGTCTGCTCTGTGTGCTCATCTGAGGGCAGGCGAACCATGCTGCCCATGCCATCTCCGTGGAGGGACACCGTGCTTTCCCGGGGGTCCTCCTGTCACGTTGACAGCCTCTGCATGGCTCTGCAATGCTGCCTCTGCAGACAGGTGTCCCTGGTGGTGTGATGATGAGGACCGCCCCAAGCAGCCAGCCCCTGCTCCCCTCCCCACCCCACCCTGCCCCGCCGGCCCTCTCCCTGTCTCCCTTGTGCTAGGGGCTGTGGAGCTTCCCAAAGGGGGATCCAGAAGGGCTCTGTCAGTTCTGTGGGCCAGCCTGGATGCTGAGAGGGTTGGGCTGTAAGGGGAATTCAGAAAGGCTGTTGTCTAAATCCTGCATCACCTCCCTGGCTGTGAGGCTTGGGGCCAGTTACTTAACCTCTCTGAGCCTCAGCATCCCCAATTCTAGAATGGACTACAGTCCCAGCATCAAATGGTTTCCATGCAGATTCGATCAGGTGATTTTGTAATGTTTCTGACATAGCGCCTGACCTCTACTACAGGGATGACATTAATGATGATCATAGGGAAGAGACAGGACGTGGATGTGTTTCAAGCTGGGTGACATGGACAGTAGTGTTTTTCACAATGCCTCTGGCGGTGGATCTGGTCTTGCCACGTTCTTTCACCTCCCCTCCTCCTCCTCTCAGCTCCCAGGCATCTGCAGCCTCATCTCCTTTGAGTGTTTCCTCAAAGGTGGGGCGCCCACATAAGTTTGATTCCTGGAGCATTCACTATCACCCACTTCTGGGGAATCTGGAACTTTCTGGAGACTGGCGTCCCACACGTAATGTGTGGGCTAGCCAAGTTGGCTGCATGCTCCATCCCTACCTTGTCATGATGTCAGGGCTGGGCGGCCAAACAGAGCTGAAATGGACAGCGTCATCCCGCTCTGAGCTCACTTGGGCCAGGAAGCCAGAAATACTTTCTGTTGCATTTTTGACAGGCAGCCACTCTAACCTTTGCTTAGGCACTCCAAGGGGTGGGGAACTCACCAGTCCCCAAGACATTCCATCCCTTGTTGAAAAGCTCTAGTTGTGAGAAAACTCTTCACTCACAAACTAAGAGCTTACTTCTGTTTCCCCCAGAACCACATAAGATATTCGTTCATTGATTCTCTAAGCTATGTGCTCAGATGCAAAGACAAACAGGACACTGGTCCTTACCAACAAGGGACTTGCATTCTGGGAGAAAGACACTCAACTATTATAATTAATTCCCCTGCTGTGGGCTCTCAGCTGGCAGACACCTATCCTTTTGGGGGGCAGTTACCACTGTTTCAAAGTATTTATCTGACCATCTTTCATGTAATAACTCTTGCCCTGCTTAACGATAAACTCCATAAAAACAAGGCCTTGCTGTTCTCACTCACTGCTCTATTCGGAATGCTGGGCACATAGTAGGTGCTCAAGCATTCTCTGCTTAATAATGAAATTCTCTGCTGCATAAATGAACACATAAGGCCAGTGTGTTATGTCTAGGGTAGAGTTCTGAGTATTTTGACAGCGTTGTGAGAAACTAACTCAGCCAGGGTCATGGCAGTTGAGTGGGGAAGAGGATAGAAGGGGAAAAAGGATGGGAAAAATTTCTAGGGCTGGCCCTGCAGGTGACCTAGGAGGGCAAGGGAGGAGTTTCCCAGCTGGAGCCGGGAGGGGCATCACAGGTACCGGAAGCAGCGGTGCATCAGCCTGGAGGTGGGGAAGAGCGCTGGCACATTCCGAGAGCTGCAGACAGGCCACGGGATTTGCATGGCAGGCCCATTTGGGAATGTGGTAGGCAGCAAGGCTGGAGAAATCAGCCAGTGGAGCTTGAATCAAGAAGGGCCTTGTATGCGGGGCCAATGACCTTGAACTTTGTGTTTAAGGTGACGGGGAACTCTTGTGAGGTATGTGGCGGGAGTGGGAAGGGCAGTCATGGTAAGACACTTAGATGATCAGACGTGTGTTTGACAAAAGCGTCCGGCTGTGCCTTGCAGTGGGGAGACTGTCTGAGCACCTGTGGGCATCTCTGGGTGCCCTGGTAAGAGGACACAGTCACCTTCACATGAGGATGAGACACCCAACAAAGAGAGGATGGGGAGAGGAGGAGACTGAAGGACTTAGGAGGGAGGAGGATCCTGAGCTGGTTTTCTGGGAAACATCCCTCATTTTGGCCCTGTTTCTTTATTTCACTGGCATGCTAGAGAGGAAGTTCACCTTTAATCCTTCTCGGACAAGTAAGTCAGCCTCCTTGTCATATAAACCCAGCAGGGCTAAGTCATGCTGCGTCTGCTGGAAATCACCCTCTGGGCTTAAGATAGCTGTGGGAGTCCAGTGTGGGAGACAGCAGTTCAGGCCCAGGTCTCCACCCCTGAGGAAGACTTCCCAAGCCTCACCCAGGGAAGTGCCTTGACCAGGAAGCGCCAGCCCCTTCCCCAGCCCAGGGTCCTCCTGGGGAGAGGACTGAGGGAGACTGGCTCCAAGATGGGAAAGACACAGATGGCAGCATATTCTGTCCTGACCATCTTTTTCACTCTTTTACTTTACCCATGAAGATCCTAAGGCTCAGAGAGGGCAAGTGTCTTGCTCAAGGTCAAACAGCAAGACATTTTACCCTAGGCCCCTGCTCCTTCCTATCCTGTGAACTTAGTGAGAACAAACTCTCCAGAGAGAGCCACGCCATCGTGTTCACCTTGGATCTGCCAGTCTTCATGACCATCCAGTGGGAGAGCTTATTCCTGGTGGAGCCCAAGTGTGGCCCAACAGACTATCTTGTTATTTGGGAGTCCAGTTCAACAGTGTGCACCCCCTCTCAACAGTTTGGGAGCCGAGAGCTCTTATCAGTCCCATATGAAATCCTCGGGGCAGAGTCTCATTGACAATATCAGAAACCAAATCTTAATCCCCAAAGAGGATGGATCTGTCTGGTCAGAACACCTCCCCTCGTGCTAGGGAGGGAGGATGTGCTGCCAAAGCAAACCTTTCCTTCCTCTCCTTATCTCTTTCTCCCATCCAAGGGCATCCGTGCACACTTCCAGGCTGATTGGCCTGTGTGTCTGGGCTGAGCCCAACCCCATGGCTCTGCCACCTAAGGCTGGCTGCCGTCTCCCTCCTCTGCGTGGTCCTGGGGAAGCTCAGGGACCACAGGCTTTCTGATGCTGCCTGGAAGCCCCTTGGTCTCTGAGATCCATCTTGAGTACAGACCACGATGACCCAAGGGAAGAGGTAACAACACCCGGCACGTTTCACACTCACAAGCACCTGGACACCTGCTGTCACCGTTCTTGAACTTTGTGGGGAGGGTCACTGACATGCAACCCCCTTTCTCCCCCAGAATGCACACAACATATGAAGCATACTTTTTGAGGCTTCGAGCACTCCCAGAAGCCTATCCACCTAGTCCCTAGGATTCCAGAGACCCCACATACGACCCTGGGCCAGGGCCCGCTGGCCCCGTAACACACATTAGAGAAGCAGATAAATAAAACTCAGCAACACACACAAAGACAAGATGGATAACTAATTTCCAGGTGATATCTCTCTAATGGAAGTATGCACAAGATGCTGAGGGATCTAGCAGGAGGATTTTAATCCCATCTCGGTGAGCAAGGTCAGAAGGCTTCACAGAGGAAAGAATGTGTAAGATTTGGCCAGGTGGAAAGAAAGGCTGAAGTAACAAAAGTGAAGCCCATTTCCCCTGCTCAGTGAGTGAAAGAAATAGCCAGCTGTCTGCTAGACATTGCTGTTTTCACACAAACCTCTGTGAGATGCTTGGGGAGAAGTTGATCATACCCACCAAACCATCCAAAAAACCCTCCAGACTGTCCTGCTTCCCTTCATGTAACTCCCGACCCTGTTCCCTGGCCTGCAAGGCCTGGCATGAATGGGCCTACCCACCTGTCTCATCTCATCTCTTAACTCCCTGCAACAGGCCACATTCCAGCCTGGTGTGGGGCTCTCTTTCTTATCTTTGAACATGGAAAGTTGTTCCCAACACAGGCCCTTTGCATCCGCTCTGCTCTCTGCCCAGAATGCTCCTCTCCGCCCCTTGGCATGGCAGGTTCCTTGCTGCCTTTGAGATCTCAGCTTAAATGAGATTTTTTTTTCCACCACCGAATCCCTTTATATCCCATCAGCCTATTTTTATTATATGCACTGCCCTTATCATTATGTGGTATTTTTCTTGCTTATCTTTTTAACTCCTCCTGCAAGGTAAACTAGATGAGTTCAAGATTTTTTTCTGTTCCTTGATGCACTTCCAGTGCCTAGAACTATACAGCTCATTAACTATTCACTGAATTAATGCTGAATGAGTAAATGGAGCAGTTCCCTCTATCAGTTTCCCAAACACCAGAATATGATCCCTGGCTTGGTCAAGTGCATTACAATCACCTGGCTGGTTAAATGTACAAATACCTTAAGGTTCTAATATTAGAGATTTTGAATGAGTAACTGTCAAGTGAGGCTCAGCCATCAGTATAGTTTCACAGGCCCCTCTGAAAATTCTAAGGATTAGTCAAAGTGGGCAACTCCTGCCCCTTTACAGCCAAACTTCCATTAAACATCAAGGATTGGGCTGCAATAATTGCAACTCACACTCTGACCTCTAGGGGGAGCTTAAGGTTTCTCCTTTCCCTCAAGCCCCAGAAGGAGCTCCCTCGTCTCGGAGCTGTTAAGATCTGTGAGTCTAAGATCAGTACGTGGGTCCAGGAGTAATAGGGAGCAGCCAGGCTGAGTGACTTTCAGGTGGGACTCCAAGCTAGGGGGAGCAGAGTGGTGGTCCAGCCCAGTTCTCTGGGACTTAGGCCCTGGTCTCTACTCATCACCAGGGGTGTACTTGCCTTCTTGTCTTTATGATGTCACTGGACTGCAAGGTCCCCTATTATCATCATTTTCCATTTTGTTTTCAGACAAGAAAACATCATCAAGGACTTAGACTAAGAGAGAGCCAATGGCAGTAAAGCTACTTTGAAATAACTCCTTGCTTTAAGGAGAGCTAAGATCCATTGAAATGGCTTAGCTGTGTGATGATATGTCCAACAATTGAAATCCAGTGAGTTCCCCATCATAACCACAGAGGAACAAAGAGTATGCCAGCTTAAACTGTCGTCTCTGCCCGTTTGCCTTGGGAATGTAGGTGGCAGGATGGAACTCAAGGAATCTGATCTTGGTGATCTTCCCAAAACAATGACTCTTGTTTTAGGGTTCCCCTCTCTGGATCCCTTAGGCTACCAAGAGAGAGGGCAGGACAGCAGGTACCATTTACTGAACAAGTGCCATCAAGTACTGGCTTGTTTGGTTGCTGACATGATCTCATTTAAGCCTACAACGTACATGCTTTTGATGCCCAATTTCAGATGAGGTTTCTAAAATGCAGAAAGGTTGGGTCACTGTCCAAAATCACATGCCCTGAGCTCATATGCAGGTATTCTGATACCAACATCCCCTCCCTTCCTACCTCACCCTCCCCAGCCTCCAGTCTCAGTCCTTTGTCTAATGGCCCAGAGCAGCCATAAACCCCTCACTGCACAGGCATCCAGCAGAGCCCCAGAGTGGGAGCTCGCCCTGGCCAGGTAGCATCATGGAAGAGGCATTTACACCACAAAACAAACACACCCAGGCACACGTCTCCCCACAAGGTGAAAGAAGCAAGATAAGGGGCTCTTGAAAGCAGAGGCATTATCGCTGTTTGTCGATCTCTTCTCTCTCTCTCTTGCTCTGTGGCTCTCTTTTCTGTGGCCTTGTAACCTGGGCCCAGCCTAGCTCTTGGGAACAAATAGTGAAGGAAAGACACAAAACAAAAGAGATGATAAATAAAAACTGCAGTGAAAGGTTAAATTCCCATGATTCTCTGTGGCTGTTTAATGGAGTTCTATGATATAAACAGACCTTTGCTTCGCCTGCTGGGCAGGTGACCTCCAACTAAATGAGTTTAGACAGTGTTCCCTAATAAGAAATGCTCCTTTTTCCCCCCATACTCCACAAAGCCCGCTGAGTACACAAAGACCCATGCTTTCCCCCAAACAGACAGACACTATCAGCTGTACACACAAGCCCACCTGAAACAGAAGTGGGCTAAATGGCACAGTCTGTCAAAATGCACACATGCATTTGTATTTACAGCTCCACCATTTGTTCACTTAACAAACGTTTACTGAGGTGTCTCTGCACTAGGCATTGTGGATACAGCCAGGAAAAGACCTCGCCTTTCACCTTGAGATGCTTGCAGTTCAGTGGACAGACAGGTGTTTGACATGATGCGGTAAGAGGTGGAATGTAGACCCACAAGGGGGAGTCGTGGAGGAAGGAGTGTATAGAACTTTCTGCAGAAGTCGAGAAAGGCAACATGAGCTGAGATACAGTCTGGATGGCCTCAGTTTCTTCATATGAAAAATAGGCCTAACAATAGTATCTGCTTCACAATGCCAATATGAAAATGAAATGTATTCATGTATATAAAGCACTCAGTCCAGTGCCTGACACATAGTTACAGCTTCATAATGTTAGTCATTCAGATTAGTATTAGCAACATTACTAAATGAGTCCCCAGTTGTACTCATTGGGGTGTAAATGGATAGAAATGATTAAGTAAAGGATATTATTTATCTCTTATTATCTAGAACCACATCCTGACTTTAATGCTGGGGTAGCTGGTTGTTAGAGGACAGCCTCCTACTGGCCAAGTGTGGAATTGCACCTCTACCCTATTAGCCACTGTAGTTTCTAGGGGAAAAGGAGAGCTATGTGCATGAGCCATGAAGATGGAGGCTGGGAAACTCAAGTCGGAAGAGGAACCCCTGCAACCATGAGGAAAGCATGGGGAGCTGGTGAGGACTGTGAAGCATCCCACAGCTGAACAGAGCTTGATACCTGGCATTACAGGGGCCTGACAACTCTCTTGACATCTTTGTTTTCAAAGAAGTCTTTGAGAATGATGAGCTCTCCTCCCAACCCCTGGCCCCTATGATCTAATGATGGCTGGTTACACAGCCAATAAAATTCACTTTTCTGAAATTTATGTTAGAGTGAGTTTGCCTGGAAAGCTGGCTTAAAGAGCAGCCACTATTATTTGCTTGTCAGGAAAACACAGTGTATTCTAGAAGCCACAAGGGGGAAAAAAAATTCAAATATCTACAGCAGGCTGTCCTATAAAATTTTCTACAATGATGGAAATGTTCCATACCTGCTCTGTCCAATATGGCAGCCACTAACTACATGTGGCTAAAAAGCTCTTGAAATACGGCTAGTGTGACTGAGGAGATAAATTTTTTATTTAATTTGATCTAATTTAGCTAAAACTTCAATATCCACATGTGACCAATGACTACCATATAGGACATCACAGACCCAGGGGCTCTGATCACATATCCTTTCTTGAGCCTGTCTTATAATGTTGGCATCTTCTTCTACAAAATTGGCCAGACCATAGGGCAAAGTGTTCAAGGTGCAGACCCAGCTGCCTCCTTCCCTATCCCTAAGGGGAGACCTTCCCAAACACTCGGCCAGCAGTCTTGTTAACCCAAACGGGTGATTCCTTTTGCTTCAGACAATTTCATCAGCTTCCCCAATCCACCCAAAGAATCCAGTCCATTCTCTATGTTTCTGCAAGCTCAGGACCATCCCATGGCTAAGATGGTATCTTTAGGACCAGAGAGGGGGCTGCTGGGCTTTACACGTTTGGGTCCATTTTGTGCCCACTGGGCTGAGCAGACAGAGGCAGCCTCATCACAATGCCACGCTTTTCTCTTCTAAAGGGATTGGAGACACAGCCCTGGCTGGACCTGTGTCATCTATTCATTTCCTTCCAAGCTGGGCTCTGTGAGCTCATTCACAGAGGATGGGCAGAGGAAGCTGGGGAAGCTGGGGAAGCAAACACACACACAGAAAATAAACAATGCTGCACAGCTCCCTGGAGACGAGATGGAGGGATGAAGCTGTGGGGGCTTGTCTGGTGGGGAAGGAGCCTGGGGCCCCCCACTGCCACTTCTCCTACTCTTTCCAGAAGCCCCGCCCTAGCCCTGCTCCTGGAGCCCCCATCTTAGTAAGCTCTTATCTCTCTGCACTCAGCTGGTTCCTCGGGAAAAGAGGCCATTGGTGAGGGAACCCCAGAGTGACAGCAGGCAAAGTGAGAGCTGGCAGCACGGAACCACTTCTCTGGAATTTCTTCCCATCCTCCACCACCATATCACCATCACAGACAGGGCCCGTGGGCTCCCCAGTCCCAAGGAGAGTACCAAGTCAGCTAAGCCTGCTGGTCCAGCTACAGAATCAAAAGGGCCTAAGCATTTGGCTCCAGTGGGTGATTTGCATATGATTTGCATCCATCTACACACGCCCCTGCCACCCCTGCTCCAGAGGCCCTCTGTCAAAGGATGTGAAATTAAATAAAATAAATTAATTAGTGAAGCCTACCATAGCCTGATACACAGGGCCTGACACCCGGAAGAGATGTAACTGATTCTTAAAGCAATAAATGTGATCACAGGCTATGGTGGAGGGAGATGGCAGGGCATGGTGGTGAACGGGGTTCTCAGGATTGGGGGCAGAGAATGAAAGGGAAAGTCTCTGTCTGAACTGGAAACTGGGCCTTTGCCTCCTGCCCCAACCTTCTCGCCCATCTGCAGAGGGCTTGGAGTGGAACCACATGGAAGTCTGTCCTGCTTTCCTACCCCCGGGCCTGGGGCTGGCATTGCCCCCACCCTGGCAGGGAGATTTTCACCACTGATGCGGTAACATTCAATGCAAACAGGGGGAGGATAGTTGCTTCAAGGACAGGAATGCAATGAGGTGCCCACTGGTATTTTCCTGTCTCCAAGCTCCCTCCCACCTTCATCCCTATTAGCTGCCCCCACTGGGTCTCCATATTTCTCTCTGCCAGATGGGCAGGTCTTTCACAGCCCCTCACTTTGCTCCCATCTATGGATGGCTGAGGAAGAGATGTTCCCATCATCAGCAGTGAGCTGGAGTTAATTTATCCCAGTCCTTCTGCCAGGTGCTAATGAGATGCTCCCAGTGTGTGTCAGCCAAGTGGTTCCCATACCATGTAAATACACCTCTAAGTGACTCAGTTCACGGCACTACTTAACATATGCTTTGACTTTCTCTAGGCCCCGTTGAGCTATGCAGGATGGAAACCTCATGTAAAGCTGGGGCCCTGCGTGGTGCCAAATGTCAGGTTCACACCTGTGGGGCCCAGGCTGCCCCAGCGCTTGTTTGGAGGGCCCCAGAGGTGATTCTAAGTGTAGGGGCCACGTGCTAAGATGCAAAACAATGATTTTGGTCCAAAGGAACCCAGGTCACAGTCTGTGGGTATGGAAACCAGGAACCATTTTAGATTCGTGATCACCAAACTGTGCCCACCTCACCTCCCACCCCCTCTCCCCATCCCCAGCCCACACTCCATGCTCTGTCTGCTCCATCTAGAGCAGTTCCATTTCTCTGCACCACCCAATGGTTTCATTTGAAGAGAGGGTGGCCGACACAGCTGATAAAGGTTAAAGAAGGGTTGTTTTAGATCAGGGATTGGCGAACAATGGCTGGTGTACCAAATCAGCCTATGGCTTGTTTTCTTACTGCTCATGAGACAAGAACGTATTTTTTAAAACTCGTTTCAATGGCTGAAAATAATAAAAAAGAAGAATATGTTGTGACACATGAAAACTATATGAGATTCAAGTTTCAGTGTCCATGAATAACGTCTTACTGGAACCCAGCCGTGCCCTTCCATTGACACAGTGTCTGTGGCTGCTTTTGTGCTACAATAGCAGAGCTCAGTAGTTGCAAGGGAGACCATGGAGTTCCAAGATAGGGAAATATTTACTATCTGGGCCTCCCCCCAGATTTTTGCCACCCTCTGTTTTAGATCATGGAAGGGGAGTTCCCCTCCTAACCCATTCCCAAGACGGCAGTGCCTTGCTCTCTGCAAACCTGAGGATTGAAAGACATCAGTGCCAACTGGACCTTCTCCAGCCAACTCTGACCTTGTGGCAAAGGGGGACCAGGCTGGAATGCCCAGTCCAGACACACAAAGCTTTCCCTCAGTGGCTGAAAAGGCCAACACTTGTGCCCAAGACCCTGACCTGGTCCTCCTGTTCTCAACACCTGGGCGCTGGGCAGGTGGACACCTGCTCATCTCTAACAACATCCCTTCTCAGACCTAAACTTAGGGTGCCAGACACCAGGACAAGTCCTATATGAAATCGGATTAGGAGGCTGACTATCTCTGTAATTTGGTTTTTAAGATGGTAGGATGCCGTCCTGTTCTCTCTCCCCCTGCCGAAAACATCACCCAGAGCCCCAGGCCTGAAAGTCCACCCTGCAAAACTCTTCAGCTATTACCCTGCAACCAGGGCCCACAGTGTTCTTAGTAGCTCATACTTGGCATTAATGGGGTTTCCTTAGCACAGGGCCATATTAGAGATGCAAAGGACACTTGATCAGGACAGACACTGAGGGCAGAAGAGAAGACTGAGCAAGGTGGTCTTTGAGGGGCTGTTGGCAGAGGATGGGGACCTGGAAGACAGCATGGAACAACCCGGGGCTGGGTTAGGGCTGAAGACACAGCCAAGCCAGTGAGGGTGTCCAGAGGAGCTCTGGGGACTCTCCCCTCAGCCCTGGCTGTGCGCATGGAGGGGGCAGTGGCAGCGACTTACCCGATACCACACGATCTCGCGCATACGACCATCCGTCTTGAAGTTACACTTCAAGGTCACAGCATCACCAGCCACCACTGGGGGGAGAGGCTCGATGTTGACAGTCAAGTAGCCTGTTGGGACAAGGAGAAAGGGATGGTGAGCATGAGCCTATGAGGAGTGTGGGGTTAGCACCCAGGGGTGCTGTCCGCAGGGCAGTCTGTGTGATTGGTGACCGTGGGCCCGAGACACGCTCATCACCCTCTTCTTCCTCCCATTTCTGGGGTCTCCCTGGCTCCCACACACCACTCCCACCCTAAGGACATTTCCTTTACAGGTGGATTTTCCCATTTCCCAAGTATGACCTGCTGGCTCCTGGAGGAAGTGTCTCAATGTATTTCTTAAAGCTATCCCAGAGGAACAGTCCTGTGGGCAAAACTACCCCTCCACCCCTTCTTTAGAGAGTGGCGATAAGCTTAGGCCATTATGCCCTGCAGGAAGTGAACATGCCGAAATGCCTTCGACCTAGCATTTCCAAACCTATGCCGTGATGGGTCCCTCTGCCACCCCGTAAACCTCAGCAGCACCCTATGCAGCCCGGGACCCATGGAACCCACCCACATCAGGATATGGTGTTCCAGGCACCCAGACCCCTCAAACCCCAGCCTCATAACCAAAGTACTCCTGGCGAAAGAGGAAGAAAGGAGATAAGCCTGGGGAACTGCTGTTTGCTTCCTGAACCCCACATCTCCCATCACACACACCCTGCTGTCCTATGGGGGAGGCAGTTCCAACATTAGGTCATGGTGGGGAGGGGTGGCTACGTACTGACTGCCTGGGAAGGAGTCTCAAACCGCTGCAAGCACCAGAGGATGCTTCTTGCCCACCAGCTGCTCCCAGGAGCCCCTGCCCAGTCCCCAGGAGCTGGGACTCTTACCCTGGTAGACACATCCCAGGGTCCTCCACACCGAAGTCCAGCCTGCTGAGGCCTCTGACCAACTCCTCTGCCTGCCAGAGCCCATCCCAGAGGTCTGGGCACCCACTCCAGCTCAGCAGGCGACCTCATCCTTGGGCTCATCATCCAGGCTCACCATTGGCTTCCCGCAGGCTGATGTCCAGCCATCAGTCTAATGGGTCAATCCACTCCGATTGCCTTAATGAGAAAACTAACCAGGATGGGTTCAGGGATTTCAACTGTGCGGGCAACCTAAGCGGATGGAGCCCAGGGGCCTGACCCCTGCCGGGAACTTAATGGTTACAATGCTCCATTAAAAAAAAAGAAAGAAAAAATACAAGAATCCATGCTGGGAGGATCAGTTTGGAAGCTGGAGTCAGAATAAACCTGCGTGGTCTGCAGCTGCAGGTCCCAGCGCCCAAGGCACGGAGCTCACCCCCGGGCAGCCTCTACCTTAGGCCAGAGGTCAGGCTCAAGGGAGCACTGGAGCCTGCATGGTCCTTGAACGCAGCGAGCAGAGCCAGGTGGAAGGATCGACCTGCCAGCCCCTGAGTTTGCTCCCACCCGCTCTGAGCAGGCCCTGGGCCAGCCTTCAGGAAGCAGGACGGCGCTAGCCTTGCCCTGCCCTCCAGGAACACACAGTGGAGGGACAAATCATAACACAGTCATACTCAGTGGGCAGAGGAAGGCACGGGTTGTGGAAGGGGCTAGGGGAACCTGCCCAGCCCAGAGGATCAGGGAAGTCCCCAAGCCCAGCAGGGTCCTGAGCCATAACAAACAAGGAGGCTACCCTCAGGGGGAAGGACCCAGTGAGAGAGAGGCCTCTGGAGCAAGGTGAACCAGGGGTGTAATAGTGACAGTCGCACATATGTGCATGGCACCTACTCTGAGCCAGGCACTGGGCTTCATACACGCTCCTTCACTGAATTGTCATGATAATCCTAGGAGAGAGGAACTAGTATTATTCCCACTTTCCATGAGGAAACAGAGACGCAAAGTAACCTACCAAGATCACACAGCTGTAAGTGACAGGCCTGGGATTCCATATGACCACCATGCTGTATGCAGCGTCTGTATGCAGGGTGAGGAGGGGCTGGCAACACTTCACATCCAGCCCTGGGGAGGAGGGCTTGTGTTGGTGGGGGGCCATGACAGTGACCCAGGACCTGATCCTCTTTGCTGTCACTCCCCCTCTTGGGCTGACCCCTCAGCTCGCCTTTCCAGTGGGGCTGCTCCCCGCTCACCTTTGAAGGTACAGCTTAGAGTTGAGCCTCACCAGTCCAAAGGTGGACCCCCTCCCACCGGAAGGAGGCAGGAAGGACACATTCTCAGATCTGTAAATCTTCCAGCCAGCCCGCGGAGGGTGCAGATGGCGCGGGCGTGTGAGGCAGGCCAGGGAGGGATGGAAGTGGCAGCTTGCAGGGTCCCTGTTTGTTGGGAAGCTGTGAGGGGATTACAAGGTGTGAGGCCGGTGGGGACTGGGGGGAACAGAGGAAGCTTTGGTAATCGGTGGGAGTGTTAGGAGCATCGAAGAGTGTAGCAGATGTCCAGGGCTACAGGACTCACAGGGGCGCGCCGGCTGAGAGCAGGGGCCAGCCCACTGCACAGCAGAGAGAGGGGCCCTGGGAGATGGGAAGAGGAGAATGAGAGGCAGGGCGTGACCGTGTGCTGCTGACACCCTAGGACAGCGTTCCCCTGAGTGTACAGAGAAGAGGGAACTTCTAATAGATGTTTCAGGCAACAAGATTTTTATGATCAACTAAGTGTGAGAGATATTGGGATAAATAAAATTAAGCATATTCCTTCCCTTCAAGACTTCTCACAGGCTTTCTCTTCTTCCTTCTTCCTATCTTGCCTTCGCTTCATGAAAAAAAAAATGTATTGGGAATCTTTTCAATACCAGGCACTGTTCTAAGTACTGAGAATACAACAGTGACAGCAGGCAAGTGCTGCCCTCACGGAGCGGACGTCCCAGAAGAGAAAATAATCAAATAAAGTTACGCTGAGAAATACGGCAGGTAGAGAAATAGGGCAAGTGGAATGAAGAAAAGTAAATCGGGGAAAAGCAATAGAGAGCAATGGGGGAGGGCTGCTCCAGACAGGGTGGCCCAGAGGCCTCTGAGGAGCTCAGAATAAAGGAAAGTGTGAGCTACAGCGGTATCTAGGGGGAGAGTGTTCCAGACCGAGGATACCACACATGCAAAGGCCCTGCAGCCACAGTGTGCTCAGAATGACTCTCCAAACTTGGGCCATGGCAGGAAATATTTTCATAACATCATACACTCTGGCGCCCATTTTTGGCTGAGCATCTTGTAGGACTAGAACGAGGGCTGGGATGAGGGTGAGGCAGGTTAGATACCTATAATGCAAAATTAAAAGAAGCACTTACTCCCATTGCAGAACCCTGAGTCCTGCTTGCCTCCCTAGTCCCAGCCCCGCTAGAGTCCTTTGGGGCAAATATTAGGAAACTTCTCTCTAAGCTGAGGCATAAGTGACGGTGTCTCCCATTTCCAATGTCCCCCTATTTGGCACCCCCTACCTCTGGTAGGGATGGAGGTGAACCGCTCCTGGCCAAGAAGCCCCACTGGGAGCTGATACTGCAGCGCAGAAGGAGGCTCAGCTCTAAGGATTAAGCCTCCTTCCCTGGGTGCAGGACACTTTCTAGTTTCCCCAGAGCTTTCGTTCCCATTTTGTCACTGGCTCTCGCAACGACCTGTGCACGCCCTGTAAGATGCTGGTGTGGCTGCATATGTGCCACTGGAATAGAACTGTCTGTTTTTGCACATCTGCCTCTCCTTCTGGGATGCATATCCCATTAACATCAGCAGAGTATTAAAATACAAATACAAGGGCTGTTTTGTGAGTTTTCTTTTGTGTGGGCAGTTTCGACCCCCACACCACACTCTGACAATTTCTCTGTCTAGAGGAGGAATTGGGGTTCAGAGCAGTAAAGCACCTTGCTTAATATTGCCTTGATATGAGCAGCAAAGTCAGAATTTGAACCCAGATCTGTCTGGCTCTGTGGATCCCTTCCCACCTCTTTTTGTCACCACCCAGAGGTCATGTGGGATTCTCAGGTAGCCCCCAATTCACCCCTCCATCAACTACACCTTCATCAGAGGACAGGGGCTGCCCACAGAGAGGTCTGCGGGTGGGATCAGGCCTGAGGAAGGGGTAGTGGGCAGAGGGGAGCCCCAACTGCCTCAGGGCTTGAGATCAGAGATTCACAATGTGCTGTGAGGTCCCCAGACCTTTCCTGTCCGAGGCCAGGACAAGCTTCAGGTGATGTGTGGTTCTTAAGCCTTGGGTCAGGACATAGGGTCACTGGCCAGGGTAGGGAGGGAGAAGGCAGGACACAAGGTGACTTTCGGACAGATGTACCAGGCAAGCACTGTGTCAGTGCCAATCAACACCTGGATCACAGATGGGAAATCACCTTCCGAGACACAGACACACACAGGACTGGGGAAAGTGTTCTTGGACAAACCATTTCTGCAGCAAAGCATGGGAAACATTCTCCTCTAGGTCCGACTAACATTCCTCCAGCTCCTATTTCACAAAATTCCATCATCTTCTGCATACTCTGTATTGGTTCTTTCTCTGAAAATCCACCCCCTCTTTCCTTGCTTTTCCCACCCACATGCTTCTAATGAATTTGAAGTGGTTACGTGGTTCGAGTTTCTCACTCTGCTACTCAGTAGTGACCTGGGCAAGTTATGTGGCCTCCGTGGGGCTCCAGTTTCCCATGTCATGTGCACGTGGGAGGAATCACAGCATCCAACAGGGTGAAGCCCGGCCTAGGGTTTCGTGCAGCATGAGCCCTGCCCACACAGGTGGGTGCCCCTGAGCAGGTGAGGGTGGGGGGTGAGGTGGCACCATGCTTCCTGAACCCCCAGACCTCTATTCCCGCCCATTTCCCACTGTGCAGTGGGAGAAGGACAGTCCCAGGATAGAGGTGGAAGAAGTGAGGTCTGACATTTGGAAGCTGGTCAGGGAGCAGGAGAGGATTCAGATATGACCAGCTCAGCCAGATGTGCCTTTGGCGCTCGGATAAGAGTCAACAGATCCATGTGGAACTCTCCTCCTAAGTCAGAGGACAGAAAGCCAAAGAGGAGGTCCCAGAAGGTCCCCTGCTGCCAGGGCCCCCAGATCAATCCTCAGGGCTGGTGGGAAGGGGCAACTGAACAGGCAGGGGCCGGGGGGAGATGGGCTCACCCACAAGCCAGGAGGCAGTGGGTACAGTCAAAAGAGCACAAGAGACATGAGTTCTGGTCTCAGCTATGCTGCCAACCAGCTCTGGGACCTCAGGCAGGTTGTTTCTCTCTGGGCCTTGGTTTTCTTATCTGTAAAATGAGGGGTGAACTGGATTTTTAGGCCTTCCACCTCCAATCAATCCCAGGTGAGATGTTAGCTGAGCCTGAATCTTGCCTTCTTCATTACCGGCACGACTCAACGCCATTCTCCAAGAGACGAACCCACAGACTGATCAGCTACCAGCTAAAGACGGAGCTCTGTCGTTCTCGGCATTAAATTTGCCACCAATCAGCCTTGACACGTGAAAGCCCCCAAGCGCGATATCGAGTAGCAGGATCAGGAATAGAGACGAATTCATCTTAACTAAGCAGTTCATTATCCCGAATGGCCCCATCCCTCTCCCCTCTATCTCTGACAGCATTTACACCACTCCGTTAAGATACATTTAGCAAAATTGCAGGCAATATTTAGGAACCCGGTGCCTTCCCAATGAGGTGATGACAAATAGCTCCTCTATCCAGAAACTCGCCTTGCAATATCCCAGAAGTGCTTCCTCTCCTCTCCCTACTCAGTGGGGATGTGTCTAGAAGGTCAGATCATGTCTGGCCCCACGGGGGGACAGAGGAGTCAGCAAAGGTTTCCACGGGAGGGGCACAGGCCTGCCTTGATGTGGTGGAGAGACATAAATTATATTAGGGTGACCAGATGTCTCAGTCTGCTCAGGAGAAAGGGATTTACTGGTACAAGGGCTTTCCGTGCTAAAACCGGAGAGTCCCTGGTAAAGGAAAACAAGTTGGTCACTCTAAGCATAAATGCACTAGCGCACATGGAGAGCCCTGGGTAAATCACTTAAACCTCTTTTCTTATTTTGACAGTAAGAGTAACCATACCCCCCTTGACCAACCGCACATACTAGTGGGAGTCAATGTTAACCTCTCCCATGGCACTTGACTCCCAGTGGGTATTCAGTAGATGATGGTGGTGGTTAAGGAAGAAACGTGTGATATCAGCATTTGTCTTGGCCTTTCGGCATCCATTCATACTCTTTAACATCCTCTACCAGCATTCAGAGTGGTTTCTCTAAAACGCACAACCTGGGCCTTCTTACGAGACTGCTGAACTTCCCATTGCATCATAGAAAAAGTTGCAGACCCCCTCCAGGGTGATCTAGCCCCATGCCTAACTCTTGAGCCACGCCTCCGGGCTCTCCCGTGCTCTGCTCCCTCTCACGTGCAGCCCTCTCTCTCCCCTCTGGGCCCTAGCACGGGCTGTCCCTGCGTCCCAAGCCCTCACTCTGCTTGGGTAACTCCTGCTCAGTCTCCAAGGACTACTAGAAGTCTCATTTCCTCAAGAAAACTCTCCCTGATTCCCCAAGCTGTCCCCAAAATACCCCTTCCTCCTAACCACTTACGATTGGGAAAATTAGTCGTAATGGTGTATTCAGTGTACATTCGCCACTCCACAAGGCCATGAACTGTGTCTGTTTGCTGTTACCCATGTGCCTACAACAGTACCTGGGTCAGCGTGTGTGTTCAAAGGAGGAACAGATTAATTCTGCCCATCCTCCAGACTGTCCCATAATTAGAGTGGGTCGTGTTCCCATGAGAGCCCACTCAGAAGCATCTCTTCCCTGCAGGCCCCGTCTTAGGCACCGCAAGCCGACCTCAGGTGCCTCCTGAACCTGTCTGTCTGGCTGCTTCTGCTTGGAATGGTGTTGGTGCCACCAGGTGGCCCCCCATGGAGACCAGACAGGCGAACTCTCCCCCAGAGGAAATCAGCACTGGGGGGTGAGTGGCCACCCCATCAGGGCTTAGGATATAAGACCTGATGAGTGAGTGAGCAGACAGCACAGTGGGAAGAGCAAAGCCCAGAGGCAGCAGAAACCATGGGTAGAACCACTATACGGCGGGGCAGGAAGCTGGGTGCCCATCTGTGCAGGATGACTGCCAGAACTGGCTGCTCCGTGTCAGGACACGAGGCTACTGTTGGGTCCCGAGCAATGTCCTCCTGGGAACACTGTGCTGGGTGGGTGTCCTGTATCCCCTGCTTCTCCCCATAGCCTCACCACCAACAGAGGTAACCAGTTACCTTGCAGCAGATGGGTTAGGAACTCCTACGTAGGACACCACATTATGGTCTGATACACCGCTTGGATGGCTTCAGGCCTCTCAGACGGACAGGTGCAAAACTGAAGTGGCATGTCCTCCTATTTCTCCCTAGCTCAGGAGCACCAGCAAGTCCTGCAGACTCTATAAAATATATCCAGAACCCAATTCCCTCACCCCTCCATTGGTACCTCCTCAGTCATCATCCTTTATTGCTGGTCTACTGTAACACCTCCTAACTGGTGACCCTGCACCCACCTTTGCCTCTGCCCACCTCTCTAACTTCATCTCCCCTCACTCTCTCTCCCCCAGTCACTCCACCCATACATGATGAGCCCTGCTGAGCATTACTACTCCAAGTATATCCCTACCTCAGGGCCTTTGCACTTGCCACGTCCACTGCCCAGAACAATCTTTCCCCATATACTCACATGGCTCAATCCCTCAATTCTTTCTGTTTAAAGAGCATCCCTGCTGTTCTCTCTTTGCCTCGTTTTATTCTTTTTTAACACATTTATTAATGCTTGAGACATATTTGCTTATTATCTATTGATGTTGTGCCCCACCCCCATACCCAACTAGGTTGTAAGCTCCATGAGAGAAGAGACTGTGTGTGTTCATGTATGCATCTATTTCACTCTTTTTTTTCTATTATTCAGATTGGATAATTTCTATTGATCTGTTTCATGTTCACTGACTCTTTCCTCTGTCACCTCTATCTTGCTACTGCATCTATCCTGTGAGTTTTTCATTTTGGTCATTGTAGCTGTTGATTCTAAAATTTCCATTTGGTTCTTCCTTGTATCTTCTATTTCTCTGCAGAGCCTTTCTATTTTAATATGTGTTTCAAGACTATTTGTGATTGCTTCTCGAAACCTTCTTATAATAGCTACTGTAAAGTCCTTGTCAGATAATTCCAACATAGGTGTCATCTCATCATTGGAGTCTGTTGATTGTCATTCCCCATGTGAGTTGAGAGTTTCATGGTTCTTTGTATGTCAAGGGATTTTAGTTTATATCTTGGATATTTTAAGTATTATCTTACAAGACCCTATGTCTTCTTTATATTCATTCTTTCAGTGGTGCTTGGAATTCTAACGTTATTCTTCAACCACCTGCTAGTATTTATGATTCAGATTTTTCAAATAGTCGTCTATACATTCTGTCCAAGTCTCAAAGTAGAATTAGTGGAAGACAGAAAGAGGCTGGTCTTTACTCCATCTCATCATGACCAAAAGTCCTTGACTCTGTTTTTTAATCGTGACTTTATCCATAGAAACCAGAACAATTGTTGGAACTTAATAGGAATTCAACAAATATGTGTTGAAAGAACAAAAAAGTGAGCAAATGGACATGTAATCAGTGCTTGGCAATTTTCAAAGGATATCTGTAACTATTCTCTCATCAATCGCTCTTGCAGCTCTGTGAGATAGTGTCCCCATTTTATGGGTGAGGAGACTGAGGCTCTAAGATATAGAATAGCTCCCTTATGATCACACAGAACCAGCCATTGTAGGCTTTGATTCTGAATCCAGAACTCTTCTGACGTCCCACAGAAGTCTTTGGCCCTTTCTTTAAAATGGCAATCAAACTGAAAACAGGGATGGGTAGGGGGGTTAGGTGACCAAAGTACACAAGAAACCTTGCTTGGGGTGAAGAGGGATCAGACACCAAGTTAGACCAGCAGGACACAATACATCCACAAGGGGGAGGCAGGATGACTCATGGCTGTGCTATCTTCGAGTTGAAAGTCAGCAGAGGATGCCAGAAAAGCTAGAAAGATGTGTCTGAGAACTTTTCCAGGACCATGAGAAACCTGAGGCTGAATACTGAATTTGTTGTGTTGCATCCCTGACATACAGTCCTCCAAACCCAGCTCTGGACAGTTCTCTTGGCCCAGAAGTGCCTGTCTTGTGTCATCCAAGCTACCATTTTTTGATGCAAAGGAACCAGAGAAGAATCAAAAGCGATGGGCTACTGCCTTTCTCTCAGAGGGCAGGGGCTATGTCTCCTATCAGACAAGGAGGTCCCCAAGGTCAGGGACAGTGTCTCACCTCCAGCATCTGGGAGTGCAGGAGTGATGTAGAGAACTCAGGGCTCCTTCTCTCCTGGAGATCACCTTGGACTACAGCAAGACTTGACCTGCAGCAGCCAGTCAGGTGGTGGCAGCAACCCCACCAGCTGGATTTAAGACCCTGCCGGGGTGGAGTGTGGGATTCGGGGTCACATAAATTCCTCATGCCTCCCGCTAACCCTTCCTGTGGGGCTGGGATTTGTCTCCATGTGAACAGGAGCTCCATGTACCACCACTCATGAAGAAAAGAGGTCCCCTCATCTCATGTTGATAGATTCCATAATGTGGCACTGAAGACAGCCTCCCTGGGCTCTCCATGCTGCATAATTACTATCATAATATTATTACAACAAACCAATTACTGCAACCATATCTTCCAAGAAGGCACAGAGGGGTCTGTGAAATACACCCTCCCATGCTGGGCTTAACAGGTGCTCCCAGCCATCGCCTCCTTATGAACAGAGACTGGAGAGAGAGGTGGGGCAGAGGGTGGAGGGGGGGGCCTTTTAAGAAAAGAAAGTCTCTGAGTTATTAGCAATGAGGGAAAGCTAACAGTTCATCTGTCTCCAAGGTGGATCAATTCTTCCCTTCAAATAGTTCTCAAAACTGTCTCTGCCCTGCACCCATCCTGCCTTAGTTTGGGTCCTTAAAGTTCCTCCCCCAAACCCTGAACATCTGGCTTGCTGGCCTCCAGCCTTCAGACTTGTTCCTCTCCAATGCACACACCACACTGGAGTCTCAATGATATTTCTAGAATGCAAATATGGTGGTGTCATCTCTCTGGTTAATGCCATTCAATTTCCCCATCCCACTGCTTTCCAATTCAGGATCACATTCAGACTCTGTCATGGCCACCTGGAGCCCTAATGATCTTGTCTCTCTTAGCCTTTCCAACTCAATCAGCCTTGCACGGTGTTTGGGCCACCTTGCAACCCTTCCAGATTCCCTCAGGTTCTTCTTTTTGCCTGTGCCATTTCTTCTTCCTGGAATGCCCTTCTCTTCTGGGCAAAATCTAGGGAAATTTATAGATGTCCTTCAAGGTTCAATGCAATGGTCACCTCTCCTTAAGTCTGATAATCCCTCTTCTGAGCTCATAGCCCCTTGTAAACATCTCAATCATTGCCCATCCACATCAGATTGTAATATAACATGTGGTTCTTTGCGTATGTCTCTACTCTCAGGCTGAGACCTTCTTAATGTGGGGACCTGATGTGCATCTTCAGTTCCCTGGATGGTGTTTGGCACACGGTGGGTTCTCAGCCAGGATGCTGCACAAATGAAGTAATGTATGAACCATCACATGAACACTGCCTGTGATAGGTGTGAGCCATGTAGCCCTGGACAAATGTGGATTACACTGCAGCCTAGCATACTGATGTCACACCCTGGATCCAAATCCTTCTTTGTCTCCCCGCTGCCTTTGGGATGAAGTTCCCCTCATGTTCATGGCCTGCCTCCACATGAGCTCATCTCTTATCCCTCTGCCTTTTGCATACTCAGCCTCAGCCATCATGAATTCCTTAGAGTTCTTCAACTATGCCAGCCTTTATCTGGCTACTGGGTCTATGCACCTGCTGTCCTTCTGCCTGGAACACCTCCATCACTTTACCCCCATTGCTTTGATATACCCTTCAGGTCTTAGCCTAGACATCATTTACCTAGAGGCCTGAAACACAAATTAATAATAAATAAACAAACTAATGATAAATAGTACATATGTCATGACACACACCCCAACTTCACCTACCCCACACTCAGCACCCCAAAACCTGGGTTAAGTGTTTCTCTCACAGCATCTACCATAGCCCTAACACATCACATGGTGACACTCTTTTTTGCCAGTCTGTCTCCCATCAACATGGCCTGTGAGCTCCTGGAGGACTAAAAACATGCTGCTGGCCACACTCAGCATGCTGTTGGCATTGAGGTTATGTTTCTTGGATGAATGAATGAATGGATGAACGAATACATTCCACACATATCTTCAGCTGGCCTAGCCTTGGTCGTTAACAGCCAATTCTGCTAGGGATGGAAGGTTTTGGTTTTTGCCTTGTTGGGCTGTGGATTTCCTACCCTAAATTTGGGTCATAAAAGAACATTCAGACGGGGATGACCCCACCCTCAGACTCCTCCCAGCTCAGCTCTGGGCCACCAGGGACTTCAAATGTTTTGTAGCCTTTGCAAGGAGATGTGCCTGATACTTTTAGGTGTCCATCCCCTGCCCCAATATCCCAAACTCTTGTGAAATATTCTCCCTTGGTGATCTCCAGGCAGCTAATCAAATTTCTCTCTGTCAGAGGCAATATATGCTCAAAAGCTTGTAGTATTAATGTATTATTCATGACATATGTATTATTTATCATTAGTTTGTTTATTTATTATTAATTTGTGTTTCATTATTGATAATGATGTGGTTATACTATTAATAAGAAGTCTTGGGAAGGTTGTTCTGTGACCCTTTGCAGACACCTGATTCTCCTCCAGTTCCCTGGAGAGCCAACTGTGGCTCATTTTTCTTCCCATTTTATGGATTGGAGACACTGAGGACAGAGAAGGGCAGGCTTTGTTCAATCAGTCCTCTTGCCTCCGAGTTGTAAGTCACGGAAGTTGATGGAACTGGGTAGAAACCTCATTAGGCAGCATGTGCTGGGTTGACAAAAGGGACAAGGGCACGGATTTCTGAAAAGTGCTGATGCTGGACCTGCTGATCGGTCTCCATCTGAGCCTCTGATCTTCTGCTTGTCCCAGGCTCCTTTGCCCAAGTTCACACTGGGGTCTGAAGCTGTCTTTGCTCTCTATTGTACACAATGCCAGCTCTGTGCTATGTGTGTGCCCCCAAACTCACACAGACTTTTGTTTGCAGCCCAAACCCCATTTCCTTTTCCTCCAGGCACTTAGCCAAACTACATTTCCCAGCCTTCCTTGCAGTTCGTGGGGGGGGGGGTGGGCATGTGACTAAATCCTGGCAGCGGAGTAATGCTTCCAGGCCTGGCCCAGAGAAACCTCCTAGGTCATTCTCTCTCTACTTCAGCTGCCTGGATGGAGAGGGCACTGAGCACCTGGAGGCGGGCAAGCCACAAGATTGAAAGGACCTGGGTACTTGAATGACAGCATGGGAAGATGTCCTCCCACAGTCCCTGATGGACAGTAATAGGAATGAGAAATAAATTGTTACTGTGTTAAGCTGCTGAGATTTTGGAGTGCTTTGTTATACAGTTATATAGCTACTATAGTATATATAAAATAGTATATAGTTACTATAGTGTATATAAAATACTATACAAAGTAAATACTTATTCTACTAATACATTCCACTAATATATTGCACATAGTAGGTACTCAGAAAGTTCTTGGAAAAAAAAAAGTGGACAGATAAATGAACAAGCAACAAAATTAATCAATAGTTCCGGTTACACTGTCACTGAGTTGTCCCAAACCATGGTCCCCCATCACAGAGTATCAAAGAGGAATAGGCTTCATGATCTCAAATAGAAATCCTTTTGTTATATAGATGGGTAAACTGAGGCCTGGAGAAGGGAAGCACTTTGTCCAAGTCACAGAGACAATTAACAAATAATTTAAGACCAGGACCCAAGTCTCCTGAAGCAGAGTCCTGTGACCCTTCTACCACACCATTGTCTTCTCTCCAACTGTCTCTCATCTGAGAGCCTACTGTCACCCTCTGGAACTTTCTCTTGGGGGTGAGTTAGGGGAACCACCATTTCTTTATCCCTGGGCCAGTCCAGCATCCAAACAAAGCTGGAACTGCTGGGAGGGAGAAAGGATGAGAGACTGATGTGTTGGGGATGCCCATGAGATGCCCTGACAAGCCCTGGCTGTCTTTGTAGTGCCCTCTCCAGGGCCAGCGCCCACCAGGCCAGGGCTGTGTGGCCAACAGTCGGGAGCCACAGGCCATGGTGGGAAGGAAAGGAAGACAAAGACCCAGGCAATGGAGGCAGTAAGATGAGGAAACACAGGGAAGAGCGATCTGAATACTCCATTGGAAAAGTTGGCCTCCTTTGTGTGGGGATGCTGTCAGGGCCCCTGCTGCCGAGAGGTTATGACCTTGGGCTTGAGAACCAGACAGACTTGAGGACAGCTTTTGACTCTGCCAGAGGCCAGCTCAGCAACCCTGAGTTACTCATTTCATAGCTCTGGGCCTTGGTTTCCACCTCTGCCAGATGGGGGGTAATATTCCTCACTTCTTAGGGCTGGGAGGGGTGGGGGAAAGGCAGCCCAGGCAGGGAGCCTAGCACAGGGTCTGGCAGGTGGGGACAGCGCTGGCACAGAGAGCCTGGCCATCACGCCCTGACTCAGCCACCCCTTTCCCATGTCCTCCATCCTCTTCTACCAGCAAGATTGCTTTAAGGAGTTTGCTAGAAAGCTTTGGGGCAGATGGCCCCGTCTTTGTTGGTGGTTTGAGATAAGCTTCAGGAGCACAGAAGCTGAGGAATTACTAGTTGAAGCTGTTTTGTTTCCTCTATGGAGATTTTTGAAGCGAAGCACACAGAGGGCCTGGCATCCTCTGACATCACTCAGAAAATCATGAGGATGGATTCCAGAGCCACAGGGGGCTTCTCAGACGTAGGATAAAACTTAAAATATGGATGATAGGTTATTAAGGAATACTTTAAAAGAAAAATAGTTAGTACTCAAGGAACACAGTCTAAGCTAGGTTATAAACTGGCCTTAATCAGTAAAATGAGGCAACTTAAGGAAAAAAATTACAGTTTAAAATAGACTTACATTAAATAATAATGCCTCATAAACACAGAAGTCCTTTAGCATATAAGAATTAATTGCTGGGCTCAGAAGTTAAAGGCACAATAAAGGAAACCTTAATTTTTTGGTATTTTATTTTTCTCTCCCAAAAAGGCAACCTGAATTAGACTAGATTTCCTCACTTTGGCACCAGAAGGTCTGGTCATTTGCAAAGGAAATTGGCTAACGATTCTGTTTCCTTCAGCCCATTATTTTAAGACATGCTCTGAATGAAGTGTGACTTTGCTTGCTGGATCCGCGTCAGTTTTAAATAAACTCAGGTGGTGGAGTTTTCCCACTGATGAATTAAGGAATGGGGTCCTTTTGCAGAATTGAAACTCTGAGTTCAGAGGCTTCAAACTGGACAGCTTGGTTGTCTGGACACCAGCCTTCCTGGTCCAGCGAGATTTCACAACTCCATTCTAGTAGCCACTAAAAATAGTACCATAAAGCAGAATGATCTCAATCAGGGGCAATTTTTGCCCTCCCACCCAGGGGACATTTCGTGATGCCTGGAGACAGACATTTTGAGCTGTCACAACTCGGTGGGGGAGGGTTGCTACTGGCATCTACTGGGTACAGGCCACGGATGCTACCAAATGAACTACCATGCACAAGATGCCTCCCCTCCCACCAAGAATTGTCCGGCACCAAATTCAGTCATGCCTAGGTTGAGAAACCCTGAAGTGAAGGAGGAGAAATCCTGCAGTGAAAGCAAACTTCTGGAAGGTATGAAGGTGCCTCAGGAATTCACAGGCACAGAGATGGACAGAGTCTCCAAACATCAGGACCGGTCACCTGAAGCCAGGAATGTGGGTTGCTGAAAAATTCTCCCTCAACGTGATCCCAGGGAGCAGCTGGGCCTAACAGCTGACTTCCACCCAGCCTTCTTTACCACTGAAATGGATCGATTCACTCCATCAGAGTATCTTTCCTGCCCTCCAGAACCTATTTTGATTCTGTGATATGAGAATCCTAGAAGAAAGTTGTTGTTGTTTTTTTACAGTCACCCTTGGCAAAATGCATTTATCCTGCAGAGCAAAAGAAGCCTAGCTCGCAAAACAGAGAGCCTTTGGGGCTCCCTCCTCCCAGGGGACTGCTCAGTGCCTCCCTCCTTGCTAATGTTGCTCTGCCTGCTTGGCAGGAGAAGCAGTCTGGCCTTCATATTAATACTTTATTAAATGCACACGTCCTGCAAGATAAACATCAGCCTATTACAGTTGTTCAGTTTATAGAGTGTCTGCTTGTCACCCGAAGGCTATTTGGGCCCGATTTGCTCACCATCTAACTTCTTCCTGCTGGAGGCCAAAGAACAGATTGTAGACATCTTATTGAGTGGAGGGGGTAGTGGGGAGGAAGTGGGTTGGGGTGGGGTGAGAAGGAGACATTTTATTCTCACCCTCCAGGGCTCCAGGCTTCCTGCTTCCTAGTGAAGACGGAAAGGCCTTGGGCCTTTAGGTAAGAGATGCGTGGACCACGTCTGGGTCCAGTTTGTCAGCAGGGACAAAGAATTCAGGAATAGGACAGGGCACGTTCCAACAACTGCACAGTTCAAGTTCGACTTATGAAAGAATAGTGAGCCTACTGTGTGCACATATTGAGTAGGCCCTGCCCCAGACCAGCCAGCCTTTCTGATAATAAAGAGTTGGAGGCAGACCATGAACAGTGGGTGGAATCTTGTTCTGCCACTTCCTAAGTTTGTACTTTTGGAGTATGAAGCTTCAGGCTTTTTATCTATTAAGTAGGAATCGTGATGCCTACCTCCCGGCACCGGAGAGAATAGATGTATAGTGCTAACGTGACACTCAGTGCATGGTTGAGGCTACACTTTGGAATGACCTTATTCCTTTTTAAAGGTATAATTTATAGTAAAATGCACAAGTCTCAAGGGTACGACTCAATGAATTTTTACATATTACTCACCCACAGAACCACTACCCCAGATCAAAATGTAGAACATTCCCAGCACTCCAGAAAGTTTCCTCGTGCTCCTCACCAGTCGCTACTCCCCACCCCACAGATAACTTCTATTCTGGTTTCTCCATCATAGATTAGTTCTGTTTCTTCTTGACCCTCATATAAATAGAATCATGCAAAATGTGCCCTTTTGTGTCTGGCTACGTTTTCTCAGCATAGTGTTTTTGACATTCTTCTATGTGTTTGCATTTGCATAAAAAAAAGTAGTATTCTGTTGTATGAAATACCACAATTCACTTACCCATTCTACCATTGAGAGACATTTAAGTGTTTTTGAGTTTGGGAATATCATGAATAAAGCCTATTATTATAGTTAAAATATTAATCCTAGAACCAAGGGGACAACTGGTTAACCTCTTTCTTACCAGGGGAACTGATTTCTGCCAGGCAAGGAGGCACTCTGCTGGGTTATGAAGAAAATGCTCAGCTGAAGATCCTTCAGCATGCTCACTCAGTCCTCTAAGACCCTTGTCCTTCCTCCCAGGGGCAGTTGGGGCATGTCTTAAGGATGTTGGCCACCTACTTGCCTTTAATGCGAAGCTCTTCTACTGTCTCTCTCCTAAGGGCATGCCAGAGCCAACCAACTTCTGACACTCCTAAAAGTAAATGGCATAACATTTGAACCTGCTTTGCTTTTTGCAAGTATACTTGTCTTTCTGTATCTGATCTTTCCACAAGCCTGTGGAGAGGCCAATATCCCTATTTTTCAGGTAGGAAAATCGAATGACCCACTAGTTCACTTACTGGACAGATATTTGTGAAACACCCATAGCTGCTGGCCAGGCAACTGAAAAGAGCCATGAGCTAGCTGGTCTGGTGTTAGATGCATAAACACAGAATCACACCCCGTACCAGAGTTTTCCCATTTTTGCATCCTTTAGCACAGAGCACCCTTGTATTTTACCAAATCCATGGCTTGCTTTCTGCATCATTAGTCTCAGCTCCCTGTAAGATGAAATTTTCTGTTGTTCTTGTTTTTTCTCTCTCTAATCTTTCCATAATACACAACAACTCTCAGGAAAACAGAATGCTTAATAAATGCTCTGAAAGAGTGATGGAGACTGGTATTATTGACTTGACTTTGTAACTTGGACTTCCAAGTTCCAATTTAGAGAGACTTGCATATACCCAATTAGATTTCCCACAAGTAGAGCTAAACCATATACCATATGTGTGCAGGTCAAAGAGATTCAAGGTCCAAGGACTCAACATAACCTTGTGGGCTTTGAAGAAGGAATGTGGCAGCCTACAGCAGTAAAGAGTGACCCTCACCAACAGCCAACAAACAAACACACACCTCAGTCCTACACCCACAATGAACTGAATTATGCCACAACCTGAATGAGTTTGGAGGTAGGTTCTCCCCAAGAGCCTCTAGGTCAGAGCCCAATTGGCCAACACCTTGGTTTTGGCCTTGGTAGACCCAGAGCAGGGAACTGAGCTTAGCCACAGGGACCTCTGACTTACAGAAATGATATAAGAGATGAGTGTTGTTTTAAGAGGTGAGTTTGTGGTAATTTGGTACACAGCAATAAAGGACTAATACAAAATGTTTATCTGAGATTGAAGCAACCAGGGATCCTTGTGAAGCATCAGTCAGGTCATGCCATTCCCCTGCTCCAAGCACTCAGTAGCTCCCATTATGCTGGACAGTAAAAGCCAAAGCCCTGGCTCCTGGCTCCCACTCCCTTGCTCCTTACCACTCCCCTTGGCTCAGTCCATTCCAGCCACGAAGGTCTCTTTGCTTTTCTGTAAGTGCCCCCTAGCTCCTTCCTACCTCTGGGCCTTTGCACTTACAGTTCTTCTTCCTGGAACATTTCCATCCGAGCTCTGCTCATGATTTACTTACTCATTTCAGTTTGATCTCTGGTCACTGTCTTGTCCCCACAGAGGCCTTCCTTGATCACCCAGTACTAAAATTCTCTAAAATTCCCACCTAACTTCTCTCTCTATGCCTAAAATTGTTTTATTTTCTATAACACTATTTCTCTGCCTGACACTGTATTTTAATTTATCTGTTTATTACCAAGTATATACACCCTCTTACCCCCCTCTGGCTGGAATACCAGCCCCACAACAGTATGGATTTCATCTATTTTGTTCACTGTGCTGTCTCTAGCACTGGGAACTGTATCTGGGAATTGTGAACATTTTATAGTGCTTACAATGAGCCAGGCATGGCCTAGGAGCCATTTATGGCTTTAATGAAATGACAAGTCAACGCAACCATTCTTCTATGTTAAAACACATCACCTTACAGAACAAAGTTTTAAAAGGACCTCCACAGGTAGGATTTTGTATCTTCTTCACTAATCCTTGACAGTATTCTGGGTTTTCCCTAACTCTGATGCTAGACTTTATTTTGATTAGGATCTTATGAGCCAGTCACCTTGAGTCCGTTGTCCACAGGTTCAAATGGGACTCCAGGATTTCAGCAGAGTGTGGAATCAAAATGCTTGGCGGCCATCTCCTGGCTCCAAGACCTGGTGGTATATTTTATTCCCAAAGCCGATTCTTATGGCTACCTCCCTTCACAGTGGGTTGCTGGAGTCATGGCCCTGTAGGCTTTGCTTGCTCGGAGCCCCCTTCTCCATACTTCTCGTCAGCAAGATAAGAGGAAGCTGGGTTAAGATCTGGATGACAAATATCCCCTGTACAAACAGGATGGCTTTTCCACTGAGAAGGTAACTTCCCACTGGGTTCTGGAAGAACAGACACAGCCCTGCTCTTATATTGATGAGTCATTTTTATCATTAATGACTTCTTCCTTTGGGGATTTCAAGAACATTTCTTTATTGTAGAAACTAAATAATACTAGTAATTGTACAGAAAAAAAAATCCCCTCTTGTAAACCACCACCCAGAGAAAGCCACTGTTAATATGGAATTAACATATTAACATGGAAAATTTGGAATTCTCTTTCCCCACCTCTCCACCCATCAACCTTTTAGCAGGATTCTGTGATATGGGCATCCTTTGACATGTAAATGCAAATTCTCTCATCCCAAATTGGGAGGGTCAATTTCATGTGTCAACTTGAATGGGTCATGGGGTGCCCAGATTAAACATTATTTCTGGGTATGGATGTAAGGGTGTTTCTGGATGAGATTAGCATTTGAACTGGTGAACTAAGTAAAGCAGGCAGGCCTCCCCATTGTGGATGGGCGTCATCCCATTGTGAGAAGCCTGAATAGAACAAAAGGCAGAGGGAGGAGGAACTTGCCCCTTCCTTCTTTCCTAGATGCTGGAGGTGAGACACCTCATCGCATCTTCTCCTGCCCTGGGAATGGGCTTTACACCATCAGATCCCCTGGTTCTCAGGCCTTTGGACTTGGACTAAATTACACCACTGGCTTTCATGGGTCTCTGTCTTGCAGACAATAAATCATGGGGCTTTCACCCTGTATAATATTGAAAGTATATCTACACACACACACATCAAACCCATTCTATTTTTCTGGAGAACCCTGACTAATACCGATTTTGGTAACAAGACTGGTTCTAGGAAAAGAGAATTTTAAGGATGAGTTTTCTGAATTGGTTCTGGGGTTTCTGGAATTGGCTCTTTAAATCTGATTAGATTTAAGGATGCTAATGACTCTATTTCTGTCTTAGCCTGTTTGGGCTGCTATAACAGAACACCACAGACTGAGTGGCTTATAAACAACAAAAATCTATTCCTCACAGCTCTGGAGACTGGAAATTCCAAGGTCAAGTTTCCAGCAGATATGGTGTCCGGTGAGGGTCCGTTTCCTGGCTCATAGGCTCTTTTCTTTGTAACCTCACATGGCAGAGGGGACAAGGGAGCTCTCTGGGGTCTCTTTTATAAGGGTACCAATCCCATTCATGAGGGCTCCACCCTCATGACCTTAGTACCTCCCAAAGGCCCCACCTACTAATACCTTCACACTGGGGTTAAGATTTCAAAATATGAATCTGGGGGGTGGGACACAATATTCTGTATATAGCAGCACCAAGCTCATAGCAATTGGAAAGTTTTTGAGACCAGCTCAAAGAAAGGGAACTTTTTAAAATCATCTCAGATTTCTTTTTCTCCAACCTTAGTCCATTTTAAACAAAAATTTAAAGGGGGTTTTGGATACCCAAACTCTAAGATAACGTTTGCACCTCTGAAGCAATTTCCTCTGTAGGCCATACACTTCCCAGCTCAACGTGGAGGCAGGATGCAGCCCTGAGAGGTCAACTTGTCCACCAGGTCGTGAATTGGATGTGAATTCCCTTCTGTTCTCTAGTTCCTGGTCTTGCCCCCAAGAGTCTTTCTTTTCAGGATTGAGAGAAACACACTCATGCTCCAAGGAGAATCAGTCATGGCCTGCTCTGTCTGTATGCTGGACCACTTTCTACTCAACTCAACCATCCCTGGACCTTCTCCTTTTCACTGCCACTCCACCCCAAGTCTGGGCCTAGAGATGTTGAACGAGCAGACCCAAGCAATTGTAACTCCAGAGGTAAATCAGTGGCCAAATAAAATGAACAAATACACACTACACCCAAATGGGGGGCTTGTATATCATCCGTTGTTCGGAGACAATCTGTGTCCTGGCCCACTTCAGATGCCTTTTGGATGATTGAGAATGAGAATTAACAGCTGACTGTAGTGGTTATGTGCACATATTCTGGAACCCCACTACATGGGTTCAAATCCTAGCTCTGCCTTGAGCAAGTGACTGTACCACTGAGCCTCAGTTTCCTCATCTGTAAACTGGAGATCATAATAGTACCTACTTTAGAAGACCAGAGGAGCCCACGAATGAATGCATATTCTCAGAGTAGTGCCTGGGACCTCGTAAGCCCCACACCATAGGGTTTTTAGGATAGTGTTGTCATCATATGCTAAATGCTGCCAGACACCTTATACCTGGTGTGTGGCCCCTCCACAACCACAGCCAAGACAACCACTGCTCACAACTTAGAGATGAAGGAAACAAGCCTTAGAGCAGCGCTCGCTGAACTGACCCCTGGGCCAAATCCTGCCCACTACCTGTTTCTGTACAGCTCACAGCTAAGAAGGATTTTCATCTTTTTAAATAGTTCAGTAAGTACCTACATGATATCTTCAATCTCATCTCTTGGTCTTAAAAGCCATCTGGCCCTTCACAGAGAAGTTTGCAACTCCAGGTGTCGAAAGGGTTAAAGGCTGGGGGTGGGATTCTGACCTCCAAACCTGTCCCCTTCACCTACACTCCCATGCTTCAGCCCAGACTCAAGGGTATTCAAACGCCATTCATTCACTCAGCAACTATGTATGGAGGGTCAGCAGCAGAGCAGCCAGTGTCTCTGCACTTGTGGGGTTTAAGGTTGGGGAGACCCAGGCCAGCTCATTGCTAGATGCCTGGAGCCTCCCCCATGAGCCTGGCAACAACGAGGCTCTGAAGGAAGGAGCCCGAGGTCTCCAGTAGAACTAGACTGATCAGAACAATCCTCTGGGTGACTGACACATGATGTCCTCCAGAGAAAGCCCACCCACCTACCCAGAAGCCCAGGGACTTGAGATCCCACTGTCACCCCCGCTAGGCCTGATGCATCTTGTTCCTTCCCAAGGTCCCTGGAAGCCTACAGAGCATCAGGAGGGGGCCTTCCTCACCCAGAGCCAAAAGCAGTGAGGGTCTGGTGGGCCAGGCCCAAGGTGCCTGTCCTTGGGATGATGAGGGCATTGGGGGATGCCTGCTCTATGCCCTCCCTGGAGACATTTTCGCTGTTTGTCCATTCCCTTGACGTAGTCATCTAGCAGGTTTTGATGGTGCCAATCAGTACCTGACATAGTGATGTAGACACGGAAGAAAGACCACCAAGATGTAGTGGAAATGGTCGTCCAGGGAACAATAAAGGTGACACCTCTGGGTTTTGGTTCCCAGGGTTTGCCTTGGGCCAACATCCTGGGCCAGTCCCCGCCAGCCCTGGGTGGGCGTGTGAGATGGCATCACTCAGCGACTTTGACTACATGGAGAACGATAATAGGCTTATGAAAATATGGGTGTTTACAGCCTTTTTCTCATCAGGGGAAAATTGATGTTAGGAAAGTACACGATAGAAATCTTATGTATTTTCCAGAATGTAAATAGAGTTAGAAGTGAAACTGTCGGGAGGCAGCGGGGCGCTCAGCGGTAGGAAAGGAGCTGGGCAGGCCCAGAATGGAACTTTCCAGTCGTTTGGTGCTCTCTTAGACTAAATTGGCCACTCCTGGAGTGGGAAGAGGGAGAGGAAGGTCAGGGAGGGAGGGAGGACTGAGGTCATGGATTTAATATCTGGCTCATTTGCAGGTGGGTTTAATCAAAGTTAGAGGACAGAAATAAATGAGTCCACTTACTCGCAGAACACAGAAATGGATACCTGGGTCTTCTGGAGCCCTCTCACTGCTGATTCCTGGGAGGATCTACCAGCAAAGCTTAGATTTGGATGTAAAAGTTAAAATCCTGGGTGTGGGACAGTGAGGGGTGCCAAGAAGAAGGGCAGATCCTCATGCCCTGGTCGGGAGCCCAGAGGGCCTGGTGCATCCCCTTGCTACTTCCCTGAGAACAACTGGGTCCCAGGCCCTGGACCTCCTGGGCCAAATCTGACATCCATCATCGACGGGAAGGAACCAAAACCAGAAGGCTGAGTCGATGCGGCTTGTATCCATCCAGCTGGCCTGAAAGACCCCATTGGGAAATTGTTTGACAGAATTCTCTAGCTCTTTAAAATTCCAGCAATAAACATGTCCCTAGGTGGGAGAGCCTCCCCTTTGGGAAAAACCCTTAAAATATTCTTGCTTGTGGATTACCCTCTGAGCCACAGTTCTGATCCTACCATATTCTCTGCTCCACAACCTTCCCTGGCTCCCATGCCCACAGGATTGGGTCTATACGCTTTGGCCTGGCCTTTCCAGATGTCCGGGCCAGCCGCCCCTTACAGCCTTATCTTCAAGGCGCTGCATCCTCCCCAGCACACCCGGAGCTCCTGACCCAGCTCAGAGGCTGCCCACCCACCTGGGACAGCTCAGGAGCACTTCTGCCTCCAGCCCTGTGCTCAAGCTGCTCCCTCGGCCCGGAACGCCCTTCTCATCCCTCTGGGCTTTCCTTACTTCACTTCCCCTTAGTGCGGAGGGGACACTGTATCTTTGCCTCCGTAAACGCTCATCTCTCTGCTGCGGCTCCTGTTTCATGTAAAGACCATTATCTGCTTACACCCCCATCCTGGCTTAGAACTGGATGAGGCAGCAGAGGAGAGGTTGGGACCCCATAACCGCGGGCCCTTCCTGGACTGTGGTCAGTCAGACGAGAGGAGGCATGTGACGCTCTGAGCAGTGACAGAGGCTCCTTCCAAGGGCAATGATGATTCCAAGTCAGGAAGCTTGGATCCAAACCCAGAACCAATGTACACCTTCCCCCCTGCCTCCTTGCTCAGCAGAGCCATGAGCGGGCCCATGTCTGGGTCCCCGGAGCCCATAGCCCGGCCTTCCCCCTTTCTGCCTGTGATTGCATTGCAGAATGTAGGTGGGTTCCCACAGGAGCTGCTTCCAAGTCTGAGCCGGGAAGCGTGGGCATCTTATCTAACGAGGCAGGGAGGGGAGCCTGGCTCCCAATAAAACTTCACCCATTTGTTAACATGTGTTCACACCAAGATTACCCGGTGTGGAGCAAACAAGGAGGAGATTAATAAAGTGGGATCACTGGCTGTGAGCAGTGGTGAGATAGTGCAGGAGGGAGCCCTGGGAGGCACAGGCTCTATCACCCCTGCGACAGGAAGGTGGCACAGGGCAGCTCCCCATCACACAATGGCCGCATCGCCGAATCACAGACCTATGGAGTCACTGGGTTCAGGATGCTGAGAACTTCAAGCTCAGAGGATGCTCGAAGTGACATCCTTGGGAGATATTCCGAGGGTGGTGTCCCCTGCAGACCTGAGGGACCCGAGCGAGGCATGAGTGAGTCCAATAATACTCGTTATTGTAACTGGAATATTCATGGTTGAGGTTTACTCTGGGTCAGGCACATCTTTTGTCTTATTTAATCTTCACCAGACAAGATAAATTCTAGTATTGTTCCCATTTTAAGATGATGAAATAGGCTTGGAGAGGTCATATAGTTTAAACATATTACCAGGAATAAGTAGACGGGCAGCATATGAACCTGGGAGACCTCATAGACGGGGCACAAGTTCCCAAATCAGCCATTAACCAGAGCAGGTCCCCTTTTATCTGTTTGCCATATTGGAGTGCCTCACAAACTTGTGCATAAAAAGTGTTTGCTTTAGAAGGACATCCCTGTAGTTCATGTACCTGGTTTAAGGCATGGAAAATCCACCTTGGACCCAGGCCTCCTTCCTCCCACAGCTGGCATGACAGGCATCTCAAGAAAGCTGCTGCTGGCCCCTCTCCTTGATGTCAGGACCACCCCTATTCTGCTTCATGCTGTGGCTGTCGGTTTCTCTGCCCCACTTGCGGCTACCTTGTGTTTGACGCTCCCTCTCTGCTCAGTCCCTTGGGATGCTTCACCTGGATCGTGCATCCTCCTCTCTGAGATGCCCTCCTCCACGTGTCCTCCTTGGCTCCCCTGCACAGGCCACCAGCCCTGCATCTGGCTCCACAGTTGGGGTACAGCGTCCCAACCGCAGTCCAGGACCCACTGGGGGAGGGATCAGGTGGGTGGAAGGGGAGAATGGACAGACCAAAAGTCCCACCAAGCTACCCTCACCTGTGCCATGGAGCTTGCACCACCAGGCTCCTGCTTCTGGTGGCATCTGTGCAGGGTGGGTGGGGAGGGATTTTATGTTCATTCTTTGCAAACAGCAAAGCCTTTTCCTGCACGATCTCATTACAGCCTCATAACACCCTAGGGCTTAACCAGAAGTTAAGTGGGGCCAGGAGGGAGGTGATGGGCCTGGGGTCACCCAGCTATCAAGTGTGCCCCCGGCACCGAATCTGGGGTCCTTTCTTCAGCACTGCTTTCTCCATGGATCCCATGCATGTCTACTGCTGGGAAAAAAAATTTAGATTTTTTTTTCCCAGCTGGGAAAGGCTGTTCATTTACTATAACCTAAGGAAAGGTCCTGGCAGGCCTTGTCTAACATCACAAACTCATCTGGAGACTGTATTTTAAAAGCCCTGGCAATGTGGTTTCTCTGTGTTTTATGGCTACAAAAATAAAAACGGGGAGACCAATGATGAATGTCCCCCCCGGCAGCCCGGGAGCCTGGCTCCAGCCCTCTAGTTCGTGCTCTTGGCAGCCTCTTCCCTCTCTGCATGGGCGGGCCCCCCTCCTGGCCCACTGGCCTTCTGGCAGGAAGGGCGGGAGGTAGGACTCCAGCCCCACGGGCACTGGGGCTGTGCTGCCTCCTGGAACCTGTGCTGAGACTGTGGCCCCGGGGTTCTTACTCTGCTAAAGAGGCCACCCCACAGACCCCCATCATGGCCACTCAGAAAATAGGACATTCAAGTCAATGTTGATATTGAGATACGTTCCACTGGACACTTCACGAAAAATTTTCAAAGGATTGTAAAACAACAGCTACACTTAAAAACTGTCATTTTATTAAGACTTATCTCTCAGCAAAGAGCCAGAATAATGTCTACGAGTGATTGAGAGCCTACTATGTGCCAGGCATTTTAAATACTTTGAATTTTTAAATGCTCTTCCTCTTTTTACAGATGAAGAAATCAAGGCTTGGAGAGGTTAGTAGACCTGTCCAGTGAGCACAGCTAAGAAGCAGTCAGCATGACAATACCGACATTTCCTGAGGACAGAGGCATGTGCCAGGCATTGTTCTAGGCCCTTAGCTTTGCCCACAGACCCCTTTGAGGTAGTCTTGTTTATCTCCCCAGTGGGTATATGAGGAAAGAGACTCAGAGTGGGTATGCCACAAACCCAAGGTCACACAGCTTGAATGGCAGAACCAGAATTTCAACCCCAGCAGGCTGCCCAATCCTGATCCTGGATTCAAGCCCCTCTCTGCTGTGCTCCCCAGGCCACCCTTTTCCCCGATACCCATGGCCTCTCAGTGCATCCCACTGCCCAGGACTCTGGGTGTCAGTTAGCAACAAGCAAACCCAGTTATTAGAACATCTGGCTGGATGAATGGCACAGCTGAAGACATGTATGCAGGAGTGCCAAGGTCCCAAAGGGCTAAGTAACTCATCCAAGGTCATACAGCTTACTGTGGGTTGACAGACACCTGGAATCCCAGACCAGCCTTCCTCTTGGGCTCCTGTACCTTCTGCACCCAAGGGGACCCCTCTTGGGCCCAGAGCCCACAAGCTTGCTGTCCAGGGCCACATCTTCAGGCCTCACTGCCCTCCAGGTGCTGCCCATGACCTTGGGAAGGGACGGGAGTAGTTTTAGCAATCTAAACACACTCCTTCCTTGCATCGAGATGCCCGAGTGCTGAATGATTTGTATGCTCTGAGCACGTCACCTCCTTTCAGGAGACAGAGAGGCTGCCTGAAAAGTCATTTTTCAGCATTTGACACAAAGTCTCTTCCGCTCTCTCGCGAAGCCAGATAACCATCAGCAGCCGGGCCGATTAGAAAAAATATATACTTGGTACCGGGAAGCCAGGCAAAGAGAGGAAGCCAGCCCGTCAGTCTTCTTTCACTCATTTGGACAGGGATGTGGGGTGGCTTTCCCACTCAATTCTGCAGCTCAAGGTAGAAGGTCATCTTCCGGAGCGATCAGCTTCCTGGTAGAACAGCCTCTTCCAAGGGTGGTGGCCCAGCCCGGGCTTGGGAGTCATGAGAACCAGAGCTCAAGCTGCAGTTCTGTCACTTCTTAGGGGTGTGACCTTGGGCAAGTCAGCTCCCCTGTCAGAGCCTCAGTTCCTTCATCTGATAAATGGGTATAATAAGAGGACCCACCTCCCAGGGCTGTTGTGTGGCTCAGATGAGCTAACACATAGAGCACTTGCTTCAGGATTTGCTGAACCGTGAGCTGTGAATAAATGTCAGCCCTGACCTGGATTGTTTCTGGTGGTGCCCGCAGGACCTGATGGAGCCCCTGTTAAGCTTTGGCTGGAAATACAGTCCCAGGCTCCCATGCTGACATCTGAAGTGTTTTTGTTTTTCAGCTCTGGACCATGCAGTGTATGCCTAGATTAAGGGAGAGAACGTGAACGCACAGGGAATGGGTGAGCCAGCTCCATCACTAAGGTATGGCAAAAAGAGACAGTTTCTCTGCCTTCTCTGGGCACACCATCCTCCCTCCCCAAACAAGAAAGACCCTGCTACACTCAGCAAGGAACTCAAAAGGTGTCCAAGCCATGGCCCTTCCTCCTGCACTGAAGTCAAATCAAGTCCTGCAGGTCAGCATAGAATTCAGTTCAATGAACACTGAGTGATACCCAGGTCTCTCCCCTCCTTCCCTCTGCCACCACCGAATCCATTCAGCCCACTGGCATCTTTCTCCAGGATCACAGGACGGCCTCCTTCCTGCCTCCCTGCTTTCAGCCTCACTCCCCCTGCCACCAAGAAAAGCTTTCTGCCATGTTCAGTCCCCTGCTTAAAACTCTTCAACGCCTCTTCCCACTCCACTGTCTGTCTCAAGGGAAAGGATGTTGCAGGAGAAAGCCCCAGCTTCCTCATCTGGACTCTCCATCACACTCCATACTTGCAGTCTCCTCCTCTGGGAAGCCTTCTCTGCCCTTCCCACACCCAGCCTGGACTAGGCTCCCCACCGGGCTCCCAGGACCTCTGCACTCTCCCATGGACAGCGTCTGTTTGTGCATCTGTCACCCCACCAGATGTTCTCTCATTCCAGGCTGTGTTTTCTGTTTCCGGCGCATAACAGTGCTTAGTCATTATCTGTGGAATGAATGAACTTACAGAGCATCTACCCTGTGCTGCTGCCTAAGTGGGGCACTGGGAACACAGAAGAATAAAGCACAGCACCTTGCTTGGAGGAGGTCAAGACTAAGTCCAAGGGGAATGAGACTATCTGAGAATATAAGGTACAAAGAGAAGGGAATTTGTTCTAGAGACACAAGCAGCGGGGCTGGGGCAGCTCAGAGCAAGGGCTGACACATCCTAACAGGGAGAGGAAAGCCCAGAGGCTTTAGAAGGAAAGTGGTCTCTGGTAGGTTCAGAAGGGTCCAGAAGGTGGAGAAGGAAGAGAAAGGAGAGCATTCTCTGCCCCACACCTCCCGAGCCTGTTCGGATCCTCACTCTAACTCCATTTTGACTCCATCCCACCATGGCACGCCCTGGCCACTCCCATCTACTCATGGAGCCCAGCACATTCCGCTGGTAGACATGCCCATCTCTCCCGAGGAGGCAGACTGGCAGTGGCGGAACAGAGGGAACCCTCACTGAAAACTTGGGTTTGAATCCAGCTTTCACACTTGGCTGCTCTGTGACCTTGAATAGGGTATATAACCTTCTTGAGGCCTCATGAAATTGGCTTAACCTTATTACCACCCCCTTCAAAGGAGTATGTATACTAGGGCTTGATTAGTGTTTTCCCAACACTCATGTCCACCTGGCACATCAGAATGTGATGTTATCTGGAAACCACGTCTTTGCAGATGCACTTAGTTAAGATGAGGGGATAGCAGATTCGGGTTGACCCCTAGTCCAATGTGATTGCTGTCCTCACAAAAGGAGAGACAGAGACACACACACAGGAGAGCAGAGGTGTCGACAAGCCAAGGACCACCAAGGATTCCGGATAACCACAGAAACTGTAAGAGACAAGGAAGAGTGCTTCCCTGGAGTCTTTGGAGGGAGCCGGGTCCTGTAGACACCTTCGTTTCAGACTTTTTGCCTTCAAAGCTGTGAAAGTATGAATTTCTGTTTTTAGCCACCCAGGTTGTGGTAATTTGTTAGGGCAGCCCTAGAAAACAAATACAGTGGGTGTGTGGGACAAAAGGTGGAGTTTATATAAAGTGGTTAGCATGGGGCCTGTATATCATAAATGCTCAAAACATGTAGGCCCTCATTGCTTTTTATTAATTCAATTAATGTGTCTCCTTTCACTTCCCTGCACCAGGAGCTGAGCCCTCCTGTTCTGCAGAAACGGAATTCCTGGGGCTTCCCCTGCTGTTGGCTACAGCATCTTTCACATCCAGCTTTTCACCCTAACTTCCTCCTATTATCTTAAATTCGCTCACAGTCTGGGGACTTGGAAAACAAGCCACATGATCGCTTCTTCATAAAATCACAGAGTCTCTGGGTCAGTGGGAATCTCAGAGGCTGATCCATCCAATCCTTTTCTGCTTTCCGAACGTCCTCTAAACCACAGCACCGTCCCACACACGCACAAATATCTGTATGCATGCGCACACATGGAAACATGTTTCCCTTCCGCTTGCCCACTGCAGGCTGATATCTGCATATTACATGAGCGCAATAGACAAATACCCAGCAGATGATGTCCCTCCCCACCCAAACCCCCATGGGTCCCATCTCCCTTTGAATAGATTCCAGACTCGGAGTTTGGCCCACAGGCCCCTGCAGTGGTTGGTCCCTGACCTCGGTGCCCAACACACCCCCTCGGCCCTCAGCCTGCTCCCCCCACCTTAGGTTGCTCTTCCTTCTGACCATTATTCTCTTGCCCCCATGTGTCCACATTCATTCAGCTGTCACGACAAATGTCACCTCCTCACGTGACAGCCCCTGACCGCCCCCAGCCCCTTCTGTGCTGAGCACTTATGTCAGCACCATGAACTTGAAGAATCCACTCCTCCGTCTGGGGTGCGCTGCCAGCCGCTCCCTCTGCGTGAGGACGAGGATCGGTCTGTCCTGCTCACCCGTGGGTCCCCAGTGCCAGGGCAGCGTTGAGTGAATGAACTGGATCAGTCCCCTGCTCTTTGCTTTTCAAAATAGGTTCACATTTATCCTCTTGTTTAATTCTCACTAACACTTCACGAGGGAGATTATCTCAATTTTCTGGCATGAAGAAACAAAAATTGAACTCTGAGTGCAGAAGTAACCCCTGGAATCTACTCAGACAATTATTAGCAAGGGGCGAGACCTGACCCAGGTCTTCTGATTCTACCAACCCCCCCTCTGCCTCCCAACACAGATTCAAATCCTGACTGGGAGGTATGATTCTGGCCCAGAAGCTGAACTTCGTTGGTCCTCAATGTGCCCTGCTGTCGACCAGGCCCTGGCCTCTTTCCTCTCTGCAGCCCCAGGACAATGCTCCTGGGCACCAATGCTGGTGGTGGTGGTGATGCTAGCTCCAAGCCGGGCACATGCTGCCTGCATCAGGCTCCCTCTAGGCACTTTACAGATACGTCGACTCAGTGACCACTCCAGTCACTCTCGGAGGCAGGTTTTGTTCCCATCCTGTGGATGAGCAACCAGAGGTGCAGAAAGCGGTTACCTAATGTGCCCTGGCAGAACCAGGATGCAGCTTCCAGCTTTCAGTTTCCTGGCCCAGAGCCATGCTTGCCCCCGTGTGCTTATCCCGGGCAGGGACACACGGCAGGAGCACGGCAGGGGCCCCAGGCAGGTGGCGCTGCCCCCATTTCACAGAGGTAGGAAACGGGGTCCTGGAGACTGAGCTAAGGATTCTCAGCTGGTAAGTGACAGAGCCAAGGACAGACCCTGGCTCATTGGGCTCCAAAGCAGGTGCTCAGAATGGCTGGGGCTCCTCAGCTGCCTGAAGCCTGGCAGAGGAGAGATGGATGGGAATATGGAGAAAGGGAAGCCCTCGGGTAAAGATGAGGAAGTGAAGAGGCTCCCTCACTCTCAGAGGGGTAGAGGCCACATGCCCCAGGTCAAGCAGGGCCAGCGCCTGCCACACAGGCCCGTTCCCACCCCACCCATCCCCAGTTCCATCTACAAGACGCTGATGGAGCCGGAACCACCTACTGCCCCAAAGACCAGATGACCAGGTAGCAAACAGATCTAAGCATCAGAACACAGGAGGTGGGGACTGGATGGAGCCCCTAACAGATGCATGTTCAAAAGAGAATCACAGGAAAACAGTGATAAATGGGAATTCAGCACAAAAGCATTCAAATGTTAGGAGAAAAACAGCCAGATGGATAGGCCCCCTGACCAGCAAGGCTGCCATAGGCCGGCACAGCTCAGGCTGCCTGCCCCCACACTACCGGTGGGCCGGCCCCAAGTGCCCCCTGCTCAGCCGGCCTTTGTGGGCATCATTCTCTTTGCCTGGAATGCCTTCTCGCTATTTAACCTCCTCTTTCCCCCAGTGTCTTCAGCAAACCCCAGCACACCCTGCTACTACTCACAGGTCGCTGCCCGGGTTCCTGGGACTCCCTCACCCTCTCTTGGCCATTCCCCTCGGTGTGCCATCCACATGTAAGCTTATCCCGGGATCACATCTTCCCTGCAGGTACGGGACTTCACAGTTTGTAAGGCAGGTCTTTCACATACACTGTCTCAGGGGACCCTGAAATAACCTGATGAGAGGGGTACTATTATTCCCATTGAGGCACAGAGAGGACAAGGACCCGGCCCAAGGTCACACAGCTAGAAACCATGAGAGGTAGAACTAGAAACCTGAGACCCCACTCTAAGCCCACTGTGAAGTGCCTGGCACGCAGTAGATGTTTACCAGGAATGGACGAGTGAAGTGGGCAGCTGCGGTGGATGCAGTCCTCCAATTCCCCACCCCCTGAATTTTCTCCTTCTGGGTTCTTGGAGCCTCTCAGGGTCACCCCACCGTCTGAAATACCCCTGCAGGAAGAGAAGAGGGAAGGGGGAGGTTGCATAGGCTTCTTCGTCCACTGTGGGGTCATGTCGGCCCCTGGCAGGCCAGCCCTCAGAGCGCCCCCAGCTTCCCCGGCAGACGTGGCTGCCACCCACCCAGGATGACCCAGCTCCCCCTCAGTCAAAGGCAGGATCACCCGATGATAGGCCCAGCTGAGGGTGCCCTCACCCCAGGGAGATGGCATGATAGCCGGCCATGTTTTACAAGCTCACAAATCCCTGATAAGCGCTGGCCAGGCGGCTGGCTCCAGCGAGATAAGGAGATGCCCACCTCTCCCTCCCTTGGCTATCCCTGAGCACACCCATGCCAGGGAAGAAAGACAGGGCCAGAACTGGCATCTAATGAGGACCAGCCACTGCCCCCAGACATTACAACAACCCCATAGGACAGGCTGCTGGCCCCATTTTGCAGATGAAAGGACGTGAAGCCAGTTGCTTCCGGTAACTTCCTCAGCTGGAGATCACCTATCAGGAATTCTGTGTGTCAGGAACTGGCTAGCGCATCACACACACCACCGCACACTTGCCCGCAACACACCGTGGGGTAGGCGTGTTCATATCCCCGTTTTATAGACGAGACTCTAAGGTACAGAGAGGCACACACAAGTGTCTGCCGTAGGCTGCACTCCGGGAAACAGACCATGAGACCGAGAGTCTGTGCAGGGGTTTTTTGGGGGTGTCTTGGGATGGCACCTGTGGGGAAGGACAGAAAATATGGGAAGGGGAACAGGCAGGGGGGAGCTGGGCTGTAGCACCTCAGCTGGTCCCACTGGGGGCTCTAAGCTGAGCTGACCCTCCAGAGCTGTGCTGAATGCAGGCACGGGGACAGGGCTCTCGCATCTCATCAAGCAGCTGCTGGATGGGGGAGGCCTCTGGGGAGGCGTGGTTTTGGTTAGGCACCAGCCTTCAAGGACAATCCCCAGCTGAGGCTCAGCTCCGAGCACACCTGGGGAATGGGTGCCTCAGTCCCCACCGTGCCAGCTCACATGTTACCAAGTTTGAGCGGGAGTCAGACCCAAGTCTGACTGGCCATCCCTGCCCAATCCTCTGGAGTGTCACACTAAACCATCTCAATGAGTAAACACGCCATCCAAATTCGCTTTTCTGCTCCCTTCAGAGAGGGAGATATACAGAGCAAGGAGGAGGAATTTGCCTCAATGGTAGGCAGCCTTGGCTTCTAGGCTGGTTCTGCTCTATGAACTTGGCTCTGCGGCGGCCCAGCCCTGGGCCTGGGCTTCAGTTAAATGCCGGGAGGATCCTTGCAGGACGTGCGTCTCTCTGGGCTCTGACCTGGGGTCCTCTGTTCTGATCCCCACCTGGGGTGGCCCAGGGGAGGTGCCAGCCTGTTTCTGACTCGGGCAGGGATCCCCAGCCCTCACCCTGCAGTAGTAGAAAGCTGGGGGTGAGGGTGCACCTATCCCCAGCACCACAGGCCAGGCTGGGAATGGTATCAGCTTAGCCAGCCAAAGGGCAGTGGCTAAGGGCAAAGTCTTGAAGAGCAGATGACTCAGGTTCAAATCCCAGCTCTGACATGTTCTAGCTGTGTGTCCTTGAGCAAGTGACTTCACTTCTCTGTGCCTCGGTTTCCATCTGCAACTGGGAACCATAATGGCAGCCCCATCCTCTCAGGAACTCAAGGCATTCATACTCACAAAGCACACAGCACGGTGCCCCATAGACAGGAAGCTCCCGGACATCAGCTATCACCACCACTACTGCCTCCCAGCTGAGGATGTTGCCAGCATGGTGGGGTGTCTCCATGGCTTGGTCCGTCCCCATCCCCTCCCCCCTCACTGACCACCTGCAAGAAAGCTCAAGTTCCAAAATGTCACTGTTACTCATTTACCTTCTCAGCTTTCTCTTCCTCTCCATATATTTATATTTTACTTTGAGAGGATGTGGTAAAAGTCCCCACTCCCAGCCAGTGACTCAGCCCCCCTGCAGTGATCTCATCAAAGGCCATATTTTACTGGCATGTGCTAACCCAAAGGCCATATTTCACGGGGGTGATCTAATCAGCAAACTGCATTTCCAAGGTGGGGATCTAAATTCATGGTTATATTTCATGGCTTGAGATCTAATCATGGGCAATATTTCACAGCAGGGATCTAATCCCAGGGGTGTATTTCATGGTTGGGAGATCAGAGCAGTTTGTGACTTTTTCTTCTTCTTTTTTAAAATTTATCTGTATGTTTCAGGAAAAGTTAAAGTACCCTAGCAAGTCAGAACTCGGCCAGCAGTTAGATCACCGCTAATAAAAAGTAGAGCCCTTGCCGAATGGTGATTCCTCCAGCCCCGCGGTGTCACAAAAACCTCTTGGGACATAAGTGGATTTGCAGAGTGCCTCTCATATCTAGAAGGGACCTCCAGATTCAACTGTCCAAGGGCAGTGTTTAAGGGTAAAAGGGATTATAATCCCTCATTCATTCATCCATCCATCCATCAATCCATTCATTCATTCAACAAGTGTTCACAGTTTCATGAACTGTGTGTGGGATCAGTGACCCGGAAGGGAAGAAGACAGAACCCACCTGTTCTGGACTGAATATGTGAAGCCCCCAAAACTCATATGTTAAAACTCTAACCCCCCATGTGATGATATTTGGAGGTGGGGTCTTTGGGAAGAAATTAGGTTTAGATAAGGTCATAAAGGTGGGGGCCCTCCTGGTGGGATTACTGTCCTTATAAGAAGAGGAGACAGACCAGATCTCTCTCTCTCTCTCTACTTTATGAGGACACAGTGAGAAGTGGCTGAATGCAAGGCAGGAAGAGGGTTCTCGCCAGGAGCCCAGTCGGCTGGCACCTTGGTGTTGGACGTCAAGCCTCCAGAACTGTGAGAAATACATTCCTGTGGTATTTTGCAGATTTTGTGGCAGCCCGAGCTGACTGACACTACTCTCACCATCATGATACTGCCTTACTAGGAGAGGCAGATATATTCGACAAAGAGTCACAAGAGGGATGATGGTTATGTTAGGATACGTGCCCTGAGGAAAAGGAGAGGGGCTTTGGGCATGTAGCCCCCAGACCGTGCCAGGAGGCCTCCTGAGGGAGGTGCAGGGCCACCCAGATGATCCATGTGGGGCGAGGGAGGGAAGAGAATTCTCAGTGGTGGGAAAGGCATCCGCGAAGCCCCTGAGACTAGATGGGTCCTCTAAGATCAGAGGGACAGAGAAGACCAAGGGCTGGAGAGAAGACTGAGGAGTTGCTGCGGTGGGAGATGACCCCAACCCTGACATTTCTCAGCACTGTGGTACCACAGCTACTGAGCTGGCTTGGGCTACAGTTTCCTCATCTATTAAATGGCATCATGACAGTACCTACTTTGGAGGATTTTGAACTTTCTTCTATAAACAAAGGGAAGCCTCCGGAGGATTCTGGGAAGGATCAGATTAGTGTTTTAGAGACCTTGCTAGCAGCTACCGGGGGAAAGGATTCTAGGAGGGCAAAAGGAAGCAAGGGGTCCAGCTAGGATGCTACTAAAGATGACCAGGGGAGAGATGCTGAACTTTGGCCAAGGAGGGGGACAGAAAGGAGAGCTCTGAGTGATATTTTGGAGGCATCTTTATGGGCCTTGGAGTGTGAGGGGGAGGGAGGTGTGGGGACTGACTTCCAGGTACCTGGCTTTGAAACAGATCACATCCATCTTATTCCTCAATAGTTCTAGGGAAGGGAGAGATGCAGAAAGAGAGAGAGATTGGTCCCCTCCCTTCGTGCCTTACACTAAATAGCTTTGCCTTCCCCAAGCCAATTTTGAGCAAATCAGTCTCCCAGGTAGAGAACAAAAAGCTACAAGACGTTCCAACACAGTAAGTGTTTGGGGACAGGGAATAAAGGCTTCTGGGGAGCTTAGAAATTCTCATTTAAATATCACAGCTCATCACTCACCTCTTTGCCAGTACATTTACACTGCCATCTCTCTAATAATCTTTTGAGATGCATACTGCTTTGCTTTTTTGCAAAGCACCTTCACCCACTTCATTTCCCCTGATTCTCCCAGCAGCAGCCCCTGGGAGACAACTAGCAGCACGCCTGTTTTATAGATGAAGAAAACTGAGGCTCAGAGGCTGGGTATGACTTGCCCAGCTATGAAGATGCAGCAAAGTCGTGACAACTCTTGAAGTAGCGAACATATACAGAGCCCTTGTTCTGCGTCTGGTACTTCTAAAGACAGACATTTTGAATTTTTTGCCTTTACAGCAACTCTACAAGAGAGGTATGGTTATTATTCCCATTTTTCAGAGAGGGAAACTGAGACAGATAGGCAGAGTTGCATGCCCAAGGTCAGGCACTTAGTAAGTGGTAGAGCTGGGACCCCGACTCAGGTTGTCTCACTTCAAAACCTATCTTTGGCCACCAGGTTCTATGTCACAATTAGGAGGAGGAATTTAGCCCGGACCTGCCCCGTGTTCACGGAATGATACTCCAGCTCTCTGTGAGCTGCCACCTGGGGTTAAATGCCTGAGAAATGCTGTTAGGAATTACAAACCCACGTGGGTCCTGCTGCCTTGGAGAAACTCAGGCTGGGAACATGCTTTTTTTCAGTGTTTCTCTTCAATCATTGACTTTTATATACCATTTCAAAGCTTGGTCAGGGGAATATTTCTTAGAAGGTCATAGAAATAAGAAGCCAGCTTCTAAACCTGCATCCCAGAGAATGACTGAAGGACAGTCTGGGCACATGCCCAATAACCTGCTAGTCCCAGATCATGGGTGTAGCCCTCAGATGGGCTTGTGTGTCCCACACATTGTCCAGTCTGTGGGGACCCCTTTCTCCCTTTCTGCCATGGGAGAGCAAGCAAGTTGGGACCACCTCAGGCTTTGGAACTATACATAGAGATGGATTCTAATCTCTTAGAATTAAGATGGAAGATTAGACACATTGCACATATTCCATATAAGGGATAAGTGGTGGACATCTGCCGCAGGGGGGCAGGCTGAGGGAGCATGCATGTGCCCAGCCACCCGTCCCCCTGCAGAAACACACAGGTACAGAACACACAGGTTGGTGTCCACCTGTGGGTAAGACACCAACAAAAACTTGGGCTGGCTTCTGGGGTAGGGTAAGGTTCCTGAAGCCCGACTCGTCTTATCTTTGGAGCAGCCTGGTATGCCCTCCTTGCAGGACAGGAAACCTGTCATCATGACAGCCTGTGTATGGTGGAAGCCCAGAGATGTGTCTCATTTGAATCTTGTTCAAGGGAAATGATTAAAGGTTCAGAGGGATTAATTTACAAGAGAAGATTAAAGGAACTAAATCTGTGTAGCTTGGCTTAACCAGGACCAAGATTGGGGACTTTGGGAATGTTTCCAAATATCTGAAGAGAGTGGAGTCCCTGGGGAGGGGGAGAGAAGGGGCTTGGCCCCAAAGAAGAAAATGAATAGGAAGGCAGCCAGGAATGATGATAAAGATGAAACTGGAATATCTCCTGTCATCTTCGCAACCCTGGCTAACACAGGTACTCACTCTATGTGGTGCCTGAGGCTAGGGAACTTGATGCCCAATCAAGCAATTTAGTGGGCTATGCTTGATGATATCTGCTTTTCAGATGGGGAAACCAAGGCACAGAGTGGGGAAGTGGCTTCCCGAAGTCACATGGCTGATGGATATAAGAATATGAACCCAAGTTGGCCTGACTTTATTAAGAGGAATTAACTCATGATCGTTTGGACTTTTGTTCAGCAAACGCCCGTGCCCTTCTCCCTTTCTCTGTGGGCAGAACATATGTGCCCATCCCATTAGTCTAGGGCTGTCAGATGTCAGCAGAAGCTTGAAATGGGCTTACACAGTGAGACTTGCCCTCTTGCACATCAGCCTTCTCCATGAGAACAGCTTTCCTCAGCTAGGACCCCAGAGTGAAAACACATGGGGCAGAGCTGAGCTCAACCTGGAGGCCAGTCCAGCTGGACCCACGGCTTAAACAGAACTGCCCAGCTGAGCCAGCCTAGATCAGCCTAGCTCCATCCAACTATAGATGCATGGTTATGAGAATAAATGATCGCTTTAAGTCACCAAGTTTGGGGTTAGTTATTACACAGTGATGGCTGTTACGTATCTTATGATATTAGAATGCTGCTCAAGGCCTTCCATAACCAGGGCTTATGCCAGCTTTCCAGGCTCACCTCTGACCTCATGCCCTTGGGACCATATGACCAAGATTCTCATTGTCCCTAGAATATATTTTTGACTGCCATATATCTTTCTCGCTTACATTCATTTTTTTGCCAGCTTTACTTAAGTATAATTTTCATAAAATAAAGTTCACCAATTCACATATAAGGCCTCCTGTCATGGAGTTTACAGCTTAATGGGGAAGGGAGAGGTCCCAAGTCTCAGGGATGGATGGATGGAGCCTCACAGTTCATGGAATGGAGCCCCTTTATTATATTAGCAGTGGGGAAACTGCACCTCAGAGTGGGGTGTGTAGCATAGCTGGGCAGCTCAACTACTGGCTTAGTGCTCTGTCCCCCTACCACAACAGCAACCTTCAGACCCCTAGGGAAGGACACCTCTTGAGTGGCCAGCAGGTTCTGACACGAAGTGCAAGGTAAGATCATGCCTCAGCCAAGGGAATCACCTGCCGCCTCTCTAAGGGGCTTCCAAGGCTACTTTTAGAATAGCATGTAGGGTTCATGTGACTCTATTAGACAATGGATATTATGAGGCCAGGGCAGTCTGCTGGGGAGGGGATGGGGGTGGCTTCCTGCAATCCTTGCATTTCCATTTGCAGCAGGTGGAGCACGGCAATGCTGTGTCTGCTGGATTAGGACAGTGATGGCAGCGAGAACACTGGAACTCACGTGATTCATCACTGGCCCAAGAGAGGAGGACGTGGGGCCTGGAGTACAGGTCAGGTAATGGACACAGGTGAAATCCATAGGGAATCCCACCAGGGAGAAAGGCCTCCCACCCCATTTGGCACAAATTGGCCCCATTCCCACTTACTTGTACTGATGATCCCTCCCAGGCAGTACCCAAGGATACAGTTGGGGGGGGATGAGAGGAAAGAATTCAGTAATGAGTCTCATGTTTCATTCATTCATTAATTCATGCATTCATTCATTCCATAGTGATGACCAACCTACACACAGAGATTCAGGAGTTTCCTCATGAGATTCCGGAGTTACTTAATTACAGCTCTGGCAGCTGCTCCAAGAATAAAGGCTGGGCCCCTGTGGGACTCAGGCCACAGGTTCCAGAAAAGTCAGAACAAGTTACCCTGAGAGACACTTTCTGGAAATGACTGAGCCTTTTCATTTTCTGGTGGGAAGGAAGTGTGGCCTACCTGACACACAGGGCTTAGTCCCCATAAATAAAGGGGTCCAGACCTGATTGAAAGGCTGAATTAGGGGTGTCTGGCACAGGGCAAACCAGGAGCGGAAATAACAAGGGTACATTCCCAGCCCTGGTGAGAAGCCTGCACTCCAGCAGCCAGAGTGCTGAGACCCTGGCAAGGGCGGGAATCACAGATGGGAGACTGAGGCCCAGAGGGCAGGATTCCTGCCCAGGTCCCGAGGGCCAGGTGCCTCAAGAAGGGTCCCTGACTCCTGATCACCCTGGCTTCCCCAGATTCCAAAACAGGGCCTAGAAGGCTCTAGAGCAGACAGGAACTGAAATGCTGCCTGGAGGAGGAGGGGACACTAACTCAGCCCGCATAGCCTCCCCCGCCCCACCTGCACCTTCCAGACCATTTCCTGGTCCGCACCTTGGACCTTTCCATACTGTTCTGTCGAAGGATATTACCTTGGGGCAGGCCCGTTTGTCTTTCTAGGCTGCAGTATTCCTAATGGTGGAAAGAGGTCGTAACTCCTTGCGTGGAATGGGGAAGACTCAAAAACCCAGCGAGGCAGGCACCATGACTGCTGTGCCGACCATGTGCCAGAAATGCCCCGTTCAATCACTCATTCATTCATTCATTCATTCATCCAGCAATAAGTGCACACCGTGTGCCAGGCATTGTTGCAGATGCTAAAGACACAGGATGAATGAGACAGACAATGCCCTTGTGGAGCTTACGGTCCAGAGGATCACAGCTGAGTAATTGTCTACAACATATATTCTATATGGTATCTATTGGATCATGTTTATATTTGTCGCATAATGTGATGTGAGGAATTGATAAATGTTATGGAGAAAATTCATCAGGGTAAGGGGACAGAGTGTGGAAGTGGTGGAATGGGCCATTTAGCTAGAAAGGTCAAGGTCTGAGGTAGTAGCCTTAGAGGAGAGACCCCAAGGAGGTGAGGGGGGGTTGGCATGCAGATGCCAGGGGAAGAGGGTCCCTGAGCCTCTAGCGAGCTTGAGTGTCAGGAAGTCAGGGCTGCAAGTGCAGTGTTACCTGTAATTATTATTAGTTATTAATAGTAATTTTTTTTAGTTTATTTTGATATCATTAATCTACAATTAAATGAGTAATATTATGGTGATTACACTACCCCCTTCATCAGGTTCCCCCCACCTCCCAACCCCATTGCAGTCACTGTCCATCAGCGTAGTGAGATGCCATAGAGTCACTACTTGTCCTCTCTGGGTTGTACAGCCCTCCCCGTGCCCCCCGAACATTACATCTGCTAATCGTAATGTCCCTTCTTCCCCCTTGCCCCTCAATAGTAATTTTTTATTATTCCTTAATGTAATGTGTAATCTGGGCCTGAAAGATGGGTCTGAGCTTCCACATCCTCACAATCCGTGAGTGGCTCTGCCTTCCCGGAGGACCCGTGCCAGCAGGGCCACCCCTCCTCAGCAGTCCCTGCTTCACTGGACCGAGCAGCAGCCCCACGCCAGCCCGGGGGGCCAACTTTTCCATTGGGAACAGCAGGGCCAGCGCCCAGGGCCCATGAAAATGTCCTAATTTTGATTTCTTTTACAATCAGAGGCATAAAAGAATATAATAATAATGAATAGATAATCATTAATCTAGCCTGGATTATATCTGCCCTCATACCAGAGTGGTCATGAAATATACATTTAAACATTTCTGTATGCGGAAGGCATCCATAGAGGCAGCACTGCTGGGCCCGTGGAAGGCACCTCTCTGAGCTGGGGGTGGGGGGCATCTGCTTCTTGCTTTGGCAGGTCCTCAGGCTGCCCCTCTGAGGTCCTCAGTCCAGGAAGGCTGGAGCTCAAACAAGCTACCTGCTGAGCTGTCACGAGGCTCTGTCACCTGCCCGGCCCCCCTAACAGATGGAGTTCCTGCTGGGCTGGGACAGGAACAGGAGACGGATGGCCTGCTGCTCCCAACTCCCACTCCCCTGTTTCACTTCTCCAAGCCACACACAGCACTGTCTCCAGGAGACCTGCTGCCTCCATTTCTTGGTGAGTCCCCTTCCTTCCCCTTAAATCTAGGGAAGTGGTGATTTAATATTAATATTTATTCATGTACTCAATTCTTTCCCTGTTAAATAATTTCGCAGCTGTCGGAGGCTTCTGAAGGCTAATTTAGAACAGGTGTCACGGTTATCTAACTTATGCCCTCAGAGTCTCAGAGAGAAGGGGTGGAGGACCCACATCCCTGAACCCACCACCCTCACTGCTCCACCTGCTACAAGGGGTCCTCCACGAGGCCAGACCCCCGGGGTGGGCAGTGGGGAGGGGCCCACATCGCCGGCTGGAGCAGCTGGCCCCAGGGCTCCACTCCACAGGGGAGGGGGAGCTGGTAGGAAAGGGTGTGAGGGGAGAGAGGAGAAGGACTTTCCAGGTGGTGCTGAACTAAACTACGTTATGCACGTGGAAAACAATACTAGAATAATAGCTAACACTTGCACAAAGTTTAATGTGTGCTTGGCACTGTTCCAAGCATTCCACATACAGTACCTCATTTAATGCTTACACACCCCAGTGGCTTCTGCAGTATTATCCCCATTTCACAGATGAGGAGACTGAGGCAGGCACTGCACGGTTAACTTGCCTGATACCACATGCTAGTGAGAGGTGGATCAGGGATTTGAACCCAGGAAGACAGACGTGTGGCTGGAACCTGAGCCTCCCTCTTGGTGGCTAAGAGACCTCTGTAATGTGCACTTCCTCACTGTAAAATGAGGAAATACAGCTTAACCTCAGAGGGTTGTTAAGAGGGCAAGAAGACCAGGGTGAGACCTACAGCAGGGCATCAAGGGCCAGTTGACACACTATAATTATTTAGGGGAGTCCTCCTCTCCTCTCTCTCCCCTGTCCCAGTTCTCTCTCTCTCTCTTCTCCCCATCCCCCTCCCTCTCCTTCTCCCTGACTTCCTTACTTCTCTTTCCCAACTTCACACATCAAGGTTATGTCTGTTACAGCTGATTGAAATCCCAGTGATCGCTTAAGCACTGGCCAATGAGAGCTTGCAAAACAGAGGAGACGCGTCCCATTGTGGCTGCTTTTACATGCTGCAGACCTGCAATCCCTGGCACACGGACACCCTGGGAGGCTTCTCCATCGCAGCCCCCACCCCTTCAGATAAACTCACCAGCCTCAGGGCCTCTCTGTTCACTACCCGCCATTCCATGTTCAAATTCAGATTTTCATCTGTCTTCTCCACCCACCGAGAAACTTAATTTGCTATAGGATATATTTTGAAGACAACGGGCGGCATGCTGCATATTGCTTCTGCAAGTACATGTGCCAGCCCCCCCAGTCCAGTCTCTAAGACACAAGTGTCCTCCCTTGCACGGGGTCATTGCTCTACACGGGAATCCCTAGCTTGAGTGACAGGAGTGGAGAAAGGCATTCAATCATTCCTCAGGCACTATGCAAACCCATGCAAATTACTGAAGCAGACCACATCAACAAGTGTGTTTGTAAATGAGAGATGAAGAGGCGGGGCAAGGCAGTAATCAGCTGGAAAAAAAATCCATCTGAGACAACTTGCAAGTGGGCAATGGCCTGTGTTTATGTTCTCTGCAAGTATGAGGTGAGTGCAGACAGATTCACGTGTCTGCTTCAATGTGTGTACCACACATACCCAAATACACAATACAGACATACACACTTGTACCCCCACAGTTCCTACCAGCCATTTCTGGGTACCTGCTCAGAGCTCTCTTGGACTTTTCTAGACACAGGCAAAAACTCAAGCCCTGGGTCTCCTGCTCTGTGGCCTGGGCCCTTTGGAAAGTACTCACTGATTAGATTGCTGCTGTCTCTCGATACTCTAGGCCACCAGAGCCTATGCAATCCTTAGTTTATGGAAGGGTTTGTCCCCGAAATACACTTACAAATCAGCTTCTTGGATCAAGCAATACATCTTCCCAGAGAAACACTGTCAAAAAGGCAGGATGCAATAAAGGAAGTCATGGTGAAAAGCACAGGCTTCAGGGATGGCACACTTTAGCAAGTAATTGAACCACTCTGCTTCCTCATCTGTAAGAGGGGAGAGAGGCTATATCTGCCAACCTCAAATGGGTTGAAAAATTAAAGGACATAACACATACCAAGTGCCTGGCATCTAATAAGCACACAGTAAACCATGGCTGTGGCTATTGGTGTCAGGGCTCATGTCGTACTGACATGACTGTCATATTGATGGTTGTTAAAATCCCAGCATAGCTCTCCAAAGCCCCCTCAATGCCATGGTAGTGGACAGTTTTATTTGTATTTACCAATGTATCTACCAGTTTATTTGTAGATACATTCTACCAGAAAACACTGTTTCTTTGGGGAATTGCACTGTCTTCTAAATTCTCTGTAGGAACTCAGGAAGTCTCCCCGCCTCACCCAGGACATGGAGGCAAGCTCTCCAGACCCTTGCGTGGCAGTGAGGAGGTGGGAGGGAAGGAAGATAGTGATGGGTGGAAACTCCTGAACACCAGTCTTGACAACAGGTCTGGGATGTGGGCACCACTGCCCCATTCTTCAGATGGGGCCTCCAAGGCTCAGAGAAAGAGAGTCAATTACTTTCAAGATTACACATTAGAGTCTGCTGGAGACCAGGCTGGAATTCAGTTCTGTTTGGCTCCAGAGTTTATGTCCTTTCCTTAACTTTTCCACGATGCCCTCAAGATTTCTAAAAAATGGGGAGTCCCAGGTGTCTGGCTGTTCACAACTCAGGTATTTGTATGCTAAGGATGACCCCCAGCCCACACTCTTGCAGTTATCTGGCCAAATTAAGAATTCAATCTTTTCCAAAGTTTCTCATTCATATTATGTTGTCTTGAAAAGCTTCCTTGTTCCTACCCTCTAGACATAGGCCATGGCCTAGGGACCGGGACGCCTGGTTCCTCACCAGATGTATTGCTATGTCCACAGTTAGGGCTTTGACAACTCTGGGCCTCATTCTGCAGGTTCATCATCCAGATTCTCCCTCCTCCACGGGGCAGGGGCACATGCACAGAAAGTAGAGCGGGGATGAGCCCACACCCAGGGTGTGCGCCGGGATTGGCAGAGAGCTACCCTCCTACAAACGCACGGGTCTGTTGACCATGATCTAGCGCTGGGAGCAGGGACCGGGCACCGGCCTCCACCAGGCACTGTGCCTGTCCTCCAAGAGGGCTGGAAGAATTAATATTAGCACAGTCATTTTAATCAGGGCATGATTAACAGGAGTAGGCATCATTCACCCGCCTCTTCCCTCTGTCTTGCTCTTTGCTTGTAGAGGTGGAGGGGACATGGCACTGGATCATTAGCTCTCCCTCCAGCTCATCGCCCCTCCTTTGTGCTGGGGGAGGCACCCACCCAGTGAGTAGGCCTCCTGGGAAGGAGGATTTGGGGCAGCCTCTGCTCCAGGGACCCTACATAAGGGACCAAAGAGAGAAAGCCTTTCCCTAGTTCTCCCAGGACACTTCCAGCCAAGACAGAAGGACGTGGAGGAGAGGTTCTAGGCTGACCGTCCTGGGTTAGCCTTGGACATCCACATGCTCCCTTGGCCCCCCATATCCCTCTGCTCTTTTTACTCCATGGCCAACTTCCCCTGAATCCTTCAAAAACGTCCTCTTTTCCTGCCCTACCATCTACTGGGGATAACTCTATACATTCACCATTTGTCCTAAAATCGCCTTCTTTAAACTCAGATCGTACTAAATGTCAGAGCTAGTAGAGCCTATTTACATCAGGCAATCCAGCCTCTCCAGGCTGTAATGGGGAAACAGAGCCCAGAAAGGGCAAGTGACTTGCCTGAGGCCACACAGTCCATCTGTGGCAGAGCCCGGGACAGAATGCAGATCTTTGGACTCCCAAGAGAGTGCTTTACTCAAATTCTAGGTGAGGGTCACAGAGATATTTGAGTGTGTTTTAGGGCTGGGGGAAGTGCTGGGAGGTTGAAACCCGACTTGGGGTCTTACTGTGTGACTTTAGACAAGTTATTCCCCCTTTCTGGGCCTAGTCACATTACCTGTAAAACAGCCGCTGTGGGATGGGTCCCCCTCAGAGACCCAGCTGACGAGAGTAACGGGAAAGCATCTAGCCCAGAGCCTCAGGGCCCGCAAGTGGTCCCTAAAGTAAAGGGTGCCCTGTGGCTGGGGATGGGGCCCCTGGAAGCAGCCCCAAGACCCAGATTCAAATACATGTAGTTTATCTGGGGGTGAGTCCAGGAAACACTGTCAGGGCCCTGGAGAAACCAGACGGAAGGTGCTGTCAGGCAGCTAGCTTATGGCTGTGAGCGGCTGGGGCCCAGTCACAGGCCTCAGAGTCAGCCCACCACGGGCAGAAGGCCACGGGGCACTGGGTGGGCAAAACGGGCTCTGCCAAGCCAAGCAGGCCTGCAGGCAAGAGATGCCGGCTGCCAGTTGGAAGTGGGGCACTGTGCTCTGGAGTGAGGAGAGTGGGGGCACATGAGTGGGTCCCCAAACCATCTGCCACGCTGTTCAACAGCTTTTTGTTTAACTAGAGACGTGAGGAGGGACTCCTGAGTCTTCGGGTCAGGACTTGCCCTTGCGCCTCGGACCCATGCATTTCCCTCACTTCAAAGCTTCCCTTCTGTCAGCAGCAGGGAGGATGGTAACGAAGCATGAAGCTTTGGGACTAGATAAAAAAGAACCGGCCATCCGTGAAGATGCTTAAACACCAGCTGCGAGGGTTTGGGGAACACGTGGAATTCCTTCCCTGGAGCGCCTAGGGGCTGTCTGGTGACACAGGGAACCCGAGTGGCCTGGATTCAGGGCCCCAGCGGCAGGAGCCCACAGCCCTGGCCATTTCTGCCTGTGGCGTGCACTCAGGTCGTGGAGAGGGTACTGCACGAAGCCACAGAACAAGCGGGAATGAGCCTCCTGGAGCAGCCATGTGGGTGAGGCATTTTCATATTCAAATAATCCCAGAGTGATATGTCCTTATCACGGAATACTACTCAGCAATAGAAAGTAACAACTACCCATGTGAGCAACTGCGTGGGTAAATCTCAGAAGCAGTACGCTAAAAAGAAGCCAGATCCAGAATTCACGGCGGTATCATTCCATTTATATGAAATTCTAGAAAAGACAAACTGCAATACCTGGAAGCAGATCAATGACTGTCTGGTCCTAGAGGTGGGGACAAAGGGACTTTGGGAAGCGATGGACTTATTCTGCATCTTGATTGTGGTGTGTTTATATGACTGCACACAATCGCCAAAATTCCTCTAATTGGACCATTAAAATGAGTGATTTTTTTCATAGGTAAATTATATGTCAACTGACTTAAAAAATAAGAAAGTACTCAGAGAAGACAAGTGGTGATTCTACAGCATCTCAGTACGCTGATGGACAGTGACTGTAATGGGGTAGGTGGGGGGGACTTGATGAAGTGGGGAGTTTAGTAACCATAATGTTGCACATGTAATTGTAGATTAATGATAACAACAACAAAAAAAAGAATGCCCACATGCCCTTCAAAAATAAAAATAATAATAAGAAAGTAAACCCAGTGTATCTGAGACTGGCATAACTCGGAGATCAAGCACCCCGCCCCCACTCACACACCCCAGAGGCACTTGACTGGCACAGAGCTTCCACCTTGGAATTCAGATTTATGAATCAACTCCCAGCTCTGTCCCCTTGCAAGCTGTGTGACTAGACAATCATTTCACCTCTGTATGCTTGAATGTTCCTGTGTGCACAGTAGTGCTGAGGGCTGGCTTTTGTTCCCCCCCAATTCCTTTGTTGAAGTGCTGACCTCCAAGGTGACTGTATATTTGGAGATAGGGCTTTTACAAGGCAATTAAAGAATTTAGGCTAAGTGAAGTGGTAGTGTAGGGTCCTAATCCAATAGGATCGGTGGCCTTATAAGAAGAGATCTCTCTTTCCACAGGCATGCATGCACCAAGGAAAAGGCATGTGAGTACATAGTGAGAAGGTGGCCATCTACCAGCCAGGAAGACAGCCTTCAGCAGAAACTGATCATGCTGGCCCGCTGATCTTGCAGCCTTCAGACTGTGAGAAAAGAAATGTCTGTTGTTAAAGCCACCAGTCTCATATTTTGTCATGGCAGCCTGAGCTGACTAAGGCAAATGGGAATGCTAACTCTGCTGTATTACTGTGAGGATAATGTAAGATAACGTGTGCATAAGTGTCTTGCTCTAGGACACTCGGTGCTTAATAAATTTTAATTATTTAATACAGGGTGTTAGATAGGTACTTCAGCTCAGGTAACAGGAAAACTCAGCTCAACTCAGCTGAAATAATATTGCAGGTGTATAATCTCACAAGAAGTCCTGAGCTAGGGGAATTCTGGGACTGATTAACTCTGGCCCAGGCCCTCATCAAGGTCCCAATGCTTACCTATCTTTCTTCCTTGCCCTTTTCAGCCTGTTAGCCTAGTTTCCCTCATGGTTGCAAGATGGCTGCAGCCATTCCAGCCATCAACTGCAGACACAACTTTGTCCTGGAAAGAAGAGAGACCATTTCTTCCCGCATGCCTCTTTTCATTAGTTGACATAAACTTTTCCTAGGAACCCCCTTGTAGACTTTCTCTCACTTGCCAGAACTGTGACAGGTGCCTATAACTCCACGAATCACTGGCAGAGAGAACAGGAGAGCTGAGACTGGCTTAGCCTTAGAACAATCATGATTCAGTTCTTGGGGCTGGAGGTAGTGCTGCCTTCCTTAAGTCCATGTCCACATGGATAACAGTGAATTCCTGAACAAAATTTAAGTCTTGTTGGGTGGAGAAAAGAGTGAGTAGTTGTTAGGTAGGTGACCAAGAAACTTTGTGACCAGAAATAAAAATAATGGCTTTTGTGTACTGAATGCTTATGATGAGCACGATGCATCATCTCACTCCAGGTGATAGGAGTTCCCATTTCACAGCAGAGGAAACTGAGGCTCAAAGGAAAAGTCACTGAAACATGTCCCATAGCTGGAGAGTGGCAGAGCCAGAGCTAGAACTTTCCATCTTTGAAAACTGGGCTCTTAAGTGCTCTGCTAGTCACTTCCTTGGCATGGCTATTACGTATTTTATTTATTTGTACCCTTGCCGGGATTTATGAGCCATCAGGTGCTTCCTGGTCCAGAGCAGAGAAGAGAGGGACTTGCCCTCCAGGATGCTGTGGAAGCCTCAGCTCCACTCTGTCCCACAGCCTTCTGACTCCACAGCCCATGGATCTCCACTGCTGAGTCACTAGTGGGGAGAATTTTTTCTGAGTGAAGTGATGGATTCCCCTTTCTGGGTTGATCTTTGTACCATGCAGAGATTCCCACTCAGCCTGGGGAGGTTCTAGAAAAGAAGGCGTCTTGAGAGCCTAGGACCCACTGACTCCTCCTTATGTTACACATGGACAGAAAGCTGTCCAGAGCTTTCAGTGTCCACTCGGCACCCAGCCCCACCTCCCAGGTGCTCCCATGCGCAGCTTCTCCCGCTGGTCTGTCTGTCTCCTCTCTCCTGGCTTTTGTTCATACTATGCCTCTCGCCCAGAATGCCCTCCTCCCTGATTCCCTCATCCACCTGACCCCTGACACCCTTCAGTCCACCTCTTCCAGGAAGACCTTCCTGATGGTGCTACCTACTCTGACCTCTCCCCTCTCTGAAAGCAAAGGCACTTGCACAAAATGCCAGTGGGCCCCAAATCTGCAGCCTGTTAGAATCATGGAGGGGGAGGTGGGTGTCCAGTAAGGTCAAGAAAGGTTTCCTCAGCCTGCACGAGGGCCAGGATGGCAGTGTGGTTAAAAGCATGGACTCTGGAGTCAGGGAGCCCGGCTTCAAATCCTTGTTCTGACAATTGGTGCGACCTCAAGCAAGTTACTCAACCTCCCTGTGCTTCACCTGCCCCACCTGTACAATGGGGTGATCACAGTACCTGTTTCCATAAGGACGGTTAAAAGGATTATACGAGGTTAAAAAAAAAAAAGTAAAGCACACAGAATAAAATAAAGCAACTAAAAGACATTTGATTGATTACCTATTGAATCAGACTCTCTAGATGTAAAACCCTGAACTCTGTATTTTTATGTATTATCCCAAGTGGGTCTTTTGGAGCCAACCCGAAAGGACTTAAGGTTGGCCATTCAGGAGCCACTGACCTTATTCTAGAATCCCTACTCAGAAATGGTCATGGGTTCCCTTTTGCCCATAAGATCCGATTTCTCCCCTCACCTCCCTCCCTTGCCCCCTGTACCATGGAATAGGATCCCCACAGGCAGCAGCTAGGTTCAATTATTCTTATGCCCATGCTGCTCCCTCTAACTGCAACGCCCTTCCCTGCCTCCCCACCACGCCAGCATCAGCATTACCACTTACTGTGTACCTACTGTGTGTTGGTGGCTGTGTGACGACAGAGCTATGAGACCCCAAGGCCGGTGCCCCTAACCATTAGCTGTAATGCCTTACTGGCACATCTGTGCTGCTGGACCTCTCCCGGTCCCATCTGCAATGTAAGGTATCCCCCCACCCTGCCACACACACACACTCATAAAGACCCAGCCCCACCCAGCTTGAGCCCGCACTTTTTCAGGGTTGTCGGCCACTGCCACCTGACAGGCACTTGTCTCTAAGCACCAAGCACCCACACTGTGGACCCCAAACTCTTAGCACCAGGAACCCTATTTATCATCCTTTCCTCCCTCCCCACCAAAACAGCACACATTCCCTGGCAATAGGCCCATCTACCGTTTTCGTCAATCAGCTGTCACTAACTGCTCGCGGCAACTCCCTAAGCTGGGCAGGTGGCGGGGGGGTGCTCCATCCAAACAAGGACACTTGCTAACGTGGCCACCTGGGCCACTGTCCTCTGGTTAGTGGAGGTAGCAGAGGAGGTGGATGATGTCCCTGGGGTCTCATGATGAACTGGACTCAGCTCTTGAACCCTTGGCCTGCCTTTGTGAATTGGAAAAAGCAGGGTCCCCAGCATAATGGCTGGTATCTCAGTCAGTGTCGAAAAGAGGGGTGGGGAAGGGTAGAGGGAAGGAAAAAGGCAGAAATATTGTCTGAGCTTTATCTTCAGGTGCTCCTGGGCACGGATGGAATTCCCCAAGCCCTGCAATTCTACTTTACAGCTCCTCGTCTTCTCCCAGCCCCAGGACGGAACACTGAGTCAGGCTCCCGAAGCTGCTGGCTGACCGTCTTAATTCTCTGGGAGTCGTGCCGGCAGGGACCCGAGCGGGCCTTGAGCAGGGCTGTCCGCCTGAGTCCCGAGCCCGCTGCCGAGGGACAATGGAGAGAATGGCTGAGTAAACAGCAATTCCCCCACAGCCATCACTGATCATCAAATATTAACACCGTCCATTTGCTTGTACGAGAATGCACCCACCCGGGCACCATACCCTTGTCTGCAAACCCAGAGTGAAGCTCTCCACCTCTCCCTCCCCTGCTCTCCCGCCGCTCTCAACCCCCCATGGGGCTCCTCAGCCCCTTGCAGCTGCCCAGCGGCACCAGGACCTGCCCCCACCCCAGCCCCAGCCCTAGAGCCTCATGTTTCTTTTTTCTCTCTCTCTCTCTTTATTTATTTATTTATTTTTTATTAAGGTATCATTGATATACAGTCTTATGCTCAGGTTTCACATGAGCAACATTGTGGTTACTACATTCTGTCTCTTATCAAGTCCCCACCACATACCCCATTACAGTCACTGTCCATCAGCGTAGTAAGATGCTATAGAGTCACTACTTGTCTTCTCTGTGCTATACTGCCTTCCCTGTGCCCCCCCCCCATATTATTTGTGCTAATCATAATGCCCCCTTTTCCCCCTTATCCCTCCCTTCCTACCCACGCTCCCCAGTCCCTTTCCCTTTGGTAACTGTTAGTCCCTTCTTGTTCTGCGAGTCTCCTGCTGTTTTGTTCCTTCAGTTTTTGCTTTGTTGTTATACTCCACAGATGAGTGAAATCATTTGGTACTTGTCTTTCTCCTCCTAAGCCTCATGTTTCTTACAGATGACCTCCAAGCAAGGCGCAGAGGCGGGGTCCCAGTTTTGTCATGAGCTGGGTGACCTTGGGCACACTCCTGGATTTTCTCAGCTGTAAATGGGCAAAACAGCTTTATTACTGTGTAGAAAAGCAAGGGTCTGATGTGATAACGTGTGTAGAGTGCCTGGCATGTAGTAGGTTAATTCTGATACATGTGATGCCTTTCCTCTTCCACCGGCCATCCCTCATGGCAAGGTAACCCAGGAAAGGCAGGGGAGCTCAGGGAACAGGGTCTCCTAATGCCTCCAGCTGTGGTGACATCACAGAGGTCCCGTGGTCCAGCTCTGGGCCAGATCCTCTGCCCTCAGCGCTGCCCTGCCAAGAGGCAATGACTCGGGGTGCAGGGTGTGGGGTCTGTGCTGCTAAGAGGCTGAATGATGCCTTGATATCATAGCGATTCTTATTTATGCAACAATGTGTGTGTTCAACCTGCTGCTAAGTCCTTAAACTGCCCAGTACCAGACATAAAAGCCTCCATATATCACCCTGAATTCCCTTCCTGGGTAGTTTAAAAGAATGAGAGATGACTTAATGGTATTGTTTAAGGGTTATTATATATAAGTTAATGGCCAGATGCTCTTCCACGGCAGGCAGAGGGGCACGGAAGGGCCATGGCAGCAGCAGAGACCTTTCTTGGAGTTCAGAGGGTTTAAGTATCTTCACCCCAACCCTACCGCCAGCCAGCCGGGCGGGTCCACTGAACTCTCAAGGTCCCCTCCAGTCCCTGCAGACATTTTGGACCATGATGCTCAGCTGGTTGGTTTCCTCCCACAAATTCCATCTTTAAAGGGCGAGCAGATATTCCTCCATGACAGTGTTTGGCCGACTTGGAGCAGGGAAATGAACAGGGGACCTACAGGAGAAGACTTGGCCCTGCGATCCACAGCCAGACGAAATAGTTCAGAGTGGCACTTGGGGCCCCAGGGAAAGCGAGCGCGCCCTGGCCACCCGGTCCCTCTTGCTACGGGGAATGGAGAGAGTGTTCACTGAAGGGAGGTATTAGCAGGGGTGGGGTGCAACAGTAAGCATATGCCCTCACTCCCCACCATGAGAGCCCAAGGGTGAAGGTATAAAGTGAACTTCCAGACGGAAAGCAAGGTGCTCTTTTCTCCTAAGAAAAGAGCCAGAGGGGACACACCTCAGCTGCATGCTTACTTAGCCAAGTCCCCTCTCTGCAGGAAAGGTGGGGATTTGGTGTGGCCGATGGCTGGGGGGGCACTAAAACCTGGCAATGGGCTGCTTTCAGTAGTCACCCCTGTCTTGAGACCCTTTCTCCAACCAGCAGGTGCATCGAGATAGCATAGGCATTCTGGTTCGACGCCCGCTTTTCCATCCATTCCCTAGTTTGACCTTGGCCAATGCGTTTCACCTTGTTAGAGTTTCCTCCTCGGCCCAGCAGGACCAATAACATTCACTTGCAGGTTTGGAGCAAGAATTGGATGAGACAAAGTGCCAAGCACTGAAGTCCTTTTCCCTCATTGTCCTGCAGAGTCACCTTTACCCAGTATGGTCCCTTGAACCACTCCCACCATCTCGCTGATGGCTTTGGCCATATTTTACTCCTGCTCAGGAAACCCGCTTCTCAGGTCCTCAGCCATCTGGCTGGGCTGTGCCCTCTCTTCTGCAAGCAGGATGCCAGGGATTGACCCCCTCTGAGCCCTGGTGTGGGACTCCAGCTACACCTGCTTGCTCATGGGGCCATTCACTAAGCAAGCACTTAGTCTCGTGGTCAAACCCAATCAAACACTCATGTGGTCAGTTTATGTCACGTGAGGGGGCTTCTGTCTCCCAGAGTGGAAGAAGACACCATCCCGTGAAGGGGTCTCTACCCCCCTACTCCCTGCTCTGTGCCCACTGAGCCCTCCTGCCAGGGCTGCTCTCCCCCTCACCCCTCCTTTCCACCTACAGAAATCTTCTTCCATTTTTGAGACTTAGATATGTGTCAGCCCATCTGTGAATTCCTCTCTTCTTTCCCCAGGTGGGCTTTGGAGGACGGCAGGGCCTGGCACATATATTCCAGCTCCTCTGCAGACCACGAGGCCCTGAGAGCAGATATCCAAACACATTCACCCCTGCATCCCGCTCCCCTCATGCCTGGCATGTCCTGGATGCTTGGTAAACACGGGCTCTTATTCATCAAGAAAATCACAACAGCTACAGCATATTGAGGCCTGTTATGGGCCAGACACGGAGCTGCACATTTTATAGACATCATCTCATTTTATCCTCTGAGCGAACCCTGCCAGCCAGCTATTATTAGCAGCATTTACAGAAGTGAGACTAAGATAGAGAGACTTGCCCAAGGTCACCCTGCTGCCTGTCAAGTACCAGGACTGCAGGCCGGTCAAAGTGACTCCCAAGCCTGCCACACCCTTCCCTCCAGCCCACACTCTTCTGGTGACAGATTATGGGAATGGAGCCGTCTGGGTTTTCTAGATCAGACCTCATTTCAGCTATTCAGATTCAGGAATTTGAGAGGCTTTCCTACACAGTGAGAAAAATACCTAAGTAAGGTATTTTTTTTTAAAGGCAAATTGAGAAAAAAAACATGTGGGACTCTGTTATTGGCTGAACTATGTCCCCCAAAATGCATATGCTGAAACTCTAACCTCCAGTATCCCAGAATGGGATTGTTTTTAGAGACGGGGACTTTCAAGAGGTGATGAAGCTAAAATGAGGCCATTAGGCTGGGCCCTCATGCAATCCAACTGGTACCCTTATAAGAAGAGGCAATTTGGACGCAGGAAGACACCAGGGATGTCCCTGTGCACAGGAAGGATCCTGTGGGGACACAATGAGAAGGCAGCTGTCTGCAAGTCAGGGAGCAAGCCTCAGAAGAAATCAAACGCGCCCACGCCTCGATCTTGGATTTCCAGCCTCCAGATCGTGAGAAAATAAATTTCTGTTGTGGAGGCCACCTGGTGTGTGATATTTTGTTATGGGAGCCCAAGCAAACGAATACAAGTTGCAAAGAATAACTTATGGCAAATACTACTTGCAATATCCCTAAGATATAAAATGTTCCTAGGAATTGATAAGGAAAACACCAACAAACTAATATTAAAAATAGGCAAAGAATATGGCAAGTATTCACCAAAAAAGGAAAGACAGATGGCTCATAACCCTATGAAAAGATGCTTGACCTTATTCATGATCAATTAAAACACGGAGATACCATCGTTCACAAACCAGACAGACCACATTTCCAAAAGCTTGCTAACACCACATTTGGCAAGACTGGACGCTCCAACGTGGCTGGTAGCAGTGACAAGTTGGCAACATCCAACTGAAAGGAAGAAGGAAAAGAGAGGGAGGGAGGAAGGAAGGACATACATGTCCCTGGAGTCAACCAAGTCTGGGTTCAAATCCCAGCTCTGCCACTGTTTAGCTGTATAGCCATGGACTGTTACCCTGTCTGTGCCTCAGTTTCCTCCTCTGTAAAGGGAACAGTACTAGTACATTCCACAGAGAGTGCCACACTGACGGAGCTTGTCCTGGTCGAGCGCTGTTATTACCATCTTGAATGTGCCAGCCACTGGCTAGCCTCATATTGTGGATTCTGTACTTCGTTTCCCGTTCTTCGCTTCTTGCAGTAAAGCAATTCACCAAATGAATAACTAAATTGGATATAAATAATGGCTATCCTTGTAGTTCCCTTTTTCATGTAACTAAATTTTCAGGAACCAGAAAGCCTCCATTGTTAGCACAGATTTTAGGTTTGGAAGTTATCTCTAGACTTAACCCCACAAGCGACCCAGGCTATCATCACGGTGAATTCAAACCTGACCTTGGTGGGTACCTCCATTCCTTCCCTTCACCCATGCCAAGGGGGCAAGAAGGGGGTTGTGTTGCCCTGCCCATCAAAGCTGGCTGCACCAAGGGGTGGGAAGTGTAGGCTTGTCTCAGGAGTCTTGTCTGCTGGCGGGGAAACTGAGCTGATGTGCATGAAGCGCATCTGCACAGGCTTGTCCAAGCCCGAGCCCTTCAGAGCTGCTCCAGCCCTGGTAAAAGTGCCACTGTTTGCATTTAAGAATCTCCTCCCCCGTGCCAAGGAAATGAAGGTCTAGACGCGATCCATCTCTCCTCCGTCTGCCCTCTGACCTCATGCATCCCTTTTGCACCTCATCCTCTGTCATCCCCCACCCCATCCACAGGATTTCCCTCTCTGACACCAACACAAACAACTCAGAAAGTGAAGCAGCCTTGTGCAAGATCACTAGTTAGTAACTAGCAGAACTAAGCCTGGAGCCCCTCCCAACCCCAGAGTGGGGCGCCCGGCCTCCGCCGCAGTGCCTCCAATCCCCGCAGAGACAGACCTCTTCGGTCCAGAAGAGTCACCCCAGCATGATTGGGGTTCTAATTTAACCCCCGACGTCCATGTCCTGCAATGACCACCTTTAGCTCACCCTCCAGTTACCACCCTGACAGGCCCGTCCTCCAGGGCCACCATCATGGGTCTCCCCAAGCCCCCACCTTCCCTGCCTTGGCTCCCCCAAGTCCAAAGACTCCTCTGGGATGTCCTACCTTCAGGACCTCATTTTCTATCATGGTTCCTGGAGTGCCCCCTCCCAGCAGCCCAGTCAGGAGGACAAACACTGGTAAGTTTCATATCCTTAGATTGCTAAAGCCCCTGTAATAAGGGGAAGGGAAAGAACATTTATCAGTACCTACTGTATGCCAGGACCGAGGCTCTGTCCCTAATATATATTAATAAGTACTACAAGATGGGTATGATGAGTCTAAGAAAATTGAGGCCCAGAGAGGTTAAGTGACATGCCCAAGATCACAGAACACTCCAGAAGCTGGGATTCAAACCCAGGCCTGCTTCATCTGCTTGATTCCAAAGCTGCTGTGCCTTTGGTCCCATCACTTTGCCTCTGGCAATAATGCTTAATCAGTATTTGGCCACTGAACACAAGGACAGAGCCTCTTCCCACGACTACCTTAGATAGCTGCAGTATGAGTTGGGAGCACATCTGTCGGGCATCTGCTTTCCTCTCAAACAAATGTTTGTTTTTTTTTAACGCCCATTTCATAGCTTCTCTATCCTTTAAAACTCTGGCAGGCCTCTCCGCCAGGGGAGTCCTGAGGGCTCAGCCTCGTTTGTTCTTTGTCAACAGTGGGGCCTTTGGAACAAGCCCTTGCCATGTGAGCAGCTGCCTTAGCTTCTGCCTGATAAGCCCCAGGAAAGCGGGCTGGGAGGACCGTTCATAAGGCTCCTAGTGGTCTGGGTACACTTTTGGGACTCGAGCAGGTATCCACAGGCCCAGAGGACAGCACAGCCCTGGAGGCAGACGCCCCCCAATGGCAATCCTACTCCGACATTCACTCCTGTACCTTCTCTAACAAGCTGCCTCAGTTTCCTCATCTGCGGCAGGGGGATGATAACAGTGCCCAGAGGAGCACTCGCTGTGTACAGCAGGTGTTCGGGAAATCCAGGTCATCCCAGGCGGGTTGGGAGAGCCCCACGGGGACTCTGGGGGGACGGAGCACAGCGGCAGTGAGAGGGGAGGACAGAGTCACAGGCTCCTTGCTTATCTCAGTCCTGAGCCTGAGGAGTTTGCTGATCTCAGTGGCAAGCCCAGAAGACTCTCCCCCTAGACGCTAGTGGAACCGAGGCCCCAGGCTTTGCAGCTGGTCTCCAGCACCCATGATTGCTTCCTGGTGTCCACCTAGGTGCTAGGGATGCATGAGGTCACAGCCACCTCCCACGTGACCCAGCCCTGGCTGCTCCATCCCGCAAACCTCACCCATCGCGCCTTCTGTGACCCCAACCCTCAGAGTTCACATTTGCCCGGCACTTTACAGATCAGGAAGCCTGTGCACAGACCTCTCCTGCCGGCCTTGATTCTCAGAGGGCATCTGCGCAGGGTCTGGGATCTCAGAGCAAGGAAGCTGAAGTTCTGAATGGGAAAGCAGGGTGATTCATTCCCTTGCAAGTGGGTTATACCCACTACACAGGACAGCCATCGACACTCTTGAGCGCCAGGCACTTCCCCTGTTATTTTCTCATCTAAAACCTTCCCAGACCCTGTGATTAGGTACTACACGATTCCCATCTTATAAATAGAGAATTACTAGTTGGAGAGGGAAACAGCAAGGTCACCCAGCTAGAACCTGGCGGGGCCAGGTGTGCCTTAAGTCAAACATCTGCGCTTCTCACCAGGAGGCTGCACCCAGGAGAGCAGGCCCAAGCTCCTGGGAATTAAGCATCTCCCTCCTCCTCCGTGTCTCTCTCATTGTAGGAGATCACATAACAATAATGCCTACCATTTGTTGAACACCTATTATGTGCTGAGCACTGTACCGAGTGTTTGGAACACTTTATGTCATTTATCCTAGCACACCCTGTAAGGGAGGGTCAGCCCACACTACAGATCGGTCTACCAAGGCTCAGAAAGACTATAAAGCTGGTTAACTCTCAAAGCTCCGTTCAAACTCCAGTCTGTTCTTCCAAGGATGTTGCACTTTGTATCACAAGGAGCTCAGGCTGCAGCTTTTCTGTTTACAACACTCAAACCAGTCTGGTGAAATTCCTGGTGAGAAATGATTTCTTCCCTCCCCATTAAGCCCTGCCCTTCCCAATTCCCACTCACACTCTGCCCACTCTAGAAGATCCATAAAGTCTCAATAAATGCTTCTGAATTTGTAATCTGGAGACCTGGGATCATACCAAGATTAGGAAGTTCAAAGGGGAGGGGAGTGAAAAGAGGCAGAGGGGCCCACCAAGATGCCATTCATCATAGAAATTCATTAGCAGCTGCCTGTCTAGAGTCCTCCATGGCTCCCTATTGTCTACCTTCTCCCAGAATCCAAACTGTACCCTGGCTTGGGGCATCTTCAGATAGATCAGCCTGAACCTGGCCCCATTTACTGATCATTCTTTCACTGGGCAAATTTGTCTTGTGTGAATAGAGGGTCCCAGAGCTTGCTGCACACCACGATACAGGGTGAACACACAGGTGAACCCTCTACTCCGTGGAGCTCATCATAATCCGATGGGAGGGACTCATGCCACATGTGCGGTGACAGCACTGTGTGACAGACCCTATGATGTTGTGGGGGTGGGTGGACAGAGAGGCTGTCAAACCCAAGAGCCCTCCATTGAACTCAGGACAGGGACCCTCAACCAGGCCCCCCCGGGGCAGGTGCCGTTCTGGGAGGAGGAGCTACCCATGCAGAGCCCTGAAGGATGAGCAGGAGATGGGCCTCAGCAACGCCCAACTTGGGCAGCGCCCACCTCACAGCTCTCTGAACCGCTCACATTCCTCTCACCTCCACATTCTGGAGCTGCATCTCTTCCTCCCTGATGCTGTCTTCTCTTTGGAAAATCTCTTCTAACGGCACAACTCTGCTGATTTCCCAGTGCCCCCGTATCCATGTTCTTCAGTACTTAGCTCAAAAAAACAAGAGGCTCAGAGAAGGGAGGTGACTTGCCCAGGGCCACACAGTATGTAAGTACCACAGTGGGGATCTGAACACGAGCTCTAGAGCCCAGTAAAAGGCAGAGGAAAAAGATTACAAACTGCCCCGGGAATGGAACTCCACAGGCATAGGCTGCCCAGCCTGACCCCTGAGTAAGGGCAGTTGGGAAGGCTCCTGGAGGCATGGTTAGCCCATACAGCCCTGGGGGGCAGGGGGGTGCAGACACCTGGGCTGGGTGGGTGGCAGCACCAGCTCGGACAGCATCCTCGACAGGAGGATATTAACAAGCCGTCCATCCAATTAGGAGCCAGTGATTAAAATTCATCTTCCTTCCTACCTCACAGTATTAAACCACAAACACTTCATTAAATGCCTCTTACCTCGCTGATTTGCATAAGTAGGAAGAAACATTTAACAGCGGCAACACTAATTAATACCCAGGGTGCACTGTGGCTTAGCGGCCTGTTGGCAGCTTCTGCTCAGGTCGAGGGCAAGTCCCATACCGAACATGGGACAGGGTCCAGAATGCCTGAACTTGGGGATGGGGTGGACGGGAGGGCACATGCAGAGCCATGGAGGGACTTCACACTTAGTCCTGCCTTCAGGGAGCTCTCCGTCTGAAGGGGGGTAGCCCTGAGCTTGCCCTTAGGGAAATACCAGTCTGGTGAGAAAGAAACAGCCCTACACTAGAGTATTCCCAGTCTGATGGGGGAGACACAGCTCCTACCTTTGGAGGGTCCCAGACTTGGGAGATGCCCAGCCTCTGCCCCCAGGAAGCTACTGTCTAGTGGGAGAGAGGAAATCCCTGCTCTGAGCAAATGCCTACACTGATGGAGGAGACCCAGCCCTTTCCTTAGCTGGATCTGATGGAGGAAACAGCTCTTACCCTGGAAGATCCATCCATCAAAGAGGCAATCTAATAAAGTAGAAAAATCATGGTGTTTGGAGTTAGGCAAACCAAATATGTGACCCCAGAAAAGTTACTTAACCTCTCTTAGTTGCAATTTCCTCATCTGCAAAATAGGCACTTGGCATCCCATTAGCATACGGAGCCCACGAGGAAAAAGGGCCTGCCTTGCAGATTGCTGAAGGAGGCAGGAAGTCAGGCATACAGGCTGGAAGGAAGACGATGGTGGAGACCGTGGAGGCGAATGAACCCCCTACCTGGGTGGGAAGGGTGGGTGGCAGGATGAGGTCCTGGGGTACCGGAAGGATGTTGGGAACCAGGACTTGCCTTAACTCACCATGCAGGTGGGTCACTGTGACCAGGGTCCTGCTCAGACCAGGCCAGGGGACAGATAATGAGGCAGCACTGGGGCTCCCAAGATGGAGCTAGAACCCTCCCTCACACCCAAAACATCCCTGAGGGTCAGAGAAAGGCAGAGGGCTGGGAAGCTCTGGACTGGGAAGGTACAGCTGGTAGCCGGGGCTGTTGAAAGTCATTTTGAATCGGAATGTCCTCCTGATGGGGCTGCCGACTCCAGGTCTCAGTCCCAACCAGCCCTGCTCCCAGCCTCACACCCACTGCCCCTGCCTCCCTGCTACCTCCAGGCCATGCTGTGCTTCCTGGCCACATAAGCACAGAGCCGGGTGGCTGGCTTTCAGGGGGACCTGGAGTTACTTGGGGTCTTCCCCAAACTCTTTTTATGAAACATGGTTTCTAAACATTTAAGTTACATTAGAGAGACAGATGCAGGATGCTGCAGACCTCCCTCAGCACCCTCATTATAGGGGATCAAAGTGGGGGTGGTGGCCTTGGTCTTGACTTTCCTAAGAAAGAGCACTCAAGCTTGAGCCAGGTGAGCCTGGATTTGAATCCCAGCTCTGCCACCCATTTGCTGTGCATCCTTAAGCAGGTTACTTACCCTCTCTGAATTTGTTTCCTCATCTGCAAAGAGAAGAGCGTGAGATGCAAAAAGGAGCCTGAAGTGGGATATGTGCACAGCGCTTTGCCAGTAGTGAGCGCTCAGCTCACCCTGGTTTTCCTCCCTGACTGCCACCTCTTACAGGTCCATGATTTCTAGAAGCGACCCCCTCTCACCCAGGCAGAAAGGTCTCCTGGTGGTGGGCAAGGCCAGACAGAGCCCAACCCCTCCTGACAAGGTGGCAGCTGGCCTGCTGTGTCTGAGAGGTGCCTGCCAGCCGCCCAGGCTCACTTACTGGGATTAGTTCCCAGCTGGGTAACTATTTACACAGGCTGCCAGGCCGGTGGTACATCATAATTATATATTATATGTATTAATACTTCACCTTTCGCCAGCGCTGCATCTGGGCCCGTCAAAACATGAACCAACATTAATCAATTAAGCTCCCAGCCTCCCCAACCAACTGCAGTTATTAGCTCCCCTTTCTTCATTCTGGAAGGGCTGGGAGCAAGGCTCCTCCAAGGTTCCTGCCTGGGCCTCTAGGAAGGCTTAGCCGTGAGTCTGGGCCTTGGTCCTGACACAAGGACACTGGCTTGCCTGCCTCCGGCCTCTCCTTGCCCTCCTCAAAGCCGCCCCATGGGCTGTCATCAGTCCCCAAGCCCAGGGGAAGTCTTTCTCAATTTCAGCGTTGCCAAGATCACCTGTATCCCTATAACATTTTTGGGGGCGGGGAGGGGGGTGGCTGGGTCCCTTCATTAGGCACTGCTGGACCCCACATGCCCTGTGCCCTTCCCCTTGGAGGCTGAGCAGAATTGCCCTCAAGCAGGTGGGCAAGCTGGCCTGGGTCGGCCCCATTCTCTTTCTGTACCCCAGCTGCTACTGGATGAATCCCAAAGACGTGCCAAGCGCCGTGGACACAGATTCTTATTACATAGCAACCCCACAAAGCAGGTTATCATTATCTCCATTTTACAGATGAAGGAGCAGAGGCCCTCAAAGGCTAAGGGGCCATCCGAGGTCACAGGGCCCCAAAGTGGCAGAGCTGGGACCAAAACTCAGCTCAGTCCTCTGGCAACTTTCACACAGAAGCAAGGGTCTCTCTGCTGCACCTGGAGCTGGGTACTGGGGCAATGGGCCAGTCCTGTCCTCTAGGGGTCACAGTGTGGGGGGCAGTGCAGATGACCAAGGTAAGGGATGAAATCCAGGTGTGTGCAAAGTGCCGTGGGATTCAGGGAGCAGAGGGAAAGCAGGGAGGCAGAGCAGAGTGGCTTCTCAGCTAGAACTTGAGGGACATAAGTGGTAGGGGTGGACGCATTCCAGGCAGGGTCAAGAACTAAGCCATTTAGGCTCAAAGACAGAGTTGCCTTGTGTGGCCAAAGTTTATCCTTCCCCCCACCTTGCCCTCACTTTTCTCCTCCCCTCATTTCCCCTCCATTCATCTCTTTTCTTTCCTCTCCCTTCCTTAGAGGAGGGACTCCCTGAAGATCCTTGAGATGGACTAGAATCTGAAAAGGTCCTGGAGGGCTGCCTGGAGGAAGTGAATCTAGTAGTCCTGATCACGTGACTCTATCAGCCTCTGCTGGGACCTGCAGGAGGCATGAGTGAGACCTCCACTGGCCATCCCCTGCCGCCCCCCAGACTCCCACAGCTGACCCTCCCTGGGGACAAAGCCCCTCTCCCGCCCCTGGTGCAGGTCCCCCTGCATTCCTGCATTCTCAGTACCAGATGCAACATGGCCAGGAGCACACAAGCATTCTCTCAGGGAAGGACCCAGCACAGTCAGGGAGGGGACAGTGGACCCTGGCCTTCCCCAGTCAGGCAGTAAGGTCAGAGAAGAGAAGGCTGAGTGGCCAGTTGCCTCTCTCCTCGGCTTTCCTTTGCCACAGAGCCGTCTGGGATGCTGAGGGAGTGAGTGGGACTTGGAATGGGCATTTGAAAGCACCAGGTCAGAGTCTATCAAAGACCCAGTGAGGAGAGCTCAGGTGGGAGGCAAATGTAAACAGTATCAGGCAGGAGATATGAACAAAAGAAGCCAGCCAGGTGAAGGCAACAGGGAGAGGTAGGGACTGGGGTGAAATGGGGAAAGTGTGCCCTGCCTAATGGTAGGAAAATTAATTAACACACAGGTGGTAAGAACATGGCCCTGGAGGGCATCAGACTTAGGAATTGAGGGGCACTTACAAGTAACTCAGTCTGTGACAGTGGAAGGCCCTTCCCTGCTCTGGGCCTCCGTGTCTCCACCTTTTATGTGAACCTGTGGGCTTGGTGCTGTCCCAGGGCCGCCCATCCATCAGCAGCCAATGAAACGAGAGAAGCGCTGACACGGGAGGCTGGAGGTGATGGACAGCAGATGCCGTGTCGGGTAGTGGGCACAGCACACGTCTGGGCCTGGGACCGGCTGGAGCTCCAGTCCTGCTCTCTCCCTACCCACCAGCCACCACTCCCTCATCATCTGCCACTGTAGCTGTGTGCCCTTGAGGACTGCCCCACCCCCCTGACCCATGGCCACCTCATCTGTAAAGAGAGGATCATAATGCTTAATCCACAACCGATGAGGACTAAAGGAGGGAGTACCCAGTGGGCACCCGACTCAGAGTAAACCCTTTGCCCTCTCCCCCTGGGCCGTGGCTGCTGTTTTATTGGTAACCGTCCCTTGTTCTTTCCTCTCTGTCAGCGAGCCATGTCCCCGGGGCTTGGCTGACCACAGCTGGTGTGTCCCACCCAGGCTGGGGCCCTTAGCTCTGCCTGGGACTGACGGTGGACGCCTGAGCTGCTCTGAGCCCACCCCATCCCTCTGGAGGAGCCTCCCCCGCTGAGTGAAGACAAGGATGTTGGCCTAAGGCTCCTGAAGCCCATTTGCACACAGTAATGGCAGAAGTAGCTCAAGAGAACAAAATCATCCATAACTGTTACATGGTTTATGCTGAAGCTGAAGCAACACCCGGAAATGTCACCATCACCCTCCCAGCCTCCTCACTGTGGGCCGCCCACCCATTTTAAGCTGCAGAGCACCGTAGGAACAAACCTAAGATGCTCTTCTCCCTTGATGCCACGGAGCCTTGGGGCTGCTGCTGCTGGGCAGGGGGGCACATACATGGGGCTCCCTGGACCTGGAGGTGTCACCGATGGTGGCTGGCACCCTGAGAGCAATCAATCAATATCGGTCAGCCCCCATGGCTGTTACAACAGAGCTATGGGGCAGGGCCTGGGCTAGGCTCTTTGATGGCATCATCTCTTTTAATCCTCACCTTAGTCCTGTAAGATAGCTTTTCTTATCTCTTTTCCAAAGAAAACTGAGGTTCAGAGAGGCTGGATGAGCTGTAACGGTTACATGGCTACTAAGTGGCCGAGCCGGCACTGGAGTGTGGGACCCCCACCTCAGGAGGCAGCATCCGTCTGGAAGGGCTCCCACACTAACGACTTGGGAGCTATGCTTTGTGGGGTTTAGGGGATGCACAATGAGCAGGGCAGGACCTTCATGTCCCCTACATGGCCAGAGGCCAAAATACATGGTGATGGAAGCTCAGGTCTGAAATGTACATAGGAGAAATAATGATGAAGACAGCCAGCACTGTTTGCTGCGTCCCTACCAACCTGCCAGGCTCATACTAGTAAGCTGGCGTTCAAACATCACCTCTACCTGCAGAGGTACAGACACTCGGCCTCACTTTCCAGATGTGGAAACTCAGGTTCAAAGAGGTCACGCAACTCTCACACAAGCTCACACAGCATCTAAAAGGCCAAACCGGACTGTGAGCTCAAGACTGTTTAGAATCATGTCTGTGGTCTCTACTTTCTAAACATCATCAGGCTCGAACATCACCTCTGCGGGTGATCTGCTCTGACCTCACCAGAGCCCCTAAATTTTACCCTTCCTCATTGGGAGTCTATTTTCCCACCAGAGTTTAGCTCCAGGAGAGCAGGATCACTGTTTGGTCCTCAGTCTATGAGATGCTTGAGTAAATTCATTCTTTCACCCAACAAGCGTATTATGAGTACCTACTATGTGCCAGACCCAATTCTAGGCACCAAGGAGATAGCAGTGTACATAGGGAAGTCCCTACCTTCCCAGGCCCCACATCTCAGTGGGGACCACACATCCTGGAGTGCCTGGGGCAGTCATGGGTTAAACCTGTTGTCCAAGGGATAATCATTAGTGACTTTTCACCTTAAAATGATCCCATTTGGATGGCAAATTATGCGGTCACCCTTGTGATGGGAAACACTATCAGGCTCTCTCTGATTAGGTGGTGGGGCAGGAACTCACTTTTCACCAATATCCAGATAGAAGTATTCCCGAGCCGCCCTACAGTTAAGGCAGGTATATGACTGAGTTACGGTTTATGAAAGGTCATACGTCTCATATGCCACTTCCAGGCCACAGGTCACAGACATCCTGCAAAAGTCTCTGCCATAGTGTGAGTTACTGGTCAGCCAATATTCACTGCCCTCCATGGCTGTTTTTGCAGAGTGCATTTCTCTTCCCCATGGAAGCTGGGCTTGGCCATATGACCTGCTCTAGCCCCTGGAGTGTGAGCATAGGTGATATATGCCACTCTGGACCTGGCTCCTGAACCACCAGCTGGGACCCCCCTGGTCCTCTTTCTCTTTGCTCTTCAGCAGGCTGAATACCAAGCATCCACTGGGGAACCTGGAGAGGTCCCCTGGGGATGAGAGTGACACAAACGGAAGAGGCTGGGCTCCCGGAACCACTGCTTGCAGGTGGTTCTGAATAAATCCTCTTCATTTTGCCTAAGCGAAAAAATACGCTTCTCAGAAAACCTAAACAGACCAATCACCAGCAAAGAAATTGAATCAATAATCAAAAAACTACCTAAGAACAAAACCCCCATGCCAGATAGATTCACCTCTGAATTTTACCAGACATATAGAGAAGAAATAATACCCATTCTCCTTAAAGTTTTTCAAAAAATAGAAGAAGAGGGAATACTTCCAAACTCATTCTATCAAGTCAGCATCACTCTAATACCAAAACCCGGCAAAGACCTCACCAAAAAAGAAAATTACAGACCAATATCCCTGATGAACATAGATGCAAAAATACTCAACAAAATACTAGCAAACCGAATTCAAAAATACATCAAGAAGATCGTACACCATGATCAAGTGGGATTCATCTCAGGGATGCAAGGATGGTACAACATTCGAAAATCCATCAACATCATCCACCACATCAACAAAAAGAAGAACAAAAACCACATGATCATCTCCATAGATGCTGAAAAAGCATTTGACAAAATTCAACATCCATTCATGATAAAAACTCTCAAGAAATTGGGTATAGAGGGCAAGTACCTCAGTATAATAAAGGCCATATATGACAAACCCACAGCTAACATCATACTTAACAACGAGAAGCTGAAAGCTTTTCATGTAAGATCGGGAACAAGACAGGGATGCCCACTCTCCCCACTGTTATTCAACATGGTACTGGAGGTCCTAGCCACAGCAATCAGACAAAACAAAGACATACATGGCATCCAGATTGGTAAAGAAGAAGTCAAATTGTCACTATTTGCAGATGACATATTGTACATAAAAAACCCTAAAGACTCCACTCCAAAACTACTAGAACTAATATCTGAATTCAGCAAAGTTGCAGGATACAAAATTAACAGAAATCTGTTGCTTTCCTATACACTAAAGATGAACTAGTAGAAAGAGAAATCAGGAAAACGATTCCATTCACAATTGCATCAAAAAGAATAAAATACCTAGGAATAAACCTAACCAAGGAAGTGAAAGACCTATACCCTGAAAACTACAAGACACTCCTAAGAGAAATTAAAGAGGACACTAACAAATGGAAATTCATCCCATGCTCTTGGCTAGGAAGAATAAGTATTGTCAAAATGGCTATACTACCTAAAGCAATCTACAGATTCAATGCAATCCCTATCAAAATACCAACAGCATTCTTCATTGAACTGGAACAAATAGTTCTAAAATTCATATGGAACCACAAAAGACCCCAAATAGCCAAAGCAATCCTGAGAAGGAAGAATAAAATGGGAATTACGCTCCCAGACTTCAAGCTCTACTACAAAGCTACAGTAATCAAGACAATTTGGTACTGGCACAAGAACAGACCCACAGACCAGTGGAACAGAATAGAAAATCCAAACATTAACCTAAACATATATGGTCAATAAATATATGATAAAGGAGCCTTGGATATACAATGGGGAGATGACAGCCTCTTCACAGCTGGTGTTGGCAAAACTGGGCAGCTACATGTAAGAGAATGAAACTGGACTACTGTCTAACCCCATACACAAAAGTAAACTCAAAATGGATCAAAGACCTGAAGGTAAGTCATGAAACCATAAAACTCTTAGAAAAAAACATAGGCAAAAATCTCTTGGACATAAACATGAGCAACTTCTTCATGAACATATCTCCCCGGCAAGGGAAACAAAGCAAAAATGAACAAGTGGGACTATATCAAGCTGAAAAGCTTCTGCACAGCAAAGGACACCATCAGTAGAACAAAAGACATCCTACAGTATGAGAGAGAATATATTCATAATTAACGTATCTGGATAAAGGGTTGACATCCAAAATACATAAAGAACTCACGCACCTTAACAAACAGAAAGCAAATAATCCAATTAAGAAATGGACAGAGTGACATGAATAAGAGACACTTCTCTAAAGAAGAAATTCAGATGGCCAACAGGCACATGAAAAGCTGCTCCACATCGCTAATCATCAGAGAAATGCAGATTAAAACTACAATGAGATATCACCTCACACCAGTGAGGATGGCCAACATCCAAAACACAAACAACAACAAATGTTGGCGAGGATGTGGAGAAAAGGGAACCCTCCTACACTGCTGGTGGGACTGGAAATCAGTTCAACCATTGTGGAAAGCAGTATGGAGGTTCCTCAAAAAACTCAAAATAGAAATACCATTTGACCCAGGAATTGCCCTCCTAGGAATTTACCCTAAGAATGCAGCAGCCCAATTTGAAAAGGACAGATGCACCCTATGTTTATTGCAGCACTATTTACAATAGCCAAGAAATGGAAGCAACCTAAGTGTCCATCAGTAGATGAATGGATAAAGAAGATGTGGTACATATACACAATGGAATATTATTCAGCCATAAGAAGAAAACAAATCCTACCATTTGCAACAACATGGATGGAGCTAGAGAGTATTATTCTCAGTGAAATAAGCCAAGCCGAAAAAGACAAGTATCAAATGATTTCACTCATATGTGGAGTATAAGAACAAAGAAAAAAACTGAAGGAACAAAACAGCAGCAGACTCACAGAACCCAAGAACGGACTAATAGTTACCAAAGGAAAGGGACTGGGGAAAATGGGCGGGAAGGGAGGGATAAGAGGGAAAAAGGGCATTACGATTAGCAGATGTAATGTTGGGGGGGCACGGGGAGGGCAGTACAACTCAGAGAAGACAAGTAGTGATTCTATAGCATCTCACTACGCTGATGGACAGTGACTGTAATGGGGTTGGTGGGGGGGACCTGATCAAGGGGTAGTTTAATAACCATAATATTGAACATGTAATTGTAGATTAATGATAATAAAATAAATTATATTAAAAATAAAAAGTAAAATACATAAATGCTCCAGAAGTATCTGTTCAAAGTGCTTTTTCATGGCTTCACTCCCTGGATTTGTATTTAGTATATCTGTAATCACACCTGGGATTCTGCATTTTAAAAACACACTCTGAGTAATTTTAACGTAGGTGGCCTTTAGACAACATCTTGAAAATCATTCCATTCTGAGGCACATCCCCAGGGAAGCAGCCCAGTGCATTCACCAGGGGCTCTGAGCTCTCCCATCATCAGCAGTGCTCACCCCCTAATACCATGCGTCTCCCTAGAAAAATAAACCTCTGTTAGTAAAACACCTCAACCCTGAACTCAGTTGTGTATCTGCAATGCTTATAGTAGTCACGTATTCAGACAGTAATAAATGGTTAAGTAGTATGTATGCCAAACCCTTCGATTCACCATGAGCAAATCGAGACCCCATTGGAAAGCTGTAGGTTGCCGGCTTTCACAGGATATCATCTCCAGCTGAAATCAGCAGTGTACTCTCAGAGCCTTTGATTCAGGGCTCCCAAGCACATCATTATTATTCTAATGGATTTGGGAAATTACATGTTCCCTAATAATAACCCATGAAAGGGATACACAAACAGAAAAACAGAGAGAAATGAGTTGCCATGGGTTCTTTTAAGGAGTTGGGAAATTGAGTAAGGCTCACCTGTCAGTAGCTGATAGACTAAAAATCAAAGTGTTTCCCATTAAAATGTATATTTGGGGTTTCTGAAAACATCAGAAAGTCTGACAACACTGAGACCACATTTCTGTGTGGAAATAGTCCAGAGCTGAGCAATGGTAGGTGTTTCTGAAAGAGGCATGAATTCTCCAGTTCCCAGTCATTCCCACCACTCCCATGTCCCTTCTTTCATTTACTGGTCTTGTGTGTGTATGGGTCTGAGTTTGCAACCTCTGTTTAGTTCTCCTTCCTTGCCTTCTTCTCTTTTCTCCTTCCTCCAGAGTTTTTCACAGAGGCCCACAGCACACAGGCCCTAGAAATTTTCCTTCTTGCTTTCTGTTGCAAACTGGCCTAAGCCAATCTCTTGTTTCACAGTTAATAGATTATTTTTGTTATCAGTTAAGTGTGGGGATAATGGAAGTTCCCATGGTCAGGATCCTCACCTGAACCTAAACTACTTGATGATGTAATTGGCCTACTGCTAGGCTACTGCTTCCACACTCATAGGCTCTGCTCAGTGCTCTGGGTGGAGGCAGAGACAGGATTATAGACCTGCAGACTGCTGGATGCAGATATAATTCTACTGTTCGACCTATCACTGGGAGAATAAAGCCAGGTATAACCTCTTTTACCCCAAGAATGTTCCATTGTCATTCCTTGGTCTCACTGAATGCATAGTGAACTTGAAAAGGGCTGAAACCCTCAGGCAAGACAGTAACTAAAGTTAGAGGCAGGTGAAGTCTGTAACAGAACTCCTCAAACTTTAACATGTGCATGAATTCCTGGGATCCTATTAAACCATTAATTTTGATTCAGTTAGTCTGGGGTGGGCTCAGTTCTATATTTCTAACAAACTCCCATGTGACACCCATGCTGCTGGTTGCATATACCACATCTTGAATAGCAAAGGTATAAATTTCTGCCACCGAAACTTTGCCCCCAGGTTCTACTGGAAACAGGCCTCACACCAAAGTCTGCCAGTCATGAACATTTATTAGCAAAGCAACTAAATAGTTGTACAACCTGTTCTATAAACTGGATGAAGTCCCAGATCTTTGCCCTCTTAATTGTTGTGACCATGCCTTTGCATTAACCAAAACTGACAGGGTTCTGGAAGTTGAGCTTCACTTTATCTTAGAGGATAAATCAGGTGATTTCAGAATCAACTGCTAGACAAAGTGTTAGGTAGAAAGATAGGCATGAGCCGAGTGAAGGGGAAGATGAAGTTCAAGGAAAAACCGCCCAACTTCCCAGGTAGGGGGGGTCCCATGTGAAGACAACAAAAGCTTTGCAGGGAAATAACTTCTTTGCCTATCAGGACCAGGCCAGAGTGGTCCCAGCCTGATCCCAATGTGGGCACAACTGAACAAAACTAAGGATTGCCCAAAATATGCCTCATCATAGGAAAGAACATACACGCTGAGAGGAATAACTGTACAGGTAGACCTGTCAGTCAAATAACTCCACCTTGTCAATCAAACAGAAGCCTCCTAGCCAGAATGCAATATATAGGCCTCCCATCTAACAGATCAAGGTCTTTGTCTACCTTGACTCTGGCCTGCTCTTCCCTTGGAGTGTATTCAAATACAACTTTCCCTCTGCTTCATTATTGTGTCTCTGCCTTTCAATGCTTTGTTGCAGCAGGGACAAGGACCGAGGAGAATGAACTCAACCCATAACAAAAGGAGTTTCAGAATCAAACTTTGGGTACCACTGTGAAGGGTACAAAATGCTAGGTACCTGAATGGCTATGCTCTACGCAAGTAACTGCAAGAAGAGTTTCTATAATATTTAGAATATTTCTAGAATCCACATATTTGAATATCAGCAATTTCATCGACACAAACCCATTTATAACAACATGCTAATATCTGAACCTTTAGCGTCAACTGGAGATAAAGATAACTCGATGCTTCTAATAACTGTCCCTGCAATGTGTATCCCAATTAGGGCAATTACAGCACCTATTTTTATCATACAGTCTTTGGCAATACATTTCAAATTAAATTACAGACCCCATAACACACTCTGAACAAGAAAAAAGTGCTTCAAACTGGATTCTGCCCACAAGGTAAAGTATGAAGGACTAATACTGCATTCAAGAGCAATCAATGTGAAGGAGGTAGGAGGAAGCAGCCCCTTCCAGGGAGATGATCTGTCCCTGCTGCTTCCTAAGCAAGAACTGACGGTCCCCTCAGCCAAAGCCCTAGTATCCTCATTTTTCCAACTTGTTTCTATATGCCACCTTCTGCCATCATGTCTTCAGTACAACATACTTCATGTCTCCTCATGGGAAAGAGAAACAGAAAATAAGAAGCAGAAGTAATCCAACAAATGTCTGAAGCCAGTGGGTTTCTAACCTCAGCCTTGAAGCCCTTTTTCAGACCTAACATCGCCCTATAATGCGAATACTCAATAATACTCAATTCCTGTAAGGAGGAGAGTCATTCTGGATGAGGGAGTGTGGACCTGAGGACAGTAGAAACACAGCCTTTCCCACACTCCCCACCCCATCAGGCCTTTGTCCTTGAATAGCTTGCAAAGGACACCGTTCCATAACACTAACCTGATGTGAAGTCATTCTTCTGTCACCCGCTTTGGAGATGAGGAAGCCGAGTCCTTGAAGAAGGAAGGTGAGATGGGGCCAAGCTCAGCTCTCTGGCTGTCGTGGGTCCGGCTCCAGGGGACAGAGGTGGCTGTGCGCACTTGCCCCCAGGTGACTGGCTGCCCGAGCTCAGTGGGATAACGTGAGGCAGACCGCAAGCCAGTTGCCCATCAACTGCCACTCATTCCTTCACCTCCAGGCAATGGCTCACTTTCTCCTTTCTGGGTTTCAGATCCATCTTCCCAGTTTCAGGTAAAAACTTCGCTCTCTGCAGTCCCTGTGGTGTCACCTGAAAATCGAAATAGGGACTTTTCACTCTTATCGTTGCCACCCAGCACTCTAAAACATTCTGCCAGCCAGACACGGTAACATCACAGTGAAGATGATGTTGGTTGCTCCCCAAAAGGCCGGGCATTCTCTGACTTCGCTCGTGCGAGCTAATGCTCTTTTTATCTGCCTCCCTGGCAGCCCATTAGCGGATATTCATTCTATCAACCTGTTTTTCTCATCTCCCTAAAGGCTTTTGTGTTTCTCTTGGTCTCCACTTCCCACTCCACCTTATATCTTCCCAGCCTCTCCAGTGGCATTCATACAAAAGCTGTATTTCCTGGATCACATATTTACATTTTAGGGTTAACCAGAATAATGTTTATATAATCATGAAAAATTCTCCCCACCATACAGTGATCAAGCACTCTGGGAAATGATCTCACCATGTGTTCCTCACACTGGGTCTGTGTTCCCCTGAGGATTCTCTGCAGCTCTTCACCCTCTTCTTATCCCATCTTCCCCCTCCTTCCTCCTCTTTCACAACACCTCCCCTCCCTTGCCCCTGTTTCCAGCCACTTCCCTTCTGGGTAAGGGGTTATAAAAAGATGCGTTCGGCCTTTGCATCTCTAAAGTACTAACACTGACCCTGCGTGCATCCCACTACTGCCACCCAAATCAAGTGAGTCTACAGCCTGTTGTTGAGATATAACAAAAATAATGACATAATGAGGATTAATGATGATAAGGAGAAAGAAGAAACAAGTAAGAGAGACATCTTAAGAGGAAAGAGAAAAAAGAGAAGGGGGAAGAAAAAAAAATTAGAAAATGAAAAGCCAACACTGCTAACATGAGTAACTAGCCCTGATTACGGAACTCCTTGTACCAGGCACTGCTGTGGTGTAGGTGTGGATTTACACCGTGCTCTTACAAGTACCTTAGTCTTTCCCTTATTTTCTGAATGAGGAAATCTAGGTATATCTGAGCCCAAACAGCAAAAAATGAGCCAGAATTCAGTGGCAAGATCTAGATACGGGCAGTCCGATTCCATTGTCTAGGCTCTGCCGAGTTCTCAGTGCTTCTGTTTCAGGGTTTAGAACGAGGACAGTACAGGCATCCATGCATTAAGATTGCACACACTGGTGGCTCAGGGGTTCAAAGGTCCAAGGATATCATATATTATGGGCAAGCAGGGGGAGACTTCTGGGACATTAAAGGCAAAGCCGTTTCTTACCAACAATGCAGAGGATATGTTTTTACAACAGGTAAAATAACGAGGAAGAAAAGGCTAAAGCCCGCTGTGTTAGCCTTCCAGGATTATATTGATAGCTTGCTAGACACTTGCCTATTTTAGGAGGCGCAGACTGATTTTTCCTTTTGAAATCACTTCATACGTTGTTTCATCTCAACTGATGTCTTACTGCCATTGTCTTTCAGTCACCTGCCACTCACTTGGGGATTATCTGCTTTGTGGACCATTTCTAGCAAGCTTCTAATACTGGTGTCGGCTTTTGGAGACCAACCACTGTGCCCCTGCCTCCTTTTCCATTGCCCAGCCATGGACATAAATTAATTTTTATAGTCACCGCTTCTAAATGATTTTCTCAGACATGAATCAAACGACCCCCTGCTTGTTTTGAATTCATTATGTCACAGTTCCTCCTCCTTTTCCATCCCCACTGTAGAGAGGGGGTGATGGACAGCTATCCTGTTGTACTTTAAAGCAGACCCCTACCGTGTAGGAATTACGTTCACTTGAAATTTGAAGAAGTGTAAATACAAGCTCTCCTGCAAGGTATCCTCCCCTTTATTTTCTCCTTCTCGGTACTGACAGACTGTTCTTCTGGAACAATTAGGAACCAAACATTCTGGCCTTCATTTTGAAAACCATACTATTAAAATGTAATAAGAAATGATACTTCTCACCTCAGAATACAAGTCAAGCTTCCCTGCTATCAAAGTCCTATGTGCTCTGCCTCCTCCTTTGTGTCTGATCTTATCTCCTACACACGTTCCCTCTTACCTCTCTGTTCTGGCTACCCAGCTCCCCTGGCACATCCCTCACGGATCTGCCTCCGGGCTTTTGCACTTGCCCACTCCGCTGGTGGTTCTCTCTCCCCAGATATCTGCTCGCTCAGTCCCACCACTCTCTGATTAAATGTCATCCATCAAAAACCTCTTCCCTGCCAGCTCGGTCTGTAAGGGCTAACTCCAAACATGTTCTCTTTCTTACTCTTCTTATTGTCTTCACACCATATCTCAGCATTTTATATTTTTTTACTTGTTTGTTGTCTGTCTGCTCCTCTAGAATGGAAGAGCCAGGAGCCTTGTCCACGTTAAACCACAAGAGAGCACTACCATATCCTCAGAACTCAGAACTTCACTTGGCATGTGGTAGTATTTGTCAAATGAATGAATGCTAAGCTATGGCGGGAGAGCGGCACATGCATTTGTGGGGAAAGGCACCAAATCTCCAGAAGCACACATTAGAAATTTCCAATCTATGCCTACTCCTAGGATGTAAACTGCTCAATGACTTTCTCTCACCTCCTCGGCACCCTAGCTCTACGGCACTTGCTATCACTGAGCCCTGATGCTCCTTCTGTTATGCAGCTGCCTCCTTTTTCTAGAGGAATTGCTCCTACTCATCCTTGACAAAGCAACACTTTTGCCAAACAGACTGTGGCTCTCGCATGCTGAGTGACTGTCTGGGGCAGCACAGCTAAAGATCAGGGGCCAATTGTCCCACTCCTCTCCCCAGTGCTCCTCAGCCAATCCCTACCTTCCTTCCTCTTTGGGCTCCCATGTGCACTGAGCGTCAGAATTCTGGCAATTCAGGACCAGTCCAGAAGGGGTCTGAGAGACTTGGCAACATACTTCGTGTCTCATTCCAACCATAGTAACAAGTTTAGAATTTAATTTACTCTTACATTTGGAATCTAATGTGACCATTTGAACAGTACCTGAAGCACAGATCTACCACCTTTTCCCCATCTCTCTCTCTCTCTGTCTCAGTTCTGTTTTGCACCACAGTTGCCAACATCACAGTATAACCTGGGAGCAGGCTTTGCAGTCTGAGAGCCCTCTGTTCAAATCGCAGTTCCGACAAATACTATTTGCATTCCTCAGGAGCTGGTATGAATCCCCCTTAGGAGTTAATATTTACTGAGCAGTTACCTGGAGTCTGTCAAGTACCTTATAGGCTTTAACTCTCCTAATCCTCACAGTGCTGACAGATAGGTACCATAACTAAGGAAATTGAGGCTTAGAGAAGTTAGGTAACTTGCCTGAGAATAAATATCAAAACAAGGGTTGAACTACTTCACTGTATCATCACCATTATCATCGCCATCGCCACCCTTATAATTGCTATTAGTGATGTGACTGGAGACGCCGGTCCCTAAGTCCAGGCTAGTCTCCTGAAGTGGATCTTTCAGACTCAGCTGCTCTAGCTTTGTTAAAAGGAGCTGGACCCTGTCCCACTTGTACTACCTGGCATGGAAGAAGAGCGGGCCTTCGGTTCCAAGACCTTTTGCTCCAGTGTGGTATAATGGACAAAGGCTTTCTCAGGGACTCTTTAGGGGGCACATCCTTAGGAAAAGTGGACTCTTACTTTTTGGGGGGGCATGTACTTAGGAAAAGTAGATTTAACCTCCTGACCCCTCAGTGTCTCAACTATTAAAGAAGGCTTTAGACCAAAGTCTCAAAAATATTTGTAAATGAGTAACATTTACTCTCCTACATCCAGTGACTCTGTAATCAATATCCAACTTCTGATAGGTTCAGTTTCCGTAACTACTCTGGGCTTTGTCTGCAGGTCTCTGTTGACCCACTTTCTCTAGCACAGAAGCCTTCATTCAGAGCTGTGACACTTCAACCAGATAATAAAAAGTAGCCTGGTCAAATATGAAACGCCAAAGGAACCTGGTCCAGAGTAAAATTATGAACACAACTCCTGAGAAAGATTTAAATGATATGGACCTTAGGACTCTCCCTGAAAGGGTGTTCAAAATAAAAATCATTAACATGTTCATGGAGGTACGGAAAGATATTCAAGAATTCAGGAATGAATTCTGGTCAGAGATCCAATCATTGAAGAACACAATGGATGGTATTAAAAGCAGATTGGATACGGTGGAGGAGACAATAAATGAAATAGGAACTAGAGAAGAGGAATATAAAGAAGCTGAGGCACAGAGAGAAAAAAGGATCTCTAAGAAAGAAAGAATATTGAGAGAACTCTGTGACCAATCCAAACGGAACAATATCGCATTATACGGGTACCAGAGGAAGAAGAGAGAGAAAAAGGGATAGAAAGCCTCTTTGAGGAGGTGATAGCTGAAAAATTCCCCAATCTGGGGAATGAGATAGTCTCTCAGGCCATGGAGGTGCGCAGATCTCCCAACACAAGGGACCCGAGAAAGACAACAGCAAGACATATAGTAATTAAAATGGCAAAGATCAAGGATAAGGACAGACTATTAAAAGCAGCCAGAGAGAGAAATAGGATCACATACAAAGGAAAACCCATCAGGCTATCATCAGACTTCTCAGAAGAAACCTTACAGGCCAGAAGGAAGTGGCATGATATATTTAATGCAATGAAGCAGAAGGGCCTTTAACCAAGATTCCTTTATCTGGCAAGATTATCATTTAAATTTGAAGGAGGGATTAAACAATTCCCAGATAAGCAAAAGCTGAGAGAATTTGCCTCCCACAAACCATCTCTACAGTGTATTTTGGAGGGACTGCTATAGATGGAAGTGTTCCTACAGATTAATAGCTGTCACCAGAGGTAATAAAACCACAGTAAGGAAAATAGAACAGCTAATTACTAAGAAAATGCAAAATTAAATTAACTATTCCCAAAGTCAATCAAGGGATAGACAAACACTACAGAATATGATACCTAATATATAAAGAATGGAATAGAAAGAAAAAGGAGGAAACAAACAAACAAACAAAAAAAGAACCTACAGATTGTATTTGTAATAGCATATTAAGTTAGTTGTTAGACTTTTAGATAGTAGGGAAGTTAACCTTGAACCTTTGGTAACCACGAATCTGACGCCTGCAATGCCAATAAGTACATACCTATCCATAATCACCCTAAATGTAAATGGACTGAATGCACCAGTCAAAAGACATAGAGTCACTGAATGGATAAAAAAACAAGACACATCTATATGCTGCCTTCAAGAGACTCACTTTAAACCCAAAGATATACACAGGCTAAAAGTGAAGGGATGGAAAAAGATATTTCATGCAAACAACAAAGAGAAAAAAGCAGGTGCTGCAGTACTTGTATCAGACAAAATAGACTTCAAAACGAAGAAAGTAGCAAAAGATAAAGAAGGACATTACATAATGATAAAGGGGTCAGTCCAACAAGAAGATATAACCATTATAAATATATATGCACCCAACACAGGAGCGCCAGCATATGTGAGACAAATACTAACAGAATTAAAGGAGGAAATAGACAGCAATGCATTCATCTTAGGAGACTTCAACACACCACTCACTCCAGAGGACAGATCAACCAGACAGAAAATAAGTAAAGACACAGAGGCACTGAAAAACACACTAGAACAGATGGACCTAACAGATATCTACAGAACTCTGCACCCAAAAGCAGCAGCATACACATTTTTCTCAAGGTGCACATGGAACATTTTCCAGAATAGACCACATACTAGGCCACAAAAAGAACCTCAGTAATTTCAAAAATATTGAAATCCTACCAACCAACTTCTCAGATCACAAAGGTATAAAACTAGAAATAAATTTTAGAAAGAAATCAAAAAGCTCACAAATACATGGAGACTTAACAACATTCTCCTAACTAATCAATGGGTTAACGACCAAATCAAAACAGAAATGAAAGAATATATGGAGACTAATGATAACAACACAAAGCCACAACTTCTGTGGGACGCAGCAAAGGCAGTTCTAAGAGGAAAGTATATTGCAATCCAGGCCTATTTAAAGAAGGAAGAGCATTCCCAAATGAATAGTCTATAAAGACACAATTACTGAAATTGGAAAAAGAAGAACAAATGAGGCCCAAAGTCACCAGAAGGAGGGACATAATAAAGATTAGAGAAGAAATAAATAAAATTGAGAAGAATAAAACAATAGAAAAAATCAATGAAACCAAGAGCTGGTTCTTTGAAAAAATAAACAAAATACATAAACCCCTAGCCAGACGCATTAAGAGAAAAAGAGAATCTACACACATAAACACAATCAGAAATGAGAAAGGAAAAATCACGACAGACCCCACAGAAATACAAAGAATCATAAGAGAATATTATGAGAATCTATATGCTAACAAGCTGGAAAACATAGAAGAAATGGACAACTTCTTAGAAAAATACAACCTTCCAAGACTGACCAAGCAAGAAACAGAAAAACTAAACAGACCAATCACCAGTGACGAAATCGAATTGGTAATCAAAAAACTACCCAAGAACAAAACCCCTGGGCCTGATGGATTCACCTCTGAATTCTACCAGACATATAGAGAAGAAATAACACCGATTCTCCTTAAAGTTTTCCAAAAAATAGAAGAGGAGGGAATACTTCCAAACTCATTCTATGAAGCCAGCATCACTCTAATACCAAAACCGGGCAAAGACCTCACCAAAAAAGAAAATTACAGACCAATATCCCTGATGAACGTAGATGCAAAAATACTCAACAAAATATTAGCAAACCGAATTCAAAAATACATCAAGAGGATTCATCCCAGGGATGCAAGGATGGTACAACATTCAAAAATCCATCAACATCACCCACCACATCAATAAAAAGAAGAACAAAAACCACATGATCATCTCCATAGATGCTAAAAAGCATTTGACAAAATTCAGCATCCATTCCTGATTAAAACTCTCAACAAAATGGGTATAGAGGGCAAGTACCTCAACATCATAAAGGCCATAGATGACAAACCCATAGCTAACATTATACTTAACAGTGAGAAGCTGAAAGCTTTTCATCTAAGATCGGGAACAAGACAGGGATGCCCACTCTCTCCACTGTTATTCAGCATAGTACTGGAGGTCCTAGCCATGGCAATCAGACAAAACAAAGACTTACAAGGCATCCAGATTGGTAAAGAAGAAGTCAAATTGTCACTATTTGCAGATGACATGATATTGTACATAAAAAACCCTAAAGACTCCACTCCAAAACTACTAGAACTAATATCTGAATTCAGCAAAGTTGCAGGATACAAAATTAACACACAGAAATCTGTTGCTTTCCTATACACTAATGATGAACTAACAGAAAGAGAAATCAGAAAAACTATTCCATTCACAATTGCATCAAAAAGAATAAAATACCTAGGAATAAACCTAACGAAGGAAGTGAAAGACCTGTACTCTGAAAACTACAAGACACTCCTAAGAGAAATTAAAGAGGACACTAACAAATGAAAATGCATCCCATGCTCTTGGCTAGGAAGAATAAATATTGTCAAAATGGCTATACTACCTAAAGCAATCCACCGATTCAGTGCAATCCCTATCCAACTACCAACAGCTTTCTTCAATGAACTGGAACAAATAATTCTAAAATTCATATGGAACCACAAAAGACCCCAAATAGCCAAAGCAATCCTGAGAAGGAGGAATAAAACAGGGGGAATTACGCTCCCTGACTTCAAGCTCTACTACAAAGCCACAGTAATCAAGACAATTTGGTATTGGCACAAAACAGACCCACAGACCAGTGGAACAGAATAGAAAATCCAAACATTAACCCAAACATATACAGTCAATTAATATTTGATAAAGGAGCCTTGGATATACAATGGGGAGATGACAGCCTCTTCAGCAGCTGGTGTTGGAAAAACTGGACAGCTACCTGTAAGAGAATGAAACTGGACTACAGTCTAACCCCATGCACAAAGGTAAACTCAAAGTGGATCAAAGACCTGAATGTAAGTCATGAAACCATAAAACTCTTAGAAAAAAACATAGGCAAAAATCTCTTGGACATAAACATGAGTAACTTCTTCATGAACATATCTCCCCGGGCAAGGGAAACAAAAGCAAAAATGAACAAGTGGGACTATATCAAGGTGAAAAGCTTCTGTACAGCAAAGGACACCATCAGTAGAACAAAAAGACATCCTACAGTATGGGAGAATATATTCATAAATGACGTATCTGATAAAGGGTTGACATCCAAAATATATAAAGAACTCATGCACCTTAACAAACAAAAGCAAATAATCCAATTAAGAAATGGGCAGAGGACATGAATAGACACTTCTCCAAAGAAGAAATTCAGATGGCCAACAGGCACATGAAAAGATGCTCCATATCGCTAATCATCAGAGAAATGCAGATTAAAACCACAATGAGATATCACCTCACACCAGTCAGGATGGCCAACATCCAAAACACAAACAACAACAAATGTTGGCGAGGATGTGGAGAAAAGGGAACCCTCCTACACTGCTGGTGGGACTGCAAATTAGTTCAACCATTGTGGAAAGCAGTATGGAGGTTCCTCAAAAAACTCAAAATAGAAATACCATTTGACCCAGGAATTCCACTCCTAGGAATTTACCCTAAGAATGCAGCAGCCCAATTTGAAAAAGACAGATGCACCCCTATGTTTATCGCAGCACTATTTACAATAGCCAAGAAATGGAAGCAACCTAAGTGTCCATCAGTAGATGGATGGATAAAGAAGATGTGGTACATATACACAATGGAATATTATTCAGCCATAAGAAGAAAACAAATCCTACCATTTGCAACAACATGGATGGAGCTAGAGGGTATTATGCTCAGTGAAATAATCCAAGCCAAAAAAAACATGTATCAAATTATTTCACTCATATGTAGAGTATAAGAACAAAGAAAAAAACTGAAGGAACAAAACAGCAGCAGACTCACAGAACCCAAGAACGGACTAATAGTTACCAAAGGGAAAGGGACTGGGGAAGATGGGTGGGAAGGGAGGGATAAGAGGGAAAAAGGGGCATTATGATTGCAGGTGTTATGTTGGGGGGGCATGGGGAGGGCTGTACAACTCAGAGAAGACAAGTAGTGACTCTATAGCATCTCACTATGCTGATGGATAGTGACTGTAATGGGGTTGGTGGGGGGGACTTAATGAAGGGGGTAGTTTAATAATCATAATATTGCACATGTAATTGTAGATTAATGATCCAAAATAAATTATAAAAAAAAGAATACTTAGGAGAAGCTAATAAAAGAATAAGTGATTAAAAAAAAAGAACATATGGGATGTGAACAATTTCCAGGGATGTGTTGTTTTAATTTGTCTGATTTTTCGCATACTATTCAAGATCAAATAGACAACATTCACCATGGTATTGATAAGTTTTCACAAATGCCTGGATTGTTAAATTGGTTTTCTTTGTTTCATTGGATATGGCCTATAATTGTAGGTCTAATACTGTTATGCATTTGTATTCCTGTTCTCCTAGTGTGTGTGCGGAAGGCAGTTGTTGGTCTTTTAAAGCCAATACAAGCATATGCTACTTTTCAAGAATTAACTTCAAGAAATAAGTGATTCCTTTTAAACAACTTTGTGAAATCATATACTGATTCCCCACCTGCATTTGCTGCAAGAAAATAATCATGTATATTGTGATTTTATCCAGAATTATAGCTGCTGGCTGTCCTCTCTTTCGTATTTTATCTCCCTGTTTGGTCCCAGGAGATGGCTGGTTAGCCAGAGACAGGTAAGATTCCTCATGGGAGGAATAACCTAAGACAGGCACAGTCGCAAGGGACCTCAGGTGAGCATTGTGGGGGCCAACTGAAGTGAGGCATAGAACCTCACGCCTCCAGACGAGAGAGACATTGCCTGTGACAAGCTATGTCACAGGCCGAGCCCAGCCAATCATTATTCTGGTACCTTCCACAAATATATGCATATGCATTTGCGTCAATTAAAACAAAAAAGGGGGAAATGTGGGATTCACTTATAATTTAAGTATAAGAATCATATGAATAATCATAGCTGACTTGATTGATTATAGTAACTGAATTCGTTTCTCTGATATGACTGCCTTTGCATTGTTCACCTTGTGAGAACTTGTTCACTATGTTCCTTGCATTGTTCACCTTGTGGGAGCTTGTTCACTGTATTGGAACTTGTTCGCTGCATGGTGAGCAATAATGTCTTATGTATTGAAAAAACCTCAAAAGTTTACATCGCAAGAAAAAATAATTTGTAACTATGTATGTTGAAGGATGTTAACTAAATTTACAGTGATAATCATTTCACAATAAAAAAAAAAGTAGCCTGGTCACCCCGCAGCCTCCTGAGATAAACTAATTTCATCTCTTATGTTCTCATTGATCTTCCAAATACCACCCCACCTACTATCAATGATGGCTAGCACTTGTGGGAAGCACATGTTTTTCTAATGATCTTCCATTTAATTAATAATTCTTCTAATCCTCATAACACCCCACTCAGTAGTTACTATTAATAATATCCAGCAGTTGAAGGAGAATCGTCTCATCATCCCAAATCATTTGAGCTCTTCTCTTGCTCAAGTTTCTTAGCATGCTGACTCTGGCATCTTGAGGGCCTCTGGAATTAGCAAGGGGAGTGGTTGTTTCACAAGGGCAAGAATGCAGGATAGCCTCTCCCTAGGTTTCCTGCAAGGGGCTGCCCAGCCACTGCGAGGGGCTCAGGTGTCATTTCAGCCCTGACAGGGCAGCAGCTGTTTCTCACCAGCCCCACATAAAGCTGGATGCTGTGGAACACTGCTGGCCTCCCTCCTGTTGCACTGGAATCTCCTCTCCCTAGTGAGATGCCTTGGAGACTGAAATGACCTCCTGTTCTGGAATATCAACACAAAAGGCTGCTACTTCAATTTTCTTGTCCCTCTTTCTCCCAAACATTCTGGGGAAGCAGATGCATCCGGCCCCACGTCAGAAAGGACACCTTGACCAACCATTAGGATGTGCTGGAGGTGCAGAGGGGCAGAGGTGGTGGCTTTCTGGAAGTCCACAGAGATGAGGAAGTGCGCCAAGAGGGACGCTCTCAGCCTTGCTCTCTAACCAGCTCTGTCGTCTTATAGCTTGGGGATGAATTTTCAGGCTCTGGTGATAGAGAAGACGCCATGTGTCACCATCCATCCACAGACCCCTGGGGACAGTCTCAGTGAGCTTTACCTAATGAGCTGCAAGATGACCTACCCTTTATGTTTACTCCCTCGAAACTCAGTTCATGTTGCTGCTTTCCTCCCAGTAAACTGCACAGTTATGTTATTTGTGCAATGAGAAGGGTCAGAAATTTTTCAAAAGTGACAGAAATTCACCTTTAACTTTGTTCAAAGGGATTGATTTTTCTTTCTTTAAAGATGTGTTTTCAGTGATTGGGTAGTTTCTTAATCTCAGCAGTTTTCCAAGTCAAGCTGAGAGAGTTCATGCCTGTGGTCATTGTGTTTAATGGCTGCAAACATGCATCCTGCTTAACAAAGCAGGGGCGTCAAATAGCTCAGGTGTCTAGCTTAAGTGAAGGAAGTCTTCCTGTTAACTCACACTGCAGAGCCGAGTTGCTGCATCCTATCTCTCTAGGAACCAAGTAGCAGCAGCAACTCCTATAGCTCCTTCGATTTAGGCTCTTCTTTTGATCCTCCCTAGACTCTTCCCAGAGGTTGGTATCTACTAATACTTCAATGTACCAGAGGAAGCTGCTGTTTAAAGGGATCCTCACAAACACTTCAATAAACTAAGGAATTATTTCCTGATGCCAAAAATCTCTTCAGAATTTCTTTGCTTTGTTAGTTTGAATTCAGTTCAGTAAATCTTGGATATTCATAGGAATACAATCAAAGATCTTCAAGAATTCCAAATGCAAAAAAGTTATTACAACATATTCTTCAATAAAATTCAGCAAAGTATAATTGAATGTGTTAAGTGGTATCTTCCAATGCTTATTTTTTTAAATACAGCACAGTCCACTATTTAATTTATCCAGAATTTTATTTTGTGGATGACAACCATTATCAACTCACAGACCTATTTGGTCTCTTTTAAAATTTTTATCAATGCTACTTTTTAATTTTCATTCTTATCAAGGCAATACATAAACATTGTTGTGAAGTCAAATAGTAGTAAATGTTTATAAACCAGTTGTTTCCCAGTAGCAACGACGTTTGACTCTCAGCTATTTCTTCTATAATATACTTCCATAATTTCATAATATACTGATTCTATTTTTTCATATATCAGTTTGAGACACTGATTATATACATTCTGGTAAAAATTAGCCCCCTCTTCACAGACCCTGACAGACACAGTCTCACTCATATACCTGTCCTTTAAAAATATTTCTGTCCACATTGTTTGGTTAAGTCATGCTATCTGTTTATAGTTTATGACTACATGAATATTTTTCTCTGCTAAGCAAAGTTTCCTTTCATATATAACTTACGATTTTTCCTGGAGTTTATAGCTGTCTTTTTATTTTCATTTAACTAATTTTCTTACGTGTCAATCACTAACTCTTAACTACACCTCTGGTAGATCTCTATTCTTTCCAATCCCACAACACACACACACACACATGCACAAACACACTCTCTATTCTCCACGTGATCATATGCATCCAATAATCTATCAGCTCCAGCTTTCTCCTGGGGCACTCATCTGTCTGCTCAAACCTGAGTGGCTGCCTACAAACCAGCTCTGTAGCTGCTCAAGTACTTCTCTTCATCTCGTCTTTATACTTAATGCCCTGTTTTCATGTCTTGGGCCTTCTTGGCTTACTACCTTGTTTAGTAAAAACATGTCTTCTAGTACTAGTCCAAACACATCTACTACTACAAAATAAGGCCTGAGAGATAAAATTGTTGAGTGCTTGCATATCTGAAAATGTGTTTAATGCTCCACTCTGACTTGTTTCCTCAGAATTTTTGTGATGTCCTTTCACTGTCTTCTAGGTCAGCTTCTGGTGTTTTCCTAAGAAACCCAATTTCATTCTGATTTTAGGATCTTCTCTGTATCCCTGGTACCTCAGGTGTTACCATAATATGTCTGGTATAGATTTTCTTTTATTCACTATGTTGGGCATTCCATGAACCATTTCAATTTTGAAACTCATGTTGTTCAGTTCTGGACAGTTTTTTGCATTACTTCCTCAATAATTTGACCCCCTCCCATTTTTTCTCTTTTCTTCCAGAATTTCTCCACATTGAAATTTTTTAGTTATATTAGATTTCTAATTTTCTTACATTTTTCCTTGAATTTTCTTTTCATTATCTTTCATTCTGTCTTCCAGAGTGTTCCCTCAACTTTATTTTCAAAACTTTGATAGAATTTTTAATTCTAGCAATCATGTTTTTTACTTCCAAAGCTCTTATTTTTCATTGTTCCTGTTCCCAAAGCAGAGAAGCAGTATATGCTCTTATCTCCCTGAGGTAAATATGTGTGCATGTGTCTGTGTGTTTCTTTTGTTCCTTGCATTTCTTTTCTCACTCATATTACTCTTATCCCAATTCCTCTTTTCTGTTTATTATTTTTATTTCAGTCTTTCATGTTGAAGATTTTCTTCAAATTTCAGGCAGTATTTGGATGAGATACTATAATTTCAATTTCGTGTGAGTAGCTGGGGCTCTACCCCTAGGGTGACTGAGCCTTGAGCTGGCTTTTTCAGTGCAGGGTCTCTATGTATCAGTATCTGTATGCCTTTGCTCTGGAGCTGTCAAATTTGTTTATTCACAAATCCTTGCATCTCTTACTTGGCTAATATACTTGTCTGTAGAGATCAGAGGATTGGGGAAGGGAAGGTGGCTGAGGGACCCTCAGTCCTTCAGGCTTTCCCTTAGCTCCCCCTCCCCTATCTTTAGCCTCACCTTCATCCACTTTTTCTGCTAAGCTTGGTTCAGTTTTGTGGTTTGGTTCTGTTTTGCTTGGTTCTGCTCCCATGGTTAAGATTCTCTAAAGAATAAAATCGTGTGTGTGTGTTAGGGGACAAAACACCCAGCTACAGGGTTGGAGAAAAGGACCTGGGAATACAGATGCACAGCACATTTTCTATCAGTCTACATGGTTTTAGTCCTGTGCCTCCGTCCCACTTCCCACGATTCTGGATGTCTCAACATGGCAATGCCTCCATCAGCGGGCTCTTAGCATGTGACATTCTCTGCTTGGCTAAGTCACTACTCCTTAATCTACTGCCCATTATTACCCTTTGCCTCCAATTGCCTCTTCATTTGTTCTCTTGGTTCTTGTTAGTTTCTACTTTATAAGTTCCCTTACTTGGTTTTAATGACATTTCAAGCAGAAGAGATACACTTACATGTAATCTTCCACACTTAACCTGAAGTCCTTTGACTTACTGTACATTGCCATTCTCAGTCCAACAAATGGCATGCTTTTTGTTTTTAACAAAGCAATCAAGCCATTTATTCCATCTTAGGAGCTGCTGTTCTTCTACAAGAAAACTCCACTGTGATGTGTTTGCTGAGTTAGCAGTTCAAGTTCACCCAGCAGATAAATAACTCAAGCCTTGAAAGAAAAAAATTCAATTTGTGCCTCAGCAAAAGGGCAGATCATCACATCAAGAATTTTTAGGGGTTTTGTGAGTAGTTAACCCCACCAAAGTTCATCCCCAAACACCATCTATAGGATGCAGGTGGAGGAGCACAAACACCCTAATATGTGTTCTCTCCATATCAAGGGAGATAGCATTTGATGGGATGTGTGAGATGCACTAAGCCTCTGAAACAAATGTATGTGAAAGTTAGGCAAGCTTGTTACGGTCCTGTAATAGGTGTATACACACACACGAATGCACACATTTGCCCTAGGTTCCAGTAAGTAAACGGTACTTCGGTACACAAGAAGCTGTTTTTGGTTCCCAATACTTCCGAGAGAGGTTCCCCTTAAAAGACATGGCACTTGCTACCTATCCTGGGACTGTCAGTTCTGTCTTGTGGCTTGTAACCTTGCCTCTAGGCATCTTTACTGATTGTTGTTCACCTGGAATGTGTCCTTGCCAAATGGGACTACATTTGCTTTCTATACCCTTTTTCCTCTGCCAAACAAGGACACAGCTGCAATCAATAACAGACTCCTTCCAGCTCCTGATGCAGTGCAGGTTTCCAGATGAGGAGGCACTTCAAAAACCAAGTCCCATAAAGAAAATGTACAACTCTTAGTTGAGCATAAAGCCCTCCGGTTGTTCAACCACCAGAGACCCCCAACTCTTCTGACACTCTCTCTGGCCACATTCTAGGGTAACAGATACACCTGGAGCCAAGGGCATTTGGGCAGCAGTGGCAGAGAAATGTGCACAGGAGCCCATGGCTGGCTATAGGATGTTTAGAAAAATCACCTGGACCACTGCTTAAAATTATCATATTCTTGCTGTAATGAACCTTGTCTATTTATCCTAATGAATATTATTTCCTCTGTTAAAAGAAATCGGAATTGTTTTTATTTGCAGTTATCAAAGCGAGAGATTATGGGCATGGTCCAGTGGTGAAGCTGAGAGGCGCTCTCACATGGACACCAGGAGTTGAGACAGAATCTCCTGGAAGCTGTGAGCCAGGAAAGAAAGATACACAGGGACCTTGTTGCTCACTCAGATGGCCAAAATCAGTTGTGTCTTATAGGATCATCATCCTAAAAAGCTTCACTGATAAGGCTGTTTATGATATGATTGGGTATTTGGGTCTCATATCCATGACTCTGATTTTCATGAAGATGTTTTTTTTAAATAATAGTTTTAGTTGCCAGCCATGCAAATGGGGATGATACATTATTGCACCATTACATTACCAATTCAGACTGAGTCAATAACAGCTTGATGAGGCACCTGATTTTGCATACAGAAAGCAGCACACTGAACTATCTGTTCATTGAACAAGCAGCAAACTCTGTTCTTTTGTTTATCAACATGAGGTCATTCTGAGGTGTAGTACCAAGGGCTCCATTTTAAACCACATTTAGTAGCTCCTGACACAGCCTGGAAATTAACTGGTTAATTAGATATACAGCCTTAATGTACATGTAATTGACAATGAATACATTTTGATACTTTATCTGCTTAGGAGATTACCCACAAATTGTTTTATGCACTGGATGGCTCCAAATGGTTATATGGACATCTGTTTCTGTTGGCTATGAGCATGCTATTTACAATGACAATTTTATCATTAACTCAAATCAAGGCCTCACTCACTTTATTATTCTGTAATTTTCTAACTTTCTTATAAATATCTGGGGGTGTATGTGTGTGTGATATTTCTGACATTAAGGATTTCTTATGAAATATGTCTTTCTCTTCATTCACCCAAAAGAATGTAGCTGTCCTTGCTGTACGTATGTACACTTTTCCTAAATGGCTCATTTAAAACTGATCCTGGAGTAGCAAAGAATGCTTGTCCTCAGGTGTGTGTCTAGGCTCTTGACAGTATAAAGCTTATTCAAGAAAGTCTCCTGATGAGGCTATCATGTATTTGTTTAACAATCAAAAGAGATCACAGAGAAAATCACCAAACAAATCCATATTAAGAAACATTCTACAAAATATCTGATGAGTACTCCTCAAACTGTAAAGGTCATCGCAAACAAGGAAAGTCTGAGAAACAGTCAAAATCTAGAGCCTAAAGAGACATGATAACTAAATGAAATGTGGTATCCTGGATGGGATCCTGGGACAGGAAAAGAGCATTAGGCAAAAATTAAATAAATGCAGATAAATTATGGAAAGTTAGTGAATAATAATGTAGCAATATTGGTTCACTAGTTGTGGCAAATGTGTCATCCTGATGGAAGACAACAAGAGGGCAAACTAGGTTCAGGGTATATGGGAACTCTACTATCCCTGTCACTTTAAATATAAAACTATTCTACAATTAAAAACTTATTTAAAAAATAAATTAAAAAAAGAGATCTCCTTGATAATGAGGGGAATCTAGTAACCACTATGTTGCTCATGTGTTTGTATATTAATGATACCAAAATTTAAAAAAAGAGAGAGATCTCTACCAACAGGGATTTTCCAATTCACATATAAGTGAACTCACTTAACTCTGGGTGAAAATTATCTCTAATTTAATTTTTGTGTTGTGATTAAGAGTACAGACTTGGCCTTAATCACTTTAGGCAAGTTACTTAATTTCTCTGAAGCACTGCCTCACCTGTAAAATGGAAGTAATGATGTCTATGTCAAAGACACCTCCAGAGAATGTTACAAGACAAGGTTCAAAACCACTACTATATTGCTACAAATAGAAGCATTCCCAGCAACAGCAGTTGTTACAAGTAATAATAAAAGAAACTTAGATTTTCCTATTGAGCAGCCACAGGCTTCCAGTTGAAGATCTTAAAGAATAAGGTTCAGTTATCTTGCCAACAGAGCTTCAGGCTTACAAGAAGCTGTGGAGGGAAGACACTACACATGGCTTATGTAAATGAGGATGGGGAAGGATCTCTGAGAAGGGAGGGAAGGTGTTGAATGCAAAAACCTCTGATAAATGAAAAGGAGGAAGTGGTTGAGAAGCTGCATATAGACTAGCCACAGATTATTACTTGACTTAAATTTACTGACACATTTCAGTGGCAGATTGGGGTGGTGGGAGCAAAAAGCAGAGAGCAGTGGATAAATAAAGCCACCTTTTCTGTTCTTCAAGCATGCCCTTCTCTGCAGTGGTCTACTCACTATCTACATGCTTGTAACTATGATAGATGATTGATTTTCACATTTAGTTTGATGCTTGCCTGGTGGTTTGTGATTTGAAAATCTATTCTACAGATGAAGCTACAAAGAAGCTACAAGTGACCATCAAACATAACAAATCTTGAACTCTAACTACCCAGAAAACAACAGCCTCCGAAATTGATGACCCAATGGTCAAGGGCATTTTGTCTTCTGTTCCCAAACTTCCAAGAAACATCAACACTTTAAAGGAAGAATGGACATTGTCTCCATTTTTCTAATCAATCAACAAACACTAGATCTGGTTGAAAACATCTTGTCTGCCTCCTCTGAAAGTCTGAGGAAGACAGAATTATTTTAATGTATCTATAACGAGATGACTACTCATTTGGGTTAATTCCTTGTATTTGGCAATAGGCTTGTTGCACACCCCAATGGTCTGCTATATCAGTAACATGAAAATCAGTTGCCAGAATCAATATTTCAAAGAGTAGGTCAAGGCCAGTGGGTGTCTAACAGTCTACTTCTCACTGCTCCATTGTTAATGAGTAGAGAAGCTCAGTAATTGGCCACTTCAAGACATGTTGTTACCTAGATTCACAAAACCTTGTCAGGAATAGCATTACATGTATTAATCTTCCTAGTATAAAGCTCAAAAGAATATAAGTGAGCTTTACAGACAGGCTAGGAAGAAACTGCTATGTTTTCTAGTTGAGGAAAATGATATTAAAAATCCACAAAAAATGCCGTGAAGTAATACTACTCCTTTTGAGTAGATTAGAGGGCAGGAGCGACAAAAATGAAGCTGACTTATCACTCAGGATGAGGTATAAGGCTTGTGGGTGAGAACCCATTTTTAATAAGCACCCATTGGAGAAAAAACCACCATGTCATAAAAAGATTCCCAAATGCCAACCAGTGTCCATTAAGTCATCATCCATTTAAGAAAATTCCACTACAGTGAAGAGTTTATGATACTTATTGGGTGTTTTATCAAATATTGTAGAGGGAAAAAAAGGAATTGATTTGTAGAAGGGAGATTTTCAAACACATTTCTAAAACATACCTATTACCTGAGGTGAAATACATTTCATAGGGTTGTTGCTGAGAAGGTATGACTCTCTTTCCCTTGAACTCTCTCTAGGTCACCTTCTCCCTTTGCTAAGGAAAAGGAATCTGATAGGAGGAAGGAGTAATAACTACCATGTCATCCTCAATAAGCACTAGCCTCACAGTTCCTTATAGCATGGGCACTACGGCAACACTCCCTACCTGCTGTAACTCACTTTGTTCATCCTTAAAATGGACATCATAAAGAGCATGTGACTTATGGGTCATGGTGAGGATTGCATGCGTTAATGTATGCAAAGCCATTCAATAAGCATTTACTATCATCACCATCATCATCATCATTGCTTAAGCTGGAAAAGATAATTAAGTCACCCCATGCAGTTCTAGCCTTATGATGAAGAGAGAAATAGAAAGTGTCATTTAGATAGTGAGATAAAGGAGAGCTCTCCTCCAAAATTCCACTTTTCTGGATGGTAGCAGGAGTCATCGAGGCTTAGCCTGGCTATATAGCATTCCCCAGTGCCTCAAATAAAATAATTAATTCAGAGATACACACTCACCTAAGTTACCCCAGTGAGGTGCCAACCAGAAAGGGAAGAAGCTTCACCTGTCTTGCCCACTGCTGTGTCTCCTACATTTCGTGAGACCCTAGAGTTAGCATAAGAAAAGCCATTTTAACAAATCTGACTGTGTGAACCTAAATGAAGGACAGAACAGGACTGACTCTGTTTTTTGTGCCTAATCTCCATCTGAGGCCTGAGCCGGGCCTGGCTCTGGAAGAAACCTTGAAAAGTTTCCTAACCACAGGAACTGATATTAGAAGAAGGTCTTATCTCAAGGCCGGCCATCTGTACCCGATGCTCCTAGGCATACGAGATGTACGTGTCTTGAGAACATGGACAAATGGCCACCGGGGTCTGTAAACCCCTACCCCAGATAGTTCCCTTAGCAACGCTCCTGCTACATCATCATGGTCAGGCCAGCCGAACTTAACCAATAACAATTGTTTAACTTCCAAAATCCCCAATCAGCTTATGCCAAGTTAGAATCCCCTCTTCCTGAACCTGTAATGCATAAAAACCTTGCCTACCCTGAGCTCAGGGCTCACATTGCTGACCCGCTGCGTCAGTGAAAAGTGTGAGTCCAAGCTCAAGCTTGAAATAAATGACCCTTTTGTGTTTGCATCGGAATAGGCTCCTTGGTGGTCTCTCAGGGACTCGCGACTTGGGCACAACATTTGGGGGCTCATCCGGGATCCCCAAGACCCCCAGGACTCCCGACCCGGAGGGTCTGAGCCGGCTGATAAGAACTTTGTGTGTGAGTGATTTGTGTCTATTGTTTGTGTTGTGTGTTGCGCTGCACTCTTTCACTTTCTGAGAAGGGCCCAATTTGCATTTGAAGGGATCCATATAGGACCTAGGCAGATGTGCTGTAGAAAGTCACCGATCTGGGGTCCTGGAAGACGTTCCAGGCCCCCATTTGAAAGTGTTCTGGAAGAGATTCCAGGCCCCCATTTGAAGGTGTCCTAGAAGAGATTCCAAGCCCATTTGAAAGTGTCCCGGAATGAATGTCTTAGAAACCTCAAGAAGAAAAGAATTCATCCAAATCTGCAAGTACTGCAGGCAAAACCTGATGGCAAGTCTGGCTTAGCTTTCTAGCCTTGTGTGGCTTTTAAAAATCCAATCTGAAGTTCCTTATAAAAAGTTCCAGCAAAGCACATTTAAAAGAGCCTATGTAACCAATTGCTTTTCTTGCTGCACTTATGCAAATAATCAAGCCAAGTGTTAATTATTTTCTTTATCTAGTTACTAGCAATAAAAATAAAAGTGATTTTAGAGAAAAGTATTTTTTCAATAATGCAGCCTTATCTATACTGAGTCCATGCATTCTTTAATCTTCTTGTCAAGTGTGTCCTTCCAGAATAGAGAATCCAACTCCAGATGTTGCTGCTTAACCTAGTGACGTGATTTGTTCTCTCACCTAAAAGCCATAAAGCTGCAAATAGTGATAGCCATAGAGCCCAAAATAAAAACTCCCATCTTCCGACACCCTCTTGACCAACCATTGATAGAGACCTAGCTGCACCCCTTACTGCGCCCCCTCTCAGCATGAAGCAGCCAGAGCAGTCATCACCCCCTTTCCCTAGCAGCAACTAGAGTCTCTATCTGTAAAAAAAAAAAAGACAGAGACTGTGAGTGTAGTCAGAGTAAAAAGAGGGCCTCCAGAAAGGGCGAGGCAAAATGTTTGCAGTCAGAGCAATGTAACTACATGCAAAAAAACTCCCTACTGAAACTCTGTGTTAAACATTAAGTTCTAGAGTTTTTCTTCAGTGAAATGAGTTGAAGCTCAAAGAGCCAAAGGCGGCTTAGCCTAGAATGTTTGAGTGTTCCGCAAATAAAGAAGAGTGTCTAGTAGCCCGTAACTTCGCTGTAAGCAACCCTAGCAGGCAGACAGCAGCCCAGCCCACCTTGAAGGCAGGGCAAGTAGTACAAGTCCACACCCTAAGCCTTCTCTTCACATTATCAAAGTATATGTAGCATGAATTACATCCTTCCTGCTCTAATAGATTATCCTAGAAATAGTCATGAAAAACTTCTCCAAGCTCTGCCATTTGATTGTGACAACTTGAACTGCTTAACATATGAGATGTGAACAGTTTCCAAGAATGCGTTGTTTTAATTTGCCTGATTTTTCTGCTTTTGCTATATATTTGTATTCCTATTCTCCTAGCGCATGTACAGAATGAAGTTGCTAATCTTTTAAAGCCAATACATACTTGTGCTACTTTTCAAAAGTTAACTTCAAGAAATAAGTAAATCATATGCTGATTCCCCACCTGCATTTGCTACAAGAATATAATTATGTATATTATAATATTATCCAGAATTATAGCTGTTAGCTGTCCTCTCTCTTATATTTTATCTCCCTGTTTAGTCCCAAGAGATAGCTAGTTAGCCAAAGACGGGTAAGATTCCTCACAGGAAAAACAACCTAAAACAGGCATAGTCGCAAAAGACCTCAAGTGAGCAATGTGAGAGCCAACTGAAGTGAGGCACAGAACTTCACCCCCCCAGATTAGAGAGACATTCCCTGTGACAAGCTGTGTCACAGGTCGAGCCCAGCTAAACATCTCTGTCATTTAAAAACTTTAAGCCCATAATTAGACCCAATGTACAAGAGAAGGGGGGAATGTGAGACCCTAGAGTTAGCATAAGAGAAGCCATTTTAACAAATCTGACTGTGTGAACCTAAATGAAGGACAGAACAGGACTGACTCTGTTTTTTGTGCCTAATCTCCATCTGAGGCCTGAGCCGGGCCTGGCTCTGGAAGAAACCTTGAAAAGTTTCCTAACCACAGGAACTGATATTAGAAGAAGGTCTAACCTCAAGGCCGGCCATCTGTGCCTGATGCTCCCAGGCGTACGAGATGTACATGTCTTGAGAAAATGGACAAATGACCACTGGGGTCTGTAAACCCCTACCCCAGATAGTTCCCCTAGCAACGCTCCTGCTACATCATCATGGTCAGGCCAGCCGAACTTAACCAATAACAATTGTTTAACTTCCAAAATCCCCAATCAGCTTATGCCAAGTTAGAATCTCCTCTTCCTGAACCTGTAATGCATAAAAACCTTGCCTACCCTGAGCTCAGAGCTCACATTCCTGACCCGCTGTGTCAGTGAAGGGTGTGAGTCCAAGCTCGAGCTTGAAATAAATGACCCTTTTGTGTTTGCATCAGAATCGGCTCCTTAGTAGTCTCTCGGAGACTCGCGACTTAGGCACAACAATTTGTTTGAGGAATGTTAAATGAATCTTGGGATTTAAAAAGAAAGACACACTCCCTTTCCACTTCAGTTGTCATGGAATATAGGCCTTGAGCTACTGGTGACCATTTTACCCCCATGAAGGGAGAACCTGCTTGAGAATGAAGCCAAACCAGTGGACAAAACAGCCAAGAGAAAGGAGACAGGCTCCTGAAGACATTATAGCAAGCTGGATACAGCCATGCCTGATAGAAATATATTCTTATACTTTTGTAATAAGTAACAATAAAATCAACCCCTTTCTCTCTATTGTTGTTATTGTTCTTACTGTTCTTTTTAAATGAGCAGGATTTCTTAACTGGTAACACACAGTCCTGACTTTTAGTATCTCTGTGCTGGGTCTGCTCAAACACTGTAAATCAGATTGACTTGAGAAGTAGAGCAGAGCTCAAAATCCCAGGGAAGATGGGGTAGAATGTAGAAGAAACAGGTGGTGATGTTCAGAGCCCTGCTTCAGTTGGAGTTGAGAGGCTCCACCTTTCTCTGGTCTCAACAGAAGCTGCAAGGAGAGAGAAAGCTCACATTCCCTACAATTTCCATCACAGAGTCCTTGTGACCAAGATACTTTCAATAATCCTATCCTACGCCCAATTTTTATAGAGAAAGAAGGGCCCACAATAGGCTTGCCCAACTTTACCTGGCATCCAGTCTTTGCACCACACAATTTTTATCCCAAATCTGCAAAGCTGACTGTGGATAAAGTGGGGTTCCTATGGCTAGGATCCTCACTGAACTTAAATGTAACTGGTCTGTTGCTATGCTACCACTTCCACACCTTTAGGCAATAAGACATTATTGTGTTAATGTAAGGAGTTCCACCCTGTGCTCCTCTGGAGACTGGGTGGCGGGGGCTGGAAGGCTGTAGGGGAGCGCAGCGGAGGCTGGAGTGGTGGTAGCGCCGAGGGACTGACCTGCCATCTTGAAATAAAGTTGGGTATAACCTTTTCACCCCAAGAACCCTTTGCTGTAAATTTCTTTGGTTACAGTGAATCTATAGCGAACTTGCCTGGAGCTGAAACTCATTTGCAAGACACTGACATATTTGGAAGCACAGTCTCTTTCAATAGAAAACTTTTTTGAGAAATTATGTTTGTTTGTTTACACTAAAGTTCTCCTTTTGAACTGGACTCATTCATTTCCACTTTAAAGGGAGGAAAACTTCTCAGTCAAAGTTGCTAACTTTAAGGACAACACATCTTGTTTGCATTTTAATTCCTATTCAGTAGGGTAGCAGGAAGCAAGCATGAGCACCCTTGAGTCAATTCCTGCAGTGGCCACGCCAGGCATACTTCATCTTCTGATTGGGCCCTCAGGGCTGAATTTGGAAAGAATGCATCCTAAGCCGTCAAGCCAATAAATTGAACCTATTTTCAAAAGGACCATTTAAGTAGTTAGTTTGGTTATTTACAGGGAATTGAAAGGTGTGAGATCGCTGGTTCAGGAATGGAGGAGATGCGGATCAGAGTTCATCCGCCATTCACACTGAGTTGTCACTATTCTGCTACCAGCCACTCAGAACAGTCACCCTGACCAGTCACTCTGACCACTTGGTACTTGAGACATTAAAAAAAAGATGCCCATATATCATCTGTCTCAATAGCCACTTATCTAAGTAGACACTGAAGTTGCATTCCTAAGGCTTTCAGCAGGTGGAATGGAACAGAAAGTAGTGGTAAAAATTACTGCAAGATGAGAATTAAAAGGTTTAATTCCACCCTGATGATGTAAAAACAGTGTAAATGTCTTCGCTTCCTCATGATCAAATCTTTCTAACTCCATGCTTATTTTAGTTAACTCCTTAATTATGATTCAATTAACCAATTAAACTGATGATGCCCTATAGTAGGTAAAATTGCAGTATTTCCAGAATCTCTCACCTGGTTTTAGTACATCTCCATACAATATGTGTTTCCAAGGGGTGGAGAGAAGTAGGCCATCTCCATATCAATAGGTGATTACAAGGGCAAACAGGGCTTATCTGGACCAGAGAAGTTGGGTAGGGGGCTTTTCAGCTGGGTTGAGAGAGACACGGGAGCCAGAAGTGGACTGCCTGTAAAAAAATAAATGAGTTTCTCCCACTTTATTTCTCCCTTTGACTGATTCCAGTTTCAAAGGTATTTTGCCCTGGGGCTTTTCCCCCCAGAGTTATACCTGGCAGTAGTCAGAAGGACCTCTGAACCTGAAAACTGTCTACACTGGTGCAACCCTTGGGTGGGCTACCCCTAGAGATGGTGGGGAGATGCCCAGAAGCCCCCCTGTGGATAGTGGGGAGGCCCCAGTGGCTGCAATGGTAGAGGATGCAACTTCACCCAGGAGCCCCCCAATCTGTGGGGCTTCCAACTGGGGAGCCCCTAGTGGGAAATTGGTCTCAGGTAAAGCACCTTCTAGAGGGGTGGGGCCTTCCCCCAGAAATGGTGCAGTCACCAGAAGCTGCAAAATTAGCCCTACACAAGACAAAAGGCTGCTTAAAGGCCCTGAGTGGCCGTGCAACAGCTGGGATTGTAAGATCTCTTTTCCTTGAGATAGTAGAAAGTGTTATTGAGGAGAGAGAGAGGGTTATTGAGGAGAGAGAGAGACTTCAGCAGGAGAGAGACACATTTTAGCATCACTTGGAGGAGCTGGGTGATGACCTATGGGATGCCCTTAAGGAAGAGAGACAGTTATTGAGAAGACAGGTTGAGCTCCTGGAAGATTCCTTAGCAGAGGGAAGGGGGGAGGCAGCAGGAGAAGCCGCATTGCAGGACGTCATGGGGGAGGGTATGGAAAGAGCAGTTCCTTCAGCCCTGAAGATGGCAGAGGAGATGTTGGGAGAGGATGAGGGGGTGGGGCCGAGGGCCCATCAGCTGCCGAGGCCACCACCCAAAGCACCAGCCTCTCCTGTATTAAAGGCCCACCCAGTTGTAATTAAGAAAATAAAAATACAACAACTGCAGACTCCTCAGGGGGAGAGCCACCCCCTCCCCACGTCGTGGAGCACTCCATGCTCCACCCCTATACCCAGGATGAGCTGGTGGACATGAGCATCCAGTATAGGCAGAAGCCACCAGAACCTCTGCCTACATGGCTTTTCCATCTCTGAGATCTGGGGGTGGAAAACATTGTTCTGTTGGATACTGAGATGAGTAGAATGGCTTCCCTGATGACTCACCCTTCTCTCTGGCAGTGGTTGTAAAGTGCCCAGCATACCTCATGGAATCAGGCATTTCTGGATTGGCTGGCAGCAGCCATCATGGCAGTTTGGCCTAATCACGGTGATTTACAATACTTACCCACTAGTTGGAAAACGTATGTAGAGCTACAACTGTTATGGGAGCTGGGCATGAAAAATATCATCTCCCCAATGAGGAGTTATTCATCATAGGAATGAGAAATCTGGTGCTCCATACAGCTGCCCCATCTCTCTTTGGGTCCCTAATAACTATTCTTGCCCTCCACATAGGTCAACCCATAAGTGAGGCTACTTGTACTTTAGCAGATCTGGGGGAAGTTGAAACAATAAGAGCATGGAAGAAAGTACAGGCTACGACTGAAAGGAGAGGTGCAAAGGGCCCTGTGAAGGTCTCAAGGACCCAAATGTGGGTGGATTTGATAAAGTCCAGGGTAGTGAAAGAAAAACTTGATGGGCAGCCCAATAGGATCTTGTTAGAACTATGGCACCAATTAAAGCCAGAGCAGCAGTTCCAGTTGCTGAGGTCCAAGACACAGAAACCAGAGTCAAAGCCCCATGTCTGACCTGTGTCTCTGCAAGAATTCCTGGGGAAGTCAGTATTCAGGCTACACCTGGGCCCTCACCCCCAGAGGACAACAACCGGGCATCATGATTTGATTGAGGAGGTCAAGGTCCCCATCTTGGGGGACATGGTGAGGACCAGAGGCCACATGTAGAATTAGCAATTCATTTCCCATGAATGTACAACATGTCCTGGCACTGGTGGACACAGAAGCTGAATGTTCTCTGATTTACGGCAACCTTGAGTGTTTTCTTGGGACCCCTGCTGTGATATACGGCTATGGGGTCAGGCAATTGGAGTGAGGAAAGCCCAAATCCCATTGGGGATAGGGCATTTACCCCCAAAGGAGTATACTGTGTACATTTTTCCCATCCATGAATATATTTTGGGGGTAGATATCCTGCAGGGCCTGTGGCTACAGACCACTGCAGGTGAGTTCAGACTGAGGGCATGTGTGCTAAGGGCAGTTCTGAGGGGACATGCTCAGCACCCACCTATAGCTCTGCCTGTACTTCGGTGGGTGACAGATACTAAGCAGTATAAATTGCCTAGGAGACACAAGGAAATTGGAGAAACTCTACAGGAGTTGGAGAAGGTGGGCATTATATAGCCCATTCATAGTTCTTTTAATTCCCCAGCATGGCCAGTGAAAATGTCAGAGGACTCCTGGTGCATGACTCTGGACTACAGGGAATTGAACAAAGTCACACCCCCTTTGCATGCTTCTGTCCCCTGTATAGCAGCCCTGTGGACACCCTCAGTGATGAACTAGGGACGTATCATTATGTTGTGGACCTTGCTAATGGGTTCTCTATTGACATAGCATAGGAAAGTCAGGAACAGTTTGCCTTCATGTGGGAAGGCCAGCAGTGGATATTCACTGTCCTTCCACAGGGACACCTCTACAGTTCCACCATTTGTCACAGACTTGTAACCCAGGACTTGGCTACATGGAAAAAACTGCAAACAGTGCGGCTGTATCACTACATTGATGATATTATGCTCATGTCTGCCTCTCTTGCAGATTTAGAAGGGGCAACTAGACTGCTGCAACATCTACATGAGAAAGGATGGGCTGTGAACAGCACCAAGGTTCAGGGACCTGGTTTGTCTGTAAAATTCTTGGGGTTGTCTGGTCATGTAAAACTAAAGTTATTCCTCAAGCAGTCATAGAGAAGGTCCAGGCTTTCCCTACCCCTACCACTGTGGCAGTATTATAAGAGTTTTTGGGTCTTTTGGGTTACTGGAGAGTGTTTATCCTGCACTTGGCATAAATTCTGAAGCCCTTATACTGGTTCGTATGAAAGGGCATCAGGTGGGACTGGGATGAAACATGTGCAGCTGTTTTTGAAGCAGCTAAGTGAGTAGTCGAGGCCGTATAGGCCTTGAGTGTAATGGACTCTTCAAGGCCCTGTGAGCTATATGTTCATGTAACCTAAGATGGTTATGGATGGTGTCTTTGGCCATGGCTTGAACAGACACACCAACCTATTGGATTCTGTTCACAACTATGGAAAGGAACAGAGGTCCAGTACAACTATTGGACTACTGGTTGCTTTTCCTGAATGTCATGCAGATCAGCAAACCACCAAAATGGGCCTACAGCATCTCTTTGCAGCCTATGGCCAGCTGCAGATTGAGAGCGATCAAGGCACCTGCATTATTAGACATGTGTTACAAGAATGGGTGCAGCAATTTAGGAATAAAGTGGAAGTTTCATGTACCATATAATCCTCTCAGGCAGGCATGATAGAGAGGTACAGTGATTTGTTGAAATCTGGCCTGAAGTCAGACACCAATAGTCTATGGGCTGGTCAGTTCATTTATGGACAGTGCTATGGTGTTCAAATGAGAAGCCCCAGAAAAGGAGCATTGAGCCCTGTGGATATGCTATCACACCTTGCTGCCTCTCCTACACAACTGTATGTGCAAACCAAAAAGGAGTTATTGAAGCCAGGATATGGCCAGCAGAGCAACATCCTGCTGCCAGCCCCAACTGCATTAAACCCTAGTGAGTGGACACTGTTGAGTGGACATAGCTCTGGACATTTTGACACATGAACCAGCTATGGCTGCCTCTTCTGGCATCTTGGGGAAAAGGCCTGGAAGCTGGCCTCCTGTGTGTTCCTGGAATAACAACAGAGTGGCCCCCAAAGATCACAGTAGTATACCCCAAACATCCGGGAGGTAAAAGCATCTTACAGGGAAGTTTGGTTTTATCCTTATGGCTAGTGTATATACCTCCTATATATTGACCCATCTATAACTCCTACAGGGAGGGGGATGAGGTCTGGTATACTAGACCTGGACAAGATTCCATTCCTGCCACTGTCCTATTACAAAGATCACTCTCTTGCGTGCATCCAACCTGACGGACAAGATTTGCCTATGCTAGTGTCATTAAAACATGTATCTTATCACCCTTAAGGTTACTGTCTTCTACAGTCTCTGTGGCCTGGACATTCCCCCTGGCTGCAGCTGCCGTGTGATGACTGCTCTGAACTCCCTACCTGTTCAGCCACTGACTGCCTGTGGAGTGGGCAAGCTATTGACTTAATCTGCATAGGACTTTGAACTTAGCTGAATCCTTCAGCTTGAGGATTATCATGATTTTATTGATGTTGCTATTGTATGTTATTAGCCTTGTTACAATGCTCCAGTTTTCTTGCCTAGGGGCCATTGCGGAAGATGGGGAACAAATAGATTATAAGGTGAGATTTCTGGAGGGGTGGGCTGTGGGTGAAATTGCAGTATTTCCAGAATCTCTCACCTGGCCTTAGTGCATCTCCATACAATAGGTGTTTCCAAGGGGTGGAGAGAAGTAGTCCATCTCCATATCAATAGGTAATTACAAGGGCCAGCAAGGGCTTATCTGGACAGAAGAGGTTGGGTGGGGGCTCTTCTTCTGCAGCTGGGTGGAGAGAGACACAGGAGAGCAGAAGTGGACTTCTTGTAAGAAATAAACGGTTTCTCCCAATTCATATCTCCCTTTGACTGATTTCAGTTTCAAAGGTATTTTGCCCCAGGATTTTTCCCCCCAGAGTTACACCTGTCTTCTCTTCTGCATTGTAGCCAGGATCTCTTTACTTGGCTTTCTCTAGGTTCACATTGCAAATCCAAAAGATCCTGGGTGCTTTTGAACTTTCACTCACGCATGCATCCCCATAAGAGTGTCATGTTTAATGCTTGTGTTTCTCCTGAGCAATCTTCCACATTAATTTATAGTTCTCACCAGTATTCTCCAAAATGTGTTCCCCAGAAAACTAGTCTTACAGATGACCTTGAAAAAAGAAAGGAGTTGGGGATTCTGTGGTCAAATAACTTTGGGAAACATTACATGCTATATTCTCCCTCCAAGATTCACAATGCCTTATATAGCATACTAATGGCTTGGAGAAGTTTTGGCAGAATAAAAGCAAAAACAAAAACTCTGTTTGAGTTTTATGAGTTTCACCCAATATTTCAAAAATCAAGTTTATCAATACTTTTCTTCATGGACCTGTATTGAAAGTCCACAAAGATAATGGTCTGGATACCCAGGTTTGGATCTAGTTTCAGAGACAGGTGCTAAAGCCTTCTTTATGCCCAGACTGAAGTAAAACAATTTAAAAGTGTAATAATGATAGTCAGGATGTATGCCTAAGACAAGACTACACTGGCTTAATTAAAACTTAGCATTATTCAGAGTCATTTCAGGATGGAAAATGTGTGTTTCCTGGTCTAAAATACAAGATCTTTGCTAATATATTTTTAAATACATATTGTTATTTACTAGACAATATGGTTTTTACAAGTAGTGCTGGCATACATATAGTAAAGTAGTTCACCAAAGTTCTTATCAATTTTACATTTTGTCTTGGCAGGATCTGTGGTGGGTTTCTCTAGAAGCTTAAGCCTAATGGTGCTCTCCATCTTCCAGCTCAATCAGCACCCTTACCTTACCCTCCTTCCCTTCATCCCCACAAGCTGTGCTTTGGGCTTTGAGGGAGAAGGAAGGAAACAACAGGCAAAAGAAGGGAAAGCAGGAAAAAGAAGGCACTGAAGGAGAAGGCGGGACAACTCAAGAGTGGTAGATCCAACTAAAGTGACAGGTAATTAAACTAATTAGTTAACATAATTAAAAGTGGCAAGCAATACTGCAGAGGGGGAAAAAGTACATTTGGATTATGATATTTTTATTTTTGGTGCTACTAACTTAAAATGCTTTCACATATCTTTTATGTATATATATGCACATATATACATATACATACACACATAAATAAATAATTTCTTATTTTATTTTTAAAAGATACCTCTGCCATGTGGGTAATGGACATCTGTGTCCCCATTTGGTGACTGAGGTCACAAAGCTCAGTCAGTGAGTTAATTGCCCAAGGTTACAAAGGGAGCCACCAGAGAGGGTGAGTCTCCCAATGCCTTCTCCTTATCTAACAAACTAAGTTCTATTATCACGTGCAAAATAAAGCTATATACGTGGCTTTAAAGCACATTCATATTTACCGTACATGAAATACCATTAGATGCATTATCTGCTAAACGTGCCCTCCCTCTCTCTGGTTTCTCATTCCCCACCCTAACTACTTAGCAATTTATGTATTTCTGAAAGAAGTAACAGAGTATTGTCTGTAGAGCACCTTAAATGTCTCAGGGCATTTGGTATAACAGCAAAAACCACCACAAAAAGCAGAGGAAATTCAATCTACTTGTCGTTTTGTCTACAAATGTCAAACAACCAAACACCTGGTTTGATCGATTCTCTAAATTGTGTGCTGAGTGGATTGGTGGTTTTTACGTCACCAACATGCCACTTAATCCTCCTCTTGCCTAAGCGTAGCTTTGTGTTCAGTATCAAACTCTGTTTTCCTGGATTATAAGGATGTCCACCTTAGGGAATATTCCCCACTCTGAAATAGGTCACTCATATTTGACTCAGGTTGTGTCAAGAGGTAATTGTCTGTGATAGACTTTTTGATAGATGAATTTCTTTGAAGTCAGACTCTTTTAGATGGATTTTTTGAGTAGAGAGTTTCCAAGTGGCATTGTGGAAAAGCCAAAGGTCAAACGGACATGGCGTCTGCCTTAAGAACTGTAGAAAAGAGATGATCTTCATGGGCAACTATCACGAACAACAGAAGGGAGGGTCGTCATCAGGCTTCACAGAGATGCGGCATCTGACTTGAGCCCAGAAGCACGGAAAGGCTCTGAACAGCCTGAGCAAAAGGAACAGGGTACGTACGCACAAGCACACAGGAGGCGACACCATGGCCCCTCTGGCTGAAGATAAGTTAGGCTGGAGTCAGCTTGAGGGATGTTAGATGTTTGGCGACAGAGGCTGAACTGCACTGGGGTTTTTGGTTTCTCACAGCGCCCTTCGAGAGACAGAGAACAGCGGCTGAGAGAGGCACTCACACCCTGGGGCCACTGCTTCTTGAGCTGATTCTGTGACCCCTAAGTTTACACTGCTTCACCTGAAGAATGAAAACAGTAGCTCCTTGCTCTTAGGGCTGTAGTGAGAGTGGTGAGCTTATTCATTTATGCACAGACACTGACTGAGCACCTACTATATGCCAGACACTCTTCCAAGTGCTGGTGACACCGCTGCGACAAAACACAAGCATACCATCCCTTCGCAGGCCTACATCCTAATGGGGACACCGACAGTACACTGGATAAACCGAGTATATAGATCATGTTAAGGGCTATGGAGAAAAAAATTAGGAAAGAAAGATTTGAAGTAACAGGTTGATACACTGCCCAGAGAACACCTCACTGAGGTGACTTTTAAGTAAAGACCAGAAGCAAGTGGTTTTTCTTAGTAACTTAAGATATCAGCTGTCAAACATTTCAGGCAGAGGAGGGAGGACACACAAAGACGCTGAGGCACAAGCGTGCTTGGGCTGTCTGAGGAAGACTGAAGAGGTCCAGTGTGGCTGGAGGAAGAGATGAGCTCACAAGGCTACAGCAGGGTGAGTGCGAGGGCAGGTCGCCGGACCATGTAGGGTATTTGAAGTTCATAATAAGGACTCTGGCTTTTATTTTGAGTGATACAGGAAACTACTGAGTTTCAAAAGGTGACATAATCTTGTTTTACAGGATCCTCCAGACTGCTGGATAATGCCCATAAAGTGGTTAGCATAGGGCTTCAGACACAATACGGCCTCAGCACATGTTAGCTGTTGTTCTTATTTTTCTTAATATTGGCACTACAGAGTCTGGGGAATGCCAGTACCTGCAGGACGCCAGAATCTGTTTGACCCCTTTTCCTGGTTCTGTGTTATGAGAGGGGCTTGCATGGCTGTGACAAACGGGCTGCCCCCCTGGTAATGGGATCAGAGAGACCCGACTGCTGTCTGTGCCTTCCTTGGTGACAGCACCCCCTGAACGTGCAGGGCAACGTAACCACGCATGTATCAAACTACAACTGTCAAGCTGCCATGTGCACACCCAGTTAAAGTGTGTAGGCCGGAATTGGCCAGAAAAATACTTTTCTGGAAGTGCCCGAAGCGACTGGCTGCTGCACTGGCTTATTCCCCAGCGAGCTGATGGAGTACCATCACCACACAGCCCCGGTGCCGAGAGCCCCAGAGTGGCCCAGGGGTTGAGAGGTGGCAACCTCTGGCCTGTGTTGGGAATCTATTTGTTCCTCCCCATTCTCCGGATCTAACAATCCTGTAATGAGTTAAAAGTAATAACAGCCACAACAGGTGAGGTTACATTCTACCACCCAGAGAGTCACTTTCATACACAGCCAGTGGAAGTGTAAATTGGTACAACTTTTCTGAAAGGTCATTTGGATAATAGGCATCAAAAATCTTCAGGGAATTTATATCCCTTTACCAAGTAATTACACATATGGACAAAAATCCCATGAAGTGATCTATGCATGTAAAAAAGTAATTTAAAATATCTATTCTGGTTCTCCATCACCTAAAACATAAGAGCTGGATTTTCTGTTTTTCATGGTGTTTCAAATGCTTCTTCATCATGATTATAGGATTCAGTGTGGTGCAGTCAAGTAGCCAATGAGTGGTATGAGCAAGAAATGAAAGTGACTTGGGGTGGGGTCACCAGAGAAGATGCCATGGGCAGGAAGAACCTGAGCCTCACCTGGCTGAGTATGTGCACAGCCTCTAAATCACCAGCTATTCTCTCCTTTGCTCAGAAGGCCCCAGCCTGCATTTCCCGGGCAAGCCCCACATCTTTCTTCTCTCTTCCAATGGTTACAGTTGCTGGGTCACATTTGGGGAACCGGTTTCAAGGAATGAGAGCTTCTTTTCTATAATTTGTCCCACATGATGTTAATGGTTCTTAAAGAATATGAATATAGACACTACTGGCAAGTATTACACAATCAATTATTTGAGATGATGTGGTTCGAGTTATATAAGCATCTTGCCTGCAGAGCTTCTCAGAACCTTTATTACACATCAAGAAACTCCAAGGATGAGGCATCATAGGCAAAAAAGTGCTGTGGATTTATTTGACAACGGAGTTCTTTTCTTTTCTTTCCTTTTTTTTTGTACCTATTAACATTCTACAAACCACATGTCCTAAGGAATACAATGTCAGAAACTCTAGATTGACCAGAATATTCGACTTTGCCATGAAGAAAACCTTGGCAGACTAACCTTTGTTACCATGATTGCAGAAATGTGACTTCTAATTGATGCCCTTCTCATCAGCTCTGGTCAGAGAATATCCATCGGTCAATGAAGAACCCAAACTTTCAAAAAAATGTGATGGTACAAGGAACCTACAGCTATGAAAAGCCATCACACTTGAGATCTTAAACCCCATCTACAAACCACACATGTGCCAGTTGCTGGGAGATTTACAGGTCTAGATGACAAGACTTTGTGCTAGCTGTCAGTCAAGAGAGGCCTGAAGAATTCTCAAGAGGGTTTTTAAAATAATGCCCAGGCAGATGTGCATGTGGAACAAGTTCCCACATTCCATCCTCACCCCGAACGTTGTCTTGAGGCACAGGGCCACATATCTAAGAGAAGTGCAGGGTTCATCTTGTATTGTCAGCAGTAAATATGTCAATCACAATCAGAAAGTGCCTGACAGACTGTGATTCACATTTGCATCAAATCCAAAATAGCTGCCTACAGCTGCCTTTGGATTAGTGTCAGTCCCAGGACCCACAAAGAGAAGTCTCTCCCAGTCACGTCATCTTGCTCCTGATTTAACATCCTGAGGACGGTGCATTTGGCAGCCACAGCACTGGGAACCTGGGCATCCTGCAGGACGCTGCACCTCACATAAACGATGAGACAAAATGAGAATAAGAGTCCAGTCCCTTCCCCAGCTTTGAACAAGCAAAGCTTCACAGACAGGTTCTGCCTCCTGGTGCACTATAAGATTTCTGCAGATTAGTACCCATATGTCTTGCTGACTACCCAAGGCCAAATGATAGGATCTGACTTTACAGCTAGAGTGACAGCAGTCTTTCCAGTAAAATTTAAGCTTCCATAAGAAGGTAAGCCCAGTGACACTGCTGGGTACATAAGTGCTCAACACATTGTTATCTATTATTACCATTCATTTGGTCTCTTTTATTAGGCTTACATCAGTATGAAGATTATGCCATTTTTCCTATTTGAAAGAATGGGAAGTGAAAACACTGGATACTTTTCCCAAAGCTGAGAAATTCTGTATCTGAGACATGAACCAATGAAGGATGCTTACATTTTTCTTTTCAAGTATTTTCTCTCCTTCTCTGCTTTTCCCTATTCCCCCAAGTACACTCTTTGAAAAATACATAATTCTCATGGGTATGTGAATATGTCCAAATCACCAAATTGTATATGTTAACTATATGCAGTTCTTTTGTATATCAAAAAATTAATTAAGGTAAAATAAAATCAACTCAACTCATAAAAAAATATGATCTTCTGTGGACAAAACAACTATTCTCACATATCCCTTTCTGTGTCCAAAATGTATTTATAGACCATAGAAAGGGGACAAGAAAGGGTTTACATATGGATATGGAGGGTTTCATGGTATTGCTGCATCTGACCTGTAAGGATATTTTGAGTCCTATCAACATTTTGCAGGGAGTCATTTTAAGGCCTTTCACAGGCATCTCTGATAAAGTATTTGCTTTGGCTCGGTAAGGATTTTCTTGTGGGGCTGTTCTAGGAAGCTAGTTCATTCTACCCCAAAGAGTAAGCCCATTCTGTTAAAACAAGGGGATACACTGAAGAGAAGTCATCCATGCCCAGTGGTGCCTGTTCACTAGGGTGGGAATCCGGCAGTGACGCCTTGGTGCTTGTGGGCAAATGGACACCAAAGAGACTTCCCGCCAAGCAGGACCTTCAAGAATGTTGGAAAATAAATGCACAGGGTCAAGCTCAGTGTTACAAAGCTGACTAGAAGACAACGAGGAGGTAAGCAGGGAGGCAGAGCTAAGTGACAGAAGGTAACGCAGGGGAGTGTGGTGGCTGGAGAGGTGGAAGGCTTGCAGGGACAGTGACAGAAGAGGAGAGAAAGGGCTCCGGGAAGGGAAAGGGACCATCTAGGATAGATTATGCAAGCAACTGGGAGGCCAAACCCGTGCCCTGGGCAAATCCAGGGAAGTGAAACATCCTGTAACACACACAGGTGGAGCAACGATAAAAGAACAACAACTCAAGATCAAGGGGTCACAAGAACCTAAGCAAGTCAGGACTGAAAAACCAAACCCGGATTATACTGTGGTCCCATTAAGCAGCCATAATGTTTAACTATTTAGTAATTTGAATAATCATTCATTTACAGGATGTAATGCATTATTCACAAAGAAATAACTTTTATTTGAGACTAGGTTTTTCAGTCCCTTTTAGGAAGTTCCAGTTCGAGGAACTGAAACAGGCCATGAGCATGGGCCTGACCTACATGTGGAGCCTGGCATGTCACCTACATTGAGGCCAGCTGCCTCCGACTGAAGGCTAGTTGAGGTTTCCCTGCACCTCTGATTCCAGTAGGAAGAAGCAGAGGCTGGACTGGGACCCTGAAATACAGGGATAAACCTTCATGCCCAGTGTTCTTGGATCTCACAGAGAGGTCAGCTGTTTTATCTTCCTTTTTGACAAAATTGAGGCCAATAAAGGTTAACTGAAGAGTTTGAGGACATGGAAGATGCTGAGAAAACCAAGCCAGAATCCAGAGTTCTCACTGTTTTGTATAAAGCCAATATGCAAACCAGTGCAAAATTTAAGAGCCATTTCACATAGATGTTAGAATTGGGCAAGGAAAAAATAGCAGTGAATGCCAGGAGGTATGGCTCTAGTAACCCTTTCAGTACTGGCATCTTTCCTGCTCCACTGGAGCACCTTTCAGTATGGAAAATCTTGTACCAGCACAATATGATACTCACAGCAACAGCTACCACTAATTGAGAACTTATTTCAGGCCAGGCATTGTTCTAAGCACTTAGTATAAATTAATACATTTAATATTTGCGTAATGCTATAAAGTAGATGTTATTATTATCTCTATTTCCCAGATGACAATATTGAGGCATAAAAAGCTCCTAGAAGTTGTCCAAAGTCACACGGCAGCCAGGCTGACAGCAGAGCCCATGATCTTAACAGTTAGGTTCCACTGTGTCTTCTATGGGTACCACTGCATCCCTGGGCAAGATCTGCAAGCTATACCAAACTTACTGCCTTCATTCATAACCCAAGCTTCTAGGTTAGAACATCTGCATTCACAGATTCAACTGCTATTTGTACCAAGACTCATATAAGCCTCAAAAAAGAAAGACCTTGAGTGTCTGGAAGATGAGGACCCAGTTGTATCTGCGCCCTCTGTGTTCTCATGGCCTAGTAAAATGCCTGGCATGATGCAGTTGCTCATTACATATCTGGTAAATGTATCAAGTAGCTACTGGTGAAAATCTGCCTTGTGCCATCAACACCACTCATTCATGTAGAATAACCCTGATGCTACATAATGAATTGTAAATTAGTTTACAATTTACACTCAGTTTATTAATCTGTCTTTCTCACTAGGCCCCTAGGCACTGTGAGCACAAAGATTGTGTTTTATTATTCTTCTTATCCCAAGTGAAAGGCAAAATGCATGGGACATAACTGTGCTCAGTAACTGGTGAATAGGGTGAGTTAGGTTTACAGAACCTCACACCTCCCTGCAGAGAAAACTGGATTCAATGCCACCAGTTAACAGATGAGTGTTGCCTGTGATCTCATACTGATTATAGGGTGGCATCTGTTGAGTCAACTCAATCAACACCCATTGAAATGACAAAAGGTAGTTTTTTGAGCATTGAGCAATGCACCTGCCAGAGGAGGAGCTGACACAAGCTGCTGAAGTAGGGAAGATGCCTCTGGAAGGGGAGGGGGCTTAGCCACTAAGAAAGTCTCAAGTGCTCTTCACAAGGAAATTTCTGCCCTGAACAAGGGTTACGGAACTCAGAATGTTCCCTGGATGTTCTGAGAAGTGGCGAGTAAGCCGAAAAATGATGGGATCCATCTAAAGAAGATTATTAAGACCAGACAGACGAGGTGGGTGATCAGAAGCCTTTGTTGCAACCAGAAGTGATGAAGGAGAAGCATTTCAGGAATAGTTACAGGAGTTTTAGTTCAGTCTTTTCCCAAAAGTTCCACAGATATGGAGTTAGACATAGATCATCCTAAGTATATTCCTAAGGATATTCATTGACAACCCAAGAAAAATCATTTCGTGGGCAAATAAGATTGAGAAACAAAGCTGCAGTAGAAAGAGCTCTGGATAAGGAATCAGAAAATCTGAGTTCGACTCCCTACTTTGCAATTTTTTGGCCATATGGCCTCAAAAAATTGCTGTTCTCTCTCTATTCTCAGTGTTTTGAAATCTGAAATAAGTAAACAAAAGTCATTAATCAAATGAGATAATATATGTGCATACTTGGAAATATCTCATGAAGTAATAAAACCACATAAAGTATGTAATTTTGGGAAACTTTAAATACTTATCCACTGTATGAACTGAATTGTCCCACCTCCTCTCCCCAAATTCCTATGTTGAAGCCTTAACCCACAATCGGACTGTGTTTGGAGATAAGGCTTTTAGGAGGTAAATAAGGTTAAGTGAGGTCATAAGAGTAAGATCCTAATCCAGTTAGATGGGTGACCTTACACAAAGAAGAGAGATGTTCGTTAGAAGAGAGAAAGAGCTCTTCTTTCTCTGCATGCCCTGAGGAAGGGCTGTGTGAGGGCCAAGTAAGACGTAAGCCCGGAAGGCAGCCCTCACCAGAACCCAACCATTTTGGACATCCAGGCTCCAGAACTGTGAGAGAACAAATGTCTATTGTTTAAGCCACCATTCTGTGGCATTTTGTTATGTCAGACTGAGACCTCCATATATGTGAATATTATTATCCATGCTTCTATTTATATTTTTCCAGTTAATGTAAGGCATTCAAAAATGAAAGATGGCATAAACAAGAGAAGGAAACTACTCTTGCCATAAAAATCCTCTGTGGGAGCAAAACTGGATTTTTGAGACTTGATAAGGAAAAAAAATGCATAGCAATTTTAAAAAAAGAAATGAAAAGGTCTTCGGTGACTGAGGTGACTCCTGTATAGAACTTAGTGCAAGACTGAGATGCCAAGTGAGGCTGGAAAGAAGGTAGTTGCCATCAGGAAGAAAGTAGTAAGGCTACAGAGTTTAGTGAACAGTGTTATATACATGCTAATTCAAGAACAATTAAAATGTATATGATTCATAGTTTCTCATGCAAAATAAAAATACCTATGGAGACCCATGTTAAAAAATTACATTCCTATATCTAAGATTATCTCTTTTACTGAGTTGAAAATTTTAAGTGAGAATACTGGTCAGCCCACTTAACTCATTCTTTGAGAAACAGGCTTGGAGCTCTGAAAGCACAGAGAATTTGCTTATAATCATAGTCTGCAGTTTCTTAACTTCCCCTTAGAACTTAGGTTGACTTCATCTCTATTTACCATAGTGGGGCAACTATCTTCATGGGGCATTTTTGCGAGTAAAGATTCTGAGGAAACATTTATTGTTGTTTTTGTTATTGTTAACTATTGTTGTCATTGTTATTTATTGAGGTAAGTCACATAATATAAACATAAAATGAACCACTGAACTGAATGATGCTGTGGCATTTAGTATATTCACAGTGTTGTACAACCATCACATCAATTTCCAGAATCTTTTCAACACCTGCAAATGAGATGCCACATCCATTAACAGGTAGTCCCCATTCCTCCTTCCCCCAGCCTCTGGGGCAACCACCAATTGGCTTTTTTTTCTAATTGAGAATTTTTTAGAGCAGTTTTGTGTTCATAGCAAAATTGAGGGGAAGGTACAGAGTCCCCATATAGGCCCTGCTTTCAACACACGTGGTCTCCCCCATTACCAGCATCCTGCACCAGAGCGGGCTATTTGTTACACTGATGAACCTGCACACACATGGTAATCACCTAAAGTCCACAGTTAACAGTTCACTCTTGGTGCTGTGCATTCTATGGGTTTGGTCAAATGTATAAGTGCCATGATCCATCACTATGGTTTCATACAGAGTATTTTCACTGCCTTAAAAATCCCCTGTACTCTAGTCATCGCTCCCCTTCCCCCAACCCCCCGCAACCACTGATCTTTTTACTCTTTCTGTAGTTTTGCCTTTTCCAGAACATCATACAGTTGGAATCATACAGTACGTAGCCTTTTCAGAATGGGTTCTTTCACTTGGTAATATACATTTAATTTTCCTCTGTCTCTTTATAACTTGATAGCTCATTTTTTTTTTAGTTATCAGTAATATTCCATTGTTCTGGATGTACCATAGTGGAAGCATTTGCTTCTCTCTATAGGTAGCTGATTCAGGTTAAGATGATGCATGAAGTGTTAATTTGGAGGTCATTACCTACCTCTTCCCACCTTTTTTCTTAAACTATGATGTCAGTTCATTGGTTCATTCATTGATTCATCTTTTCCAACGAATACTGATTGTTCATACTAGTGCTACAGAAGTTCATGGAGTTTATAGTAAAGAGAAGACAGATGATAAAGAACTAATTATATCATTAATTTATCTAAATGGCTATAAAAGAAATATCAAGTATGCTGAGTGTAAAATACGATATGCTAACCTAGTCTAGGAGGGGTCAGAAAAGTCTTTCCTGAAAACTTACTGGTATAGCTGGGGGAATGTGAAATTTGAGAAGGTGGTAAGAAGGGCTCAGACATAGAAAGGGACAAGGTGAATGTGGGAAGCCAGAGAAGATGAATGTGACCAGAGTGTGGAAAACCACTGGGAGCCTGGCACAGGAGAAACCTGCTGGAGGTGAAGACTAGGTGACTTATGACCCTGTGAGCTGTGGCAAGAAGTCTACACTTCAAGAGCAAAGAGAAGCCACTGAGGGTTTTAAGCAGGGAGCAAGGTGCTCATGGGGTAATCTTTCTCTGTTTTCCGTAGCTCTCCTGTCCTATGAGGGCTTTGCTGTCTGAAGCAGCATAACCCTAGTTTAGAGGAAAATGGAAAGTGCTATCTGGCCTTTGATGAGCTCATGTACTTGCCAGTCTGGGGATTTTGTTGTTCTTTTCTGAACATAGTTAAATATTTAAAGACAAAGCACTGGACAGCTATTGACTCTGATCAGAGAAGAGTAATTAGTTAATGGCTGCAAAGTGTTTTGTGGATGGAAAGCAAGAGGGGAGATATCAAAATAACCCTGCATGAGTAGTGGCAGCTGATGGAACCTCAGGAACCTTTTCCTCTGTGGTGTTCTCCCCACATCAGGTCATCTTGTCCTGCTGCTATATATAAACACAGACCACTCCAGGAGAAGGGAAAGTCTACAGCATTAGTAAGGCTTTATTTGCTTCACTTTAATCTCTGATAAATGTTGTTCCATGGAGAACAGTCAGGATAGGCACCATTCCAGTGTGAGACAGAAAGAGAGAGGACTTAGACACCGTGTAACAGACCTGCCTTCCTAATGTAGTCATTTCTTGGACAGTATAGAGCAGTACAGTCAGGAAACCCTTAAACCATCACTAACTGTGTCATCTTAAGTATGTAGCCTTAAAAATTTTTAGTTAATTGGCTTTAAGTAAAACAAGCCTTAGGTGCTTCAAAAAGGGGAAATTCGCTACTTATTCATTCATTCATTAAAATGCACATTCGATAATTTGCTAACTCTTGCTGAATGGTGGGCAAGACCTGAAGAAACAGCACAAGCAAGACTGGGTTCCAGTCCTTAAGAGGGAAAGACACACACAGTGGGTTACTTTATATAGAAGAAGTAAGAGCTATTGTTTTAAGAGCGCATAGACAATACTAATACAACTTAAAAAAATACTTTCATTCTGAATTAATTACCGACTCACAAGAAGTTTCAAAAATAGTACAAACAGGTCTGGCATATCCTTCACCCAGCTCCCTCAACAGTAGCATCTTAGGGAACTATGGTACAGTATCAAAACCAGGTCATTGACATTAGTAAAATCTATGGAATTTATTCAGATTGCAGCTTTTGCATGCTTTCATTTGTATATGTTCTATGCAATTTTATCACATGTATACACTGTGTAACAGCCACCAATCAAGATATAGAACTGTTCCATCCCTACAAAAGAACTTTCTTATGTTATCCTTTAGAATAATACATCTATTTTCTTTTAGATGTATATGTGAAGCAGAATTTAAAGACACAGAGAAGAAAAATAAAAATTTCTGCCCTCAAAGAATCCACAACTTAGATGTTTGAAAGACTGGGCACCTTTTAATTTTTAATTAGTTATATTGGGGTAAAGTTGATGTTCCTGATTCTCAGATAAGGCCACTAAAGGAAGGAAAAAGAGAGCTGCACTTTGACCATCTGCTGTACACTGGATGTCTTGTTAGGAGCTTTATCCTATTAACTCATGTTTATCCAACGTCTCTCCTCTTCCATCTCTACGCTTTGCCCATTACTGAGACCGAAAACAGACTCGGCCAGTTCAGGACATTTTGTTCTCTAGATAATCAGGTTCTTAGAAAGTCAGTAAGGAGAGGGGCTATTGAAATCATTTGCCAGAGGCTCAAGTCCTCAGTCCCCCTCCTAAACACCACCAAATTATAAATTCCCCAATGGCAGGGACCATTCCATAGACAAATTTATGTCTTCAATGACCAGTAAACACAATAGAGCCATACAGAGTAATACCCAACATACAGAGATACAGGTTTTTTACTCTGTCTAACCCTGGCAGTGATTCTCAGCCTGGCAGAGTCAACCTTTCACACTCAGCCACAGGTAGAGGGTCCTATGGGAATGGATGATGGAGGAATCTACTTTTTGTAGGCACAGCAGAGACCATTACATTACCACCTTGAATTCTACTTAAGTCTTGAGGTATATACTTATTATTTCTAGTTGATTAATACAAGTACAGTGGCTCAACAGGCCTTAAGGGCTTCCCTTAGCCCTCTCTTCGCCCTTGCCTCACCTGGTAAACAGGTCTGCTGGAGGCTGAGAAGGCACATGGAGCAAAGCAACGGCCATCCCAGACATCAACCCCTGGACACCCTGCCAGCTTACCACAAACATATGAGTGAGCCCAGCTCCACCTCACCAACCCAGAGATACATGAGAAGAACTAAATGTTTACTACTATATGTCAGTGAGGTTGTGGTTGTTTTTATGCCACATTATTGAGACAATCGGTAAGTAAAATAGGGAGAATCTTAATCCCTTTCCTATGTTGGGAATCTAATTTTCTCTGCCTAGATACAGGGTTCAGAGCTGTACCTGAGTCATGCTAGATTTCTGCCTTGTGAGAGCAAGCAGCACCCGTCCAGCACAGAGACAGTGATGTGTTTTGCTCCTGTGCACAATACAGCCCACAAATCCCCTTCAGGCTGCTCGGCGGCAGGGCTAGGAGTGGGCTGCCGGCATCATCCTTCAACCTGAAAGAAGTTAAATCGAACACTAGCTCCTGGGCCCGACCACTTCCCATCCACTCCCTGGCAAGAGCTGACAAGGGAACTTCAGCACCAGGTTTCTAGTTTCATAGACCAGAGTAACAATATTTCCACATGCAGAAAGTTGTTACAAATATTTATAGAGAGGGGAGATAATCTCTCAGCACAGACTGAACTGTGATACTCCCCACCGTCAGTAGATGTCATGAAACTCCATAGTTTCTCTGACCCTGACCAATTTGTTTCTGTAAAAATATGCTTCAAACAGAATATTGATCTTTCTAAATTCCTTTTCAAAGGCTGAAAATTTCTCCAACAGACAAGGGAAGAATGCGTTATGATGATCTATTAGCAAGCATTTCACCAATTAATTCTCATTCATACTTTATGGCTAAATCTAGTAAACCAACCAGCCCTAGGTACCCTAGTTGGTGATTCCAATCACAAAACCATCAATAACTTCGATGACTACCTGCTTTCATTACCCATCCTCACAATAATCCAATAAAACTTTCTTTCTAGGAAAGACACAACTCAACAACTCAATACTGCCATTGCTGCACATCAGCTGACTCCAACTCCCCTTTAAACAATCAATATAAAGACCAAGCTCTCTCCCTCCAGTGGAAAACAGTCCAAGGACCCAGAATCAGCAAATCATTCTGGGCTTAGACAAACCGAGAGGGTTTATTTGTATGCTGTATCTTAAAGAACCTAGTATTTCCCCTACCCAAGGCCCTCCCACCCCAGATCTAAAATTGCTTCACAATAAAGCTAAAACAGGCTGCACTGAAAGAAAAATGCAGGTCAGTGCAATACTGTTCTGGAGCCAGCTGGCACCTATGAAAATTGGGTAGTCTGGGATTATAGACACCTAGACCCAGCTTATTTTATATCCAGTTACATACTTGAGACCTACTCAGAAGCTTCCAGAAATGGGTACTCCTCCACTCACAATGTGTTCTTATTTTTTAAAAACAGTAGTCGGAAGGAGCTAACCTTAAAAATTAAAACTGAAAAACATTAAAAGTAGAAAAATATCCAATACAGCAGTTAGGTTCTACTTAGGCTAAGCTCTGATTGAAAAAAATAACTATTTCCCATCTCCTATCTCCCAGGGAAGGCAGTCATTGCATTGATATTGGGTAAAAGAGCTCACCCCATTTAAATCACTAAATCTTTTTTTTTTCCTGAGTGCATACAGTTTAACTGGTGGTTGTTAATACACACACAGAGTAACTGCACTGTAATGGTGGTGCTATTTCCCTCACTGGGCTGTAGGCCCCTTAAAGGTCAGCAACCATACCTTCCTATTAACTGCTATATATTCAGTGTCAAGAGGGGCAGCATCTACCACATGATAGACATACAATACATATTTGCTAATTCAGTGTCTAAGTGACCGGGTGAATGAATTAATGTACGACCCAACTAACACATCAAGTATCACGATCATAATACTCTTCTCAAACACAAAGTTTAAGGAGTATTTAAGGCAGCTTCCTTGACAATTCAACCTGCAGATACCTCTCCCACTAAAACAAATTCACTGGCACCTTGTCCAGGCTCCTTTATGAGCCTGGTGCTCCCCCACTTCCAGCTACTTTCAGTGTCCACTTCTAAGGCCACACACCTGCATCATTCTCTGGAAAGCTGTCTTCAGATGACACGAGCTGCCTCACTTGTAGATGTCTGCGAAGTTACATAACCCCTCCCTATGAGAGGCCAACAGCCAATGACAGAATGATTCGAGGATACAAGTCTGGTCCCCTTGCCTCAGGGTGGAGAAATTCTGTGGTGTCAGTCAGTCACCACAGCTCCCTGTGGGAACAAGATTAGACTGTATTTCAGCTGAACCCTCATGTTTGCTTGGTTTCCTTCTGTCATATCGGGCATCCTCACTTCTTCATAGGTTTCTCCTGAGAGCAGTGCCTTAACAGATAAAGTGCATGAGATCCCCATTTTCCTCTGCCCATCCCCACAGTAGATGGATTACTGAGAGTCTCTGGCATGTGTAGCTATGTACTTGCATTTTCCCCCAGAACGAATTGGGTTGTGATACACAGAAGCCAGAAGCAAGATACCTTGCTACCTGTAACATCCCTGGCATCTCAGGGGTATCAAGGAAGCAGAAATTATAAGGACTGCAGCATTGGCAGTAGCTTTGTAAAGAGAGAGAATGCAGGTAATTTACCAATATAGGAACAACTTTCATGACACAGGACTTAACAGCTTGGTTAGAGCCTGAGTACCGTTCTTGACATAATACAAGGATGACTCTCAGACACTTGGAAAAAGTAATGGCCATATTAAATGCCTAATAGATGCCTGAATTTCAGTGTGAAAGTATAAAGGAAAGGATCAAAAAGCTCAGAAAAGTGAACATACAAGACTGGATCTACTCTCTGTGACCAGTGTGGATAAAATGAGAGTTCCTGTGGCCAGGATTCTCACCTGGCCCTGGTTGATTGGCTCACTGCACACCTGTGGGCAATACATGGCTGTTGACTCTATATAAAGAGTTCCACCCAGTGCTCTGTGCGCGACATGGTGGCATGGCTGCAAGGCTACAGGAGAGAAGAGCAGAGGCTGGAGTGGTGGCAGCACCGAGGACAGAGGCCCAGAGGATGGTTGTGCGGGACGACTGTGCAGAGAGGCCCGGAGGATGGCTGTGTGGGCAGAGGGGCCCAGAGGCAGAGACTGGCTTGCTGCATGCAGACTTGCTCTGAGTGAACAGGATTTTAGTGACTGACCTGTCACCTGGAAATAAAGTTGGGTATAACCCTTTCACCCCAAGAACGTTTTGCTGTCAGTTTCTTTGGTCACACTGAATCCATAGCGAACTTGCCTGGGGCTGAAACCCATTGGCAAGACACCAGGAACCCATCAGCTGACTAGGTTTGTCTGGAAGTCTCAGAGTATAATTTGTTTTTCCAAGGCTCTGGTTATGGGGGACAGCAGCATTGCTGAGAAACTCGTTAGTGTCCATCCTCCATAGACAAGGACTGACAGTAAGCCATACTGTTACAGAACTGGGCTCCCTGGTAGCAAGGGGTAAGAATCCAGAATGACAGAGGCCAGGAGGAAGCACTGAACCATCAGAAGCAAGGTGGGCTTAATTACCTTAATTGGCATGTGGTTTGGAATTGCTGCCAGGAGACCCTGAACCAGAGATAATACAGAAATGGTTAAACATGGTGGTGTTATTAAGGGCAAAGAGATGGATGGCCAATAAGGAGATTGCTTAACATAGGTAATCAAAATAAATCAAGGATGGAAAAGCAGAAGGCTGAGGTCAGCTGTACCCTTATCACCAACAAAAATCACAATCCTTTGTCCAGTTTCCTGAGCTCAGCCAGTTCTCAAACCTCGACTCCATCAATTGAGGGATATTATCACACCACAGCCAATGTATAGAGTCCTTTCCCATAGTGACACATAATTATTTCCCTAAATAACAATATACTGGAGAAAGGAAAATATCCAGATCTTCTGAGTGTTGTTGGCTGTGGGATTCAAGTTGACACTGATACCTAGGGACCCAAAGTACTATCATGGCCACACGGCAGTATAGGGTTTTATGGGGAACCAAGAATAAGTGAACTCCTAGCACAGGGCAATTTCACAGTGTCCACTGGAAACATGGAACCATCTACTAAAAATGTATAATCAGAGGGGACATGTTTAGTGATCAGCAGACACCTCTCACCCAAGATGATAATTAAAAAACAATATTAAATCCCAGGGTGAGGGCAGAGAGAGGTATGATGCTGTGTGTCCAACCAGTAGAATATACATGGGTCCAGGAACCAAGGGGTAAAGTAGGAAGGGTCCTGTTCTCCTCATTCTCAGTGACCAGTTAGAACTTGGAGCTTCTCATCTGTAGAACATTAGTTTGTGTGGTTACAGAGGTTCTGGTTCACAGAGAGAGGATGGTTCCATCAGGGATGCATTAACAGTTTCACTAAACTTAGAACTACTGTTGCTGCCCAATCACTCTGGGCTCCTTGTACCAGCAGACAAGCAGGAATAGAAAGGATCTGCCAAGTACAGATGTAACTGACCCTGATTATCATGAAGAGGTAGAGGTACTGCTACACAATAAGGGAGAGTGAGAGTAAGTTTACAACTCAGAGGATAAACTGGGTACCTCTTCATAGTACCATATTCAGCTTTAGTTGTAAACAGACAAGGACAGCAACCATAGCTAGATAAAGGTCTGGAAACCAGGAGCTCAGACCTCCCAAGGATGAAAATCTGGGTCACCCTACTTGACAAGCCATCGTGAACTACCAAGGTGCTAGGTGAGAGGGAGGGGAATCTAGAAAGGATAGTGGAAAAGGGATGATGTGTATCGATTAGGACCTGCACTACCAATCTTGTAAGTTTCCCACATACCTCACCTTGAGAAACAGTCCAGCAAATAACAAAGGTGGAATTAACTGTGATACCATTGATGTTCAGAGCCCTCCTTGAGATCATGGTGAGACTAAACTTCCCCTGAAACCACATCTTTGCTTAGCTTCTTCCTCTGTCTCATCTTGCTTCTCTCAGGTTCATTATAGTTGGCTGGTTGGTTTTTAACAGAACAGCCTCAATAACTCACTTGCACAAGACTCCCCATCTTGGGCTTGGCTTTTAGGAAATCTGACCTAGTATATGTACCTCTAAATTACTGTGGTTCTTAATACCCCTCCTCAGGAACATCCATTGCTAAGACTTCCTTGATAGCTGTCCTTCTCTGTGCAAGATGAGCTAAGTCTGTTTCTTCCAATGTTCCCTCACTGCTTTTATTTCCCTTTGCCTTATCACCAAACCTTTTACATTGCAATGAAGGGCTTGCCTATTACCAGTATCCATACTACACCTGAATCTTTGGTTCAATACAACTTTGTATTTTTCATATAAACAAGGGTATGAAGTAATGAAAGGGCATTTTAAAGAGGAACAATATCTCTCACACTAAACATTATGACTGGCTAGCCAGTCACTAAATACTGTGAAAAGTGTATGTTTTAATCAAACTAGTATTTTGGCATCAAATAAACACACATGCAAATGAAACCATGGGTTACTCGACAGTATTCAAGCATCAGTTGTCTCTTCTCATTCACTTATGTAAACTGTTTTCTGTTTGTAAATTCAAGCTGGGGGCCATCCTGCAGTGTGTTTCTGTGTTCACAGCAATGAAGCATGTCCTTGGAACCTTTAGATACTTTTCAGACCTTGTCTTGTGGAACAATGGCTGTATTAGTCAGGGAAGGCTAACTGCTGTCACAAATATCCCCAAATCTCCATGGCTTGACACAGGAACAGTTTGTTTCTCATTCGTATCACAGGTGAGGGACCATGCATGGAATATTTTATGGCCAGCCCAGGAAATGGCATCCCTCCCTTTTGCCCACAGTATCGCATGTGGCTCCACCTAATGAAAAGGGCCTGAGAAATGATATTTAGTACTGTGGTCAGGAAGAAAGGGAGAAACAAAGACGATGGAGGGCATCAGCTCTCTCTGCCAGTGTGAAAGATCCAGTCACATGCTGTGTTCCTTAGTACCTCCAGAGACATACCTTGTAGGAAGGGCCCCTGAGAAAGCAGGTTCTTTTTCTCTAAAATAAACAACTGTCTTTACCAGTGGCAATGCTAAGCAGCTAGTTCACCACCTCTTCCCGAGACAACCAGCTCCCAGCAGTAGGTGTTTCTAACACATTCCATTCTGGAAACAAAATATTACAGGTTAACTGTTCAAACTCTCAAGCGTCTACAGTACATTACATTTTTTTGTGCCACTGATGCTAATAGCTGTTAATGGATCGATAAACACAATTCACAACTGTCAACATTAGAAGGTACCTCTGCTATTCTCAACACATCTGTTTCAACACAGTTTGATACAAAATAAGTTTCTACTGAGAACAGCCTGATTTAACTAAAGTGTTGTATCTTTTTCTCCAGCCATGCCTTTACAGGGACCCATTATAATCATGACTGCTATCAGGGGAAGTTAAGTGTGGTGCCCAGATTGTGGTTCAGGAAGTAGCCTGACAGGGTACACCCAGCCTTCACTTCCACTGGTTCCCCTCTGTCTCATATCCCACACTGGGATACACAACACAGTTGCTGATTATCTACCTGGCCCTGAGTCTTCAGACCTTGCATGTTAAAAGAATGGAAATTACATGAAACTCTTAAGAATGTATTCAATTTGTTTACCAAATGTGTAACTCGTGCCAAAATGTAATGATGGACTAGAAGGTCACACCCCTACCATCACAGAGTTCACAGCCTATGAGAGAAGAAACACCCTCCCCAGCAAAAAAGTAAGTTTTTGAGTAAAAGCATCAGAAGTTGTGATAAAGGCTACGAGGCAAACACACAGTGGAGTATCATTTGGAAATGCCTGTAGGTTAGAGAAAGCTTGGCATGGCTGAGGCACTAAAAGCATAGTAGTATAGTCAGATCATTAATGTGCAGGAGTGAGGGGAGGGAGGCATATGATGTGGCTGGAGAGATAAGCAGGGGCCAGTTATTTCAGGCCATTTCCAGACATAATTGGGGTTTATAACCACTAAGTATCAAGTTATATCTCAACTATTACCACCTAGGCTCGTGAACAATGGCTGACGTGAGACATGCATGTCACACACATACACACACTCAAACATACTTTTATCATCACCACCATGATGGCTTCCTTGGCCAGCTAGTCCCTTCCACCATTGGCATTCAGCACCTACTGACTGAAGAGAAGACACTCTAGAGCCCGACTCAAATCACTATACTTCAGGCAACACTCATTTCTAGAGAAACTTCACTAGCTGCTCCTCAGTGCTCAATACCAAACAACAGAGCAGGCTGTTCAGAATTAGTTTAGCTGACAGTCAGCTGAGGCTGTCACATTGTTGAACTAGCATCTTGGGAGATAGGAGTTAGATGGAGCTTTGCCCACGTAGCAGACACATTGCAAATCTGGGCTCTTGGGTATAGCCCAAATAGTCTACCAGCAGCCCATGGGTACAGCACACACCAGGGACCCACCTAGCCTGCTAGTGGCACAATAGCCCTATTTCATTTCTCAGCCCAAGTTCATTCCAGCCAAGGTAAATGGTATTTTTATGTCTCAGTGGGAGCTATGGTAGAAGATTTAGCCTATAAGACTGTAAGCCTTTAGAAGTTTCGCACCTGATTCAAACAGACAACTGGCATGCCCTCTGTTGGGGCGATCAGTCCCCATGAGAACAATCACAGCAAATTAAGCATAGAGACACACTGTCTGTTCATTATCTTCACCCTGGTTCTAGCCTCCCCAACCTGCAAAGGCATAATCAGGCATTTCTTGAAATAAATATCCATAGAATTTACTCTTCATATCAGGGTCTTTACTATTATTTGCAAGAAATCTTTGATATTTGCTTATGAATTTGCTTATGAGTTTACTGATGTCCCTTCTCAGTGTAGTCTTTAATGTTATTATTGCTATGGAGGCTTGCTTCTTTCAGCAGACTGAAAAATAGACCAGTTGACTGCCTCGGGTATTAACCTCAGAATGGCTACTCAATGCTACACAGCTGAACCATCTTCCTCTAATATGATTTCCTCATATTGTGTCAAAAAGGAGGATATTTTTAAATGCCTTTGTGTAGATGACCTCTGAGATGGTTCCCAATTTCCCACAACTGCTGATGCCCATGCCCTTGGGTAATCTCCCCCCCCTTGAGTGTTGGCTGGGCTTTTTAACCAAATTCTAATGAAGAGAATAGGATAGAAAGAATAGGATGTCACCTCCAGGTTTAGATTCTAAAAGGACTGTGGCTACTATCTGGGCGCTCACCTGGGCTCTCTCACTTGTTTAATAAAAGCCAGTCGCCATGTAGAGAGCTGACTTATGAGACCCAAGTGCAAGGAACTGAGACAGAAGTCCAGCCAATAACCAGGGAGGAAGTGAAGGTTCTCAGTCCAAACACCCATGAGCCACAGGAATGAATTTAAGACACAGATTATCCTCCAATCCAGACTTCAGATGGTTCCTCCACTTGGCCCCCCCAGCTTCACTGGAACCTCTTGAGAGACCTCGAGCCAGACACACCCACCCCTGCATGTGTGGTCAAGGGGATTCTGAGATAATAGCTCTTTATCAATTTTTAAATTTGTTTTTAACTTGTTAGTTTGAAATAATTATAAATTCATAGGAATTTGCAGGAATAGTACAAGAGAGGTCCCATGTACACATTACCCAGTTTCTTCCAATGGTCACATCTTGTATTACTATAGTACAATATCAAAACCCAAAACAAAATCAGGTACTGTATGGGTAGAGTTCTCTACCATCTGATCTACTGTGTACGTTCATGGAAACCCCACAACAATCAACATACAGAACTGCTCCATCACCACAAAGATCCCCCATGCCACCTTTATGGTCGTGCCATCGTGCACACCATCCACAATGCCAGGCAACCACTAATCCATTCTCCATCTCTACACTTTTGTCATTTCAAGAGTATTATATGTTTTAAGTTATATAATATATGATCTTTTGAGGTTGGCTGTTTCATTCTGCATAGTGTCCTTCATATCCACCTGTTTTTTGCTTTAAGCCATTAAGTGTTGTAGTGATTTGTTACACAACAGTAGATAACTAAAACATCACTCTTGTGGGAAAAATTACTTCCTGATTACAGTGTGAGCTGGAAACAGATTTCTTATTGGGTGCAGCAACATAACACATACTGCACTGCATGCCTCTTAGAAGTGCCCATCACACCACAGAAAAGAAATTTACAATAACCACAAACTGATGTTCTTAGGTCCCCTCTATCCATACAATAGATGAGTTGGAAAGATTTATAACTGCATAAATATAAACCAGCACTTCTCAAAATGTGTTTCTCTAAACAATAGAGCCATGAGCAATATCTCTTTGGAGAACCATCCCACTAAGTTAAACAAAGAAAACAAATTAAGACATAGGTTGATCATGGTTGGTTCCTAAGTGTGTTTGAGAATTACTGTAGGGTCTTGGGGAAAAATGAATACCCTTATATCCTTGAGCCCCATACCTAATGATCCTGATTCCATAGTCTAAAGTGGGAAGATCTGGGGTTTTTCACTTTTAACAAACCTTTGAGGTGCTTTTGCGACAGGGGACCCAGGACCATGGTACTTGGAGAAGTACTGTTATTCAGCATTTTCCTCTTCCCTTGGATTCTGACCAATTTCAGAACATTTCCCCATTTCATTCTAGCCTAGATAGCTTAACTTGCTATCTCAATTATTGTTCAGTGAATAGTAGAGAACAAGTGGGATCAAGAGTCCCACAAACAGGAGACACAATCCTACCTCTGCTACCTCCTACCTGTGCAACCTCGAGATAGTTACTTATACCATCTCAGCCTCAGCTGTACATTCATCTCACACAGTTGGTGTAAGGCCTTCAAAATATTGTATAAATTATGCTGGTACATGGTAGGAGCACTATAAATCTTCGCTGTTTTTTGGGCCCATTCCCGTCCTTCCTCCCATTTAATTACTTGGAAGTCTGGCTGCTCCATCTTGTGGTTCCCCAGCAAACGTGTCTCTTTTTTTCCAGCTGCTGGTAGCCTCATGTTCTGCCATTGTGTCTGGGGCATTGATAACCAGGATGCGTTTTGTTATTGCTTTTACTACTGTTGTTCATGTAGCAGCTCCATGGCATGACATTCTCCCATATAAATCATTATTTGTGGGCCAACTGCCAATAAAAATAACCATGGGGAGTATCTAGAGCCGGATTTTATTTTCTCATACATTTTTCTGCTTTGTAAAGGACACCATTATTAAAACATTTTTAACAATTTCTGGGACCAGTTACCTCTTTACAAGAGTCTCCGGTTGGTAATGAAAGAATGAACCTTAAATGCTTTTATGTAAGTGGCTGGGGGGAAAACAGAAATACTGTGTTAAGAAAAACAGTTATTTAATTATGAGCATTTTATGGTGTTGTTAAGGTATCAGAACCCCACAGCTTGCTTTACTAACACTGCATTTCTAAATCTAGCTTGTGCTGGTTTCCTTCCATTTTCAACATTTCGTTTCCTGGGCAATTTGAAAACAGCAGGCCAGTTGGGGGATAGACATTAAAATACAAATACTTCAGCTCTAGTGATTTTGTAAAGCAACCACACAAAGCACTTGCAGTTTTAAGCATATTTTTTTAAAACACACATTGCTTGGGGACCGCTGTGCCATAATATCTTACCCTGAATAGGTTGTTGATTCATGGCAACACATTCAATGTCAGTTATTATTTAACATAAAATTCAGGCAATGGACCTGGCCCAGATGCAGAGGGAGGGAAAGCTGACAAGATTCTGTCTTGTTGATGCGCTGGTTCCCTTTAATGGAGAACCTGGGTTTGTAAAAGACACTGACTGGCCTCTTCTGGGGTTTCTACAGGACCTACTTTTACAACCCACAGTTGCTAAGAGTTGTTCGTGTCATTGTAGTTATTACTTTTGCAAATACAATCATGGCCAAGAATACTTATAAGCAGGTCTCACATATGCCTGAAGTTTACAAAAGGTTTCCCACTTACGTACTAGCTCAATCCTCACAATAGCTCAGTGGAGCTAAATGTTGCCACATCCATTATCACTGTGGAAGCTGAGGCTCAGATGAGTTAAGGAACATGCATAGAACTCCTCCTAACTGGCAGACATAGAACTTGAACTCAGATGCCTTGTCCAGTTACAGCAGTCAGTTTATCTAGCTTAGTAAATATTTCTCCAAAATTTTAAAATGACACAGTTCAGGTAAGTAACAAATTTCAGGGTCCATGTGGTAAAAATAAGTCAGGCAGGTTAATTACTTGAGAATGTGCACTTGGCTTTAAGTGTTCAAACATGCATTTCTCTGTTGAACTCCTCTGTACCCTTCAAAGTCCACTTACTCCTCCGTGTATCTTTCCCCACTTCTACCAGGCAGGACCCTCCACTTTCATGCTTTCAGCATATACTTATAAAGTAATCTTGTGCTTGCCATTGTGCTAAGCACTGGGGAGTTAACAATAAGAAAGGCAGAAATGGTCTTAAGCAATAAGAAAGCAATGGTTTCAAGAAGTTATTGTTAAGTAGGATGGGACAGGTATTAAACTGAAAATTGCAAAACTAATTTTTAAAATTACAATGATGATAAAGACTACAAAAGATAAGAACATGGAGTTCTGATGTGCAATAAGAATGACTAAGCCAAGTAGAGGGAGAGGAGGGAGGATAGAGATGGTTGAGGCTGTAGTTTAAGAGTCAAAGGTGGGTTTCTCTGAGAAAACAGTATGACTCTTATTCTTTGGATCATAGTTAGTGGTTTATGTGTTCTTTCTCCCATTATTCTATATATCCTTCAATGACAGGACCCATATTTTGTCCATACTTTTTTCATCTCTGAGCTTGTAACAGAGGCTCACTGATATTTGTAGTTATTTTGTTGTGGCCCCTAAACTAGTGGGTCACCTACCTTCTCCTTAACCCCAAGGTAAAAACTAGATGATACCAAATATCCAGATGATTGTTATGCAGAGTTCTAGAGAAATCAAATAACCCAAAAGATTTCTTGCTAATATTTCTTCAACCGCTGCCTCTAGTAGTATTATTACCATTAATAATCATGTCATATTTATATGTTGCTTCATGAGTTTAAAGTATGTATCATGTTCATGCATCATTTCCTTACAACAGAGCTTTCTATATTTAAATAATATTAGTTATTAATAATTAACATTAATTAGATTAATAGTATGTATAGAGTACTTATTTTGTGCTATATCTTCTTCTAAACCTCCATAAGTATTTCCTAGTCTTTGCAGTACTCTGAAGAGAGGGGAATTATAATTCCTACATTTTACAGATGAGGAAACTGACACAGCAAAAGGTTAAGTAACTTGTTCAAAGACCCAGCAAAGGATGGTGGCATGGTTTAAACTAGGCAGTCCACATGTAGAGCATGACATCTTAGGTACTACTGTAAAGTACATGATTTTCTATGATTTATCTAGTCTGGAGCCTCCCTAGTTCAGTCCATACTGGACTGCTGCCAAATTTTACTTCATCTAAAAATGTCAGTCTGTAGATGTACCACATGATTCAGTACATCCCAACATGATAACTTTAAGGGACTTATTTATCTAACAGAGGAAGTTTGAATTGCCTGGAATCTGTAGGTGAGGAGACACAATGGCTATATTAATCATCCTACCAGTTAACCATTTGGACTGAATCGACCCCTTAACAGAATGGCTGACCAATGGGTTGTTGGAACAAACAGTCTTTACAGACAACAAAAGAGTTTGAGGTATTTCAATTGGTCAGCCTGTCCCAGGGAATTCAGAGATATTCTCATATAACTCTAATCTTTAGCAGTTCGTGATAAGCACAAAGTGGAATTTCCATTTTCTTTTTGGTCCCAGTGATTTTTTTTCCTTCACATTAGAGAGGCCTTGTGCAGCCAAACAATAATCTTTGGATCCAGCTCTGCTGTTCCCCATAATGGTACGTGCGTCTGTTCTCTGTGGGATCTAGCTCACAGAGATGAGAGCATCACACAGACTTTCAGTGCCCTCCCTCTCTTTTATACACCTGACTAGTTCAGTGCTAGATACTCCAGGACAGGAAACAACAAGATAAAGAAATCTTTGGTTCGTTCATTCATTCACCCACTCCTCCGGGGGCCAGGAGTGCTCACTCCTTTTAATATCATTTAAACATTAATAGACCCCTTCAAATTTTCACTTGATTCAGATGCATGTCAAATGCTTTTGCTTTAGAATTGCACTCATTCTGCAAAGTGTCTTGCTCAGACTTACTTTTTGTAGGCTTTCTCCAGTTTCCTTCTTTTCTGCTACTCAACTCATCATCTTCAAAGCATCCTGCTTCTCAAACTATGAATGCTAGAAAATACTCTGGCCTGGCTGTCAAGAGTTTGGGGCTGTAGCTTGGGTTCTGATCATAAGACAGTGATATGATTATATCCCCTCACAAGTCCTCATCCTTTTCATCTGTAAAAGGAAATGGAGATGAGTGATTGGATCATCATAAAGGACTTTGCTAGCTATAATTTGTTTTTCTGTTCCTATTTTTCTGATTTGAGTTAAATGCTGGGGTTACTTAAGGTCACAGTAGGTAGAAGGAGACCCGGTTAAAGGGTAGCTGGATATTTCCTTGTGTGACTTGACCAAATTACACTAAAGGAGTTGGGGGGTGGGGGTTGAACTGTCAATCCTAGCTCACAAAGAAAGACGGTGTCTGAGAAAACAAATATCCCTTCCTTCCTGGATCCCTTAAATGACAGGCTATGGGTGGTAAGAATGAACTGGAACTCCACTTCTGCCATGACCACACTTGACTCTGTTGGCATGTCTTATCCAAGTGACTGTCGAGCAAAGGCGGAGACAGAATTATGTATGTCTCTGAATTTGGGTGGTTCTCCCTGATATTAATTACTTGTCAGTCGATTTGTCCCTGAGCCCAGGGCTAGCACTGTGCATAGTATAAAAACTAAAAAGACCAACTTCATATATTTAATATTTTTTAAACTTTATATATCTCCAAGCACAGCTGTAACCCCTGCAGATTTGAAGGCCACTCTTCATACACACACCCCAGAGACTCCTGGGCTGTTAGCTCCTATAGGCTTCCCATTTCCTTCCATTTCTGACTTTCCAAAAGACCTGTCCCAGAACTCAGACAGGCACAGCACAACAAAACAGACACAAATATCTACACTTTCTGCTGCAACCACAGGCATCTGTTACAGCAGTTGGATCCATTCTTTCAAAGCCTTCCCAGTAATCTGAATGCAGAGAGAAAGTTTGGCTTCAGAGTTGATTGCCAAAGCCTTCCAACAGCTAGTCTATACTCCCAACTAATGTCCTTGACATGTCTTGAATTTTAAGTTGTTGGTTTTTAATTAAATATTGAAGAATTTTGTGGCACATGACAGCCTGTTGCCAAATAATTTACACTACCATGTTATATTGTTTTTAAAGCACTTTCTCTAGTATGCACAAACCTCTAAGACATGCCACCCAAAAGCTCTAGGTTTTTCCATAAGTCAAATTTTAAGAAAAGATAGTTGTAATTTTGGTTGACATATCTCCTTCCCCAAGATTCCAGAGAAAAACCTTTCCTAAGCATAGTTATTAACCTTTAACAGTTCAACATATTTGAGGAATTTCTTTCTTTCACCAACATTAAACTACTGAACACATTCTAATACACTATCTTATTTAATCTTTATAAAAATTCAGTAGCGTAGTAATTTCTCATTCCCCTCAAAGAGGTGAAAAAAACGGAGGCCCCACTAGTATAGCAACTTATACAAGGTTACAGATGGAGAAACCGACAAGGCCAGGATTCACACTGACTTCAATTCAAAATCCTTTTCAAACTCTAGCCGTTTGCTTCTTTGTATCAGACTGGTTAACCGTCACGTAGGTCGCCTCCTTGAGGCTTTTTGCTTGTTTGTTTGGTTTGTCAGTTGGTTTGGTTGTTCTGTTTTGCTCTGTACTCAGACTTTTCCCTGAGGCCTATATGGACCAACCACCTTGCAAATTTCCTTCCAGTCCTACGATCCTATGATATTAACTCCCTCCCTCATTTCCTGCCAGTGGCTACAACTGCATGGGCGCTTTATAAAAATACAGCAAAGGCTCAGCTAGAAGTCACACAACTCCCCAAAGTAGACTTCAGACTTTTTTTCCCTTCTCAATAAAAACAATGCAGAGCTAGATATGAAGGAAGGGTCGGGGTGGGGGCGTGGGTGCAGCAGGACAGAGGCTGCCATGTTTCTCTTCACCAGCACTTTGGACTCCTTATTTGGTATGTATTTAATAATAAAAGATACTCTACCTATACCTCTTCAGATAATTTCAAGTATCAGTGAGATACCTTGTAATAATAAACATATTACTTATATTGTGAACAAAGTTTAAATTATATATATGCTACAGACAAAAATTAATTTTTATTACTTCATTTTTCATCTGTGGTTTTTCAACTGACCAGATTTGTGACCTATTCCCTCTAAGCAATCCTCCCAGCTCAGAGAACTTGATCAGACAACACCCAGATGTTAGTACTGATAATGGTTTAATTCTCAACTATCTTCAGATACTAGTTATGTCTAATCACTGGGTATCATGACTTTCCCAAGTAGGGGAAATATGGTAGAATAGAGAATAGCTGACATGCAACATGCAAAGAGGCATCTGACCACATTAACTATTCCCAAAGCCAACCTTGTTAGAAGATCAAATTGAAATATTCAATTTATTGATGTTCTGCACATAACAGTTAATGGCTTTTGTGCTCTCATATGTATGCTATGTACAATTCTAAATGTCTTATGTGGAATGAATAAATCTTCTCTGTAACCCTCATCTTATAGATGAAAAAAATGTGATGCACAGAGAAGCTAGATAAACTGTAAAATGGCACTGGACTAACAAGAAGGGAACCCAGGCAGTTGTAGCTTAGGTGATCCTCCAACACTTGACCAAAGCGAGGTTATTTTGTGTAAAGAGGCCATTTTAGAACCCATTGCTGGGTTGCACGCCTGGAATGTAGTTCCAGGAACACGGAGGTTCCTCCATGTTTCCATAAAGCTAGGGCAAGGCAAGAAGAATGCAGAACTGCTTTGTGCCAGAAGCGGAACTCCACAAAGGCCGACTGCCTGCTTTCCTACATGCAATGATTTGCATTCCTGCAGGTAGCGCCCTTTCCCTGGTCCCTGATAAAAGCCAGCCTAGTGGCAGGCAGCGTAACAACTCCAGTAGAGAAGCTGCCTGAGTGTCAACCACTGATTGGCAAGCAACCCTTAATAAAACTCACTGATTTGCCAGGCTGGACTTGTCTGAGTCGTTCTCTGGCTCGACTGGACCCCTCACAATTCAGGGGATGACATTTCTTTTATACGTCCCTCCAGGAAATTCTCCTAACAGCAGTCTGATCTCTTGAGTTTACCCAGTTAGCCATCACGTCCCACTGCCCAATACACACCCCCCCCACTGGTACATGGACCTTCACGTACCACAATCACCTGTTTGTCTGTCTGTCCACCCAGACAGCCAGCCCTCAGAAGCTGGAATGAGCCTTTTCATCTCCATTTCACCAGTGTCCACATGACATCTGGTACAGGTAGAAAGACTGTACAAGCTCATCACCCCTTCATATTAATGAAAGCTACATTCAGAATCAGATTCACTTACAAATTCATTTCCACAATTTGAAGCAGAAATTTAAAAAAAAAAGAAGAATTCTAGAAAGCATTTTATTTCAATTTTCTTTTGTGCATTTCCAAATCAGAAACTACCTGGGAGGCATAGTAAATGGTTTAAAACTTAAGTAATGAAATAAAGCACTCATTTCTTATCATCAGCACTCAGCCACATCTAAGTAGAACAAGACTTGGGAGTGTGTGTTTCCTGTTTTACCCCCCTTTTCCACCTCTCCTGCTCCCTAAAGCCCAGATACTAGAGCATTTGTGATGCAGAATCTGGAACAAGAGCAGAGGGTGGCAGGCTCAGAAAGAGAAGAAAGGGGGAAGGACAGAGCCAAAGAAACTGTGTTGATCTACACAATAAAGAGCACAGACACTGGGGAAAGCCAGAGAGGAAAATACGCAGCCTGGGCTGGGATAGACTTGGGAGGTTAGGGGTGTACAAGAGCTGTGGGATAAGGGAGATGGATGTGCAGTGGAAGCTGACACAGTAGATATGGCACGGGTGTTCTTTCATTTTTATGAGATGTGAGGAAAAACAATTTTTTTTTAATTCTCTAGTTACTCAACTGTAGTTCTTTAAATATGACTCCTTGAAGAAACAGCCACTTAGGTCCCCAGGATACTTAAGAGTTATATATATCATTTAATTCCAGAACTCTGGCTACAACTGCATGGGTGCTTTATAAAAATGCTCAAAAGATAAGTCAAAAAAGCTTCAGATTTTAATTTCACTCAAGGGCAATGTGCAGGAACAAGATGAATTTACATTCCTTCAACTTATCCAGTAATGTTTTAGTATTGTTTATAGAGAGCACTCCAGGAAGCTAACTGTTCTTCCCCTTAACCTTGCTTTGCCTAAGGCTAGAGCCATCCTGGATTTGGAGGGATTTATGCCATTCACCATGAAGCAGTGTTTCCAAACTTTTCTAGAACTTGGATCCCTTTGAGAATTCAATGGAAAGTATGGATGTTCCTCAGAAAAATGAATACACACAAAATTTTGCTTACCCTTTGAATAGACTCACAAATACCCTGAAGCCTTTCCACTGACCTTCCAGGTATCCACGGACCCAAGGTACCATGGGTAACCACATGCACCCAAGTAGAACAGTTATAACCTACTGTCCCTAGATGGACTCATTTGCCTTTCAAGTTTAACCCCATTAGAACATTTCATCTTACTTCCTGTCTCAAACCAGCAACATCTATAGCCAAAGTAACTCTGGGAAAATCTAGAGTTTTGCTTACCCTAATGTGATCTAGTATCTAGAAATCCCAAATTTGATCCTTTCACTTGTGACTGGAGACCACAGAATCCCTCAGTGGGCTAACAAAGACAAATGTTGGTCTTTATCATTTCTGAGATGATTCTGTCACTGTCCTGCATTGAACCTGGTTTAATAATTAATACACAGTTCGGAGTGGCAGGTTTGTGATGAACAGTTGAGGTCTTTAGGTAAGAATGGTCACCCTTGAAGGAAGAGGTGGTTAGAGGAGGTTGGAGAGAACAGGTTTCTTCAGATTTCCTGGACAAAATCTGTCAAGGGTACTTGTGCTACTAACCAGGTACTCTCTGTAATTGAGCAGTTTTCAAAGCCATTCCCAGCTAAAGCATTTTGCAGTAGTCCACTCAGGCAACACTTACTTGCTGCCAGTAAGTCTCATAATTCAGATTGTCCACCTGAATCATCTCTCAAGGAGTTTAAGTAAAGACTTCTTCCTCCTCTCTACCCCCTCCCTCTCAATCATCTCTCTCTTTCAGAAACAGACCAGCACACTACTGAAGGCCTGTTAAATTCATCTCCAGTTCTGACTGCCAAATGAAACATTAAAACTCCCTCAACCCCTCCAAAGAAACTTTCAACATCAAATAACATAATAATTCCAACCAGATGTCAAATACTTTTAGAGTACAATTTCTCCTATCTTCCTACTTTCCTCTAATCATTTTTTATAGGGAACATTTATAAATATAAAATAGTACGCTCTTAAGAATTATGACACTGCTGTTTTTCCTTAACTGAAGTATGTCTTTCTTTTCCAATAAGATACAAAGAACAAAAAAAATATTTTTACTGCTTAATACATAAACAGCACTTAAAACACTACTAGGCCAGAGTTAAAGCCTCAATATTATATTACATGTTACATAATTATATTTATTATGCTATAAAACAAGGTTTGAGCAAGAAACAAAAGTATGTTAAGTCTCTGTTACACACTAGATATCAGACCAGAACTAAGGGCTGGGTTTTCTTCCGGAAAGACAGGAGCTAAATATCTTCCTAAGCAAAAAATGTCAACCTCATGTAAAATAACCCAATCATTTTTGCAAAAGAAAAGAGAAGAGGGGACAACTTTAAAAAGCATGAGAGAGAACAGAAACAAAGACATCAATGTCCAGAACAAAGAATATTCAGAATCAATTCAATTCAAGGGTTCACCTTTGCTGTATAATGTCAGAAGGTGGTTAAATCTCATCAAGGATAATTTCCTCCATATTAACCCCTCTTATGAGTATACATGAGAGTTAGGACCCAACATCTGTGAATACTTTACTCCTTTCAAGTTGAGAGAAATTGTTTCTCCTATGCTCCCCCCCACCAACGAGGCAACACCCTGAACGTACTGTGACACCCTCAGGGGGAGAACTGTAGACACTCTCTTGCAACAGACATTTGTCATTCTTGGAGGTTGTGCAGTATCTGAAACCCATTCCTCCTCAAGAGAATCCCTCCTTTGGTGGCAAAGCAGAACTTGAGTGTCACCCCAGAGACTGCATATTCCTGATACTCATTTTATAAGCCTGACTTGCATCTGGTTTTACATGCACATGACAACTGGGCTCTATCAATCTGATTCTTGCATTCTGGACTTTGAATTTAATGTGGCAAAGCTATAAAACAGAGGTCCTAAAGACAAGTCAATGGCAGTGGCAGTGGTGATGGTAAAAAGATGAATCATCTAGAAGCAGCAGGAGCAACTGTGTTGATGGTGGGGTAGAGGCTCAGGCACCAGTGACAGCGGCCCCTCAAACTGCAAAGTCCGACATGCCACGGAGGCGGCAGTTCTGTCATTAAGGGTCAAGCAGTGTGGTGCAGTTTGGAGCATTGTTTCCAGTTCTGGAGACTTTCAGCCTGGATCTCTTGCAATCTAGTCCACTTTGGAGCTATTTCTAAGTATCTTCCTCGTTGCCCTTAGAAGTTTATTAAAGCAAGTTGTTGGAACTGATACAGCACTGTAATCTTCCCTTACATCTTTTTGCATCACTAAAAAATAATTTTTTAATTGGATACAGTTTCAGACTTACACAAAACTAACATCAGTAGTTCAAAAAATTCCTGGATATCCTTCAGCCAGTTTCCCCAATGTTAATAATATTTTACATCACCATTTCTTCTCTCTGTGCATATGTAATTTTTCTAAACTGTTTAACAGTAAATTGTAGACATGATATCTTTTCCCTAAAATGTCACTGTACATTTACTAAAAAGAAATTCTCTTATATAATTACAGCACAGTTTTCAAAATCATAAAATTAACATGGAGACAATACTGTTATCTAAACTGTAGACTTTATTCAGAATTTGCCAAGTGTCCCAGTAATGTCCTTTATAGGAAAAGAAAATTCAAGATCATTCTGGAACTATTTAGTAGATTTTAAATACATTTATCTCCTTCCTAAATCAGCCAGAGTTGTTTTCTTTTGCTTGTGATGGATAACTCAAATAGATAAAAACAATTGGAACCATGAATGAGGTTCTGCAAGTAATAGACTTTGAAATGTGCAACTGCCCATGTGGAAATGGTACAGGCAGAGGGAAGAGATGAACCTGGGACACTGACCTGGCAAGTTGTTGAACTATTTTATGCTGAACTCTTGAGGCCATCTAGATACCCAAGGAATTTGCAAATGCTAGCACTTTCTTACAGTCATCAGTGGGATCTTATAGGAATGAGACAAAAGGAAAATGACCCTTCTTTCTCTAGACATGGCCATATCTGGAGGTGATTCCTGGGACTCTTACAGGTGTTTTGTGACTAGAGAGGGACAAGTCTCACAGGAAGGACAAGCCTGTGAATATGGGATGGCACTGATGTGGGAACATTGGGTCCTACAGAATATGGCTAAGCTAGCCTACCTTGGGAGTTTTACCCTGTGAAATACGTATTCTTATTATTTAAGCCATTCTGTTAATGTTTTCTACTACAGCTGCTGAAACACCCTAAAGATAAACATTCTCAGCTGAGTGAGTCCAGCTCTGTGTTGACATTTTGCTGATGGGTTGGACATTCTCATAAATATAAAACCAGAGGAGATGTCATTATCCTCTACTATATCATAAAGCTAGTTTCTTAGATCCTCTAAACATGGTATTTCTTTTTTAAAGCATCAGAGAGGATGGAATAAGATGTTTAAACCACCAATAATATGTACAATACCACTAGAGAAAGATAATAACATGAAGAAAGCTCTTAAAGTGAGTTTCAGTGTTCTTGTATAACATAGATTAAATGTCCCATCAACATTTACTAATAGTATTAAGTAAGTTAATAGTACTAAAAAGAGACTTAACAGCACTAACTTAACAAAGTAAACCCTTTGTATGGTTTAATTTATTAATCTACACAATATAATATGCAGCAGTCCCATTTTATAGATGAGGTAACAGAAGAAATTTACCAGTTTAATCAAGGTCACAGAGATCTTACATGATGGAATCAAGATCCAAACAGAGGAAATCCAGTTCCACCACTGGTACAGTATCTCTTTGAAATTCAGCCAAAGTGATGATTCCCCCAAGGGAAAATTAACAGGTCAAGTTGAACTGAAAAATAGGCATGTATGTTGAAGGAGGGCTGTGGTGAGAGTGTTATTTCCAGATGGAAGTGAGATGTCTTCAAAGAGAGTGGGGGTGTTAGTTGGGAGGAAGGGGGTTGATGTGTCTCCACCAGCATGGACTCCCTGCCCTACGACAGGGCAGCCACCGCCAACCAACATCCTCCACAGATGAAAGTGGTGGGCACAGAAGGACTGTAAGGGGAACTGTAACATTTTCTGAGGAATTGTTATGTTTAACAAAACCTCTCGGAGAGGGACAAAGGCTAACGGCCTCATTTTCTGGAAAATGAATCCAAGACACTTGCTCACTTGCATCCCTGACCACTCTCTTGTGCTTCAGAGGATAAGGCAGACTTGTGAGTGGACCAGAGGTGGGAAATACCTGCTTATTTTAACAGAGTTCATGTCCCTTTCTCAGCTCTGCACAGCCCCCTACCCCACCCTATCTGCACACTGGCAGTCTGAAATGTCAGGCTCATGGCCAGGCCTGGGTAATTCTACACAGAGAAGCACAGAGATATGTCTTTCTATCCCCGATGCTCCATCTCTTCAAACAACTTTTCTGAGTTTTAAATAATCAACCAACTCATCTTTCCAGTATTACCTGATAGTGAGCCATTCCATTTAGCCAATCAGATCCATTTGTAATATAATACCTTCTGCCAGGCACTGGTCTTAGTGGTTTGCATACATTGTTAATTAATCCCCACAACAAAACTCTGATATGAATATTGTCATCCCCAGATAACCAATAAGGAAACCACAACTGCGAGAGGTTAGGTAACCTTCCCACATTCCCACAGCCAGTGAGTAATTATCACCAATTTTGTCAACAGAGACCCAACACCCTCCTGATGCATCAAGTTGCAACTTCATCCACTTCTTAACATAACCAAGCAAAAGCAAATAATAATACAAACAATTGCTATTGTGTAATTAACCTCCTTTCCAGTAGGACCAAATGCTAGGGAGAGGAGCATGGTATTGAGGGTGTTCAGGAAAAATATAAAGCAGGACACAGGATTAGGGCACTAATCAAATTTCAACAACTGACTTCCTTCCTGTAGAAATATCTCCCCTTGGTTTTCAGAACACCACTCACTCCTGATTTTCTTCCCACCTTGCTCCTTATTAAATTCCATTTCTGGTTCCTCCTCCTCTGCTAACCCTTAACGCTGTTGTCCACCCTCTTTTCTCTCCTAATTCCTTCTTTAGATGATCTCATCCTCCTCTATGGCTTAAAATAACATTTTTGTACTGATGACTCATAAATCTCTATCTCTAGCTCTTAACACTCCCCTGAGCTCTAGATTTATACAGCCAACTGCCTACTTGACATCACTTCTTAGCTGTCTAATAGACATCTCAAATTTAGTATGTCCAAAATAAAATTCTTGATTTACCCCCAACTGTCTTCCTTATCACACTTAATGGTATCACCTCTACCAAGTTTCTTGGGCCAAAAACCATTTTCTCACTTCTCCCAATCCACCTGCAAATCTTGCCAACTCCTGTTTTTGGAAATAACTTTCCAAAACATTTCCACATCCTGCATCTTATCACCATCGCCATCGCTACAGCCTTAATCCAACTGACCAGTATCTCACAGCTGGGTCACAACTGGCTGTTTCCATTTTTCCTCCGAAAGAGGTCATTCTCCACACAGCAGCAAGGCAGACATTCTCTTTAAAGTATAAAATATCAAATTGATCCATTGCTTAAAACCCTCCATTGGTTCCACTGGGATTAGAGTAAAACACAGACTCCTCAATATGACCAACAAAGCTGCATGTGGCATCCCCTGCTGGTCTCTGAAACTTGACCACATACCTCTCTCCTCACCCCTCAGTTTCCCTGGCCTTCTATCTTCTATCCTTTCAACACACTCAACTCAGTCCACTGAGCTTTGAACCTGCTGTTCCTTCTGCAATAGAATGTTCTTTCCTCAGATCTTCTGTGATTACCTATTTGTCCTCAGTTGAGTCTCAGGTCTAACATCATCTCCTTAGAATGACTTCCACTGACCATTCCAGCTAAAATGTCTTCCTCTGTTCCCTCCTCCAAGTATTTCTACATCCCATCACCCAATTTTATTATTTCAAAAGCAATTACATTTTGTGATCAAGTGTTATTTGTGTTCACTTGTTGTTGTCTGTCTCTATACCCTAGAATCTAAGTCCTGATCAAGAGAGTGTCCCATCAATGAACAGAGGAGCTCTGTCATGACAGAGCTGTCTATCTATCTCAACAGAGATTAGATGATTTACCCCACAGTGATATGCACTTACAACCAAGCAATTCTATTTTCTGGAATCCCTTGACTCAGAGAATAGTATGTTCTGGTTAAAGAAAGAACACAGATATTCTAGCCACTTAAGCAAAACTTTCCCATTTTAAATGAACAAATCAGCACTTTTATCCATAATCTCTTAGGAATGTCAATGTTTATCCCAGTTGCCAAGGACAAAATGATTTTATGACAATCAAATTTCAGGGACCTATAAAACTGAGGACTAGATCTCTCTTAGCCCATTAAATACAAAAATAAGTGTCTAGAATTGTAGTAGTAACATACCAAAGACCTAAAAGAATGTGGCATTAGCTCAGTGTCTAGGTGGCAGGCAGCAAGGAATCTTCAGTTGCAGCTGAAAAGATCACAATCTAGGAATAGATGACCTATTTTGTGAAACTGTCACCTGTGATAACTTAAAAGGTAGGTAATATAGTTTCTGAACCTAGAGCTTAACAGAAAGTGGTTGGAAAATAGAACGTCTCCTTAGATGTTGACTGCTGTTGGCTGCCTCTGACAAGGTACTACAATAAAAATAAGGAGCTAAGAACAGAATTAACAGATTTGTAACTAAGTATAGAAGCAAACAGAAATGGTCACAAAATGTGGTGATCTGCAGATTAGAAGAGGCTATTGTTATCATTAATTGGTGAAAGACGGAAAGATCAGAACACAGCCTTCTGTCAAGTAATAAATCAAGGATACAGTTTTCACATCCACTATTAAACTTCTGAATGAGTTGAGGTGACACTCGGTTAGTGTTTCATTTGGAGAAAATAGCCCAAATGTTAAAGACTGAAGTTGTGGCTTTTCCAGTGAAGATTGGCTGGCTTAAGATAACTGCAGTTCAGATGAAACAAAGAGAGGGATATCCCAATAAAAACTGGATCCAGTCAGTGGCACAAGGAACTGACCAGAATCAACTACAAAAAGAAGCTGATTAAATTTTTGAGAAATTTGCAGCCAATGAAACTATGAGCCTTCCAAAAAATGTTTATGGCAGTTCTGTGTAGTCAAAAGACAGAAAACTTTAATTAAACAGTTGGGCTCGGAAGCTCCTATGAGCAAGCTGCAGGCGAAGAAAGCTTCTGATGCTTGAAGGAGGACACATGCTACAATGCATCTCTCAGATGTAGCCAAGGAAATAGTAGGAAAGGAAAGACCTCTCAAGTACAGAGCCAAAGGCCATGAAGAACAATGGAATGGAGAACCTGTTCTCTGGAGCCCAGTCAGAATCTATTCAAGAAGGTTTCCTTACTCACAAGTAAGGATATTGTGACTTGCAAGTAAATTTCAGAAACTGATGAACTAGTGACTTCTCCTTTCCAAATGGAAATGTTGCAGACACTTGCCCCAGTTCTCCCATTCTGTATTAGCTGGGGTAGAAGCGAAAATCTGTTTTTTTGGTTGGTTTAAAGATCAGAAAAGCCACATCCAGACCATGAGGCACCACCCAGAAATCATGGGCTTGGAGTTTGATGTTCTGACTAGATAGAACCTTTGAGTTGTCTCCCTAAGGGCGCTGAGTGAGGGGAATACTGATGACCACTACTGGCTTTCTTAATGCTGCTCACCAAATAGTTCTAATTCTTTCATCCTCAATTACTTGGGAGGATTAAAATTCCTTGTTCCCTTCTGAGTGGTGTGGAACTTTTATCTAGATCTGGCCAAAGGGTTGTGAGCAAAGCTGCCACCTTCACTTCCTAGTTACAGCACTTCATTCCCAATTTATAACTTCCAGAGCTCTTTTCCATATAGCATAGTGATCAGCATTGGTTCTGGCATTTGCTTCATGTAGGAGCTTGAGCGGCTATGATACACAGAGCTTCCCTGCTAATTCATAATAACCACACAGTTATACCGTTCTTGTTTTAAGCCACTGAAATTTTGGAGGTTTTTTTTATTATTAGAGGTAATGTCTGAGCCTCTGGTAAACACCCTTCTTCAACTGTCTTTAAAAAATTTTTATTTTATCATCTTGTAACAGTGGTTTGATACTCTATGCACTGTCTTATGACCTACTTATAAAACAGTCTCATGCATATTTTTGTCTCATTTATATATTTTTTTCTGCAATGTTATCATTTGTGGCTGCCTATAGTAGGGATGCTTTGTCAATTTTTATTCAATCCCATACTGATAAACTTAAATGAGCTGTTTTGAGCTTTTCCAATTATAAATAACAATATAATGTATATTCCTACAAATTCACCTTAATAGTGGGTCACATGATTTCTAATTCACATCATTAAAATTTGTGCATTGAAGCATATGCAAAAATTCAAAGATTTTTGGCATTTATTCATTTATTCAAGTTGAATTTTTGGTACTAGGGATTGAACAGCACCAAACTGCTTCCAGAGGGACTCTGCCAATGTCCTCTGATACACCTGACTACCAACAAAGTATGAGTGCCCACACCCCACACTCCTAGCCACATCATGTATGAGCATAGAAATACCACAGAAATAACTTCTGGCTATCTGTCCATAATACCATCTATCATAGTGTCCTGCTCGTATTTGAAGATGACGAGAATGATAGCAACCCCACGTCACAGTCTAAGCCAAATACACTTGTTTTCAGAAGAGCGTGCATATAAAACTGAGTAGTCAACCTTCTCTACCAAGTTGGAAAAAGGGACAAAACCCACATGTGTATGGTGGTTTGTCTACCCCACCTTATAGCACTTCTATTGTACAAGCTATTTGTTCATGCCTGTTTCCCTTGGCAGATCATCAGGTCCTCGAAAAAGAACAAGGAAGAATGTTTAGGAAAGCGTTAAAGTAGGCAATTACTTGTACCGAACTTCAGGAGATAAGGGGTAAATCACATCCGTGCTTATACTCTCCAGCTTCACTTTCTCAGTAACAACGAACAATGAATGTTCCTGTTTTCCTTCTGTTCCTATTATCTTTCTTCACTGAAAGGCAAGTTAATTATGCAAATAAAGGCAGCAACTGTTGTGCAGTTGAGAGAATCTGGTCACAATTACTGGTCATCTTTTGCAGACTTGGAGAAATGGAGTTTGAGAAATAGATGTAGGTTAGCATTATTTATGTAGACATAAATCTTCTACTTACATTGTAAGAAACCAGAAATGAAAAGAAGTAGAAATCTATAGATTCTTTTTCCATGCTGATTCCACATGCACATACAATGGCAATACAAAGTGATAATACAGAACAGACTTTGGAAACGCCAAATCTATGGAAGTTACAATCCACACCAAAAACTCCGGCCCTAAAAATTCACTGGCAAATATGTATGATGACACTTTAGGCATGATTATTTTTTAAGCCTCTCAAGGGAGACTTTTGGGAAGAGCATAAAAGGGATATGATTCCAATACTTCATAAAGAAATTATTATTTTTCAATAAAATATAAAATATTTACTATCTGCAAGTGACGGTGTTCTGAGTGATTTGTAGATATTACTGTGACAGCGTAGTGTTTAAGGATGCACTTCATCCTTACATAAGCAATAATTGGAGCAGTATATCAAAACCTGAAAAAAAAAATACAAACTTCAGTGCGGTAGAAATTATTTCTGAAAATGAGCTTGTGCATGCCCTTAATATTATTAGCTTTCTGTGGCTTTTATTTTAATATAATTTATTTTATTATCATTAATTTACAATTACATGTGCAATATTACGATTATTAAACTACCCTTCATCAGGTCCCCCCCACCAACCCCATTACTGTCACTGTCCATCAGCGTAGTGAGATGCTATAGAATCACTACTTGTATTCTCTGAGTTGTACTGCCCTCCCCGTGCCCCCCCAACATTACATCTGCTAATCGTAATGCCCCTTTTTCCCTCTTATCCCTCCCTTCCCGCCCATTTTCCCCAGTCCCTTTCCCTTTGGTAACTATTAGTCCGTTCTTGGGTTCTGTGAGTCTGCTGCTGTTTTGTTCCTTCAGTATTTTTCTTTGTTCTTATACTCCACATATGAGTGAAATCATTTGATACTTGTCTTTTTCGGCTTGGCTTATTTCACTGAGCATAATACCCTCTAGCTCCATCCATGTTGTTGCAAATGGTAGGATTTGTTTTCTTCTTATGGCTGAATAATATTCCATTGTGTATATGTACCACATCTTCTTTATCCATTCATCTACTGATGGACACTTAGGTTGCTTCCATTTCTTGGCTATTGTAAATAGTGCTGCAATAAACATAGGGGTGCATCTGTCCTTTTCAAATTGGGCTGCTGCATTCTTAGGGTAAATTCCTAGGAGTGGAATTCCTGGGTCAAATGGTATTTCTATTTTGAGATTTTGAGGAACCTCCATACTGCTTTCCACAATGGTTGAACTAATTTGCAGTCCCACCAGCAGTGTAGGAGGGTTCCCTTTTCTCCACATCCTCGCCAACATTTGTTGTTGTTTGTGTTTTGGATGTTGGCCATCCTCACTGGTGTGAGGTGATATCTCATTGTGGTTTTAATCTGCATTTCTCTGATGATTAGCGATGTGGAGCATCTTTTCATGTGCCTGTTGGCCATCTGAATTTCTTCTTTGGAGAAGTGTCTATTCATGTCCTCTGCCCATTTCTTAATTGGATTATTTGCTTTCTGTTTGTTAAGGTGCATGAGTTCTTTATATATTTTGGATGTCAACCCTTTATCAGATACGTTTTTTATGAATATATTCTCCCATACTGTAGGACGTCTTTTTGTTCTACTGATGGTGTCCTTTGCTGTACAGAAGCTTTGCAGCTTGATATAGTCCCACTTGTTCATTTTTGCTTTTGTTTCCCTTGCCCGGGGAGATATGTTCATGAAGAAGTTGCTCATGTTTATGTCCAGGAGATTTTTGCCTATGTTTTTTTCTAAGAGTTTTATGATTTCATGACTTACATTCAATTCTTTGATCCACCTTGAGTTTACTTTGTGTATGGGGCTAGACAGTAGTCCAGTTTCATTCTCTTACATGTAGCTGTCCAGTTTTTCCAACACCAGCTGCTGAAGAGGCTGTCATCTCCCCATTGTATATCCAAGGCACTTTTATCAAATATTAATTGACTGTATATGTTTGGGTTAATGTTTGGATTTTCTATTCTGTTCCACTGGTCTGTGGGTCTGTTTTTGTGCCAATACCAAATTGTCTTGATTACTGTGGCTTTGTAGTAGAGCTTGAAGTCAGGGAGTGTAATTCCCCCTGTTTTATTCCTCCTTCTCAGGATTGATTTGGCTATTCGGGGTCTTTTGTGGTTCCATATGAATTTTAGAATTATTTGTTCCAGTTCATTGAAGAAAGCTGTTGGTAGTTTGATAGGGATTGCATTGAATCTGTAGATTGCTTTAGGTAGTATAGCCATTTTGACAATATTTATTCTTCCTAGCCAAGAGCATGGGATGCATTTCCATTTGTTAGTGTCCTCTTTAATTTCTCTTAGGAGTGTCTTGTAGTTTTCAGAGTACAGGTCTTTCACTTCCTTCGTTAGGTTTATTCCTAGGTATTTTATTCTTTTTGATGCAATTGTGAATGGAATTGTTTTTCTGATTTCTCTTTCTGTTAGTTCATCATTAGTGTATAGGAAAGCAACAGATTTCTGTGTGTTAATTTTGTATCCTGCAACTTTGCTGAATTCAGATATTAGTTCTAGTAGTTTTGGAATGGAATCTTTAGGGTTTTTTATGTACAGTATCATGTCATCTGCAAATAGTGACAATTTGACTTCTTCTTTACCAATCTGGATGCCTTGTATGTCTTTGTTTTGTCTGATTGCTGTGGCTAGGACCTCCAGTACTATGTTGAATAACAGTGGAGAGAGTGGGCATCCTGTCTTGTTCCCGATCTTAGATGAAAAGCTTTCAGCGTCTCGCCGTTAAGTATGATGTTAGCTGTGGGTTTGTCATATATAGCCTTTATGATGTTGAGGTACTTGCCCTCTATACCCATTTTGTTGAGAGTTTTAATCAGGAATGGATGCTGAATTTTGTCAAATGCTTTTTCAGCATCTATGGAGATGATCATGTGGTTTTTGTTCTTCTTTTTGTTGATGTGGTGGATGATGTTGATGGATTTTCGAATGTTGTACCATCCTTGCATCCCTGGGATGAATCCCACTTGATCATGGTGTATGATCCTCTTGATGTATTTTTGAATTCGGTTTGCTAATATTTTGTTGAGTATTTTTGCATCTACGTTCATCAGGGATATTGGTCTGTAATTTTCTTTTTTGGTGAGGTCTTTGCCGGTTTTGGTATTAGAGTGATGCTGGCTTCATAGAATGAGTTTGGAAGTATTCCCTCCTCTTCTATTTTTTGGAAAACTTTAAGGAGAATGGGTGTTATTTCTTCTCTATATGTCTGGTAGAATTCAGAGGTGAATCCATCAGGCCCGGGGTTTTGTTCTTGGGTAGTTTTTTGATTACCAATTCGATTTCGTCGCTGGTGATTGGTCTGTTTAGTTTTTCTGTTTCTTGCTTGGTCAGTCTTGGAAGGTTGTATTTTTCTAAGAAGTTGTCCATTTCTTCTATGTTTTCCAGCTTGTTAGCATATAGATTCTCATAATATTCTCTTATGATTCTTTGTATTTCTGTGGGGTCCGTCGTGATTTTTCCTTTCTCATTTCTGATTGTGTTTATGTGTGTAGATTCTCTTTTTCTCTTAATGAGTCTGGCTAGGGGTTTATCTATTTTGTTTATTTTTTCAAAGAACCAGCTCTTGGTTTTATTGATTTTTTTCTATTGTTTTATTCTTCTCAATTTTATTTATTTCTTCTCTAATCTTTATTATGTCCCTCCTTCTGGTGACTTTGGGCCTCATTTGTTCTTCTTTTTCCAATTTCAGTAATTGTGTCTTTAGACTATTCATTTGGGAATGTTCTTCCTTCTTTAAATAGGCCTGGATTGCAATATACTTTCCTCTTAGAACTGCCTTTGCTGCGTCCCACAGAAGTTGTGGCTTTGTGTTGTTGTTGTCATTAGTCTCCATATATTCTTTGATTTCTGTTTTGATTTGGTCGTTAACCCATTGATTAATTAGGAGAGTGTTGTTAAGTCTCCATGTATTTGTGAGCCTTTTTGATTTCTTTCTAAAATTTATTTCTAGTTTTATACCTTTGTGATCTGAGAAGTTGGTTGGTAGGATTTCAATATTTTTGAAATTACTGAGGTTCTTTTGTGGCCTAGTATGTGGTCTATTCTGGAAAATGTTCCATGTGCACTTGAGAAGAATGTGTATCCTGTTGCTTTTGGGTGTAGAGTTCTGTAGATGTCTGTTAGGTCCATCTGTTCTAGTGTGTTGTTCAGTGCCTCTGTGTCTTTACTTATTTTCTGTCTGGTTGATCTGTCCTCTGGAGTGAGTGGTGTGTTGAAGTCTCCTAAGATGAATGCATTGCTGTCTATTTCCTCCTTTAATTCTGTTAGTATTTGTCTCACATATGCTGGCGCTCCTGTGTTGGGTGCATATATATTTATAATGGTTATATCTTCTTGTTGGACTGACCCCTTTATCATTATGTAATGTCCTTCTTTATCTTTTGCTACTTTCTTCGTTTTGAAGTCTATTTTGTCTGATACAAGTACTGCAACACCTGCTTTTTTCTCTTTGTTGTTTGCATGAAATATCTTTTTCCATCCCTTCACTTTTAGTCTGTGTATATCTTTGGATTTGAGGTGAGTTTCTTGTAGGCAGCATATAGATGGGTCTTGCTTTTTTATCCATTCTGTTACTCTGTGTCTTTTGATTGGTGCATTCAGTCCATTTACTTTTAGAGTGATTATCGATAGATATGTACTTATTGCCATTGCTGGCTTTAGATTTGTGGTTACCAAGGGTTCAAGGGTTGCTTCTTTTACTATCTAACAATCTAACTTAACTTTCTTGTTAAGTTATTGTAAACACAGTCTGATGTTTCTTTATTTCTCTCCCTTCTTATTCCTCCTCCTCCATTCTTTCTATAATAGGTGTTTTATTCTTTGCCTTTAGTTAGTATTTGGATGGTCTGCTTTCTTTGCTATGATTTTATTTTCTCTGGTGACATCTTTTTAGCCTTAGGTGTGCTTCCATCTAGAGCAGTCCATTTAAGATATCCTGTAGTGGTGGTTTATGAGAGGCAAACTCTCTCAACTTTCGTTTGTCTGGAAATTGTTTAATCCCTCCATCATATTTAAATGATAATCGTGCTGGATACAATATTCTTGGTTCGAGGCCCTTCTGTTTCATAACGTTAAATATATCATGCCATTCTCTTCTGGCCTGTAAGGTTTCTGTTGAGAAGTCTGATGATAGTCTGATGGGTTTTCCTTTGTAGGTGATCTTTTTTCTCTCTCTAGCTGCCTTTAATACCCTGTCTTTATCTTTGATCTTTGCCATCTTAATTATTATGTGTCTTGGTGTTGTCTTCCTTGGGTCCCTTGTGTTGGGAGATCTATGAGCTTCGGTGGACTGCGAGACTACTTCCTTCCCCAGCGAGGGAAAGTTTTCAGCAATTATTTCTTCAAAGACACTTTCTATCCCTTTTTCTCTCTCTTCTTCCTCTGGTACTCCTATAATGCGAATATTGTTCCGTTTGGATTGGTCACACAGTTCTCTTAATATTCTTTCATTCCTAGAAATCCTTTTATCTCTCTCTGCCTCAGCTGCTCTGTACTCCTGTTCTCTGTTTTCTATTCCATTAACAGTCTCTCGCATCTCATCCATTCTGCTGTTAAGCCCGTCGATCGCTTGTCTGATTTCTGTATTGTCTTTCCTCAGTTCCCTCACTTCCTCCCTCAGCTCTTGCACATTTCTCTGTAGGTCCATCAGCATGGTTATGACTTTTATTCTGAATTCTTTTTCAGGGAGGCTGTGCATTTCCATCCCTTCAGGCTCCCTCTCTGGGGTTGTCTGGTTGATTTTGGTCTGAACCATATTCCTCTGTCTTTTCATGGCTGTATAATTTGGTCACTGATAGTTGCCACGTATGTCAGCTGGGCTCTTTAAGACTTTAAAAAGAGAAGAAAAAAAGAGAAAAAAAAGAGAAAAAAAAGAAAAAAAAGAAAGAAAAGAAAAAACAAAAACAAAACAAAAAACAAAACAAAACAAAAAAAACAAAAAAATGCCCACCGTACGTAGATTCTGTGGGAATGCTCTAGGTGGCGCTATTGCCCCACTATTCAACAGCTGTGACTGTGCCGCTCCGCAGGGTCCTTTATCGCTCTGGCAGGGGTGGGAACGAATAGGAGGCTGCTGATCTCAGTGAGAAGGGTTAAGTATGGCTACGCTTCCTCAGTCGCCAGCTAAGGCGTCTGAAACTCCCCAGTACTCCCAGCCTGCTGGGCTGAGTGTGCTGGGGCGATCCGGCCCCTCCGCTGGGCTCCTGTCTCTTTAAGACCGCTGAAGAAAGCGCGTGCTTTTTTTTTTTCCTTCCTGTAGCCGGCTGCAAGCACCCTGGCGCTTCCCCGCTCAGATCCTGCCCCTCTGTCTCTCCAATCTCCGCTGCACTGCGCAATGTGGGTCAGCGCTCCCCGCGCAGATCACCGGGCCTGGCTACTTCGCGGGGTGCACTTCCACTCCCTCCCGCCTCCGAATCCTCTCCTCCCGCAGGTGCGCTGGGGTGGGGGAGGGCTCGGGTCCCGCCGGGTCACGGCTCCGTATCTTACCCACCTCTTGGGGTGCCGAGTGCTCTCGGGTGTAGCTGCACGCTGTGCGCTTTCCTGTGTATTCTCGTCTCTCTTTTAGGAATAGATGTATTTTCTGTGTTTTCATAGATAAATATAGTGTTGGGAGGAGATTTCTGCCACCCTGCTCACACCACCATCTTCCCGGAAGTCCCTGTGTGCGTGTTTTAATATGAGATTTTAAAAAGCTTGATTATTATGTTCAAGGAAAAGAAAACTTAAATGAAAGAACCGATTCTATTACATTGAACATTATAACAGATCAAGTATATAACTTTGATGGAGAATTTAATAGAAAGCAGGCCCCGTGGTAAGAAATTTATAAACCTTAATTCAATTCATCATCATCTCATCTGTTCAATAAGGTGCTATTACTATCTCTAGGTAGATGAGTGCCCTTAATGAGAACCTCTGCTTCTGTACCAGAAGGATTTAGAAAGTTATACAGAAGACGATGAGTAAATGGTATGTACAGATGAAAAAACAAGGGGTGAGATACATTCTTCTCCAAGAAGAACCCTTGTTTTCAAACCTATATTGGGTGTTACCTTATTTTTTAACAACAGAATTCTGATGTAATAGTTTGCTAGGGCTGCCATAACAAAATACCCAAGTGGGTGGGGCTTAAACAACAACAATCAGTCTTCTCACAGTTCTGGAGTTGGAAATCCAAGACCAAGTGCCAACAGGGTTGGTCTCTTCTCTAGCCTCTCCCCTTAGTTTGTATGTGGCCGCCCCTTGCTATGTCTTCACGTGGTCCCCTCTGTGCATACCTCCTGGTGTCTCTACCTTTTTTTATAAGTTCACCAGTCAGGCTGGATTAGGGTCTCACCCTGTCTTATTTTAAACTAGTTAAAGACCTTATGTCCAAATATGGTTACATTCTGAGGTACACCCTGAGTCTGGGAGTTGAAACTTCAACATATAAATTTCAGGAAGCACAGTTCGGCCCATAACATCTGATTTTGCTATAAGATTGGGAGTCCCAGATCAAAACCCAAAAACATTTACATATTCTAAATTCCCTTGATATTAGGCAGAGTATATGACATACTTCTAGATACAGAGATAATAAGCAAAAGTAATAAATAGGACTATTCTTTTATTAATTACCAGCATATATATATATATATATATTTCATATATACATATATTTCACACATGTATATATGAAAACAGAGACATTAGTTAACCCACACACATCATTAAACTGATAAGGATGGAAGCTTGCATGTGGAGTAAAACTTCCATATATTAAATATAACATGGTCAGCAATGTGAAGTAGTAGAACTGTAAGAGGAATACAAAGGAGATGGAAGCAAGTGCCTGTCATTCCCCTCACCAGGGTAGGCATTAACTACAGCCTACCTCCTCCCCAAACCACGATGAAGAAAGATTACCTAATTTCTTATCCAAAGCCACATAGAAATCTATGCTAATATATGGTGTGTGTGTGTGTGTGTGTGTGTGTGTGTGTGTGTGTATGCACAAAGTGAATATTTTGATTAAGTAGGTATAAGGCAAATTTGCCTGGTATGATTTAGGTACTTTTCAAAGTGTCATCAGCCCCAAAAAATCTCCCCAATGTGAACTTTACAACACATGTTCATTTTGTCATTTAAAAAAATGTATTTGGCTTATTGCCTTGTGATTTCCTTTATATTCCAGAAAATATATTAATAGGATACATTATCCTCCTATTACTTATAATATTTTATAATAGATTAATTTATCAATTAAGCAATAAACACTTTTCAATATTAGCAAGTAAGATCCATTGGGAATGAGACAACAAATGAATATGTTTGAAATGTGGATTTACAGGATGAGGAGGAAAGCATGGGAGGATACCAGGGGCACGGGCAGATGGGAGTGGGTGAGCAGCTCAAGTATAGAGCCTTCCAGTAAACCACATAAAAGTTTTCTAACTGGGATGCTGGAGTTGCCACAATTTCAAGGCTTAAGCCAACCAGGAAGGAACAAGAGAAAAAAAAAACCCACCCCCTTTTCAGTAAGCATCCTGACACAAGCACTTTTAGGACCTGCAGAGAACAAAGCTTTGCCATGTGCCACTTACTATGAAAAATATTAGGAACAGAGTTGTAGAAAGGTACATGTTGTGCTGGTCATAGAGAATGATGTGGTATATCTTGGGGAGCTCTAAATTCCTGAGTTCGTTCTGCATGTAAAGCTAGAGAAGTCAGTTTTATTTTTCCACAAGGTGGAAAAAAAAGCAAATAACCGATTCTGGTTGGTTATGTGATAGGTAAACTTACAGCCCACTGAAGAAAATGGGTATTTTATGAGTACCTAAAAGCATAAAGAGGAGTTTTGAAAGGGGAGTGCAGAGTGAGTACAGAGTGAATACCTAGTGAATATAATCAGATTAGAGGCTTTATGAAGGCTTCATTTAGCAGAAAATATTTAATCTGAGACTGGACACTTGTATAGGGGTTAACTAAATGAATATATGGTACAGTAATGAAGGAGGTGGGTAGTGGTCATTACAAAGACCAAAATGTTTGAATTAATAATTAACATAGACAATACTGAACAGGAATAGGAGGAAGTGAAGTCAGATTATAGTGAGATACTAAATGATGCAAGAGGAATTGTAGAGGCAGGCAAGAAGAAAATTATAAAGGCATTTGTTTAAAATAAAAATGTTTGACTTTATATTGAGGGCAATAGGTAGCTATTAAAGGGTTTTAATCACAGGAGTTAGATTAGATAATTATGCATTTCAAAAATTACTGTTCTGGTTTCAATATTAAAAAATAAATTAAAAAAAATACATAGATCTCAAGAAAGAAAATCAGTGAAGAGGCAATGACAGTAGCCTAGATAAGGATGCTGATAGTTTCTGGACTAATGATGATAGCTGTGAAGAGGCAAATTTAAGGACTATTTGTTCTCAGTCACTGGACTTGGCATTTGATTGTATGTGGGAGGTAAGGAATAGATAAGAGTGAAGGATGGCATTTCTGTTTTTGTTTGAACAACTGGGTTGGTGTTTAAGACTTGGGGGTAATGACACATTTATTTTTACATGTGCTAAGTCTGAGGTTCTATAAAAATTTCCAAGGTAAGACATTGAATAAGGATTTGGATATAGAGATTTGGAACTGAAAGGGCATGCTGACTCAGGTATATACATTTGGAAGCCATTGACATATAGAAAATAAATAAGACATTAGAGATTTTCCAGGAAAAGATGCATAATTTAAAGAATAAGGGCCTAGGAAGTAGCCATAAGGAAATTTCTCATTTCATAACTGATATAAAAGAGTTTGGCAGAAGAACCCAATGATAGAAGGAAACTGGCAATATGTGGGAACAATAGAGTGTTTTGGTAACCAAGGAACGGTCAATTTTGTCAAATACTGCTCAGATATCAAACATAATAACTGGAAAATATCTGACGGCTCAGAGATCTGGGTTTTGTTTTTGAGCTTAAAGAGAGACGGGGTAGGGTCAGGGACAGAATCAAGGTATATGCTCATTGAAAAGGGAGTACAGGTGCAGTAAACACTGTAGGTTGCTTTACCAACAACTTATCCATAGACCAACCTTGCATGTGGACACAGACACACATCCTTCCTTCCTTCCCAATTAGAACTCTCCCATGACAGAGGCTGCACATGTCAAATAACTGCTTTCCCCACCTCCACTGCAGCCCATGGGCTTGCGACCAAGTTCTGGCCATAGTATCAAGAGCGACTACTTTCTGGAGGGATTTCCTCCCTAACACAAAGGAAATGCTGAGGCAGAAATTTTATTCTTCTCTGGACCAATCATGTTTGACTATGAAACAAAGGACTTCTATGACCATCCAGTGACCAAGAAGAAGGACACTGCTGAAAAATTTATATATAATCCATGTACTATATATTCATATTAATAATTTTATATATTAATATTATTATGATGAAATTAACATATAAAAATATTTATAAAATCTCAAAATGGAAAGTGCCTGAGCTTCTGATGATATTGTTAAGCTGTTGCGATAGCACCCAGTGTACCCTATTTTTCATGCTCTATCCTTTACATGAGATATAAGACCCTTAAGGCTAAAGTCATCCATGCTCTCTGCATTCTGTGATACACAACTAAAAACACCCTACATGGCATAGAAGGTTGGAAAATGGAGATATGGATCCTTTGAGGAAGTTTTCCGTTAAAGTGAAAGGTTGAGAGAAACAAGACGAGATCAGGATATGTTGGTTTGAGACTCTTCATTTCCTTTGCTTTCCTTTGTTTCCTCTTTTCTCCTTTCTTTTCATTCCCTCTTCTTCCCTCACTCCCCCCTCCCTCCCTTCTTTCCTTCCTTCCTTCCTTCTTCTTTTCATTCTTATTTTTCAAGAAAGTGAGAATAATTATGTTTGAGTATTAATACTATTGGGAAGGAGCTAGGAAGAGACGGAGTGAGTGAGGAAGGGATGGAGGCCATTAGGAATGAGGAGTAAGAGAGAATGGTGCCACCGGGCTGAAGCCAGAGCAGGGGAGATGTGATGGAGGAGATGAGATGGTGCTAGAGGAGGGGAGGCGGTGGATAATCCGAGAAGTTGTGGGGGCATGTAGGGTTAGATCTAAAGCCCTGTGAATAGTTGATATCAGATAGACAAGGGAAATTAATTTATTAGTGTAGTAGGGAGGAGGGATGGTGGGTTTAGAATCTGGTAGTTGTATACATTTGGGAGTAGAATTCATGGTAGCTCCAATCTGATTATTTCTATTTATCTTTTTAAGCACAAGTAAAGTTAACAGCTCTTAACTGACAGCTGATCAGAGAAATTATAGCGCTGAGCCAGGAGAATAGAAACTGTATTTAGAGTTGATTGTCTACCTTAGACTGGCATTGTAACTCAGTTTAACTGTAGCTTGGAGTGGAGTTCTGCAGGTTCATTTGTGGGGTAGGAGAGTCAAGAGTTTATTTTCTCTTTGATCTAGGGGGATGGGGAAAAATAATGGGCAACTTAGAGTTGACTTTTTCTTTATTACCCTGTTAGTTGAAGAATGGCATTCACAAGATATCTCCAGCAGGTAACAAGAAGTAGAGGCTCTTTGGAATTTAGAGCAAAAGATGTAAGATGTAAAGAGAAAGCTATACAGTATAAAAATTAAAGATACGTTGATTTAAAAGAGTATACAGCATGAAATTAGTAAGTAACACATTAATTTGCTTTAAAACTGAGATTACAGTCTCTCTGACTCATACAGAATGGCACTTCACTGTTTATATTGGGTAATTCAGGAGGTCATATATTTGAAGCTAGGCTTTCCTTCATCCAAAAGGGAATGGTTTTAGTTTTATATATTAAATAAATGAAATTAATTGATTATAGAAAAATGAAAGGTTTCTTTTTTGGGTTCTAGGTTTTAAAAAGTAGAATAAAAATGGTTTTAGCAAAGAATTATCACAATGAGGTTGAAAAATCAAACAAAAACTTTTGAGATGAACTGATGAGTTTTTTTTTCCCCTCTGAATAGATGTGGGAACTAAATGTGGGCAGTATTCTATTTTTTATAAGAATGAATAAAAATTTTATAGGAAAAAATGTAAATTTTTGTGTGAAGAAAATATGCACATAAATTTAGTAGTTAGATTAGGGTAAAAAATGTCAAGAGACTATTTATCTGAACTGACTCCAAATACATGAAGAGAGAAAAGATATAAATTAAGGTATATGACATAAGTAGGTAATTTCCCACAATTTTGATAAAATAAAAAATTCAGATTAGTCTTTTCAATAAGCAGGCCATTTACTGTATGATATTTGAAGAATAATAGATAAAACAGTATTTTTGAAAAAATTTCAGAAAAGCTGTTCTATTCAGGATTATGATTTATTACAAAGAAGGGTTAGAGATCAAAATCAGCAAAGGGAAACCATGTATGGGTCAAGTTTAGAAGAAACCAAGAAAAGGCTTCTAGGTGCCACCTTTCAGTGGCATTTCATGAGAACATTGCTTTATTTTCTCAGCAACTAGGCATGAACTGTTGCCAAACGGGGGAGCCCACCCCAAATCCTGGTGTCCAGGCTTTTTACTGGGGGTCAGTTATACAGGCCTGCGGCACCCATGAGATTGACCCCAGCTACTCCTCTCCACCCCTATTCTCAGAGCAAACATAGGCATTCACCATATAAACTCATCAGGTCAAACTGGAACAAGGCCCAAGGCCTCAGGCATACAAAAACACTCTTATCAGGAAGAAAATTCTAAGACTCAGAGGTTATTTCCCGGAAGCTATCCAAGAACCAGTGCTAAAAGTTTGGAATGTGCAGGATGTAAGCAACAGAGACCTGCTGAATTAAGCCTTTGATGCCCAGGAGGTTATTCTATTTTATTCTTAGGGGTACCATGATCAGTTAGGCATTGCAAAGGGCTGTCTATTAGAGTAATAAAACCCACTTTGTTTGGAACTTCACGGCTGTCCTACACTTTCTGTCACTCTAGCACCTCATTAAGTCCCATTGAGGTCAGAGAACCAGTATTAATGACAGTACCTCCCGCCACCATTTCCAGCCTACAAAGGACAGCCACTGGAGATGTCTTTGAAGATGCAGTGTTCTCCTCACTAGTGCTTTTCTCAGTGTATTAATAAAAGGAATATTTATTGAGCTTTCTTTAGGGATATAGTGTGTGTGTGTGAGGGTGGGGTCGCTATTTGTAGTTCACACATGAAAGCTCTACTCCATCATTTCTATTTCCCTAAGCTTTTTTTTTTGTTAATTACATCCTCTGGGGAACTTCTAGCAATTTAATCTTATTGAAAGCAAGCTCTTATTGAGTCCAATTTCTGATCAACCAAAGCAACTATTGTGTGAGATAAAAATAATAATTCTGGAATCTTTGGTAAACACAGCACCATTGATAAACTCATAAAGATCCAATAACATATCCTATCATCTTTGGATTGATTCTCTTGGCATTCATTCTCATTCATATTCCTCAGGTTTTTATTGAAATGAATTAGTAACACCTTGCACCTTTTTGCAGGATAAGCTATTTCATCCCAGGTCAAGCTTGGCATTTGGTCCTCTGTAGTGTCCGATCTGATTGTAGTTGTAGGACAAGAAGCAATGAAGAGCTGTTGGAGTGAATCCTGAGAAGACTACATATTCCTTTGTAAACTAATTTACTTAAGTGATGTTATTACATGGTCATCAAATTAGGATGACCTCAGCTATAAGGGAGCAGGATGCCACACTGGCAGTGCTATCTCAGAGAGACCTGTGGATTTAAGACTCGAGTTTGTCTCAGCACACACAGATGTCCCTGTTCTAAGCTTCTGGAGGTCATTTGTTGCTAAAATATGCCCTTATTTGCATATAAGAAGCAAAACAAGTTTCTGAATTCAACTTCCATTGTAACTCTACCACTAGCAAAATTATCTTTGGGCCTTGTTTTTCTTCAGGTTGGGTCTGTTATAGGAGCTAAGAGTTTATTTTAGGGCCACCAGGGAAAAGTTCAGGGTCTGGGACCATGATTTGAACTGGGAGTCTAAAGTTCTGAGCTTAACATTTGTTTCCTTCTTTTATCTCTGTAGTGCATTCAGAAATAACACCCCCACCCCTCAATCGTGCAGTCTTCATTACTGCCACAGACTGGCATGCACAAACCACTTAGTTTTCCTAGGCACTTCCTTTTCAATAGGCACTTGGTTTCAACAAACTTTAGGTGATTTTTCCAATGTCATGATGCCACTGCATGCCATGTGTTATTAAAGCACAATTTTTTATTGCATTAAAAACCAAGAAAAACCAATAAATACTTGAACTGGTCACAGAACTTCAACTATTCCTGGTACCAAATATGTATCAGTTATATAATAAACACTGCTCATGCCCTGCCCCTACCTCTTAGGTCTTACCATTTTAGTATAAGGTGGACCCAACTTACAATTGCTTTAAGGGCTTTCTCTACAGGCCCCAAATCACTCAATTTACCAGCACAACTGGCCAGAAAGGCTGGGAAATTAATGTTTCTTAGCAATATCTGTCAACCAATACTGACAAGACTTGGTGCATAAGTATCTCAGCTCACTTGTCCCTTTGCTGAGATAATGCTGAAGCATATGTTATATGGATTTCCAGAGCTCCCCCAGGGAATTAGGTTCCCCAGTGGCAAATGGCAAGATAAGGAACCATTTGTTGGCTACTTCATTCCTTGTCTTATTTTCCTAGTATGCTTCTACTGTTTTCTGAGATCACCCCTAATGCCCATTATTGACATAAACAGGAAGACAGCAAGCAAACATGAAAAGTAGTTTAAATAATTTTCTCCCTCAAAGCAAGAAAATTATTTTATTTACTTTATGTAATTAAGAATATTATAATCTTTGAATCCATGGCCCCTGGATTTTTGCTTTCCTGCTGGTGGAATTAAATAACAAGCTTGGATGATAATGGCTGGGTTACAAGTATGATTGTATAGGTTAAGTTTTAAATTCATTACAGAGGTAAAACAAAAATAGAATGTTTATCCAGAGCACTTTGATAATATGAGAACCCTTTGAGAAATGTAATGTAAAAGAATTGTCAGAGAAGAAACATCTTAAATACAATTTGTTTGTGCTTAAGTAGTAGTAGCATTTTTATTTGCGAATTACACTTAATACTTTTTTCTGAAACATTACCTAACTTACTGAGATACAAAGTTGTTAAGCTATAAATGCAAACTTGAATTCATTTTTCTACCTACATTTTTTTTCTCTTTCTATCTAAAATTGCTATAAGGAAAATAATGTTTTGTTTCTTTGAGTGCCTACAATAACTTTACCTATTCAAACCAAATATTTTCATAAGAAGGATTCCCGTTGAGCTTGCTTAATTACAGAAATGATTATGATTACCCACATATCTACTATGACTTGCACAAAAACACAAACATGGTACATAAATCAATAAATGCTTAGTGTTAATATGTATGACACAGATTATTTTATTATAGAAGGGGCTCTTTCTTAGTCACTCAACACAACGTGGTTGCTGATACGGTTTCCAGATCAGGGTATCTAAACACCCTGGATCTACTGAATCAGACGGACGGGCATGCAGCACCTAGGCAACTCCAAATTCAGGGAACAAAGCCCACACGGTCTACCCTTCCTGACAGTACCAACTGCAAATTCAGGTGGTTCCCAAATGACCCATAATTTTGTTAATTCACTAGAAGGATTCACAGAGTTCACTGCAATCTGCTACAATCACAGTATGGTTTGTAAGCGGAAGGACACATACCAAAATCTGCCAAGGGAAGAGAGGCATGGGGCACAGCCTAGGAGAGCGCCAAACGGGGAGCATCAATATCCTCTCCCGATGGAGTCACAGATGGCATTAGAAATTGTTGGCAATGATGTGTGGGAAAACACCCAGAGTTCTGTCCGCCAGGGCGGCTTCCCCGAAAGCTGGTATCCAGTCTTTATTGGAGCTCTGTCAAATAGGCCACGGTCGATTGCCCACATGGCTGATCTCAGGTTCCAGACCCTCAGCAGGTTGTGATGATACCATGTTACTTAAAGTCCTCACCTTTAATCATACTGTTATTTGACTGGCTCAAGGTCCACAGACAAAGACTCCTATCAGGCATGACCTTCCAACAGCTTACTCACGACCTCCGAGTAGCCAATGGCGAAGGCTGGACTAGACCTCTCTTTGACCAAGGTTAACTTCTTTACTACACATGGGGGTTTGGGATGGAACTATAAGTTATTCAGATATAAGTATGTAAATTGGCATTTTGGAACCACTGCCTCAAATTATATATCTTCACTGCCCCACAACAATCTGGTCTTCACTGTAATTTGCTGAAGAAAATAGTATTTGATTGCATAAAAGTAAATTCGAAAACTGTCCCTTTTAGTCTTTTCATGAATACTTAATTATAACAGTTTAAATTAATGACATGTTGATACTTAAAAAATGCAGGCAAAATATGGAAAATGGGGGAAATGTACAACATGTGCCCTTAAAAAGGAAATATTGTCAGTTAAGCCATCTGGCACATTGTTTTATACGCAGTCATTCAAAAATTCACATATCACATTGGATTTCAAAATGAGATAATTAATTTAAATTCAAAGATACACCAATGTTTGGATAAATTATGCTTTTATTTTAAGAGAGAATCCATGTTAAAACTGGTGATCTTAGAAATTGTCCAATCCAAAGACAAAATGATTAAATTACAACCTCTACATATGGAGTGACTTTCCTAAAATCACATTGAATTGGGACTGCACATAACAGAAACCTCATCGTACTGGCTTAAGGAAGGGAAGGTTGACTTTTCTCACATATGAAGAACTCCTTAGGCAGAGCGCAGGCCTGGAGTGAATGCTGAAGGGAGCCACTGAGGACAGCGTCCTACTAGCTTCTACTCCATGCTCCTTAGTGGGTGGCTTTTTCACTCATGTTCATGAGGTGGCTTTTCCTCTGAGGACTGAATCTAGTTTCCAGTGGACATATAGTGGGCCAACAAGAAATAGAAAAGTCTGAGTCTGATCCTTTCCAGTATAATTTGACTGACATTAAGTTGGATAAAACATTGTGCTATGACCCTTATTAAGGAAGTATTGAGAAGAGGTACAATTGCACACATAATAAATAGAAGAATCTCAAAAAAAAAAAAACCCCAAAAACAAAACCCCAGGGTTTTTCTAGTAAGAGAGAAGGAGAGATTGGATATTAGATACATCTGTGTCTGCTGAAGTGTTTCTTCAACAAATATTTGTAAAGCATCCATTTGCCCTAGGCTCAGATTATGAAATGGTGAAGAAAACAAACATATTCCTCATCTCTAACCTCATGAAACTTAGGGAAATGGGAGAAGACATACAGTAAGCTATCAAGTACACAAACCCCATATGATTGAAAATTATAATAAATGTTATATAAGAAAAAAAATGCTATGAAAAAGAGTATCTGAGCAGTCTGGAAGGCATGATCCCCTTCAGGTTGTGTGATCCAGAAAGGCTTTTTGTAAAGGATGACACTGCAGCTGAGACTTGAAAGAGAGGTGTCAACTTTGTGAAGGGAAGAAAGGTCTACGAAGTGAGCACAGAACGTGTGAAGGTACTGAGTTCTAAGGGATCGGGATATTTAAGACAATGAGATAGACCAGTGAAGCTAGAGTATGATGAATGAGAGAGAGAAGCTATGAGGGAAGGCAAGGTAAAATATTTACTTTCTTTTTACTTTTTTACCTTAATCTCTGCCCCTCCTTAAAATACATAGATTCTGAGATACCCAGTGCCATGGAGAAAAGCATGATAAAGTAGAAACACAGATAATAATTTTAGTTTCAAAAGCCAAAGCTGCAAGATGGTGAAAATCTTGATAGACAAAAACAATTGTCTCACCATAGACAGGAAGACTTTCCTAGTAATGTGGGAAAGAGAAAACAAAAAGAAATAAAGTGGGAGAGAGATCAGTGGGACTCCAGATGGCAAGGCCATACCTACAGAGATCTCAAGGGAAGGAACATCTAGTGTTAGCAGCCAGAGGTTGTCTATGGTCTTCGTATGGCCATGAGGTGAACATTGCTCCAGACCCAGAGCTAAGGAGCATGTAAACCAGACCTGCGGTCTGTCCAGACTCCATCTGAGAATGCAGCTGGCAGTCTATGCTCACCATCATTATCCTTGTCATCTGGCAGGACTCTTTCCTTCCCTTTTGTAAATATTGCTCCCTGACTACCCAGAAGTAATGCCCTCTGGCTTTGCTGTACCCAAAAGGCAGAGCAGTCTTTGTACTGGGAACACAGCAACTAAAACATGGCCTCACTTCTCCATCATAGTCCAGGGAGCAAGGACAATAAATCAAAGAAAAAGGAAAGAAAAATAGTCATAAATTCTATAATTGTTACGTCATTTAACATAATTGGGATTTCTTTAAAGAACAACTTTTATCCATTCAACACATGATGATTTGGACTCACTGTGAGTAAGGCACTGAGCCAGCCATCTAGGAAGACACATCTATAGCAGGCATTCAGGATTCGTGGTATGCATTGGATTTCTTCCCTTAAATCTCATTTCCTGTCAACTCTTTGCTGACAATTGCCAGGATCTTTATCTGTAACTCTAACCAGATAGTCTAGCTCCAACACTCAGTCTTTTTGATGCTGTTCTTAGCAGTACTGAAAGGCAGGAATTCCAGACCCTACCAAAGAGAAGACCACTTATACTTCTTCTCTTTGGTAGGGTCTGGAATTCTTGCCTTTCAGCACTGCTTGCCCGTGTCTGCAGGGCATGACAGAGTCTATTAATTTGGGGGTGGGAGATCATGCACCAGTACAGCTGATGTTTATACCATTTTGTGTAGACAGAGGATTTTGGCATGACAATCTCTTTAGCCACTTGTTATTCTTGTCACCATTTTATCAGCATCTGTCAAGCAGGGACACATGCTGTCTCTGTTTTGTATGACATGAGTGTCCTGGGTGTCTAGCGAGGATGCCACAAACCCCACAGGCAAGCACTTAATGTTGATCGTGATGCTGGTGCTGAGACCTGCTCATCAACCTTTCATGAATTACAAACATTTCAAGTTTGACTCACATTTTATTCTTAATATGATTTCAAAATGCCTGGAGATCCCTCAGCATGATAAAATGCTATTGCAGTTGGAGCTGCTTTTTTTTTCAATCTGAACAAAGTGTGGAGTCACCCTTGAGTGACTGTGATAACTATGGCATTTCTAAAGAAAATGTTGAAGCTCTTTATAATGATGCCTAGGGGCTAGTCACATCACCAATTCCACAAATATACGTATGTGTATATATATATTATTATATATATATATATATTTTTTTTAAGAGAAGAATTAGCAATATAAAACCTCATGAAATCAGACATCTTTTTAAATCTCTGTATATTACTATTTGGTATCTAATCTTACCTTCTCATTGGAAGCATAAAAGGTATTTGATAGAATTTATTTTCTTGAAATTTCAATTATTTCCAAAATATAGTTTGTAATTTTAATTGTGTTGGCTCCAGGGAAATCTAAAGATTAACTATATGGGATATTTAGTTGGTCTCAGGGATTTTATTTTCAGAATATGCATTACTATAAAAATGGGCACAAGAAGAAGAGGAGGCAGCAGGGGTGGTAGAGAATCCATGGTCTGGGCTGGAAAATGCCCACCCCAGTCCTCCCCATAGCACTCGCTTCCATCTTTTTTGTTATTTTTTAATAAAGGTAAATGATAATTCCCTCTCCCTGACTTTATCATGACATTTTTCCTCCTGAGAAATAAAAAAAAGTATGTGATAATATACATAAAAACATGTACATGGAAGAATTCAACATTATTACCATTATTTCTGGAACAATTACTAAACACACTTGAATAGGCATATTAGCCAACTAAAGCCCATATCCAGATTTTATGTATTTCTTAATAACTTAAAATTAATTCAAGTTAAGAAAAAGCATTTTTTAACCCAGCTATCTATCCATTACAGGTGCTCTAAGATAATGTTGAGATTTAAACTTCATTATTGTTTGTGGCATACATTTGTTCGTATGCTAAAGCAATTCATCAACTCACTCTCTCTGTTCTTGCAAACAGTACCAATGTAGTTTCAGTGGCCTTATTCTTGGCCTCAAGGGATAGATCAGGATGGGTCTAAGCTAATGATGGTGTAGGGAAAATGGAAGTTCCATGGCCAGCATACTCACCTGATCCTAAGCTAATCTACCCATTGTATACGTGCAATGATGTAATACTTAATCTGCTGCCCAGGCTCATACCTGTTTACCCCTTGGCGATAAGCCATTATTGCCTGCATTGTAATAAAAAGAGTTTCTCCAGTGCTAAGTGCAGATACTAAAGAAGTAAGAGAGCAGGATAGAGGAAAGCAGAGGCTGGGAGTGGAGAGAGAGCCTGGAGCAGAGGCAGTGCCTGGGGTAGAGGCTGGGAAGGTGGCGGATGGGATTCTAGTGCTTGACCTGCCATGATGAGAATAAAGCTTGGTATAGGCCCCTCTCTACCCCCAAATGTTTCTGTTTTCATTTTTCAGTCTCGCTGAATCCAGAGTGAACTTGCACAGGGATGAACCCCTCAGATGAGACATTTGGCGTAGCCAGCAGGATTCACCTGAGACCCGAAAATGGAAAAATCTGTCCTCATGGGAGGGGTACTTCAGTGGGCTGCTGCTGTGGCTGGGAAGACACCCAGTTATCGCCCAGTGGGCATATGGTCCGAGATGGCTTGCCTTCTAGAGGACTGGGCTCCTCCGCAGGGCTGGGGTGAGGTGGAGGCCACATGTTGAAATATCAATTCATTGGTACCCAATGAATGTACAAGGCAGTAGAGGAGGCCCTCTGCAAAATAGGGAATTTCTTAAAGAAACAGAGTGCCTGCAATGCAGCAGGAACTGTGGGTTGGCTATTTCTTGCAATATAAAGAAAGGCCATAAAGGAGAAAGGCATACTCCTGCGAGAAGCATGGGAAGAAGCAGTATGAGAATGCAAGCTCCAAGGTGCCAAAGGGGAGGTAAAAAACTTGTTGATGACTGAGATGGTATCACTGCATGGTGGTGTGGAGGGGGTACAGGAAGCAACAGGTGAGCACAGGCTGCGAGGTGCTGTGGGGAAGGTAAAGGATGTAGTGGTGCTGTCAGCTCTGGAAATGGTGGAAGATGTATCAGACGAGGAAGAGGGGGTGGAGGCGATGCTGGAGGCATCAAACCCTCCTTTATTGAAATCCTGCCTGGTAGTAGTTAAGGAAATAAAGATGCAACGACCACAGGTCTCTCAGCAATAGGTACGTTCCCCTCCCCAGGTTGTGGGTTGTGGAGCACTCCACGCTATGCCTTTACACTCAGGCTGAGCTGGTGGATTTGAGCTCCTGTTTTCAGCAGATGCCCTCAGAGCCCATGTCAGCCTGGCTCCTGCACCTTTGGGATATAGGGGTGGATGGAATTATTCTTTCCAGGCTAGAATTGTGAAAGCTGGCTTCTTTGACAACCCATCCTACCCTGTGGCAGCAATTAGAAAATGCATTACCAAATCCTAGGGAACCACTTCCTCTGACTGGTTTGTGGCAGCACTTCATACTGTATGGCCCAATCAGGGTGATTTACCATCTTCCTCCACTAGATGGCAGACATATGGAGAGCGCCAATAGGTGTTATGGGAGTTGGGCATGAAAAATGCCATTTAAAAGCAGGAAATCATGGCCCAGACAAGGAGCTGTTTACTTCCAGGATGAGGGGTACTGTGCTGAAAACGGTTCCCTGGACCCTCTTTGGGCTCCTAGTAGCCATTTTTTCTCCCTAGGTCAATCCATAAATGAGGATCCAGAGGGAACTCTCACAGGGCTGAACCGCTCAGACGAGACATTTGGTGTAGCAAATGTCTCTACTGTGGCACTTTGGGGAAGGCATGGAAGGGAGGGGTTTGCTACTGAGAGGAATAGTTTAGAGGGACCCATGAAGGTCACGAGGTTCCAGATGTGGGCTGATTTGATAAAGGCGGTAGCAGACAAAGATAAATTAGATGGTAAATCAAATAAAATGTTACTGGAACTGTGGCAACAACTGAAGCCAGAGCAGTGGTTTAGGCAGTTGTCTAAGGTGAGGACCAATAAGTGGGAGCCAAAAACAAAGCCACCAGTCTGGCCCATGTGTCTGCAGGACTTCCTCATGAGAGTAAGATGACCCCACCTGGACCCTCACAGGAAGACCATTGGGTGAAATGGTTTGACTGAGGGGAGGGTCAGGGCACCTGCCTCGGGGAACCAGGTAGGGACTGGAGGCCACATTTTGAAATATCGATTCATTGGTATCCAGTGAATGTACAATGTGTCCTGGCTCTGGTAGACACAAGAGCTGAATGTTCATTGATTTATGGCAACCCTGAGTGGTATTCTGGGATCCCTACTATTATAGATGGATACAGGGGTAAGGCTATCAGAGTGAAACAAGCCCAAATCTCATTGGGGATAGGGTGTTTAATACTGTGTATGATGTTATGCTTACTTCTGATTCTCTTAAAGACAAATGTGACATTACTTCAAGAGGCTTTGTGTCTTTTAGGCTACTAGATAGTGTTTGTCCTGCACTTTGCACAGATTCTAAGGTCCTTACACCATTTTGTACAAAAGGTGTCAGGTGGGACTGGGATGAGATATGTACATCTACTTGTACCACTGCAAAATGGGCAGTCAAGGCCATGCAGGTCTTGAGTGTGATAGACCTACCAAGGCCCTGTGAGCTGGATGTCCATGTGGCTGAAGGTAGTTATGGCTGGAGTCACTGGCAGCAGTTTGAATGACCTTGCCAACCTATTGGATTCTGGTTATAGCCCTGGGAAGGAGCACAGGCCATTTGCTATTGGAATCGCCAAGAAATGATGAAGCAGACAAATTGGCCCAGGTATGTTGGTTAAAAGGAAAGCCTGCCTCAGGGTAGAAGACAGTGTAGACTGTAGTCGATTGGTTGGGCCTGCCTTTGACCTTTGAAGAAGTCAGAAGAGCTCAGAGGGAGTGCATTGTATGACTGAGTCCCACAGCAACTTGGAGACTCTGTTCTGTGGACATGGACCTGGACATTTTGACACATGGGGCAGAGCCCTCCTGTGTATTCCTGGTGTAATGGCAGAGTGGCCCCCATGGATCATGGTAGTATGCCTGAAATGGCCATAAGGTAAGAGCATCTTATTGGGGAGTTTTGTTTTATCTTTATGGCCTGTGCATGCACCTCCAGTAGCACTATACAAAGCCCTTAAGTAACCCCCATGGGAAAAGGGGTAAAGGTGTGGTATACTAGACCTGGAAGGGACCCTCTTCCTACCATGGTCCTATCACAGGACCACTCTTTTGCACACATCCTACCTGATGGACGAGATTTGCCTATGCTGGTGTCATTAAAACATGTGTCTTATCACCCTTAAGTTTAATCTCCTCTAATATTTTTGTGTATTGGGCACACACATTAGCAAAAACTTTTGCTTGCTGGGCGTGCACAGAGTTCCCTACAGGTTCCTCTACTGGCCTTCTGTGGAAAGTGTGAGTCATGGACTCATCTGAGTAGAACTGGTTTGAATACAGCTGGAATGACTATTTGATGGAAACTGATCTCCTCAGGCTTGAGGATGACTATTATTATCATAATTTCGTTATGATAATAACATAATTTTGATGAGTGAGGACACATAGGTTGTGAGGCAAGGATCCTGGAGGGATAGAGTGTAGGGAAAATGGAAGTTCCATGGCCAGGATCCTCACCTGATCCTAATGCAATCTACCCACTGTATAAATGCAATGATGTAATGCTTAGCCTACTGTGCAGGTGCATGCTTGGATAACCATTGGCGATAAGCCATTATTGCCTGTGTTGCTGTAGAGGAGTTGCCCCAGTGCTAAGAGCAGATCCTAGGGAAGTGAGCAAGAGATGAAGAGAGGGGAAAGCAGGGGCTGGGAGTAGAGACAGAGTCTGGAGCAGGGGCAGTGCCTGGGGAAGAGGCTGAGGTGGAGGTGGATGGGATTCTAGTGTTTGACCTGTCACCATGAGCATAAAGCTTGGTATATGCCCATCTTTATCCCCAAATGTTTCTGTTGTCATTTTTCAGTCTTACTGAATGCAGAGTGAACTTGCCCGGGGCTGAATCCCTCAGGCAAGCCATATGGCAAGCAAGCTCACCTGTGATGGTGACTGGTTAAGGACTAGATATGTAAGCAGGATCTAGAGAGAGATAGAATGTGAGAGAGAAAGACTCCTGGATTCTTGATGACATAAATAAGTCAACAAATCAACCCTTGACTTCTCATCACTGAAAAGTTTGCTAAGTAAAACAAAATGACCTTGAGATTTAAACCAATATTAGTTATGCCTCTGTTCCTTGTGGCTGAAAATATCTGATATTAGCAGTGTTCTGGTCCTTTTGCCTTCTGGTCAAATTGTGTTACTGTTCTCCTGGTTCCCTTGATGAATATCCCAGAGCTATCTGTGAGACCCTACCATGCTCTTTTCTCTCTGGCATGGTGACTGGAAACTTTTGAGATGGTTACTACTCCATTAGCCTAGATTCCTAAGTGAATATGGTAAGCAGAATATTATCATCTAGCATGAACAAGATATAAGTTTTTGTTACTTTAAGTCACATATAACTTGGGCTTTGTTACTACAGTATAAACCAGTCTGACTTGATAAAATGCCAGTGTTAGGAGGGGATATGTGACCTCTACAATGATAGGTTGAAGTCTTAACCCACATACCTCAAAATGGGACCTTACTGGAAATAGGATCATTGAAGATTAATTAGTTAAAGTGAAGTTATACTGGAGCAGGATGGGCCCCTAATCCAATATGACTAGGGTCTTCACAGTAAGAGGGAAATTTGGATACAAATATGTAGGAAGAATTGTCATGCAATGACAAAGACAGAGATCAAATTATTGCAAATGTAAGCCAAGCAATACCAAGGATTGCCAAAGAAAATCACCAGAAACTATAAAGAGGCAAGAAAGGATTTCCCCTGACAGATTTCAGGAGGAACAGCATAGCTGATGCCTTAATTTTGGATTTTTGGCCTTCAGAAGAAGTTTCTGTTGTTTTAAGCTACCCAGTTTGTAATACTTTGTTATGGAAGTCTTAGGAAACTAATATGATCAGGGAAGGCCACGCTGATGCTATTGTTGTTTTATGCTGTTCCTGTGCTATTTTGTTTTCACTCTTTGTAAAAATGCTATTAATTATGTCCAAAGGCATAATGGCCATGGACTTCCATACTTGGTAATACTTTCAATAGGATTTAGGAAATGTATTCACACAGATGATCCTTGAAGGAAACCAAAATTTAAAAATATAAGTGGATATTGAGAATAGTGACTGGAGCTTCCCATAATTGTTTTACATGACCTGGATAACCTAAGAGGAGAATATATATATATATATGTATATACATACCTATACACACACTTAGATATATCTGCTCTGTATATGTATGCATGTGTGTATATATATATATATATATAATCATATACACACACATCACAAACACATGCATATATGCGTACACACATCCATATCCATATATATGTATATATACACACACACACATGCACATACATACACATACACGTAGTTCAAAAGTCTCTTTTGGAGTCATTAATCTGAAGAAAGGTTCAAAGAAACAGTTCAGGTAAAAAATTTTTTCATAGCCTGAGCTTCCCAAATATACAGAATCCACAGTATCCAGCTTTCCTCAGCAACACATCCTGGAGGATACATAACCAAAGGCAGCAGTTCCATCCTAGGTACAGTTTTGCTTAGGATGACTCTTGCTCCTCTGATCTGTTGCTACCAAAGTGCTATATCCATTTCTCTGAGCACTAGATTCATTCCAAACTCCAACATCTCTGGGTCTAATCCTGAGGTATACTCACCTAATCAGATTCTTCCCTGGCTAATCCCCCTTAACTTTCCACTTCTTCCTTAGTTCTGATTGTTCCCTTTTTCTTGGATCAAAGAGTAAAAAGTCATTTAACCATTCTGCCACTACCTAGAAATGTCCTTAAAATCATGACTTGTCCTTCAGCCTTTCCACCAAAGAAAGGAAATTCTAGTAAAAATAAAACCATTATGTATCTCTGTGCTACACGAAGAATAGATATTTTTTTACTTCTTATGGTTACATCTTAAGATAAAGACTCAATAACGGTTTATGACTAGTTGGATTTTCTGTTAGCAAAATTATAGCAAGAAATATAAACAAACAATTAACAAAGTAGAGAATTTTCAGAATTCTGAAGTCACTTAAGTCTTGAGGAAGCAGAAAAAGGCCGTATCCACGGAACCTGGTTCGGGATGCGTCAGTCTGAGTTGAAGTGCAGGTTGAATTAAATTAAAATGAAGTTCAAAACGACAAAGGACCAGGTAACAAGGGCTTGGACATTTTGTCCTGTAGTCATTATTTTATGGTATTTTGGCCGAAGGCCAAACCCTGTTAAATTGGTTTTCTTTTTACATCAGTGAGAACAAAATCAGAACTTTAAATTCATCAATCAAAATTATCTTTACATGTCCCTTTTTTAAGAAGTTAGGGCTTATATTTTTAGAGCAAATTAAGTTCACAGCAAAACCAAAGGGAAGGGATAAAGATTTCCCATACACCCTTGCCCCACATATGCATAGTTTCTCCCATTATCAAGATACCTCATCATTTGTTACAATTGACAAACCAACATTGCCACATCATGATCACGGAAAGTGATATATAGGCCTGTTGAGATCATTTATTGTTTCTTCTGTGAATATTGACGAATTGTGTTTTTCAAGGAATTGGTCCATTTCATCTGGTTATCAAATTTGAGAGCATAAATTTGTTCATAGTATTCCTTTTAAAGTCCATAGAATTTGTAGTGATGTCCCCTCTTTTATCTCTGATATTATTTATTTGTATCCTCTTTTTTTCTTAGTCAATCTGGCTAAAGGTGTATTGACTTTACCGATCTTTTCAGAGAACCTGCTTTTGGTTTTGTTGATCTCTACTGATTTCCTGCTTTCAATATCCTTGATTTCTACTCTAATTCGTATTATTTCTTTTCTTCTGCTTACTATGGATTTAATATGCTCTTTATTTGTAGTTTCCTTAGATGGAAACAGGTTATTAATTTTAGGTCTTCTTTGATAACATTGCATTCAATGCTAAAAAAAAAATAGCCTGTATGCACTGCTTTTACTGCATCCCACAAATTTTGTTAAGTTGTGTTTTCACTGTCATTTCATTCCACATGCACCTCAACACAGAGTGACTCATCCAGAGCCTGGATCCATGGATATGGCCTTTTCCTGCTCCCCCAAGACTTAAGTGATTTTGTCCATCTGAATGAGAATGATATGTAGGCACATCTTTCCTAATTCTAGACCTTGATTTAATTGGCTTTCTCTATTTAAGGCTGTAATAATGGTAAAATAGCAAGAGCATATAATTTGTCTGGACAGAAATCAAGATGTTAGAGCTTGGCAGAGTATGACATGCATCTACTTCATTTGTCTTAATTTTACCTTACTATTGATAAGTTATTTTGATTTTATAAAACTTACATTTTCCAGGGGAAGGAAAGATTGTTACCTGGCAAATGACTAATATGCCCTCTGGCCTGAATAGAAGATTTCCTTCTGGTCTCCTGGTACAGGAGTGGCTTGAAAGAGTAAAGATGATTAGCTAGAGAAGAAATGATTAAGGGATTGCCTAATGTTTTTACATGTTATGTACAAGAAGGATTTTTTCTTTTTTTTTTTTACTGAAGAGTGCCACAAAGGAGAACCAGGAAAAGAGGATCATAATAACTAATGTGATTTCTGCTTAGTACAATAGCTTCCTTTTGAAACACCCTATTTCCTTTCATGTGGCATATTTAAATCAAGGATGAAAGAACATTCTTTAGATGAAATGCAGGCGTTAGTCTTGCATTGGATGGGATTTCTGTCTATAAAACTTCTAAGGTGCTATTGAACTTCAAAATTATATTATTATCTAAAAAAAGACTTGGCCATATTCTTTAAGTTGCTAATTTCTAATTTGCACAGGGTCAATAATGTTTATATGACTATGATAATATCAGTCTCAAACACCTACATTTTTAGAAAGTCACCTCCTCTCTAATTCCATTATTAAATATGAATATTAAAATAGATTTCAGTATATTGATACGGTACTATGCTTCATATAAATTCTGTCCATCAGCACAGCAAAAAACGTCTCCAGAAAAGGTTCCCCTTTCCTAGCAAAAACTAATTACCTTAGATACAAAATTCAATATCCTTTCTCAATGCATAAACTTGTTCATGAGAAGTGTGGCTTCCACAGCAATTTGAGGTTTCATACAAGGTCAATTTAAATCTAAAACTGGACATCTATCCTTTTAAAACTTAGATACTTTTCAGACTATCATATTGAACAAGAATTTTGCATGGTGTTTGCCCTAGTAAATGCAACTATGATAACCTTTTGGGGAATAAGCTGACTTTACAAAACACAGGACTTCATGCATGTCTGACCCTAGTTTGTTAATCATACACTTCTTATTAGCTAATTATTACCTTTTTTGTGGTTATATGGAAATATTATGGCAGGTGTAATCTAGAAATAGGGATATTTATGTACAGAGGAAGAGTCTAGGTGAAGTTACTCCGGGCATCACTATATTATTTTATTTCAAACCCCTACCTACAAATCATAACGTTGTTTGAGGACTAAACCTATGTGGACCACTTCTGACTAAATACTGAATCCTATGTTCTTCTTCATTCTCCTTTAGATCTATATTCTATGTATGTGGCCCTTTAGAACTTGCTACTATTGTACTAAAAAGAGACAAGGAAAGATGGGACTAAGGAAGAGTAGAAAAAAAGTAAAAATATTCCCTCTTGTCAAGAGTTTAGCTAAGCTACTCTATTTTGTTTGGCCAAGAGGCCTGAGGGAGCCTTACACTGACACTAGCTCTGCATGTAAGTACTTCCCTAGACAACAGCCCATATTATTTCCATATTAACTACAAAAAGGTATAAATTAGCAAAAGAGAAATGTTTTTTAGCCAAGTAGGATCAGATGTGTTTTGTAAAGTAGGTTTGTTCCCCAAAAGGCTGTCATATTTGCATTTACTATGGGTGAAATCCAATGCAAAAAAAAAAACAGCAACAGATTAAAGATGGTGGTGTTAGAGGTGAGACAGAGACCTCCCCCTAAAACCACATATAATACAAAAATATAATTAATACAACGAATCCTGAAAGGGAAACAGGAAAGAAGGCTGCACCAGACTGCATACACCTGGAGAGAAGAGCAGACCTCACGGAACAGGGAAACGTACCAAAGCTGTGACCCGGCAGGACCCAAGCCCTTCCCCCACTCCAGCTCACCAGTGGGAGGAAGAGAAACAGAATGGGGAGGGAGTGGAGGCCTGGGACAGCTGTACACCTAGCCCTGGAGATCTGCTCTGACAGCACGTACCTACATTGCATGGTGCTCTGGTGATTAGTGGGGTTGGAAAGCTAAGGCAGGTGGAATACCTGGAGAGACAGAGATTCCAGCTGCTTGTGGAAAACAGGAATTCATATCTGGCTGATCTGGGTGGGCAATCTGAGAAACTTCCTAACAACGAGAGGGCTGCTAAAAGGGCAAGGATTGCACAGAGCTTACTGCTCAGGAGAAAAGACAGGTATACAGAATTGTCCGGGTGCACTCTGCCCAGCAGGTTGGGAACTTAAATGATCTTCAGGTGCTCCATCCCCCTGGCTGGCTATGCAGCTCCAAGGCCCCCCACCATGATACGCAGCCTGCTGTGTCTTCCTCCCGGCTAGCCTGCACCTGGCTCGCAAACTGGCAGCCCCTGCACTGGTGTAAGGCCAGTCAGAGGAAAGCCACGCCAACAGCAGCTACAAACACAAGGCATAGAGGCTTACACCTGTGTGTTCGGCCCACTGGTTCTGGCAGTGGAGACATGCATACCAGCTGGAAAACAGCAAGGGGATCTTTCCTCCCCCCAGGCACCAGCACCACTCCCACTCCCCTGCGACTCCCCCTGCATAGCTCCAGGGGCTGAGCAGCACCAGAGAGTAGAGCACTGGGACACTAGAGGGCGCCATATACAAATATGAAACGTAAAAGGAACCTGGTTCAAAGCAAAACTCAACACCAGAGAAAGGACTGAGTGAGACTGAATTAATAAATCTTCTTGAAAGAGATTTCAAAATAAAAATCATAAACATGCTTGTGGAGGTACAGAAAAATACTCAGGAACTCAGGAATGAATTTAGGATGGAAATCCTATTGTTGAAGAGCACAATGGAGGGTATTAAAGCAGATTAGATAAGGTGGAGGAAACAATAAATGAAATAGAAACTAGGGAAGAGGAAAACAAAAGAAGCTGAGGCACAGAGAGAATAAAGGATCTCTAGGAATGAAAGAATACTGAGAGAATGGTGTGACCAATCCAAATGGAACAATATTCGTACTAGAGGGGTACCAGAAGAAGAAGAGAGAGAAAAAGGGATAGAAAGTGTCTAAGAGGAAATAACTGCTGAAAATTTCCCCAATCTGAGGAAGGAGGTGGTCTCTTAGGCCATGGAGGTGCACAGATCTACCAACACAAGGGACCCAAGGAGGAAAAAACAAGACATATAATAATTAAAACAGCAAAAATCATAGATAAGGACAGACCACTAAAAGCAGCCAGAGAGAGAAATAAGATCACATACAAAGGAAAGTGCATCAGGCTATCATCAGACATCTCAGCAGAAACATTACAGGCCAGAAAGGAGGGGCATGATGTATTTAATGAAATGATGCAGAAGTGCCTCTAAACAGGAATACTTTATCTGGCAATATTATCATTTAATTTGAAGGAGGGATTAAGCAATTTCCAGATAAGCAAAAGCTGAGAGAATTTAGCTCCCACAAACCATCTCTACAGAGAATTTTGGAGAGACTGCTATAGATGAAGTGCTCCTAAGGTTAAATAGCTGTCAATAGAGGTAAAAAGAAGGGATAGACAAAGAGTAAAGAATATGATACCTAATATATAAAGAATGGAGGAGGAAAAAAAAGAACATTTAGATTAAGTATGTAATAGCATATTGAGTTAAGTTAGACTCTTAGATAGTAAGGAGGTTACCATTGAACCTTTGGTAACCATGAATCTAAAGTCTGCAATGGCAATAAGTACATGCCTATTGATAATCACCCTAAATGTAAATGGTCTGAATGCAACAATCAAAAGATACAGAGTCACTGAATGGATAAAAAAAAAAAAGACCCAACTATATGCTGCCTACAAGAGACACACTTCAAACACAAAGACACACACAGACTAAAAGTGAAGGGATGGAAAAAGATATTTCATGGAACTAATAGGGAGAAAAAAGCAGGAATTCCAGTACTTGTATCAGACAAAATAGACTTTAAAACAAAGAAAGTCACAAGAGATAAAGACAGACATTACATAATGATAAAGGGATCAATCCAACTATAATCATTATAAATATCTATGCACCCAACAAAGGAGCATCTATATGTGTGAAACAAATACTAACAGAATTAAAAGGGGAAATAGAATGCAATGCATTAATTCTAGGAGACTTCAACACTCCACTCACTCCAAAGGACAGATCAATCAGACAGAAAATCAGTAAGGAGACAGAGGCATTGGACAACACATTAGAACAGATGGGCCTAACAGGCATATACAGAACTCTCCACCCAAAAGCAGAAGCATACACATTCTTCTCAAGCACACGAGGAACATTTTCAGAATAGATTATACACTAAGCCACAAAAGGAGCCTCAGTAAATTCAAAAGATTGAAATTGTACCAACCAGCTTCTCCGAACACAAGGGTATGAAACGATAAATAAATTATGCAAAGAAAATGAAAAAGTCCACAAAAACATGAAAGCTCAACAATATCCTCCTAAATAACCAATATATCAATGACCAAATTAAAACAGAGATCAAGCAATATATGGGGACAAATGACAACAATAATTCAACACCGCAAAATCGGTGGGATGCAGCGAAGGCCATGCTAAGAGGGAAGTATATTGGAATAAAGGCCTAACTCAGGAAAGAAGAATAATCCCATAAGAACTGTCTAAACTCACAATTAACGAAACTAGAAAAAGAATAACAAATAAGTCCCAAAGTCAGTAGAAGGAGGGACATAATAAAGATTAGAGCAGAAATAAACAAAATCGAGAAAAATAAAAGAAAGAATCAATGAAAGCAGAAGCTGGTTCTTAGAGAAAATAAAGAAAATAGATAAACCCCTAGCCAGACTTATTAAGAAAAAAAGAGTCTACACACATCAAAAAAAAATGAGAAATGAGAAAGGAAAAATCACTACAGACACCACAAAAATACAAAGAATAATTAGAGAATATGATGAAAAACTATAGGGTAAAAAACTGGATAACCTAGAAGAAACGGACAAATTTCTAGAAAAATACAACCTTCCAAGGCTGACCCAGGAAGAAACAGAAAATCTGAATAGACCAATTACCAGCAAAGAAATTGAATTGGTAATCAAAACACTACCTAAGAACAAAACTCCCGGACCAGATAGTTTCACTGCTGAATTTTATCAAACATTTAGTGAAGACTTAACACCCATCCTCCTTAAAGTTTTCCAAAAAGTAGAAAAGGAGGTAATACTCCCAAACTCATTCTATGAGACCAACATCACTCTAACACCAAAACCAGGAAAAGACACCACAAAAAAAGAAAATTACAGACCAATATGCCTGATAAACATAGATGCAAAAATACTCAACAAAATATTAGCAAACCGAATTAAAAAATACATCAAAAAGATCATGCATCATGATCAAGTGGGATTCTGCAGGGATGCAAGGATGGTACAACATTCGAAAATCCATTAACACCATCCACCACATCAAAAAAATGAAGGACAAAAACCACAAGATCATCTCCATAGATGTTGAAAAAGCATTTGATAAAATTCAACATCCATTCATGATAAAAACTCTCAACATAATGGGTATAGACAGCAAGTACCTCAACATAATAAAGACCATATATGACATACCCACAGCCAGTATTATACTTAACAGTGAGAAGCTAAAAGATTTTCCTTCAAGAACGGGAAAAAGACAAGGACGCCCACTCTCACTTCTTTTATTCAACATAGCTCTGGAGGTCCTAGCCATGGCAATCAGACAACACAAAGAAATAAAAGGCATCCAGACTGGCAAGGAAGAACTCAAACTGTCCCTGTTTGCAGATGTCATAATAATGTATATTAAAGACCCTAAAGAATCCACTCCAAAAGTACTAGATCGAATATGTGAATTCAGCAAAGTTGCAGGATACAAAAATAATACACAGAAATCTCTTGTATTCATATACACTAATGGTGAACTAATAGGAAGAGTGATCAGGAAAATAATTCTATTCACAATCACATCAAAAAGAATAAAATAACTAGGAATAAACCTAGTCAAGGAAGTGAAAGATCTATACCCTGAAAACTATAAGACACTCTTAAGAGAAATTAAAGAGGAAACTAATAAATGGAAATTCATCCCATGCTCTTCTCAAGGAAGAATTAATATTGTCAAAATGGCCATTCTGCCTAAAGTAATCTACAGATACAATGCAATTGCTATCAAAATACATACAGTGTTCTTTAATGAACTAGAGCAAATAGTTCTAAAATTCATATGGAACCACAAAAGACCTCGAATAGGCAAAGCTATCCTGAGAAGGAAGAATAAAGCAGGGGGAATTACACTCCCTGACTTCAAGCTCTACTACAAAGCCACAGTAAACAAGACAAAGTGGTACTGGCACAAGAACAGACCCATAGACCAGGGGAACAGAATAGAGAGCCCAGATATAAACCCATGCATATATGGTCAATTAATATATGAAAAAGGGGCCATGGATATACAATGGGGAAATGACAGCCTCTTCAACAGCTGGTGTTGGCAAAACTGGACAGCTACATCTAAGAGAATGAAACTGGATTATTGTCTAACCCCATACACAAAAGTAAACTCAAAATGGATCAAAGACCTGAATGTAAGTCATGAAACCATAAAACTCTTAGAAAAAAACATAGGCAAAAATCTCTTGTACATAAACATGAGCGACTTCTTCATGAACATATCTCCCTGGGCAAGGGAAACAAAAGCAAAAATGAACAAGTGGGATTATATCAAGCTGAAAAGTTTCTGTACAGCAAAGGACAGCATCAGTAGAACAAAAAGACATCCTACAGTTTGGGAGAATATATTCATAAATGACATGTCAGATAAGGGGTTATCATCCAAAATATATAAAGAACCCATGCACCTCAACAAACAAAAAGTAAATCATCCGATGAAGAAATGGGCAGAGGACATGAATAGACACTTCTCCAAAGAAGAAATTCAGTTGGCCAACAGGCACATAAAAAGATGCTCCACATCGTTAATCATCAGAGAAATGCATATTAAAACCACAATGAGATATCACCTCACACCTGTGAGGATGGCCAACATCCAAAACACAAACAACAACAAATGTTGGCGAGGATGTGGAGAAAAGGGAACCCTCCTACACTGCTGGTGGGACTGCAAATTAGTTCAACCATTGTGGAAAGCAGTATGGAGGTTCCTCAAAAAACTCAAAATAGAAATACCATTTGACCCAGGAATTCCACTCCTAGGAATTTACCCTAAGAATGCAGCAGCCCAATTTGAAAAGGACAGATGCACCCCTATGTTTATTCAGCACTATTTACAATAGCCAAGAAATGGAAGCAACCTAAGTGTCCATCAGTAGATGAATGGATAAAGAAGAGTGGTACATATACACAATGGAATATTATTCAGCCATAAGAAGAAAACAAATCCTACCATTTGCAACAACATGGATGGAGCTAGAGGGTATTATGCTCAGTGAAATAAGCCAGGTGGAGATAGACAAGTATCAAATGATTTCACTCATCTGTGGAGTATAAGGACAAAGAAAAAACTGAAGAAGAAAAAAAGCATCAGACTCACAGAACCCAGGAATGGACTAACAGTTACCAAAGGGAAAGGGACTGTGGGGGGGGGGCATTAAGGGGAAAAAGGGGCATTACGATTAGCACACCTAATGTCGTGGGCAGAGACACAGGAAAGGCAGTATTTACAGAGATGACAAATAATGATTCTATACCATTTTACTACACTGATGGACAGTGACTGTAATGGGGAATGTGGGGAGGACTTGATCATAGGGGGTCTAGTAAGCATAACGTTGTTCAAGTGAATGTACATTAATGATACCAAAATAAAAAATATAAAAAATAAAAAAAAGATCAAGCAATATATGGAGACAAATGACAACAGTAATTCAACACCGCAAAATTGGTGCGACGCAGCGAAAGCCATGCTAAAAGGAAAGTATAATGCAATACAGGCCTACCTCAGGAAAGAAGAATAATCCTATAAGAACAGTCTAAACTTCCATTTCACGAAACTAGAAAAAGAAGAACAAATGAGTCCCAAAGTCAGTAGAAGGAGGGACATAATAAAGATTAGAGCAGAAATAAATAAAATTGAGAAAAATAAAACAATAGAAAGAATCAATGAAAGCAGGAGCTGGTTATTCGAGAAAATAAACAAAATAGATAAACCCTTAGCCAGACTTATGAAGAAAAAAAGAGAGTCTACACAAAGAAACAGAATCGTAAATGAGAAAGGAAAAATCTCTATGGACACCACAGAAATACAAAGAATTACTAGAGAAAACTATGAAAAATTATATGGTAACAAACTGGATAACCTAGAAGAAATGGACAAATCTCCAGAAAAATACAACCTTCCAAGGCTGACCCAGGAATAAACAGAAAACCTGAACAGACCAGTTACTAGCAATGAAATTGAATTGGAAATCAAAAAATTACCTAGGAACAAAATATCTGGACCAAATGGCCTCATGGCTGAATTTAGCAAACATTTAGTAGGATCAAATACCTATCCTCCTTAAAGTTTTCCAAAAAGAAGAAAAGGAAGGAATACTTCCAAACTCGTTCTATGAGGCCAGCATCACCCTAATACCAAAACCAGGCAAAGACACCACAAAAAAAGAAAATTACAGACCAATATCCCTGATGAACATAGATGTAAAAATTCTCAACAAAATATTAGCACACCGAATTCAAAAATACATAAAAAAGATCATCCACCCTGATCAAGTAGGATATATTTCAGGGATGCAAGTATGGTACAATATTAGGAAATCTATCAACATCATCCACCACATAAACAAAAAGAAGGACAAAAACCACATCATCATCTCCATAGATACCGAAAAAGCATTCAACAAAATTCAATGTCCATTCATGATAAAAATTCTCAACAAAATGGGTATAGAGGGCAAGTACATCAACATAATAAAGGCCATATATGACAACCCACTGCCAACATCAAACTTAACAGTGAGAAGCTGAAAGCTTTTCCTTTAAGATCAGGAAAAAGACTAGGATGCCCACTCTTTCCACTTTTATTCGACATAGTTCTAAGGTCCTCGCCATGGCAATCAGACAACACAAAGAAATAAAAGGCATCTGGATTGGTAAAGAAGAAGTTAAACTGCACTGTTTGCAGATGACATGATATTGTACATAAAAAACCCTAAAGAATCTACTCCAAAACTACTAGATCTAATACCTGAATTTAGCAATGTTACAGGATACAAAACTAATACACAGAAATCTGTCACATTCCTATACACTAAAGATGAACTAACAGAATGAGAAATTAGGAAAACAATTCCATTCTCAATTGCATCAAAAAGAATAAAATACCTAGGAATAAACCTAATGAAGGAAGTGAAAGACCTATATACTGAAAACTACAAGAAACTCATGAGAGAAGTTAAAGAAGATACCAATAAATGAAAACACATCCCATCCTCTGGATAGGAAGAATTAATATTGTCAAAATGGCCATCCTGCCTAAAGCAATCTACAGATTCAGTGCAACCCCTATCAAAATACCAACAGCATTCTTCAATGAACTTGAGAAAATAATTCTAAAATTGATATGGAACCATTAAAGACCTCAAATAGCCAAAGCAATCCTGAGAAGGAAGAATAAAGTTGGGGGGATTATGCTCCCTGACTTCAAGCTCTACTACAAAGCCACAGTAATCAAGACAATTTGGTACTGGCACAAGAACAGATGCATAGACCAATAGAACAGACTAGAGAGCCGTGATATAAACCCAAGCATATATGGTCAATTAATATACGATAAAGGAGCCATGGATATACAATGGGGAAATGACAGCCTCTTCAACAGCTGGTGTTGGCAAAACTGGACAGCTACATGCAAAAGAATGAAACTGGATTATTTTCTATCCCCTTACACAAAAGTAAACTCAAAATGGATTAAAGACCTGAATGTAAGTCATGAAACCATAAAACTCTTAGAAGAAAACATAGGCAAAAATCGCTTGAATATAAACATGAGCAACTTTTTTCTGAATGCATCTCCTTGAGCAAGGGAAACAAAAGCAAAAATGAATACATGGGACTATGTCAAACTTAAAAGCTTCTGTACAGCAAAGGACACCATCAGCAGAACAAAAAGGCATCCTATAGTATTGGAGAATATATTTGCAAATGACAAATCTGATAAGGTGTTAACATTCAAAATATATAAAGAACTCACACACCTCAACACCCAAAAAGCAAATAATCTGATTTAAAATGGGCAGTGGATATGAACAGACAGTTCTCCAAAGAAGAAATTCAGATGGCCAACAGGCACATGAAAATATGCTCCACATCACTAATCATAAGGGAAATGCAAATAAAAACCACAGTGAGATTTCACCTCACACCATTTAGGATGGCCAGTATCGAAAAGACTAAGAACAGTAAATGCTAGCGAGGATGTGGAGAAAGGGGAACCCTCTTACACTGCTGGTGGGAATGTAAATTAGTTCAACCATTGTGGAAAGCAACATGGAGGTTCCTCAAAAAACTAAAAATGGAAATACCATTTGATCCAGGAATTCCACTCCTAGGAATTTACCCAAAGAGTATAATTTCTTAGAATCAAAAAGACGTATGTACCTGTATGTTTATTGCAGCACTATTTACAATAGCTAAGATATGGAAGCAACCTAAGTGTCCATCAGTAGATAAATGGATAAAGAACAGGTGGTACATATACACAGTGGAATACTACTCAGCCATAAGAAAGAAACAAATTCTACAATTTGCAACAGCATGGAGCTGGAGGATATTATGCTCAGTGAAATAAGCCAGGTGAAGAAAGACAAGTACCAAAAGATTTCCCTCATTTGTGGAGTAAAACAACAAAGCAAAACTGAAGGAACAAAACAGCAACAGACTCACAGACTCCAAGAAGGGCCTAGCAATTACCAAAGTGGAGGGGTGGGGAAGGGCGGGTCCAGAGGGAGGGTGAAGGGGATTCAGGGGTATTATGATTGGCACACATGGTGTGGGGGTGACTGGGGCGAAGACAGTGTAGCACAGAGAAGGTACATAGTGACTCTGCGCCATCTTACTACACTGATGGGCAGTGACTGCAGTGGGGTTTGGGGGAACATGGTAACAGGGGTGAATGTAGTAACCACATTGTTTTTTCATAAGAAACCTTCATAAGAGTGTATATCAATAATACCTTAATAAAAAGTAAATAAAAACAGCAACAAAACAACTACTTTTTTGGTTTGAATTGACCGATCTGGCTGTAGCCTGGGAACCCCAAAGCCTTCCACACCATGTTCATGCCCCTCTTGCAGCATGCACCCTGCCTGTACCTCCCTGTGTGGACCTTTGATGCAGGCCATGTTTTTCTTCTAGGACCTGTGAGCAATAAATGAAATTCTGTTTCAATTTCTCTTTGGTTTTCTGTTAAAATGAACTGTGCCTCACCTCCTGGCACCCTGTGTGCCACTTAACAAATGTTAATTTAACAAATTCATAATGTCTCTTTATCATATAAAGTAGAAGCTAAGCCATTCATTCCATAAACAATTTCCTTCTGGGGCTCACCTAAGTTTCTGCCTGGATCTCTTAGGCTTCAGGCCCACCCCAAAAGAAGAAAGCCCTGGGCAAATCTTTAACCAGTAGACACTGGGAAAAATAAGTCTTCAATGTTAGAGAATCTACTAGGTATGTGTACTATGATAATGAAACTTTATTCCTTTGTGAAGTCAAACCTTCACCTGGGAGAACATCAGAGTTTCTTCCTGCAAGAGTCAGAGAAAACAAAGCAAAAGTCTGTGTTTTCCCTAAAGGCTAACAGATATCACCTTGGGCTACCTGACCTAGAAAATTCTCCAATTTTCTACACAATCTGAAGTCTAACTAAAGACTGGAGAAATCTGAAAAGTCAATTAACCTCTTTTAGACCAATAGTTTGGAGAGAATGTTAAACAAAATGAAATCATGAGCAATTCAGGAACAAAACTAATTTCATGTTTCTTTAGGTCTGCTTTTAAAATATCCTACCAATTCTATTAAAAAAAGAGAAGGTCCTATTTGCATTCTGTCCTTTCCATCTTGCGGAAGTCATTTAATCACACTCACATATGCTACACGATAAGGAAACTGCCCCTGGTCATCATTATTTTTGGATGTCAGGATAGCATACAGTTTGTAAGCACAGCATGTATTTTTATTTATTTATCTATTCAATATGGTTTTTAAGTGAAAAGCTATGGGTAATTGTCAGATCACTCTAGTTCCCTTTATTAGAGTTCCCCTGAGTGCTGAAGTGTTGGGACATGATCATAGCCAGGATTCCTTCATCTGCAGGTGATATCAAAGGCACTAACATCAGGGCTAGTATACCTCGATGTTTCAAAGTCACAGTGTCAGTGCATTGCTTAGCTCATCCCCTTGGGCAGGCTTATGAAGATGGATATGCAGACTCTACATTTCAAATACAGCCAGCACTGTGCAATGGGTGAAATCTTAAACTTAAAGTCAGATCATCACTATTTAGGTCTAGAGCTTTTACTTACAATCTTCATTTACCAAGCCTTTGATTATATTTTTAAAATCTGTTAAATGAACCTATTACATGCTACCTTACATGGATTACTCCGGGCATCAAATTCATTAATGTTGTGGCATGGAATATTAACTGTAAATCATTATGCAGATGCTAATTATGATTTAGGAGAGCTGACAACCTTAATCTCTCACATACCAAGGGCTCTCTAACTACCATCCCTTTATATCACCTAGTATTTCTCCTTCATTTACTCTCTTGGGCTAGAGTATCAAAAGTTTCATTTAAAACCATGATCCTACTGTTTGGAAATAATTCAATAGCTATTTCAATCAATCAAAGATTAGGACTTTTAATCTAGCAATGTTCTGGGACTATAGCTAGTTTCTCACACAATCTGCAAAAAATAGTATAAAATTTTCGTGCATGGGAAAAAGGCTTACAAGCCAAGTAGAGCTAAGGTGGCAAACTAGAAATGAGTGTCCAGAAAAGCAAGTACCAGTTTTCTTTCTTGGGTACATGGAATATTTAAAAAATATTTAACTCAACAATGAAAAATTACAATCCTAAGGAAATCAGGCATCTAGATTCTTTTAATTATTAGGTTAGAAAGTGTGGAAGGACTTGACATGATTTTCAGAGAGCAACCATCCATTGAAGCTTGAATAGCAGGTATCACTAATGTAGACTCAAGAATTTGCCACTATTCCCAGTGCAACCTCTTGCCTTTTCATGAAAGTAAGTTATCTGCCTGGTTTGTCTGGACTAGAGTCTCTTTAACTGAAATTTGAAATTTCATTAAAAAGGGATTCTAATTGATCCATATAAGCCAGGTATTAAATGCTATTCTAATGTTTTATATCTAAGAACATGGGAGTGAATGACTTAGTGTTTATGCAATCTTTCTGAGAACTGCATGTTAAAGAAACGTGGTAAAATTTTTATCTACATTGGCCACTTATTAATATATCCTATGATGAGGCTGGGATAAAATATGGCATGGTGAACTCTCAATATGTGTCAGGTACATGTCCACACAAATTAGACACAGGCCAGGAGAGGCAAGAAGTTGTTCATGGGAACCAAACAGGTTATGTAAGTAGCCCATGTGTGTAGAGGTCTTACTACGGGGATTTGTGCTCACTTATAGATCGGATGTGCAGTGTGGAGATATGACTTAGAACATTCCAAGGCTTCCACTTAGGAAGGAAAAGGAAATAAGTGTAGGATCCAGATTTGCTGCATGAAATGGAGCAAATTGAAAGAACCAGTGTAAAAACTGGACTTCAGAGCAAAGTCCATGCAGCACTAGGGGAAAGAAAACTATTTAACTAATAAAACATAAGAACAAGCCTAGGATGTGGAAAGCAGTATGGAGGTTCCTCAAAAAACTCAAAATAGAAATACTATTTGACCCAGGAATTGCACTCCTAGGAATTTACCCTAAGACTGCAGCAGCCCAGTTTGAAAAAGACATATGCACCCCTATGTTTATCACAGCACTATTTACAATAGCCAAGAAATGGAAGCAACCTAAGTGTCCATCAGTAGATGAATGGATAAAGAAGATGTGGTACATATACATAATGGACTACTATTCAGCCATAAGAAGAAAACAAATCTTACCATTTGCAACAACATGGATGGAGCTAGAGGTTATTATGCTCAGTGAAATAAGCCAAGCCAAAAAAGACAAGTATCAAATGATTAAAAGACAAGTATTAAATGATTTCATTCACATGTGGAGTATAAGAACAAAGAAAAAAACTGAAGGAACAAAACAGCAGCAGACTCACAGAACCCCAGAATGGACTAATAGTTACCAAAGGGAAAGGGACTGGGGAAGATGGGTGGGAAGGGAGGGACAAGGGGGGAAAAGGGGCATTATGATTAGTAGACGTAAAATTGGGGGGGCACGGGGAGGGCTGTACAACTCAGAGAAGACAAGTAGTGATTCTATAGCATCTCACTACGCTGATGGACAGTGACTGTAATGGGGTTGTTGGGGGGACCTGATGAAGGGGGTAGTTTAATAACCATAATATTGCACATGTAATTGTAGATTAATGATACCAAAATAAATTATTAAAAAAAAAAAAGAAGAAGCCTAGGAGTATTCAGCAGGATCCATTTAGCTAACAGAATAATTAGACACCCAGTTTCTTCCCTTACATCTACAGCAGTCATTCTCAGTACTTGCGGTTGCAGGCATGAAGTGAGAAAGGCTGGATTTCTGGTTCACAGAGAGGGAAAATGAAACTTCACACAGAAAAACAGGAGCCAGACCAATACACTCCCATATTAAGACAACTGAACCTGTGCTTTTGGCATACAACACACATGCAAATCATCTCTGGTGATTATAATTGTTTAACACAAGTCCAAAATATGTCCATTAGAAAGACAACATGATTAATAAGCTCTCTGAAATTGGCACCTTCCCCTTGTTTGTGCTTCATGCAGAACAGGGTTTCTCCATTTTGGCACTATGGACATTTTGTTGACATTTTGCTGTGTGTGTGTGTGTGTGTGTGTGTGTGTGTGTGTGTGTGTGTGTGTGTGTGTGTGTGTGTGTGGTGGGGGCAGCATAAGATGTTCAACACCCCTGGAATCCATCCACTGGATGCTGGTAGCACTCTCCCTTCCTTCCCCTGTTACGATGATGAAAATGATATCCAGACATGGCCACAAGTCCTGTGGGAGAAAAATCACCCCCAGTTAAGAACCGCTGATGTAGAACATGATATTAAAGGAAACCCAGGATACTGGGACATGAGAGCCAAGCATATACACCAAGTCCTAAATTTCTTCTAATTCAAAGTAGTTTTTCCTGTTGTCACATCCTGTCTATGAAGGTAGCATGTTCTTTTCATTTGTCAGGTCAAAATCCTCAGTATCATTAAGAAATTACATTATCAACAATATGGTAGAAAAGGATTAAGTCACTGACATGATTTCAGAGAAGCAGTTTGATGTTATGGGGAAATATTCAAAAAATATTAATAAGGGTGAAAAAATTATGATGCACAACAGTATTGATGCCCAGTTCTGGAACTCCCTCTGTTGAGTGGGTAGCCAGGGGGTGTCTAGTATCTGTGTTCAGTGAGAAATATTTTGGCAGCGGATTGGTTTGACCATTCCTCACCCAGACACAGTTCTAGGGGAACATTTTTCTAATTTGGTTTCCTCTCTGCAGCCCTGTTGAACAGTAAAATAGGAGAGCCAATATGGATATGTAACTTCATAAAACACAACTTCTGACTCTATGCTTTGACCAGAAATGGTAAAGAAGCGAAAGTTGGCAATGCTCCAGAAGTTCTTAAACATGTCTATTATTTATTTAAAAAAAAGAAACACCTTTCCTTCCTTCATTATCTCTTTTGTCTACATCTTAGTTAATGCCCAGGAACTTTTTCAGGGTTCTATATATACATATTTTTTTTTTGGTGAAAATTACTATTGTGCATATTCCTACTTACGTCACGATGTTATTAAATATGGGAAGTACCATTGTGTCCTTGGGCAGGGTCCATACAGGACATTCTTTGAGGTTACACATTATTATTAGCTCATTTATGAAAACTCTGGGAACTCTGTGTTCCAAAACTGCGTACTCCAAGCATACTGTATCTCATGACACCAATGGCTATTAAGGGCACCTGAGTGTTTTCTCCTGCCTTTTAAATGTTGTCCCTGTTCTTGGCAATAGTATGCATTCCTATAGATTTTATAAATATTCCTATCTCTGAAATACTCATTGAATTTGGACATCCAATTCTGTTATATTGTCAGTTTTTCTTCTGGTTATATTACATCCCGACAATGGGTGAACACTGATATTGAAGAGTGTGCTTGTGTGTGTGGGAGCAGACATGTCTGCTCCAAAATTTTAATTCTATCTTTCTTTTCCTTTTTTTTTCTTTAATATAAGAACTGTGTTTGAAGGAGTGGGGTGGTGAGGTGAGGTGGTGATAGCCCCTGGTGGGTTTTTTGTTGTTGTTCTTCTTAAACTTTTTATTAGAAATAAATGGAATTTATTTAAACTAAAACTAAAAAGAATTAGTTTGCTCACTTCTGGACTTATTAAAGAAAACACTTTGTTTAAAATAATTATTGTATAAAAGACTATTTTAAGAGGGAAAATGCTCTCACCATAAGATCTGCTAGCATCTCAGGCATTAGATAAAAGGGATTTTCTCTGATACAGAGGGATAAACAAGGATACTGAGAACCAGGTGTGTGGAAACGGGATGGAAATGCAGCATGATCAGACAGCTGGTCAGAGAAAGTTTTATCTGATGCTAGCCTATTTTCAAGACAGGCTGTTTGGTGGTTCATGCTGAGGGTGGGTCAAAACCAAGGTCTTGGGAAAAGGAGCATATATTAACCACAGACTGGTTAACAAGTGTTTTGTTCCCATTGATCAGTGGAGATGAATAGTTCAACTAATCATTTATGAGACAAAGAATGGGAATTTGAAGGGTCTATGCCTGGCCTTGTAATAGGTGAACAAGGGAGGCAGCCATGGGCCCTATCAACGTCCTATGGGGAAAGATGTTTCTTTGAAGTAAGGCATTTTTGGAAAACAAAAGGGTGGAGAGATTTTTAACCTAGACTATTTTCTACAATCACAAGACTCCAGTAAAGTTTTACATTGTAAGATGTATTTTATTCAGCCAATTCCACATCTACATGCTAGGAAATGGTATCTTCAAAATAGTACTTTCAATCTTTGAGGGAATACTGTCAAATTGTAAACAATAAGACCAACATAGTTAACACTGTATACATATAATTTGTTGACAATAGAGTTTTTAACAAGTCCATATGATATTTAATACCACCAGTGATGTATTAATTAGCCAGAATACCTCAATTAGTGCCAGTAATTTTTCTGCTAAACACCACACCTTGTTGGTTTTCTAATTTCTACAATATATGCAAAAAATTTGCTACCTGGCCTATTACTTTCAATGATAGATATAGTTAGATGAAACTGGGAATTTTCAAAGCATCCTCTAAGAACAGAGACCAAAGAAAATGGTAAATTACTGTAAGAGCAGTAAAAACATTAATGAAACACTGTAGAAGAAAATAGGAGGTGGATACCATAGGTTTCACTTCAGTGTTTATCTTCTATATTCAAATCACTTCTTACAAATGAAAGCCATTTACCTTAGAGTCTGAATGTGTTCTCAAAATAACAAAATTAATTTCAACAATGGCAAATCACAACTGGATAGGCAGAAACTAACTTTCTAACATCAGCTATGTCACTAAGGAAACATTAATTTTAGTAACTGTCAAAAATGTGAGAGTACAAAATAAATCATAAGATGTAATAAGTGGTCCCTCATTATAAATAACAGCCTCATCATGCTAACTGCTACGCATATCAGATGCATAGACTACAGCTTAAAATTCAACTATGAGGTGGACAGAAAATCTCAGCAACACTTTAATTCTTGCAGGCCTCAAATATCCCTTCTGAAAGTAAGAGGGAAAAGTCAAATGATCTTTAACTTTGCACTCTGCACAGTAATTCTGCATTACTGTTTCCTAGGTACGACTTAAGGGATAACAAAATATTTGACTTGAACAGTACTATGCAATTTAAGTTATGTTTTCAGATATATTAGGGAAGAGAAGGAAATTCCTGCTACTTGAGTTTCAACTATGTTTCAGGCACTGTGTGTGCATTAGCGCATATACAGTTCTCACAATAAATCCATAATTTGCAGATGAGGAATTTGAGGCACAAATAGGTTAAGCAACTTGCTTTAAGTCACTTCTAGAAAATAAATGCACTTCAATGGAAAGCTACGCATTGTTTAGAAGACACCCCTACAAGTTATCTGAAGTTAGCCTTTCATTGTCTTTGAGCGACTATACAATATTTTGTAATTGGTAGGTAATTAATAGATTTGCAGAATCTTCTTGTCCTCTAGATCAATGATTTTCTTCTTTCCTACCCTGACTAACTCTGGAAAAACTACCTTTCCTTCCATTTACATAATGATTTCAATATTCCTGGCATACACATACATGTGCACACACATGCACAACATACATATATAACATCTTCCTGGTTTCCTCATTAATGAGAAGAATAAAATCTTTAAAATGTGTTCATTTTTATATATTGATGACAGTCATAATTTTACCTTTTGAGAAAATCACCTTTTTTAAACAAACCTGAATTTTACACAACAAAATGGGGATTTGAAACTTGGATTTTCTGTTTCAAAAGCCACAGTTTTTTGAGTATCCTAAGCTACCTTCCTCCACCCCCCGCCCCACCCCCAAGAACCCTGAGGAGCTTGGAGAACAGCTAGTGTTCTCACTAAGCAGAAAGGAGAGTCTGAGAAGACATTTTCTTGACAGAGGCAACATAGGTGTTTAAATGGCACATTCACCCCTAGATGTCTAGTATGTGGACTCCTTGTCTGCTAGCTTTTTTTTTGCTAAAAAATTGTCCTGGGATGATGTTTTCCTATAGAGGGAAAAATGGGCAACACTTTGAAGTGGCCCTGGGAACTAAAGGAAGAAATAGCAAGAAGACTTTCAAAGAGACAAAGCCTTAGGAGACAATGAAGGGTGGGCACCAGCAAGGGGATCTGAGGGGCAGGGATGAAGAGATTTGATTAGCTCCTCAGGGAAGACAGAAATAAGTGAGAATGGTGAGCCATCCCATATCAGGAACTGAGGCACCCCCAAGTTCAATCTGGAGCAGGCATTACTTTTCTCAGCCTCATACAAACTGTTTTCAGCTGGACAGGCTTAGGGAAAAAAAAAACCACTTGTCTAGTTACCAATGAACTCACAAATGTCTATCACCTAAAAATAAAAAGTTTGGAATTAAAATAATAATTCTAAATAAAATAAAAACTCTAAAAATAGGACATTTTTCACATTTTCACATTTACCAAACCTTGTATTGATAAATTGATCGAAAAGATACATTTGGGGCCAGAGGGATGATTCAGTGGAATATTGGTTAAATAAAAGAGGGAACCAAGTTCAAGGATAACCAAGGGGAACTGAATTATAATGGTTCCTTCTGTTGCTGAGAAGAAAAGACTAGACAAGGTGGCTCTGAAAAATCCTTATTGATTCATTTGGTTTCATTTGGCAAAGGTTATTATTTCATCCTGTTAGTGCAAGCATCATAATGACCAGGTAAACCAAATATTCTAATGATTGGTAAGTGTTTGGAAAAAGTGATCAGTGAATAATGAAATTTTCCAGGTTAATTGTCTTTGTAGGAAGAAGAGTTGCTTAGAAATGGGATTAGGCTATTTTGGATAATGGCTCTCCAACTATACACCTGAACAGTCTTTAGGATAGTTACCAAATTAACCCATTGATTTGATGCTTGTGTATATATTGTCTCCTTGTGCATTTCAACAACTATGCCCACAGAGTTTTATAACTTGTGTGTTGTAGGATCAACTCTGATAAGAGTCAAAATATTTAAAATGTTCACTGAATTGGTTTGCACTCACCTCTTTCAAAATGCAAAATGTCAAGGACAAGAAAAAAAGCAGAAAAAACAAAATTGTTGATGCTTTCACTTTCTTATGTACTTAGGAATGTAGTTCCAAGGTAATTTCAGACTCCTGTGTATTTTATACTCATATGGAAAAACATGTAGTATGTTTTAAATAAATACGAATTATCAATAAATGTTTTAGAATCACTGGACTGTTCTATAAAAATTCCTGAGTGACAAGTGTTAGTAATGTTAGTAGAAAGACAGACATGAGCAGCTGGGGAAGGGGAAGATAAGCTTCAGAGGAAAAGCCGCCCGAACCCTGCCCAGGTCGGGGGTCCCATGTGAAAACAACAAGGGCTTTGCAGGGAGATAACTTCCTCCTCAACCAGATCCCAATGTGGGCACAATGGAAGAGAACTGAGAACTGCCCAAACCACCCCTCATCATGAGAAAGGACATGCGCACTGAGAGGGATGGCTATATATAGACGGACCTGTAAATCAAATGACTGCACCTTGTCAGTCAAAGAGGTGCCTCCTAGCCAGAATGTTAATATATATGCCTCCTGCCAAAAAGTTTGGGGCCTTTGTCTACTTGACTCTGGCCACTCCTCCCTTGGAGTGTATTCGAATAAAACTTTCGCTATGCATCACTACTGTGTCTCTGCCTTTTAATTCTGTGTTGGGGTGGGGACAGAAACAAGGAGAACAAACTCAATCTAAAACAAAGAAACAAAGATTGAAAGATAAGTACTAGAAAAAAATCCCTTTGCAAATATTAAACTACATTTGCATGAAGTTCTGGCATACTTAATTTTCATTCAGAAACATTTCAACCTGAGTGTGAATTCTCATGTTCAGCAGTTATTTATTGAGGACTTGCTGTGTGTCAGGATCAGTACTCCGGGGACAGCTCTAAATGATACAGCGGGGACCTAGTAGGTTCATTCTCTGATAAGATTGATATAATGAAGATCCAGAGATTAAATACAGAATTAGTTACTTGATTTATGTTTTATGGTGCTATAAAGGACAAAATGTATAATAAAAATGTAAGAGATGGCTTTACTTAGTATTTGGAACAAGGCATACACCCTATATTATTTTGAAATCATTTAAAAATATTAATGTTAGACTATATGGCTATTTTTATTTTTAATTTATTTTTATCTGTTCTGAATTTATGATGAACATTTTATCTAGGAAATAAATGAATTTTAATTGAGACATATGGAAATAGATTTGGTCATAAATCTTTCCCATATTGTTATTTGAAGGATAATATAGGAAGAATTGTTTACAGTTTTACCTGAGTGATAATAAAACTCAAATGCTTTACAAGCTAACAAAAATACATTTTCCCCCAAATCTACAGTAAAAAAAAAATGCTAAGCATCAAGTATCTAAGTACTTCACTAACACTAAGAAACGTGATTATGCATTTTTAAGATGATTTCAAATTATTTAAATTTCATCTGGCAGAACATAAATCACACTAATCTGGAAAATTATGGAAAGAGGAGTGTCACTTGTGGGAATTAATTTTAAAGACATATTTACTAAAACCTTAAGGTCCTCACATGAGATAGATCAGTAAGGCAGAAAGTTTATTAATAATTTAACTTGCAACAAATATAAACAAACAAAGAAATAAAAGACCCTTCCCCATATCATATAACCACATATGTCACAGATGGATCGATAAGGCACATTTAAGGTATAAAATTATATGATAGGTAAATTATTAATTTTTTATATTATTGTGAAAAATAACTTCATTGGCATAATTATGCCAGAAAACTCAAAGTAAAAGGTAGTTGAGATATAGATTATGTAAAATACCTGCATGACAAACTATTAAATTTTTTAAAGTCAAGTGAAAAATTCATTACACATATGACAGATGGAAGTTAAATATTCTTAATATGTAATTAGCTTTCACCAATAAATAAGACACTGTGAATAAGATAAGAGAAATAGAAAGAGATAAGGCAAGAGAAAAAGACAAATGATATAATCCAGTAGTCCACATACAGATTTACTAAGTGCAAATGAAGATTTCAAATGAAGTTCAGTATTTCAATTAATAACAAAAATAAAAATGAAAATGATAATCTTGCTTTCTACAAATATTTTTTAAGTGTACTGTATCAGATTCTGTTTTTTTGCCTTATGACTTGTTTATGCAAATTTATGTTCCATTATTATGAGGGCCAGGAAGAAGTAAAAAGAAATGTATTATAGAGTACCTCTGTGTGTTTGTGTGTATGTGTGTGTGTGTGTGTGTGTGTGTAGAGGGGTGAGAAGTAAGGAGCATTTACTGCAGATATACTAATGAAGAAATTCATTTCAAGGAGATGATATTTGAAATGGAAACAAAGATAAGGGGTCAGGCATATTAAGAGCAAGGGGAAGAATGATGCTGGCTTAGAGTGAGACAACTGATTATGATAAAGAGCTCAGAATATTTCAAAAACAAAAAGGAGACCAAGGTAGCAGAGGTGAAGGGAGGAAAAAAAAGTGGAAGGAAATGGGGCTGAATAGGTAGACTCTTAGTTTAAGGGGGTAAACTTAGGCAAGGTGGCAGCAATTGGAAGCTCAGGGAAGGACTCTGGATGTCATTCTAAGTGTCACAGGAAACCACTGATGGATTTGAGGTTGGGGCAAGGTGGCTCTGTGGAGTCCATGCTGGTAGGTGGGTGACTCAAAATTTAGGCACATAGCTGAAATATGATCACAACTTAGCATCATGTGCTAACCGGAGAGTAGAGAGAAACAGTGAGATTCAAAAATCTACTTAAGAGTAGTAATAACAGAACTTGATAAGCAGTTAGATATGGTTAGAGAGAAGACAGGAATCAAGGATAACACTTTTTGTTTCTCCTAAGCAACTTGGTGGAAGGTTGTATCATTTATTGAGATGGTTCTGCCTGGTGTTCTCCTTCAGCTTCCCTGAATCCTGGGTGTCTACCTCCAAAGGACCCGGTGTCTCCTGACAGTCCCTCAGAGCAATGAGATTGGAGCTTGGAGGTGGTGAGTGTCATCTGCGAGTTCAGGCTTTTCCTTATGGTCCTCATAGTCCTCACAAACTCTCTATGTCCTTGTCCTTGTCATAGAAAGCTTTCCTGCCCAGCTGCGGTCTCGCTGATGTCATTGAAAGCTTTCCTGCCCAGCTGCTGTCTCGCTGATGTCATAGAAAGCTTTCCTGTCCAGCTGCTGTCTCGCTGATGTCATAGAAAGCTTTCCTGCCCAGCTGCTGTCTCGCTGATGACCCACGGTGATGTTGGTCTGAACACCAGCCACAAGGCAATAGCCTTGCCGACTCTTCTCCGTTAGGTCCAGTGATTGCCTAAAGTCTAATCCTTCCTTATTTCCTTGTCAGTTTTACTTGTTCTGCTTCCATCACACCACTGACTGATACAGATGCTTTCATTGATTCAAAGAGGTGAGAGAAATGTGGTTAGAGCCGAGGTAGGTCGGTGTGGTTGGTAAAAAGGATTTCTGGTCTGCTCCATTTTCTCAGTGATTGTGAGGCCAGGCCATGAGATTGGCCTTGGGAGAGTGAGCAGGTGGAACTTTAACAGAGCGGGGACCTGCCGACCAGGGAAACACACTGTGGTATCTGATCCCTGCTGAGTGACTGTCTGAGGTTTGTGATGATTTAAAATAGGAGCCTGGATCGTGTGATTTATCACTAGAGATTTTCAGTTACTGAAGAGTCACCAACTAAAAACAGACAGCAGAACTTCCAGTCTGAGCTTAGCAAATACTAAAGGGATTTGTAATAATCACTATAAATGAAGGTTTCAAGTGTTGATACTTATTATTCCCGATTTGTATTTTGAGTTAATGTAAGTTTTCTAAAGGCTGTTACATGATTATGTATACTATTAACTGGTTTTATAATTTATATTGTGTTAATGAAGACTTCAATATGATCAGGGAAATATTATCGATTTTTGTAATTTTAACTTAGAAAAATCACCTCTCCTGGAAGGAGAATCTATTGAGCTATATAATGATAAGACATCATGATACCAGTTTATGGAATTTTAGATGACAAGCTGAGGATGTGAATTTTCATATATAAGTTTGATAGCACAATGCAATATCAAACTGAGAAACAAAATCTGAATGGCATTCTATGTAGATAAACTTTATCTCAACAGTGTTTATGATTATGTGGCAAGTTAAGAACTCTTCAGGCTAATAAGCAGGATTGCATTTTGAAAATATATGCCAACATCTTTGACATTTATACTTAGGCTTGTGATTTCCATTCATTTTCATATTAAATAGTATGGGATATTACAGAATAGTTATATTCCCTCCCTATTGCCTTTACAAACATTTCCTCTAGGGTACAAAATATGTCCATTCCAAATCCCTTTACAATTAACCTTTGGTGAAAATTTACCTTAAATAATTTCATCCTCAATTTGAAAATGATATCAATTATACAAAATTAGATGCTCAACAAAAGTCGTGAAATTCCCAAGGATCTCACCTAATGTCTCAGCTAATTTAATTATTTTAATTACATGATTAGGAAACATATTTATAGACAAGCAGACAATGCCTATTAGTTTGAAAGTCAAAGAAAGGAAAAGACAAATATGTGAATCTGTGCTTACCAATCACACATTGTGGTCATGGAGCTTTTGATCTAGAATTTCAAAGACATAAAAATCTCTACTAAAAAGAAAATAATCTTAGGTACCCATACTGGTTACATTGGGAACAGATCTGCATTACAGGAGTTAAATCATTTTTTATCTTAAACACTTTTAATTTTCATAGATTTTCTTAGCAAAAATATATAAAACACTTTTTTATTCTGTACAAATTACTCTTTGACTTTGTTCAATGGTGGTATTAGAAAAAAATGTTAGAAGCTACAAAGATTTTCATATAAATACAATAAATACTTTAAAAATGCTTAATAGAAAAAATAATACCCAAACTGTTATCACTGGTTATCTTGGGCAATAAATATTGCTATAAACTTTTACTGTGGGTCTTTCACTTGTTTTAAATTTTGAAAAAAATCAAAAGTACAGAGAAATAAAGCATATCAAAATAAGACTCCCTGTACTTGCAGTCCAGAATTTCAAGCATTTTATATGCTGACTTCAGATATTTTAATTTCTGTCATTTGGTGGTTTTGTCAGGAAGCTAATTGTATTATATGTGATAGCAGGTCCAGTGTGCTTATAATAGGAAAGATGACAAAAAAAAAGTTGCAATTTACATGAAATGAGAGATTGTCAGACAAAGAAAAAAGTGCATATGCTTATTTCCAAAAAAGAATAAAGTATACAAAGTGGAGTCACAGAGTCTGGCAGTTTTGGGAAATGGTGAGAACTTGAGGGAATTAATGGGATAGGCCTTGGCTGTTAAGGGAGGGCGGCTTGGGGAGTTTGGATGCTACCAGAATAGCGTGAGGTTTAGATTTCAAGAATAGATTCCAAGCTAGGATTTTATCCTTAGGCAAATACAAATCAGAGAGGATTAAATTTCATGCTAGTCAAATTTGAAAAAACTGGGTTAATAGAGCAATAGTGTAGAGTTTCAAAGATTGTTATACCATGTGAATAGATAGCTGCAGGTTACACAGATTATTATTTAATAAGCCAATGTGACCTCAGATATCACCAGAAGATGAAAAGTAGAAAGTTAGGTTTTTTTTTAAGTTGCTCTTTTGTTACTATTAAAGGAAATTCAAATTTTCTAATTAAAAAAGAAATAGTAGTTCTTTTTGAAACTTCTACTTTTTTTCTAGTTTTCAATGATATGATGACTTTATTGTTCTCTTACCAGAGGACATACTGATTTCCCATGAGCTATGAATCTAAGAGCAAATGCCAGGGACCTTTCAAAGACAGTCTGACTGCAGAAAAATTTTAAAGCTCTTGATGGACCTTTCCAAAGTAATGTAGAAATTTTTTAGTCTTATATTTTATTGGACATTCATCTTTTCTCTTCTATGAAATGCCACTTGTGTCTTTTATGCCATGTTTCTACCTTTCTAAAAGGTCTTAAAGATTTCTTTGTATATGCTGGATGCAAATTCTTTGTCATTTCTATGTGAAACATTTTCTTCGTTCCTTTTTTCAAGTCTTACAATCAAATACTTCATGGTATCTTTTGCCTTTTCATGAAATGAAATGAAATTTTAATGTAATTAAATTCACTTAGCTTTTTCTGTATTGATTATAACTTTTGTATATTATGTAATAAATCTTCCACATCCAGAACTTACTAATGTGTCCGGTTTGGATAAGGTTTCAGCATAGGTAGACTTATAATCAAGGTACAGAGGCAAAGATAAATGGGAAAGGAAAAGGAGCAAGAGAAGGAAAAGGAGACAGTGGCAAAATGTACAGAAGTAGAAGAAAGATAGCAACAGAGGCAGGAAAGAGTAAACAAACCCCAACAGCTGTGGTCATGAGTTCTACACCTTAACCTTTTAATCTCACCTAAATGGTCCATGTAGTCTTTGTGACTGCATCCACCTTACTATTTCAAATTAGAGTGCCCACATGCTGGACTGCTTGGATAACAAGGAATGCCTGCACAGTGTGTCTTACAGTGGCTGCAGCCTAGATTCCATTAGGAAAATGACACATCGGGCTAGCCCTCAACAAAATGAATGAATCTTCAGAACATCTCTGAAGATCTCCATATCTTTGGAAACTCATTTCATTTCTTCTTTCTTATAGGCCCAGAGCACCTATTACATTCCTACAAACAAACATGCGGGACATTTTGTAGAGTAAGAGCAATATAGTAACCCAGAGCTAAAACATCCAGATGAAGATTCTCAAGTCCAGAGAAAGCCAAGTGCTCTTGGATAAGCATTCACTGAACAAATGTATAGCTGATAAGTGCCTGATGGTGCCTTGGACTCTGAAGTGCCTGAGCTATTAATTATTCAAGTGGAAAAATAAAATCCTGCCCTGGTGGACTTCATGATTTAGTTGTGAAACAAGCATACAATAAACAAGTAAACTACATATACAAAATTTCTAATCAGTGGTATGGAGTACCCAAGTTCAGAGGCAAAATAATTGCTTTAGAAAATGTACAGTTATCTATTTTCACCTGAGTTACCTTAAATATATACAATTCCTGGAGTTCTCACCTCTGTTCTCGGCTCTTGATGGCTTCCAGGCTGCTTAGGAAGATGTAGCTGCAGAACTGTGATGCCTCCCTTTCTGGTCCTAATACACTCTGAATCCAGGCTTAGCTCCTAGACATTGCTGATATAGATTTCCCCGTTGCTAGCTGAGTCCTCATTAAAATATGTAAATACCATATTTCACTTATAACAGGAGCATAAGCGCCTGTCCTATCTATCGTAAAATATAAGATCATTAAACACAAGGAATATCGAAGCTTTGCATCCTTGTATATAGCTCAGTATCCTAGACATTCAGTAAACTCATTAGAATTAATTTAAAAAATAGTTCTTAGCACATAAAGGCAGCTGGAATAAAATTTCTAAGGATGTAAAGGCAGCTAGTCTAGAAACTTCTGATTTTCAGCATGAACACTGGTGCTCATGGGCAAGTATGTCTGAGAAATAGGCCTAAATATTGGAGAAGGTCGTGTAGATGATATAACAGATGACTTCATGGCTTCACTGTTAAAACCCAGTGCCAGAAGTGACTTGTATTTTTACAGTAAATGTTTGTGAATTTATGGTTTATGCTTTCAGTAGAAATATGCTCTATTTTAGGACTTCAAACAGGAGATTTGTTTGTTTGTATAATTTATGTCCAGGAGAAGAGAAAGCATGGAGTTTTAATTATGTTTTTAAAGAATTTGATTATATTAGTAAGAAGTACAACAAAAAAAATCTCATTTTATAGAGGTATTTCTTACATCTTCATTGTTTTTTTCTTTATATTTATATAATCAAAGATAAAAAGACAAAGAATGCTCACTATGAAAGAAAATACGAATACTCACTTCTTTCTCTCATTAAGCTTTTGACCATAGTGTCCACAAGAAAAATTCCTGTTAGGCTCCAGGAATACTCCATGGAGTGTTAAAAGGGAAAGAAGCTACAGTGGAATTACCATGCATCATCAACCACTGGTGAGAAAAGACAGAATGGTTGGGATAACACAGGAAGGAAGAGGGAGGACTAATGGCATTCTTCTTGTGGCCCGTCTGCTTGGTCACAAACACTAGAAAATTCGAAGTGAATCATAAGGAAAGTCAAATGAGTGTGAGGGTGATTTAGGCATGGGCTTGATCTAGCCTTTCAATGATTTGGGGCCTGTAGGATATCTTGTAAATCTCAGGCCCATCATATTCCTGTGACTTTGGGATGCAATTGTTTTAAACTGGGAACGGCGGTGTTCCTTCCCAAGGGTCGGTAGAAAAGTCTCCGGGTGTGTGTGGTTGCACCAGTGCTGACTTCCTGCCTGAGGCTGGTTAACTAAGCATTCTGCACAGTGAAGAATATTATCTAACCCAGCGCTGGCTGACTGCGAAAAATGTGTGTTGGGTCTCAGAATAGAGTAGTTAGGAGATGGATTTACTATTGGTTTGGGTTACAAGAACAAAAGAAAGAGCTTTATAGTTCCATTCACATCCAGTGGAGCTCAGCAGATAGGAAGAAGGAGGATCTAGGAAATAATTTCTATCCCAATTAAAGAATATCTTCAGAAGATGCCTCGAGTTGTATCTTTCAGAAATGTAAGTTAACACAGACAGTGTACTAAAGAAATTATTCTGTAAGTGGCAGCAGGAAGCTTGGTCACAATGTATGCGTAGCTGTATCAATTTAACTGTACCTGTTGACTATGAAATTACAGAGAGCTCAACCTAGCCCAGGCTTTTCCCTGGTTTTACAGAGAAGAAAACATGGGACAGATATGTTAAATGGCTTCTTTATATTTAATAACTAAGGAAATAGATTCACCTTTTATAACCCTAAGATGCACAACTATTAGCCACATAGTAAAAGTTGAGCAACCTTTGATTCTGTTCTATCCTATGATTACTAAGAAAAAGTAAAGATAGGTTGTGCGTGTGTGTATGTGTGTGTGTGTGTGTGTGTGTGTGTGTGTGTGTATGTGTAGGGCATAGGCCAATCAAACTATTTGTGGTGAAGCAATTACTATTTTCCTTAATTTTAATCCATTGTTCTTATAACTTATCTTCATTGCTGAATACATTGCTCTTCTTTTTTTTAAATTTTTGCACTATCAACTTGATGCTGAAATTAACTACTCAGATATTTCTCAAAAACAATGAATAAAAGTTTTCCAAGACTTTAGGAATGTTATTTGTGAGCGATGACCTCCTCTCAACCTCCCTAAGTGAGTGCTTTGGAAAATAACATTTCAAGAGATGTTTGAGCTTTTGAAATTTTTCTGAAGGTATTTTATGTTATTTGTAATACAGTGTGTGTGATTTCTGATACATTAAACTTTAAAAATTAGAACGTTTCCTTGCTCTTACTCCTGGAGTAAGGGGGAAAAGTAAACAGCAGGAAGATCCAATTAGAGCCTGTGGGTGCCCCCCCCCTCAGCATGTAAACTCCTAACAATGTGAGCACCTATGGCTAAAAGTACATTTTTAAAAAATCAATGGAGAAATCTTCAGGTAGTCAATGAGGGTGATGAATTTTCCTTGTCCTAGCACGAGCACAAGACAAGTAGCTGAATCTAGATTTTGAAGATAAGCTACAGGGAAGTAGGAATGTTTGTCACCTGAAAATAATCATTAGAATATATGATTTAAGTGAGTATAAACTGAATGGAAGTTAAAACCCAACACTATTTTCTTTATCACATTTGGAAAACTATTTAATCCCACTAAAATATAAATTAGCATATTTATATTAATATTGATATAAAAGTTTATACAGGATTAGGAAGAAGTAGCTATTAAGTGTTATCTATTCAACCACATTGTGTTGCAGGGATCTGCAATACTATGACTATAAATGGTGTTTCTGATTTTGTTCGCTTTATGAAACTTTGGCAGTTATAAAGTTGCTCTGCTATTTTGTATTTCCTGAGCTTTCTGTACTGCCCTCAATAGGCATCTCTTAGAGGTTTTTCAGTTGCCATCATATTTAGGTGTTTCTTCAACATAAAATCTATAAGGGAATCTCCTATGCAATGATGATACCAAAGTTTGGCTTTGAATGGTCTCAGTCAACTGAAAAGAGAGTGCATTTACATAAAAGAATGAATATCAAAAGAGGTACCAATGCTAAGCATCAAGTATGTAGCATAAACCAGAGTTCTCCAGAGGTTCAGAGGATGGATTAACAACTACACACAGTCTTTGTACTATACATTCTTTGTAGGTATGGGAGAGGATGGTGTGAACCAGGTGCTTCCTTTTGGATTTCACGCATATTATGATTGGTTTTCTCCAGGAAAAAGTCAATAGAATATGGTGATGCCAGATTAGAAATGAGTTACCATCCCCTGGGTACCTTCAACTTTTCAATTATAGTAATAAGAGACTCTGATGTGGAAATAGGCTAAACTGAAAATAATCACTTCCAATTTAATAGTTCCTAAAAGATGGACTGAAAGAATTCAAAGCCAACTGAAATTAAGAGGTATGATCAGTGAAGAGAAATGGGGGAAAAAAAACCTGTAAGAGAGTTAATGGCAAATAGTCAAGTCCATGAGATGAACAGCAGTGGTTTTTAGTCAATTTTACCTACATTAGTCAGTTTCTTAATTTCAACTTTAAGTGATACCTAGAGCAAGTTAAACACTTTAAAATGCACTTAAGTTCAGAATTCACTGACACATTAAAAATACTGGGGGTTGCACTTTAAAAACCATGAAATTTCAAAGAGCAGTGATGAAATTCTCCATCAAGAAATCAGTGAGCAAATCTTGCAAACTGAAAATGCCTGGAAAGTAGAGTTTTACAAGTGTGGTAAAGAAATGGTTGCAGATTACATTCAGTTTGTACTTTTGAATTTTTTTTAATTCAATTTATTTAAACTAATAAACAACATTAGTTTACCTACTTCTCTACCCTTTACCCTGCTGTGGCAACCACCATTCTGTCTCTGTATCTAAGAACTTGGTTTTTTTGTTTGCTTATTTTCTAGATTATTTGCATTTATAAGAAAAATCATACAGTATTTGTCTTCTTCTGTGTAACTCATTTCATTTGACATAATGTCCTCAAGGTCCATCCATGTTGTTACAAATAGCAAGATTTCATTCTTTCACACGGCTGCATGATATTCCATGATATTCATCATATATGCATACCACATCTTCTTTACGTACTCATCCATCCGTGCACCCTTAGGCAGTTGCCATATCTTGGCTATTGTAAAAAGTGCTGCAATGAACATAGGAGTCCATATATCTTTTCAAGTTAGTGTTTATACTTTCCTGGGTAAGTACACAGAAGAAGAATTGCTAGATCATATCATAGTTGTATTTTTAATTTTTTGAGGAATCTCCATCCTGTTTTCCATAGTGGCTGCACCAGTTTACATTCCAATCAACAGTGCACAAAGGTTCCTGTTTCTCCACATCTTCACTAACATGTGTTACTTCTTTGCTTTTTGATAGTAGCCATTCTAACAGATGTGAGGCGGTATCTCATTTTGGTTTTGGTTTGCACTTATTTTTTGCATTTGTAGTAATTATTTAAATTAAACTGATACTTAAGCCCTATTTTTAAATGATTATTTCCATCTGACGAATATTCCCACTTACCAGTGGTTTTTTTTCCTCATTGAGACCCAGTTACTTTTTAAACATTTCGTGTTGTTACTTTTTCTGGAATTTCAAGACCATATAAATTAGTGATTTCTATTCTTTTAGAGAAGGTGCTAATTTTGGGTAAAGACAATAAACATCCAATCAAGTGACAATTAAAATATCAAATGCCACCACAAATGATAAGGTGCTAGTGTTTCTGACACCTTGGCGTCCAGTCATCTTTATTCAGATTTATTCCCATATCCTCACGACACACCCTCGAACAAAAGAGACTCTATCTTCTGACACCAACTGTTGTACTGAAATCCAATTCGATTCTGATGCTAGCCGTCTAGAGCTGGAGCAGGCTTAAGGGCATGATTCCCCACAAAAAACTGTCCCTACTTCAGACACCAGCCATATGTGGTATGCCTGTGCTAACGTGCATTTCTGGCCAAATGGCCACAAATCTGGGGTCTCCCTGACCCCCCCCCAGGCTTGGTAATTCACTAGAAAAACTCACAGACTCTCTTCTCAGAGGCCCCTGTTACCAGGATATGCTCCATTTAAGAACTCTTACTGATATTCAACCCAATGTATATGTCCCTTCAATTTCTGTCCTGTGTGATGGTTGAATTATTCTCCTGTCTTTGACTTTGTGAGGTACATGATGCCCTTCCTATCAATTTATTTTTGCTAACATACCGACACATGCCTTCTGTTTCTTGTATCCAAAGTACTCTATCAACACAGTGTTGAAAATACTTCTGAGGGCAACAGACTAATGGCATGTTGGACAGTGAGATGCTTTTAGATTTTCTCCTGCTGTTTCAAATGTAAAATTAGGGTACAGCCTTAACATCTTTCCCAAAGAGTCACTTTAATAAACCAGGGATATGTTACAGCAAATCTACATTATACATCAAGTATTATTTACTAAGGCTCCTATTCTAATTTCTGAATGTAGCTTATACGTATCACTATTAAAGTCATCACTTTTGATACTTAATATTTTGTGCAACTGTCTTACCCTAGGTTGAGTTTTCTTGAATACACACAAAATGAATTATTTATCCTTACATGCCAATTTCTCTAGGACTATATGCAATAAAGGTCTGATGCTTAATAAAGATTTTTTTTTGTAATGAACAAAAAAACAATGGGATCCCTTTACGAAGACTTCCAGCTTCCAATGTCAAAATATTTCCTCTCCCCTCTGTTCATTCGCAGCTGGGGCTCTAGCTTTTTTTGCATTGCAAAAGTTTGTGTATCCTTCTGTCTTTCACTGAAAACAAAACGAAGTCATCTTTAGATTTAACTAGGTCTGTGTATGTGTGTTTATGTCAATGACGTAAACAAATCTGAGCATCCTTAGACTTTTTGGCTGGCCAGCTACAACCAAGTAACTTCATACTCTTTCAGAATCAGCATTTTTGTTTGTGCTTAAAATTATGCTGGCACCAAAAGTATGGCTTTAATTGCCTTCGGGTAATTAGAAAAGAGAAGAAGTAAACTTAATAAGTAAAAGATGACTTTGAGCCAAGTGAAAGCCAATTGATTCACAGCATGCTTTACAAATAAAGTTTCCACTGTCCCTTAAAGAGAGAAATGTGGTGAGAAATGGAGTCCTCAAAGGGCCCCGGGAAGTAGAAAAATGCTGACTCAAAAGAATTTGTACCATGGTAGTCAATAGTATATTCCTGTAGTAAATGGCAATTTAGTTCAGAAAAACCCTCAACTGACGCTTTAAATAAATGTTGTTAATTTGAATTTTATTGGTTTTGTAGTTTTTTCCTTTCATTTAATGTATACATTTGTTTTATTTTTATGGTTGGATAAAAGCTAACATTAGGAGTTTACAGTTTGCTTTATGTTTATACATATTTAAGTAACGTTATAATCAAAATAATTTAACTGAATGTTGGAAGACTATTTCCCTTTTAACAAAGCTTTATATATTTAATCAAATTGTAGAAACAGTATCCTAGACCGTCTTTATTTCCAAAAGCAAATGTTTCAACAGCATCAAAAGCAAGTTTCAAACTTTGAAAGACCTGGTATGTGTCCTGCCAGAAATTGTTGGGCAAGAACATAGCTGAAAGTTCCTGTTTACTGTGTTCCATTTGATTGTTATTATCACCTTTTTTATTCTTATTTCATCCCTCAGCTAACATTCCAGGTAAAAATACAAGCTTAGTCACACTGCTTTAAATTTTTATGACGTATTTGGTGTATTGTTATTAATATTTCATATAAAAGTCACTGCTGTTTTCACTTTAACTGAGACATTAAAATTTTTGCTGCTTTCTGAAAATAAAATCTAAAAAAAACCTCTCTGCCTGCTGAAGAAAAAAATTCATCCGTAGCTCTCCTACAATATATATTAATTCTTACCGTCTTCGGTAGCAAGGGCTGAGAACCATGCTGTTCACTCTGTTAACCAGCCCTTGGGATTTCTCAACCTCAGAACTAGTCATATGACAAAATTAGGATCCTAATGGGAGTTATCTTATCCTATGGGGCCAAGGACCTTGGAAGCAAGTTTATTTTAAGACCAAATTAATTCTGAATACAGTTCAAACCTATACTCAGTCTCTTAGCTTAGGGAATATAATGGAAACTTAAGTTTAAAAATTAACTTAAAAATATTTCTATGAATTCGGGGGAGCACTCGGTTGTAGAGCGACAGGGTCATGAGTTAATTAGAGCCCCGGTTCCAGGGGCAGTGGAGGGGGCGTGACTCAGGAGGTCACTGGCATCCGCGGCGTGGCTGACACGGGCGACCACGCAGGGTCGGGGGGTAGGGGGGCAGGAGCGCTGAGGGTCCGCGCTGTTGTCACGGGGCTGTGACAGTCCTGCCGCAGAGCTGTGGGTGTCAAAGATTATGCTTCGGCCGAAAGCACGGGCAGGGGTGCTGCGAGGACAGCATCCTCACCGGCCCCCTCAGGTTCCCTGGCAGTGGGCACGGATGCCTGATTCTAGGCCTATGAATTCACGACATTAAAAAATAGGCGATTTCAGTATGAAATAATTGGGAGAGACAAAGGTAATGAATATTTACATTGGTAGCCTTTTTCACTCTGCACTGAACCCAGAACTCCTGTTCTTTTGAAACCTCACACTCAGTGCCTGCTTTTCTTTTGGAAATCCCCTCAGTTTCGGTTGGCAGAAGGCAGGACACACACTGCTGAAAGGCAGCACGGGGTCCGGGAGATGGCGCCGCTGTTAGGGACGTTTCAAACAGCACTTCGCAGTGCGTGTTTCTGCACTTCACGCTTACAAAAAGGGCAGAAGTAGAGAAATAATAACAAACGCTGGTATGAAGGAGGCTTGCACTTTAAAGCACCCTGTGAAATAATTCTGGAAAGCAATTTGGCCATATACTTAGAGAAATTAAATAGCCATATGCAAAGTGATCCCGCATGTATTTTCATATGGGTCATTAAGATGTCCACTGAGACACTGCTTGTGGAAGTGAGGAGGTGGGGGCAGCCTCTGCTTCCGTTCTAGGGGGCGGTGATATCAGATGCGGTGGCGTGTTCCATGGGGTGCTTGGCCGCAGACACAAGGTGGGAACTAGGTCCATTTCCAGATAATAATATATATAACATAATGTGAAGGAAGTGAAGAAGGAATGACCAGAAATATGGTAAAGGGGGCCTATGAAAAACAAGTAGAGAGACTATGGTGGAGAAGACAAAATAAAATACAGTAGACCAAGGGAGAAATCTTGTATATGTAGGTTATGATAATGTATTACGAACTTAGGAGTATTAGTAACTTCATTGACTAGGACAGAGTTAAAATATTTTTAAAAGGGAATAAATGTAGGCTTCTCTCTGCGTTGTGCGTGTGTATTTAATTTGGTACTGAGAGAAAGTAAAACTTACAGAAAGAATATCTACCAAGAAAGGAAAATAACAATTCCATGGATAATGTAAAGGTAATATTAAAAAAAAGATGAATTTAGGTGTATGACCCCCGCCAAAAATATTTTAGCTCCCCCACAAATTTAGCTGTTGGCAGAAAATTGTTATGCAGCCAAGCAAGAAATTGCAGTGGGCAAGGGACTGTTTTCTAAGTGTTTAGATAGACTAACTTTTTAAAAACCATTTAAGGTTTCTTTGACTTACTGTTAATCCAAATTGGTTTTATTATTGCAAATAACAGAGGTCAAGATTTACAGTTAAACAAGAGAAAGTTGAGCAGGAAATGAATGGTAATTGCAACAAGCTCTTAACAAGTGTTTCTCTCCTCAGCTGGATGCTTACATGTAGTATAAGACTTAACCAGTATCGAAAGAGAAAAGCTAGTCTCTCTTCATAATTCTTAATGACTTCATTGCTCTGAAAAGTTCAGAAACTATAATTTCTTTAAGTCAATGATAGTATGATATTATATATACCACTACTAAGCTTAACAGATATCTGAAGGAGTGTGAGTGTGTGTGTGTGTGCAAGTACCAGAAAGGGTAGATGATAGATGAAAATGTGGGGACACATAAAGGTAAAACTCTACATTCTTCCAGTCTTATCACCATCACCATCATCACCATATTATTATTATTATACCGGAGAAAAAGAAGATTCTTAGGAACTTGGGTATGTGGGCAGACCATTTTGAGCAGTGTGAGAATTTCCTTTATGTCTCTACGGTAGTATATTGAAATACGGATTGAGATTTCAGAAGCAGGGTGGAACGGACCTGGATGGCTCTCTCCGAGAACTGGCCCACTGCTGCCTCCTGTGGGCTGAGTGTGGTTAAAGGGATGGTGCAAGGAGAGGCCATCAAATTGCAGGCTGGAAGGATGGCTGTGGATGGTGTCACCATCGCAGCAGCAGCCGTCGGATGGCAGATTCTTTGTGGTTTGGGGACGTGCGGGATCAGCAGCCGACTTATCTGAGACTAGCTCCACTGGTGAGTCCTGATTAGACAGAGCTACTCATTGTGTGCTCTTCTCCATCCTGAGTGAAAGTAAAGCTGACGTGAGCCACTAAGACATTGCAGGGGTTTGGCGGGAAGCCTCGAGGGACAAAGACTTGATTTTCTTTCTCTGTGCAGACTGTGTCCCTAGACATGATCAAAGAAACACTTATCTGTCTACGGGCAGTCTTTCTATGACAAGAGAAACCAGGGATAGCACAAACCCACAGAGAAGTAGTGCAGGGATGTAAACCCGTGACTTGAAACCCAGTATACACTGTGTTTCCAATTATGTGGAGGAAAATAAAAGCTTTAAGAGTGTTAAGCATGTTTAAGCTGAAATTTTGTTCCTTTAATCAGTAGTGAGCTATCTCATATAAAACAACAAAACTAAACACACTGTTTAATATGAGAATACTAGGAAGAATAAGAAAGGAAGGGGAAGGCAGAAAGGAGACTTGAAATGTGATAGATTTGTAATTTTTGAGCATGTGGCATGGATGTGCCAGTTGAATGATAATCAATATTACTAATTTTTGTCACAATCCTTCACTGTGGGTATTACTATATGACAGTATTACAATGAAAAACCATAGTGCACTTAACCCAAGATCAGCTATCTGGAGACAGAGAGAGTTTTCATAAATAACGTTTGGACAGAAAGAAAAAAACAGAGCATGTGAGAAACAGAACAAGTCAGAGATGAGAGAGGGGAACCAAACTGGATTGGTAAACTAAGACCTTTTGGAGAAGGAAGGCATAATCTGTAATTCTTATAAGATTCAGTTGGAGCAAGAACTATAAAGCATTCCTTTGAGTCGGTCATTACTATGTCATTGGAGGTTTTCTTCTGCTAAGTTTCCAAAGTGGCGACAGGGAGGGGAAAACTATACAGTGAAATAGTGGGTGGAATACAGCAATATTTTAATGAGGGGGACCATTTCATAAAAGGAGGTATCAGTCTGTAGGATGATTTTAAAAGGCATTAAATCTAGGTTGAAGAGCTGGTGCAGGAGTAGGGATTTCATATCCAGGAAAAGTGCCAGCAGGTGATGAAGCACTATGACATAGATTTAGGTATTTAATTGGAGAAGACAGAGTTGGCACTAACTAGATCAGTAGATTTAAGAAATGTAATGAAGAATAACAGTTAACCCAAACATTTTTTTGGAGTAATGAAGAAACTAGTTATGCCTGAGCTTCTATGAACAATTATCAGAAAAAAAACTTTGGCGAACACATCAGACACTCATCCTCAAACCACAGCAAACCTACCATGGCCACCAAGCTGCTGCTGTGAAACTCAGACCACCCACTCCCAGCCGCCAAGACACCATGCCGCCTCTGCCTCCACCTACACCAGGCAAATAGCTGTCATGTCAGGTCAGCACCCAAGCTACAAGGCAGGGTGTGTGTGCTTCCTTCCACATGGGGAAGTAGGCTGACTATGGCGGGCATTTTCCAAATGTGAAGAGAGTTTCAGAAAGTGGTAGGCAGCCACAAATTAGATACCACAAAAATCCTAGAGAAAGTGGAAAGGGGTGTCATCTACAACACAGCAGAATTTTAAAGTGAAGGTGTTATAGTGGAATTAATGGCTTCTTAGATAATTCTTTATACTTTTAATAATGAATTTGTTGTTTCTGATATGTTAGTGGTATATTTGACAGACATCCCATGCCTCAAGTCCTTTTAAAGCTTAAGCTGTTTCTGGCTTTTGGCATGCTATACTGGCCAAGCTTTTTGGCTTTCCAAGGACTTCAGAGTCAAGAAATTAAAAAGGATGGTGGTTGGGGGAGGTCCACGCCTTTCCAAAGCTGTGTAGCAGCAAAGTGGTTTGGGACCTAGAAACTAGCTGAGGGTATATCCTGATTAGCCTAAGGGAATCATTGTATTCTCATCCCCGTTATCATTGTATTCTCATCCCCGTTATCATTGTATTCTCATCCCCGTTAGTAGCCGTTTAACAAAGAATTAGATACAGGTAGTCTTTTCTGGGTTTGGCTTAGATATGCACAAATTTCAGTTGCTGTGATTTATTGAAATAACACCAGTTTCCCAATGTCATGGCTCAAATTCAGTGTCCATGATGTATTAATTATGAATAATTACATAAAGTGAAACTCTGCTATGTCCTTTTCAATGTACAAATGGCTATACAAATAACAGATGCACATCATAATTAATGACCAATCACGCCACTTATTTGAGTCTGTTGCTGATTACCCACTGCACATCTGTTATTCAGTTCATGCACAGGCAGTAAAATATATATTTGTGTTACCTTCTTATCCCTGAGTGACCAACTCCTGACATTTTACAAAAGTTGGATAATTAAAAGAGGAGACTGATGAACAAAAATCAAAGTCAGCAAAGACATAAAAAGCAGTAACATTGGAGTTGAAATTCAAATAGAATATAAATAAAATTATAACAAAATGACCATGGAAATGCTGGCTCCACTGCCATTGGAGAGACTGTAGATACACAGCAGAGTAATTCTGAGCAGAACCTGTCAACATAAAAGGACTAAGTGTTAGTGGTGAAAAAGATGAAGATGTCTCAGAAGAAGCGACACCAGCAAAAATCTTCCCATTAAGGAAAATATCAAAATTAAAAGTGAAAAGGGTAAAATGTTGGAAAGCTGGTCCAATCTTAGAAAGGAATATGACAAATTCACCAAAGCATAAAAAGAGTACTTTCATCATCTTGCAAGTTATACTATAAGAAGAATGGAATAAGCACTGCTTAAACTCTCTTGACACAATTTTTAAAAAGAAAACATTTTAGTTGTCAGTGACCTCATGTTTTAAATTATGATGTACTAAGTATTAGTTTTACTATTTTTATTTCCCTATGTATTTATAATGAAGAATAATAGTTTTTTAATGTTTTTACAAAATTTTAAAGGTCAGAGAACCATAAATTTTCTCATTATTAGTAGTTCTATGCATGTTTCAATTTGCATGAGCCCTATTACAGCCCTATTCTGTAGAAATGAGGACCCCCTGCAATTGTGGTTCCCTCCAAACAGAAATATGGTCACCACTTTTCAAGATTATAGGGAAGGGTATAGGGATTAAGGAGATGTAAATTCCATACCAGCATCATAGCTGGGTTAAAAGGAAAGGGATCATTGTATGTCCATGGCTCCTTTATTGTATATTAATTGACCATATATGGTTGGGTTTATATCTGGGCTCTCTAGTCTGTTGCACTGGTCCATGCATCTGTTCTTGTGCCAGTACCAAATTGTCTTGATTACTGTGGCTTGGTAGTAGAGCTTGAAGTCGGGGAGTGTAATCCCCTCAGCTTTATTCTTCCTTCTCAGGATTGCTTTGGCTATTCGGGGTCTTTTGTGGTTCCATATGAATTTTACAACTATTTGCTCACAGACTCCAAGAAGGACTAAGTGTTGCCAAGGGGAAGGGGTGGGGGAGGACGGGTGGAGAGGGAGGGAGAAGGGGATTGAGGGCTATTATGATTGGCATGTTGGGGGGGGGTCATGGGGAAGACAGTGTAGCACAAAGAAGGCAAATAGTGACTCTGTGTTATCTTACTACACTGATGGGCAGTGACTGCAATGGAGTATGAGGGGGACACGATAATATGGGTGAATGTAATAACCACATTGTTTTTTCATGTGAAAGTTTTCATAAGGGTGTATATCAGTAATACCTTAATAAAAAATAAAATAAAAATAAATAAAAAAACAAACAAAAAAGGAAAGGGATCATATTAATGTCAAATTAAAAGGAATAGGAAAGAGATCCACTAAGTGCACAGAAAGAAGATGGGCTGCAGGAGAATTTCTTTGTGCACCTTAAACATAGAGTTTGAAGTTCCTTTGAAGGGTTACAAACAAGGTCATGACAAAAAAAAAAGTGCCGAAAGGAATATGGATATCTGAAGGCAGAAATGCCCCGCGCTACAAGCCGATGAAACCAAAGAAATATATGCAAAATTAAGATCACGATTGATGGAAGCTCAGGACAGGAACTGATGGAAGGAGAATGCCATCTCAGCCAAGAATGCTGAGCGAAGGTGGAACCCATAGCGATGACAGCATCCTCAACATGAGAGTGCTTCAGCTATCAGAGGGGACTAAAGAAAGAGTCCCTCTAGGTCGTGATTTCTAAAAGCAGATCAGAATACATCAAGCCTGGAGGCAGGTGTTAGAGTAAATGGGTCTCCTACTGGGTCAAGAAATGATTCCAAAGGATCATTAGAAAATTAGTTCAGGGACAATTAGAAAATTTGAAAGCACATGTGTGAAATTTCCACCACAGTGATGCTACACGATGGAAAGAAACAACCTTGGTGCATTATAAACCTGCCAAGCCTGCATTACCTAAAAGCACCCATTTCTGAGGGGGTTATCTATGTTTCTCCCTCCCTCCCTCCCTCCCTGCCTGCCTTCCTTCCTTCTTTCCTGTGTGTCAAGTTATTTTGAAATATATCAACCTTCTTGACCCGAAAATGAGGAAACTGAGGTTTTTCACAACTTGATCAGAAAATGGGGGGAGGGGGGAGGGGTCAGTTTGCTTCAAGTGTTGAGTAGCAAAAGATGGGGTTCTAGGTCAGCAGGAAAAGCTATCCAATACAGGCAGGAAAAGTAAGGAACCCTGAAATGGTATTATAGTGTTTGCTGACATGGGTTACCTCCTGACTTCTACAAAAAGGGAAATCTTATTTTAAATTCTTTTTACTATTCTATTTTAAGTTTATTCTGGCAGTGAGACACTCAGAGTTGGCAGCCAAGGTTGGGGTTTTATTCTGATGCTTTTTATTACTGGAAATTGGTGTTAGTCCTGAGATGATTACATTGTGTTAATGTTTTGAAAGCTATTAGCATTTAATAAGTCATTATTCAGCAGTTATAATTATATTCAAATAATGTTTTTGGCACCTTATGGTTAAAATAATAAAAGAATAACACATACACACATCACCTTCAGAGGTCCTTATACTAAGAGGGTATTTACAGCTGTTGAAAACATATTGAGGTACTCCCTAGACAGAAATTAAATAATTCAGGGAGGTAACTTGCCTGTGATTTCAGATAAGGCAGAGAAAGTGTCACTTTTAATCAGATACTTTGTTTTGGGAATTAAGTCTTAGTTACATTAACAGAGGAACAAACCCCTTCATTTTGGGTTAAAGGGTGTAAGTGTGTGTGTGTGTGTGTGTGTGTGCATGCATGTGTGTTTCAATGAGACAAGGAGAGAGAAGAGAGGCTTCAATTTGGTTAAGCAGGGTCTTGAAAAATCTATATGCAGTTGGCATAATATTTCAAAGACCAGCCTGAAGAAAGAATTCCAGATTCTAGCTCTTGTTTCAAAAAGCATTCACAGATTCTGGGTTAATTTACTATAACTAATACTTTAGCTAGAGACATGGTGCTAAGGAAATCCAATTGAAAAAGTGTGTTTCTCTTAACAAATGTCATTAATTGATTTTCCAGGAAGTTAAAAGATAAGAACAGGCCACCTGCCTTCCTTTCTAGATGTATACTCAGAAGAGCTGAAAACAGGTATTCAAACCTTGTACACAAATGTTCATAGCAGTAGACACAATCCAAATGTCCATTAACTGATGAATGGATAAACAAACTTTAGCACAACTGTATAAAGAAATATTATTCAGCCATAAGAAGGAATGAAGTACAGAGACAAGCATCAACCTGGGTGAAATTCAAAAACATTAGGCTGAGTGAAAGAAGAAGTCAGACATGCAACATCATGTATCATGTAATTCCATTCATATGAAATACCTAGATTAGGTGAATCTATAGAGATAGAAAGCAGATCTGTGGTTGCTAGGGAGGAGCAGTGCAGACTGCTTAAAGAGCATGTGAGGTATTTTTCTGAGGGCCATGAAAATGTTTTGGAACTTGATAGAGGTGATGGCCGTACAACACTGTGAATGTAGTAAAAGCTACTGTATACTTTAAATTGGCTAATTCTAAGTTATGTGAATTTCACTTGAATAAAAGAATGTTACATACTTACATACACACACACTTTAGACTTTTCATGCATTAAATGCATGGCTTTCCTCTAGACACCTGCTGTTTCTCTTCCTGCATCCCATCTATATTAACGTATCTATTTATCATGTGTTCCATAGGACAGGAGGTAGGTCTTTCCTAAGGTTCTTTTCTCCACTTAAGACCCTGGCATATGTTATTTGTGTCCAAAGACAACATCTGACCTGCATGCAATAGTAGGACTTTAACTTAACCTTCTTCAATTCTCTCACCATCTTTCCAATCGCCTTATTCCCCCTGAACTTCTACATCTCATCCATCACTATACTCTATTATTTATACTAATAAAATGTTTACAAATCATCCACATACTTACAAACCCCAAACCATTTCGTTAATTCAAGTCCTCACCTAGATCACTGCTACCACCTCCAACATGGGGGTCCTTTCCATCACTGTCTACCTGCACTTCATATTCAAGCTTTTGCTTCTTATTTTGTATTAATTTTAAGAATATTAACCTGCAAAATGTTCCGGGAAAAAATATAGTAAAAAATCATGTATTCACTATACAGAATCAGATTGTTTTATTGTATTTGCATAATTTTTATAAATAAGTAAAGGAGATTGAGATTGAAGTCCATAAATCTCCCCAGTTCTTTTTCCATTCCTTCCTACACAGAGGCCATGTATGAATATCCTGTATATAGTTATAATCTAGAAACAGAATACATATATGTAGGTTATGGAGGCAATACAAGGAATGTTGGCAGAGCAGTACTCTGTTTCTGACTTTTCTGAACTGCATGGCATTCATTGCTCTGGTAGCAGTTTATAATTTATTTTTACTTTAATAACAATCTTTAAGAATTTCTTCTTTTTCAAATAAAATTCAGTGCACACAATTTTATGTGCTATAGACTGACTCTGATTTCTTGGCTTAATTCCCTTCTATGCCCCATTCTATGAGCTGCTGCTCCATGTGCAGCCTACATGCTATCATACAAATGTTTCAGATGCAACTATTATTTCCCAGGTTCCAGTTTTAGGCAGGGTGTCAAATTCCAAGCTGGTATCTGCAGGCTTCATTTCGATCCCATGAGGGTACCTAGCATTCCCACTTACAACTTGTGTATTAAATTGTGGATTCCTTTTCTATTTTTGCTTCTTGGAGATATCCATTCCATGTTTTCATGCTTGGCTTCATCTTTATAATTTACCTATCTCTCCATTTACCTTTTGACAAGTAGCATCCCTACATCTTGAAAAGACTAGATAGGACTTCCAAAATCAAGGCAGTCTACCATTTTGTTTTGAGAGTTTCCAAAAATATCCCAATTTATTTCAGTTTTCTTCAATTTTGTATTTATTTGCAATTTTTATATCATTACACATAACACTGTTCTCAATCATTTTCTGACGCACTCGTCCTGCCAATGCCTCCACATTCTGCAGCCAACTTGTATTAGTTGTATTAACTTCTATGTCCTGGTCATAGAAATCGCTCGCTGATCATATCTAAATATTTGCATGTGCTCTTCTCTCACTCTGAAGTGATTTCTTCTCTGTTTTGTGTATGATGTATTTTAATATTCATTTCTAATTCATCGTCCTCTGTCAACCATAACTGATTTATTCATGTAGCACTGCTTCCGGCATCAGCTTGCTCAGAACAAATGTATAGCAATTAATATATGTCATTGTAATCTTTGCTTGTAAAAGTGTTTGCTTCATAAGCTTCATCTCTTAAAGCAAGGGCAATATTTTAATGCTTTATGTATACATGTGTATATTGCTCAGGACACATTATAAATAACTGAGAAATAAAAGCAAAACTAAGAATGCAATCGCTTTGCAGAACTTTTTTTTTTAATTGAACTTTCATTAGCTGTCTCTTTATCACTTTCATAATTAGGCCTATATTTTGAGGCCACTTCATTTGGTTTCTAGGTTTTTTTCCTATCCAATAGACTCAAGGTTATTTTTGCATGTGGGTTTTTAATCTCCCAGCTCAGCAACAGAAATCAACCATAGCTGATAGTCTGCTCTAATTTATAGTCTTGGATTCCCTCCAAAAATGGGTAATGATTAGCACTCCAACCAATGAAAGTCAATATTCTACTCCGAACTTTTCAGAAATTGTCAGTACAGAAGAGAAATGTACATACTCCAAGTGTAAAGGCAAAAAAACGAAGCTTGTCCAAGAGGAATTTATTTTCTGTTTGGGAGGCAATGGTCAGCCACAATGGTGAGCAAAGTATATGTAGTTATATTTGCATATGGCCTACTTTGTTATGTTTACTATCCCCTGATATATGATCAAAGACATATTCCTGTTTGAAGTATTTTATAAACTCATTTAGATGCAGAGGATTCCCTCCCAAGGCTAACTTGTCTTCCTATGCCCAATTCTGAAGTGGATTTTTTGCTAAAGGTCAGGAAATGCTGGTACATTTTCAGGCTATTTTCTATGCTCTGGTCTAGATAATAAGTATTTTGGTCCATGTAAAATTTACCTTTTTCCATATCCTATTTCAACACAAGTCCAGCACACTGAATGAATTCCCTCATTCCAGTGAGACTATTATCAGATGCTGAAGACCACTTAGTGGGGATGTACAGAGATGACTGGCTGCACGACTGTCCTGTGTAATAACTGAGGCCCTTCACAGGGAGAGTGAACAGAAAAAAAACAATAAAGAACAAGAACAATGACAACAACAAAACAGGTTTAGAGCGAATGCTTCATGAAAGTCATTTGCCAGGAACTCACACATATGATCATATTTATTCTGCAACACAACTATTTAAAGTTGATATAATTCCTGCATTATTTGTGAGACCAATTAAGTCTCATAGTATCTAAGTAATCTTTCCATGGTCACACAGACTCAGAGTTCAAGCAGACACATGGATCTAGAGCTGTTAGATTCTCAAAACTATCCTTGTTAAAGAAGATACTGCCTTTTCAAACTTGAGTTTCTATTCTTCTAAGATTTTTTTGAGCATAGAGTCAATGCTAAAATATATTTGAGGCTTATAAATAATTATTTCTTACATATTACAAAAAATCAGTGTTATAACCAACAAGTTCACTATTTTTAATGGTAAGTATAAACACTGACCCAGAATACCACCATTAAAGCCTCTTTTTTGAGACATATGACTCCTCAGTGAAAGAAAATATCAAATCTATAATTCTTTAGCAAGCAACATCTGAATAAGGTTTACCTGAATCTTCCATAATAATTAATACAAACAATTCTACTTTTGACAATGACTCTGAGAACTCATTGTGAACTACCGATTCAACTAGCCTTACTGACTGAAGTACTTCTATATCCTCATCTTTCACTGCCTGAAAACACTTACGGAAAACTGTCAAAAGCTATTACATTTAGAACCCTGAGACCAAATTTGGCCCAAATAATTTTTTTGCTACTAAGTGTTCAAATATTTGAATGTTTAAGTGACAATGAAATGAGCAGATAGATTTTGCTTTAGACATACGTTCCATGCCAACTGCTGTCAAGTCTAACTGAATAATCTGCATTTCCCTTGTCACTATCTTACATATGTTTCCATTAGACTAAAATCCCAGGTTGCATATAACGTATTACTCATGCCCCAGTTGATTTCTTAAATCGTAAAGCTGTATAACATTTGGAGGCCTTAATTAGATGCTACTGCTTACTAGATGGATAGTTTTAATGTTAAAAAAGGAGATTGAAAAGAAGAAAAATATCTACGTCAAAATGTACAGACTAGGGAATCTGTTCTTTGTGTTAAAATGAAAGAAAGAAAAACCCTTCTCTAAAGTAAACAAATCAACAAATCAATAACCTCCTACTGGGGCTGGTAGTTCCTGCATTTTGCAATGACTGTGAATCTACTGTGAACTATAGATTCAATCGGTCCTATTAATTTCAGTTCTTTCTGTTGTATCCTCATCTATCACTGCTTAGAAACAGTTAAGAACAGTCAAAAGCTGTCATATTTGGAGCTCTAAAATTGAGTTTGGCACACATAATTTCCACATGTTCAAAAGTTTGGATACATTAAGAGGCTAACAATTGTTTGAGTGCTAATCTCAAAAGCAATCATTAGATAGTGACGTTTTGGGTGTGTGTATCATTGTCTTCCCTACTACTCAGTTGGCATCCAATAGGCAGATTAATCACATTATGAAAATAATATATTTAAGGAAAATAGTATAAAATCTTCAACAGCAAGATTTCAATAGTTGGACTGAATGGTCTTTAAGATATTTCCAGTTTTAAAGCTTAATAATTTGTGAGACTGTGAGAGTTCTCAGAGTTTAAAATGAGGACTATAGAACAGAACCATCTATGGAATCATTTTGTGAAGAGAAAGCGCGGGTGAACAATCCGCTTTGCCTTTTAAACATTTGTTTCCAAATTAAATTGTTTTAATTTGCCCATTCATGAGTTTACAGTTGTAGTTGTTATAAATGAGCTGGAGGCTGTCTTGTAAAGTGTAGTTGGAAGGTTTGGGGATGGGTATATAATGTTTTCAAGTACGTTGCCATTATTTTTCAATACAAGGGTTTTCTTAACTGTACGTAGGCTTAGCTTAGGGAAACTAAGCAAATCCTTCTGTCTAGGAGCTATTCTATTTCCCACATCTTTTACCTCTTTATTGCAAAACCTTGATAGTCTAACAATTTCCCAGATGCACATGCAGCTGTCTTTGGACCTCATGCCGACATATCCAAGGTTGTGTTCCTCTAATCAGCAGTGCCACACGAGGGTCAACATATAACCAAATGTGTGGAGGAGTGATGGAAGAAATTATAAAAGTCCCCTTTCTCTCTTACTTCCTATCTTTAAGATCTAAAGCCATCAGGCTGGAGAGATCTTTTACTCGTGACGTTTGCCCTCTTGCTTTCAGTACTGGAGCTGAGAAGGGACAGACTGTGAGCTGGGGAAAGGAATCCAGAACCTGACTAGTATTGCCTGTGGACCTGAAAGAAAGAAAAGAACTAAGAGTAAGTCCTTGACATTGCTTTTCTCCCAAGCTCACGTGAACAGAATACATCTTAGAGTTTTAAAACCAGAGACAGGTCAGGTAAAGGAATGTGTACTGGTTACAGTTACTTGCACTGTGTTTCTTAGAAATTCCTTTAGAAGAGGAAGTAATAAAAGAGATGAGAGTGGTGGTTGATGACAGTATTCTTTTGTCACAATATGTCACTTAGATTGTGAGTAAGGGCTTCCCTGAGAAGGTCATATATGAGCCCAAACATACAAGAGACCAGAAAGGGAACCATGGGAGTATTCAGAGGTACTTTTTAAGGCAGGAAATATATCACATACAAATTTCTTAATGTGACAATATGTTTCAAAGGGCAAAAAAGAGGCCAATACAGTTGAAAAGAAGGGCACCTGGTAGTAAGGGATAGGAAATGAGGGAAGGGGGCTAATCTGAAGCCAGAATGCAAAGGATAATAAAGACTATATTAAGGCTTTGTTTTTTCCATTGAGTGAGTTTGAAAGCTGGACGTGTGGCATCATTTGGTTTATATGTTGGGAATGATTATTGTCCCTCTATAGAAAATAGACGGCGAGGGTAAAAGGAACAACCAAGGGGCCTCTGTAGGAGAACAAACATAATAGGCTGGAAGGGAGATAACTGTGGACTTAACAAGTATGGTAGAGGAGAAGGGTCAATTCTGGGTTTGTATTGCAGCAGCACTAACAGGATTCTGTTAATGAATTAGACATATGCCACAGAGCCTAGCTGAGCGATGGTGCATCTGTTGAACTCGGGGAAACAGGACGTAGCAACATTTATTATTATTATTATTTTGGGGAGGTTTGGATATGAGACATGTAACTCCAAAGTCTGGTTGTAGGTGTGTTTGGTTTGAGATACTTCTTAGATACTTTGTAAAAGAGGTCAGATATGAATCTAAAATTTTGTGTATCCTTTGTATATAGAATCCAAAAATGGTGCTGGATCAGATCTCATGAGACATGAGCACAGAATGAACACTGTGTGAGGACTGAGTCCTGGGGCACTCGGTGTTTAGAGGTGACATAAATGAGAAGGAAGCAGAAAAGAGGACTGAGAGGGAGTATCCAGTGAGACGAAAGGACAAGAAGAAGGAGAGAGGAAAGAGATAGATGATAGATAGATACAACTAGGTAGATGTTAGATAGATCTGGATGGTAGATTGATACAGATATAAACATATAGGTGATAGATGAAAGGTATAGATATATAAATCTATATATAGATTGCTAGATGATAAGTGGGTAGGTAGATGGATCCTGGTGTTCAAATAAAGACCATATTTCAAGGGAGAGGGAAGAATAAATTGGTCAGACGCTGCTACTGGGTTGAGAAGGTGAAAATGAGAAAAAAAATACATTGGATTTGGTGATGTGGACGTAAAACTGATAAGAGCATTAGTAGAGTTAGGGATAAGAGCCTACTTGGAGTGAGAAGAATAGGAATAAAAATAGAGAGTATCAGTGACTCCACCCAGTTTTACTATAAACTGGAGCAGTTTAATTGGATGTTCATGGACTAGAGTCAAGCGAGGAGATATATAAATAAACATATATATACACATATATATATATATAAAGGTGGAAGACATTAAAGTGTGTTAACATGGAGATTTGTGGAAAGGAATGTATGCTGTCTAGACTCTATCCTGAAGACAGAGATCTAAATAATGTTATTCACCATTTGTATGATTCCTATCCCTGCTACCTGACTCCTGTGTACTTGGCAATAAATATTTATTCAGTGAAAGGGACTGTGATTGATTTGACTTTGACTAAGTCACTTCATTCCTTGGGTTTCCTGTACTATGACAGGGACTGATCTCCTTGACCTGACAGTCCAACAAAGGACCTAGTAAGCACATTCCTGCCTTTGGAATTCATTAGTCTGACTGAGAGGAAAGGGAACAGACAAAAAATTAAGAAATTGAATCCTTCCACTGAATCCCACTGAAATGTGAACCTTCTGGGACATTCTGATGTAAATCCAAACCTTAGGGAGTGTCTGTTTTGTTTCTTCATTATGTTATTAAAATATACAGTGACTGTAATTGTAAGCAGCAGTTGGTAAACAATTTTAAGACTGAGCCTGAGGGAACTACAAGAGCTAAGAAATAAAATCAAATTAGGAAGTCCAGGGCTGCACATTAACATTCGCAGAGATTAAATGTTTTCTTTGCAGTTGGAAACACTGTTTTTGTCCTGTTGTCCTGAATTTGGATAGAAAAGAATTCTGCATTCCAAACTGAAGATCATCAGTTTTGCAATATGTTGCTAATAAAAATAAACAAACTGAACCATTCTAAATCTATTGTGTAATATTTCCATATGGAACTGAAGAAACTGGCACTTTATTCAAAATGGTCCCGTAAAGGAAGGATGCAAGTACACAAACTCCTACACTAAAGAGCCCTGAATGTGAGTTATGTTTGAAAATAGTAAATTATCTAAAAAATTTATGCTTCCTATGCTGCACTTCAGGCAGCATTATCAGCTTCATATTTAGGGGATACTGGATTCTATAAATCTGTATTCTCAGTGCTTTATCTGACTTGATTGCTGCACTTAACATCTGAATAGAGAATTCAGAGGGGAAAAAAAAAAGATTACCTATCGCTACGTCAAGGGATTGGAGAATAAAGTTGACCTCCACTGAATTTAGAATTTCTAGTGAGGATTTTGTATGAAAATTCAAAGTTCTGATATTAAAATAATTGGACTGCCAATTACTTTTCTTTCTGAGTTAAAAAAGGAGTGGTATAAAAATTTCACTATTTTTTTCTATCTAATATGTGCCTTCATTTAAAGCAACATATGATTGTCTCACACTGACTCCACTAAAGGTTGTAAGTATATCCTTGAAAGAACAGTATCTATAGACAATGGAGAAACTGTGGGCTCTTACTAGTTTGGAGGAACAGAATACCATGCATAATTTATTGTAGATTCCCATACAGAGAAAGCGCTCCGACCAATTTAGTTAAGCCTCCTCATTTTGCAAATAAGAAAACTGGGTCCAGAGAAGGGATGTGACTGTCTAAACCCATAGAAATTAAGAGAGAATGGAAGCTCATTCTTTAAATTCTAGAATTATTCTGACTACTTATTTCCTGTACCATATGTAATGTCCTCTCAAATCAACTTTAGGGATAAGGGACAAGTTATCATAAGGAATAAGGATAAGGGACAGTTTTTCCCTATTTAACTCTGGCATTCTTAAATTTGAATAAGCTATTTAAATATAAAAGCACCACTTTAAACAATGCCTTCCTTAAATTGTGGCCATGGTCTTGAAAGTAGACTTCCTTTCACTTTTCTCCTGAACATTCCTTAGACCAGCTCCTTGTTCTTTCACAGAAAATCCGTGAGATTCATGTGATATTGTCTTTTACTCTTCCTCTGTTCAAGCACCCAGTCTAGCAGAAAGATAGAGTGTGCCTTTCCCCACTTCTCCTTTTCAAGACTTTGTACAAAGTTCTCTAAGTATAGCTTTTCATTGAAGAGGCATTTCCATCTATTTCACCTTTAGCAGTGTTGAAATAAACAAAGGCCACTCAAATGAGGACAAACAGAAGCTTTGTGTTTAGAGCTTGCTGTAGCAAAGGAATTAGCCAACATCACTGGCATTTGAGAGAGACTCAGGGGCATATAGTGTTTGTGTGTTTGGGGTGGGGGTGGTACTGGGAAAACTTTACAATGGAAATAGAAAAAATCTCAGTATGCTCTGACTGGAGGTTGTTGGAATTTATGTGATTGATTTGGAGAGCACATTTGACTTTCTCTGCTTCTGTTCCAATTATTATTCCTACATCAAGAGAAATTTTAGACCTCAGAGTATCAGATACGGTGCCCAGATCTTTATCTAAAGTATGCATCAAATATAGTAGAGAAGGCAAAAGTATACCTAGAGGAGATACAACTTGATTAGGAATAGAGGAGTCTTCCGGAACCTCAAGAAACAGTCCATTTGATGTGCAACTAATAATTACATTCCATTTGCAAAATAAGTCTCTCCTATTAAATTGCAGCGGTGGTAGTATCACAGAACAGAAAGGATTATTACTATTTTTTTTTCAGTAAAGGCATAAAGATTACATTTAAGGGATGGGAGATGGAAGTTTAGCAAAGGTGGCAGGGTTTAATTTAGAAAGAATAACCAGCAGGAATGGATGAGATTGACCATCTATATTTATATTTAATTCACCCTTGAGTGTTTAAGTCTGAGGTAGGATATTGGGTGCTTTTTCCTTCCTCAGAGTACATTTGATCTGTATTGAGTAATTTTCCTTTATCTTTGTCTTTCTTTAATAAGATGTGACAGTCTTTCTTCCAGTTTCCCTTTTGTTTAAACATCTTAAAAGCCCTTGTCAATACGTGATCAGTAGAATATTGGACACATGGCTGTTTGAGCAGCAGTGAGATAAGTTAATTTTTGGTTCTGTCTCATTTTTGTTCTAAAGCCTTTTCAGAATGTTCTGTCAAATGTTCCAGTTCACATAAGGGGGCTATTTCTTATTCTAATTTCTGTCCTGAATTAGGTTTACACTTTCATTTTTAACTTCATTGACCAAGTGACATGAAATAACTGTTTCTATATTAGCACCTCTTGACCTCTGAAATGTTGAAGTTTATTTTCTAGTATATATGAATATTTTCATAAAGTTTTTTCATTTTTATGTTTGCATGGGTAATTTATAATCTATAATTTTTATTAGAAAATTTTCAGGTGTATCTTTAGGGTCATTATTTTTTACTGGCCAGAGATAATCTGCATCTGTAACTGACACATCTGTAAATTAATATGTAATACTAATTCTTTGATAGTCAGTAGTTAAGTAATCCTTTAGTGGGCTATTATGCAATATCCCTTCTCACATTAAAAGGACACTGTTTAACTTTTTTGCTTTTTTAGTAAGACTTTTCCTTTACATTTTATAAACAGAGATTCCCCCTAGGCAGTTTAACTTCATGTTGTTTTCTTATTTATAATAGTTATTGTAGCTTCCTAAGTAGCTACACTGTTATTCAGGACTTACTGAAACAAGATTGTTTGCTTGCATTAGTGGCTCCAAGATTCATGTTTCTGATTTTTATTGTTCTTTTCAATTTCATTAATTTCTCTTCAGCCATCACAGATCATTCTGATTTTTCCACTGTGTTTTTACTTCTAAATCACATGATTCTATCTCGTTTGATTCTGAGTTCAGAGAAAAAAACAAGGGGCTTGTCATAGAGTAAACTTTTGTGTTGTTCTGCAAAATTTATATGTTGGAACCTAATCTCTAATGTGATGGAATTTGGAGGAGACGACTTTGGGAGGTGATTAGCTTGTGAGGGAGAAGCCCTCATCAATGGAATTAGTTATTGTTCTTATAAAAGAAGCCACAGAGAGCTCCCATGTCCCCTCTGCCATGTAATATTACAGCGAGATATCTATCTATGAGCCAGAAAGTGGGTCTTCACCAAATAATGGACTTGCTCATGCCCTGATTTCAGACTTCCGAACTTTCAGAACAGTCAGAAATAAATCTCTGTTGTTTATAAGTCACTCAGTTTATGATATTCTCTGAGAGCAGCCCAGACAGACAAAGACAGAGCAATTTTATGGATAATTTGGGGTATATCACCTTTGAAGTTCTAATCAATGGATTTTCTATAGAGGATTTTGTGTCCAAGATTTGCCTCTGTAATCAAGTCGTGTGAATCCCAGGGGCAACTCATCACACCAAATACCCCCCAAAACCCCATGCTTTTAGTCAAGTGCACACGTTTCAAAAATGTCTGAGTGTTTTAAAATGATAGCAACTATAACGGAAAAAAGCCCATAGAGATAACGGTCTTTGAGATCACAACAACATCTAAGCATCTGTAATTGTGCAGTCTAATAGCCATGAGCTACACATGGCAACTAAGCAGTGGAAAAAGGGCAAGAATAAATTGAGATGTGATGTACTTATAAATACCTCCTTGATTGTGAAGACTTACTATGAGAAAATAATGTCAAATATCTCATTCATAATTTTCTATGAATTAGATGAAGTAATAATATTTTATATATTACTAAATTAATTTACCTATTTCTCTTTACTTTTTTAAATATGGCCAGTAAAATTTTTCCAATTACACATGTAGTTCACATCTGTAGTTTGCACTATGTTTCTATTGAACAAGGTGATTTATAGCATACATAGTAAGTATGCAATGCATATAACAAAGCACAATAATATAATGTGGGAAGGCATTTAAATTGACTCCAATTCTCTATAGATCAATTTTGCAATATAGATCAAGAACCTTAAAATATTCCTGTTCTGTAAGACATTATTATGACTTGGAAAAACAATCCTAGAAAATAATCTGTTATATAGACAAATAATTATGAACATGAATGCTCACTCAAGCTTCATTTATATCATCTACAAATATTTTCTAAAAACCTGTTTGTCCAACTAAAAAGAAAAATAAAAGGTAAATATATAATATTTTCCTCATGTTGGGATAGTAGGAAGCCATTAGAATTGATTTCTTAATATAATATTTAATATATGAAAATTGTTCAGAATTTGTGGCTATTGGCAAGCTATGCACATATTTATGGTATTTAAAAAAAGTAAAAGAAATAGTTTAAAAAGTAACAGTTGTAGAAATCAATAAAAATTCATGAAAAGTTTCAGAACAATATAAAAATTGGTGGCAGCAATTTTCTCTAAAATTTAAATGATAAATTACTTCTTTAAACTTCAATTTTTCAGTATTTTCTATTATGGATCTATATGCATATCTACACATATATGTAAGCTTTTAAGTCTGATTAGAAATAACAGTACATATCATTTTATTTTAAAAGGCAAGCATTTTTATATGTGGCTATATTTAGTGGAAAGGGTAGTGGATGTTGTTGGATCAGGAGAATTTGACTGGAATTCTCAAGTCCTAATGCTTTTCCCTTCCTTTCCTCGTCTATAAAATGAAAGTGAATCACAGGATTGGCCTTCAGCTGAGATGTACCAGCAGTCATAACCTTAGCATCAACTCTTAGTTATCCGGCCTTTACTGACCAGATGCTACCATGTGGTTACCGACATTAAATATTTTAGTAAGTATTATCCATGATAATGCTTGCTTTATTTGATTGTTGGGAAAATAAAATAATATACTGAGTCATTAAAACTGCTTTGGACATTTAAAAAAATAATAAAAATAACAATGATGAGATGATACTGTATAGTATATGTTAAGTAATCAATCTGCTAAAATGCTGCAAGATTTCAAAAACTAAGTAACATACAACCCCCGGGAAGGATGAACCCTAGCCTGGGGCATGAAGGAAAGGTGCTGGATCTTTTGCATCTATTGTTTTTTTCCAGATTTGGAGAAAAATATTGAACAGAGAACTTGAATATTTTATCAAATTCAAAATATCACTTCAATCACTTAAGAAATCTTTTCAACATCTCCTAAAATAATACCCACTGTTTTAATAGAATGCAGCAAAAGAAAAAAAAAGACCTTTTACTATGAAATATCATACTAGGTAAGATATTACTATTTACACAAACAATTCATGTGACAAGACAGTAGTCTATAACAGAGAATAATGGATTTGGGTATACTGAAAAAGAGCAAAGCTGGGGTTTAGAAAACTGGATACTGTCTATCCAGGGGTTATTCGTGGAATTTCTTACTATATATGTTCTAAACATATTGTGACAGAACTTTGAGTCATTACTCTGTGGTGCTGGACATGGATGCTGAGTAATCGTGATCTTCCTGCACGCAAGTTTCACTGGGTAGCTGAGTTCAGGGTTTCTAGTGCACAGTAACCAACAGGCAACACAGCACCGGTTAGCTCATCTGTTAACTGTGTCAGTACTGAACTCCTATTAGTTTCAGGAGGCTTCAATCCTCAAAGCTGTGGGCTAATCCTGATTCCAGGCTTAGTTCTAGGGACCACACTACACAAATCAAGAATCTGAGCATAAAACTGGAATAGCATTTAAACAGTGCCCATTCCAAACCTGATTTTATTTTATTTTTTCCATATGAGAAAATTCAGGTTTTAGTAGGCAAGATGAATGTTTCTAAAGAAGGTGTTAGAATTCACTTTTCTGGCTTCCGGAGGCCATTCTACCTTCCAGAGAGTAGGTCATAGGGTACAAACTTGCAGTTAGAAAATGAATAGGTCTGGGGATCTAATACATAGCATAGTGATTACAGTTAACTACATTATATTATAAAGCTCAAAGTTGCTAGATCTGAAGTGTTGCTGCCAGTAAAAAGAAATGGCAATTATGTAATAACTATGTGATATGACAGAAATGCTAGATAACACTACAGTGGCAATTATACTGCAATATATAAATGTATCAAATCAAGAGATTGTACACCTTAAAGTTATATGATGTTATATGTCAATTATATCCCAATTTGAAAAAAGGGAATTGGTCATTAGAATCACTTAAAAAGTAGCTCTGACAGTAAACAAACAAATAGGGAAGAACCTAGAAACTGTGCATAGATGCTAGCTACACTACAACATGAATAGACAACTATGTATGGCAGGTGACTCACCAAGAGGAAATCACTTTATGATGTAGGAGACAAACATAGGAATGAATAATAGTAATAAGGACTACTGTTAATGTTATAAAAATACACACCGAATATTATGGTTATACAAAGGGCAGTGAAAAAAGATTTCAGGAAGAGACATCAGATGTGATAAAAAGATATTTATAAGTAAGCCAGAGAAGGGATAGAGACTCAGGAGTTGAGCAGGGAATGGAGGCCATCTCTGATGGAGGATAGAGGATGAAAAAGTGCTTTAAGATAAGAAACCACATAGGCTGTTTCTGGGAAGAGCAGGTGATTTAATCACACATTTAGTCAATAAATATTTTTTTACCACCAGATGCCAGGAACTCTTTTAGATGCTAGGCTCTTAAGATTATAAGATTATGTTTCCATTTCTTTGGAAATTTACCATCTATTCCTTTTATCAGATTATCACAATTTGTAGCATTTTCCAGATGTTACAGTATCTCTGCCAGCTTTCACTTACTTCTGCAGCACAGTGTTGGAAACATATATTAACTCAGACAAGTTCTATAATAGTTGAACTTGAATTTGATGCTGTTCAATAGTTCAACTGAAAAATAAAGATATCCCAAAATAATCACCCATTTTAAATTGTTCAGAGATTCTGGGAAATCCAAAGAATATAACACCAAAGAAAGACAACCACCACAACACCTGTCACAAAACACAAATAATATGATTGTTTGTATTAGTTTACTGTTGCTGATATAACAAAGTACCATCAATTTAGGGGCTTAAAACAACACAGATTTATCATTTTATAATTCTCTAAGTTTTAAGACCCAGATAGGTCTTACTGAGCTTACTTAAATCAAGGTGTCAGCAGGCTGCTTTCTTTTCTGGAGGACCTGAGGGAAGAATCTATTTACTTGCCCTTTTTCAGTTTCTAGAAGTCACTTTTGTTCCTTGATTCTTGGTCCCTTCCTCATAGCATTCCAATCTCTTGCTCCTGTCATCACATCTATTACTACTCTGATCCTGCTGTCTCCCTTTTATAGGGATCCTTTTAATTATATTGGGCCCACCCAGTTAATTCAGGATAATTCCCCCTATCAAGATTCTTAATCCTATCTTTAAAGTCCATTTTACTATGTAAAGAAATGTATTCAGAGGTTCCAGGAATGAGGACAAGGAAACTTTGGGTGGTCATTATTCAGCCTACCAGGCTGCCATCTGGCCCAAAAAGATGCACATCCATCTTATGTGCAAAATGTATTTACTGCAGCCCAAAGTCTTATCTCATTGTAGCATCAACTCCAAATTAAAACATCTCATTTTAATATCATCAGCTCAAAAGACCCAAATTTCTCATCTAAATCATCTAAATTAGGTATGGATGAGACTCAGGGCATGATTCACCATGGGGCAACATTCCTTTCCATCTGTGAACTATGAAACTAGTAAATAAATTATCAACATCCAAAATAAAAATGGAACTGACATAGGATATGAGCTACAGACATTCCCATTCAAAAGGGAGAAACTGGAAGGAAAAAGGAGTTATCAGTCCCAAGCCACTTTTTAAATCCAACAGGGCAAACTCTTATTATGTTTCAAGGACTGGGAAAAAAATTCTCTGGCACTCAAGTCTCCACTTTCTGGGTCCAAGGTCCTACTCTGTGCCTCTGCTCTCTGGGCAATCTTTCCTTTTACATGAAGACATAAAGAGAGTGTGTGCTTTCAGCTGAGTAGTTTTATCAGCGTGTTTCCTACCTGTAGAATTTCAGGAATCAACAGTCTTCTCTCATTTCTTTTTTTCTCTGACCTTTTCAATGCAAGCTGTCAGTGTCTTTGCTGGTATAACATTAGCAAAACATTTTACATCTTCCTTGTATGTTATGAGGATTCATTCCACTATTCAAGAGGTTCCTCAGTGGGTCTTCCCTCTGCCTTTTGCTAAAATATTTAAGGGGATACATGAGTTGCGAGACTAATCTCTTCCAAGAGCCCTCTGTGTGACTGAATACTGCAGCTTTTTTTTCCTTCTGAGGCATTAACAAAAGGTCATCCATCTACAGCTTTGGCTTTCCCTCCAGAGCCCACTTTCCTGACACTGAACCTTCTAATTGTAGTGTTTTTTTGCTAGCCAGATAGGCTGAGAATTCCACAAATTATCAAGTCCTGGTTTTTTTGCTTAACAGTTCTTCCTTCAATTTATCTCTTTCCTTTTGCATTTTATGATAAACAGCAAGAAGAAAATCAGACCACACCTTCAACACTCATTTAGAAATTTCCCAACTAAATACTCTTTCTGTAAAAACCTAGATAATAAATACTGTAGGCTTTGGGGGCCATGTGCTCTTTATTGCAACTATCGTGACGTGTGAAAGTAGCCGTAGGTAATACATGAACATGACTATGTCTCAACAAAACTTTATTCACAGACACTGGGATTTGAATTTTACATAGTTTTCATATGTCATGAAATACTACTCTTCTTTTGATCAGTTTGAACCATTTGAAAAAAATGTAAAAATCTTTGCAACCAAAACAGAAGGTGTGCCTGATGTTTCCAGTGGGTACAGCTGCTGACCTTTGGTATGGAGGAAAGAAGGTTCTAGGCACCCATAAATTTGACTAGAACATCAACTTCTTTTTGCGTAAAAGTGTTTACTCAGTAATTGTTTATACTGTTATAATATATCCTGGGAATTTTAAATGCAAATATTTCTTGTGGATAATTTTGGATTATTATGTTCATTACAACCAAAAATACTTGCTAATACAGGCAAATTAATAAATTGTAACTTACTCTTTCCTATGTGGGTTCTAAAAATTAAGGCTACTGCTTTGATAATAGAACTTAGGATAAGGAAATCTTTTGTTTTCTCAACTGTGTTTGCCCATCACAAATTTTGTCTCTACTTCTAGGAAGTGGCCACTGCAAATGTATTATAAATCATGTACCAAAAACAACAAAAAATTCAGACCTAAAATTTGCTTTAACTTCTAACAAAGCTAAAGGAGACTATTAATACTAATGGAATGGGCCTTAGAAATTTCACATGACATTAAGGTTATAAATCCCCACACCTAATCCTATCATGTCTCCTAGGAGCAGGACCTATTCGTTAAAGCTTTTCAAGTAATTGCAGTCTGCAGTTGTTTGAAAACCACCTTGTCTAGTTCCCAAACTATCAAGTTTAAAAATGTATCCATAGACCACAGTCTGAAGAGAAATAATTGGCATATCTGAGCAAGTGAACAGACTCATACAACTCTGACACCCTGTCAACTCTGTAAGGGATGAGAGATGCTCCCAAAGAGCCTATGGAAGAGTTCCTTTTTTTAATTGAAGAGAACTCAGTAATCATACATTTCATATTCTTGAGAGGCAGTTTATCTTCTACTTCTTTCGAGACCGCACATTTTTCATTAGAGCCTCCCACAGCCTCAACTAGCAGCTGATGTATGACGCTGCACATTCACATTCAGATCGTGGGTTGAAGTAGATAACATTAAGCATTTGTGACAGACAGTAATCTAAAACACACTGAAAACCATCAGTTTCACAATTCCAACTAAAAGACAGTAGCTTGTATGTAAAAATACTTGAAGAATTTTATACACACACACACACACACACACACATACACACATACGTACAGAAACAGAGATGGAAAGAGGGGAGGGTCAACAGTTCTCATTACATTCTAAAATGTCCAAGAGCCCCCACCACTCATGTTCTGTATACCCCCCACCAACCAACCAAACAAACAGCACCAGGACCACAGAATTCTGGTTCTATGAATAATTACTTAAACTGAATTCTGTTTTGGCATGATGCCACAGAGAAGCAGCTCTATGAATTTTTTTTGCCTTGTTTACTGATGATGATTTTCACTCAGTTAAATCATGTACATTCTTTTCGAAATCCTTCCAGAAATTCACTTTGTTCTGAGTGTTTAAAATTGTGCTATTTCTTGTTCCTCCTAAGGATCTGACTTGTTTATTCTTTTAGGATATTGTGAATTTTGCAAGTGATCAGTTTTGCTCCAGTTTCAACATCCAGAGAGGACTCCCTGCAAAGAACAGAGCTCATCCTTGAATATAAAACTGGAGTACAGGATCAGAGTTGACACATGAGAAGACTGATGATGGTGAGTTATCCTGCTATTCAGTCATGATTTTTGAAGTTCCTTCTGTTCATGACTGTGAGCTGGAACTCCCTGCTGAATGACAGAATTGGTTTTAAAGTTCATAGGTTAGCTAATTCTGCCTATAACCTCAAAGTATTCCCATACTTAACATCCCAAGTATGGTGATGCTAAAAAGAAATTCATGATACAGCAAGCTCTTCAGAAAGGAGACAAAAAGAAGCACAATTTTAAAGGTTCCAATTGATTTCCTCCTTCTGAACTCTTTAGACTTCTTTTTTCTTTCTTTTCTTTACTTAAAAAAACAAATCCTAGTAGTACCTAAACATGGAATGGACAATTAATTTTAAAATTTCAATGAGAAACTGAGTCTCATATTAGCAAATGGCTTTGTGGGGTACATACTATATGCAATATTGAGTTACACGTTTACTTGTTTTAAAATGTCAACATTTTACATTGTAAAGATAACACTGTAAAGATGCACTGACAAATAATGCTTGTCATGGATGTACAACCTTATTTATAAAGAGGGAAATTCATCTGATGACTCTCTTGAATGCTTTCCTCTCAAGGGCTAAACTGTTGTTGGGAATAAGACCTTGTTAAGTGCAAAATAAACTTTTTTTTTTTGCCTAAACTACTATTAGCTCTAGAAAAGATCACCATCCAGAGAGCTCAAGTAAACACAGCTGGGCTGTTGAGGAAACAATTAGTGAGACCATCATGAAGATAAATCTGACCTGAAGAGAAAAAGAGGCCCAGCTCTAAGCTTTTAATATGTGAAGTGTGCTTTAGTCCATCTAATGATCAGAATGCCTTAAGCGCATTGCCTTTAATTTTCTTTTAAAAGTAGAAGAAACACTGGGTAATGCATTTTGGAAAGATTTTCAAAGTCAGATTACCTTCTATGATAATTATGAAAAAACTTAAGTAATTTTTGTAGGCTTCCTTCTCCGAAATAGACATCAGGTTCAGTATTTTACACAAACTTATTTCATTTATTCCTCAAAAAACTACAATGTGGACTATTTTTTAGAGCTTAAAATAAAGAATAGATTCTATTTTTCAGCAGTTTTAGTTTACAGAATAATCGCACAGGAAGTACAGAGAGTTCCCCTATGCCTTCTCTCTACCCTACCCCCCAGTTCTTCCCACTATTAATAACTTGTATTAGTGTGATACATTAATTTGATGAACCACTATTAATTCATTATAATTCGCTGAAGTCCACTGTCTACATTAGGGTTAACGCTTTGTGTTGTACATTCTATGGGTTCTGACGAATGCATAATATCATTTAATCACCATTTTAGTATCACACAAAATAATTTCACTACTCTAAAAATTGTGTTCTGCCAATTTATCTTTCTCCTGTCTCCTCAAGCCTCAGGCAACCTGTGATCTTTCTACTTTCTCCATAGTTTTGCCTTTTTCAAAATATCACATACTTGGAATCATACTGTATGCAACCTTTTCAGACTGGCTTCTACTTAACAATATGCCCTTTAACTTCCACCATGTTTGTTAGTGGCTTGATAGCTCATTTCCTTTTATTACTTAATAATACTTCATTGAATGGATGTATCACAGTTTGTTTATCTGTTCTTTTACTGAAGGGCATTTTAACTGCTTCCAATCTTTGCCAAGTATGAATAAAGCTAATATCGTTATGTGCAGAGTTTCATGTGAACATACATTTTCCACCCATTTGGGGCGAGTTTGTTTGATCCTGTGGGAAACCTATGTTTACTTTGAAAGAAACTGCCAAACTGTCTTCCAAAGTGGTTGTACCATTCTGTCCTTGTAATGCATTAGAGTTCCTATTGCTCCACATCCTTGTCAGCATTTGGTGTTCTTAGTGTTTTGGATTTTATCAATTCTAATACATACGTAGTGGTACCTCACTATTGCTGGGGTAGATTTTTTAAATTACTGAAGTGCTTAAGAATAAGGGCTTTAAAGGAGCTAAGGGTCTGATAAAAAAAAAGTATCATTTTGTCTATGATACTTTCTAGTGGTGTGATCTTAGGTGCGTTCCTTAAAACTTGGCTCCATATCTGAAAAACAGGGTTAATCGTAGTGCCTACTTCACAGGGGCACTGCAAGAATGAATTGATGTACTTGAAGCACTCAGAACAGTGCCAGGCATGCTACAAGTTTCCATGAATGGTAGCCATTATCACCATCATGGTGTAGCTCACTTTTGAAATGAGAAAAATAGCTAAGTGTTTTGTCCAAATTTACCAGTTTAGAAAGTAGAGCAACTAGGATTTAAGTCCAGGTTTGTCTCCTGAATTTCATTCTTTCCAATATTCATTGAAGCTTCTAAAGCTGATATGCGCATAGAAAGATAAGCCCCATTTTTAAGATTTCTTGGCATTTTTAGTCAAGTGTGAAGCAAGTAAGTCACAGCTGTACATGAATCCCAAACTCACGTCTCCCAAAAAATTGAAGGCAACAAGAGTGTATCTTTGGACCCTTACCTCCTCTTCTCTTGTTAACTTGTATCCATTGAGTGACAGGCATTCTTCTCCCTACTGCTGTCATCCTTCTCCCTTCTTGCTACCCAGAAAGTCCTGTTGTTACCATTCCTTCATTGAATTTCATATAGCATCCAATTACAAAATCACTTACGAATCTATATACACGTGTTTCATTGTTATAGTTATTATTTTGATTTTATTCTGAGAAGATTCATAGTAGAAAACAATGCTAGTAGCCCTTTGCACATATTTCAAGCTTGGTATTTATAGGGGTGATTTCAGTAAGTTTAAATGAATACACTTTTATTACATGCACAAGACATACCTAGAAATCTGGGTTCAACTTTTATTTATCCTTTTATCGTACTGCACCTGTCTCATCCCCTGGCATACATCAGTCACTTGAAACATATTGGAATAAATGAATGCCTTGTAGTTCGGACCCACCAATTCAGGAATGACATGCAAAATTAATTATGCACAATGAAAGTTCTCTTTCCTCTTGAAAGAGAATATCTAACAGAGAGGTCTGTATTGCTAGGACCTGGCATGGGATGGCTTTTCTCTTCCAACCAGTCAGCTGAGAAGCTGTTAAACTGAACAGTTTTCAAATGAAACTTCACAGATTGCTCATTCTACCCCATCAACACTGTTTATGTCTTTGTTATATTGTTAAGGTTCATTATTTTTGTAGAGGATTTATAAGCTGTTGTTTCAATGTATGTTTGTTTGTAATTCGTTTTGCTGGCTCTTAAAACATTAATTTGAAATGAATTGCACATCATTTACCTGTCAGATTAGTGCTTCTACCAAAGAACTGGAGCTCATCCCAACAAAAGTATAATTATTTTGTTGTAGCTACTTTGCTGTTCCAACTCTTTCAAATGAAAATCTCCACTGTGTAATACAATTACCTGCGTTTTTTTAGGTGGAACACTCCAAACTCATTTTTAAATTTTTTCAGTGCCTTGAGGTCATAATTTTGAACAATTTATTTCAATGTGTGGTAAGACAATGGGTATTTATTATTACAGTATGTAAAGCAGCTTGTTTACAACCTAAAAAGACAAAGCATCTCCTCTTTGTAGTATTTATATTTATGTGTGTATATGCACAAGTTGTGATTTATAAATTTCACCTTCCTCAGTTATAACTATATGGCTTTTTATTGCTACTAGGGTCTTGCCTGTACTAACCCCCATTGTCTTTTAGTTATTTTAATATGGTAAGGTTTGAGAAGAAGTTATAAAATGTTTATAAACCCTACAGCAAATAAACCAAATAAACAATTCCTACGCTATCATCTTATATCCTACTTGAACATGGAATTAGTTTTCTCAGAAGCATACCTCTGGAATATGCAATTTAGAATCTTGGGCATTATAAGAGGTAAGTCCTTAGCAGATACCCTAAGTTTAAGAGTGAAAGATGCTCATTTGAATTACAGCTTCATTATTTATGAGATTTGACAGATGGCTATAGAATTTGCTAAATGGTCCTGATACTATTCCTACGATTGTATTCGTTTTTGCTTTCTTTTGAGGAAAAAGCATGTGTTGTCAATTGAATAGCTTCATATTATTGCCATGACTCTCAAGGAAGACAACATATAAGACAATCCTTCATAAACTACAATAAACCCCACAAACGTCAGGTTGGTCTTGTCTGCATGTTCATGTAGTGGGCCTTCATGTACAGCTTTGAGGTTGCCAGAATTTGGCATAAAATTGAATAGGTTGTCACAGGGCTATGTATTTAGTTTGTACACAAAATTTGACCTCCATTTGTGCTGTTTTCCAAATATGTACTTTCTTTGGACCCTGGGAGCCCATAGAGAAAAAAATGACACCATCCCCCTTTCTTTCTCATTTTCTCCTACTTGATTAGGGTTTAATGAGGTCACAGGTATTGGATGCTAGCCATAGCTGTGGCTTGCCAAGTGGCCTACTCTGCTGAGTAAATCATACTAAATTAGGCCAGTGCAGGTGCTCAGGAAGGGATAGAAAAAGCACATTCCTCCTTGACTAACATCTTTTCCAGTTGGCCCCAGGCCAGCCTCACAGTTTGCCAGTCCGGTAGCTGCCGTAAGCTGCTATTGCCAGGCTCTGTTCTCTGTGGGCATCTGGCTCCAATGCCGTTCCTGCTATGGGTCCCGCTCTTTTGAGCGTCCCAGCACAAAAGGGACTTCCTAAAAGTTAGTTATACAGCTGATCACAACTTGTGAATCAGCAAGTCTCAACCTATTGTCTGTTTGGAGCTTTGCCTTGTTCTAAGGGCTCAGGAGATTCTGTAATAAGGTGTCCACATAATACTCAAGGCAAATTCAGGAGAGAGATGTAAACATAGACATAGACAAATAAAGTGAAAATGATGTAATATAGACAAAGGACTTTAGTTTATTAGGGCTAGATTAAAGTTTTAGCAGAAAAGGTAATGTTTGAGCTGGAACTTTAGGAATTTGGACAAATACAAAGGAATGAGTTCTGAACCTTCCGTGCCACTGAAGGCCTATCACTCCAAAACTCAAGTCATTTTATAAGAACACAATGTTTCTTGCTTGACATCTTCAGACCTCTATTCCTAATCCTCCTGAGCAATCTTTTCTACTCTTCTAAATTGTCGCATGACACACCTTCACATACAAAGGTGACTCCACAGTCCAGTTGTTTGAAAAGATTTTAGCTAATTGGATAGAACATAAGGATCAATGGCTCATTAATTATCCGAGGACTATTAGAGGCCTTGACTTCAATGAGACTTGGAAGAGTGACCTAGAATAAAATCGTCACTAAAGGTGAATTTCTATTCATTTTATAAAGTCCTCTTAGCATAGTTCTCTTGAAAAAATGTATCATTTGCCCTTGACTGTCCAAATCTTCTTGCAAATATTCCACTGAAATGTTTCCTATTTTACTTTAAATCTCTTTTGCTTGTTCTTCCCTCATAGCCACAAGGATTTAATGCCTTTCCTTCATCACTTAACCTGGCATTGTATTATGGTAATCTGACGATCTGTGTCCTGAATCTCTTTCCACTATTTAAGTTCACATACTCCAAATAACAGTCAAACAATGTTCCTTCACCTCTGTGTGTGCCACATCCACTCTGTGCCTTCCTGCATGCTGAGTGTCCTATTGTATCATGGCCATGTTTCAGTATTTATAAGTCCTTTTCCCACTCAAGCTATAATTCAAGACATTACATATCTGGGCTGGGGGTGGGAAAGTGAGAGAAGTTCACCTGGGCTGCTCAGTGTGGGTAAAATTGTAGTATTTCCAGAATCTCTTGCCTGGCCTTAGCGTATTTCCATATCAATAGGTGTTTCCCAGGGGTGCAGAGAAGTACTTCATTTCCATATCAGTAGGTGATTACAAGGTGGGTGGAGGTGAGCATGCACCTGGACCACAGAGGGTTTTGTGGGGCTTTTGAAACCGGGATGTGAGAGACACTGGTGAGCAGGAGTAGATGACTGCTTGTAAGCAATAAATGGGTTTCTCCCACTTTATCACTCCCTTTGACTGATTTCGGCTTCAAAGGTTTATTTGCACCAGGCTGGGAACACCTTTTCTCCCATACAGTCACACTGAGTATGGGGATAACTAAAACAATTTTAGAGATAGTAGTGAAGTAGGCAAAAGATGAAAGACAGCCTGGATGTCAGAGGATGCAGACTCCATCAGAAAGGGACTATGTCTCTTTGTCTATTACCTTAGTCCTTATTATAGTGAATTACTCATATAACATTTAATTAATATTCATTGAATTAAAGAATGAGTTGAGACAAAGCAGACCATTGAACTAGCTATTTATCCAAATAGCTCAGTATAGATGGGAAGGCTAATTAACAGGCAAAAAAAATGTTTAAAGAGTGGAAAATGAAAAGAAAGCAAGCAATCTTAGAGTGGATAGGAAAAAATGTCTGAACAAATCCTTAAAGTTTCAGAGCTCAACTAAAGCTGTAACTTTTAGGGTTCCCACGAGGTTAAAGGCCAGGCAGGATTTATTAAACCTGTTAACCTAGTAAGGATGCTATCTTGAAATCCAAATGCTATTTATTTTTTAAAATGCTACCTAAATGCAACTGGATTTTTCCACTCTCCTTTCACATAGATATAATCTCTTCTTCCTTTAATTTTATATCCCAAAGATTGACATAGCTGTCTTATCTTGCCTCCCAAACTATAAGATCTTTGAAGGCAAGCTTCATGGCTGATTGGTCTTTACTTTTTCCTCTTCCTCTCCTCTGTAATTAATGGTTCAGTGCCTGCATAACAATATGAAGACAGTAAGTGTTGCTGAAGCTGAGGGAGTGGAATGGCTACAGCCCTGAGGAAGAATGAGGCTGAGATCTCAGACAAAGCACATTAAGGAATGCACCAGAACAGCGCCGCTTCCTAAGAAGACATACAGTCTGGCTGCGTGCTGACCTTCAGTTATGCCAATCCCCTTCTCCTAACACTTTGAACCTGAAAAGAAATATACTACCTTTGATTAGTTTTTAAGGAGGAGCCTCATAAAAGCATGCTATGTGTGCTAAAACTTTAACATGAAATACAGTGTAACTGATGGCTCCTCATTAGCATTTTATAGGTGCTCTTTAAAACACTTACTGGACAAAACATTCCAGAGGTTCACTTCTCTGGTGTACATCATGCTGTGTCGGACACTTAGCTTAGATATTTTACTAAATCAAATATAGGATTTAAAAAAATGTACTCTTTTGAGAAATACAACTACTTTGGTGTAGGTGCTGAGGTGAACAGATTTTGAATTACTGATCCATTCAAAGTTTTTAAGTTTGTATTTTAATGTACTAAGCATCTGAGAGAATAAAACTTAATTATTGATGGGTCATAAAAGGTATCCTGCATAATTGAATAACACATAAATAATCTCTTTCATAACATGTTGATCTGTTTGTTTAGTTATTGTACTTCTTACAGTATCACTACTGCATTGAAGGTTGAAGGTCATGGTGAGCTGGAGCACCCAATAAGTATTTTATTCTTTGCTTATGAAGAGTTCATCTTTATGTTGCTGTTAAAAAGAGAGACACAGGCTCAACATGGGGTCACTTCTAGGCCAAGTCACCCAAACTGGCTTAATACCCAATCTATGGTGCACATGGTATGTGTGAGGTCATGGGGAAGACAGTGTAGCACAGAGAAGACAAGTAGTGGCTCTGTGGCATCTTACTACACTGATGGGCAGTGACTGCAATGGGGTATGGGGGTGGACTTGATAATAAGGGTGAATGAAATAACCACATTGTTTTTCTTCTGAAACCTTCATAAGAGTGTATCTCAATGATAAAAAAAGAGAGGGGGGAAAAACCTAAACTATGGAATTTTAAATCTATACATTATTTGAACCTGTGTGCCTGTGAATTCAAGAGCACAGCTATAATATTACTAGTCATGTAAATGGTGCTTAATAAATACATGTTGAATGTGGTCCAAGATAAAATAAAAGCAACTTTTATATGCCTCACTTTAAAAAAAAAACCTATCTAACTGTAGTTTCAACTTCTCCCAGAATAATAGTCAGTCGGGAATATTCTGGTAATAGAATGGCACACACACGCTTTATATCCCCAAAGGAAGATGGGGCCGTCCACCTAATGAGACCCTTATCCTTGCCACCTCTCACACACACACACACAGAGCATCAGAACGTGTACAGCATCCTTCGAGACACTGACTACATGTACCTATGTCACATACTTGATGTATTGATAAATGTAACCTCTTTCCTGCACATTTCCTCTGCTGTAGAGGAAGTATTTCAAAAGCCTCCAAATGAAGGGGTTTTTGAACAATTTATCAGAGCACACAGATGGGCTGCCTTCGGGCCATGGTCTTCAATAAAAGTATGGGTAACACTGCCAATTAAAACACAACTTACTATTGACTGTAAAAATGTGAATCCAAGAAAAGCTCCAGATTTAAGGCAACAGCAGTGCTCCAGTGAGCTCCTCTTTCTTCTTAACAGTTAATCTTGCACTGGCTGCAATGTCATTATGATTGATTTACTGGACATGAATTCCTGGGTCTGGTTCTATTTTCCTCATTCTAGAACTTTTACCGCAGTCCTTTTTTCCTTCTTGAACCTGGAATTTTTGGTTATGACTTGGATTAGGAATGTCAAAGGGAAGCTGTGACTCATCTGTGATGGGAAGAGGAAATGAAACAATGGAATTTAAAATTCCGTCCACCTCTAGGATTTTATAAACCTTGATTAATCTGCTGAAATTAATCAAACAGTTATGGAGTAAATTACTCAGTGGTTACACTTCGTCATACCTCAGATGACAATTGAAGAGTTTAATGTCACTAATACTGCTTGCAAAAGGTATCAGTTATTTTCCAAGGCCACTTCAAAACTAAACCTTGCAGTCTACAGGAAATAAAACACAGCACCCTATTATTATCCGGTAGAAATGTTCCTGCATTGATGTTTTCGTCTGAATATACTTCATAGTAATGACTAACCTAATTATAAGAAAAAAAACCCTGTATTTGTATTAGGAAATAGGAATATTGATTTCTACTGTAATTATTTCATTGGTTTGTTGAGAAAACCATCAGATAAGATAATGTCTATAAGTTCTCTGTGCTTTTGAGGAAAGGTTATAATTAATAAAATATAAGATACAGTATAATTAACAGAAGATACAATTGGAGGAAGGATATTTTAATTGTAAGTTGTTAGGCAGTGGATATTTAAGTAAATCAATCTCATATTTTCAAATCACAACAATTAAAACATTTATTACCCTATTTGGTTTCCACTCAGACTTTCCTTTGCAGAGCTGAACCAATGAGAAAATGTAATTATATTTTGTCATTGTAATTATAAATTGTCTCACAAATTTTGCAAATGATATATTTAATGAGTGATTTCAGAATTCGACCTGCTACTCTGGCTCACTGTCAAAGTAACAATAGCCAACTCTTTTTGAAAAATGTCAACCAGTGGATCCAAAGTGAATTCTTACCTTCAGAAAACTAGAGATTAGATTATATTTTGAAGTACAGTTTTAGCATATATCCATTCTCATTTAACATCATTTGATACTTAAGTATACTGATATTCTGCACTGCTGTTTACTAATCACACAAATACACACACACATATATATACACACATGCATACACATACATCAGAAACACATGTATATCTATACATGCATACACACACACACACACACACACACACACACACATATATATATATATATATACATTCTCTTTAGCTTTTCATCTACCACAGTATTTCTAGTTTGAATCCCACTGAAACTAATAATTAGTCTGACTAAACTTGATTTCTCATCTGTTATTTGAATTGGATTGGAAGGAGTGACCAAAAGCTAATTTTTTTAAATGTTCACTTACCTGGCAACTCAGAGGGTAAGAAAGGCTTGTACATTTGCCATTCAAATTGGAGGTATTTGACAATAAATTGTTACTACTGTTAGGCAGAAAAATAGGTATAAGCAGGTGGAGGCAGAATAGGCCAGTCAAGTCCACTAGAAGGGACTCAAAGAGTTAACCAGATAAAACTAGAGAGCCAGAAAGGACTCACAGAGTTAATGAGTTAATGAATTGAAGCTCCACAGGCCAGGAATAACTTAGAATGTGCAGATATTGCCAGATAAAGAAAAGTACCCCAGCACAGCCTGTGTCTTCATTGTATCAATTAGATTATTACATTGTAAAATCTCCTTAGCCTGCTAAGAGGCCCAGTTTATTCTTTAACTTAACCTATATGTTGTTTTTTTACTAGTCCTCCAGCCCCTAATCAAGTAACTTTGTAACCAGGGCAGGAGACAGACCTCAGAGGTGTAAATAAACCTATGTGGACAAAGAATGCTGAAGTTTCAAACCCACATAGTCACCTAAATAATACTATTCTTAAGAGACAAAACTTCAAAGGAATTATGAATCGCCTGTATACATCATGCCTTATGCTGGCCTTTACCAAAAAAAGCCCTATAAGATATCTCAGACCCCAAACCCTTAAGCACGCCTCCTCGCTGAGGTTGCCCACACTCACCTTTCTTTGAGTGTGTCACTCTGTCTGTCCTACTTCAGGTAAGTAGGGAGGGGCTACTGAGAGCTCTGATTTGGGCTTGTAAGTTCCTGTCACTTGGAGTGACCCAGATGGGACTGCGGCTGTACAATCATGCTGTTTAGTAGCCTGTCTGAGTCTCCTTTCTTTGCTTCTGCGAAGTTCTCAGAACATCATCTCCATGCAGTGCTTTGTGGCTCCCCCAAATCCTGGAGTGGTAGGGACTTAGTTCGCACGCTGTGCAGATTCGTGGACACTGGATGCCAGGCGACACTGGCTTTAGGAGTTGGTAAGGGATTATGCCCTTATGCTGAGTATCAGTTCAAGGAGCTTCCCTTTCTTTCGTCTGTATTTCCTTCCTCTCGCTTTATTCAAATAAACCTGCCTTTATCTACCTTGACTCTGGCCTGCTCCTCTCTTGGAGTGCATTCAAATGAAACTTTTACTCTGCTTCACTACTGGGTCTCTGCCCTTCAATTCTTTGTTGTAGTGGAGACAAGAACTGAGGAAAATAAACTCAGTGCCTCCCTGCCCCCAACACTACCGTTAATTCTCATTCACTGTATGACATTATCTTTATGGAAGGGTCAGTGGGATCCTACACATTCCAAATGCTAAGCAAGATTCTAGCCACTGAGAGGGGCTGGCATGGGGGGGGAGTGTGAAGCCCAGAAGCTGGGGCCTTTCCTCCAGCTGGGGCTATTGAATCTGTTAGCCGGAGGCTCACTCTCTCACTGTAATAGTTGGAATGAGGTTTTTCTACCTTTCCTGTACAATGTAGCTAGAAGATTTAGGTTTGAAATAAGAATTTGCAAACCTGAATAAATTTTTAAAACAGCTCAGAGTTAAAGTCCTATGCAGAGTGACCCTCCCCCACTCCACCGCATGGTCTGTCACTACAAACAGGTCTTTTAAGATGACTCACTGAATGGCATCACCCATATATTTCCATAATAATGATCTAGTTTGAGAACCTGAGACCTATAATAAAGTCATACTTCTGGGAACATCCCTGATGTAATTCTATTTCAAAATTATATAGTATTTAGCCTCATTAGCAATTGCAAATATGTGGTAGTTTTACATGTTGATTGATATTTCACCAAGTTACCTTGGAATAGATGCTTGCGTGTGTGTGTTTGTGTATGCATGTGTGCATAAAAGAAAATGTGGTGGTTATGAAACACTGTCACGTAGTTTAAGTACATTAGTGCCAGTAAGAAAGCATGATGATAAAAGCAAGAATGAAGAGAAGGGAATGTAAAGGATGATGTGGAGTCAGCAAATAGATGTAAAGACATATATTTTGTATAATTATTCTTAAATGTCTAAAAGACTATAACATCAAGCCAAAAAATACAAACTTCCCTACAGACAATTTTCTCTTAGTAAAAAATAGAGGACTATATAAATATATACGGATGTATATTCACATATATACGTTTTCTTAGGATTACAATATACAGCAAAATCTGTGATAATGAGGTATAATGCTTACAGTTGTGTAAACTTTAAGTTTTTGTTAATATTACCTAATGAAATGATATGAGCTCGTCTAAGCAGCTGGCAGGGTCAGGATGTGTATCACAACACCATTCTGATCCAGCCAGTTTGCCACCAACTGATGGGAGCCTCCTACTCATTTGAAAATATCAAAGGGAAGAGAAACAGACTCATAAAGAGAACCCATAGTTGCCATAGAGGAGGGAGGGAGTGGGCTAGGGCATGGGGAATGCAGCCAACAATATTATAATGACTCCTAATAGTTCACTTACCATGGTGAACAGTTCATACTGTACATAATTGTTGAATAACTATGTTTTATGCCTGAAGCTAATATAATATTGAATGTCAACTATATTTTCATGAATTTTTTTTTTAAATCAAAGGGAGCATTCCTAGGGTCTGTAGCCGGCTGAAATCCAGAGCATTTTCACCAGCACAAATTGGGAGATTGGGCTTGGAGAATATGAGGGATGTGGAGACCAGCCTGTGTACCCATTTTTGGATGTGGGGTGGTCTGTCACCTATGCCTCCCACTCCAACCAGAATAAGACTCCAAGTCACTGAGAACCAGAGCAAGGCAGAGAAGGGGTTAATCACCAACTCAGTTCTGTCTGTCCTGAAGTTATCAAGGAATGTGATATGCAGGGCTTTTACCATATTGCTAAAAAAACCAAATGGACAACATTAAAATCAATGAGGATGTGAAGAAACCATAATGATTATAGTTCATTAGAGGGGATAGGAATTGGTGAAACTGCAGTGGAGGAGGAATATATCTCAAAAAGCTCAGGATCTCACAATTCTCTATCTAATTATATAGTAGATATAGAGTGACAAACTGTCCAGGTTTACTTGGAACTAAGGGTTTTCCCAGATAAGAGACTTTCAGTGCTAAAACCAGAAGGAAAACTAGGACAAGCTGACTCCTTGTGAGAATTTTGGCCTGTGAGTGCAAGGACACGTGAATATATGTGCCTTTGCGGCACTGTAGATAATGACTAATATGGTTGACAACTTTCACATTCATTGATAAAAAGAAAAATGGATAAAATATTGGTTATGTTCATAAAATGAAATAATATAGAGCAGTGAAAATATAAATGAAAGCCAAATAAAAATAATATGGTGAATTTGAAAAAATAAAATATTGAATGAAAAAATGATCTGAGAAACAATGTTACAATTGCATAAAACCAATATAACATTTTAAGAATTATAAAAGACTACTTGTTGTTCAAGGACACTAAAATATGGAATGACAGTGTAAATAATTAGTCATGAGGAAAGTGAAATAAAAGACCACAATGAGATACCACGTCACACAAACCATGATGGAAATTCTCAGAAAGATAACAAGTGTCGTCAGAGATGTGGAAGATATGGAATCCTCACACACCAATGGTGGGAATGTCAAAATAGCGAAACTGCATTAGAAAACAGTCTAGCAGTTCCTCAAATGGCTAAATAGAATTTTATGTTCCAATAGCTCCATTCCCAGTTATACACCCAAGAGAAATGAAGACATGTCCATATAAGTCCCTATTCATGAATCTTCCTAACAGCTAAAGAGTGAAATTAACCCAGCATGTCCATGAACTGATGAATGAATAAAGTGCAGTATATCCATACACTGAAAAAATATTTGTGTAAGAAGAAATGAAGTACTGATAAATGCTGTAACCAGAGTGAAACTGAAAACATCATACTAAATAAAACAAGTTTGTCTCAGTATATTGTGTGATTACATTTATAAGAAATGTCCAGATAGGGAAATCTATAGAGACCACAAGTATAGTAGTGGTTGCCAGGAGTGAATGGATGATGGACGGTTCAGAGTTTATGGCTAGAGTGGGAATTTTTTGTTGAGGTAAGAAAAATGCAAAAGCTGGTGATGGATGCACAACTCCATTAATATACTAAAGGACACTGAATTGTATATTTTGAATTTGTGACATGTATAACATGTGAATGATATTTCAGAAAATATAAAGTGGCACCTGGGGGTAAAAATCACTAATACAAGAACAGTAATTACCTATGAGACAGAAGGAAGAGAATACCAGTGGGGAGTGGTCCTGAGAGGCTTCCAAATATACTGGCAATTTTTTGTTTTCTAATTTATCTGTATATATATACACGGATGTTTGTTATATTATTCTTTATAATGGTTTGTAGTTTCAAATATTCTAATGGACATTATATTATTCTTTATAATGGTTTGTAGTTTCAAATATTCTAATGGACATTCTAATGCCCATCAGAATTTTGTGCCATTCTCTATAGATGCTATTTTGGGGATCTTTCTGAAATTACATAGTCCTTAACTTTTCATGTTTGCAACTCTTGCCTTCACTACTAGAGTATAATTTTTTTTAAGGGGAAGAATAGATACTATGCATAGTCATCTAAAACGTAGGTAAAATATGTGAATGAAACTAGCTTCTGTGTTTTCACAGACCACGTGAATACATATTACTCTGCTAAAGTGTCCTTTGATTTCTTTTATTATCCAATGATTGTCAATCCTCTTTCCCTTGCTTTTGGAATTTTCCTCATAACAGTGATACATTCACCTTCTAATTTTAACCCTAATATTACTGCTTTTTGTGACACATTCAGGGAAAAAAATAACAAAGAAGTATTGTAGGTAATGAATAAAATTAATCCCATTAGGAGCACAATTACACTGAGGTAGCACACTTCAAGGAATTTGTTCTTAGAATTCTCTTGATAGTATATAATAGATTCAGGAGATACATTTCAATAAAAATTTTATAGAGAGTGCTTCAATATTTCTAAAATAATAACATAAAATAATGTTGATCTAGGGAGACAAAGATAAGGACAGTGAAGAGTAGCATAAAATGTCATCCCAAAATACACTACTTTGTCATAAGGATTATTCTGAGCTGAAGGCATCTGAGAAGCAAATAAAAATAAAGCTCTTCTCTCTTCCCGTACTTGCATAACAACAGGGCATAAATTTGTAAAGGTGAGTCCCTTTCCCTCACTACCAGGAAGAACAGAAGCTAATAACCAAAGACAATTCTAGAATCTTATCAACCCAGAGACAGCACCAGAGGAATCTACATTATAAACCTTCCTAAAACCAGCCCTTATCCACAATTTTCCCTTTTATTTGCCTTCCCAGAATTTGCCCACCTAGAAGTTCAAAGTCCTTTTCCTTTGTTTTTTCACTTCTCTAAAAATGTACTGTTCTTTTATTAAGATGGTATGTAAGCCCAAATTCTAACCACCTGGTAACTTTACTCATCACCAGGGGCTCCCATGTGCATGCATGATTGACCTCTGCACTGAAGCCTTAAACTATGCTCAGGCCAGTGATATTCAAGTTGTAGCTCTTATTTTTAGGTACCCCATCTGCCTATCTGCCTTCTTTTTAATATCTGACCTCTATTCAATCTATTTGTATACTTTAATTCTGACTTCCTCAAAATTTCTGATTGAGACCATTGAATTCTTTGTAGCTGTTCATGTCCTGTCCAAGTGTAATTCTATTATTTTAGGTTTGTTCTCTACCCTTCTACCACCATAAGATCAAACAAGAGTATTAGACCCTTTTGACAGAGTTTTGTACCTTTGAGAGGATACCTTTTTCTCTTTTTCTCACCTAGGTAGATGTCCCATGACAAGATCTCAACATCACACACACACACACACACACACACACACACACACACACACACATTGAAGAAAAATTATTACTCAAAATATTACTCATAAAATAAGCAGAAAAATCATTGGTTAAAATCACTTTGGTCTTTATGAAGAGATAATAATAATGTTCATTCACCCAATCTCAAAGTAATTGAGTATATTTTAATACCCCATCTCATTATAATATTTATAAAACACACATAATGGAAAACAAAGATAAATCCTTTCTGAGCTTCAGACCTTCCATCACCTCCTACTTCTGGAAATCTCAATAATACTGCTGCATAAGTTAATAAGAATTTATGTACATATTTTTATCTATAGCAGGAAGTTTTTAAGACTCTTTAGTAAAAGAAATACAATGGCAGCGTCCAGAAAAGTAACAATGACAACTCTGGAGTTTCTTCAGATAGGTACTGACCATAAGGGTAGTGACAAGCAAAAAGGGCTTGGTTCATTTTATCTTAATCACAGATCCAAACAGAAAATCTCAAGGACACCCTGTTCATTTGCATATGTCCCTTGAGAATATAAGTGTAAACATTCAAGAGAGGGCTGTTTTACTGCTTCAAGTAGAATGGCTGTGGATTCCATACGAATTGGGCTAGCAATCCGGGGTAATGAGGTCTTGAAAATTAAGGTTCAAGACAGCAAAGCAAATACTGAAAATTTAGGTTCTGAAAGTATATAATGAGTTTTTACTCTGTTCCAAGATCCCTGTTAGAAACATCCACAGGCTGTCACGTGACACGCCTAAAACAATCTTAGAAATCCAAGTGGTCCAAAGGCTCCCATTGCTTAAGTAGCTGAAGCAGGTTGTGAATGTAGGAATTTTAAATTTGAAGTCCCATAGGACTGCCTTTTAAATACATGCTATATCAGGTTTTATTTTTTCTAAGCTTATTTTAAGTAGATGTCCCAACATTCCATATAAAAAGGGTTCCAGTTTCTACTGAATTTGTTTTATAACAGCACATATGATCATGGTCAGAATATGAAATGTGAAGTGTGAATTTATTTTAGCTTTTGTTGTTTGGCAATTATTTAAATTAATTTTCTAAGTCTTTGGGTTTACTAATATTTGGAAGTTACCAATATATGATAACATATGTAAACAATACTGTTATCATCTATTGCCTCTTATGCACTACTAACAGGTTGTCCAACCTCTTGCAACGTAGTATAAAGCAGTTATTCTCAAAATTTTGCATGCACCAGAATTACCGGAGACTTCTGTTTAAACACAGATAAGTGGGCCCTACCCCATTTCTATTCATTAGGTCTTGGATGGGACCTGAGCCTTTGCATTTTAATGAATTAGTAGGTAATAGCGGTGATGCTGATCCAAGGACCAGAGAGTGATAACAACTGGTAGAGAACATTAGAAGACTTGCCTGAAGAGAATGTTTTTTATTTCTGTTCTTTTTTCAATGGCAGTGGGACGTCGAACAGATTGCACAAAATAACCAAGAGTATCAAACCTCCCGTGGTCATGTAGAAGTTGTACTATGTACTGAGACATTGCCAAGGCCAATGAGAAGGAATTAGAGTATGACAAAAATTATGTGAATTTACCTTCTGCAATGGACCTCTGAATGAGTGTCAGTTATGGCAATGTATGTGGCTTGGTGACTTGAGCATAGTTTTAATGATATCTCTGAGATGCTTAAATTTAGGGAATAATGCTAAATAGCTGCTGGGCCAGGGAGATGCTCAGAATAAGACACTCAATTGTGCTAATGTCTGAATCATCTGTGCTGTTGAAACAAGAACTAAGCAAACTAGCCTCACAGGTAACAAGCTGGTAAGATCTTATCAGACTATCTGAGCTCCATTAGGATTCTTTCTAAAATCCTATCAGCACTTACCGGTCAGCACAGAGCAATATGATGGGATCAGGATAGAACAAGATAAGCAGTGTCCACACTTCCCTTATTGCTCCCTCTTAGATTAAGCTTTAGAATAGAATATAAAAAGTGGACAAAATTATAGGACTTCCAACTGCTTAAGTAAGTTCTATTTATTTAAATACTGGATTCAAAATAAAACATTTGAAATATTTCTCCTATACTTTATTGTTCACTTCTCCTCCCCACCCCCACCTATGAAAAACACCTGTCCAAGAAAATTTATCTCCAGGTTACAGGTCCTCTGTTTCATTCTCCCCAAGTGAGCATAAAAATAATAAGAAAACAATACCTAGTTTTCACATACATAATGTGAACATGATTATCTCTATAAGATGGCCATAATAAAACCATAGATAGAACCAGAAACAGAACCATAATCTATGTCATTATTTTCTAGCAATTTTCATAACTGCAATTCCCCAGAGTTTCATGTTTAATAGAAAAAAAAGCAATCAATTCAATTCTCCATTTTCCTTATTTTTTTTACCTTTACTTGACTATTTTTCTACTATGTTTTTACCAAAGTATTATGCCAAATGATCAAGAAATACCTGGTACATAAGACAAAACACCCATGGGGATAATAGCCAATAGAATATGGAATCTAATCCCCCCCAAACCCCTTCCCACTACTTCTTCTGGCTGCCATTTCAAAATAAGAAAATAAGATAGCCCTCCAAGTTTTCACCTATAAAATAACCATTAGAAAGAGCCGATCATTCATATTCAAAGCTCTTTAAAGGCAGGATACATCCCAGGATGATATTTGACATTAATCTTATTTAAGGCATCAATAAATAGAGTGAAAATGTGCTATTCACGTGTGAACATTAAAAGAGATTAAATCAAAGACCCAAACATTGTCAGAGATCTTAATACTTTAGGGGTATTTATATGTGTTTCAATGTGGACATTCTATACCACCTGATCAGATTTCTCACTTTAATTTGACCTCCCAACTGCATTTATCTGCATCAAAAAGAATGCCTTTGTCAGTGAAGATAAATATTTGATCTCTTAAAGGTCATATTTAGCTATTATAAACTAATTTTTAGTCTTCACATTTCTATCTTTTATCAGTTTTGTAAGTCTGAATCACACCATTGGGCGTGGGGGACAACCAGTGCACATTGTACCAAAATCAGACTGCCTAACCATATATTAGGTGTTTGACCTTAGAATATGATCATTTATGGTGTGTTTCCCCTTTTGTGTACATTAACGAGTGGCCAGTTAGTAGGTTTGAGATGACACCCACTGTCCATCTATTCACCTTCTTCACATTCAAGGCCTTGTAAACAAGCATTACAGTATATTGTGAATATACCATAAAATGTTGCATACAAACTGTTTTTGTAACATGAACGGTTGGGAAAGCTTATTTAGAGAAAAAAAAAAACATTTCAACTAGTAACAAACCCTAAAGAAGTAATGACATCCAAGAGAAAATAAAATTTGAGTGATTAAAAAGAAGTTTGGGGACCCGAACACAGAGAATTTACGATGTTTTGAAAGTGGATAATAACCATGAAAAAAAGACAGCAGAGAATTGAGGACTGAACCTTTGATATCTCCATATCTAAAATGGTAGGGAAAGATTAGAAGTTGTAAAAGACACACAGATGTGGTCAGAAAGGTAAATGGGAAAGCTTGTATTATGGTATTAAGGAATAAAGGAAGAGAAAAAAGTTCAAGAAGGGACTACCTTATGACTACAGAAAGTTCTAGACCAAGTAAACCAAAAATTGAAAAAAAAAAATCCAAAAACTAAAAAGCAACTATAATGGGGGCTGGGAGTATATGGGAAATCTCTGTACCTTCCCCTCAATTTTGCTGTGAACCTTAAACTTCTCTTAAAAAAGTTTCTAAAAAAAAGAAAAACAAAATGAGTAACCCAGAACCCAAAGGGTATGGGACCACAAATATCTCTTCTTCAGTCTTCAAAAGCAATCACTCTCATGATATCTATGACTAGACACATGCATCCAGAAGTATCGCTGTTTATTTGGAGTAAAATACAAATCTCTGGCAAGGAATATTCTACATAGTCAGACCATGAAACTCTCCTGGGCGATACTTCTGGGAGAAGGGATGTGGGCAATGATGTGAAGGGTAGGCTATTTTTGTCTTTGTCTACTATACATGTGTTAAATACATTTCTATTTTGATTGTAAAAAGGCAGCTACATATAGGAGCTGTAGATAATTGCTGGCATGTGAAAGAAACAGTTTCGGTATTTGCTTCCCAAAATATACCACCAAGCTGGCAGGGCCTTCATTCCTTACATTCTTCCTTCTCTTCCAGTCTTAATCGGGACCTGGTGCCTTTTCTTTTTATACATTTTGTGGCACTGAAATCATCACTACTTTGAAAGTTTTCCAAAAATAATGACATAGCATGGGATCAAGTGGGAAAAAAAGATATATCGGGAACATGTCACAGCTTCTCTTAGCAACTGTATTGTCATTATCTCAAGACAGAACTTCATTTACTTTCGTAAAGTGTGCCTCTCACCCAGCAACTGCATTAAAAAATCAATTTCTCACGTATGATTAATTCCCACTTAGAAACCTTTTGAACCCAAATGTAGAATATTCCTTGCCAGAGATTTGTATTTTACTCCAAATAAACAGAAAATCATAGACAGAAAATATTTCCTGTTCAGAGTTGTTTTTCCTGTGAGTGCAGAAAAACATTCTTGTTTTCTTTCAGTAATAGCACTGGATCGAGTGTTTCCATGTTGTTAAAATGTTTATTTTCTAAAGGCTGCTGGAACGTACTACAACTGTTTCCTGCTGAGACTAAGAGACCAATCTGCCGGACTGGAACCCCATCTCAAGCTGTTCCTGTTCTAGGACTAGCCTCCAAGCACTTGAAAACCCCCACAGGGAATAAATCCAAATACAGTGGCCTTGGTCCTTTGTAAGATTTGCATCCTGTTTGCTCAGCAGTTTTGCCTGTGATCTTTTGCCGTGCTCTGAGAATTCTGTGGCTCCAAATGCTTCCAGAGAGGCAGACAAGAAAGTCACAGGAAGTGTCCAGCAATGAATTTGGCTTGATGTCAATTAAGGGCAAGTGGGGTTGGGTGTTGGGTGGTAAGTAGAGCTGCAGGCTTCGGTAGGAGGACATGGGTGACTAGTGAAGTGCAGGAGAAAGTGATGGTTAGGAGAATATGCAGTGGACCTTCCCCCAGAAAGAAGGTGATAACAAGAGGGGAGGCAAATCTGATGCAAATCCAGAGCAAAAAAAAAAACGAAAGAGCTACAATAGAATGATGAACAAATGCCTTAGTGGTTCTGACCTACTGAGGTGATATATAGATGTAGAAGGTGGTTTTAACTGAGACTGAAGCTGACACATGTATGTCTTTCTGGGATGCTTCTACTGAGTGGCCCTGCAGGCAACATCGGGCACCCATATCGTGTAGGTGTGTGTGCATGGAGAACAGGATACTCCAGAAGATGAGTGGACAGAGAAAAGAATATGCAGGGAGGGGAAAACAGGACCTGCAGGAGATTCTCTGCCTCAATTGCCATTACTAGTGGTGTTTGTGTCCCACGGAGAGCTGGAACTGCAGGCAGAATCTGAAGGGTCTCCATCTGTAGTTACTCAATGGCAGCCATGTACACAAGTGGCACTGCTTAGCTTCCCAAGTAACCAACTGTGACACGTTGGATACAGACAAGTAATCTGTCCAGATTTTCAAGGATGTCTCTGAACACTCAAGGGCTCAAACCTTTGAGAGAGTAGTCCTGGCATTTTACATGGGTCTTCACAGCAATGACAATAGTGAAGCATATCCAAGAAATTCCATAGGCCAAGAACAGGAAAGCCAGAGTCAAGGGGGGATACAGTGTTTACTGCATGGTGGCTATCTTTGTTGAACTGATTCAAAGCTACTTATATGATACCTTCTGCAGATTCTTGGAAACACTGCTGTCAGGATGGAGATTCTGTATCAGGCTGTGATAGGAAAGAGCTTGTGAAATTAAATTGATCTTGCTGCAAGGTGAACAACATGAGGTTATTTTTGTTAGGGTAATATCCACTATTAAAATCTCCTTCCATTTTGGACTATTTTTTAGCAATCTAAGACAAGCAGCAGGTCAATAAAAGTGGCTATTAGGATAAATAATATCGATTGAATTCTCCCTGAATATGAGGTATCTGTTACATACTGATAGGTGCCTGTCTGTTTCATCTTACACATTTTCTGTGTCTAACAACTGGTTTGAACCTCAACACTTGTGTTCTCTTGGAATGGCACATTAATAGCTCTGACAAGATCTGATGAGGCCCTGTAGTGGTATAATCCACATGTAAATAGAGGAGGCAGTAAATGTTTTTGAGAAAATGAACTGTGTGATATTTATTAATAAGACTGATGCCCAGGTTTCACTTTTTTTTCCTCATTTTGTCTTTTTTTTTTTTGCCAAGTGTGTAAAATATCTCCAGGCTTTCAGAATCAATCAAGTCACTCTTAGAAAAATGGTCTTAAAGGGGGAAAAGGAAAATAAAAACAGGATCTCAAACATTATCAGCTGGGGGTGGGGTCTGGGATATCAGGGCAGATGACAGAATACACGGAGGTGGGACGGGGTAGACGGAAGCCTGGTGCTTCAATTCTGTCAATGAAGAAAGTTCCAGTTAGGATAAGTATTGAACCATACAGCAAGCAGACACAAGGGAAGAGAATGCCTTCTCAGTACAAAGCCATAAGGTGAAATCTACAAACTTCAGTGTATTTATCAAGGTAAACAACACCTCTAGTTTAACAAATTATCAACCAGAAGAGACTCTATACTTCCCAGAATAGTTTCCTCTGGACTAGAGAGAACAATAGCTCAGTCCTAGCTGTGTGGCATTTTCTTTAGTAGAGAGATTGGGTGTTCATGGGAGGGGCTGGGACAATTCACGGGCTGTGATCACAGAATGAATTTGGTGGGATGCTTAGACATCCTCTTTGCGCAGGATCAGTGTGTTATCTTCATAATGTTTTCCCTGCAAACTCTTACCAATGCTACTTGCAATTTTAAATTTATCAGATAAAATCCAGAAGGTAGTAACGTAAGCTATCCAAGGTACTTTGTGAATTTAATTAGGGTATCAATCCATCTTAAATTTTGTTCCTTTTGTCACAAATATCAAATACATTATTAAATTAATGTATTAAATTTAAGAAACTGCATCCAATAACTTCAAAGACATTCAGTGAAAATATGTATTGATTAGAACAAAACAAGTAGTTCTATCTGGTGAATAAAACAGTTTATAAAGAACTGATAACAAAAGAAGAACAAATGGTTTTAGACAGCTCAGTACACAGGACTTCTAAATTCACATTTCATGAATATTAGAAAACAACAGATCTATTTAAGAATGTCAGGGAGGATGAGAACTGAAAAAGAAGAAAAAAGGTAAAGAACCAAGAATGCTAGAGAATTTTGCTGTTGTTAATGAAGACAAGTTAAACTATGAAGACTGGTTTAGATAAGACAGAAGATATATAACATGCATTAGTATTATTGCTTCATTAGATAAAATTAGACATTCCTACAGTTAACTCCTCCTCACTACCAACACATACATTTTCTCTAGTAGTTTAAATGTCTTGTTTTTTCTTTATGTCAAGTATAGCTGAGAAATGAGGAATTTATTGAAAGTTTTCTTTTACTTGGATTTTCTGAATACTAGAATTGCCTTTTTAAAAATAAAATCTGGGAATTATAGAGTATAAAATGGCTTAAGTAAGCAGATAAAATTCTCTCTTGAAACTGAAAATTCTATCATCTGTTCGAGAAGAACGTTGTTCTATGATCCTAAAGATAACCAACTGCAATAGTTGGGACTTGCAAGGAAAAGGATTTCACAAAATATTAGAAATATAGTTTTGTTTGCTTTTAACAAATAATACCTTTCCTGCTTTTATCAATGTGATACATTCTCATTAACAGATAATCAGAAGAAAAAAAATCAAAGAAATAATCAACAAATAACTGTATTTACTATTATCCTACTCAGTGGTGTTTTAGCAAACAGGCTCTTTGGAAAAAAAAAAAGACTTATTTTGTAGTGTTTTCTAATTTCCATAGTAGAAATACTCCCAGCATAGATAAATTCTATTCTCACTAGTTTAACAAACAACTCACAGAATTCCTGAAAATTTAGCAATTAGTTCATATGAGCTGGTATAATCCAGTTCCAGCATGTGACTGTGTGTATAAACACTTGAATTTCATTTCCGAAACCACACAAATGCTTTCATGACAATGAAAAGAATGGAAAATGGCTATGTCGATAAATAAAAAGAATTTTAAAAATAATTATTTTATAAAAAAGGTCATTAAATTTATTATTGGTTGAAATTTAAAAGAGAAATGGAAGAATTAGTAAAAACAGATTACTATTTATTCACCGTAAGAAGAATGCTGCTTAAAATTAACATTTAGAGGTTAAGAAAAGACATTCTGAAAATCAGTAAGCTTTTGAAGTCGCCATTTTAAATTTTTTGTCCAAACTTATTAAATAGAATAGGCGGCTTTTCTTAAGTAAACAAATTTTTTATAGTTCTTATACTTCCTTCCAAATGTTTATGCTATGATTTTGCTGGGTCAAGGTCTAGAACATTTATATTTTCTTCTCCAAACATAATTCCTTCAATTATTGAATCTCATTGCTATAGTTATGACCTCTACAGTCATTAACAATGATTTTATCATAACTGCTCTTTTCTTGGACATTTTATTTTTAAATTTATTTGAATTAATCTATTAGTTTCCTGGATTTTGTCATTGAGACTTATTTGTTTTTTAAGAAAGGATGATGTATAATAGTTGCTCTTATATTTGAATGATACTTTAGGGAAATTAGTATTTTTTTCTTCATATTTTCATTCCCCTGGAATTTTACAGACAATGTATTTATAATCTTCTAACTAAAAATTCCTATAAAATATGAGCACTTAAATTGAAGGAAGTTTTCAATTCTCTTCTTTCTGATCCTCAGTCAAATTTCTGGCACTACAAGCATTTCACAGAAATAGGCTATGTCCCGTCCCAGAAAGTTTGGCTGTCCCCCCACTCTTCAATATGCCTGGGCAGATAACAAGTCCAGAGAGCCCTACTCCATTAAGCGTGGAGAGGCTTTATTTCATAAATTATCCATTGGTATTGGGCCTACTTCAATGCATACACATTTTATTAATGTGAAAAATATCAGCATTTTTGTCACTCAAAATATTTCCTGAGTGCACCTGGTGGTGCTAATGTGGGAATGTTGCATACAGGGCAGGAGAATAAACACAGGCAATGCTTTACCTCACCAGAATCTTCCTTTCTTTCTTTAGCTATCACTTTTTGAAGTGCAGAAGACTTCCTTTATTTTTAGTTTGTTGCCCATAAATTTTTGGATGATTTGAAAGCTATTTTGCTCAGTCATCTTTAAAACTTACTTTAAACAAACAAAACTGTCCTCCTATATAACTGGATGACAAAGAACGACGGGCATGCTCCCTGCACGTGTGTCTGCTCTGTGCACACGCTGCACTGTGCCACTGGACTTCACTGGAAGAAATACAAGCTCTAGGATAAAATTAGTGACAATTTCAAGACAGTGACATATTGCAGAGCCTTTCTGATCAGAGGGCCCTATACAACTTACTTGTCACACACCCATGAAGCTGGACCTGCTAATCCATTTGAAAGAGTGAGGACATCGGTCAGTGAATTTTGAGCTATGTAATAATATTTAGTTACTGAATTATAAAAATAGAACAGGCCTTCCAAATTAGCTAGTCCAACACAGATATCAACATAGTATCAAAACAAGTACTAAATCCCAGAGATCCTGTTACCATAGTGATTCCTATCTATCTCCTGCTCCCCACTCCCCTTTGGCTCTCTCAGAACATTGTGGTGCTTCTTGCAAAAGGTGGTCTTGTTGGAGGTCCATATGTTGCCCATAGTAGGTCTACAAATGAAGAGAGAGCACAGAGCCTAAGGAGAGATGCTTTGAAGGACTGTGGTTAGGGTAGGGCAAGGGAACCAAATATATTTAATTTACTTCAAATCTGTTACTGTGTAGGGTTTTTTTTTAATTCTAACTGTAAGCAATTATGAAAAAAATCCCTGGAAGATTATCCAAAGAGCTAAACTGAATTTGTATGATGAAGATAAGAAAAATGTGATTAACATTAATAATTGAATGTAGGAGGAAAGAATGGAATAAATATAACTGAAGAGAGGTTATGGATTTCAGGCACTTACCCAGAAATCAGAGCTGTACAAAGACATAAAATATGAAAGAGAAGTTAAATATATGAAGTTCAGATTGAGAAGTAACATATCTAACAGGAATTCTAGAAAAGAAGAAAATAAATAAAAGGGACAAGGAGGAAGAGTTAACATTCAAAGATGAAATTGTTATTACCAGAAATATAAAAATAAACTGTCTTTGTCTTGGATAACTACAAGTTTCCACTGTGAGATAAGAAAAAAAAATTTCTTATTCAAGGAGATCATAGAAAAATTATGTGGAATCAGAGACAAAGGGAAATCTAATTAGCAAGGAAGAGAAAGATTATCTAGATAGGCTTAAAATTTTATGGCTAGCAGTTGTACTATCAACGAAATAGATGCTAATAAGGAATATCTTCAACTTCGGAATTAATTAGAAATAAATATTAAGAATTCTAGTATACAAGTTTCAGGTTGAAAACATTTTTAGTGTCTGGATGTCAGTAGGGAGTTTATAGAATGCAGACAAAATGGGACATAGGAAGCAACACTGAAATAAGAAACGTGTTAACATTTCAGGGAATCTAGGAACGATTAATTGTAAAAATGTTAGTGACTAATATGGGGGTGATTCAAATAAGAAATAAAATTACTAGAGAACAGAAATGTGGAAGATACTAAGGGAGCTGATGTTGAAATAAATTCTCAGTCCCACGCATTCTTCCATAGCAAGAGAAAATTCCTGATTGATTCAGATGTGTCTGTTAAAATATTAAGGATATGGTGCAAAAATATAAGAAGATGACGAAGGAGGAAGAACAGAAAAGTAAAATTACAAAATTAGATGAAATTATATGAAAAATCAGGAAAGGCAAAATAAGGTGCTAATAAACGTATTTTAAATTGAGCACACAAACTAAAATGGTAGAAATGTGTCCAAATATACCAGGAATCAAAAATAAATTAACTATGTTTTATATTGAAGGAAAAATAAATGAAACTTAGTAGGTATAATGAAGACACAACACATTAAACATGACAAAAATGTAATACATGTATCTAAAACATAACAGGCAAAGCAAAAATATATTAACTGTCTCATCCTTTGAAGAAGTTTTGGTGATCCTAACTTTAAATATTTAGGAGGAAATCTAGGAGACTATCAAGATGACATCAGGGTAGGGATGGATTTATCTTAAAAGCCTCAATTTTATAAAACATTTTTTAAAAGGGTGAAAATTTGACTACATTAACAATCACCAAACTCTTTGTAAGGTAATGCTGTAAACAAAGATGAAAGGTAAGTGAAAGGCTTGAATGAGTTATGTGTAATGCACATCCTGACTGGAACAAATATAGAATCCTTATGTCATCAATGAAAAGCAAAGAACTTGTAAGTAAATTGGATAAGTGACATGAAAGGTCTTCAAAGAAACAGCCAATAAAAATATGAAATGTCCATCCTCACTAATATGTAGATAATTACATATTAAACCATGTTATCATTGATCATTATCACACTGGCCAAAAAAATTAGAAATCTGATATACAACATTTTGGTAAGAATGTGAGAATGGAAACTCTCATGCCCCCTTACAGAAGTATAAATTGATACAATTTGAAGAACAGTTTATCAATATACATTAGATTGAATGAATACCTGTACTCTGATCTTTCAATTCCATTTTTAGGCATAATTTAACCTAGGAAAACTAGGAAAAAAGTACAAGGGGAAGCCTGCTTATAGCCATTTACTGAAGCACTATAGCAGTAAGGAAATGGAACCAACTGGATATCAATATAGTAATGTATATATATATATGTATATATATATATATATATATATATATAGTATATTAATATAATAGAATTCCATAATGATAACACTTAAAATTAATCATCTTGTACCATAAATATGTATAAGTATAAATATTAAGAGCAAAATTTGAAGAAAAAAGGCTAGGTGCAGTGGCACTTGTAATGCTGTCTGAGCAAAGAATTCTTTTGGACCCACGATGCATGGTTCAGTGAGCCTAAGAGCAAACCCAAGATAAGCAAGCATATTACATCTACAACTTAGTGAGCAGGGGTACAGCCTAAGAGCAAACCCAAGATAAGCAAGCATATTACATCTACAACTTAGTGAGCAGGGGTACTGATGGCTCCCAAGGGCCATCATTTACTTTAAAAATTAGAACTTTATTCGAACACATAAAGCAAGGCATTCTAAGATACATAAGTGATGAAGAAATCTATCATATTTGCTCTTGAGCTCGTGTTACTTTCAAACTGTATTAGCTATACTTCTGTTGTATTAGCCAACCACTTATGAAGGAAACAGTGACATAAAAAGGGAAAATCAGGGCAACCCGCATTTCCTCTTCCTTTCAGTTCCTCCTTACTTATCAAGTTGAAAATGGAGAGGGTTAGTAGAATGTGTGGGCATTAAGATGTGAAATGAAAAAACTAAGTTTTGTGCAGAGTTTTCAGTAAACTGGAAAGAATGAAATACATATTCATGTGTAAACTATGCAGTATAAATGGCATAACTTTGGTGTATCCTCACAGGAATCAGATGCTCTTGTATTTGCCATTAAATCTGACATTGCACAATGTAAGTATGAACAGTAAAACACACTAACAATTGAAATTTTTATTTGAACTTTTCTTAGAATGACATTAAATAGCAAATAAAAAATGGTTAAGTCAGGAAAGAGACTATGGGACAAAGGAAAATGCATTATATTTTAGGACTTTAAATGACACTTTTTTTTCTGCTTTTTGAATAAGGAGTTCCATGTTTTCATTTTACACTGCTGCCACTTATTTAGATGACCCTAGTTACCAGTGAACTGATTAGGCCAGACAAAGATTAACACTAATGCAGTAGTAGCTTTTGAGGTTTTCTCCATGGACTGCCAGTGTCTCTGTTTTTGTTCACATATGATTGAATGCTTTCTTTCAGTTCTTCAATGTAAAATAACAAGCTAGACCATGCCCAACACTGCTATCCTCTTCTTGACCCAAACTGAGCTCAGTGAGGCAGGCTGTGACTTTATTTTTCTCTAATAATACTTACCAGCTAACAAAGCACCGAAGAGTAGTTCGAATGCTGACGCTTATTATGGAAAAATAGTAGGAAATATTTTCAGGCAATTTAGCCTTTCAGAGGCCTCTCCAATGGCCTCTTTTTGATATTTAAGTCTTTTGTTGTTTGCTACTGAATTTTTGCATAATACTGGCACCTGGATATAGACTATCAATTTTTAAAGAGACCCTATCAAAGACTATTTTTGAAATTATGAAAGTTTTATTCCACAAATACTTTTCACTTAACCCAGTATTTTTTAAAGCAAAGTTATGTAAATTTTAAAAACCTATATATTTTTTGTCTACCTAACTTCATATTCATCCCACTCCAAACATCCTGATCAAAACAATTTCTGAGTTGTGTTTATTTTCTATTAAATGTCGTCCGGCACTTGGGAATGGCCCATCTGCTCATTTTCATCTGGGATTGCTAAATTCAAATGCGGATCATGAATAGGTATGAAAAGGAGAGCTGATGCCTTATTTCCAGAGACATCTTCTCAGAGGCCTTTTGTGTATAAATCTACTAGTTTCAATCCATGATTAAGTAAGATGTGAATATCAAAATGATAATAAAATATTCTTTTTTGAAATTGCATAAATGAATTAGTTCAACTACTTTCTGGAATTAGTTCATTTTATGTCCCCAATATTTCCAATATGACTGAGGATAGCAGCACCTGAATGATTACACATAATTACTTTGCCTTTAATAACAGTATCAGTAATGATGATTGTAGGGTGGGTAGTTAGCCAGTAATTGCTTTAAAAAAGAGCAATGACATTTTTGATAGATTTTTTGAACCATTTCTATAGGTCTATTGAAAGAAATAGAATATATTGAGTAAATTCTTTTTTGCCAATTGTTTCAAAATCGATTGCATGTTATTTCCATAAGGAATGTCATTTTTTGAGTCATTAGTACCTTATTTTTACTTTAACCTTGTAGTTAGTCTTAATTTAAAAGCTCAAGGATGAATAAAAATCTAGATAAAATATATTATGTTATACACTGGACCACAGCCTGGAATAATTCAATAACTAACACCGATTGCTAGATCATTACACATAGTGAAATAAATTTACCCATATTTTAAACTCACAAAAATATAGTAATAGTATGCCAAGTTCATTACAACATAATTTGTAAGTGCAAAACATGGGGTACAAAGTATATAACCATCAATAGCCTATTTTCTGGTGGATCTCGCAGAAGAACAAAGTGAGTCCTTCTAAGAATTCCACAGAAATCCTCATTTCAGGACAAATACATAAATTGGGTCATGGGATAGTTCATTAGCTAATCATTTGAATCAAAGGAAATCTATATATTATTTTTTAATCATAAGATACCTGAATTCATTACCCAAGTGTGAGCAATAGGATAATTCTGAATGAATTAGACAAATCAGAGACTGCCTTATTGCTAGGACTGAGATTAATACTCCAACTCACTTCCCCACAACATGGCAGTGAGAAAAGATCTGACATATTCTACTACATTCATTCTGCTATAATTATTTTGCTCAGATGTTCAGTAAAAAAGTCTGTTGCACATATGCAAATTCAATCACACACACATACATACACACAGATAAAACTAATCAGAGAACAACATCCCTATTTAAACCTATAACTGGGAACATGAATGTGAAATTAACTTTCAATTCCTATAATCAGTTTATAGGACAAGGACAGTCAATAGTAGTAACAAAAGAGTCTAGCCATGTTAGAGGCTCAAGAATTCTTATTCAGCAGAGATAGGAAAACCGATAGTGGATATACAGTAGTTCAGTCACACCACATTGGTATTTAGTGTCAAAATATAGTTACAGAAAGCATGTAGTTAGAGAAAGAGAAATATATAAAGGAGAGAGAGGAGGTTGAAACTAGAGTGGAGAGTCTTCTGATTAGCAGGTTAGGGAAGATAGGCATAATCTTCATTATAGGGCAGCGGAACCATCTATTTGGATAATTCATCATTAATTTGGAGTATTTATTATCTCACGTGTCTGAGTCTGAGTTGCATAGCCGGATCAAGAGCCAGGGTTATAACTTGCTCAATTTTGCAAACAAATGGTATAAAAAACAAAGAATAAATGAATTGGTACTGGGAAGAAAATAAAAAGACTTTACACTACAACTATCCAGAGGGTTGTGAGACTAACTGGCTGATATGCTTGGAGATTAACTTTGAAGACCTTCACTGTGAATCATGAGAAGTGTGGACATTTGCAGATTTTGCAAATCAATAAAGTGATGTCTAATATGCAGAATACATAATGCTTTGGAGAGCTCTTAGAGGAAGTCTTATATACTTCACTTCTCTAACCACATAAATGAACATACAATTTATTTGCTCCAGTGGACCCAATCAGGGTGTTCAGAAGCCGAGGGCCATGAGGCTGGGGTAGATAGAAAATACTGACATCTTATAGTATTGTAAACATTTACATAACTACCTGTCTGTATAAGATTTGTCAAATTTTGTCTGCCATTAAGCTTTTCTCTCTGTAGCCATTTCTGGGAATGCCTGCAGGCTGCACAAAGCATCTATGTAGCATATTATGTGATCATGTGATCCCCATGAATGATGAGTTAAGGCTTGTAATAGGTGGAGTGTGATGTCATCCATTACCAAAATATTGATTCCATTTAGCTTATAAAACAATCCAAGCATTCAGTGAAGAACACACTTGACACAAAGATTAAATTTTAATGGTCATTCTTTTCTCACATTTCACACCAAAGAATTACCTATCCTTGACCTATAAACTAGAAACTGAGCTGGTTAGGAAGGTGCAAATTTATATGTAATCTTAGGGCCCATGCTTATCTAGGAGCCTCAAGACAAAACTAGCTGGTATAAAACTGACCATCAACAGATCTGGCCTTTGTGATGTCTTGTCTTAAGTAGAATTTGTGTGAATCCAGCCCACCCTAAAGTAGTATGTTAGCCAGACTGTAAAATGTATTTTGAATTCTAGGGAAAGAAGAAGTGAGACCAATATATACAATCCAAGCAATAGGTAAATTCCAAACTCAGAAAAGAATTACTAATGGCTACCATATGTGCTTTGAATCCAACCTAAAGAAAATAAATGTTTGTTATACATGTATCTCTAACAGCTTAGCAAGATTAAAAATTAATTTTTAACAAGCTGGGTAGATCTGTTGCATATTTCTATGATGTGATTAAAATGTTCTGTAGCCCTTTAATGGATGGAATTGGCCCTGTCAATAAAATTGACAGACCCTGCAATGACTTCCTGCAAATGTACCACTGTTGACAAAGAAGACAACTGAAGTGAAAATTCTTCAAAGGGCTTAAGTAGCTTACACCCCACAGGATATCTGGCTTGGTGCTGGCAATACCGAATGTCTCAATTATATCTTTTGCAAAGCATATTTGACCGTGATGTTTGATTTCACATTTTTTCTCCTTGAGACTGAAAGTAAGACAGAGATTGTCAAGGAACATTAGCTGTAAGCATAATCATTTTTCAAAAAACTCAAGAGGCAGACTTCCTAAAAAGAATGTGTTATCAATAAAGTGATTTTAGAAAATGTGGACTTAAATACAAGAAGCACAATAGTGTCAGATAAATGTGGGCAGAATACCTAGATGTAAAGTGGTGTTTTTAACTTTCTACCCTATAATTATTACTTTTAATGGTAGTGTTGAGTGCAAATTATATGATTTTGCATTATATGGTTTAAGAGATGTGTATGGGTGCCAAATTGACAAAGGGTGGGCTTGTTCAGATTAATTTTATGTGTCAACTTGGCTGGGCCACAGTGCGCAGGTGGGTGGTCAAACATTCTGGACGTTTCTGTGAGGGTGGTTTTGAATGAAAATTGACATTTGAGTCAATGGACTTTGTGTAAAGTAAATTGCTTTCCACAGTATGAGTGAGCCTCATCCCGTCAATGGAAGCCTGAAGAGAACAAAAGACTCATCTCCTTTAAGCAAGAGGGAATTCTACCAGCAGACAACTTGTGGACTTGTACTATGGCACGGTCTCTTCCTGGGTCTCCAGTGTACTGGCCCACCCTGTATATTTTGGATTTGTCAGTTTTTGTAATCATGTAAGCATGCACATCCACACACACCCTTTTGGTTCTGTTTCTGTTTCTCTGGAGAACCCTGACTAATAAAGGTGGGTACTTAGACAAGGAGCAGGTACACTGAGTAAAAGAGTGTGTTTGAAAGATTTGAAGTCATGTAAAACTTAGGCAAGTGTAACTTGACTTATCACAGTAGTTTGCAACAGCAACAATTCTGAAATCATTTAAATAGCCAATACTAGAAATTTGCCTTGATAAAAAAATGGTATTCTTATATAATTTAAGCTAAGGAATAGTCACAAAATGATGTTAGAATTACATTAACATTGACCTCTAAGGATGAATTTACAATTATAAGATTTGGGATGGTTTAATTTTTTGAACTCACCATTACTGTATTTTTTTAGTAGTGATTATATATAACTGGTTTAAATAACTTTAATTAAATAGAAGCAAAAAAAGAAGTCCTGTAAAATGACCCTTTATATTTGAATGTTGCTTTCAAATTCTCATAATTACCTGTACTTTTTATTTGTTCTTGGCATGAAGCTATGAACATTGCATCTTTTGTCCCAATTTTTTTCCCTTCTTATATTCCCATCACCAAAAGAAAGCAGCCTAAAGGTGATGAAGTCAATTTTGTTTTAATTGTCTGTGAGATTATGAAATATCAAAGAATATTGTCACCAGGATTAAAAGTAACAGATTTTACACATTTTTAATTAATAATTTGTTTTCATCAAGAGCAAATAAATAGAAATATTCCCATGTTCATGGATTGTTAAAATAAATTTATTTATACTGTTAAAATGTCCATACTACCCAAAGCAATATACAGATTCAACACAATTCCTATTAGAGTTCCAAAGGGATTTTTCATAGAAATAGAAAAAACAATTGTAAACTTTGTATGGAACCACAAGAGACCTTGAAAAAGCAAAGCAGTCTTGAGAAAGAACAGGGCTGGAAGTACACATTCCCTGATTTCCAACTATTGCAAAGCTGTGGTACTCAAAATCCTATGGGACTGGTATAAAAACAGACACTTAAACCAGTGAACAGCATTGAGAGCCCAGAAATAAACCCACATCATTTTTGACAAGAGCATCAGAATATACTCATGGGGAAAGGATAGTATTTTCTGTAAGTGGTTTGGGGAAAAAAACGGATATTCTGTCAAGATCTCTTCTCTGCTATAGCTTGAGAATCCCTAATTGCAGCTGTCTGCTCCTTGGAAGCTCGTGGAGCTCTCTTCTGGTGGTTCCGATCATATTTTGCATTGCATCTGAGATCCAACCACTTTTCACTGAGTTCTAAAGGTTACATTCACTTTGGCTTTTAGAGATATGGAATCCTTTCTACATCATTTTTGATGATCTGATTAGATATAACAACTCTTATCCTGGATAGAAACCTGCCTGTTCCTAACAACGATGCTGTTTATCTTTGTGGGTCCATTCTCCTCATTATTTACTGCAATTCCAATAAAAGATATTAGGGGAAAGGCCAACAATGGGTCCGAGAGTCCAGTTCTCAGGATGGCTTTGTGGGTTGATGGTTTCAAAGGTGTCCTCAAACCAACACAGTACATATTTTTAATAGGGTCAACTATTAAGATACTAAGATAATTTTTCATAGGTATTTTTTGTTTTGTCTATGAGACTGTTATCCAGGGAGAGATCTTCTCTTCAAAACTTCTGCCTCTGGAAATTTCAGTTTGGTGTATTTTTAATCAGAGATGGCTGTTAGATTACTGATCTGACACATGAGGTGTTCAGGATCACAGCTGACTGACCGCTGCTTGATACACATGTTTTTTCTCATGTCCATGACCTTTCAGGCCAGATTGTTGCTTTATACATGTATTCACTCTATAACTCATATGCTTGGATTTTGTTTGTTTTTGTTTTTTAATGGCCTAATATAAAACATTGTACAGAAAAGAGAAATTTGATAGACTCTGAGGATACCCTGAAACATTACATTGCTCCCTTAAAAAATCATATTTAGAGAACAGCAAAGGCTGTAAATAGTGGACAAGGCATTTTGAACACTTGCTCTTTTCAAACTATTTTCTATAAAAATAGTGGAAATTTTAATTCATCTCTGCAATGAAAGAAAAAATAAGTGTATCTAATTCAGAGATAGTCTAGTTATCACCTGAGACAATATTCTAGAGTAGACTACAAATGTGATCTGACTGTAATTCTCTCTATTTTTTTTCCTTTGGTATAGCCTGGAACCAGAAAAGGTGAGTTTAATGCACGAGCAGAACACCGGGTGTGCAGTAGACTACCTGACAGATATGGAAGTTCCCTAGGACTGCAATAACAACGTATGACAAACGGGGGCTTCAAATGGAAATTTATTCTCACACAGTTCTGGAAGCAAGGACTTCCAGAGTGGGCTTTCTGGAGTGGCTACAGATGACCAAATACTCCCCCTGTCTCAGATCCACTCTTGTGTGCCAACTAACATAACTTATTAAAACTAACTGCTTCTTCACTGATACTTACTTCAAGACACACCTTCCCATTCCCACAATCCAAAGCTATGATTATATTGTTATAGATTCCACCACATTCCAACGAGTTTCCTCCCCCTCAGGATCTATCTTAAAGTCACCCCAGGTGGGCTCTGAATTCCTGTAAAGGCCCTCTCTTGAATTTTGTTCTCCTGTACAACTCTAAGTCAGATAAAATAAGATTTGATTTTCTGGTATTTTGGTGAAGTAGACAGCCAAAAACTCTCAATAAGCTTGATGCTAAATCCATGTGGGCTAGAACAAAACCTCAAGTAGAGGCTCATATAAAACTTGTCTCAAAAGTTAAAGGTCCTAAATTGAGCCACATTTCTTCCCCACCCACATGCCCTTGGAGCACCTCCCAGGCTGCTCCCTGGCGTGGCTGAGCCTGACCCAGTGGCTTAAGCGTCCTGGCTTTCCCCCAGAGTATCATGCAGTCAAGCTACCTGAGTGGTAGCCGAGATCTTCAGTGGAGGGTAGCAACTGGGCTTGCTCTCCTGATCTTTCTAAACTAGGATGGGGATTAACCTAACTAGCTACCCAGGAATCTAGAGCAAGCAGTCTCCCTTCTCCAGGTTTTGCCTTAGTGAACCAGGATTTCTAAGCAGTTTGAAACACTTCCCCAATCTGTATCACCCAAATCAAAGAACAAAAGTGTGCAGTTATCTGAGGAAGCTTGTCTGTCTAGACCTTTATGCTGGGTGATATGAAGCACATGACTTTAAACAAAAGTGACTCTTTCTCTGGCTTCCCTATGGGAAATATACCTTATGTTTAGCTACTTGTTATTAAGCAAAGCACCCTAATTGCTTTCTGTTCAAAGTGTGCTTTAGAGACTAGCTACATCTGCCTTCCCTGGCTTGATAAAAATGTGGAATTTCAGGTCAGATCTAGTAAGTCAGAATTTCTATTCCAACAAGATCCCTAGGTGATTCGTATTCCTCTTTGAATTTGAGGAACTCTGTTCAAAGCAAAAGGACTACTGTGAGAAGGGTCAAAATACATGACCCATCCCATCATGCATTCTACCACAGAACACCGTAGGCTGGGTGGTTTTAAAAATAGAAATGTTTTTTCTCACAGTTCTGGAAGCAGGAAGTCCAAGCTCAGAGTGCCAGCCTGGGTGGCTGTGGTGAGAGCTCACTTCCTGGGCTGCAACCAGCAGCCTTCTCGCCCTGTCCTCATGCGGCCTGTCCAGGTGCATGCACCGGGAGAGAGAGAGCTCCCTCCTTCCTCTCCTTATGGGGCTGTCGATTCGGTAGGGTGAGGACCTCGCTCTAAATGGCCCTATTTGACACCCCCCAAAATGCTCTATGCCCAATATAGTCACATGGAAGTTGAGGCTTCAGATTCACTGAGAATTGAGGGGGGCCGTATATGGGACAAAATTCAGTCCATAGCACCAGCAAAGTTTCTCATAAAAATCAAAATTTCCATTTTAGTCATAAAGCTGTGTTGGAAAATCAAACACATTTTTTAAAGTTTTGCCTCAGAAATAATCTGATAAAATACAGCTTCATATTTCCCCGAGTTTGACAAACAAAAAAATTGGGCTTTAAACAGAGTGGTGAGCTATATTACCGTTGTTATTTTTCTTACTAATTGATGGTGTCAAGGTTGTAGTTTCTAACTCAATTAATTTTCTTTTAGCAAAAATGTCCACTGCAATATATATTTTGAGTACTATGGAATTTAAGATAATGAATAAAGGAGAAACAGATCCTGAAAACAGATAAAATAAGACCAAAAAGGTTAAGAAGAAAAGGCCATAGAAAAGATACTAGGGGGAAAAAGAAAGCAGTGTTACTCTCCCCGTTATGCCTTAAAACATCTCTCAGATGAAAACAATGAGCCAAGCCAGAATGCACCCTGCTGTTTGCCTGTAATTATAATTTTGTTATCATAAGGAATTACACCTGTGTAATAGTTCATTACAAGGTATTATAATTTCAATTTTACAAGCAAAATGTCTCATTTCCTTATGGGGAAAATGGAAGTTTTCTCATACGTATTTACTAAACTTCCTACGAGGGTTTCTTGACTGTCTTTAGCAACATCATTACTAAGAAATAAAGCTCAAATGAGCTTGTTAAATATCCATTTTGCCTTTTGTTTTTCTCTATTCATTTCCTTGATAAAGTTATCCAATTTAAGACTGAAATGAAGGATATAACAATTAACAAATCCCCCCTCCCTATCAAATTAAAATTTTTTATCACGCAGGCAGTTGCCCAACTTGGCAGTGAGCATGGTATTACTCTAAACAGAGAAGAGCAGGCCACGGAAGAGGAATCCCTGCTTTCTTAAAATAGCAAAGACCACACAGGGGGACTTTGTGGAAGTAAGTGACAGCAGGCATAATACCTATGAAGGTCAGAGAGAACACACAGGAAGACTAATGCACCACTTCCTTCATAGGTTTCTCAGAGTGTGTTGTCTGGGATTAGCATGATCATTGACTTCTGGTCCGTTCAGGTGGCCTGATGAGCACGGAATTACATTCTTACTCTACCCACTGGGATGGTAGGTAACAAGGTCAGTCAAAAAGAATTCCCAATACTTGTCATAGTAAATTACCTGAAGGACATCAGAGAATTAAGATCATTGTAGCATTTGAGAAATACAGGTTATCATGATTGACAGAGAGAGAAATTGATTAATATTCAAATATCACTGATTCTAGAGTAAGAGCTCAGGAAAATTGTGAGGGGCAAAAGCCTGGTTGACTGCTAGCAAAAAGCTCAGTCTGAAAAAGTCTGGCCGTGCTTTTTGGTAGTTAGCAGAGCCTTTATGTGTTAGAGGTATTTAAGATGTCCATGAGATGGGGGAAGAAAAACAGAAATATGAAGAGCAGGACAAGTCAAAGATGAGTTAGTGGCTCCCAGTTCTTGGGAAAAGATGGATTGATGTTTCGGTCTTATGATGTGTTTATCAAACACTAAGAGTTTAGATGCAATCACTGCAACTCTTTGTTATGCAAGGGTTGTTAAGGATCCTAACTCTCTACAGGAAGTTGGAAATACAGCTTTTATTCCAAGTCGATATTTAAGTCTATCTTAAATCAGACAACACTCTCCTACTCACAAAACTCACCCTTTCTTAAAAAAACATGGGAATATTTTGCAAGGAATCAAAGGGTTGGTTTTACATTGTGCACTCAAAACACAAAGCTCTATAAAACCATCTTCAATATGGCTACTCTTCCAAAATTCTCCAGCTGCACCCTTCACCAACAGAGGATACACTTTCTCTATTTTTTTTCTTTCATTGTAACTAGCATCATTGGCTTTTTTTTTTTTCTTCCTGGCTTTCTAATGCCCTCAGAACCCCCCAATTTTTTTAAGTATAAAGTTTTGCCTCAGCCAATCAGTATGCCCCCTGTTCTATTTATCTATGTGATGTAACAAATCACCCCAAAATGTGTGGTGGAAAAACAATACCGATTTTAATGGCCATGAGTTTCAGATGGGACTCTGATCATGATGCCTGAGGCCTCGGCTGAGAAAACTAAAATGACTAGTCGCTTGAATCAGCTGGAGCCTTCTAGACTCCTATGCCTGGTACCTGAGTAGGGATGACACATAGACTGGGCTCCTGGAATTCTCTGCTTGAGCACATGCACATGGATTCTCCATTTAGCTTGTATTTATCCCCTCAAGAGTCTGGATTTCATGAAAGAATATCTCAAGAGAAAGCATCCAGGCAGTGAGCATTCCAGAAGAGGAATGCAGAGCCTATGACTTCCGACTCCGTCTCAGAAGTCACTGAGCCTCACTTCTGACATATTCCATTTGTTGAAGCATCACAGGGCCCGGCAGACTCAAGGAAGAAGGAACCTAAACCCCAAGTCTCAATGAAAGGCGGGTCAAAAAGTGTGGGGAGTCTGTATCACATGACTCTAAAAACACTTCTAAGTTTGCAAGAATTGTTACACTGAGAAGGAAGGTTTTTCTGTATTTTTATGTTTCTTTTGTTTTATTCCACAGGTATAAATTTTCCATTTTCAGGAAGCACCATTCTTAAAGCAAAGGAGGATGGTAAAGAAAAAAATGTTGGTCGTGTTAACTAAGAATGGGTAAGTGACAGGGAATTTAAAGATGTAGGGGAACAGATGGGATTTTAAGTGGTTGGCAGTAGAAAGCCATCTTAAGTTTTTTCCAGCTGATAGTCCATCAATGTACCATCTCAAGGAAAAAACTTGGTTTAGAAATAGTATAAATGGTAGCCTAGAAGCAGGAGAAAATGTGAGGAGGGGGCCAGCAAACTGGTGTGATGCAGAATATAAGCCCTTAAATGGGAAGAGCCTGGTCTAGCATAATGGCATTCACAGCAGAGAAAAAGGCAGAGAGCCAGATTTAAAACAATAAATGAGAAAGAGAGAATCTAGTAACAAATAGAATTAAAGTTTTAAGGAAAGCAAATGAATAAATAAAGACTTTAAAATTTCTATCCTTGGCAACATTTCAGTAAAATCAATGGAGTGTTGAGAAAATTTTTTAAAATTGGGAATAATACAGAATTTTGGTGGCATTTCAAAGTCAAGCTTTGACTTTTTTGAGTCATCTAAGAATATGTTAATTATCTAGAGGAATATAACTGAGTTTGACTTTACTATTTTTTATTTGATTTGCCAAATAAATGTGTCTATTTCTTCCTTCTAGAATACATAATCCCAAAGATTCTGTCTCGCTGCTTTTAGAACACACTGAGCATTGTCATTTCTCATACTCTTATTTTTATCCCTTCTTTGATGGGTCACATAAACCCTGTTCTCAAACTATTCTTGGAACCAGCTTTACCATCTTGCTGGTTCCCTCTTTCAATACTACATGGAAAAACATCTTTGATATGTGTTCATTTCACAGTTGTAGAAGTATATTAACCAGTTTCCAGTTTCTGTTATCTGATGTTTGAAATCTGGGGTCTTGCTCCCCCAGGGAGGGTCTGCCTCTCCCAGAATTAGCTGAGTTTTAGATATAGGGAGTGACTTACTACCCTGGAGTGAGCCTTTCATAGGCAAACTAACCTATTTAGAGCCCATAGCCCTCACCCACCCGCAGCTCTATTGGACTCTGAAAACCCCAGACCAGCATTCCCCTGCCCAGTCACCCGGGGACAGGCGTCAGACAACGAGGAGCAACTCTTATACCTAGAAGCCCATTGAAATCATTCAAACTAATCAGTCTTAAACCTGTTTAGCCTGCCTGTGAAAACTGCTATCTTGGCTCTCCTTATGGTCCTCTTGCTCTCTCTGCGTTCTCTTGCTCTGGGCCCGCTTGTCCGGTATGCCCCTCTGGTCTCAAGAATTCTGAGTAATAAGCTATTGTTTCAATGGCAATCCTCTTTAATTGCAGAACTGACTTCACCATATCTGAATAAACATAAAAGCTCCATTTCAAAACAAGGAGCATTACATTTTTAACACTTGGAAAATTATCATTTTATAGAGTGTATTATCTGGAGAAAAAGGCATTAATTCCCAATGCATACATGTACTTGTAACCTCCATTGATAGAAGTGTTTATGCAAAGCCTTTACCACTTGTATGGAATATTGTTTTGATTTGATATTTTTTCTATTATAAGAAAGACTTTGAGGTCCCATAACAACTTTGGAGACAATTTTCCAAATACGTTCTGCCTAGTTAGATATCCATTTCAATTTATTACCTATTTATTCCATTATCTCTCCATTTGATTTTGCATTCCCTTTGATAAACATAATATGAAAGGAATATTAGGATTTTGCCTATGAGAACAGAATATACTGACATATAAAAACTTTGAGTTTACAAAGATAAAATAGATAACTTGGGCAAACATTTATTGACTGCCTATTTTGTGACAGGCATTGAGAATATAAAGATCATCAAAGCACAGTTTTTATAGTCAAGCAATGGAGGACATTCGGATAATCCCAACTTTGTTTCATTATTTTACTGTAATTTTTGGTAAAATTAAACATTTTGGCATCATGTCCTGCTCTGGACACTTATTATCACTCTGTCTTATGGGCCCTAACCCTAACCCTAACCCTAACCTATTTGAATGGTCCCTGGTTTCTCTTTCTAAGGGCTTGTTTGCATAAGTTTATCAAAAAATAAAATTAAGATAAAAAATTCTGTCATGATAAAGGAGCTCATGACAGGCATCCAGAGGGATCCAAGTAACTTATTTTTCTTAATGCAAAGAAGTCTGGTTATAGAAACTCCAAGAAGCTTGATGGTGTTACAGGGGACATGGTTTTGATAACAAGGAAAAAAAACTCATCATATTCTGTAGTGGTCACCAGCTATGTATGTCATTTGGCTTACAGACAATTGTGCTGAGATCTAGGGAGAATAGAGTCAGAAGGCTATGCATAGGTAGCAGAGAGCATGCAGTTGGCAGCGAAGTCAGGACTGAAATTCTGTGGTTTGGCAGAGTACAAAACCATTCTAAAACAAGCATGATTGGTAGTCGATTTTCCTCTGTGCCATGTAATGGTGTATGGGAAGGAGATAAAGGCAGTAAAATACTGGAGATAAAAAAATGAAGTAACAAGTTAGATTGCCTTGATAAGCAAAAAGATTCTAACATATAGGTCCTCAAATATGCTTTTCCTCTTTCTTTAATAGCTATTTTTCTTGTGTGACTAAGGAGCTCTTACATCAATAACATAAAAGCACTGAAGTTTAACAATTAAGATTTCTATTGACTGAAGTATGTTTGGTTTGTTGTTCTACAGGCAAATATAAGCAGTTCCGTATTTAGGTTTACAGTTGTCAGGTTTACAGTTATGACTAATCAGATGTTAAAGCGAATGAAATGCCACCATCTGTACTGAGTTGGCATTGCAGAGGGGAAACCACAACAGCAATCAGGATCATTTTATCAGAAACTATCATTTATAGAATATGAATGTAACTTTCCAAAACATGGTCAGTTTTGTAAAATAAAAACCTGCCATTGTTGCCATTCATCTGTTGTTAAAGAGAACTGGTATTTGAGGGCCAGGTGTGGTATCTTTTTAATACAGGCATTTATATTTATTTGTCTTACATGTAGAAAGAGCCTCTTGAGGAAATCATTCACTTAGTTTTTACTTTTATTATAATAGGCATGCACAACTTTTATTTCCTGAATTTTTATTTGCCTATGTTAGTCTGTATTACTTTTTGGAAAGTATGTGATTCCTTTCCCTACCCCACTGCAAGTAGGTAGCTTTATGACTTTTCTTGGTGTTTAAGGATGAGCAGAAGAGATATTTGTGCCTTCAGACAATAATCTCTAAGTGTGTGCTTAATCTTTAGTTGTGTTTCTCGTTACCCCAATGTTCTAGCTAGGGGGTGCTATGTTAGGCAGGATCCCAGGAGTAAGGATGACAATGTGTGAGGAAAATTTCTAGGTGCACACAAAAGAACTGTATTAGGAAGGAATAAAAGACCTTGGTTCTTGTAAGATATTTAGATACAGGAGGTGTTACTCTGGCATAGATTAATATAGTACCTATGAATTAAAAATAATTAAAGGTAAAATAAAGTACCCTAAGAGAAATATCAAGCCTAAAAACAAACTATCCCTCTAGCCAGATGTTTAGGGAAGAAAGAATCCTAATTGACATCCTTAAGTGCTGTAAAGTGCAGGTGGTACATTTTAAGGGAAAAAGGTCATATCTCCATACTCCAAACTAAGCTGAATTATCTAAGTTTCTGCAGGGCTCATCCATTATTTGCTTATTCATTTTATAATATTCTTAATTCATATATGGGGTTGTTCATTTCTTCCTTTCTTTAGTCAATAAACATTTATTGAGTGTCTGCTTTCTTCTAACATTCTTCTGAACAAAATGGTAGGTACAGACCTTAGTCCACGTAGATTCTAATTATGATGAGAGGTTATGCAAGCATCTGCATTAGGAGGCATAAGGAAATACAGGTTCTATTGGAGTGTGGAGAAAAAAGTGATTATGATGAGAAAATAAGGACACAGTATTTAAGACTAAACATAGTAGAGATTTTGATAGAACAAAAAAAAAGCATGGTGGTCATGTTGTGTTGAGCACCCATGATCAAAGAAAAGCAGCAGGTAAAATTCACAGCCAGTCTAAGGAAAGGTGAACCCAATGATTATACAATGCATAGGCTATTATGGAAGGTAATTGGTATAAAATAATACTGGATAGGTAGTGTGGCTTAGGAGAACTGTGGGGAAGTGTGTCTTTTGTAGAGGGTTGTTTGGAATTTCTGTTGGCACACAATCTCTTGTATACTTTTTGCTTTACTTTTCACAGAAGGGATACCCACAATAGAGACAGAGAGGATCCTGGCATTTTCAGCAAAGTTTTAAGTTAGGACCCTGAGAAAACACTCTTGAGTTAGTTGTTTTAATGGAGGGGAGACTTCCGGTTTTAGTCTTGACAAATAAAGGAAGATCACAAGTTGATAATCTCATCTTTACAACAAAGAAAACACAGAACAAACTGAAAATCAATGACTTTCCTTGAACCCTTCAGAGAACCGAGTTTATACTGCAAACCAATTCCAAGTCAGAGATGACAAGTGAACAGAGAGAATCACAGTGGAAATTTGTTTAAATGGAGCAGGAAACTGCAAGATAGAAAATTTAAAAGAAACACCATTAATATGTTAAGGGTTCTAATACAGAAGTTTACAACATGCAAAAAAACACATAGATTATATAAGCAGTAATATGGAAATTAAGAATCAAAAGTAAATGAAAAAAGTCAAAAACACTGTAACAGAAATAAAGACTGCCTTAGATGGGCTCATTAGTAGACTGTCCACAGGAAGAATCGGTGAGATTGAATAAGTCAACAGAAACTTCTCAAAGTGAAATGCAGAGAACAAAAAAGTAATGGAAAACAGAGCGGAACACCCAAGAGCTGTGGAACAATTTTAAGAGATGTACCATACATGCAGTGGGACTGGCTGAAGAAGAAGTAAGAGGGAATGGGACAGAGTACATATTCGAAATAACAATAAGTGAAAAAAATTTTTAAATGAAAGATAAATCAGAGATCCAGGAGGATTACTATTATGGGTCAGCTTAATTAGACCACGGGGTGCCTATACACGTGGTTTATTCAGCAGTACTCTGGGGATGCTCATGAGGTGTTGCCGGGTGGGATGCACATAGGATGCAGCGCACTGAGGCAAGCAGATGGCTCTCACCGGCGTGGGTGGGCCTCCTCTAAGCTACTGAAGGCCCAAGTAGAATGAAAAGGCCAAATTAGGGACAATTTGCTGCTTCTGCCTGTCTTTGAGCTGGGATGTTGGTTTTCTGCTGCCCTCAGACAGACTCAGACTGGAACTTAACACCATCAGCTCTTCTAGATCTCCATCCTGCCAACTGCATATCTTAGGACTCCTCGGACTCTATAATAATGTGAGTTGATTCCGTGTAATGAATATATCACTGATTCTCTTTCAATGTAAAACCCTGACTGATATACAGGATAAATAACGAAACAAAACAAAAAGAAAAAACAAAAACAAAAAAATCTCTTAATCTGGACCAAAATGTATATTGCTATGTGAGAGTAGCCAGGCTGAAAAAGCTACATACTGTATCATTTCAATTACATGAAATTCTGGAAAAGGCAAAACTACAGAGAAAGAAAATTCCTCAGTTATTGTCAAGGGGTCTGGAGGAAGAGAGGAGGATAAAAGAGGTGACACAGTCTTTTAAGGGCAGAGAAATTGTTCTGTATGATAGTGTAATGCTGTTTCCTTGACACTGTGCATTTATCAAACCCCAAGGAATTTTCAGAGCAGAGTGAACATTAGCGTATTCAAAGAAGTAAAACCACATCATTTAGCAAACTGAAAGACTATGACAAACAACCTCACTGGAGTAGATAGTAGGAAAAGTGGTTAACCTGATGGATTTTGGAAATCGTAATCTGTAAGATTAAAAGTGAAAGGAAATGTACCTAAACAATTTAAACTAGGTGATAAAGTTGTTTCCCAGAGTATATGAGTTAACAATCATGTTTCTGCTATGCATGTCTACTGGTATGGAACATTTAAATAAAGAGATGGTGGATTTTGGGAACTGGATTTCTTACTATTGGAGTGACAGGTTACAGATAAGCAAAGAAAGGTTAGAAAGACCTATGTGTTAATGGAGTACAGTTAGAGACAACAGCATAAACTTATGTTTAGTTTAATATAGATATAGGTGGTTGCATACAGAAATGTTTATAGATATGGTCATATACAAACATTAGTGTACACATATGTATTTCCTTGCTCTGGTAGAAAAGGAGGCCTAGAAGCATCAACACAACAGTAATGAGCACACATAAAATCCATGTTTTGGTTTCTACTACTATTCTCTAATAATAGGACCAAGAGTCCTTAAAGAAATGGCTGATTCTAAGACTACAGAAGAAAATATACAAGATAAATCTGAATCATCTTGGAATGCCATTTAAGTATGAAAGTGGTCAAATAAGCAAACAAACTTACACCCACTGTGATATGTCAAAGAGACAAAGGAGCCATCTAGAAGGGCCCTTAGTGTCCACAGCTGGCCAGATTTTTATAAAGTAGTATTGGATTATAGCCCAAAGTATAAAGTAAATATTCATGAGTCCATACTGATATAAATAAATATTGAACAAGCTAATTAACAGGGAGTAGAGATAAATTTCTTATGCAGAAAAATTCCAAATAATTTATGGAACTACTCTTCCTTCAAGGAGAAGGGGCATAAATCCCCACTGCTTAAGTCAGGGCTGTGCAGTGACTTACTTCCAAGGCATACAGTATAGAAAATGGCACCTTTATATTGGACAAACCTGACAGATACTATCCCAGAAGTGTGATCAAGGTCAATATCCAAAATGATAAATCATGTTGACAGTATGTACCCAAAACAATATAATTAACATAGTATTTTGTCTCTGAGGTTCTTCCTCCAATAACCCATCACTCCTGTCCACCCATGGTAAAACCATCAGACAAATTCCATTGAAGGAGATAATACTGAATAACTGAACGGTGTGCCTTAAAACTGTCAAGGTCGATTCTGGCAGAGAAAAGATGGCAGCGTGAGTAGTGTATAGTAAATCTCCTCCCAAAGCCACATATATTCTGAAAATACAGCAAATACAACTATTCCTAAAAGATTGACCAGAAGTAACAGTACACCAGCCAGTTTACATCTGGGAGAATCAACATCTCACAGAAAAGGGTAAGGTACAAAGCCATGACTTGGCAAGACATGAGCACTCCCCCCACCCCAGCTCACTGGCATGAGGAAAAGAATCAGAGCAGGGAGGGAGTGGAAGCACAGGACTGCTAAATACCCAGCCCTATAGATCTACCCTGGGAGCACAAACCCACATTGTATGGTGCTATGGAGATTAGAGGGGCTGAAAGGCAAAGTCTGAGACTAAAACTGCAAACAGGTTCCCACAACTGGCTTCCGTGGAACAAAAGAAAAGCAGGCACTTTAGGAGTCTTCACAACAGTAAGAGGGCTGCTAAAGGGGCAACGGTTTAGGAGAAAGAACAGGTGGACAAAATCGTTCTGACACACTCAGCCCAGTAAGCTGGAACTCTCAGGAGCTTCAGGCGCCCTATCCCCCTGGTTGGCAACGCAGCCCCGAGGCCCCTCACGTGATAAGCAGCCTGCAACTCCTTCCTCCACACTGGCACCTATATGCAAACAGGCTGCCCCACCATTGCTGCAGACCAGGTGGAGGGCACCCCCGTCTTCAGCAACTACACATCTTAATGTAGAGGCTTCTCCCTGCGTGGCTGACCGGCCCAGACCCAGAGGCTGCTCCCTGCATGTGGTTGACTGGAATAGAGAGTGGAGACAGGCACGGCGACCGGCAAGCAGGAAGGGACTTTGTCCTCCCAGCTGACACCCAGGTCACTCACTGTTGACCACTCCTGTTACTCCAGGACTATGAAGAGGCAGAAAAACCTTCAATCCAAAATCCCTCAAACACCAGAAAGAGGGCTCAGTGACACTTAAACCACCAATCTTCCTGAAAAATAATTCAAAATAAAAGTAATAAGCATACTAATGGAGCTTCAGAAAAATATTCAAGACCTAAGAGATGAATTCAGGAGGGAGATAACTGAAATGAAACAAACAATGGAGTGATTTAAAAGCAGATTAGGTGAGGCAAAGGAGGCAGTGAATGGAATAGAAATCAGAGAGCAGTAATACAAAGAAGCTGAGGCAGAGAGAGAAAAAGTATCTCTAGGAATGAAAGAATATTAAGAGAACTGTGTGACCAATCCAAACAGAAAAATATTCTCATTGTAGGGGTACCAGAAGAAGAAGAAAGAAAAAGGTGTAGAAAGTGTCTTTGAAGAAGTAATAGCTGAAAACTTCTCCAATCTAGGGAAGTAAATAGTCCCTCAGGCCATGGATGTCCACAGATCTCACAGCACAAGGGACCAAGAAGGACAATACCAAGACATATAATAATTAAAATGCCAAAGATGAAGAATAAGGACAGAGTATTAAAAGAAACTAGAGAGAGAAAAAGATCACCTATAAACGCAAACCCATCAGGCTATCATCAGACTTCTCAGCAGAAACCTTACTTTCCAGAGGGAGTGGCATGATATATTCAGTGCAATGAAACAGATGGGCCTTGACCCAAGAATACTCTATCCAGCAAGATTATCATTTAAATTTGAAGGAGGGATTAAACAATTCCCAAATAAGCAAAAGTTGAGGGAATTTACCTCCCACAACCATCTCTACAGTGTATTTTAAAGGGACTGCTCCAGATGACAGTATGCCTTAGGCTAAATAGCTGTCATCAGAAAAAATAAAACCACAGCAAAGAAGCAGACCAACTAAATACTAACTAATTGCAAAATAAAATCAGATACCCACAAAGTCAAAGGGATACACAAAGAGTACAGAATATGACACCTAACATATAAAGACTGGAGGAGAAAAAAAAAGAAGAGAGAGAAAAAAGAATCATTAGATTGTGTTTATAATAGTGTAATAAGTGAGTTAAGGTGGACTGCTAGACAGTAAAGAAGCTTCCCTTGAACCTTTGGTAACCACAGATCCAAAGCCTGCAATGGCAATAAGTACATATCTATATATAATCACGATAATTGTAAATGGACTGAATGCACCAATCAAAAGACACAATGTTACAGAATGGATAAAAAAGCAAGATGCAACTATATGTTGCCTACAAGACACTCAGTTCAAATCCAAAGACACACACAGACTAAAAGTGAAGAGATGGAAAAAGTTATTTCATGCAAAAAATAGGGAGAAAAAGCAGGTGTTGAAGTACTTGTATCAGACAAAATACACTTCAAAACAAAGAAAGTAAGAAGAGACAAAGAAGGACATTACATAATGATAAAGGGTCAGTCCAACAAGAGGATATAACCATTAAATATCTATGCACCCAACAGAGGAGCACCTACATACGTGAAACAAATACAAACAGAATTAGAGGGGAAAATAGACTGCAATGCAATCATTTTAGGAGACTTCAACACTCCACCAACTCCAAAGGACAGATTAACCAGACAGAAAATGTGTAAGGAAAGAGAGACACTGAACAAAACATTAGAACAGATCTATAGAATACTCCACCCAAAGCAGCAGGATACACATTCTTCTCAAGAGCACATGGAACATTTTCCAGAATAGACCACATGCTAGGCCACAAAAATAGCCTCAGCAAATTAAAAAGATTGAAATTGTACCAAACAACTTATCAGATCACAAAGGTATGAAACTAGAAATAAATTGTACAAAGAAAACAAAAAGGCTCACAAACACATGGAGGCTTAACAACATTCTCAACATTCTCCTAAATAATCAATGGATCAATGACCAAATTAAAACGGAGATCAAACAATATATGGACACAATTGAAAACAAGCACACAATGGCCCAACTGCTGTGGGATATAGCTGAGGCAGTTCTAAGAGGAAAGTATATAGCAATCGGGCCTACTTAAAGAAGGAAGAACAATCCCAAACGAATTGTCTAAATTCACAATTAATGAAACTGGAAAAAAGACACATGAGGCACAAAGTCAGCAGAAGGAGGGACATAATAAAGATCAGAGAAGAAATAAATAAAATTGAGAAGCATAAAACAATAGAAAAAATTAATGAAACCAAGAGCTGGTTCTTTGAGAAAATAAAAAAACAGATAATCCCCTAGCCAGACATATAAAGAAAAAAAGAGCATCTACAAACATAAAGAGAATCAGAAATGAAAAAGGAAAAATCACGACAGACACCAGAGATATGGAAAGAATTATTAGAGAATCCTATGAAAAATTAAATGCTTAGAAACTGAATAAAGTAGAAAAAATGGACAACTTTCTAGAAAAATACCATCTTCCAAAGCTAACCCAGGAAGAAAAAGACAATATGAGTAGATCAATTACAAGCAAGGAAATTGAATTGATAATCAAAAACCTACATAAGAACAAAACTCATGGACCAGATGGTTTCACTACTGAATTTTATTAAACATTTAGTGAAGACTTAGTACCCATCCTCTTTAAAGTTTTCCAAAAAGTAGAAGAGGAGGGAACACTCCCAAACTCATCCTATGAGGCCAACATCACTCTAATACCAAAACCAGGCAAAGACACCACAAAAAGAGAAAATTACAGATCAATATCCCCTGATGAACATAGATGCAAAAATACTCAACAGATATTAGGAAACCAAATACAAAAATACATCAAGAAGATCCTACACCATGATGAAGTGAGATTCATCCTAGGGATGCAAGGATGATGTAGATGCAGGGATCCATCAACATCATCCACCATTCAATTAAAAGAAGGAAAAAATCACATGATCATCTCCATAGATGCTGACAAAGAATTTGACTAAATTCAACACCTATTCATGATAAAAAATCTCAATAAAATGGGTATAGAGGGCAAGTACCTCAAAAAATAAAGGCCATATATGACAAAAGCACAGCCAACATCACAGTTAACAGCAAGAAGCTGAAAGCTTTCCTTTAAGATCGGGAACAAGACAAGTATGCCCACTCTCCATTCTTTTATTCAACAAAGCTCTGGAGATCCTAGCCATGGCAATCAGACAACATAAATAAAAGGCATCCAGATTGGCAAGGAAGAAGTTAAACTGTCCCTGTTTGCAGATGATATGATATTGTACATAAAAAACCCTAAAGAATCCACTCCAAAAATACTAGAACTAATATCTGAATTAAGCAAAGTTGCAGGATACAAAATTAATATGCAGAAATCTGGCATTCCTATATACTAACAATGAACCAGCAGAAATAGAAATCAGAAAAACAATTCCATTCACAATTGCATCAAAAAGAATACATAGGAATAAACCTAACCAAGGAAGTGAAAGACCTATACTCTGAAAACTACAAGACACTCATGAGAAAATTTAAGAAGATACCAATAAATGGAAAAATATCCTGTGTTCATGGATAGGAAGAATTAATATTGTCAAAATGGCCATCCCGCCTAAAGCAATCTACAGATTTAATGCAATTCCTATCAAAATACCAACAGCATTCTTCGATGAACTAGAGCAAATTGTTCTAAAATTCATATTGAACCACAAAAGACCCTGAATAGCCAATGTAATCCTGAGAAGGAAGAATAAAGCTGGGGGGATTATGCTCCACAACTTCAAGCTCTATGACAAAGCCACAGTAATCTGGCACAAGATTAATACACAGAAATCTGTTGCTCTCCTATACACTAACGATGAACTAGCAGAAAGAGAAATCAGGAAAACAATTCCAGTCACAACTGCATCAAAAGAAAATACATAGGAATAAACGTAAACGAGGAAGTGAAAGACCTATACCCTGAAAACTTCAAGACACTCTTGAGAGAAATTAAAGAGGACACTAATAAATGGAAATGAATCCCATGCTTTTGGGTAGGAAGAATTAATATTGTCAAAATTCCCATCCTGCTGAAAGCAATCTACAAATTCAATGCAATCTCTATGAAAACACCAATAGCATTTTTCAACAAACTGGAACTAATAGTTCTAAAATTCATATGGAACCACAAAAGACCCTGAATAGCCAAGGAAATCCTGAGAAGGAAGAATAAAGCAGGGGGGATTATGCTCTCCAACTTCAAGGTCTACTACAATGCCACAATAATCAAGACAATTTGGTACTGGCACAAGAAAAGACCCATAGACCAAAGGAACAGACTAGAGAGTCCAGATTAAGCCAAGCATATATGGTCAATTAATATATGATAAAGGAGCCATGGATAAACAATGAGGGCATGAAAGCCTCTTCAACAACTGGTTTTGGCAAAACTGGACAGCTACATGTAAGAGAATGAACTGGATTAGTGTCTAACTCCATACACAAAAGTATACTTGAATGGATCAAAGACCTGCATGTATATCATGAAATCATAAAACTCTTAAAAGAAAACATAGACAAAACTCTCTTGAATATAACATGAGCAACTTTTTCATGAATATATCTCCTCAGGCAAGGGATACAAATGCAAAAATGAACAAGTCGGACTATATCAAGCTAAAAAGCTTCTGTACAACAGAGGACACCATCAGTAGAACAAAAAAGACATCCTACAGTATGGGAGAATATATTCATAAATGACATATCCGATAAGGGTTTGACATCCAAGACATATAAAGATCGCATACACCTCAAGTCCCAAAAAGCAAATAACCCGATTAAAAAATGGGCACAGGAGCTGAACAGACACTTCTCCAAAGAAGAAATTCATACGGCCAACAGGCATATGAAAAGATGCTCCGCATCGCTAATTATGAGGGAAATGCAAATTAAAACTACCATGAGGTATCATATCACACCAGTTAGGATGGCCAATATCCAAAAAACAGACAACACCAAATGCTGGCGAGCATGTGGATAAAGGGGAACCCTCCTGCACTGTTGTTGGGAATGTAAATTAGTTCAACCACTGTGGAAAGCAGTATGGAGGTTCCTCAAAAAACTCAAAATAGAAATACCATTTGATCCAGGAATTCCACTCCTTGGAATTTATCCTATGGATACAGGATCCCAGATTCAAAAAGACACATGCACCCCTATGTTTATCGCAGCACTATTTATAATAGCCAAGAAATGGAAGCAACCTAAGTGTCTATCAGTAGATGAATGGATACAGAAGGTGTGGTACACATACACAATGGAATACTATTCAGCCATAAGAAGAAAACAAATCCTACCATTTGCAACAACATGGAAGGAGCTAGAGGTTATTATGCTCAGTGAAATAAGCCAGACAAAGACAAGAACCAAGTGATTTCACTCATATATACAGTATAAGAACAAAGAAAAAACTAAAGGAACAAAATAGCAGCAGACTCACAGAACCTAAGAATGGACTAACAGTTACCAAAGGGAAAGGGACTGGTGAGGGTGGGTGGGAAGGGAGGGATAAGTGGATTAAGGGGCATTATAATTAGCATACATAATGTGGGGGTGGCCACCGGGAAGGCAGTATAGCACAGAGAAGACAAGTAGTGACTCTATAGCATCTTATTATGCTGATGGACATTGACTGTAATGGGATATGTAATGGGGACTTGATAATAGGGGGAATCTAATAACCACAATGTTGCTCATGTGATTGTATATCAATGATACCTTAATAAAAAAAATCTGTGAAGGTCACCAAAAGCAAGAAAGTCTGAGAAACTCCCACAGCCAAGAGAATCCTAAAGAAACTTGACAACTCAATGTCATGTAGAATCCTGCATAGGATACTTGAACAGAGTTAGGACATTCAGAGATGTTAAGGAAATATGCATAAATCATGGGTTTCAGTTAATAATAATGCATTATAATTGATTCACAGTTGTAACCGTTGTACCATACCAATGTGAGTATTTATCATGGGGCAATTGGATGTGAGGCATATGGGTACTCTCCATACTATCTTCTCAACTTTTTTTGTGAATCAAAAAGCATTCTGCAACATAAAGTCTGTTAAAAATTAAAAGAAAATTGGTTGACTGATAACAGTGTGAAATTCTCAATGTCCACAGCCTTCAACACTGCTTGGAAATTGTGCATGTAACGGTTTATGAGTGGCATGAGTTTCAGAGTCAATATGTGACTCAAATATTTAGTATACAACTGTCTTTGAAAGTCACTTGAGCACTATGCTCCTTGGATTTCTTATCTTTAAAAATTTATGGACTTTATCTCAAATAAAATGATATATGTAATGCATCCTAAATGGGATGATATATGAAGTTGTTAGTAATGTTCCTGGCATGTAACGCTATTAGTTCCTTCTTTTATTAAATGCAGTTAAGGACTAATGCTTTTACAAGGTGTTTTACAACAGAGGTGTTACCATTGCAAGAGCCACACTACCTCTGTTCAAATCCTTATTCTGTCAGTTACTAGCAATGCAATTTTGGGCAGGTTAATTAAACATTTGGGGCCTCAGGTCAATACCTTAAAACAGTAGTAGTATTAGTAAATATACCACATAAGGTACCTGAAGATGATTTGAAGAGATAATATACCCCAAACACATAAAAAAATTGATATTTAATGAGCTTTTTTTAAAAACTAGATCTTTACTATCACTATTACTGATACTTCTAAGGAATGATACAATTGGCATAGACTACCTACATTTTATGGTGAAGTTTCATTTCATTCTTTGTTCTTACCATTTTCCTCCTCATCTTCATTTTTTAAATCTTCCCTTTTCCTTTTTCTGCTTTATATGGAAACATCACCCTATAAAGTTTAGAGTTTTGGTCCATATGCAGTATATTTTTGCTCCCTACTGTCATAAACTTGAGATCTAGAAACAAGAGTACAGTATCATGGAATATAATATATTTTCAAGTATTTGACTTTTGTGAAGAAATGAGAAGTCCTGAAATTTTGAAAACACAAAAGGAGTTTACATCACCAGTTTAGAAAAGATTTTATATCATCAATATCTACCTATCCTCATTGACTAATTCTAATACACAGAAATAATCCAAAGACAGAGATCTCAGAAACACTGGACATATTTGTCCTGTCACACATTTTGAATCTGGGCTCCCACAGAGCTCCTCTGGTACAAACCCCTTTCCAGGAGGAACAGGAGCTACATTATTGTAATAATTTATACTTTTTTATGGAAAAACAGAGTTAAGAATCTGAGCAAAGAAGGATGCCATTCAATGTACTGTATTTTTTCTTTCTTGCTAAAGCTCACATTTTAAAGAGACAAAAAAACTGAGGGCAGAGAAGGCAAAGAAGAAATGACTGATAATTTACACAATGCTTCCATATTCAAAGGATCACATACCATGACCATCTGTGACTTACTCCTGAGATGCAACATAAAAATGACCAGCAGATACATGAAAAGGTGCTCATCATGACTAATCATCAGAGAAATGTGAACCAAAACCAGTGTGGTATCACCTCACACCTGTGAAAATGGATATCATCAAAAAGAGAAAAAGATGAGTGTTGGCGAGAGTATGGAGGAAGTAGAACTCTTGTATACTGTTGGTAGGGATATAAACTTTGTAGCAACCATGTAAAACAGTGTGGAAGTTCCTCAAAAATTAAAAATAGAACTATCTTATGATCCAGCAATCCCCTCTCTGGGTACATATCGAAAGGAAATGAAATCAGGATCTCAGAGACAGATCTATACTCTTGTGTTCACTACATCATCATTTGGAATAGCCAAGATATGGAAACTAACTAATATTCATCCATGGATGAATGGATCAAGAAAATGTGGTTTATATATTTACACAATGCAATATTATCCTTAATAAAAGGAAATTCTGGCATTTTAGCATGAGTGAACGTGGAGGACATTATACTAAGTGAAATAAGCCAAACAAAGACAAGAAGTGCCTGATCTCACATGTATGGAACCTAAAATAGCTAAACTCGTAGTAGTTTAGAGTAGAATGGTGGTTGATTGTGGTTGGGAAATGGAGGAGATGGGAATATGGGGATATGCTGGTAAAGGGTATTAAGTTTCTTATGCATGTTGAATAAATCCTAGAGCTCTAATGTTCAGCATGGTGACTAGTTAACAATACTGCTACACATTTAAAATTTGTTAAGAGAATAGGTTTTGAGTTCTTTCCACCAAATAAGAAACAAAACAAAATGGTAACTATGTGAGATGATGGATATGTTAATTCACTTGATTGTGTTGATGATTTCACAGTGTATATATATATATCAAAACATCAAGTAGTACATCTTGAATATATACAACTTTTATCTGTCAATTATATCTCAATAAACATGGAAAATAAAAAATAAAAAGAATAAAACTGTATTCCCAATTGTTCAAGGAAAGGATATGGAAGAAAGAAATTTATTAGCATATGTTTTAGGCAAGAAAATGCAAAAATAGGGGAGATTCAAGATGGCGGCATGAGAGGTGACACTGAGAACTCCTCCCAAAGTCACAAATAGTACAAAAATATAGTTACTTAATACAACTAACCCTAAAACAGCAACAAGAAAGAAGGCTGAGCCAGACTGCATACAGACCTCACAAAAAGAGCAGACTTCACAGAACACGGTAACATATGAAAGCCTTAATCAGGCAGGACCCAGGTCCTTCTGCCACCCAGCTCACGGGCTGGAGGAAGAGAAATGGGGCAAGGAGGGGGTAGAAGCCTGGGACTGCTGAACACCTACCCTGGAGATCTGCTATATTGTGTGGTGATCTGGACAGAGGGGAGCTCGGATGATGGAGTGCTTGGAAGACTGACATTCTGGCCATTTGTGAAGGGGAAGATCCACATCCACCTGCTCTGTGTCAGATGAGGGGGGTGGTGGTCTGTGAGGCTTCGTAGCAGGGAAAGGGCAGCTGAAGGGGGTGGGGGGTTTGCACAGACCTTGCTGCACGGGAGAAGGGAGAGCTGGACAAGGTTGTCTGGGTGCCCTCTGCCCAGCTGGTTGTAAACTTTGAGGAGCTTCAGGTGCTCCAACCCCGTGGCTGCCTACTCAGCTCTGATGCTCCCCACTGTGACAGGCAGCTGGCTGCACCTTCCTCCTAGCCTGCCAGCACCAGATCGCAAACCGGCAGTCACTGTGCTGGCGTCAGCCCAGTCAGAGGGAGGCCCCGCCTACAGCAGCTAGAGACACAAAGCACAGAGGCTTACACGTGTGTACTTGGCCCACTGGCTCTGACATTGGAGACAGGCACTGCAGACGGGAATCAAGAAACATTACTTTCCTCCCCCCAGGCACCAGCTCCCCTCCCCTACGACCTCCAACCTCACTCTAGGGGGTGAGCAGATCCAGAGACAGGATTTTCTGCGCACCAGTGGGTACCACACAGAAATATGAAATGTGAAGAGAACATCGTTCAGACCAAAATCTTACAAACCCCAGAAAAAGGGCCAAATGAAACTGAACTCACCAATTTTCCTGAAAGAGAGTTCAAAATGAAAATTATAAACATGCTTATGGAGGTACAGAAAAATATTCAACAACTCAGGAAGGAATTTAAGACAGAGATTCAATCATTAAGAAATTCCATAACTGAAAGGAAACATACAATGGAGGGATTTAAAAGCAGATTAGATGTAGTAGAAGAGACAGTAAATGGAATAGAAATTAGAGAACAGGAATACAAAGAAGATGAGGAACAGAGAGAAAAAAAATCTCTAAGAATGAAAGAATATTGAGAGAACTGTGTGACCAATTTAAATAGAACAATATTCGCATTATAGAGGTACCAAAAGAAGAAGAGACAGAAAAAGGGATAGAAAGTGTCACTGAGGAAGTATTTGCTGAAAACGTCCCCAATTCCCTAATTTGGGGAAGAAGACAGTCTCTCAAGACATGGAGGTGCACAGATCTCCCAACACAAGGGACCAAAGGAAGACAACATCAAGACATATAATAATTAAAATGGCAAAGATCAAGGATAAAGACAGACTTTTAAAAGCAGCTGGAGAGAGAAAAAAGATCACAAACAAAGGAAAACCCACCAGGCTATCATCAGACTTCTCAACAGAAACCTTACAGGCCAGAAGGGAGTGGCATGATATATTAAATGCAGTGAAGCAGAAGGGCCTTGAACCAAGAATACTCAGCCCAGGAAGGTTATCATTTAAATTAGAAAGAGGGATTAAACAATTTTCACATAAGCAAAAGGTGAGAGAAATTACCTCCCACAAACCACCTCTACAGTGCATACTGGAGGGAATCAAATAGATGGAAATATTCCTAAGGCAAAATAGATGTCACCAAAGGAATAGACAAAGAGTACAGAATATGATTCATATCACACAAAGAATGGAGTAGGAAGAAAAAGGAGGAAAAAAAAGAATCTTTAGGTTGTGTTTGTAATAGCATACAAACATACAAAGTGAGTTAAATTAGACTGTTAGATAGTAAGGGAATTACCCTTGAACCTTTGGTAACCACGAATCTAAAACTGCAATGGCAATAAATACATACCTATCGAAAATCACCCTAAATGTAAATGGTCTGAATGCACCAATCAAAAGACACAGAGTTACTGAATGGATAAAATAATAAGACATATGTATGTGCTGCCTACAAGGGACTCACATCAAACCCAAAGACATACAAAGACTAAAAGTAAAGAGAGGGAAAAAGATATATCATGCAACTAATAGTGAGAAAGAAGCAGGAGTTGCCATACTTGCATCAGAAAAAATAGACTTCAAAATGAAGAAAGTCACAAGAGACAAAGAAGGACATTACATAATGATAAAAGGGTCAGTCCAACAAGAGGATATAACTATTATAAATATCTATGCACCCAACACAGGATCACCTACATATGTGAAACAAATACTAACAGAATTAAAGGGGGAAATAGAATGCAATGCATTCATTTTACGAGACTGCAACACACCACTCACTCCAAAGGACAGATCAACCAGACAGAAAATAAGTAAAGAGACAGAGGCACTGAACAACATATTAGAACGGATGGACCTAATGGACATCTACAGAACACTCCATCCAAAAGCAACAGGATAAACATTCTTCACAAGTGCACATGGAACACTTTCAAAAATAGATCACATACTAGGCCACAAAAAGAACCACAGTAAATTAAAAAAGATTGAAATTGTACCAACCAGCTTCTCAGATCACAAAGGTATGAAACTAGAAATAAATTACACAAAGAAAACGAAAAAGCCCCAAAACACATGGAGGCTAAATAACATGCTCCTAAATAATCAATGGCTCAATGACCAAATAAAAACAGAGATCAAGCAACATATGGACACAAATGACAACAATAATTCAACCCCACAAAATCTGTGGGATGCAGCGAAAGCTATGCTAAGAGGGAAATATATTGCAATACAGGTGTACCTCAGGAAAGAACAATCCCAAGTGAACAGCCTAAACTCACAATTAATGAAACTAGAAAAGGAAGAACAAATGAGGCCCAAAGTCAGTAGAAGGAGGGACATAATAGAGATTAAAGCAGAAATAAATAAAATTGAGAAGAATAAAACAATAGAAAGAATCAATGAAAGCAGAAGCAGGTTCTTCGAGAAAATAAACAAAATAGATAAACCTATAGCCATACTTATCAAGAAAAAAAGATCATCTAAACACATAAAAAGAATCAGAAATGAGAAAGGAAGAATCAGTACGACACCACAGAAATACAAAGAATTATGAGAGAATACTATGAAAAATTATATGGTAACAAACTGGATAACCTAGAAGTCATGATAACTTTCTAGAAAAATACAACCTTCCAAGTCTGACCCAGAAGGAAACAGAAAATCTGAATAGACCAATTACCAGCAAAGAATTGAATTGGTAATCATAAAACTACCTAAGAACAAAACTCCAGGACAAGATGGTTTCACTGCTGAATTTTATGAAACATTTAGTGAAGACCTAATACCCATTCATTAAACTTTTCCAAAAAGTAGAAGAAGAGGGAATACTCCCAAACTCATTTGACGAGGCCAACATCACATTAATACCAATACCAGGCAAAGACACCACAAAAAAAGAAAATGACAGACCAATATCCTAGAACATAGATGCAAAAATACTCAAAAAAATATTAGCAAACCAAATTCAAAAATACATCAAAAAGATCATCAATCATGATCGAGTGGATTCATCCCAGGGATGCAAGGATGGTACAACATTCGAAAATCCATCAACATCATCCACCACATCAACAAAAAGAAGGACAAAAAACACATGATCATCTCCATAGATGCTGGAAAAGCATTTGACAAAATTCAACATCCATTCATAATAAAAACTCTCAACAAAATGAGCATAGAGGGGAAGTACCTCAACATAATAAAGGCCATATATGACAAACCCACAACCAACATTATACGTGACAGCGCGAAGCTGAAAGCTTTTCCTTTAAGATCAGGAACAAGACAAGGATGCCCATTCTCCCCTCTTTTATTCAACATAGTTGTGGAGGTCTTAGCCATGGCAATCAGACAACACAAAGAAATGAAAGGCATCCAGAATGGCAAGGAAGAAGTTAAACTGTCCCTGTTTGCAGATGACATGATATTGTACAGAAGAAACCCTAAAGAATCCACTCCAAAACTACTAGATTTAATATCTGAATTCAGGAAAGTTGCAGGATGCAAAATTAATACACAGATATATGTTGCATTCCTATACACTAATGGTGAACTAGCAGAATGAGAAATCAGGAAAACAGTTCCACTCATAATCTCATCAAAAAGAATAAATTACCTAGGAGCAAACCTAACGAAGGAAGTGAAAGACCTATACCCTGAAAACTACAAGACACTCTTAAGAGAAATTAAAGAGGACACTAATAAATGGAAATCATCCCATGCTCTTGGCTAGGAAGAATTAGTACTGTCAAAATGGCCATCCTGCCTAAAGCAATCCACAGATTTAATGCAATCCCTATCACAATACCTACAGCACTCTTCAACGAACTAGAGCAAATAGTTCTAAAATTCATATGGAATAAGAAAAGACTCCAAATAGCCAAAGCTATCCTGAGAAGGAAGAATAAAGTGGGGGGAATTATGCCCCCTGACTTTGTCTCTACTACAAAGCCTCAGTAATCAAGACAATTTGATACTGGCACAAAAACAGACCCATAGATCAGTGGAACAGAATAGAGAGCCCAGACATAAACCCAGCCATATATGGTCAATTAATATACGATAAAGGAGCCATGGATATACAATGGGGAAATGACGGCCTCTTCAACAGCTGGTGTTGGCAAAACTGGACAGCTACATGTACGAGAATGAAACTGGATTACTGTCTAACCCCACACACAAAAGTGAACTCAAAATGGATCAAAGACCTGAATGTAAGTCATGAACCCATAAAAACTCTTAGAAAAAAACATAGGCAAAAATCTCTTGGACATAAACATGAGAAAGTTTTTCATGAACATATCTCCCTGGGCAAGGGAAACAAAAGCAAAAACGTACAAGTGGGACTATATCAAACTAAAAGGCTTCTGTACAGCAAGGGTCACCATCATTAGATCAAAAAGACATCCTACAGCATGGGAGAATATAATCATAAATGACATATCCGATAAGGGGTTGACATCAAAATATATAATAGCTCATGCACCTGAACAAACAAAAAGCAAATAAGCCAATTAAAAAATGGGCAGAGGATCTGAACAGACACTTCTCCATACAAGAAATTCAGATGGCCAACAGGCACATGAAAAGATGCTCCACACTGGTAATTATCAGAGAAATGTAAATTTAAATCACCATGAGATATCACCTGACACAAGTTAGGATGGCCAACATCCAAAAGACAAACAACAATAAATGTTGGCCAAGATGTGGAGAAAGGGGAACCCTCCTAACACTACTGGTGGGAATGTAAATTACTTCAACCATTGTGGAAAGCAGTATGGAGGTTTCTCAAAAAACTCAAAATAGAAATACCATTTGACTCAGGAATTCCACTCCTAGGAATTTACCCTAAGAATGCAGCAGTGCAGTTTGAAAAAGACATAAGCACCCCTATGTTTATCACAGCACTATTTACTATAGCCAAGAAATGGAAGCAACCTAAGTGTCCATCAGTAGGTGAATGGATACAGAAGATGTGGTACATATATACAATGGCATATTAGTCAGCCATAAGAAGAAAGCAAATCCTACCATTTGCAACAACATGGATGGAGCTCAAGGGTATTATGCTCAGTGAAATAAGCCAGGCAGAGAAAGACAAACACTAAATGATTTCACTCATCTGTGGAGTAAAAGAACCAAGAAAAAAGTGAAGGAACCAAACAGCAGCAGACTCACAGAAAAGAATGAACTAACAGTTACCAAAGGGAAAGGGACTGGGGAGGATGGGTGAGAAAGGAGGGATAAGGGGGAAAAAGGGGCATTACGATTAGCACACATAATGTAGGCAGTGGGCACAGGGAAGGCAGTATCACACAGAGAAGACAAGTAGTGACTCTATAGCATCTCACTACGGTGATGAACAGTGACTGTAATGGGGTATGTGGGGAGGACTTGATAATAGGGGTCTAGTAACCATAACGTTGTTCAAGTGATTGTACATTAACGATACCAGAAGAAAACAAAGTTCCTACCCCGCAAAAAAAAAAAAGAAAATGTAAAATAATGAACATCAGTTGGAGCCAAGCTGAGCCCAAAAACCGAGGAGAGAAAGAAGATAATCCCTTTAGCCGTTACTCTGTACTTTAGAAAATAAAGAGTTTTACAGTGCTTCTCAAACCTATAGTAAGGTATTTCAAATACATTTTTTCCTCTCAAATAGTTTGAATGAATAAATTAGAATTTAGTTTTTAACACTTAAGTCTTGACATGCAATATCAATCTAGAAAGATAAGATCTATTTATTTTATACGTTTGTTTACCGACGTGGTTTGTTCAGTGCTGTCCAATCAACTAGAAGCACAACAAATTCTACTGATACTCTTGTCAAACAAATAATTGCGTGGATATATAGTGCACTAGTTGTTTTTTCTCAGTATATTGAAATTTTAAAGTCATTTGTCATAAAATATTATCTTTGAAACTTTATTGATTATCATTTTGAATTATGGAATATGTCTCCAGAAGGAATTTGACTTCGTTAAGGAATTGTCAAGCTTTAACTTAAAAGTACTATTATTCTAATCCCTGTCTGTTCCCCACAAGCTGTTAATATATTTTCTTCCTAGTGTTATCTTTTGGTACGTCTTCAAGAAACAATTGCAATTATTTCATATTTAGGGGTGGGAAAATCCAATAAAATAGAAACCACATATAATTTTTTCCTGCATCAGAAAGATTTTAAAGCTTGGTCTTGTGCTGTGAAGCTGATTTGCAGCAAAACACCAACAGTGGTTGCATTTTTTTAACATTAGAACAAATTTAAGCAAGAGATATTTGTCCACAGGCAGGCGGGCTGTGTGTAGAAATCAATCTAAATGTCCAGTTCCGAACTGTGTTTTTGAAAAGGCATTTTGCGGCAGGATTCCTAATGGCATGAATGTTCTCCTGTTAGATGCCATGAATACAGAAATGCCTCTGTCATTTAGACCACAGACAATCCAGGCACTTGAACTGAATTGTGCATGATTACCAGCTTTCCTCAAATCTCTCAGTGCTTTATTTAAAATGAAAATAATTTTCCAAAAGAAAATATCTGAGTCATTTTATTTTTCTCAAAGTTATTCAGGATGACTTTAATGAGAAAGTAAGAGTGAGTGTGATTAGAATCTGTGAAATGTCTTTTTACATTCATTACTGACCTTTGGTTGGTAGAGTAAGAATTTCAGGAAAGTCAATCACTCTCTGGATACGAAGGAGTAAAAATATCAAGGTCTGATGTACATTAAATTATTTTTGTTAGATCAAGACTAAGTGCAATGAACGTATAGTTACTTTAAGTGTTATTGGCATTGTTTGAGGGTTTGATTCATATATGAAGCTATGCATTATTCAATTGAGTATGCCGTATTTTACTAAAACTGATACATTTCTTTACATAATTTAGGGATAGACAGACAGATGGACATAATTTTTTTTTTTTTGCTTAATAATCTGTGAAAAGTTTTCATAAGGATATACTTTATCATTACTAAAATATACACAAAACGTTCTTTGCAGTTAATGCTCTCTTATCCAGCCAGGCTCCAAATTATCTCTAATTTCTCCTTTACCTCTCAGTATACTTAATCACTAAGTCTTTTGATTCTGCATTTAAAAAGTTCTCAAAAGGTGAATGTAGTGAAGCTTCCTATGTTTACCACTAACACTGTAATTACAGTTCTTTGTGTGGACAGGTTCATTATGTGCAAATTAAAGAAAAAAGTGTTTAACCAAACAAACAGTTTGTATGACAAGGTTTAGAGCGCTAAATACTAAACTTTTGAGAACCACTGTCTTTGGCTTTTGTTTTAACAATTTCCTGAACTAATGGAGAAATATATACCAAATTTCCTGCTAATCTGTCTAAGTCCCATGGGTCTACCAAAAATCTTTATGGACCTGAGAAACCTTCCTTTCCTTGCTCAGCTTGAAACCATCTGATGACATTTGGTGGTCTACAGAAGCCTATCTCCAAATCCAATTCCACTCTCAAGCCTATAGGCACCTTTGTGTGGTCCAATGATTAAAAGTGGACAAAAGTATGTTCATTTCTCTATATGGCGACTTGACTACACTAGATAGTTACACTATGTAAAACCTGGAATCAAAGCATGAGGAGATCTGCATGATTTCTCAATATCACTTCTTAACATGATCACTTAGGAGTAGAGAATTATTCAGGATAACAAATCTAAATTTGATCCTGCTTCTTGATAGCTTCTTTAGAAACCTACAATAAAAAGTTACATGTTAATCTGTAAGTTTCTATCTGACAGAAAGAAAACCACAAAGGTTTTGGTCCTATAAAATAGTAAAAATTTTTGTACCTATTAGCAAACTCATTTCAGCATTTCTTTGATTATATAAATCTGTATTCCTCAAACTTTTTACTAAACCAGCTTTATTATTTAACTGGTTCCCTCATTATTTAATGTGTTGAATAACATCATTGACACATGTTCAGTCTATATTTGATGAAAGCCATCAAATTTTTGAAATTGAAAATTATTCTAATAGAAAAAAAGTTTTATACTGCCAAAACATTACTAATAGCACCTACTTAGATACAATGCCAGAGTTGTTCTGGACTTACACTGTAAGAGGAAATTCTCTTGAAAGAACATGAATTTAGATTGAAGAGCACTGATCTTAAAAGTGTTTTTATCTGGACACAAGAAAAATCTCCCTCATTCCAGAATCCAATTATTTTATCTATATTAAATTATTAAACATTCATTAACTATCCAAAAATGAATTTATGTTTATTAACCTATCAACAAAACAATATTTGTAATTATTCTAAGTTTTGACCTAGAGAATTTTGTCACCGGATTATAAATATGTTTCTTTTCTTGAGTTCAAAATCAATTTTGTAATATGACTTTTCATGTTTCCTTGATAATTTAAATGTCAGTAATATTTGTCTACATCTTAAATCCATTAATTTCTATCAGAGTAAATATTGCAAAAGAAAGTAGAGAGACCAAACTAAGATAAAGTAACAGATGTTTTATTGAATATGCCTGCTCAATACTTCCATTGTTATTTTTGAAAGTATAATTGAAGAAATTTCAAATAGTCAGTAAAGCAAACAAAACTAATTTCTGTTGCAATATCTCAAATACTCTGCCTCTGGCAATCAGGAAAAAATAAAAACTGTTGTTCTCTACAACTATTTTTATTCTGGCTCCAATTGTCCAGCCTTGCCTAACTCATTTTCTATGTAATCCTGTTTTAAATGTCTGTGGTATATAGCAGCTTTTGTTAAACCTACATATTTTTTTTTATAGTTTTATTTCAGACTTTGTGATTTTTCAAGTAAATTCCCAGTAAAAGTAGGCTTTGTGTAATACTATTTTCCAGAAGCATCAGACGTTTTATCACAAGAAAAGTCAGTGAAGATTTGAAGCTACAGGTTTAGAATTTTTTTCAGAACTGTAGTCTGGGTTTTAAGGCCAAGAATAATTCATTATTTTATTTGAGAAAGCCATTAAAAGACTCATACACGCAAACAACTCATTTTCTAAAATATTTAAAAGATTTCTCAAAATTTATGTTTCTCTCATATATAAAAAGTATATAATGATATATATTTAGAGTCACACAGGAGCAAATAGGAAAGCCTATGTGTAAGTGTGCTTTTTCTCCCCACTCCCTTTTCCAAATATCATTTTAATTTTTGATAAAATAACTTAACTGCAGTTTGGTGGTATGAACTTGTGATTCCTTTGATATTAAGAAGCAATGATGTATTATTAATGACACTTGTAATCAATCTCTGATATACCAAAAGGATGTGTTTAAAATAAAACAAAAACCATGAATCATATTTAAAAGAGATTTAGGAGCCGATATTTTTAAATAATATATTTCAGATTCCCCCGCTACCTCTATTTTACCCACTTTTTTACCCACCACAGTCAGGCTCCCGAGAAGAATCTGGTATAAAGGAAGTTGCGGACAAAAGTAATGTCTTTACTCTTAGAGATTTTGCCGTGAATCTTTTTCTTTGTTACTTTACTAGACTTGGGGAAGAAAGCTAAGGAAATACAAAATGTCTGTTCTTCTTATCTACCTCTCTCCTAAACCCAGATCTCTAAGCCAGCCATTATGAATACATGCCTTGTGTCCTCATCTCTGGGCCCCATTGTGATCTCTGAAACGTTTCAATAATTCATTATTATTTTTAAATGTAAAAATCATAACAGGTCAAATGAGAGAGAAAGAGAAAGGGGGGTAAAAATATAACCCATTCAAACCTTAAAAGTCTACCCCTAAAATTCTTAATACTTAAGACAAAACTTAGATTTAAAAGCAATACTTAAAAACATGGTATAAGGCTTGGGCTATACTAATTCTCTCATATGCCAGAGAAATGATACCCAAATGTCTTCCCTCAGGATGTGACACTGTTATGTTTCCCACTTTCTTATATTTTTCTATATGTAACAACTCCTTCCCTTCTGTGCAGCCTTATACCTCACTCCATATTTTCTCCCACTGAAAGACCTTGAAAATCATCAGCCTCTCCCAATCCCAGAATTTATGTTGAGTGCAGTAACACAAGGGACAATGTTCTTTAGAATGAATAAATCATTTTGAAATGAATTCTTACATACAGTTTGATCTTTGTTTTCTTTTGCCACTATAGATTTTTCAGAAAACAAGATTGTTTAAAGCAGAATCGTATATAAGTCAATGATCCGACATTCAATATATTTAGAAATTGATCTAACCATTAAAACTGAAATGTAAAAACCCTCTTTTTAAAAATTTATATTTTATTTCTTTATTTCTGGGCTTAAATACAAGCCACTGTTAAACATCAAATTACATGGCAATTACCATTCATTTCATTAGCAATAATTTTCTACATGAACAGCTGATACTCCACAGTCACCATGTGCATCTTGACATCATCTTAGTGAGGTTTTCTCTCTGTCTGGAAAACGTCAATAAATTGGCACAAAACATTTTGTATATATTTTTCATTCAAAAAGCAGAGGAAGAACTGTAGGTGATCTGAAATAAATGAATGGCCACCCGTCACAAAAAAAGTCTCTGAAAAACTTCAACAAATATTTCACATTCAGTTGGACTGAGAGACATATTTCCTTATTTACATGAATTGCAACACATTCTTTTTAATGCTTTGAAATTTAAATATTTGATGACATACTTTGGCCCAAATTTAACCTAAGAGCAGGGAATGGCTCAGAGCACTTTCCCTGAAGAAGAGCATATTAGGAAGAGCATTTGTTGGAGAGCTTGCACCCCTCTTAGCTGTTACGCTACTACTGACATTCCATTTGGCTGTTAACATAAATTATATGTCCATTTCTACCAGGAGATCCTGCCAGTTAAGGGTTATTTGCCCTTTTCCCTAAAACAGCCTCTCCTTTTGATGGGTTTTTGATGGCTACACACTCGTTTCCTCCTCCAGAGATCGGACATCTGGTGAGTTGTAACTGGAATTGGTTGATTTTTAAATATCACAGAAGTTAATCTCTTTTTGGTCTGGACCTTTGACTATCCCAGTCACTTAGGCTTTGCAAACTCTGTCTTACTTAAGGCCCTGACTAGGACAACAAGCTTGCCTATGTCAATGCTTCTGACTGCCTCAATCCCTCTTGGATACCCTGATGTACTTTTTCTTCCATATTTTGCTATATTCAGTTATTTGTTTAATCAACAAATATCAGGGAAAATCCCTATGGACCAAAAGTGTGTTTCTGATAGGCTGCTGCTTGTCATTACAAAGGATGTGCAAAGTGTTGGGTGACTTTCTAACCAGATTCCTAGGAACTAGCGTGACAAGTTCCTGACAAATGCTTGATCCGCTTTCCTTCTGTGACTGGGAACCTGACCATTCCCTGGATACTTAAAGACAAGCTTTTCTTGTTCTTGTCTGGCAGGGGCTCACCTGAGGCTTTCACCTTCAAAGCTTAAAGGCTTTGATTGAGAGTCAAATCAGACTCTAACTTCAGGGCATCTATCAGCGGAAGCCAGTGGCCTTGAAATGCGCTTGATGCCGCAGCCACACAGGCACTCTCATTATTCTTATGCTGCAAGCCTGTCATCTAGGGTTGAAAGCAAACCTTATACAAAACTCAAAGACACAAACAGTGGAATAATTAGAAACTTGTAGGAGCTGATCATGAGGTGTTATCTAGACAAATATCACTGGGGTTCTTCCAACTTCTTTTCCTCTTACTGAATTCAGAAAAGTGTATAAAGTTAATAGAGATGGTGTTAATTAAACTTCTAGCTAATACCAGACCACCAAGGAAACAGAGTGGCCCAGAGGAAGGAATTAAAACGTGAATAAGGAAAAAAGCTGGCTTAGCAATAGATGACTCAAATCAACGCAATCAGATAAATGCGAATGATTTTATTTAGCAGAAAAAAGGCCAGTGAAAATCAAAGATGAAAAGTGGCTCCCTACATCTGACCAGAGTGTGTTTCTTATGTGTGGAAGACACAAAGTAATGAATTTACAACCCGTAAGTAAATACTGTCACTATTTTTTTCTCAATCTCCCAGAGACGAATGCCTCATTTATTCAGTTACTCATCTATGATCTTAAGACATATTCATTGAAAACCTACTAAGCATCAGACACAGTGGTACTTCTTGGGAAGCAAATGAGTAAGAGGTCCCAATAGAGCGTTTAGGTCAGAAATGAGCACAGGATTATAACAGCGTGTGATAGATACAACAGAGATAAAGATAAGATACTGGGAGGTCAGAGGGGAAGAAAGGCATCTCTTTCTAGTCAATGATGGCTTCACAGCTGAGGAGATATATTGACTCTTTCTTATGGGATGTATTTGTGTGTTCTATATGGAGAAAAAAGTGACAGGTATAGCCAGAGGTCCCTGTAATTTTTATGTAATATATGTGACAGAATTTGGCAGGAATAAGAAAAAACTCTTGGGATTCAAAGATCCTTATATGCCTTTTAGACTGTTTAAAATGGAATCTGACTTCTGATAAAAGAAGAATTATTAAATTTACAGTAAAATTATACAGCTCAGAAGAATAATCAATGCTATAAACGAGCACTTCATAGAAAATCAAACCCAAATACACATGTTGAAAGGTACTAAATTTTAAACAATTAAATGCAAATTCTGAGTAATCAAATTTATCTCAAAATCAAACTTTCTAAGGTTTTTGCTTAAATATTGCCTGCTCAGAGAGGTTTTCCTCAATCCATTTAAAAGTAACATGCCACAATTTCCCATCCATTTAAGCTGCTTTATTTTTCCTTTGGAGCATTTATACAGAACTTACCACTAGTTCCCATTCTATTTTATTGTATTTGTTTATTGTCTTTCTCCTCCCTGAAACTCCATGAGGACTTTAAGATTTTAACACCCGCAAAGTGTTTGTTGGGTGAATAAAACACATATTCAAATAATGAAACAACACTTTCTTACTAATAAAATTGACAAAAATTCAAAATAATATAAACTGCTGAAGTGAAATATGGACTCACACGATTAGTGAAAGTGTAATCTGAAATAACTGGGATTTGAATTTTATTGTATTTGTCAAAATTAAGACATACAGTCCCCATAAAACATTCCTTCCAATATATTTGTACAAATGAGATGTAAAAGTATGTTAAAATCCTAAAAGTTTAAGTATCATTATAGTATCCAAATACAACTAAAATATCCATCAGTATAGGAAGAGAAATATAAACTAGAGAATATATCCTAAAAAATATTGCAAAGCCATTAAAAAGTGTAAGATAGATATCAATAAAACAGAGACTCTAATTTTAATAAAAATGCAAATGGGAAAATAGCATGTATTGTGTATTATCAATGAAAAATATAACATAAGTTATATAACTTAAGAACATAAAGATGGCGATGTTTTATAACTAAAACAGTTTCCATTTGGGTAAATGATGTGCCTACATGTATCATATCTGGGCTAAACCACAAAGAAATATGGTATAAAAACCCAGACTAGGAGGGACCTTGGCAGTCCCAGCTTCTCCCTGATTCATTTGTGCCTCAGGATTACTCGTATTTTTTAAATTATTTGTACAGGATAAAATATCTGAGTCTAGTGAGTTTGACTTGACAATCTTATCCTTTTTGTGATCTATGTTATTCAGGTATATATGCCAATCAAGTGTGTACTGGGTGTGTGTGTGTGTGCATGTGTGTGTGTTGGATGTATGTGTGTATTTAAAATATCTTCAGAGAGATTCATGAAAAACTCTTAAAAGTGATTATATGTTGGGAGTTTGACCCTAATGCAAATTGTGAGGAGGACATTTTCTTTTGCTTGTATTCTAGTGTTTTATGTGTTTAAAAGGGCTTGACTTGAATTTGCAGCAATAATAATAACAGCATAACCAAAGGCAATTAGAAAATATATTCTGAAGCAAGTGTATAATCAGCAAAGAAACAATTATCAAACAGACGGTGTACTAAATTAGCATTTTAGAAAAAAAAATCTTGTGAGCTTCAGCATGATGAAGAGACATGAGAGAGTGGCAGTACCAACACTATTTAACAAACTGGTCCCATTGCATGGGCGCAACATGAGAAGGGACTCAGACTATCTGCTAAGAGACAGAGGAAATGGACTTAATGAGTCAGAAATGAAAGATGTCAATGGACTGGGTACAGAGAATGAAAACAAAGAAAATACTAAGAACAACTTTTACATTTTTAGATTGGAAGACGACAAGATTTATTCAGTACTTCAGCAAAAGACAGGATTTAGGGTAGTCTTATCAATTGCCTAGAGAAGAGGCAAATCTCCCAGAAGTAAAATTAGGACAGAAAAGCTTCAGTGCTAAGATGGAGCCATGGGACAAAGAAGAGAGAGTTCAACTGACTGTTCAGAGGTTGTCTGTGGGAAGAGTAGAAGTAATCAAAATGATGTAAACTCCAGGTTAAATCAGAGCAAGAGGTATTTAAAGGACTAGAGTAAGTTAACCAAAGCTTTATCATTGAATAGCTTACTCTCAGAGCAAAATTCTTGAATATATATTATTACTAAATAGTACTACTAGTAATAAAAATAATATTAATGTAGTTCTTTTTATGGTCAGTAATTTCATACACTTTCCATCACTTGCTATATACAAAATTTATATGATTACTGATAACACAGTCATTTTATAGATGGAAAATTGAGGCTCCCAGCAAGTATTATGTAGCCTACAAGCAAAATTGCTGAGTGGTTGTGCTGGAATTTGAACTTAATCAGTTAAAATCACAATCCCACACTCTTAACAATTTTGTTCCTGATTGTTTTGGGATTCAGGGGATTCAGGGTCATTCTGGATGCCCTCAGATGATACTGAAATATTTTTATCATCTTCATTTAAGGATAAGTCATTCTGAGTATTCAGGAACTGGCTAGAGAATCAGTGTTCTTTCAGGATCTCATTTAGATCCAAACCCAAAATACCTCGGTATAAAGAGGACTACATTACTGTTGTCTTCAAATTTCATTCTTAATTCCTTTCTTTCAGGTTCAGATGCCACCAAGAAACCTCAGGTTAGCAAAGAATACCTGTGATAAGGACAATGTGACAAGTCACACAATCATTCAACAGGGAGGTGAAATAGGACATGGTGCCAAAGGGTTCATTTGAAACATGCAGTTTACAGTGACAGGGAAACCTCTAGGTTGTTCTTGCTAATGAGAGAAATGGGAGACTGTATTGTAAATTTTGGCCAATATACCTTTTTTGAACTAATGCCAATATTTTACCCTCCTTTGATCTTATCCCACTGTCAGTTCACGTTTTATTTCCCTTGAAACTCATGGTTTTATTTTGTTCTGTCTCATTTTATTTTGCCTACATTGACTTCAGTTCCTATTTATTGATATTAAGTAATCTGGGGTATGAATGAGATTAAAGTGAAGTTTCCAGAAGGGTTCTTTACATGAGAGCTTACTGCTTGAGGTAGATATGAATAGGGGGACCGAGACACCCTTGAATCCAGCTGAGTTACTAGATCTCTGAATCTAGTATAGTTACCTGAGCCTCTACTAACAACTAAAAGGAATTAATTTTCCATTTACAGCATAGCATCAGAAAGTGTGTGTCTTGTTTTATGTAATATCATTTAAATTAGATTATGGACCTCTGTTTGCAGGGGGGTTCTGGTCTTCCTTTTTGAATTTAAAAGTTTGAGTTTAATAAAGATGAAACTAAATATACAAAACCTCTTACAATAGGGCTTAATGCAGCAGCAGATACTTTTAAAGATGGATTTGGCGCTTAACTTGAGCTTGCAAAATGGAGCAAAGTTATCAGATCTCCAGAAATGTGAATTTACATTGGCTTTAGTAACCATCTAAGTTAAGTAACCTAACTGGTTAACCTAGTCAACTAGACTCTAGCTCAGAGGTAACAGAACTACAATATCTATTATTCATAATGCAGTGATAGAATTTTTCAATAATATGCTGAAGAGTATTTTGATAGCTAACTGTGAACTTCATTAGGAAAAATTTATGAAGTGTTTTATTCATTCACTTTAGAATGATGACACCCAGTTGAGTCAAAATGCAGAAGAGGCACATGGCATTATCTCAGATGAAAGGTTATGTTTTATTTAGAAAAGCCCCATTGAACTCAAATGTGATGGTGTCATAACTGATAGGAAATTACCCTATTAGAATGATTTATGATAATTATGGCAATTCAAATTGTTTTTAAATGAGGCTTTTGGGGGTTCACATTCAGTGTCTTTTCTAATTTTAGAAACATTTAAAGTAGAAAATTAATATAGGAAAGGAAGATTGAAAATTTCCTACATGTGGCTTATTTTTGTGTTTCAAGTGTATCAAGTATATACAAATTTGGGAGTAGAAAATATGTATGAAATTGGAATGTTTTTGGATTTCAAAAAAGCTGTATCAAAAAAAAAGATTGCTTCAGTTGAGATGATATATTAGTCAAATGACCTTATGCATAGAATTTTCTGTTTTCTGTGCCTGATTTTTAAGGACGGGAATCTTAACTAATGGTAGAAAGAAAGGTAGAGGTTGGCATATTGCTTGCCATAAACAGGGCACCGTGTCATAAAACTCACTGTGTGTTAAAGGTAACACCATATGTTACTTATTAAAAAACATGCGCAAATACATGATCTGTTGGTTTTATCGCCCAACTTTATGTATCACTGAGAGATCTACGAAACTGAGATATTTTAATGTTAAGGTTTATATAAAAATATTATTTAAATAAAAAATTCAAACATAGAGAAAACTTTTGCATTGTTTGGATATAGCTTTTGAAAAAAAAATCACAGAATCCTAACTCTGAGATTTGAAATTAAATTACTGCTAAAATAATAATTTTGTAGATGATGTTGGTGGGGATTCAAGTATCAGTGATATGAACTGAAATGAGGAATGAACACAATGATACATCCATTAGCTTTTACTTATGAAAAAAAATATACCATTATTCTTCCTTGGACAAGGTTATTTTGTTCCCTATAAGAGGCAGAAAGATAAAACCAAAAAAGGAAGAAATTAACAAACAAAATCACTGACTTTAATTTCTTAGCTCTTCAAGATTCCATCCACAGATTTTTCATCCCCCCAATAAAACAAATGACAGGCCCTAAAATGACAGAATAGCCTAATAGCTTGTATCTTTGGCCTCTGGTCTCTTTCTACCTAATTTATCCTCATTATGGCTTTCCAAACAATTATTCTGAAATGCCATTTAGAGTATATTAATTCTATGGTTAAAATAATTAAGTAATAAAATATTTAGTAACCATCTAAATTTAATAAAATAAATGCTCAGCATTGATAGGATGAAACCAAACTTCTTTTCTGGACTAAAATATGTTATCATGAAATGGCCAGCTTCTTCTCACTTAACTATTTTCACCTCTCGCTACTAAACCTTCTCATCTAATAGAACAGAAAACCCCTAATACTTGAACATGGTTACCTATCCCTTAGACTGTTTTTCTTACTTTGAGGTCCTATTTATCCTTTAACGTCTTCCTTTTCAAGCCGGTTTAGTATACCTGCTTCAATTATCAGTTTCTCTTGTGTTAACATAGCACATGTTGTATTTTTTTTTCTAGTACAGAATTTTACATTTTTAAAAATTCAGCCATCTCTCTTTGTTTTTTAAGTACTCATCAAGGGGAAAGACTGGCTTCTTTCACCGTTGTGTTTCTATTAACTAGCATAATGACTGGATTTAATAGGTGTTTAATAAATCTTGAATTAATTAATCTGCTATGGTCACATACTTAAATTCACTAACAAAAATTTAATGTAAGTCATTTCCCCAAAAACTTATATAAAACTTGAAAAAGTACTTTATTTAGTCATTCAAATTGTGATTAAAATGACTGTTTTTTATTACAAGATATTTGCTAAGCTTTCTCATGAGTCCCCAAGAAAAAACACAAAAAAAGGAAAACATTTTTATCTAACTGTTACACAATTTTATCTTTATTAGTGGTTTCTGTTTGAAAACATATACATATTTATAGTTTTCATTATAAGAAAAGGATACATGGGCAAGACAAAACATTTTAAATAAGTACCAAAAAAATTGTTATGAAATGGTACTTTTTCCTTTCTTCAAACTCTAGTCATACTACTTAAGGGTGTAAAGAGAGGCAAATACTGTTCTATTTTTCTATTTGCAGACACATAACAAATATTATATGTCTATTTCTCAATTAAAACTGATATATTCTTTCTGAGATGTAAAATAGGAATTTAATTTTTTGTTTCCAAAATATAAGTATGTAAAATATTTATAAATATCATTAATAATATGTAACTATAAAAATTTGGTCACTGTTGGGACAATTGGTGCAACTGGTTCTGTGGAGAATGTATGTGATTCTGAATTACTACACTGGTAACTTCTAAAGGAAAGTTTCCAAAACAGTGAGGCCTAATATATACTCTATTTTCATACTTAATCAATTGCTCAGATATTATGTTTTAACTTGCTTCATAATTTGACTTTCTTGTAGTTTTGTTTCTTTCCTAGAGAAAGTGAGTGTGTGTGTGTTTGTGTGTGTGTGTGTATAGTTTTTCCTTGCTAAGAGAAAAACGTTTCTTCACACCTCGCCTCACTTCTACCTCATCCCATCTCACTTAGGGTGAAAGATTTATCTGGATTAGTCACATACAAGGACACTGTATAAGGACATCGAACATGGTAGACAAAGTATTCAATTCTGCACACAAGATACTTTAGAGCGTTGGCCTGTTTTCCATACTTTTCTCTGAACTGCTCAGTAAGCCACTTTTCACAACTGTAGTCTTAGGAATCTTCTTTCCAGACATTGAAATAAACTCTCTCTCTCATACATTATTCAGTTCATTACTTGTGGGGTGTCTCTTGTTTGGTTATGTCTCAAAGTTTATTGGTAAAATCTGAGATTTGGGTTTAGTCTTCTGGGAAGGTGGCCAGGTAAAAGATTCCTAGGCTATGTAAAAGGAAGTTACTCCACAATGCAACTGTACACCTTTGAATTCTATGTTAATATTCAGGTCAAATAATTTGCGTTCCCTTGGATTTCCCTTACAAATCTAGAGGAGAAGGAAAGATGTTGGATATGACCAAATTTAGGATACACAGACCCCCCCAGTTACCCAGCAGACAACGATATCCTTCTGAACTCCATTTTTGTCAAATTACAAAGTACCTTCTAAGTAGGAAATAGATTTAGTCACCACTGCAGTCACCCTACCAAACTGTACACATATTGGGAAAATAATTTCACTTTTCAAGTTCCAAATCATGGTGTCATCATTTACTGAGATAAAATATTATTGGTAAAACTCTCTAGATATAACATGATACATCTGTCAGAGGAAACAGGGGAAATGTCCAGATATGCATCTCTATGTTCTATAAATAAAGGATGTTATAATAAATCTAAGGTAAAAGGAATGACAAATACAAAGAAATGTGGATCTCAGAAGAACAGCAGTAAAGTGAACAAAGAAAGTAGAAGGAAAATTAAAACAAAATCCTCTGGTCATTGCATTTGTACCAGCACAGCTCACCTTAACTTTAATGTCTTTTATTCTTCTACACATTTTGGAGGACCAGACTCTTGAAACTTTCATTCAAGAATTTAAGTATTAAATTAAATAGGAGATAGAAAATGCTTTGAAATGTAATAAAGTGGTATCCAATTTCATGAAGTCCTTGCTCCCCTTTTACAGAGAGTACTACAGCATTTCAACATTAACACCAATCTTCTTAATCAGAAGTGAATAAAATGTGTGTGTGTGTATATGTTTGAGCTATTTGCCCCTGTGTGTTTTTTAAGAAAAATGTCATTTGTCTTGAATAGGGAAAATAGATAAAGAGCAAATTAAAGAATATTCAAGAACCAGTCAACATGGAGTAATTCCATTTCAAGTTTACTTTCTGACTAATTTCAATTAAAATTTGTGGACAAGTTATAAAAATAAACTACCAGAGGACTTCAAAAAGTAAGTAGCAACAGATGACTGGTGAGAGAGGGAATTTAAAACTTGAGAAATCACTACTGCAGTGGTAGTGAGGTGTTTTTTCCTTCCTCCTTTTCTCCCAGTTTTGACTCAGGGTGGCTTGAATTAGGGTAGTGTGCAGTAAGCACAGACATTAAAATATCCAAAAATAGTCTATCTTTCTGGTCAGAGGACTGGGAAAGGTATATGAGTGAACCTAGAGTGTGGAAAGAGTCATCATGTTTTGTGTGTGTGTTTTAGTTTCTGTTTTGTGAAAAATAACCCCATGTTTTTTTCTTTCTTTTCTCTAGCCACATTAGCCTGAGAACCATTCTACAGTCTGTATGCGCTGAAACCCTGAAGGCACTGCATCACTGTAGCTGGAGGAAGCAGGAGAAGGGACCTGGGAACAGGGAGGGAGGGAGGGAAGAAGGAAGGAAGGAAGGGAGGAAGGAAGCAAAGTAGGTAGGTAGGACGCGTTATGTGAAGAATAATACCATGTTTTTTCCTTTCTTTTTTCTAGCTACATTAGCCCGAGAGGTAGCCATTGTACAGTTCTGCATGTGATGAAGACTCTAAAGGCACTGACTGCATCACTCTAGCTGGAGGAAGCAGGAGAAGGGGCAATGGGAACAAAGAGGAGATAGCTGAAGAAACCAATACTCTAACTCTGTGTGTGAAACATAATTTCTCTAAGCTTTGCATGAGCATTATGTACCCAAAAGAACTTACTAAAGGCTCCGATAATTGAATACAATACGCCTCACTATCTAAACTGAAGAATGAACACAAAACTGCCACATCGGAGGGACAGATTCCAAGATCATACCAAAGAATCTGAAAACTGAACTAACATTTGTAATCTATCACCCATCATTCATCTGTAGGTGAGACAATTTACAGCTTGAAGTTTACTAGATGGACTGCTTGTTGCAATAAACAAAAATCAAATCATCGTTTTTCCAGAGATTTTTAACAGAATGAGCATTTCAAAATATAATATTTAAATTATCCAGTATATCATCCCATATTATCTGGCACACCAAAACCCATGAAATCTGACTAATTCAAAAGGGAGAAGAAAGTCAATGGTTGCCAACCCAGAAATGATCCAGATGTTAGAATTATCAAACCCTTTAAAAGTTACTACTATCACCCTCCATGAGATAAAAGTAAACACTATTGAAATAAAAGGAAAAATAGATGTTCTCAGCAGAGAAGTAGAAACTAAATATCTAGCTAAATAGAAACTGAATATTTAGCTATGTGGAATAGACTAATTTTCTCCATTAAAGTTATTTTAGAAGTAAACATTTAAACATTGTATAGATGTAATATATAAGACTAACAAAATGTAAAGGGGAGAGTCAAATTATAATTGCATAGTCATAAGACTTTGGTGTTTTACTTGAAGTGATAAAACATTTATTTTAAATGGAATGTGAAAAGTTAGAATGAGCACTATAGAAATAATAAAAGAAATATAGCAAAAAATTCAATAGTTAAATTAAAATAGAATGTTAAAATATACTCAACTAATCCAAATAAAGTAGGAAATAGAGAATAGAGGGGAAAAATCAGATGAGTCTAATAGGACAATAATAAATGACAGACTTAAGCCCAAATACATTAAAAAGTACATTCAATGTAATTTGTATAAATATAATTAAAATAAATATTTTAAGATTGAATTAAAAAGAAAAGCAAGACAAAAATATATGTAGTTTATAAAAAATTAATTTTAACTAAAATGATAAGAGCAGTTAAAAACAGAAGGATGGGAAATGATATATATCATTCACACACTAATAAAAGAATCTGAGATATCCTAATTTGTATAATAGAAAGTAGTCTTCAGAACAAGGAAAACGACCAGGACTAAAGAGCATTACACAATGACAAATATAAAATGTGAATTCACCAAAAAGGCATTCTAAATGTATATGCACCTAACAACAAAGCCAAAAAATACATTAGGCAAAGGGATAGAACTACAGAGAGAAATACATAAATTCTCAGTTATATTTGGAAAATTCAACACTTTTTCCTCAGTAATAGATGCAACAAATAGGCTGAAAACAGAAGTGTGTAGAGATTGGAACAACAATTTCAATCAACTTCATAAAGCAGACTTTATAGGCCCCTGCACTCAACAACAGCAGAATACTGTTTTTCTCAAGGGATATTCACCACCATAGAACACTTCCTGAGAAAACAAGACAAAACAAAACACACACACACACATACACACAAACCACAAATGTTTAATTAACTGAAATATACAAACAATATTCTCTGACCATAACTGAATTTAGGGACCAATAATAGACAGACATCTGGACTATGTCCTGAAATATTTGGAAATTAAATAAACTAACTTCCAAATAGCCTATTATCTTAAGATAGATTAAGATACATTTTAATTGAATGAAATTAAAATACAAGATGTTAAATTTGTTGGGTACAAATAAAAACTATTGGTATAAATTTTACAACAGTAAAAGAACAGTCATAGGTATTCCACAAATGAAATTGAATTTTAGGTTCACACAAGAATGTGTGCACAAATGCTCACAGAAGTCTAATTAATAGATATAAAAAAGGAAACAACACAAATGTCCCTCTAGGATAGAATACATAAGCAAACTATGGTACACCTATCCACTGACAGTAAGAACAAAGCATTCATCTAAGACACATGAATGTATCCCAAATGTATATGTAAGCAAAAACAGACTCAAAAGGGATATACTGCAGGATTCCATTTAAAAGAAAAACTATATGAATAGAGAAAATATCAGTGTTCCCCAGGAGTTTAGCTTGTAGAGAGAGAATAATTACAAGAGAATGATGGAAATTTTTGGTGGTGATGGAATGGCTCTGAATTTTTGTTCTACACTATTCTGTACATTTTTCAAAACTCATAGACTTGTAAACCAAAAGTAGCATATCTTACTGCATGTAAAAACTTAATTTTAAAGGATAAAAAATTAGAGGTTTAAAATGATTTCTAATAAAGATAGCTATGCTTTAAAAAACAAATACAATGAAACAATACATTTGGACTTGATTTGAAGGAACTAGAGCAGAGATTCTTGAAATGGAACTGTGGAATAGTAATGTATGTCCTTTCCACCCCCACCCTGCATTGCTGATGTTAGCAATACAGAACATATAAGGAGAACAACATTATTTATGACATAAATAGAAAATGTATCAAAAAAAGTTTCCTCCATTAGTTCATGGCTCGGTAGCTTATTTCTTTTTAGTGATGAATAATATTCCATTATCTGGGGAACCACCGTTTATTCTCCTATTGAAGGACAACTATTGCTTCTGAGTTTTGGCAATTATAGAGTTGATATAAACATCTTTGAGGAGATTTTTGTGTGGACATAAGTTTTCAAATCCTTTGGGTTAATATCATGGGGCATGATTACCAGATCATATGGTAAGAGTTTGTTTAGTTTTGTAAGAAATTGCCAAACTGTCTTCCAAAGTAGCTGTATTGTTTTGCATTCCTACCAACAATAAACAAGTGTTCCTGCTGTTCCACATGCTTCTCAGCATTGGGGTTGTCAGTGTTTTGAATTTTGGCCATTATCATTGATGCATAGTGGTATCTTACTGTTTTGATTTGCAATTTCCTAATGACATACAATACGTAACATCTTTTGCCATGCTTATTTGCTATCTGTAAATCTTTTTTGGCAAGGTATCTGTTCAGATCTTTTGCCCATTTTTAATCAGTTTTCTTATTTTAATCATATTGTCCATGTACTCATTTTTGAGTTTCAAGAGGTCTTTATATATTTTGGATAACATTCCGTTATTGGACATGTCTTTTACAATTATTTTATCTTAGTTTGTGACTTTTCATTCTCCTCACATTTTTCAGAGTAGTAAATTTTTATTTTAATGAAATCGAACACCAAATATTTCTTTATGGATCACGTTTGATGCTGTATCTGAAAGTCATCATCAATCCCAAGGTCGTCTAGCTTTTTTGCTGTGTTACTTTGCAGGAGTTTTATGGTTTCTGTACTTTACATTTAGGTCTATGATCCATTTTGAGTTTATTTTTGTGAAGGTTGTAATTTTATTTTATTTTGTTTTGTTTTCTTTCATATATAGACTCCAGCATCATTTGTTGAAAAGACAGTTTTTTGTTCATTATATTGTCTTTTCTCCTTTGTCAAAAATAAGTTGACGCTATTCATGTGCTCTTTTTTCTAGGCTTTTTATTCTGTTACATTGATTTCTTTGTCTGTTCTTTCCTAATACTGCACTGTCTTGATTACATTGTCTTGATTATTATAGCTTTACAGTAAATCTTGAAGCTGGGTACATTAGTCCTCCAGTTTTATTCTCCTCTATAAATATTTTGTTGGACATTCTGGTCTTTTGCCTTTCATGTAAACTTTAGAATTAGTTTGTCAATATCCACAATATTACTTGCTGGGATTTTGATTTGGACTGTATGGAATCTATAGGTGTAGTTAGGAAGAAGTGACATCGTGACAATATTTAGTCATCCTATCCATGAACATAGAATATACCTCTGCTTATTCAGTTATTCTTGGCTTTCTTTCATCAGAATTTTGTAGTTTTTTTCATATAGATCACGTATATATATTGGATTTATACCTAAGTACCGAAGTATTACTTTTTTTCTGAGTGCTAATAAAAATGACATTGTTTTAAAATTCTAATTCTAATTATTCATTTCTGGTGAGATATATATATATATATATATTTAAATGATAATAAGGGTAGCTGATATTTATTGAGCATGTAGTAGACACTGTTTTGAACTCTTTATGTGTGCTATCTCAATTTATACTCCCCCAAACTCAAGGAGCTATGTACCATCACTTTCTCACTTTACAGAAGAGGAAATTGGAAAATGGAAAACACAAAACAACTTGCCCGAATTCACTCTGCTACCTGTAGAAACAGATTTTGCAACAAAGAGCCCTGGCTCCTAACCATTGTGTTCTAACACATCTATAGCCCTCTATAGGTCTCATAAGAACATATATAAAACCATTAAACTACATTGTATGTTAGGATTGCACTGCTGTTGGTGGAAAAATATGAAAATGAAAACAAACCCAGGAATCACGTGGGACAGGAATTATTCTTTAAATGTTATCTGTGAAGCTTTAGATTTTAATCAACTTTAAATTTTGACTTAAATGTCTAAGCTGTATTTCAAAGAGTTTCAGTTATTTATAAGGTAACTTATGGTACATAAATTAGAGCAAGGACAGAGAAACTAATCATAATTTTGGTTTCTTATCAGAATTCAGACTTCACTTTAATTGTGCTGCCGGTTATTTTTAGGGAAATGTGTGCTTCTGTATAAATATATAATTATATGGATTTATTTTGAAATATTATGGCAAAGGGAAAATATTTTGCATCTTCAATACTGAAAATTTGATGTTGTCACTTCCTTGGAAGCTAGATGTAGCCATGAAATCTGTAATTCACAATGTCAGTTGAATTGCTAAAAAATATTTTAAACTGAACTGTCCCTGCCTGCCTTACAGACTGTGTAATTCCAGTTCACTTAATAAATCTTCTTAGTGTCTTCTGGCTTTGATAAGCTTTTAACAGATTGGATTAGTTGGAAGACTGGGCTAATTATCTGATAACTATGATTTTGATATATATTTATTCCTGGCTATCACATTCCTCAGTAAATTATCAGGAAAAGGACATACCTTTTACCCAAGCAGAAATGAGATATATTTTATTGGTCAGAGGGAATTAAATGGGTAGAATAATGAAATTGCTTTAGGTTTAGGACATCTATTGATGAGAATTTGTATATACACACAATATATCACTAACACCCTGAGAGACTATATATGATTAGAACACTGTAAATGTAAAAACAGACTTAACATATGGATGACAAATAAGTACATAAACATATGTTCATCGTCACTAGCCACTAGGGAAACACAAATTAAGACCACAGTGGGATATCCATTCACACATATTAGGGCAGCTAACATAAAAACTGGACACCAAATGCCAGCAAAGATGAAGAGAAATTGGATCTATTGCTCATGGGAGTGTCAGATGGTAGGGCCACTATGGACAACTGTTTGTCGAAAGTTTTAGAAAACTACATGTAAGGTTACCATATGTTCCAACAATTGCACATCTAGCTGTCCACCCAGGAAAATGGAAACTTATGTCCACACACAGTCTGTATGTGACATAACAGCTTCATTCATAGCCAAAAACTGAAAACAACCAAAATGGCCATGAAAAGATTAATAACAAATTGAGTCACATTCTAGCAATAAAACAAACTGTTGTGAACATAACCACTTGGATGTACCTCAGGGGCATTATGCTGTCTGTTGGAATTCAATCTCACAAGTTCACACCCTGTAGGATTCCACTTATATAATATTATGTAAGTGATAAACTGCATATATGGAGAACAGATTGTGGTTGTCAGGGGAGCAAGTGGGTGTGACTCTAAAGAAATGGTATGTAGGAGATCTTTGAGGTAATGACATAGTTCTATTTTTTGATTGTGGGGGTACTTACAAAAATCCACACATGTGATAAGATGATGCAGAAATTCACACACATGTTGTATCAACACACTACCCTGGTTTTGAGATCATATTATAACATATAAGAAGTAAAAATTGGGAAAAACTACATGGAGCATCTGTACTTTCTTTACAACTTTAGTTACTCTGCAAGTTTTTTCAAATAAAAGTTTTAAAAAATCTTAGCCTGAACTATGTGATATTTGTGATAATTACTAGAAGGTAAAAGAAAATAAAAGTAGCTATAGAACTAAATATCTTATTTTCAAGGAATGGTAGAGAGAAGTATGGATAATGGGTTAAAGCATGATGGTTGTCTTAAAATGTCTGAGAGACTGTTAGAAGGATGAACTATTAATCTTGACCTTCAAACAAAACAAATGGGATAGTGAATAAACACTAAAATAAGACAGAACCCTACTTTACATAAGTTGGCTAGAGGGCCTTGGAAATCTCCTTTAACTGTGAGAAAAGATTCTATGATGCTAAATTCCCCCATACATGTGGAAATGATGGCTGAGTGACCCAGTAACTACTCGAAATGACCATTTAGCTGCAAAAGCCAGGGAACAGCACAGAAATGGGATCTTTTACACCTAGTAAAAAATAGAGTGGGAATATTCCTGAGTAAGTAGATAAAGACTGAATAGTACTTCATACACAATTTGCTTTTAAGTCACCTCCTCTCTTTGTTATTCACATTATTTAGTGCCATCCTTAGGTAGTCATACTCCTACTTTATTCAGCACTACCAGAATTGTCAGAACATGCCCTCAGTAGTGAAGCCGAAATGACTGCACTGAAATATACATGAAGAGCTAAAGAATGTCCATTTCATGTAGAAATTGCTGAGTGCCTCTTACTATTGTTTCAAGTGTTACTATATACACTTATTAAGATATTCAGTAGGAAAATTAAGTGCATGAACCCTTTAGAAACCTAAATCACTTGACTTAGGGATAAATGAAGATGACTCCAATACAATAATTTTTTTTAGATTATTTTCATTTTTTTTAAATCCTATAAACCCCTTTCTTTCCCTCTTCATGTTTATAACTTACTAAAAATACAGGATATACAACTACATTGGAAGGACAGATACAAACTAGAATCAAGTCATCACTTAGCTTTGGATGTCAAATTATATCATCATTTCTTATATTCCTATTCATAGAAGAACAATAATCTTGACAACTCCTGATCCTCAAACAATAAGCAGGAAATCTATTGATGAAGTAAAGCTAAGCCTTTAAACCAAATGTCAATAAGGGAGAACTGTCCCTCATGAGAGAATCAGTAGCATTCTTCCTAGGAGGAGAAAATGAGAAGGTATTATTAGGGTTTAAGTTAGGGTTGGGCAGAGTTTATAAAATACTGATTTTGCACTGTGAGCCCAGGCAGGCTGGTGTCCGGAAGCCAGATGGATGATCGAGTTCATCTTGACATGTCAGTTATGCAGATACTCCAGAACCTAATCTTCCAGGAGAATGTATTAAACTATTCAACTGTAGCAAGCAGCTATCTTACTTTCTCTTATCCTCAGTTTGTTTTATATAGGGACAGGAAAGGATGACTAGTCCCGGAATCCTTTAACACAGAGACAGCAAAATGTACCAGTTTCAGTTCTTATGAGACTTTCAGGAGAGAAAAAAATATTAAAGGAATTCTCCGTTTTCCCTTTTACATGCCAAATGCCAGATGCAGAAGATTCTATCATTGTGGTTACTAGAATTCCATAGTAGAGAACTCAAGTTTAGATTAAAAAAATCTGGAGTACTTTGGACAGAATAAAGGGAAATGAAGTAGAAGAAACAGACCATGAGCTTCCTCCTTTCCCTTGGATGTGCCAAAATACTGTGTGAGGCTAGTATGACAGTGAAGTCAAATCTTCAGAGCTGAGTCAGTGCATCTTTTAGCTGGCTAGGAAGAAAAGCTAAAGGACACTCACACACTGTCACTTCTCCCGAATTATTTTCATTAGTAACAAATCACTGAGCCCAGCCCACACCCAAGAGAAGAGAACTTTAGCCTCATATCATGAAAGGAGTATGAAAAAATTTTTGCATGTGTTTAAAAATCATCACAGAGGTTAACTGGTTTAGGAGTGCTGACTAAATTGTGCTGAAATCTATCGTGAGTGAGGAAATGAAACTATACATACTTATATTGTACTTTCAGCTTGTACCTTACTGTCAATGGGTATGCAACCAATATATACAGAATGTCTACACTATTATAAAAACAGAAAGTTAATTTCAGATGCATTACATTTTTGTTAATTCGTGTATTTTATCATAAGTTTCTTATTAATTTCTAACTTAATATTTGTAAGTAACTTTTGAATAAAAACAAGAGCTGGCTTTCTGGGAAGGATGAACACATGCATTAACCTCTGATACTTTCTGGAACTCCATTATCATAATATAAAACCATTATGGCTTTCATGAAGGAGGAGACTAGACAAGGGAAACACATTTTAGAAAGTGGGGAAAAACATAAACAGCATTACAGGACCCAACCAAGAGCAAATAACCACATTAGAAATGCTCAACATCATTAGTCACTAAGGAAATGCAGAACTGAAAACAGAGCTATATGCCACTGTCCACCTTCACAGACTGCTAAAATTAAAAGGTTGACAATACCAAGTGCTGGATGGGACACAGAACAAACAGAACTTTCATAAGTTTCTGGTAGAATGTTAAATAAGAAACAGTTTGACAATATAATATATTTGTCCTATATAATAACGCTCATGGCAGCTCTGTGTTAGACCTAGGGCCGCTGTAACTAATTGACTAACTTGGTGGCTTAAAACAGCAGAAATTTATTCTCTCATAGTTCTGGAGGCTAGAAGTCCTCCTCTGAGCCTCCAGGAAAGAATCCTTCCTTGCCTCTTCCCAGCTTCTAGTGATTGCCAGCAATCCTTGGTATTCCTTGGCTTGTAGGCTGGATCACTCCAAGTTGTGCCTTTGTCTTCAAATAGTCTCTTCCCCTTTGTGTGTCCTTTGGGTTTTGGTATAGTCAGATCTCCCTTTCTTGACAAGGACACAGTTACTGGATTTAAAGCTTACCATAATCTAGTATGACCTCATTTAACTTGATTATAACTACAAAGATGTAATTACAAATAAGGTAACTTTTAGAGGTTCTGAGTGTACATGAATTTTTGGAAGACACTATTCAGCTCAGGAAACCTCTATTTATAATTGTTCAAAATTGGTATCAGCCTAAATATCTCTCAATTGGCAAATGAACAAGTCTGATCAACAAACTGCAAGAACTGCTCACCTCTTAGAAATACACAATTTAGTTAGAAATAAAGTCTCATGGTTGCATCAATATTCAAATAACTATATTTAGACAAATTTTAATGATTAATTAATACAATGATTAATTAATTCATTATTTAACAACCATTTACTTAGTAATCATTGCCAAGTGCAAAGCATTATGTGAGGAACTAGAGGGATAAAACTTGAGTAAGGCAGAAATCCTCAATGTCAAAGGAGTTTAAAAGAGGTAGATATCTTTTAGAAAAAAAACGTGAAATTTATCTTTTCAGGAAATTCTGATAAGGGGCCATATTTAGAAATGCATGCTTTCAATATTCCAGATTATGATTTGAATCCTAATTTTTGCTTATGATACTACTGTCTTGGTTCTAAACTCCAATGCCTGCCTTTTAAGAGCCTCTTTTGAAAGGCTTTAACTTCCTGTTCACTGTTAGCTCCTGAACCAGGCACTTCCTTTAATCCCTGTGGATATTTCTGGGTGCTTCCACTTCCCTGATTTTGTTGTTTTTTTCTCCTGAATCATGTCCTGTCTTCTCCAGATCCCGTAAGATTCTGTTCAAATCAAATTTCCTCCACACAGTCATCATTTTGATATATTGTGAACTCTCTTTTCTCCGAAAAAGTAATATGAATAGAAATCACACTTCTTTGAGGCTTATAATTGTTTCTGACTCTCATGCAGTACTAATGAAGATGTACATCTCAATTTAGATCATATGTCTAAATATTTAAAGATGTAAATCGAGCCAATAAACCATTAATTGTTTTGTATTCTACCTTCTTACTTTAAAAATATTTTCAAACTGACACATTTGGAAAGATGTGTAAAGCTTAGTTATGACTAAAGTAAGCAAAATCTCAAAGGAAATGAATTTGGTTATTTTTGAGCATATTTGTGTGCCCTTTTCCTGAACACTAGTAATGTTTGAATAAGTAATCAAATAATATATATCAAAAATTAGTATAGACTTATTGCATATAAGTAATTTTTCTTACATTCATTTTGGCAAAAATACTGATATTATTATGCCAATATTTTATACAATTCAGGTTTTGTTGAAAACAGTGGCAAATAAGATGAGCTTTCTGAATCATTATGGATAAATTGCTCTCTGAGGGAAACAATCAGTCTTTAAATGCGAAAATAAACAATGTTTTACATATTCTCTTTAAACACTGGAAAGGGGCCAGTTAATACCAGAAATAATTTCATCATGGAACAACTATCACTTGCATCACAATTTTCATAGTCCTTAAAGCAACATACAGCTTCATGCAATAATACAAAGAAAGGATATAAGGCTCCTACACATGCATACATACACATTTAAGATCAATATGAATTATTAACACTACAAAATATTCTTTAGACTGTATGTGCCACTGCTGTAAATACTGAACTAGGGTGTGAGTATTTCTCAGATCACAACTTAAAACATAAAGAAGAGGTAAGTTGTATTTTCTCTTTCCAAAGAACTTCTACCATTCAAATCTTGTAGTTGGCAACAGTGTCATACTGAGACATAATGACATACTCAGACATACTGAGACAAGTCACAATAGCACTGCCTTTAGGACACAATTGCCAGAGGACATAGAGCATGAGCATTCCTCCGGAGCCCAAGGATGCTGCTTGTGAGTATAAATGTTGAAGGACACAGATCACGTCTTACCAGCACTGAGTGTCAGATCCCAGAGCGTAAGTCCCATGTTTTTAAACAAGCTGGTTTCTTTTTTGTGATATACAGTCCCTTCTAAATAAAACACACGAGCCCCTCTCATCTGAATCTAAGTGGCATTGCATTTGCTTAATCTTTTCCCACTTTAGGGTCCTTAAAATCAGAGCAAGAATACCTAATTTCACTTAACTGGGCTGTGAGGAAACTGTTAAGCTGTAATATTTTGCTACAATGTTACAAAAGGATATTCAAAGTATTAAATATAAAATATATTTAATAGAAAAAAGATACATTGCTAGAAGGTTATCTCTTAACCAATTTATTCACAGTTTTAAGTTTAACCTTCATATTTTAGGTCACCTAAAACAATTATATATACCTATGAATGTACTTCAAATGGCAGAGTGCTTATTTGTGCTACTCACAAAATATGCTCCCTACCTAGGAGGTCTAAGGGGCTGATTTACAGCATCGTGACGGTGTGCTCTGGATGGAAGTGATGTAACTACACAGATGAGATCCCACAGGTCCCAGGCACAGCATTTGGCAATGATGCAGGTAATGTGTGTTCCATCAGTGGAGGTACATGAGTCATTGATAATCGGAACACCTTAGCTGATTCACAATAGAAGTGTAAAGTCAACAAGATATAAACTCTTTAAATCCCCCTTCTCTCTCCCACATTCATCACTACCATATGATTTCATTCTGTATAATTAATCAATTATTATATTTCTGAATCAGGGCATCACTGAATTGATTTGTCCTTAATATGCAATAAATGATTACCAGTAAGTGGCTTCATCAGTTTTGTTGAGGAGGGGGAGATATATATAACACAGAATTTAACATTTGATAACACTTTCCGGAAAAGAGGTTCCTCTCAAAATGTACAAATAAGTGGTATGTGGATTAACAGAAGAATTAAAAAAAATACATAAAAGAGTGTCTTTGTTGGTAATTCAGCATATAATAAATATAAGTTTTGGATAGTTTATGCTGATATTTTTATTCTATCATATCAAATATTTCAATTATGCCAGTTCTTAAGAAAACTAAAGAAAAGAAAAATATAACAAAAAAGATATACTTGGATAAAATACAGATTTCTAAATAAGATGGAAATTATTTCAGCTAACTTGTCTAGCTTTCTTGCTTTAAAGAAACTGAAAAATGTATACAATGATATTCTATCATTTTTTAAAATCAATGCATATATTAATCAGGCATATGTGTTAATATACTAATCCAGTTGGTTGTAAGCCATTACTAAGAAATATAGTTAGGAGGAATGTGTTGAGAATATTGAGGGTATCATACTCCCATTAAGAATTATGGTCAATAAAAAAAAATGTTCACATTCTGTAAAGAATTGAGTGGGAAGGAAATACCTATCTCATTTTTATGATGAGAAATATACATCTAGGGAATCCAATTTTCCCGTTATTAATAAATTGGCATAAAAGAAAGTCAATAAAATATTACATAAAACACTCTAAATCATCTTTTATTTTACTAGTCTCTTTTATTCAGCCATAGTGCCTAAAATAGTGTTAACTGGACTGCTGGTAAATCTGTGGTGAGTTCTGGATTCTTACTATTGCCATATGAAAGGCTCAAATCGTAGGTGAAGAGACAATTTTGAATTTTATTTCTAAGGCTCCAGACTTCCCCTATAAAGTTATTTGCAAGAGAAGCTAATAATCCATAATAAGAATTGAACCTTACTAATCTTAGATATTTAGTACATTATAAAGTTTTGACTATATTCATCCACTTATTTTCTCTACATTGTAGAAAGAAGACACTAAAGAAAAATTACATATGATATTTGGTGTAGGTAGAAACTGGTAAGCAAGTTGTATTATTCATTACTTAATGTAAGTAGCAAAAAACTCAGCAAAACTATCTTAGGGGAAAAATCATAGTTCACATAACTAAAAAATTCAGGAGTGGCTGGATTCAGGCTTGATTTTATTATGAGTTTCAAACATTTTCATGTGGACTTTGTTTCTTGTTTTATGATTTTACAATCCCTTTCTATTTCTAAGCTCCATTCTCAGTTAAGTTTTTACCTTATGTTTGCCAGATAGCTACAGTAGTCTTGGACTTGCACAAATCCACCTTCAAATTATGATAGCCAAAAAACAATCTGCTCCATCAAATCAAATAATCAAGATATATTTATATCTTGTATATATAAATATATATACTTGTTACATATCATCTTTACATTAATATAGGAGGATTTTGCCACATCTGTTCCTTGTGGAAAAGGAAATCAGTGTACTGATTTTGTATTATACAATTATGTCATTTTAATACATTGAGAAAAAATAATTTTCACCAATTCAAATCAAATTGCAAATAACTCATTTCATTTTGCATCCCAATAAAGCAAATATATCAAAAAGGAGAATGCTCTGCATGAGGCAGAGAATCAGGGCAAACACAATTAATACACCAGACTGACTGCTTCTCTGTCAAATGTCAACATGGCAGTTTTGTCAAGAAGTATTGTCATAAAAATAATATTAAAAAAATTGGTCATTGTTCCTGTTTTTCTTTAAGTTCAGAGAATACAATATTTCAAGGAGTAAACAAAATTAGGACAAAAAGATTTCCATTCAATTTGTAGGATGACAAGGATTCCTAAGAGGAAAATAACCTAGTGAACATGTCTAATTATTTAAACAATTTAAATTTATGCACTAGAACTGTGCTGTCCAAATGAAAGCCAACAGGTACATGTGGATAATGAACACTTGAAATGCAGCTAGTGTGACATAATTTTATTTATTTAAAATTAAATTTAAATGTTTAACTTCAAATTTAAAATTGCTACTCAATTCAGTTACTGGAAAAGATTTTAGTATGCTTGGAACAAACCAAGTGTGTGAATTTACTTTGTTAACTTTAAACTTTATGAATGTATTTCTGAATGTATCATGTACTTAGATTTTATTTCCTCTTAATGAAACTTTACAATAAAATTTGAACTGTGTAAAGATTCCAAATCCTTAGTACAAAAAAAGACTTTGGCTGATAAAATAATGTAAAGTATTTTATAAGTAATTTTATATTGATTACATGTTGAAATAAAAGTTTGGATATATTCTGGGAGTTAAAATTCATTAGTAAAATAGATATTATAATTTAATATGAAATAATAACATGGGACATAGTATATATCATTAAAATTAATTTATGTTCTTTTCACTTTTTTAATGTAAGTACAAGAAAATTTAAAATTGCATATGTGTATTACATTATACTTTTATTGGACAGCATGTTCTAAAATGATGCATAGTACCTATCTGTACTTGCTATTAATTTTTCTCTGTCCCTCCTTTACTCCCTTTCTTCTATTTTTATTTCCTTAGAAAAAAAGACAAGCAAGCTTTATTTCTAAATGTGGTTTCAGTTTGGATATGTTAATATGGAAACCTCTTGATTTACTCAGATAATTTTTAGTATCTTTCAAGACCTATGTGTACTAAAAATATAATCTTTCTCTCCAAAGATCTTGAATATTTTTTATATTAATAAATGTGTAAAATGAAGAAAACTAATTCTCACAGCATTGAGAGGTAAAAACATACTTGAGCCAAGAAGTCCATGAGATTATTACAATAGCTCGAGCAGTAAGGACTTGAAGTAAAGTAATAGCAGCATGAATCAATAGCAGAAGATAGGTAGAATTTGATTATATAAAATGATATTAAAAATGAAAGCTAATGAAGTCATTAATTGTCTCATGAGCTTAAGTATTCTTTTTCTTGTTAAATACGTGCTAAGATACTTATAAGGGTCATCCTTATTGTATTTTCCCTTACATTGTCTTACTGTTTCCTCAACACTCTAGCCAACACCTGCCTCCACCTGTAGTGCAGATAGGCATCTGTATCTATACTGACTACTTAAACCAAAAACAAAATCAAAATACCCAAAATAATACTTTTGGTGAAATGATTTTTTAAAAGGAATTATGAAACTGACATTTGAAATATAACTGTTAATCTTCTGTCCAATATTCCAATATTAGTAAGATTCACACAAAAATCGCTACCCACCCCACTCACCATATGATCAAACCTTCACAGTCTGTAGGTATAGTTCTACAAATTCATCAGGTGGAAGGAAACAATCATTTCTTTTGAATCGTAATTCAGACATGATTTATGTTTTCGTTTTTTTTTTTTTACTTAAACATTATTTCTTGATGTAGAGTTTTAGAATTTTGATACATCTGTAGATTCTGGGATCACTACCACAACCAATATTCAGAACAGTACAGCACCACCAAAATCCTTGATGTATCTCTTCATAGTCACACCCTAATGTAGTCCCTTACACTTGAAAAACTGATCTATTCTCTATCAGTATCATTTTGTCTTTCTCAACATGACATATAAAGGAATAATACACTATGTGACCTTTTAATTTGGGCTTTTTTACATTCAGTATAATGTCTCTGAGGCTCATCCAAGTTGTTTCATGTGTCAATAATTTGTTGATTTCAATTCTTGAGTAGTATTACATTGTATGGAGGTACTGCACTTGTTTTTCTGTTCACCCATAAGACATTTGAATTTTTCAGTTTTATGAACAATCAGTTTTTTTACAAAGTTATACATACATTTACCATATGACAGAGGAATTCTACTATGGTGTATTTATATGAAAGAAATAAGACACAGCCATGCAAAATATCTTGATATGGATGTTTCAAGAAGAATTAAGAACAGAATTTGAGAGTTCTTTATATATTGTAAGTGCAAGTCCCTTATTGGGTATGTGATTTGCAAATATCCCCATTTGTATTTTCATCCTCTTAATAGAGTATTTTTCATATATTTTTGAAAATGAAATCCAATTTGCCATTTTTATGTGTATTATGGATTGTACTTTTGCTGTTACATCTAAAAATTCTTTGCCCAACCCCATTTCACAAAGGTTTCTCCTATGTTTTCTTCTAAACATTTTATAGGCTTATGTTTTACATTAAGATCTATGGTTCACTTACAGTTTATTTGTATATAAACTATGAGGCATAAGTTAATGTTTATTTCTTTGAATATGGATGCCTGATTGTTTCACTATCAACTCCAAAAAAATAACATTCTTTCTCTATTCAATGGCTTTCACACCTCTGTAAAAACTCAATTGGCCACATTTGTGGCGTTCGTTTCCATATTCTATCCTGTTCCAATGATCTATGTGTTTATCCCTTGCTAATACCATACTAATTGGTTATCATTGCTTTATAGTAAGTCTTAAACATACTTAGAATGTTTCCCCAATCTGTCTCAAAATTCGTTTAGCTATTCTAGGTGCTATGCATCTGCACATCAATTTTGTCATAAGATTGCCCTATTCTGGTTTTAATTAGCATTGCATTAAATCTATAGCTCAATTTGGGAGTGTTGAAATATTTACTGTATGGAATATTCCAATCCATGAACGTGGTAATATGTGTCCATTTATTTTGGTCTTCTTTTATTTATTACACTAGCATTTCGTAGGTTCCATCAAACATTGTGTACATGGTTTATTAGTTTTACATTTTCATATCTCAGTTTTTTTGTAGCTACTCTAAATGGTAGTTCTGATTTCCAGTTGTATAGTGTTATTATATAGACAAACAATTGTTTTGTTTGCTTACCTTTTATGCTGCAAACTTGTTAAGCTTACTAATCATCTGCAGATTGTTTTATAGACTCCTTCAGAAATCCTACGTGGACAATCATGTCATCTGCAAATAAGGAATGCGTTACGTTTTTTTCCTACTCTAAGTGCTCTTTATTTCTACTGACTGTCTTATTGCAATGGTTAGGACATTCCAGGATCATGATGAATAGAAGTGATCAGAATGTAAATTTCCATCTTGAACCCATGCATAGAGGAGAGCATCTAGTTGCTTACTATTGAGTATGGTACTAGAGATAGGTTTTTTTGTAGATGCCCTTTATCCGTTTGAGGACGTTCTTTTCTGTTCTGATTTTCTAAGAGGTTTTATCATGAATTAATGTGATATTTTTCTGAATGATTAAATAATATGATTTTTTTAACAGTCTAAAGAATGTTGACATGGCAGATTATACTGATCAATTTTCTAATAATGAGCCAGTTCTGCATTCTAAGAATTAACCCTGCTTAGTCAATAGATATTTGTCTTTTACTACTCTCTCTTACTTATTCATCAGAGATGAGTTTAGATAGTATGTGTTTTTTGAAGAATTAGTCCATTTCCTCAGGTATAGAATTTACATTTGCGAAATTCTCCATTTTTCTTTTCCCCCCTTAAGGTCCATATATCCTATTGTGATACATCTTTGTATTCCTTTAATACCTTTCTATTGCTGTAATATTGCTCACTTGATGGTTTAAAACAACAGAAAATTATTATTTCACAGTTTCTTGTAGAAGTCAAGACATGACTAAACTGGGTTCTCTGACCAGGATCTCCAAAGACAGATATTAAGGTGTTAGTCAAGCTATATTCCTTTTTGGTGTCTTCTGTAAAGCTCAGGCAATTGTCGGCAGAATTTACTTCTTTATCTTGATACAAAGTAAGCCCCCCATCTCCTGCAAGTTGTCAGCCTGTGACCTTTATCAGTTGTTCACAGTTCCATGCCATGGAGCTGCCCCATACCTATATGGCCTCTCTCACTTTGAAATTCTGAGTTTTTTCTCATTGACCTTTGGTCTCAGATCTAAGCAGTTTATATGATTAAGTCAGGCCCACCTAAATAAGTTTCTTTTCAATTAATTAAAAGGCAATTTACACCTGCAAAATCATTTCTGGTACATAACAACACAATCAGAGGAATGAAATCCTGTGGTATTCATAGGTCATTCCCACAATCAAGGGGAGGGAATTATATAATGTGCTTATTGCAGGGGGAGAAAAAAATGGTGGCCATCTTAGAATTCTTCCTCCCACAATTCCTCTCATTTTTTCCTCATTCGTCTTATTAGATATTTACCAATTTTATTTATCTTTCAAAGAACCAGATTTTGATGTCATTGATTCTTTTATTTTTAATTTTCCATTTCATTAATTTTTGTAGTTATTCATCTTTATTATTTATATTCTTCTGAATACTAAAGGTTTATTTTTTTCCTAGTCTCTTAAGTTGGCTGCTTACATTATGATAGACAATCTTTATTTTTCCAATGTAAATGTTTAGTGGTATAAATTCGCCTCTAATCCTTGCTTTACCTGTATCTTACAAATTTTGGGGGAGGGTGTTTGTCTTCAATCTCATTAAATTCAAAATATTTTTCTAATATTTTTGAGACTTCCTTTCTAACCCATGGATTCTATAGAAGCATGTTTTTTATTTTTAAGGTTTTTAATTTCTAAATGTCTAGCCATATTTGCACTATTATTCACTTATAATTTAGTTTTGGTCTTTTGCTAAACTTATTAAGTTTTCAGCCATTATTTGTTCAAACACCTTCTCATCACTGGCTCTCCTTTCTGGGGCTCCTCACGATGCCACAAATGTTAGAACTTCTGTGTTTCCCTCATAGGTCCCTGAGGTTCTGCTTATCTATGTTCTCAAAATTCTCTTTGCTGTTCAGAATGAGTGATTTCTATCATACTTTCAAGCTCACTCTTTCTTCTGTCATCTTAATTTTACTAGATAGTCCAATCAGTGAAGGTTTCCTATCTATGATTACATTTTCACTAATAAAATTCCCATTTTTTAATATATCCTACTTTTTGGTTGATACTCTGCGGCCATTTTTAAAGTGTTCATGACTGCTTGTCAGAGCATTGGCATAATAGTTAAATATTTCATCAGAAAATTTCAGTATCTGTGCTATTTCATTGTTGGTGCCATCTGGTTGTCTATTACCATCTTAGTTGAAATTTCTCTGGTTCTGCCTTTGTTGAGTAATTTTATTATATGCTGGACACTTTTGCTATATTATGGGACTCTGGGTATGGGTATTATCTAAAGTCTAAGGAGACTCTTCATTCCATTTTTTTGTTTAACAGGCTATCAACTTGATTAATTTCAAGCTACAAGTTATAACCATCCTTCTGTGGATTCTGGTTTCAATGTTAGTTCATTTTCTAAGTCCTTTCCATTGCTTTTCAGATCTGTCTTTATTGTGTAGCCTTCATTGTTCAACCTGGATCCTTGGTGGTGATCAATTACCAAAGTCTTGGTTACAATGATTATGATTACATCCAGGCATACAGAAATTGAGATGAATCCAGTATTTCATACACAACTTAATGGGTTTGCTTTCTTGGGCTCCTCCCTCTGTGTGATCTCCTAGGAGTCCCCTTTTCCAGCTACAGCAGGACAGAGAAAACAAAACAAAATGAAAAGCCACAGTTTGGCGTGGGGTCACTCCTTACAGAGGAAGCTTCTTGTTCACAGAGTTTGGTTCACGTGGGTTCCCACTGTAATTTTGCCACCACTAGCTGACATAGCACCGTTACCTGACATTTACTTGAAAGCTGGAGTATGACAATAAGGAAAAACAAAGGTGGAAGGGAAGGAATTTCCACAGTCACTGAGAGTTAGGAATCCCTTGCCACATTCCTTGAAACAGAACTAGAGAAATTCTCCTGGCTTCCTCTTTGTCTGTAGCTTGGCACCCACTTCGAGGTTTTAGGCTGCAATCTGGCTAAAGGATATTGAAGAAAAAAAAAGGTAAACTAACTGTCATCTCAAAAGTACTTCTGATATTCCTGCTACTACTCCAATCTCCTGCTACTACTAACATTTGAGAGGCCTAAAGTGCTTCTCAATGCATTGGGATCTATTCACTTAGACACAAAGAATATAGGGTGTTTATTCCATCAAATCTAGAACTGGAATCCATTTCTGATGACACAATTTTTCTGAGTCTTTGACCACTCAGATTCTGTGTCTTGCTTGCACCCCTAGATTTATGTCATTCTGTTCTCCCCACTTTACTAATTTCAGGTGCCCTGTTTAAATATCATCTTTTGCTGGGTTAAGCCCTGCATCCACCAAATCCTCCTTTAGAAGAAATGACTTTGAGATTATATTTGGTCATGGTAACTCCAAAATTTGTAAATATTACTCTTCATCACATATCTGTATTCAAGTTACTGAGAGAACCAGCTGACAATAATGGTCACAAAGGGACAATTATTACTAGATGGGGCTTGAGGTCAACTCTCATTGTGAAACCTAAACCTCGGTAGTTGGATTGGATGTTGTAGGCTTAGAAAGGCAGAGTTCAGTGATATTTCTTCCAGATATCACTCTGATTTTCTTAATTTTTCTATAAGTGAAATTTATTTTCTATCAATGTAGGCTGTGTAGAATGATCCTTTCCTTAAGAAGTATAGACTTGCTGTCTTTAGAAAGGGGAAGAGATGTCTTTTGAATTGGTTCTCACTACACATGTAGGAAGAATTATTTTCTCTGTTTTTGCTTCTCAATAGATTATTCAGCACCTTTCAGATTTTGAAACTCAATTAATGAAGAAACAAGTGATTCTCCATCTGTGTGGAAATAATCTGAAATGCTTGGCTTGCTGGAAAGAATATACAGAAATGCATCCACAAGCAGAATTCTGTAGAAAATAAATTATGTTTGAAGAGAGTTTTCTATATTCCACATTTACTGACGTACATTTGTCTAAACTATAGAGTAATTGCTTCATTCAAGGTTAAAACATATTGCAATGTATTTTCTCTTGTAATAATGGCACTATTTTAGTCCAAACATCACAAGAAAAGTCAGCTTGATTACTATTTTGGTTGCATATCAGGTAATTCAAGCTGTTGCACCTGGCTGCGGGGAGTGTGAGACTGCTGTAAGTTCAGAGAAGGAATAGCTTTGAAGAACTTAGAGTCAGAAGCTGCAGAATTTGGGTCCTGGAAATGTGGAGTCTGGCTTAGACTTTGATTAAAAAGGAGATTCAAATACTGCACACACTGAAGTTGAAAATCTATTTTTCTATCAAATTTGAGTGCAATTACAATATTTAAATCACTTTCTCTTGCATGAATATGCAAATAAACATTATTACTCTGAATTTTTTAAGTTTCTCTTTCTTTGCCATCCTTATTGCCTTTCTTCCACAATTAAAGGTAGCAGCTGAATTAGACAGGTGTCCCTTCATGCAAGACATTCTTTAAGACATGAATCAAACTACTGATGGCTGCAATGACTCTTCCCCAGCATTTTTAAAGTGCTGACTCTTAAAAAGGGGCAACTTTCTTACTCAGTAACGGGATAGAGTTTTTAATGAATAACTTATACAGCATTCTCCATGTTTCAATTACTTTTGGAGTAGCTGATGCATAAACCCATTATTGACTCAGGATCCTTGAGTTTTAAAGCAGTTTGCAAGGTATTTTTAAATAATGTTTAAATTGTACCTTTGATGTCACTACAATTATTTTCAAAGTGCCCATATTTTACCTGCACTTCTGCTCTAATTTCTCTCCATGCATTTCCAAACAGCTGTTCCTTCCTCTTTCAATTGCTCTTGTTTCATAAGCGCCACTAATGAGCAAGTGAGAAGTCTACTGAATCCCCCTAAGCTGTAATAAATGTGAAGACAGAATTTTAAAACTTGCTTTTATTTGTACACCGCTTAAATTTTAAATCTAAAATTAAACACACACACACAAATACAGACTACTAAAGCTAATTATCTTCTTTTTTCTCTTATGCATGAAAACAGTGCTTAGCTTGTCTGTATATACATAAACATATACTGCTTTCATAAAGAACAATAATCATACAGAATTTATATAAAATAAATTCAAAAGGTTCTTATATACATAGAAACTTTCTATTTACGAGTATAAAAAGAAAATAGGTGACTACATACAATGATGTAAGGATTATAGTCTTTGTTTAGGTCCAGATATACATAAGAAAACAGTATCTCTTTTCTTTGTGATATTCCATGGTTAAGCTCTGTTCATGTGGGTGTTCAGGTCTTCTTAATCTTTAAGGTCTCTTACTATATTTATATATTGTCCGTTTTTTGTCATCTCTAATCAACTTTAGCATTTCACACATTAAGCCTTTAAAGATCACATTTACCCAAGATCTTCAAACCTCTACACAAAGTTACCTTTAGCTATTTAGCAATGCAAAACGTGTTTAGATTTAACTACCTAATTGTGAACACTGTATCCTGACTCTGAACTGGTAACTTCTTTGGAATCTTCTTTCAACAACTGCCACTCTCAGATGTACACATGATGGCTTAAAGGCATAAGACAGGCATAACCAGGGTAACTGTATCTTTCTTGGCCACTGAATGTGAGATACTGGCTAATTTCACCATTTAAGAAATTAAGAATTATTAACTAGTATGTTAGTAACAAACTGTAGTATAAATGCAGAAATATATGAAACTGAGAGATGAAAACACGATGGAATTAGGGCTTAGGAAAAGAGTTCAAAATAGTGAACAATAATGAAGAGACACTATAATGTCAAAATATAAAGACCTTAGAAATGTATGCTCTTGTCTTAAAATAGCAAGAGACTGAACCACCTGAAAATCAATGAGTGTCTTTGGATCCAGTAGAGTACTGAGGTTGCAGGGATGTCTGCTGCCCCCAAATCTGGAGAAACGTGCATATAGCGTCACAGCTAAGATATTCTCAGCTGGATCAGAAACTCCTGGAGACATAAACTGGTAGACACCTAGATGGTAATTTGATGAACTGCTGGAGGTTGAGTATGGATATGCATGAGAGTAGGAACTGCAATCTGAGAGAGACCCCAACATTCTCATAGAATTTAGCTCCAAGAGCCACATCAGGTCTAACAGTGAAGATCCCAGAAGAATGCACTAATGATCTGGCAAGATGAGGGGAAGAGTTAAGTATTGCAAAATATACTCAGAGCCTTCTCTAGGACACAGATCTATACTCCTGGGGAAAATACTCTGTGAGCCCTATCTCAGCTGAGGGAAGGGTATTTTTCCTTCTCCAGTCTCTTCTGGCTTTTCTGTCTTACCTAAGATGGTGGTGGCCGGGGATTAGTAAACAAAAGTCAAGTTTTCATGAAAATATTGGGAACACAACAGCCACAGAGCATAGCATGAGGCAAGGGGGAAAAGAAGAGATACATATTGTAGAAACCCTTATGAAGGTACCATCCCAGAGACACAGGTCTACTAAAATATGGAGTTCCATCATAAGACTATAAGATACTTCCCTACCTTCTGCACCTCATCATTCACCAAAAAGCTTGCAGTGAAATAACAGCAGAAGACAGGTGTAAAAGCTGCCATATGCAGACTATCTCTGAGGAGGAGTACTTAAGAAAGCTCAACTAAGAAGAGACACTGGAGGTATGTTACAGGGATTTGAAGCCTTTCCAATAAATATTCCTAGACAAGTTTACAGAAATCCTCACCACGAAAGCCTATTTACTTCAGTTCCTAATACCTAACACATGTTCCTCTTTCAAAATATAAGTACAAGTTATGTCAAAAGGCAAGATAAAACAGTCTGTAAGGGCAAAGCAATCATAGGACCAGATTTACACATGACATGGATGTTGAATTATCAGACAGTGAATTTGTCATATTTAAGATTAAAATGTTAAGAGTTCTAATAGAAATACTTGGCCATATGCAAGACTAGATGAGTGAGATTGACAGAGAAATCAAAACTCTAAGAAAGAATCAAAAGAAAATTCTAGAAATTTAAAACAATGTAACAGGAATGAAGAATGCCTTTAATGGGCTCATCAGTAGACAACATGGCTGAAGAAAAACTATTAGAGGTCTTGAATATATATCAAGATAAATTTCCCAAAATAAAATGCAAAGAGAAAAAACTGATTTAAAAAGCTCCCCAAAACCAAATGTAACACCCACACATTGTGAAACAAATTCAAAAAATGTGTACATTGAGAAGCAGAAGAGGAAACAGAGAACGGAACAGAAGAAATACTTGAAATAATAACAGCTGAGAACTTCCCAAGCTAATGATGGCCATGAAGCCACAGATCCACAAAGCCCAGAGAGCAGCAAGCAGGGTAAATACCAGACAAAACCCATGGCTACACATACCAAATTCAGTTATGGAAAATCAAAGACAGAGGGCAAGTCTTGCAAGAAGCTTGAGGTGAAAACAAAACAAAACACCCTGACTATAGAAAAACAAGTTCTAAGAATTACAGATGACTTGAAAAACATGCACACATTCTTCTCAAGCTCACATGACAATGTGTGATGACAATCAGTCATCATAGCAACCTGGGCCCAGGAAAAAGTCCACCGGGATATGACCTTGACTCTGCCAATTATTAGCTACAAAAATCAAGAAAATGAATTATTCTTGTTGACTCTCATTTTCTCATATTTAAAGATAATAATAGTAATAGTAATAATAAAACCTCAGTTATAGTGTTCTTGTGACGATTAAATAAGAGGATTCCTCAAAAGCAGTATTTACCACAGTAGCCAGTTCATAAAAAATAACTCGGGAAAACTATGTGATATGATTACTATTATTGTTACCATGAGAGGCTGGGTAGAAGAAACACCACAAACCTGCTAGTACACATTTCTATGTTGAGACTCTAGTCTGCTAAGGGAAGGGAACAGTTTAAAGTCGAAAACCAGTGCAGTTCTCTGCTCAGATATAAACAGAATAATGATATCATATAGTCCCAGGCCAGAAATACTCATGGCCTGGACACTCTTCGTAAATTAGAAATAATTTACTCACCCATTTATCAGAAAACTTCATTTAGCATCCACTATGAGGAATAGACCAAGACATCAAACTGCTCACAATTGCTTTATAGACACATTTTTAACATATCCTGATAAATGTCCGAGTAGATTTACGTACAAACTTTTCTGAGTCTAGGGGGAGAATGTAACTATCCTCTCCTGGGAGGCAGTGTTTCAAGAAAAATGTAATACTAGAAGTGGAAAGATGGAGTAGGATTTTGCCGGGTATAAATATGCTGGGGGAAGTACATCTCAGAGAGATAAAAGCATTTATACAAGGCATGAAGGATGAGGTGGCTCACATTTACTGAATATTTATGTACTAGGTACTGTTCTAAACCCTTTGCTTCTATGTTTTGGGTGTGATGAGGTTTTTATTACAACAGGAAAGGAGTGTGCATGTTGCATTTGCCCTTAACAGAGAAGAAAAGGCATCTTCAACACAAAGACTCTGTTCCAAAAATACCATTAATGTTAAACAAATAAGCAGAAAAACTGCTCTTATTTCACTGAATGTAAACCTCACCTCCAATACTTTGCATTCCTGGCTTCTTCTTTTGTTTTTAGTACAGAATTAACTCATGAAATTTTGCTTTCCCGTTGCCCCTCTTAGATTTCAAATAAATTAGAGATGATTTTTTGTTACTAATATTTTGAGTATAAATTTCCATAGTGGTCCCTCAGGTATTTACCATTGTAATTTATAAAATATTTATTTAATAAACTTAATAATTATCTTTCTGAAGTTCTGATGTAGGATGCTTAATTAAATTAGTTGTCTCAGTCATTAGGTATCTTCCCATCTCAATCCAGATCTAAACTTTATTCAATTCTAGGTCTTTTCTTCTCCCTTTTTTCTACCAAAGGTGGTGTCTGTGGTCAAGGGAGATCGTTCTGGGGGAGAGACAGACCCCAGATCACTAGGCTCCCCTTTCTAACTCAGCTCCCCTATCTAAGCTTCCTGTCATTGGTGATCCTTTGAGGTTTCAACACCGCCCTCTAAGTCTTTCCTTACGTGCCTTGTCCCTTCTCCTACCAGGCTGTAGCCCAGGGGTATGAGTTGGAGCGCAGAATTCCATCTTGTCTGCCCAATTATTCTTTCTTCCCTCTATCAAACTCCAGGGTTTACTGTAGACTGGGACAAGAGAGAGTATGGTGTTGGCAGAAAAAAAAACAAAACCATCATCTAGATTGTTCCTATACTAAAAACCTTCCCCATTTCACATCTGAAGCTTTTATACTTTCCTTTAAAGAACAAGAAATTCAAATATTGACTTACAAGGTCCCCACCTTGCAGTGCTAGCAAACAGAAATTCCATTATTTTAGTGTCTAAATGAAGGGTGTGTGGGGTTCAAGGGAGCAAAGATAAATAACTTTCAGTCAGGATATGAGAGACACCCCTGGCACATCTGTAATAACATCTTCCTCACTCACATTCTGTTAGATTTTTCTGAGTGTAAGAAAGATAAGGAGGGAGGGCCAGAGACTTGCAGAAGAGTGTTCTCCTGTGAGCATCACCTGCTATTAGTCAAACAAGCTTCAAACCTCTTCTTCTGGTTTGTGATGATTTTAGTGGAGTTGTAAGACAAGGAAGATTCCAGTGTGAAGTGAAGTGCAGATGCCTCAGAGGCAGGTCAGGGGTGAGTCCCATCCCTTGCCCAGGTACCTCTCCAGCCAACAGTCATGAAATGTAAACTCTAGATAACACCAGCTCTACTCACTGTGAGGAATCATTTTTAAAGAAATAAATGTGCTAAGCCAAGTAACATTTCTTTGAATAGTAAACATGGATCCTCAAACTTTACATTTGACTAGCATTTTAAGGATAACTTTTTAAATTTAGGACATTAAAATCATAACTAAATTTGTTAGTTGACTTTGTAGAGATTATAAGTCTCAAACAGAACATCTCTTGGATCCTTGGAGAATCTGTTCTATAATTTCATGTGTGTTATTTTATACAAACCAGTGGGTATTTAAAAATATTGACACAAACCCTTCCTGGATTAAAGATGGTGACGTGACAGGTGAGACAGAGGCTTCCTCCTAAAACAGTATATAATACGAAAATAACTGACACAACTACTCCTGAAAGAGCAACAGGAAAGAGGACTGCACCAAACTGCATACACCTGGAGCCAAGAGCAGACCTCACAAAACAGGGTAGCGTACTAAAGCCTGGCCCAGCAGGACCCAAGCCCTTCCCCAACCCCAGCTCACCAGCAGGAGGAAGAAGAACGGAGCAGGGAGAGAGTGGAGGCCTGGGATTGCTGAAAACCTAGCTCTGGAGATCTGCTCTGGGAGCACAAACCTACATTTCATGGTGCTTGCATGGTACTCTCATGATTAGGGGGTTGAAAAGGGAAGACAGGCAGAATTCCTGGAGAGACTGAGATTCCAGCCACTTGTGGAAAGCAGGGATCCATATCTGGCTGCTCTGGGACAAAAGAAAGGCGGGCAGTCTGAGACTTCCTAACAAGGAAGCCCTTAGCAAGAGGACTGCTAAAGGCGCAAGGATTGCACAGAGCTTACTGCTCAGGAGAAAGGACAGGTAGACAAAATTGCCTGGGTGCACTCTGCCCGGCAGATTGGGAGCTTTCATGATCTTCAGGTGCTCCAGCTCCCTGGCTGCCTACACAGCTCCAAGAATCCCCTCCGTGATAGGCAGCTGATTGTGCCTTTCTACCAGCAGGCCCCACCTGGCTCGCAAACCGGCAAACCCTACCCTGGCATTAGGACAGCCAGAGGGAAGATCTGTCTACCGCAACTACAAACGCAAAGCATAGAGGCTTATACCTGTATGCTCAGCCCACTGGTTAAGGCAGTGGAGACAGGCATAGCTGCTGGGAAGCAGGAAACAGCTTTTTCCTCCCCCCAGGCACCAATACCACTCCCACGCGACCCCTGACATTGCTTCAGGGGCTGAGCAGCTCCAGAGAGTAGAACTTATTATGGGCACTAGAGGGCGCCATATACAAATATGAAATGCCAAAGGAACCTGGTTAAACAAAAATTATGAATACAACCCCTGAGAAACATTTAAATTATATAGACCTCATGACTCTCCCTGAAAGGAAGTTCAAAATAAAAATCATTAACATGCTCATGGAGGGACAGAAAGATATTCAAGAGCTCAGGAATGAACTCTGGTCGGAGATCCAAATGTTGAAGAGCACAGTGGAGGGTACTAAAGCAGATTGGATATGGTAGAGGAGACAATAAATGAAATAGAAAACAGAGAAGAGGAATACAAAGAAGTTGAGGCACAGAGAGAAAAAAGAATCTCTAAGAATGAAAGAATATTGAGAGAACTGTGTGACCAATCCAAACGGAACAATATTCGCATTATAGGGGTACCAGAAGAAGAAGAGAGAGAAAGAGAAATAGAAAGTGTCTTTGAGGAGGTAATTGCTGAAAACTTCCACAATTTGGGGAAGGACATAGTCTCTCAGGCCATGGAGGGCACAGTTCTCCCAACACAAGGGACCCAATAAAGACAACACCAAGATATATAGTAATTAAAATGGCAAAGATCAAGAATAAGGACAGACTATTAAAAGCAGCCAGAGAGAGAAAAAAGATCACATACAAACGAAAGCACATCAGGCTATCATGAGACTTCTCAACAGAAACCTTACAGGCCAGAAGGGAGTGGCATGAAGTATTTAATGCAATGAAGCAGAAGGGCCTGGAACCAAGATTATGTTATCTGGCAAGATTATCATTTAAAATTCAAGGAGGGATTAAACAATTTACAGATAAGCAGAAGCTGAGAGAATTTACCACCCACAAACCATCTCTACAGTGTATTTCGGAGGGACTCCTACAGATGGAAGTGTTCCTATGGTTTAATAGCTGTAAACAGAGGTAATAAAACCACAGTAAAGAAAGTAGAACACCTAATTACTAATCAAATGCAAAATTAAATTAAATATCCCCAAAGTCAACCAAGCTATAGACAAAGAGTACAGAATATGATAGCTAATATAGAAAGAATGGAGGAAGAAGAAAAAGGAGGAGGAAAAAAAGAACCCTTAGATTGTGTTTTTAATAGCATATTAAGTGAGTTAAGTAAGACTCTTAGATAAGGAAGTTAACCTTGAACCTTTGGTAATCATGAATCTAAAGCCTGCAATGCCAATAAGTACATACCTATCGATAACCACCCTACATGTAAATGTACTGAATGCACCAATCAAAAGACATAGAGTCAATGAATGGATAAAAAAAACAAGACCCATCTATATGCTGCCTATAAGAGACTCACTTTAAACCCAGACATACACAGACTAAAAGTGAAGGGATGGAAAAATATTTTTCACGCAACTAATAGGGAGAAGAAAGAAGGAGTTGCAGTACTCATATTAGACGAAATAGACTTCAAAACAAAGAAAGTCACAAGGGACAAAGAAGGACATTACATATTGATAAAAGGGTCAATCCAATAAGAAGATATAACCATTATAAATATCTATGCACTCAACACAGGAGCACATACATATGTGAAACAAACACTAAAAGAATTAAAAGCAGAAATAGAATGCAATGCATTCATTCATTCTAGGAGACTTCAACACTCCATTCACTCTGAAGGACAGATCAGCCAGACAGAAAATAAGTAAGGAGACAGATGCACTGAAAAACACAATACAGCAGATGGACCTAACAGACATCTGAAGAACTCTATACCCAAAAGCAGCAGAATACACATTCTTCTTAAGTGCACATGGAACATTTTCAGGAATAGATCATATAGTAGGCCACAAAAAGAGCCTCAGTAAATTAAAAAAGATTGAAATTGTACCAACCAGTTTCTCAGCCACAAAGGTATGAAACTTGAAATAAATTACACAAAGAAAATGAAAAATCCCACAAACACATGGAGGCTTGACAACATGCTCCTAAGTAACCAATGGATCAATGACCAAATAAAAACAGAGATCAAGCAATATATGGAGACAAATGACAACAATAATTCAACACCACAAAAATCTGTGTGATGCAGCAAAGGCCTTACTAAGAGGAAAGTATACTACCATACAGGTCTACCTCAGGAAAGAATAACAATCCCATATGAACAGCCTAAACTCACAATTAATGAAACTAGAAAAAGAAGAACAAAGGAGACCCAAAGTCAGTAGAAGGAGGGACATAATAAAGATTAGAGCAGAAATAAATAAAATCGAGAAGAATAAAACAGTAGAAATGATCAATGAAAGCAAGAGCTGGTTCTTTGAGAAAATAAACAAAATAGATAAACCCCTAGCCAGACTAATCAAGAAAAAAAGAGAGTCTACTCACAGAATCAGAAATGAGAAAGGAAAAATCACTACGGACACCACAGAAATACAAAGAACTATTAGAGAATACTATGAAAAATTATATGCTAACAAACTGAAAAACCTAGAAGTGGACAACTTTCTAGAAAAATACAACTTTCCAAGGCTGATCCAAAAAGAAACAGATAATCTGAACAGACCAATTACCAGCAATGAAATTGAATTGGTAATCAAAAAGCTACCTAAGAACAAAATGCCTGGTCCAGACGGCTTCACCACTGAATTTTATCAAACATTTAGTGAAGACCTAATACCCATTCTCCTTTAAGTTTTCCAAGGAGTAGAAGAAGAGGGAATACTTCCAAACTCATTCTATCAGGCCAGCATCCCTCTAATACCAAAACCAGGCAAAAACAACACAAGAAAAGAAAATTATAGACCAATAACCTGATGAACATAGATGCAAAAATACTCAACAAAATATTAGCAAACTGAATTCAAAAATACATCAAAGACGGCATCCATCATGACCAAGAAGGATTTATTCCAGGGATGCAAGGATGGTACAACATTCAAAAATCCATCAACATCATCCACCACATCAACAAAAAGATGGGCAAAAACCACATGATCATCTTCATAGATGCTGAAAAAGCATTTGACAAAATTCAAAACCCATTCATGATAAAAACTCTCAACAAAATGAGTATAGACGGCAAGTACCTCAACATAATAAAGGCCATATATGACAATCCCACAGCCAACATTATATTTAACAACGAGAAGATGAAAGCTTTTCCTTTAAGATCAAGAACAAGACAAGGATGCCCACTCTTCCCACTTCTATTCACCATAGTACTGGAGGTCCTAACCACGGCAATCAGACAACACAAAGAAATAAAAGACATCCAGATTGGCAAGGAAGGAGTTAAACTGTCCCTGTTTGCAGATGACTACTGTACATAAAAAACCCTAAAGAATCCATTCCAAAATTACTAGATCTAATATAAGAATTCAGCAAAGTTGCAGGATACAAAATTAATACAGAGAAATCTGTGGGATTCCTATACACTAACAATGAAATAACAGAGAGAGAAATCAGGAAAAGAGTTCCATTCACAATCTCATCAAAACGAATAAAATACTTAGGAATAAACCTAACCAAGGAAGTGAAAGACCTATACTCTGAAAACTAAAAGACACTCATGAGAGAAATTAAAGAAGATACCAATAAATGGAAACACATCCCATGCTCATGGATAGGAAGAATTAATATTGCAAAATGGCCACCCTGCCTAAAGCAATGTACAGATTCAATGCAATTCCTATCAAAATACCAAGAGCATTCTTCAACGATTTAGAGAAATCATTCTAAAATTCATATGGAACCACAAAAGTCCCCGAATAGCTGAAGCAATCCCGAGAAGGAAGAATAAAGCAGGGGGGATTATGCTCCCCTACTTCAAGCTCTACTACAAAGCCACAGTAATCAAGGCAATTTGGTACTGGCACAAGAACAGACCCATAGACCAATGGAACAGAGTAGAGAACCCTGATATAAACCCAACCATATATGGTCAATTAATATATGATAAAGGAGCCATGGACATACAATGGTGAAACAACAGCCTCTTCAACAGCTGGTGTTGGCAAAACTGGACAGCTATATGCAAGAGAATGAAACTGGATTATTGTTTATCCCCATACACAAAAGTAAACTCGAAATGGATCAAAGACCTGAATGTAAGTCATGAAACCATAAGACTCTTAGAAATCAACAGAGGCAAAAATCTCCTGAATATAAGCATGAGCAACTTCTTCCTGGACGCATCTCCTCGAGCAAGGGAATCAAAATCAAAAATGAACTCATGGGACTACGTCAAACTAAGAGGTTTCTGTACAGCAAAGGACACCATCAACAGAACAAAAAGGAATCCTACTGTATGGGAGAATATATTTGTAAATCACATATCTGACAAGGGGTTAACATCCAAAACATATAAAGAACTTACATGCCTCAACACCCAAAATGCAAATAACCTGATTAAAAAATGGGCAGAAGATATGAAGAGACAGTTCTCCGAAGAAGAAATTCAGATGGCCAACAGACATATGAAAACATGCTCCACATCACTAATCATCAGGGAAATGCAAATTAAAACCACAATGAGATATCACCTCACACCAGTAAGAATGGCTAGCATCCAAAAGACTAAGAACAAGAAATGCTGGCAAGGATGCAGAGAAAGAGGAACCCTCCTACACTGCTGGTGGGAATGTAAGCTAGTTCAACCATTGTGGAAAACAATATGGAGGTTCCTCAAAAAAACTAAAAATGGAAATACCATTTGACTCTGGAATACCACTCCTTGGAATTTACCCAAAGAATACAACTTCTCAGATTCAAAAAGACATATGCACCCCTATGTTTATCATAGCACTATTTGCAATAGCCAAGATATGGAAGCAACCTAAGTGTCCATCAGTAGATGAATGGATCAAGAAGAGGTGGTCCATATACACAATGGAATACTATTCAGCCATAAGAAGGAAACAAATCCTGCCATTTGCAACAACATGGATGGAACTGGAGGATATTATGCTCAGTGAAATAAGCAGGCGGAGAAAGACAAGTGCCAAATGATTTCCCTCATTTGTGGAGTATAACAAGGAAGCAAAAGTGAAGGGACAAAATAGTAGAGGACTCAGAGACTCCAAGAAGGAACTAGTGGTTACCAAAGTGCAGGGGTGTGGGAGGCAGGTGGGGAGGGAGGGAGAAGGGGATTGAGGGGTATTATATTCAGTACACATGGTGTGGGGGGTCACGGGGATCACAGTGTAGCACAGAGAAGGGAAATAGTGAATCTGTGGAATCTTACTACACTGAAGGACAGTGACTGCATTGGGGTATGGGTGTGGACTTGATAATATGGGTAAATGTAGTAACCACGCTGTTTTTTCATGTGAAACCTTCATAAGAGTGTATGTCAGTAATACCTTAATAAAAAATTAAAAAAATAAAAATAAAAATATTGGCACAAAGAATTTTAATAACAGTACTGGCACTACAAATTAATAGACAACTATGCCTTTTGTACTATAACCAAGGATAACAAAGCTATTTTCACATGTTTTCTTTAGTCATAGACTATTAGAAAGCATCTAATGAACAAGTTGCATATCATAGGACTGTTATGTTTCCTGGTATTGATACTCACATAGTTCAATATCTTGTTTAATTATAAACATATTTTATGATGGGCTCCCTTGGAAAATCATGCTTTTAAGAATTAGTTCTCATTAGTCCAGATTATGTACATTTTCTTATAAAAGGCAAATTTCACTTATAAACAGGGCCTCATGTCATTGCTACAGCCATCATCCTTGAAATTTAGTAGTGCTGTAAAGCACGCTCAGCTATTGGGCAATTTCAAATATACGGTGCAGAAAGCTTTTAGGTTCTCCCTGCCAGGCTGGAAACAGCTTGTGACCTCTTTGTAATGCAGCTAATTTGGAGCAGATCTTCTCAACCATACTGAGGTAAGGTTTGAAACTCAGCCTGTGCAACTTGCCATTGTATTTTGAAAATAACAGGGACCTAGCCTAGGAATTTCCACAATCACTGCTGGGTCAAACACAGCAAACACATGCTAAATCTGTTTAATCTGGCATCAGATAATACCAATGAAACACAAGAGATCCTTTAGCCTTTTATGTCATACTTCCCTACAGCAGAGAACATTGGAAGACACTAATCTACTGCTGTCAGACTTTTGTCTTCCAGAAAGGAGCCTATTTCCTGAAGGCTGTAGCATATTTTGGTGGCACTACTGGGTGTAAGGAACAATGAATATCCCGAAAAACAAGAATCTCAAATAATCTTCCCATAGGGCTGTGATTAAGGCTTCTTGGGATCAAGATCTTCCTGAGAACAGGTCAGCACTAGCATAGGCTAATGCCCATCTTAGATCTCTGTGGTACAAGCCCTGACATAAGGACAGTAGTTTAACCTTTTTCCTCTCTGTATGTGACACAACTACTCACTAAGAGAAGGACTTATGATCGCCAAAACCAACACCATTTGGGGACACATGAGGGACACTCCAGGCAGTCGATAATGTCTGTTCCTCCATCCCTTTGAGATCTCCTGGTGACACCCATGAACTCTGCTTTTGAGGTGTGGGGCAGCCCATGGGCTGTCTCATACAAATAAGGTTAGATGACTTTATATAATTCTAATTAAATATTATTATGAGATGGGGTACTAACCCGGTATTACTATGATAGGCAGGAGATTTGGAAATATACACAGATTACATTGGAAAGAAGAAGAAAAGTTGCTGGGCACCTTTCAAATCTCCTATCATTTACTACAGCATCACGAGATAGGTATTACCTGATTTCCCATTCTGCAGATCAGGTAAATGAAGCTGGTAGTAATTTTAAAGCTGTCCAAAACCAAATGGATAGTAGTAATGCTGCTGTGATTTGAATTCTTAAATATTAGACAAAGACACTCACACAAATTTGGGTTCTTCAAAATCATTCCTCTTTCCTACTCAGTCTTTGAAAATATATACTTCAAGAGAAACAGTACCAAGTATATTCACAGCTATGCGCCTGAGAAATATCCATTATGGAACTAGAAGTTGATTACGCAGGGAGAACCCTGAATTGTCTGAAGGGTAAGAAATAAGAAAGATCAGTGAAAATCAGTGAGCCAAAAGAACTTCAATTAGAATAAATTTAAGAACTATCCAAAAGCAACTATAGCCTAAATAAGAAAACCCTTAGAGGTCTTTGGGATCGCAGGCCCATATTCAGCTTTTCATATTCCTTCTTTTCTCTCATTTATCTTATTAGTTTAGAGAAGCAGAAAAAAATCAAATGATTTCTAGAAAGAGCATAAACCACATGTTACGTAGCTGTAGTGCTATATATACATGCACATAAACTATTACTGTGTCTCATTTCCTCGAACTCCACATATATAGTTAACTAAGTCAGTGTTAAGTCCCCAAATTATTAAGTTATCTACCAATTCTAATTTTTTTAAATAGTAATTACTTCAGGTATCTTAACATAAAAATATTTCTTCGCCGATTTTTTTTCCCCCTTAACTTTTGGTGCTTCTGCTTTGTCAGTGGCCAAGGCATATGCTTAGATGCGAATGAGCACCACAGCACTGAAGTTATTAAAACTGAATTCGATTACTTACAAGTTCGGATGGTCATATTGTTGAAGTTGCTGTTCTCCTTTATCAGAGGTTTTGGTGTATTTCCTCAAATTTATGATGCCGCAAATCATAAAAGGTTTCAAATTTTCTGTATCACTAAGGATTAATAAAGGCTTCAAGTTAATTTGTGATCCAATGTCATTTAAAAATCTCTTAGGATTTCTATTTTACATTTATTGCAAGGATATTTTTACAGTTGTTTAGACATACATGTAATCATATACCATATTTGTGCATGTACAAAAACAAATTACCAGCAAAATAATTTACTTAGGAAATTCTGAAACCTTGTCACATTCAAAACCCAAATCCTCTGACATTGTGTTTATTGTTGGTATTCATATTGTTCTTATCTTGCTCCTATCATCCTCTGTTCTGTCAGTACCATTATTGATGCGGCCTTTGTTAATGCTGTTTCCTTTGAGATACTATTCTCTCCTATAAAATTGGTTCATCTGTGGTCCCCCAGGGCTCTGGGCAATTGCCAGTACCACATATGAGCTCTTACGTCTTCCTGTGGAAACCTGCAAGCCAGAGTCATGCAGAGATGAAAAGAATCATGCCTCCTAATCATCCTGTTGTCCTACTGAGAGGAGTACCAGGGACCCTTTGCTCTAGTAGACATGCCGCGGGGGGAGGGGAGTCATGTGATCTAAGGGAGGGCATCTGCCCTGTTGTGATTCCCGCTTCTCTTAGGGCTGCAGGGACAAACGGCTTTGTTAGTGGGAGCATGAACAGCCTGCTTCAGGACTAGGTAGTTTGGATTTGGGTGTCACCCTGAATTTTGTCCAGGAATGCCGGCTGTCCATCATCTGGGACTTTTACATTCCTCAGAATGTTACTCTGGGAGGAAGAAGACACAAAAACTATGGGAAGCTTATCATGGCTGGGGCTCAACCTATTGGGAATACAGGGAGCTCCAAGACTCAGATAACTAATTTTCTAATTCACCAGAGTGAGCTAATTTTCCAGAGGAATTCCAGTATACACTGGTCCTTGCATTGTATTGATTCCAAGATGCTAATATCTCTCTCAGTTTTGATGTTGGCATTAGGTGGTTACAAACAAAAATCACCACTCATATTACATTCTCAAATGGACCTTAAATAGTCTGTTGACTGAAATACTGATGGCATGCAGTTGGCCTGTCTTGGCCTGTCTTGACACCAGGAATATAAACCAAGTTTATAACTATTATATTAAGCCTGATCTCTGGATGCCAGCAATTGTAAAAAGCCATAGATTCTAAGACACAGTCTAATTTCGAGCATGTTAAAATGTGAATAAGGTAAGTATTTTAGGATCTCTAAAATATCTGAGATCTCTCTCACACTCTCCCTCTTTTCTCTGCTTAATCCAAACTGAGAAATGAAAAAATAAACTATCATCTCATGCATATTACTACATGAGGGACTTAATGTGTTAGCAAAGAAAGGCTTATTTTCCCCTAAGAATGACTACATATGAATTGTACTATTTTGAGGTAGTAGAAGGTAAGAGGACTGTCCTTCAAGTTTTGAGGATCTCATCAGTGGGACAACCTCTCTGGCAGGGAACTGCAGGTATGAGCTGCTAATTTGCAATGATGAAGTTCCACATCCATAAGCAAAGTGATAATCAATTACCCAACAGTCTTACAAATAACCACCATGTGCTCAGTGTATAAACTAGGTTCCTCCTCAGATCGCAACATTTAAATAAATATTACTGTTTCCATTTCATAAATGAAGACACAAACTTAAAGAGTAATTTTCCAAGAAATTAAGCTAGTAAGAGCTCAAGTTGGCCTTCAACCCATGTCTCTCTGACTCTATCAAGTCACCCCAGGTACATGGACTTCTGCTTCTTGATTAACTTTACTCAAAAGGGTTAAAGAATCACCCAAGATCACATATGGTAATTGTTGGACTCCACTCTAAGTTCTCCCAGTCGAACAGGTATGTTTATTTTGTGTTTTTCCACCTGTTTTCCAGCTACTTCGATCTTCTGTCTGAATCTGCTCAGTTGTCATCCTTCTATGGAGGGGCTTTCCAGTCTTAGGAGTCTCGGACATAAATCATAAACAAGCCCAGGAACTTTTCTGTCCCCTCAAAACTCATATCTGTTCTCCCTCCATGCCCTTTTCAAACAAGATTATCTGTAAAAGCTTAATATTTAGTTAGCTTTTTACCAATCTATTATTAATCTGGCTAAGTAATTTAATTATGGACAGGATGATTATGTACACTATTATGTTACCGTGGATATGTCTGGGACATGAAGTTTCTCTATGGATTATTGTTATTATAATACTGATTTTTTTCCTCTCTCAATTGTTCCTGTGGAGCTCAAACCTTAAAATGAGATATTTAATCTCCTGATTGAAAATTTTAATTACAACTAAAATGCAGGACACCCCTGAAAGTGACAATGTGACAGTTGAAAGTGGCAACCTCTTAAGAGGCCTCTATACCCCAAGATAAAGATAAAGAGTCCATCAGTTCAGCAGTTTCATTCCCTGAGAAGCTCTGAGACGGGGAAGTTGATGAGACCCGACAGGACCCAGAGCACTCCATCAGTGAGTACAGTCACTGCTGAGAAGACGAAGAAGAGGGGTGGGATTCACACACACTCCTGTGCCTGCTGAACCCTGACAGGCACCGACTGTACAGCGGAGGGAGGTCCAGAGTTAAGTCATGGCTGTGTGTATTACCAAGCCCCATTCAGAGTACAAATCACCCCACAGTCTGTAATTCCTTTTACATGCACCTCCCACACCAATGTTTCATCAAAGTTGAAAAAAGCTGACCAGATTCTAAAATACTACATTTGGGGTGTGGGGGGTGGTTAATATTCTCTTGACGAGATTCCCCAGTTTTGTCCAGAAAACAATACTGAGTCCAAAAAAAAAAGTGCTGCCTTGAAAACAAATGTAATTCGAGAAGGCAGATATGCAATGGAAGTAGCAGGGCCTGCTATCTAGCCTTACCTCTGGCTGTAACTGGCTGTGACACTCAGGCTTGTCATTTGTAAACAAGGCTTGCTGTAATTACAATTTGATTATCATATTTGGATTTGAAAAAGCTGGTCCTAATGTTTTATGATTCTTTAATTTTCTGTTTTCTGAGCAAAACTGTTGTGCACAGATTTAAAATAGAAAAAAAATAGGGGTTGACATGATCTTGTCTTGCTTTTGATGCATAGTAATTTTTATTATAATAAAAGCCTCAGAATTGAGTACATAGTGAAATTAATGAGTATGGAGAACAAAGGAGGGATTTCTACATTTGAATAAGAGCTTACAACACAGCATACAGCTGAACTTTCCTCTTATTCAAAGTATTTATTATGTTTCTGGAACTGGTATAAATAATTCTTAAGGGGACACATCATACAGCAAGGGTCCCAGAACCCAGAAGATTAACAGTATAAGTAAGTCGTTAAGAACATCAGACATGTCAATGGTTGAAAATGATCACAAGGGAAGGAGAATGAGAGGCAGGCCGAGTGTGTGAGAGATGGAGTCTTCGTTTCAGAAAATGATTTACGCTAAGCAGAGTTATTTTCAGTAATAAGCTTTTATATTCAATTATATTCATTTTAAATATAGTGATCATGTAAAGCACATCTCTGTTGGCTTACTCCAAGCTCTTTGAATCCCCAAAACTATCTAACACCTCCCTTCTCCTTCCATACAAAGAAATATCTCAGCATCTGTCTATACTAAGCAATCACACACCCAGCATTCCACCTTCCTGAGTTCAATCCTTTTAATGTATATTTAAAACATACATAAACATAAAATAATAATAACAGATTTTGCCAAACTGCTCCCCATTATAGTCATCTCTAACTATATATCCCATAGCAATGCATAAAATTTTCTACTGGTCTACATTGTCACCAGTATTTGTTAATGTCAGAATTGTTTTCCTCAATACATTGGGTAAAGGTGAAAAAGTGTATCTCATTATTTATTTTGCATTTCTTTGATTGCTAAAAATATAAAGAAATATTTTTATATGTAATTGGCCATTCTGGTTTCTCGTAAGTTTCAATTTGTATGTTTTTTGTATATTTTCCAATTCTCTAATGAATTGTTTGCCTTTTATCCATTGATTATTATGAGTGACTATATATTACATATATATAACACTTACATAATTTTATCCTTTATTACTTATATGCATCACAAATATATTCCCCAAATTTGAGAGCATTTTCTTCACTTTTTTGTTCTTTTTCACCTTTTCATGCTTTGAAGTGTGGGTTAAAAATCAAACATAATAATATTTACTTTATACACAAATTTGAGTATTTGTCTCCTAATTAAGGTATTCTCTATTTTCTTGTCATAAGTTAAAAGCCTATATTATTGTCTTATCTTGAAGAGTTTAGCATTTTTATTTAGGATTTAAATCTAAATGAGTTGATTTTTCCAAGTGACTTAAGTTTGAGATAGTCTTTGTCACAGATAAATAGATGTCCATAGCACCATTTTCCTACATTTAATCATTTTCTTCAGAGTATTGTACTGTGTGACTGGCAGCATCAATCCAAACCTTCATGGTTTTTGTTGTGTATCTTTATTCTGCATTCTTTTTCAGCACTAGACCAATACCTCACTTTATTGATTACTCTTCTTGATATCAGGTAAAGCAATTACTCCGGCTCTATTTCCTTTCAAAGCATTCTTGCCGATTGTGAAGTGTGTGCTACTCCATGTAAAATTTAGAATAGGCTCTATAGGGTCTAATAATAATAATAAAATTTTTAAACATTTACAATTATTTATTAAGATGGGAAATTTACATTATTAGAATGCTGTCTTCCCATATATGTATTAATATGTGTAATGAAATAATTTGTATTTTAGTTTTTTTGTTTAATAAAAAATTGCAAACATCTTTTGTAAGATTTAATTCTAGATTATTTTTTCTGGTTATTGGTATCAACTTTAAAATATTTTCTTATTCTTATCTATGGATGTGTAAGAATCACAATTGATTTTAATATTTATGTATCCAAATACTATTGGTATACTTTTGTATTACTTCTAATTAACTGTCTTTAGATAATCAGTTTTCCTTTACAAACAATTAAATCTCCATAGGAACAATTACACTGTGTGTACAACTGCAATATTTCCAGAATCTCTCGCCTGGCCTAAGTGCATCTCCGTGTCAATAGGTGTTTCCAAGGGGTAGAGAGAAGTAGTCCATCTCCGTATCAATAAATGATTACAAGTAGGTGTGGGTGGGGAGCAAGCAGGCACCTGGCCTGGAGAGGTATTTTTTGGTTTCTTTTTGCAGCCGGGTCATGAGAGACAGGAGCCAGTGGGAGTAGACGACTGATTGTAAGCAATAAAAAGATTTCTCCCACTTTATTTCTCCCTTTGGCTTCAAAGGTTATTTTGGTTTCAGAGGTTATTTTCCCTGGGTTGGGAAAATATTTTCTCCCTGGAGTTAACATAAAACAAGTATTCTTTTTTCTGCTGCTTAAGACCACTTATACAATAAAAGGAATCAATATCAGACATATATATATACATATATATATTTTTTAAGGGAATATTTCTACTATCTAGTGTTAGTGTTCTGGTTATTTTTTTCTGTTTCTTTTTAAATGCATATTATGACAATAATATCACCTCTTTGTACACCAATTTTCTATCATATATTTGGATTGACATCTATCAACTTATTTTGCAGATTTTACATTTGTATTTCTTTTTCTACTCATTTTTCTTACATTTTTCTTTGGTTTAGCTTCATTTTTAAAAATTTCTTTTTTGTCCCTTTCTTACATTGACCATTGACTGTTATTTATTTTATTCTTTAAATGTCTTCCCCTTAAATTAAGATGCCATTTTTAAAAAATCTAAATTTACCCATGTTTTCATCCAACTTTCAAACAATTCAAGGACTTCAGAATGCTTAACATCTCACTATCTCTCTCAAGGACTGTCATTTTGCTGTCTTTTTACATTTAGTCTTTTTTGTTTTGTTTTATTCTTTTATGGATATACACATATTGATGTGTAAACCTTTGCAGTTTCCACTGACTCTTCCCATATGTATTTCATACTTTTCTTTTAGGATTATTTATCTTATTCCCAAATGAAATTTTAGAATTTGCTTTACTGATGATTCTGATGGTAAATTCTCAATTCTTGTTACCAAGTGATAATGAACGTAATTATAAGTGACGATAATTTTATCTCAAAACCTTGAACTTATATTCCCATTGTGTTCTGGCATCTGTGCTGTTAAGATACCCTTTTAATGTCATTTGTCTGTCACTTGTTTTGTCCTCCCTAGCCTTTTCTAGATTTTGAATGCTGATACTCTGATATAGTTCTTGTTTATTTTTCATTGTTGATATTCACTAGACTTCTTGCATTTGAGATTTGATACCTTCCATAATTTCTGGCACATCGACAACAATTAGCTCTTAAAACTTGACTCTCCCTTTGGGTTGTTTTTTTCTCTTTTTTCTTTTTTTCAGTTTAAATGCTAATTGTTTCAGAGCATTTCATTCTACCATATTTCTTAAATTTTCCATCTTCTTGTATATTTATCTTGTAATTTTTATTACTCACCAAATCTGTTTTTGAACTTGTTCATTTTCCTTTGTTCAGTATGATTTGATTGTTCCAGGGTTTTTTTTTTCATTTACTGACTTTTTCTTTCTAGAAAATCTATTAATGATTTTATTTGTAATATCTTTGGCCAGTTTTTATGGTGTCTGGTTTCTTTAACACATATTCAATCCCACATATTTTTTCTCTTCCAATGTGTCCAATATAATTATTTTATATTTCAAAATTTGCAGATGTTGAGGACTTAAGGCTGAAGCCCATTTATTTATTAATATCTCCTAAGTCTCAATTATGATGGCAAGTATGTATTGTGTATACACAAAATATCAATATAAAAATATTTGATATGTACACACACACACACGTGAGCTTGAAGTTAATAAATGGGTATCTTAAGGAATCTGTTTTATTGTTATTTCCTGTTTTCTCCATACATGATTTACATGGTCTTATGCTGACAGCCCAAGGGCTAGCAAGCTCAACACATTTTAATTTATTGACTTTGAATATTTCTATCACTTAAGGATTGCAAATTGAAACACCAAATCCATATGAGGAACAAGCTGTATTTTGAATTAAAGGAACTGATTTCAATACATTTTCCATTTGAATTATATGGTAAGAAGAAAGTTCCTTGATGGCTTTACTTTGCCACTGAGTACTTTTTTCCTTTCTTACTCTTTCATACAAGGAAGAGCTTTCTGACATCAGTCTTTAGGTGGAATTTATAGTTTCAGCTTTGCACCTTTGAAGAGCCCAAGGAATTATACACATTCTTGGATCTGTAGTTAAACTCCAAGTGTCTACTGATTTTGGCATATTTCCTCAGGTTTACCTCTCAGGTTAGCATTTTCTTCAAGTCTTTTTTTTTTAATCTGGAGGTTATCATTTTCTTTTTTCTTTTTTTTCTTTTGTTATTATTAATATACAATTACATGAACAAAATTATGGTTACAAGACTCCCCCTATTATCAAGTCCCCACCACATACCCCATTGAAGTCACTGTCCATAGGATGTTATAGAATCACTACTTGTCTTATCTGTGTTATACTGCCTTCCCCGTATCCTCCCACCCCACCCCCACCGCCGCTACATTATGTGTGCTAATTGTAATAGCCCTTTTCCCCCTTATCCGTCCCTTCCGACCCATCCATCCCAGTGCCTTTCCCTTTGGTAGCCTTTAATCCATTCTTGGGTTCTGTGAGTCTGCTGCTGTTTTGTTCCTTCAGTTTTTTCTTTGTTCTTATACTCCACAGATGAGTGAAATCATTTGATACGTGTCTCTCTCCGCCTGGCTTATTTCACTGAGCATAATACCCTCTAGCTCCATCCATGTTGTTGCAAATGGTAGGATTTGTTTTCTTCTTATGGCTGAATAATATTCCATTGTGTATATGTACCACATCTTCTTTATCCATTCATCTACTGATGGACACTTAGGTTGCTTCCATTTCTTGGCTATTGTAAATAGTGCTGTGATAAACATAGGGGTGCATATGTCTTTTTCAAACTGGGCTGCTGCATTCTTAGCATAAATTCCTAGGAGTGGGATCCCGGGTCAAATGGTATTTCTATTATGAGTTTTTTGAGGAACCCCCATACTGCTTTCCACAATGGTTGTACTAATTTGCATTCCCACCAGCAGTGTAGGAGGGTTCCCCTTTCTCCACATCCTTGCCAATATTTGTTGTTGTTTGTCTTTTGGATGATGGCCATCCTAACTGGTGTGAGGTGAAATATCATTGTGGTTTTAATTTGCATTTCTCTGATGACTAGTGATGTGGAACATCTTTTCATGTGCCTGTTGGCCATATGAAATTCTTTTTTGGAGAAGTGTCTGTTCAGCTGCTCTGACAACTTTTTAATGGGCTTATTTGCTTTTTGTTTGTTGAGGTATGTGAGCTCTTCATATAATTTGGACATCAACCCCTTAGCGGATATCATTTATGAATATATTCTCCATACTGTAGGATGTCTTTTTGTTCTACTGATGGTATCCTTTGCTGTACAGAAGCTTTTTAGTTTGATATAGTCCCACTTGTTCATTTTTGATTTTGTTTCCCTTGCCTGGGGAGATATGCTCATGAAGAAGTTGCTCAGGTTTATGTCCAAGAGATATTTGCCTATTTTTTTCTAAGAGTTTTATGGTTTCTTGACTTACATTCAGGTCTTTGATCCATTTTGAGTTCACTTGTGTATGGGGTTAGACAGGAATCCAGTTTCATTATCTTGCATGTAGCTGTCCAGTTTTGCCAACACCAGCTGTTTAAGAGGCTGTCATTTCCCCATTGTATATCCATGGCTCCTTTATCGTATATAAATTGACCATATATGCTTGGGTTTATATCTGGGCTTTCTATTCTGTTCCATGGGTCTATGGGTCTGTTCTAGTGCCAGTACCAAATTGTCTTGATTACTGTAGCTTTGTAGTAGAGCTTGAAGTCAGGGAGCATAATTCCGCCTGCTTTATTCTTCCTTCTCAGGATTGTTTTGGATATTCAGGGTATTTTGTGGTTCCATATGAATTTTAGAACTATTTGTTTTAGATTATTGAAAAATGCTGTTGATGGGATTGCATTGAATTGGTAGATTGCTTTAGGTAGGATGGCCATTTTGACAATATTTATTCTTCTTGACAAAATCATGGGAAGAATTTCCATTTATTAGTGTCCTCCTTAATTTCTCTTAAGAGTGTCTTGTAGTTTTCAGAGTACAGGTATTTCACTTCCTTGGTTAGGTTTATTCCTAGGTATTTTATTCGTTTGGATGTGACTGTGAATGGAATTGTTTTCATGATTTCTATTTCTGCTAGTTCCTTGTTAGTGTATAGGAATGCTACAGATTTTTGTGTATTAATTTTGTATCCTGCAACTTTGCTGAATTCAGATATTAGATCTATAGTTTTGGAGTGGATTCTTTAGGGTTTTTTATGAACAATCTGATGTCATCTGCAAACAGGGACAGTTTGAGTTCTTCCTTGCCAATCTGGATGCCTTTTATTTCTTTGTGTTGTCTGATTGCTGTGGCTAGGACCTCCAGGACTATGTTGAATAAAAGAGGAGAGAGTGGGCATCCTTGTGTTGATCCTGATCTTAAAGGAAAAGCTTTCAGCTTCTCTCTGTTAATTATGATGTTGGCTGTGGGTTTGTCATATATGACCTTTATTATGTTGAGGTATTTGCTCTCTATACCTATTTTGTTGAGAGTTATTATCACAAATGAATGTTGAATTTTGTAGAATGCTTGTTCAGCATCTGTGGAAATGATCATATGGTTTTTGTCCTTCTTCTTGTTCATGTATGGATGATGGTGATGGATTTTTAAATGATGTACCATCCTTGCATCATCCCTGGGATGAATCCCACTTGATCATGAAGGATGATCTTTTTGATGTATTTTGAATTCTGTTTGCTAATATTTTGTTGAGTATTTTTGCATCTATGTTCATCAGGGATATTGGTCTGTAATTTTCTTTTTTTGTGGTGTCTTTGCCTGGTTTTGGTATTAGAGTGATGTTGGCCTCATAGAATGAGTTTGGGAATATTTCCTCCTCTTCTATTGTTTGGAAAACTTTAATGAGGATGGGTATTTTGTCTTCATTAAATATTTCATAACATTCAGCAGTGACACCATCTGGTATAGGAGTTTTATTCTTAGGTAGTTTTATGATAATAGTTCAATTCTTTGCTGGTAATTGGTCTATTCAGATTTTCTGTTTCTTCCTGGGTCAGCCTTGGAAGGTTGTATTTTTCTAGAAAGTTGTCCATTTCTTCTAGGTTATCCAGTTTGTTACCATATACTTTTTCATAATATTCTCTCATAATTCTTTGTATTTCTGTGGTATCCATAGTGATTTTTCCTTTCTCATTTCTGATTCTGTTTATGTTTATAGACTCTCCTTTTTTTTTGATAAGTCTGGCTAGGGGGTTCTCTATTTTGTTTATTTTATCCAAGAACCAGCTCCTGCTTTCAATGATTCTTTCTATTGATTCATTCTTCTCAATTTTATTTATTTCTGCTTTAATCTTTATTATGTTCCTCCTTCTACTGATTTTGGGCCTCATTTGTTTTTCCTTTTCTAGTTTGATTAATTGTGAGTTTAGAGAGTTCTTTTGGGATTGTTATTCTTTTTGGAGGTAGACCTGTTTTGCAATATATTTCCCTCTTAGCACGGCCTTCGCTGCATCCCACAGATTTTGCGGTGTTGAATTACTGTTGTCATTTGTCTCCATATATTGTGTGATCTCTATTTTTATTTGGTCATTGATCCATTGATTATTTAGGAGCATGTTATTAAGCCTCCATGTGTTTGTGGGCTTTTTCATTTTCTTTGTGTAATACCTTTTTGATCTGAGAAGCTGGTTGGTACAATTTCTATCTTTTTGAATTTACTGAGGTTCTTTTTGTGGCCTAATATGTGACCAATTCTTGAAAATGTTCCATGTGCACTTGAGAAGAATGTGTATCTTGTTGCTTTGGATGGCATGTTCTGTAGATGTCTGTTAGGTCCATCTGTTCTAATATGTTGTTCAGTGCCTCAGTCTCTTTATGTTGTACTGAGTGGTGTGTTGAAGACTCCTAAAATGAATGCATTGCATTCTATTTCCCCCTTTAATTCTGTTAGTATTTGTTTCACATATGTAGGTGATCCCGTGTTGGGTGCATAGATATTTAGAATGGTTACATCCTCTTGTTGGACTGACCCTTTAATCATTATGTAATGTCCCTCTTTGTCTCTTGTGACTTTCTTTATTTTGAAGTCTATTTTGTCTGATACAAGTACTGCAACTCCTGCTTCTTTCTCACTATTAGTTGCATTAAATATCTTTTTCCATCCCTTTACTTTCAGTCTGTATATGACTTTGGGTTTGAAGTGAGTCTCTTGCAGGCAGCATATAAATGGGTCTGTTTTTTATCCATTCAGTAACTATGTCTTTTGATTGGTGCATTCAGACCATTTACCTTTAGGGTTACTATCGATAGGTATGTACTTATTGCCTTTGCAGGCTTCAGATTCGTGGTTACCAAAAGTTGAAGGGCAATTCCCTTACTTTCTAACAGTCTAATTTAACTTACTTTGTATACTATTGCAAACACAAAAACAACCTAAATGTTCTTCTCTTTTTTTCTCCTCGTTTTCCTTCCTCCTCCATTCTTTGTATGTTATGAATCATATTCTGTACTCTTTGTCTTCCCTTGGGTCACATCTGTTTAACCTTAGGAATACTTCCATCTATAGGAGTCCCTCCAAAATGCAATGTAGAGGTGGTTTGTGGGAGGTAAATTCTCTCAGCTTTTGCTTATCTGAAAATTGTTTAATCCCTCCTTCAAATTTAAATGATAACCTGGCCAGGTAAAGTATTCTTGGTTCAAGGCCTTTCTGCTTCATTGCATTATATATGTCATGCCACTCCCTTCTGGCCTGTGAGGTTTCTGTTGAGAAGTCTGATGATAGCCTGATGGGTTTTCCTTTGTATGTGATCTTTTTTCTCTCTCTAGCTGCTTTTAAAAGTCTGTCTTTATCCTTGATCTTTGCCATTTTAATTATTATATGTCTTGGTGTTGTCTTCCTTGAATCCCTTTTTTTGGGAGATGTGTGCATGTGCATGGCTTGAGAGACTATGTCCTTCCCCAGATTGGGAAAGTTTTCAGCAATTACCTCCTCAATGACACTTTCTATCCCTTTTTCTCTCTCTCCTTCTTCTGGTACCCCTACAATGCGAATATTGTTGCATTTGGATTGGACACACACTTCCCTCAATATTCTTTCATTCTTAGAGATCCGTTTTTCTTTCTGTGCCTCATCTTCTTTGTATTCCTCTTTTTTAATTTCTATTCCATTTACCGTCTCTTCTACTACATCTAATCTGCTTTGTATGTTTCATCCCTCCATTGTATGTTTCATTTCAGATATGGAATTTCTTAATGATTAAATCTCCAACTTAAATTTATTCCTGAGTTCTTGAATATTTTTCTGTACCACCGTAAGCATGTTTATAATTTTTATTTTGAACTCTCTTTCAGGAAGATTGGTGAGTTAGTTCGGTTTCATTTGACTCTCTTTCTGGGGTTTGTGAGACTTTGGTCTGAACCATGTTCTTTTTTTGTTTCATATTTCTGTGTGGTGCCCACTAGTGCACAGAGTCCCTCGTCTCTGGAGCTGCTCAGCCCCTAGAGTGAGGTTGGGGGTCATAAGGGAGCAGAGTTGGTGCCTGGGGGATGACAGATGTGTTTCCTGATTCCTGTCTATGGTGCCTGTCTTCAGTGTCAGAGCCAGTGGGCCAAGCACACACTTGTAAACTGATGCTTTGCGTCTCTAGCTTTTGTAGGTTAGGCCTCCCTCTTGCTGGCCTGATGCTCACGCAGTGACTCCAGGTCTTTGAGCAGGTGCCTGCAGGCCAGTAGGAAGGCTCAGCAGGCTGTGTGGCACAATGGGGGGCCTCAGAGCTGAGTAGGCTGCCAGGGGGCTGGGGCACATGAAGCTCCCCAAAGTTCCCAACCAGCTGGGCAGAGCACACCCAGACAACCTTGTCCCCCTAACCCTTCTCCCGCACAGCAAGCTCCGTGCAAACCTCTCCCCTTCAGCAGCCCTCTGGCTGCTAGGAAGCCTCTCAGACTGCCTGCCTTTCCTCTGTTACAGAGCAGCCAGGTGTGGATTCCCTCCTCCACCAACAGCCAGAATGTCAGTCTCCCAGGCCCACTGCCCATCCAAGCTCCCCAATGTCCAGAGCACCACACACTATAGGTTTCTTCTCACAAAGAAGATCTCCAGGGCTAGGTGTTCAGCAGTTCCAGGCTTCCACCCCCTCCCCTGCTCCATTTCTCTTCCTCCTGCCAGTGAGCTGGGGTGGGGGAAGGGCTTGGGTCCCGCCAGATTAAGGCTTTCCTATGTTACCCTGTTTTGTGAGGTCTGCTCTGTTCCTGAGGTCTGTTTGCAGTCTGGTTCAGCCTTCTTTCTTGTTGCTGTTTTAAGGTTAGTTGTATTAATTAACTATATTTTTGTACTGTTTGTGGTTTGGGAGGAGCTCTCCTTCTCACCTCCCATGCTGCCATCTTCTATCATTTTCTTTTTTTTTCTTTTTGCTTAGCTATTAATGATGATTTTTAAAAATATATTATCTAGCACATCTATGTCTTTCACAACAGTGATTCCCCCAGAATACTGTCTGTCTTTCTCCAGCAATGGAAATCTGATTGGTTTCCCTTCACTTTATCTCTATTCTGACATCACAAGCTAATGTCTCTAACTAACTGCATTTCTCAGTTGTGTCCTCATCCTTATAAAGCTCTACATTTACAACTTAGTTCACAGAGGTACTTTGTCTTTTACCTCTTTTTCTAGATGGAAAATTGTATTTGTGCTTGAGGTACTCAAACCTCACTCCACCATGGATAATTTGAGGTTCCACTCTCCCAGTGTGATGAATTCAGACTATTCTTAATGTTTAACATAATGCTTCTTAGACGTCCATAGATCCTATCATATGGGCTACTACATACATGTGACAAACTTTCTTTTTATGGAATGTGTGTAGCAGCTACAATGCTGGATATAAAATACAGTTAGCCACTTTATGTGGGGAGGGGACAGGCATACATAATTGTTTGATACAATGTGAGGTACGTAAATGAAAATATTTCAGAATCCTTTGACAAAAAATAGATGTATAATAATAATAATTAGTATACACTTATATAAGTCCTTTATATATATTGGTTGTTTGTCATAGAAACTCCAAAAATAGGCAATGGTAATTTCATTTTTAGATCCATTTTTATAGATTTGTAAACCAAAAGAACAGAATGGATACATGATTTGCCCACATTAGCAACAGCTATAAATTTTGAGTCAAGATTTACAACCAGGCAAGCTTGCTTCAGAATCTGAAACCTAATGCTTATTCTACCCTCATTTTAGGACAAATATAAATATAATTATATTTATGTTTTATAGAGATGTATCATATATATAAATATGATATATTTGTTTTTATGTAATTATCTTTATCTATTTTATAAAGAATTAATGAAGTTGTATAAGATAAAGCAAAATACATGTTCATTTGGAATTATCTCTCTCAATGGTTCATAAACCTGAGCACATCATCTGTGAACACAAATCTATCTTCTCATTAGTTTTCTGACTTTTCTTTACTTATGCTTGAGGGGAGGTGCCATCTATTTAATCATCTGTATCAGACATTTTGAGACATTGTATATTTCTCTCCTAAGCCACTTCCTATACTTAAACATTAGGATCAAATTTCTGCAGATTTAATTATATCTGAATTTTTCTACTGCCTCAGACTTGAAGCAGGTCTCCAACTTCCCTTTTCTGGATTTTCATTAGATGTTCCAAATGGCCTGCTGAGCTCCACATCCACCTGCTCATTCAGCCCTCCATACTCTTGCCAGGGAAATCATCAATGCACATCTTATGCTTACCCCTTTTCATCTGCCTGTGACTTTGTAACTAATACAGAATAAAGCTAAACTTTCTTATTATTGTACATAAGTCCATTCTTTTCTTCAATATTATCTCCTCTAATACTGCAGTTGGGTAAATCACAGAATTTCTAGAATCTCCTGCCTGGCCTTAGTCCTTTTACATATCAACATGTTTTTACCACCGCAGCCTCCTGGTCAAGGAGTGGATAAAAGGCCATTTTCTCCTCCCCTCTGTTCCTGGCATGTAATTGGTCTGGCATCTGCCAGTCACCAAGAACCCACCCGCAGAGTTCCTCCCAGGAGGGGTGGGTGGGGAAAAGAGTGCATCATGGCTGCAGAGACACTGCGCATCAAGTGGGCTTTCCTAGTGGGCACCAGGTAGTAAGGAGAAAGTGTGCCATAGCCAGAGGGAATGGATAGACCGGGTCTTCATTGTGAGCAATAAAAAGGGTGTGGGTAAAATTGTAATAGTTCCAGAATATCTCACCTGGCTTTGGCACATCTGCATATAAACAGGTGTTCAGGGCTGGAGAGAAGTATGGCTTTAGAGCATTTGCATATCAATAGGCATTCCTCAGGGATGGAAAGCGTTTATCTCCATATCAATGGGTAATTACCTGGGCAACAAGGGCTTCTCTGTACCTGAGAAGTGAGAGAGGGCCGGTTTTGCTTCTGCTGGAGCAGGTAAGAAAGAAGGACCTGGACTGCAGCTTGTAAGCAATACACGGATTTTAAACTTTATTTCTCCCTTTAACTAATTTTGGTTTTAGAGGTATTTTGCCCAGGATTTCCTCTCTCCAGACTTACAAAGGGTTTCCCCCATCCTGCACTTCCCCTTGCCTTACTTTGGTTTCACCAGATTATTTGCTCTGGGAAGGGGATTCCCTTCCCACCAGTTCTACACTGGTATAAACTTTGTTCTTGCCAAATTTGAGAATAAAGTTATTTATAAAATCTTGGCTACAGAGATCTATGAATATACAAACTTCTATTGCACAGAACTACCCTCTGCCCAGCATATAATTTTTCATCCATCTGTGTTTCTGTCAGTGAGGCATTTTTTTCATTTTTTTAATAAGTCAACCTGATAATGATACAGTAATTAATTAACTTTTTTAACTATATGAAATAAATACCTGCATTAGGAAGAATGGAAGAAAGAAGGAAAACAAGGGTTTAAGAAGAAGGAAGGGAGAAAGAGAAGGGAAAGAACACATGGATAGTTTGCAGGGAACAAGAGGTGTAAAAAGTGAGAAAAATAACTTCTAAAAACTAACTGTGAGGAGATAGCTTAAAAGTCAGTCATTTAAAGAGATTCTTAGTAAAGACATCAGAGAGACCAAATATCATAAGATGTTTAACTTGCAGAAATACGAGTACTACAACTTTATTGCAAAGTTATCCAGAAAGGAGTGTTTTCACTATTTATTTTTGGATAACAGAAGACTGGTTGATATGAAGCTGGGATAAGGCTGCTGGTAATAAATAAAATAAAAATTCAAGCTTTACTGTTAAACTGAAATGATGAACATTCATGAAATACGGACAATTGAAAATTATCTATTGGTACATAATTTGTTGGTAGGAATTCCTCACATGTAATATTTTTTACAATGCTGTGCAATAGGGACAGGCTAAAAATAAAGGGCAAACTAAATCACATTTTCCTTATTAAGTATTTAGAACACATATTTCTTCATTTATATTGCAAAAGTCATCATGTAGACTTTCACCTTAAGTTTTAACCTAAAATGAAGCGCCATTCATTTTCTATTAAAAAATACTGCAAAAATATATTCTACTTAAGGAAGACACGTAGACTCTAGATGCACATATCTGCTCTTCAGGTCATTCATATATCAAATTACCTAAAACTTCCTTTTCTGGACTTAAGAAGTTCCACTATGTGCAGAAATTCCTTCACTTCAACAGAGTTCTCCCAAATTTTTATTGAGCATAGGTACAAGAAACAGCTATATGAAGCACAGTGTTTTATCATCTAAAAGATCCATTTTGAAGACATTGTTTAAATGTTACTTGATGATTTTATAACGATACACATAGTAAATTCATTTTTTATGAGACACTTTGATGCTCTTTTGAAGATTTTTTATGGTTTCTTTCAGTACCTTCTGACACTATAATACTTTTTCAACCAGGAAGCTCAGTGTTAAATATAACCAGTGCTCCACGCTAATACCTATTATTGAATTAGTGTAAACGGTGTGAACTTCCTGAATCTAGGAGGCTGTGGAGGCCACCAGTGTAGGGACTGAAGGATAAGCCTCCATTGTTCAGAACTTTTGGGTCCCAATGTGTTTCATTTAGACCAGGAGGGCTTCACTGACTGTGTCAAATATTCTGGATTATCAGGTGAGACTTTGTTTAAGGTACTAACATGTGTAACTATTTTTAAAAAATGTTATTAAAATGTGCCAGAAAACAGGATTAAAGATGGTGGTGTGAGAGGTGAGACAGAAGGTTCATCATAAAACCGCATATAATATGAAAATATAATTAATACAACTAATCCTGAAAGAGCAAAAGGAAAGAGGACTGTGCCAATCTGCATACACCTGGAAAAAAGAATAAACCTCATGGAACAGGGTAACGTACCAAAGCCATGGCCTGGCAGGACCCAAGCTCTTCCCCCACCCCAGCTCACCAGTGGGAGGAAGAGAAACACAGCATGGAGGTAGTGGAGGCCTGGGACATCAGAATACCTAACTCTGGAGATCTGATCTTGGAGCAAAAACCTACATTTCATGGTGTTTTCATGATACTCTCGTGATTAGGGGGTTGGAAAGTTAAGACAGAATACCTGGAGAGACAGAGATTTTAGGCACTTGTGGAAAGCAGGGATACATATCTGGGGGCTCTGGGACAAAAGAAAGGTGGGAAGTCTGAGAGACTTCCTAACAGCAAGAAGGCTGCTAAAGGAGCAAGGATTGCACAGAGCTTACTGCTCAGGTAAGGACAGGTAGACAAAATTGTCCGGGTGCACTGTGCCCAGCAGGTTGTGAACTTTCATGATCTTCAGGAGCTCCAGTCCCGTGGCTGGCTACAGAGCTCCAAGGACCCCCTCTGGAATACGCAGCCTACTGAACCTTTCTCCCAGCCAGCCCCACCAGGCTTGCAAACTGGCAAACCATATCCTGGAGTTAGGCCAGCCAGAGAGAAGCCCCATCAACAGCAATTACAAACGCAAAGCATAGAGGCTTATACCTGAGTGATCAGCCCAATGGTTCTGGTAATGGAGACAGGCATAGCAGCCGGGAAGCAGGAAACAGCTCTTTCCTCCACCCAGGCACCAATACAACTCCCCTGTGATGCCGCACATTGCTTCAGGGGCTGAGAAACTCCACAGAATAGAGTTTATGGACACTAGAGGGCGCCATATACAAATGTGAAATGCTGAAGTAACCTTGTTCAAAGTAAAATTATGAATAAACCCCCTGAGAAAAATTCAAATGAAATCGACCTTATGAATCTACCTGAAAGGGATTTCAAAATAAAAATCATTAACATGCTCATGGAGGTACAGAAAAATAGTCAAGAACTCAGGAATGAATTCCAGTTGGAGATTCAATCATTACAGAACACAGTATGAGAAATGAAACATAAAATGGAAAGTTTTATAAGCAGATTAGATATGGTGGAGACAATAAGTGAAACAGAAATTAGAGAAGAGGAATACAAAGAAGCTGAGGCACAGAGAGAAGAAAGGATCTCTAAGAATGAAAGAATATTGAGAGAACTGTCTGACCAATCCAAACAGAACAACATTCGCATTATAGAGGTACCAGAAGAAGAAGAGAGAGAGAAAAAGGGATAGAAATTTCATTGAAGAGGTAATTGCTGAAAACTTCCCCAATCTAGGGGAGGAGACAGTCTCTCAGGCCATGGAGGTGCACAGATCTCCCAGCACAAGGGACCCAAGGGAGACAACACCAAGACATATTGTAATTAAAATGGCAAAGATCTAGGATAAGGACAGACAATTAAAAGCAGCGAGAGAGAAATAATGTCACATACAAAGGAAGCCCATCAGGCTGTCATCATTCTTCTCGGCAGAAATCATACAGGCCAGAAGGGAGTGGCATGATGTATTTAACGCAATGAAGCAGAAGGTCCTCGAACCAAGAATACTTTATCTGGCAAGCTTATCATTTAAATTTGAAGGACAGGTTAAACAATTTCCAGATAAGCAAAAGCTGAGAGAATTTACCTCCCACAAACTGTCTCTATAGTGTATTTTGGAGGAATTTCTATAGATGGAAGTGTTCCTAAGGTTTAGTAGCTGTCACCAGAGGTAATAAAACCACAGTAAAAAAGTAGAACAGTTAATTACTAAGCAACTGCAAAATTAAATCAATTATTTCCAAAGTCAATCAAGGGATAGACAAAGAGTACAGAATATAAAATCTAATATATAAAGAATGGAAAGGGAAGAAAAAGGAGGAGAAAAAGAAACTTTAGAATGTGTTTGTAATAGCATATTAAGTGAGATAAGTTAGACTCTTAGATAGTAAGGAAGTTAACCTTGAACCTTTGGTAAGCATGAATCTAAGGACAGCAATGGCAATATATACATACCTATCGATAATCACCGTAAATGTAAATGGTCTGAATGCACCAATCAAAAGATATAGAGTCACTTAATGGATAAAAAAACAAGACCGGTCTATATGCTGCCTACAAAAGACTCACTTTAAACCCAAAGACATACACAGACTAAAAGTGATTGGATGGAAAAAGATATTTCATGCAACTAATAGGGAGAAAAAAGCAGGAGTTGCAGTACTTATACCAGACAAAATAGACTTCAAAACAAAGAAAGTCACAAGAGACAAAGAAGGACATTACATCATGATAAAAGGGTCAATCCAACAAGAAGATATAACCATTATAAAAGCTATGCACCCAACACTGGAGCACCAACATATGTGAAACAAATACTAACAGAATTAAAAGGAGAAATAGAATGCAATGCATTCATTCTAGGAGAGTTCACCACTCCACTCACTCCAAAGAAGAGATCAACCAGACAGAAAATAAGCAAAGAGACAGAAGCACTAAACAACACATTAGAACAGATGGAGCTAACAGACATCTACAGAACTCTATACCCAAAAGCAGCAGAATAGACATTCTTCTCAAGTACACATGGAACATTTTCAAGAATAGATCATATCCTAGGCCACAAAAAGAGCCTCAGTAAATTCAGAAAGATTGAAATTGTACCAACCAGTTTCTCGGACCACAAAGGTATGAAACTAGAAATAAACAAAGAAAATGAAAAATCCCACAAACACATGGAGGCCTCACAATATGCTCCTAAATAACCAATGGATCAATGAACAAATAAAAATAGAGATCAAGCAATATATGGAGACCAATGACAACAATAATTCAACACCGCAATATCTATGGGATGTAGTGAAGGCCAGACTAAGAGGAAACTATATTGCAATACAGGCCCACCTCAGGAAGGAAGAACAATCCCATAACAACAGTTTAAACTCACAATTAATGAAACTAGAAAAAGAAGAACAAATGAGGCCCAAAGTCAGTAGAAGGAGGCACATAATAAAGATTAGATCAGAAATAAATAAAACCAAGAAGAATAAAACAAGAGAAGGAATCAGTGAAGCAGAAGCTGGTTCTTTGAGAAAATAAACAAAATATATAAACCCATAGCCAGACTTATAAAGAAGAAAAGAGAGTCTACACACATAAACAGAATCAGAAATGAGAAAGGGAAAAATCACTATGGACACCACAGAAATACAAAGAATTATTAGAGAATACTATGAAAAATTATATGCTAGCCAACTGGATAACCTAGAAGAAATTGGCAGCTTTCTAAAACAGTACAACCTTCCAAGGCTGACCCAGACAGAAACAGAAAATCTGAACACACGAATTACCAGCAATGAAATTTAATTGGGGATCAAAAAACTGCCTAAGAACAAATCCCCTGGACCAGATGGCTTTACAGCTGAATTTTAAAAACCATTTACTGAAGACCTAATACCCATCCTCCTTGAAGTTTTCCAAAGAGTAGAAGAGGAAGAGGGAATACTTCCAAACTCATTCTATGAAGCCAGCATCACTCTAATACCAGAACCAGGCAAAGACACCACAAAGTAAAAATTACAGACCAATATCCCTGATAAACATAGATGCAAAAATACTCAACAAAATATTAGCAAACTGAATTCAAAAATACATCAAAAAGGTCATCCATAATGACCAAGTAGGATTTATTCCAGGGATTCAAGGATGATACAACATTCGAAAATCCATCAACATCAATCACCACATCAACAAAAAGAAGGACATACACCACATGATCATCTCCACAGATGCTGCAAAAGCATTTGCCAGAATTCAACACCCATTCATGATAAAAACTCTCAACAAAACGGGTATAGAGGGCAAGTACCTCAACATAATAAAGGCTATATATGACAAACCCACAGCCAACATTACACTTAAAAGCGAGAAGCTGAAAGCATTTCCTTTAAGATCGGGAACAAGACAAGGATGCCCACTCTCCCAACTTCTATACAACATAGTTCTGGAGGTCCTAGCCACAGCAATTAGACAACACAAAGAAATAAAAGGCATCCAGACTGGTAAGGAAGAAGTTAAACTGTCCCTGTTTGAAGATAACATGACACTGTACATAAAAAAAACCTTAAAGAATCCACTCCAAAACTACTAGATCTAATATCTGAATTCAGCAAAGTTGCAGGATACAAAATTAATATGCAGAAATCTGTGGCATTCCCATATACTAACAATGAACCAGCAGAAACAGAAATCAGAAAAACAATTCCATTCACAATTGCATCAAAAAGAATACATAGGAATAAACCTAACCAAGGAAGTGAAAGACCTATACTCTGAAAACTACAAGACACTCATGAGAAAATTTATGAAGATACCAATAAATGGAAAAACATCCTGTGTTCATGGATAGGAAGAATTAATATTGTCAAAATGGCCATCCTGCCTAAAGCAATCTACAGATTTAATGCAATTCCTATCAAAATACCAACAGCATTCTTCGATGAACTAGAGCAAATTGTTCTAAAATTCATATGGAACCACAAAAGACCCCGAATAGCCAATGTAATCCTGAGAAGGAAGAATAAAGCTGGGGGGATTATGCTCCACAACTTCAAGCTCTATGACAAAGCCACAGTAATCTGGCACAAGAACAGACACATAGACCAATGGAACAGACTAGAGAGCCAAACAGGCCTTCTAGGTTTAGATATAAAGCCAACCAGATATGGTCAATTAACATATGATTAAGGAGCCACGGACATACAATGGGGAAATGACAGCCTCTTCAACAACTGGTGTTGGCAAAACTGGAGAGCTACATGGAAGAGAATGAAACTGGATTATTGTTTAATCCCATACACAAAAGCAAACTCAAAATGGATCAAAGACCTGAATGTAAGTCATGAAACCATAAAACTCTTAGAAGACAACATAGGCAAAAATCTCCTGAATATAAGCATGAACAGCTTCTTCCTGAATGTATCTCCTCGAGGAAGGGAAACAAAGGAAAAATGAACTCACTGGACTACATCAAACTAAAAAGCTTCTGTATGGCAAAGGACACCGTCAACAGAACAAAAAGGCATCCTACAGTATGGGGGAATATATTTGTAAATGACATATCCAACAAGGGGTTAACATCCAAAATATATAAAGAACTCACATGCCTCAACACTCAGAAAGCAAATAACCCAATTAAAAAATGGGCAGAGGAGCTAAACAGATACTTCTCCAAAGAAGAAATTCAGATGGCCAACAGACACAGGAAAAGATGCTCCATATCACTAATCATCAGAGAAATGCAAACTAAAACCACAATGAGATATCACCTCACACCAGTAAGGATGGCCACCATCCAAAAGATTAAGAACAACAAATGCTGGTGAGGATGCAGAGAAAGGGGAACCCTCCTACACTGCCGGTGGGAATGTAAGCTAGTTCAACCATTGTGGAAAGCAATATGGAGGTTCCTCAAAAAACTAAAAATACAAATAACATTTGACCCGGGAATCTCACTCCTTGGAATTTACCCAAAGAATACAACTTCTCATATTCAAAAAGACATGTGCACCCCTATGTTTATCATAGCACTATTTGCAATAGCCAAGATATGGAAGCAACCTAAGTGTCCATCAGTAGATGAATGGATAAAGAAGAGGTGGTACATATACGCAATGGAATACTATTCAGCCCTAAGAATGAAAGAAATCCTGCCATTTGCAACAACATGGATGGAGCTGGAGGATATTATGCTCAGTGAAATAAGCCCGGTGGAGAAAGACAAGTGGCAAATGATATCCCTCATTTGTGGAGAATAACAATGAAGCAAAACTAAAGGAACAAAATAGCCGCAGACTCACAGACTCCAAGTAGGGACCAGTGGTTACCAAAGGGGATGCTGTGGGAAGGCGAGTGGGGAGGGAGGGAGAAGGGGATTGAGGGCTATTATGTTTAGTACACATGGTGTGAGAGGTCACAGGAGAAACATGTTGCACAGAGAAGGCAAACAGTGAATCTGTGGCCTCTTACTACACTGATGGACAGTGACTGCATTGGGGTATGGGTGTAGACTTGATAACATGGGTAAAATTAGTCACCACATTGTTTTTTCATGTGAAACCTTAATAGGAGTGTATATCAATAATACCTTAATAAAAACTTTAAAAAAAGTAACAGTTTGGAAATGACTAGTGTTGATGTTGGTTTTTTCCCTCTGTCTACTACATTTTGACTTTCTATGTTTTGTTAGCAGCCTCACCAAATTTGTACCTATTTTTACAAATCATTATCTCAATGCTCTATGGCAGTAAATGTAATATAATAATTTAAGATCATCATTTTAGGAAATAAACATCTTTGATTTCTGTGATTATAGAAATGGAGAGAAACTGGCAAATGGTGGGATGTTTCTGGCAGCTTTATTTGCATTTGCATCGGGGTCCTAAAAGGTTGTTAAATAGCAGCTGAAATGATCCTTACTTAAATCCAGTCGGATAGTTGGAAATAATGATTTAGACCAAAGCAAATCAAGGAATATTTTACTGAGTGCAACCTAAGGCCATACACTATTGTAAACAATAAGGGAAGTGTAAATGTATGAAATGCGAAGTTCCTTATCACAAGTATTGTCTGGTTTATATGGAAACATTTAGTTGGCACACACATATTATAAAGAAATCACAAATATATCATCAAGCTTTTCTATCTTGAAAACTGGATTTAGACAGAACTAAAATTAGGAAGAATAAAAAATAGAAATATTACAGGAGAGGAAAAAATTATGTATGACACAGCCTAAAGACAGTGAGTAGCCTTATTTGGTTTGCATAGAGAATATATTGAATGCTAGCTAGGGGCCAAAGGAAAGACGGGAAGTAGTTTGAAGCCCCATTTCCAAAGGGCCTTTACTTTTCACATGAAAGTAAGTGGAATATTTCTTATCTCCCTCTAATTGCTTTAATTATTAAGATAATACATAGTAACAGAAGAAAATTTGGAAAAACCCAAAACAATATGCACATTACACATTTCTTTTCATGCACTACACATAAGATGATGCATAAGTCATAAATACTGTTCTGATCTTGGCACATATCTTTTCATTTTATGTGTATGGTCCTGGGTGTACAGACAGACAGACAGACACATACACACACACACACACACACACACACACAATAAGTAGAAACAGAGGTTGACAGAATTGTGGCCTATAATCTGTCTTAGCAAGAAAGCTTAAGTTTCATTTATATTTTTAACACAACTGTTTTATGAATCAGTCACATTTATTAGTATATTTGATAGTCATCACACTCCCGTGACTTAAGACAGGATTATTATGCTTACTCTTCAGAGGGAGACGTCACAGTGTGGCTTGGTTAAGGGTCTTGCACAAAACTGGCCATTTGTAAACAGGGCTAGTTGTTGAGTTTCTGAAATCTACTCTTTGTGGTTTGTTTTTTCTATTACAGCCTTCTCATATTCTGAAATGATTTAAGAAAAATTCCATTTCCAAATAGAATAATAGCAAAGCCAGACTGACACAGAGAGCAGCCATAAACACTGACATTTATATATTGTTTTATATTTCTCAAAGCATCTCACCACACATTAAAGATCACAAAATTGTTAAATTGTGGGTCATACAGATTTGTTACCATAAACTCACCAACTTCTTAACCTTGAAGGAAACTTAACCTTGAAGTAAGTCAGTGATGACTGCTTCGCGCTCTGGTGAAGAAGCCCAAGTTTAACAGTATCTCACTACAGAGAAACACTGAGACGTCGTGGACCTGATGTGGATGTAATTTGGTAATAGATTCAAAGAAAGGATACACAGTCTTTCTATAAAGGTAGCATTTTTTACAAATTCAATTCCATCATGTATAATTTACTTTGGAAATTTTGTATGATAAAAATGTTTATGTTTGACATGTTTACGACTGAATATCACATTAACCATGCCTTTAGAGAAGGAAGAAGCTACAGGCTCATTAGTGGTGGAAAACTCTAAGAATGGAAATAATTTACATACTAAATTAAAGCAATACTTTCAGCAAAATAAAATAATAATGATAATAAGTACCCTTACTATTAATACTACTAACATTATTCCTATTATAATGACTTTTCATTATTTATTAAGGGTTTGTTTTGGAAGTCTGCTAAACATTTTACATAACTTCTGTTATTTAATTTGTAAACAATCCAATGAGTTTGGGTTTAAAAATTAAGAAAAAGAACAGATTTAGAGGATTTAAGTAATGTGACCAAGGCAGAAAAAGTGGCAAAAATGAGCATCAAAAATAGGTGTGCTTGACTCTGAAGTTTGTTTTGAACTCATATTCCCAAGACCAAGTTCGAGGCCTGCACTTATGAAAACCCACGTTGGGTTTCCTTAATGTTCCCTCCTACCAGCAAGTTGGGTCTTGAATGAGACTTACATATTCAATCTGCCAGAACATATGTGGAGTAAAATACAGGAACCCCTCTATATCCTCGCAATGTAACACTCTCTGCTCTGTGTTATGTCCCTCTCTTTGTGACTAGGGTGACAGACATGTACCTTGCTCTTTATTCAAATCCCAAGCCCAGTCCCCTTGGGTTTTTCCCCTAGTACTGGACCTTTCAATCACTTTGCTGTTATCTAGAGTCATCAAAAACAAGTTATTTCCTAGGAATTACTCAAGTAGTTTCTTTTTTTGTTTGTTTATATTAAACACTTTCATATTTTTCTGAAATTTTACAGGTTTTTTTAGATGTTCAAATCTTTGATGCTTGTGGAAGGATGAAGTGGAGATCCAACTTCCTTCCACGGCAGGCATGACTAGCTAATTGTCCCAACACTATTTCTTGAATAATCCACCTATTTTCCTCTAATTTGAGATGGTACCTTCATCAAATACACAATTCCTGAATATATTTCTACCTAGCTTTTAAGTAAAAATTAAAAAAAAAAAAGAGAGACTGTGTTATAACTGAAAACAATGCTGGCAGGCATAACTATGTTCTCATGACATACTGGCATGCCGCTGATAAGATAATAAATCTTCCATTTAATTCAGCCACACATCATTCAGAACCTGAATTTCTGTATTTGCCCTAAATTCTCCAGGCTAGAGTGATCAGAGCAAATTGCCCAGAAAAGCTATCTTCTTTGAGTTGTCCCTTCCTTGTTTCCGAGGAACCCCCATGCTCGCATGGGTTTACTGACTTTGACAAAGATCCGGACTAGCTGAACACATTCTTTTTGTAGGCATAAGCCTCAGTGCTTACTACTATAATACAGTGTTGCCTCAGAAAGGCTGTGGCAGTCAACATTCAAGGTAGATGTGAATAGGGCTTGGACTACTGCAGCACCCTAATCACAGATATACATGAACGTCTCTTCTAGAGGAACTGAACATTGGATAACCTTGTTTGTCCTGGAGTGATGAGTATCCCAATCTAAGACATGTGATATGTACTTAAACATAATAGGGTGTCTTAACAAATAGAATATGGCCCTAGAATTCCATCACTGAACAGTCAGCTTCCCATACTGAAAGCTCATAGGAGGCAAGAAATGAAGAGCATACAGGGAGATGTTATAGAAGAGTAAGATAAAGCTTAAATTTAGAGCTTATTCAAGTTGTATGTCAATACTCCTGGGAAGAAAAGTGGGAACAGACATTGCAGTTTCTGAGGCCTCCTATCTATTTAAAATCTTAATCCAACAAGTGTGTAAGCTTTTCAAATGTCTCATATTGCTTCAGGTAGTGTAATATGCTGAAATTGTCAGTAATGGTTTGAAACTCAAAATTGTGTCACATGGAACCCAGGGCAGTTCAGGCCTGGTGACATCATCCCATTCTTCTTGTCCCCGAAAAGAAAAGTGGAAGATACTAAGATCTGATAAACAATCGGCACTAATGTGAGGCACTATAACCATGAAGCATCTCAGCTTTAATTTCAGAAAGTTTTTCTTGCAAATTGTCAAGAAAAAATGCTCTGAGGGGGAAAATTTTTTATGTATCTTTCTGAAACTTCTGCTCTCTTACAAGCTTATGTTTCAGAACTATAGAGCATCAGAGAAAAAGACTGAGGAGTCAGGGCTTGAATCTTAAAATTAAGGTAGTGCTGAGGGATTTTAGGACAGTGCTGAGGGAAGAGTTGGGTATTCAGCTGAACACAGATTCATGAGACTTCATCCAGGAGAAAACAGGCTCCACAGCTCCTAATTGCTGACCCTTGACAAGAACTCAAAGTTTTTATATCACTATAATATCATCACCATATACAGATCTCGTCACTCAAAAGTTTATCACTCAAATCATACAAGCAGAGTGTGTTGACTAAGATGAATCTCAGATAAAGAGAACAGAATATCATTTATAGGTGAGCAAAGTAAGACAGTCATGAAGCCTAAGTAAACTTACCACCTCTTCCTTCACTCACTTCTTCCATTTAAATAGAATATGCTTTACCCAGTTATTATTATTGTTTTTCCTAGGTTCTTGGGTCCCAAAGGTAAGAAAACGTCATGTTGCTTGTTAAAAGTATCACCATGATTAGTGCAGGTAAGAGTTTTCTTCTGCCTCCACTATTGGGTGAACCAGAAGACCTGGGATCCAAGCAATGTGTCCTAGACCCTTTCCACTGGGAATGACAGAGGCAAGCCTATCTAGTGGAATTTCATAGAGCAAATTCTAGAACGGGGAATTCCCCTCTAGGGACCTTTAACAACAATAAAACTGAAAGAATAGTTCAATAATAATTAGGAAGACAAAGTTCAATAAAGAAATGAGGGAATATTATGATGTTGAGAAATAAAATGCATCCAGTCGTATAAAGATATTTGATTATTAAGCTAGAAATCAAAGTTAAAGTAAGAAGATAACACGAAAACTGGGTGAACAGAAAATGTAAAGGGGTAAAAAAGGCTGTTGTCCAGAGAAGACAATATAGTGTTTTATATTTTATTTTAGGAAAAAGATATATAGTAAAGAATAAATTAGGCAATTGACTGAACGACTAGATAGAGCAGGAAAGAGAAAAAGACAGGGAAATGGAAGGACCACCCTCAGTAAAGCAGTCTTACTGTAGCATGTAATGAGGGTAAAAGTCAAAAAGTATGGGTAGCAAATGAAGGTATATTCCAAGCTAGTACTAACAGCCAAAGAGATTAATGTGACATATGGTGAAGGTAAAGGAATTTTCTAGACCATGACCATTTGTGTGTGTTCATGTGGGTGGAAATACAAAGGCAGTAGGAGAGAGGAATGTCTATCTGGTTTGAAGCAGTAACCAGCCTTGAATTGAGTGAGGGGAGACACTGAACTCTAATAATTAGGCTATGGTGGAGAACAGATTCCAGCTTTGGTAGGGAGCTGAAATACAGTGAAGGATTTAAAAAATTCCAATCATGAAATCTCTGAAATCTCAATTATTTATGCCTAAAGGTATTACAGGAGTTCCTGGAGATACAGGGATTAGAATCTTTAACTGCTCAGGATGGAGGACTGGTGCTGTCTGCATATGTGAGTGTCAACACTTAAATATCTAGAATGAAGCTAAGTCAGGTGCAAGGGCTGAGAGTCATACATTCTTGTACTTTTGTAACATAGTTAAATACAGCCTAGATTACAGATACTGTGTTACAGGTCCAACTGGCACTGGAGAAAAGACGTATATCATATAGACAAATAGAATTACTTAGATATGTTATATTTTATGTGTATGTAAAGCAATATTCTCCCATCATTTGTTAATCTGAGAGACAGTAGCTGTGATAAAACTGATATCCACCTCACTAGGGTTTATGGGGATTATAATGCATATAAAAGCATAGCATAAATCATAACACAAGTTGTTTTTGCTTTCCAAAATAACTTTATCTCTCTTTGATAACTATCAGGTAATTTGATAAAGGACATTAGTTTTCCCATTCTTCTGTTTGTTGAAGATTTATATTAAAATTGTTTTACAATCCCTGAACCCACAGCAAATGCTGTTCATGGAAGCAGTTTCAATCTGAATGTGCAAAATATCTAGAGGTGACTCTTGCATTTTCTTTTCACTTCTCACTTCCATTTTCTCCACAGTCAGATGACAATACATTTTCCTAAATTTGAATTATCACAAAGACAAAATAAATGCCGAAGAATGCCCTTTAAAAATTTATTTCACTGGCTACTAAAATACTGATTATTTTACCAAGTTGTATTTCAAAGTTTCATTTAGAAAAGACCTATTTTCTGCCCTGTATAGCCATCTACACTTAGTTCAGTTTTAAATGGAATTTGAAAATAAATAGCTCATATCTTACAAATACCGTTTAGCTTATAAATTCTATTAAGGAAATAAATGGACAAAAATTAGTTCTAGCTGGTTTGTATTTGATTTAATGCCAACTGTAAAGAATTTTTTTAAACTTCCTTGTTTCTAGATGACACTGTATTATTCCCCAAGTGTAGAAATAATTGAATGCCTTTCAGGTAAAATAAACTATATTGCTTTCAGTTAAAAAAGGGAGTATTCAGGAGTGTGGAATATAATTTCTGGATTTTGAAAATTAGGCCAATCACTGTGAATAAATGTCTCTATCTTGGTGTTTTACTCATATCCGTGTGGTATGCACCAGTCCTACCAAAACTGAGAAATAGTCAACCTCTATAAAAATATATAGGAATACTTGGATGAAAGTTTCTAGAACAAGGGCAAGGTGGAAGGTAGGCAGCTACATTGAAGAGATACAGTAAGTTTCATTCTCCTTAACTCAGGGAACAATGAAAGCGTGAGTTTTGAAGTGAAGAATAAAATTAGAAGCATTAATGAAACAGCTACTTTGTGAATGTTCTTAGTATTTTCCCATTGTACTATAACTACATATAAGATATGCTGCCCGATCAGCTTCATGTACATCTAAGCATAGGATTTACTAAGCAGTTTATTTTGGAAGAACAAATGGAATATAAGACATCATCCTGTTCTCAAGAACTTTTTGAGTGTAAAGTCATTAATAAACAGTTTTAGATGAAAATATGCATTAATTACTCCATTTATTTTCTTTACTCTAGTAAAATTATCCAAAAAAAGTAAGATTCAAGCAGTATGAGGGAATTAAAGGTGAATGATAGGGAAGAAGAATGGCTCAATATTTTCAATGGTAGTGAAAGCAAAACATTATGGGCATTATGGATTATGTGCAAAAAACCACGAAATCATTGAACCAAATTCATTTTCTAAACAATGCAGAAACATATGTTGTTTACAGTGATAATCATACTGTTGTGGCAAAAACCCACAAATGATGGAAGAGTTCCTTAATCAATGGACAAGTTAATTTTAAGAAAATGCAGTCTTAATTATCTGTAAGACATTTCTAATTTGTCAACACTCACTCTACTAAAAACTTTTTGCAATATTTCTTCTAAATAAAATGTCTGGCATGGACAAGCCAAGAGAAAAAGTAATGTTACAATGGAATTTGGATCTACAGATGTAATTATGAAGTTAGGTTTGATCCAAGATAATGGAAGTTGCAAAGATCAGAGGAGTGAGCCTTGAAGAAGATATATGTGGAAGAAAAACAAAGTATAGTAAGTAAATAATCAAACTGAACATCAAATATATTTGGGACCTAAATTAGAGATTAGCTTTGGATGTAGAGCGAAGATTTGGGACCATAGACACAAAATTCTCATAAAAGTTTGTGAGGAAAATTTGCAAGATGTGAAGGAATGGGGTTATCTTGATCAATTGCCCTAAAGTTCAGACAGTGGATGCAGATCAACTTCTAATATTCTCTTGAGGTCAGCAAGATAGAGAAGAAGGAGGAGGTCTGCTTCTTGTCTTCCCCCATAATAACTATAATTTGGCAGCCAGCCATGGACACAAGTGCCTTTGTGGGAGTTTTGGGGAATAGGAGAAACCCTGCTGGACCCCAACTAGAGGAGGGCCCTTTTGAGAAGGTATACCCATACCCAGGTGGAAGACTCACCAACCATGGTCATAGCTATAGAACCAGAAAATCAATAAGATAACTGGATTTGAATACTACTACAGACCAAACAGATGTAACAGACCTATATGGAACATCCTATCCAACAGCAGCAGACTACACATTCTTCTCAAGAGCATATAGGACATTTTCCAGGATAGATAATGCTTATTAGTCCAGAAAATAAGTGTGAAAAAATTTAAAAAGGTTGAAATCATATGAATTATCCTTTTGAACAATTATGGTATCAAATTAGAAATTACTAAAGGAGGAAAACCGGAAAATTCACAAAAGTGGAAATTAAGCAACACATTCTTGAACAACCAATGGATCAAAGAAGAAATCTAAAGGAAATTCAAACAGTACCTTGAAACAAATAAAAATGGAAAACACAACATATCAAAAGTTATAAGATACACTGAAATCAGTCCTAAAAGGGAACTTAATAGCTATAAATGCATACATAAAAAAAAGGAAGGATCTCAAATACACCACCAAATTTAAAGCTCCAGAAACTAGAAAAAGAACAAACTAAGCCTAAAATAGAGCAGAAATAAATGAAATAAAGACTAGAAGTAGTAAAGATCAACAAAATTATGAATTGCATTTTTGAAAAGACATAAATGAGAAGTTTTATCTAAACGAAGAAAAAATGAGAGGATCAAAATAAATAATTACTAGTGAAAGAGGAGATATTACAAGTGATACTACAGAAACACAAAGAATTACATAAGACTCCAACAAACAATATACAAAAACAGATTGGATGACCTAGAAGTAGTGGGATTCCTAGAAATACAAAACCTAACAAGGGTGAATCATGAAGACATAGAAAATATGAATGGAACAATAACAAGTAATCACAAACATCCCAACAACAAAAATTCTAGGACCAATGTCTTCAAAAGTGAATTCTACCAACCATTTAAAATATGAATGCCAAACTTGATGAAAATCTTATAAAAAATTGAAGGGGGAACACTTCCACACTCATTTTAAGAAGCATGTACTGCCTTTTTACCAAAACCAGATAAGGTCACTATAAGAAAATAAAATTATAGGCCAAAATATCTGATATATGAAGATTAAAATATTTGTAACAAAATTCTAACATAATTAATTCAACAGCATGTTCAAAGGATCATACAGCATGATCAAGTAGCTTTTTATCACTGAGATGCAAAGTTGTTTCAACCCATGCAAATCAATATATGCAAAACACCATACTGGCAGAATGAATGATAAAAATTACATGACTGTCTTAATAGATACAGAAAAAACACTTGACAAAATTCAACGTCCTTTCACGATAAAAATTCCTAATAAATTAGGTATGGAGAGGATGTGCCTCAACATCATTAAGGCCATATATGAAAAGCCCACAGATAATATCAAACTCAAAAGTGAAAGACTGAAAGCTTTTTCTCTTAGACCAGAACAACACAAGGATGCTTACTCTTACCACTTCTATTCCATATAGCATTAGAAGTCCTAACAACAACTAGGCAAGAAAAAAAATAGAAGGCATCCAAATCAGAAAGGAAGAAGTAAAACTTCTATTTGCAGATGACATCTTTTATATACATATATATATATATACATTATTTATATATGATTATATTATGTATATAACTATACTATACAACTTTATATAATATACAAAGACTCCATCAAAAACTATTAGAACTAATAAATTAATTTAGTAAACTTGTAAGAAACAAAATCAGTATACTGAAAGTAGTTGTGTTTCTTTATACTAACAAAGAATTCTCTAAAAAGGAAATTAAGAAAACAATTCTCTTTATGAGAGCATTGAGATAATAAAATACTTAATAAATTTAACAAAGGCAGTGAAAGATCTGTCCACAGAAAAATATAAGAAACTGATAAAAGAAGTTGAAGAAGACAAATAAATGGAAATATATCCATGTTTACTGGAATTGGAACAATACTATTAAGAAGCCCAAAGTACCCAAAGCCATCTGTAGATTCAATGAAATCTCTATCAATATTCCAAAGGCATTTTTCAAAGAAATAGAGAAAACAGTCCTAAGATTCATATGGAACTGCAAATAACCAAACCAATGTTGAACAATGTTGGAGCCATCACACTTTCTGATTTCAAATTATATTACAAAGGTATAATGATCAAAATGGTATGTTACTGGCATAAAACAAACACATAATCAGTGAAATAGAACAGAGGGCCCAGAAATAAACCTACACATGTACAATCACCTGATCTACGACAAGGGAGCAAAGGACACACAATGGGGAAAGGACATTCTCTTCAATAAATGGTGTAGAAAAACTGGACAAACGCATCCAAATGAAGGATGTAACTTTGTTACAACCAACACAAAAAACTAATTCAAAATGGATTTAAGACTTAAACATTAGACCTGAAATAAAACTAAAACAAAATATAGACAAAAGCTGCTTGATATAAGTCCTAGCAATGATTTATTGGATAAGACAGAAAAAACACAAACAACAAAAGCAAAAATAAATGAAAAAAAAAAGGTCCTGCACATCAAAGGAAACCATCAATGAAATGAGAAGGCAACCCATGGAATTAGAGAAAAACTTTACAAACCTTTTATCTTAAACCAAAATATATAGCAAATAACTCAGTAGCAATTAACAAACAAGCATAGATAAATAATCTCATTAAAAATGGGTACAGTGAGATTCAAGATGGCGGCATGAGAGGTGACATGGAGAACTCCTCCCAAAACCACAAATAGTACTAAAATATACTTAATTAATACAATTAAACCTAAAACACTAACAATAAAGAAGGCTGAACCAGACTGTATACAGACCTCATGAACAGAGCAGACCTCACGAAACAGGGTAACACAGGAAAGCCTTAATCTGGCAGGACCCAAGCCCTTCCCTGAACCAAGTTCACTCGCTGGAGGAAGAGAAATGGAGCAGGAAGGGGGTGGAAGCTTGGGACTGCTGAGCGCCTAGAGCTGGAGATCTGCTTTGTGAGTGGAAGCATATATTGTGTGGTGCTCTGGACATCGGGGAGCTCGGACGGACGGAGTGCTTGGGAGACTGAGATTCCAACCTTTGTGGAGGAGGGGATCCACATCAAGCCATTCTGTGTCAGAGGAGGGGCGGGCAGTCTGACAGGCTTCCTAGCAGCAAGAGGGCTGCTGAAGGGGGTGGGGGCTTTGCATGGAGCTTGCTGTGCAGGAGAAGGAAGATCTGGACAAGGTTGCCTTGGCTCACTCTGCCCAGCTGGTTGGGAACTTGGAGGAGCTCAGGTGCTCCATCCTCTGGCTGCCTACTCAGCTCCAAGGTCCCCCACTATGACATGCAGCCTGCTGCACATTCCTCATAGCCTGCCAACACCAGTTCGCAAACTGGAAGTCATTGTGCTGGCATCATCCCAGTCACAGGGAGGCCCCACCAAAAACAGCTAGAGACATGAAGCACAGAGGCATACACGTGTGTACTTGGCCCACTGGCTGTGACACTGGAGACAGGCACTGCAGACGGGATCAGGAAACAGACCTTTCCATCACCCAGGCACCAGCTCAGGTCCCCTACGACCCCCAATCTCACTCTAAGAGCTGAGCAGCTCCAGAGACTGGAGTTTCTGCACACTAGTGGGTACCACACAGAAATATGAAACATCAAAAGAACATGGTTAAGACCAAAATCTCACAAACCCCAGAAAGAGGGCCAAAAGAAACTGAACTCACCAGTCTCCGTGAAAGAGAGTTCAAAATAAAAATTATAAACATGCTTATGGAGGTACAGAAAAATATTCAAGAACTCAGGAAGGAATTTAAGTCAGAGATTCAATCATTAAGAGATTCCATATCTGAAATGAAACATACAATGGAGGGATTTAAAAGCCGATTAGAAGTAGTAGAAGAGATGGTAAATGTAATAGAAATAAGAGAGGAGGAATACAAAGAAGCTGAGGCACAGAGAGAAAAAAGAATCTCTAAGAATGAAAGAATATTAAGAGAACTGTGTAGCCAATCCAAATGGAAAAATATTCTAATTATCGGGGTACCAGAAGAAGAGAGAGAAAAAGGGAAAGAAAGTGTCATTGAGGAGGTAATTGCTGAAAACTTCCCCCATCTAGGGAAGGAGATAGTCTCTCAAGCCATGCACATGCACACATCTCCCAAAACAAGGGACCCAAGGAAGACAACATCAAGACATATAATAATTAAAATGGCAAAGATCTAGGACAACGACAGATTTTAAAAGCAGCTAGAGAGAGAAAAAAGATCACATACAAAGGAAAACCCATCAGGCTATCATCAGACTTCTCAACAGAAACCTTACTTACAGGCCAGAAGGGAGTGGCATAATATATTTAATGCAATGAAGCAGAAGGGCTTCAACCAAGAATACTCTACCCAGCAAGGTTATCATTTGAATTTGAAGGAGGGATTAAACAATTTTCAGATAAGCAAAAGCTAAGAGAATTTATCTCCCACAAACCACCTCTACAGTGCATTTTGGAGGAACTCCTATAGATGGAAGTATTCCTAATGCTAAATAGACATCAACCAAGGGATAGACAAAGAGTACAGAATATGATTCATAACATACAAAGAATGGAGGAGGAAGAAAAAGGAGAAAAATAAAGGAACCTTTAGGTTGTGTCTGTAATACCATATGAAGTGAGTTAAATTAGAGTGTTAGATAGTAAGGGAATTAGCCATGAACCTCTGGTAACCACGAATCTAAAGCATGCAATGGCAATAAGTACATACCTAACGTTAATCACCCTAAATGTGAATGGTCTGAATGCACCAATTAAAGGACATATAGTTACTGAATGGATAAAAAAGCAAAACCCATCTATATGCTGCCTACAAGACATTCACTTCAAACCCAAAGACATACACAGACAGAAAGTCAAAGGATGGAAAAAGATATTTCATGCAACTAATAGTGAGAAAAAAGCAGGAGTTGCAGTGCCTGTATCAGAAAAATAGACTTCAAAACAAAAAAATTCACAAGAGACAGACGGACATTATATAATGATAAAACGGTCAGTCCAACAAGAGGATATAACTATTATAAATATCTATGCACCCAACACAGGAACACCTACATATGTGAAACAAATACTAACAGAATTAAAGGGGGAAATAGAATGCAATGCATTCATTTTAGGAGACTTCAACACACCACTCACTCCTAAGGACAGATCAACCAGACAGAAAATGAATAAGGAGACAGAGGCACTGAACAACATATTAGAACACATGGACCTAATGGAAATCTACAGAGCACTCCATCCAAAAGCAACAGGATACACATTCTTCTCAAGTGCACATGGAACATTTTCAAAAATAGATCATATACTAGGCCACAAAAATGACCTCAGTAAAATCAAAAAGATTGAAATTGTACCACCCAGCTTCTCAGATGACAAACGTATGAAACTAGAAATAAATTACACAAAGAAAACGAAAAAGCCCACAAACACATGGAGCCTTAATAACATGCTCCTATATAATCAATGGATCAATGACCAAATAAAAACAGAGATCATGCAATATATGGAGACAAATGACAACAAATTCAACACCACAAAATCTATGGGACACAGTGAAGGCTGTGCTAAGAAGGAAATATATTGCAATTGAGGCCTACCTCAGGAAAGAACAATCACAAATGTACAGTCTAAACTCACAATTAATGAAACTAGAAAAGGAAGAACAAATGAGACCCAAAGTCAGTAGAATGGGAGACATAATAAAGATTAAAGCAGATATAAATAAAATTGAGAATAATAAAACAATAGAAAGAATCAATGAAAGCAGGAGCTGGTCGATTGAGAAAATAAACAGAATGGATAAACCCATAGCCAGACTTATCAAGAAAAAAGATCATCTAAACACATAAAAAGAATCAGAAATAGGAAAAGAAAAATCACTATGGACACCACAGAAATACAAAGAATTATGAGAGAATACTGTGAAAAATTATATGGTAAAAAACTGGATAACCTAGAAAAAATGGACAGCTTTCTAGAAAAATACAACCTTCCAGAGCTGACCCAGGAAGACAGAAAATCTGAATAGACCAATTACCAGCAAAGAATTGAATTGGTAATCATTAAACTACCTAAGAACAAAAGTCCTGGACAAGATGGTTTCACTGCTGAATTTTATCAAACATTTAGTGAAGACCTAATACCCATCTTCCTTAAAGTTTTCCAAAAAGTAGAAGAGGAGGGAATATTCCCAAACTGATTCTACGAGACCAACATCACTCTAATACCAAAATCAGGCAAAGCCCCACCAAAAAAGAAAATTACAGACCAATATCCCTGATGAACATAGATGCAAAAATACTCAACAAAATATTAGCAAACCGAATTCAAAAATACATCAAAAAAATTATCCATCATGATCAAGCAGGATTGATTGCAGAGATGCAAGGATAGCACAACATTCAAAATCCATCAACATCATTCATTACATGAACAAAAAAAAGGACAAAAACCATATGATCATCCATAGAAACTGAAAAGGCATTTGACAAAATTCAACATTCATTCATGATAAAAACTCTCAACAAAATGGGTTTAGAGGGCAAGTAGCTCAACATAATAAAGGCCATATATGACAACCCACAGCGAACATTATACTTAACAGCGAGAAGTGAAATATTTCAAGACAAGGATGCCCACTCTCCCTCTTTTTTTTAACATAGTTCTGGAGGTCCTAGCCATGGCAATCAGACAACACAAAGAAATGAAAGGCATCCAGATTGGCAAGGCATGTCCCTGTTTGCCAATGACATGATATTCTTTGTAAAAACCCTAAAGAATCCACTCTAAAACTACTAGATCTAATATCTGAATTTGGGCAAAGTTGCAAGATAGAAAATTAATACACAGAAATCTGTTGCATTCCTATACATTAACAATGAACTAGCAGAAAGAGAAATCATGAAAACAATTCCATTCACAATCGTGTCAAAAAGAATAAAAACCTAGGATTAAACCTAACCAAGGAAGTGAAAGACCTATACCCTGAAAACTACAAGACACTCTTAAGAGAAATTAAAGAGGACACTAATAAATGGAAATTTATCCCATGTTCTTGGCTAGGAAGAATTAATATTGTAAAAATGGCCATCCTGCCTAAAGCAATCTACAGATTTAATACAATTCCTATCAAAATACAAACAGCATTCTTCAATGAACTGGAGCAAATAGTTCTAAAATTCATATGGAATGACAAAAGACCCCGAATAGCCAAAGCTATCCAGAGAAGGAAGAATAAAGCAGGTGGAATTATGCTCCCTGACCTCAAGCTCTACTACAAAGCCACAGTAATCAAGACAATTTGGTACTGGCACAAGAACAGACCCATAAACCCATGGAACAGAATAAAGAGCCCAGATATAAACCCAAGCATATATGGTCAATTAATATATGATAAAGGAGCCATGGATATACAGCTGGTGTTGGCAAAACTGGATAGCTACATGTAAGAGAATGAAAGTGGATTACTGTCTAACCTCATACACAAAAGTAAACTAAAAATGGATCAAAGACCTGAATGTAAGTCATGAAACCATAAAACTCTTAGAAAAAAACAGGCAAAAATCTCTTGGACATAAACATGAACAACTTCTTCATGAACATATCTCCACGGGCAAGGAAACAAAACCAAAAATGAACATGTGGGACTATATCAAACTAAAAAGCTTCTGTACAGGAAAGGACACCATCAGTAGCAGAAGCATATCCCACAGTATGGGAGAATATATTCATAAGTGACATATCCGATAAGGGGTTGACATCCAAAATATATAAAGAGCTCACGCACCTCAACAAACAAAAAGCAAATAAGCCAATTAAAAAATGGGCAGAGGAGCTGAACAGACACTTCTCTAAAGAAGAAATTCAGATGGTCAACAGGCACATGAAAAGATGCTCCACATCGCTAATCATCAGAGAAATGCAGATTAAAACTACAATGAGATATCACCTCACACCAGTGAGAATGGCCAACATCCAAAGCACAAACAACAACAAATGTTGGCGAGGATGTGGAGAAAAGGCAACCCTCCTACACTGCTGGTGGGAATGCAAATTAGTTCAACCATTGTGGAAAGCAGTATGGAGGTTCCTCAAAAAACTCAAAATAGAAATACCATTTGACCCAGGAATTCCACTCCTAGGAATTTATGCTAAGAATGTAGCAGCGCTGTTTGAAAAAGACATAAGCACCCCTATGTTTATCACAGCACTATTTACAATAGCCAAGAAATGGAAGCAACCTAAGTGTCCACCAGTAAATGAATGGATAAGGATGATGTGGTATATATACAAAATGGAATATTATTCAGCCATAAGAAGAAACCAAATCCTACTATTTGCAACAGCATGGATGGAGCTAGAGGGTATTATGCTCAGTGAAATAAGCCAGGTGGAGAAAGACAAGTATCAAATGATTTCACCCATCTGTGGAGTATAAGAACAAAGAAGAAACTGAAGTAACAAAAAATTAGCAGACTCACAGAACCCAAGAATGGACTAACAGTTACCAAAGGGAAAGGGACTGGGGAGGATGGGTCGGAAGGGAGGGATAAGGGGGGAAAAGGGACATTACTATTAGCACACATAATGTAGTGGTGGGAGCGACACTGGAAAGGCAGTATTTACAGAGAAGAGAAGTAATGATTCCATAGCATCTTACTATGTTGATGGACAGTGACTGTAATGGCGTATGTGAGCAGACTTGATAATAGGGGGTCTAGTAACCATAATGTTCTTCAAGTGATTGTAAATTAATGATACTAAAATAAATAAATAACAAATGGGTAATGTACCTGAACAGATACTTCTCTAAAAAGACACACAAACTGACAACAGGTATATGAACAGGAATTCAATATCACTTGTTATCAGCTATAGCATTGGACCTATTAGGATGTCTATTATCAAAAAGGGAAGAGATGACAAGTGTTGGCAAGGACATGGAGAAAAGGGGACGCTTATATAGCATAGATGGGAATGTACACTTGTTCAGTCATTATGGAAACAACATTACAGTTATTCAAAAAATTAAAAATAGGTCTTCCAACAGCCATACTTCTGAGTATACATATTCAAAGAAAATGAAATTAGCATCTTAAAGAAATATATGACTCCTATGTTACTGTAGCATTTTTCACAGTATGGAAAAACAACCTAAGTGTCCACTGATGTATGAGTGGATAAAGAAAATATGAAATAAATAAACAAAAACGCAAGCAAATTGTGGAACGTTATTCAGTCATAACAAATAAAGAAATTCCACCATTTATGACAACATGGATGTATCTGGAATATGTTACACTAAGTGAAATGAGCCAGACACAGAAAGTCAATTACTGCGTGATCTTACTTATATCTGGAATCTAAAAACAGTTAACTCAGAAACGGAGAGTTGAACATGGTTTATATGGTTGGTGGAGTAGGGAAACTGGGGAGATAATGGTCACAGGGCACAAAGTTTCCGTTATAAGACAAGTAGTTCTGGGGATCTAATGTACAACATAGTGTCCATAGTTAATAATACCGTACTGCATATTTGAAATTTGCTAAGACAAAGTATTCTCAGAAAAAAAGGGGTGACTATCTGAAGTGATGGATGTATGAATGAGCTTAGCTTGATTCAATCATTTCATAATGTTTACATATCACATTGTAAACCTTAAAAATGTTCAAATTTTATCAATTATACCTCAAAGCTGAAACAAAATAATTAAAAAAAAATTTTAATCTCAAACAAAAAAATAATTGTAATGAGCTCCCCCAAACATAAAACATATTACCAATGCAGAACTAAATTTGCTAGAACTCACTGCATTAACGGAAAAATACCACCTTGACAGAATGGAAGACACTCAGTGGTGTCTAAGAAGTGTGGAGTCAAAACGAATATTTATAGGATTTGAGATGTAAAATTTTAGGATTGGTAGACATAGCAGGGTGAGGTTGTTGAAGTTAAACTTGAAAATTAAACTGGTACTTTTTAAGTGAGCTGTTTTCCCAGAAGATTTCTCTATCAGATAACTGATATGCATCAAATTCCTGATTCAAACAGTAAAGTCATTTATTGGTTTACAGTGTAGTGCTTCCCAGGAAAATTTCCCCTGGAACATGACAAATAACTAAGCTGTGTTGACACAGGTCATCTCAAGTCATAGTAGTAGGAGGCAGGTCACATTAATGCAGGTGGTCACTGTTCACAAGTCTAATAGGCCATGGTGATTAAGAAGGTCAGTCAAATTTTTAAGGCCTGATTTTCTTTGATCTATTTTTCTAGTATGCATATATTTGTTTTTCAACAAGTATAGTCATACTTTAGTCATATTCCATTGTAGGTGGAATGATGTCATTATTTGGTTAATGCCCACTATTCCACTGAGCATGCCAGATTTCAAATGTCACAGTATTTTGATATTTAGAGTATTTAATTTTTTCTCTTATGAAATAACTTCTAGGAAAACTGTTGATTGAGCATGTTTTAGGAGTATTCTTTTTTGTTCTAACCATTTTAAAATTATATTAGATCCAATATTTCAATTTTTTCTTATTTTTGCTGGGGGGGTATGTAATTTATTTGACATTAGTATTGACATCTAACAATTAAGCACTGATTTAAATTGCATATATTATATGAGGCAATCAAGATATTGTAAGATAACTTCCATACACCACTCTAATTATAAGAACAGTCATATTAGAGACTGTATTATCACCAACAGTGTTCCTACTCTAACCATGATAGGCATAACAAACCTCAGGAAGCATAATGCAGCCCTTTTCTCTTTAAGGGTTCCACTGTGAAAGTTACATACAGATTCTCATAAAAACACACATGCAATTACGATTATTTTCATATACATTGAATGCCTCCTCAATCCAGAAATCTCTTTATAAGTCTTTCCGAACTAAAATTATTAGGTATTGACTTGGAAAGAATATTAGCTTAAATACCCTATTAGATTAATTCATCATGTTTTCTGAATTTGCAAGATTACTGAGCTAATGCATGTGGTGAGGGAGCAGATCAAGTCCAGGTTCCTGCAGGTAAGACTAGTGAGCAAGAGGATGCAGAGCCATTGTGATAAACAGAAATTGCACCAAAGAGAAAAAGGATCTTTAAATGTGGGATAAAGATGAAGTCGAAGAACTTGGGGAAACTATCCCGATATTGACCTAGGAAGTAGCATGGATTCTAACCCCATTGGTGATGGGGAGTTAACTGAACAGTTCTATTTATGGAATGTCTTGTTTTTAATACACGGCAGCTATTTTCCATTGGCAAGTATGTAGAAAACCAGCTTGTAGGATATTTGCCATGATGGACAAGATTTGAGGCTTCAAGGCAAATCATTTACAGTGGCAAGGGAAAGGGTTGGGTGGCAATAAAAAAAGGAGTAAGTCAGGAATAAAATATTACTGCCAGCATTTGTATACTGATCCAACTTCAAGATTATACTGCCCTCCCTAAGAGCACAAGTATTTATTTTGAACCTCTGAATAATTAATTACTATATAGAGTAATATTAATTCATATCTATGTATTCCTCCCCCTTCTTAGGAGATTTTAGTAGCAGAAGTTCATTAATATAACCCATTGCTTGGTGACATGAAACTTACACACTAAGTCTCTTGCTGCCAGGACATATCTACACACAGCTCAAAAGTGAGGCAATAAACCAAAGTATTCCGATTTCTGTCTTACAGCTTTCTTGGGTTAATAATGATCTCAAAATCCTCCACTGGCACTCTTTTCACAGATTTTCATATATATATTCAAAAAGCCTTTATTTTAGCTCAGTATACAAGGCATCAAATTATAAAAATCAAATATTTGCCCTATGAGACTACTGCTAATCACAGGAACAATGAAGGGTACCTTATTGTTAAAATTATGAAGAATGTTGCCAATCATTTGTTGGGATTCCACATGAAGGTTAACTGTGTTGGGTATTTATATGTACATAAAAATACGTTTAAACATGCTTTTATTTTTTCCTTCAAAACTGCCATAAAATAATTTTGACTACAGCAAGCAGTCTCAAAGGCAAGTCTCTGAGATGAGCATGTCAGAGCTATTACACGACTTGCTCCAGATCATATAAAAAGTAAGGAGCAGCGCTTTATTCATAAGACCAGGATCTGTCTCATAAATGTTAATATTTGATTAATAGAATGCCTTTTCTTCAAGATATCTATTTTACTTCTGGACTCCTCTTAAAAACAAAACACCTAATAACTAATCACTTCTAGGTACTTTTGGAACTTGTGTTTAGAAACCTTTCCTTTATTTTAATGGAATGTTTCCGTACTCTATAACAAAGCTGACAGAAAATCTTGATTACACCTACTCAGACAGAAATAGCTTAGAATACACAAGAGTAATCAAAACAGGATAGGAATAACAAACCTTAGAAATAAGATATTTTATAAGAAATATAACATTAAAAAAATAAATGAAACCCACTTATATCAGCTTACACAAATTTAGTTTTACTTTCTTAGGTCGAATACTGGTCTAGTCACCATGAGCTATTCCTTCTGAGCTGGCTTAGCTAAGGTCATATTTGATAACCATCAACTAGAGACCAGGATGTTTATTCAAAGTAAAGATATTAACCAAATAAGAGGATAGTGTACATCTGAGGAAGGACTGAAAAAAAAATGTAAAATCTGGTCAACCCTAGGACAAAAGGAATGGACCTTGATAAGTTAAAAAATCCAAAGCAGATGTATAGCAGAGTCTTTCTGAAGGTTTTATAACCAGCACTAGGAGGCTATCTCTGCAGGTCTTAAGGGTGTAACAGAATGCCCATGTTTCAGAGAAGATACTCGGAAGGCCTCACCATTATTGTACCTCAAAGATCCTATCAATCAATCACCCTTGTATCCATCAGTGCAACTTTCACAGAGTCTGACACTTAGAAAGAAACTAATAAAAAAATTTTCATGGAGCAGTCTTCCTTCTCCCTTTATCTTGTGTTAATTTTCAGCAAGAATCAAAAAATATATTCAAAGGCAAGAAAAAAAGTATAAATGTATAACTTATAATTTAGTACTCCTTTCATAAGATTATGTTTCCTGTTCTCATTTAAAGTTTTCGATCACAGCATTTGTCCATCTCTTTCTGCAGTGAAGAGCCTTTCCTTACTTATAAACTCTGATATCCATTTTGCCTGCTTAAATTAAGTACCATGTTTTGGACACCTTTCCATGTAATTATGCCTTTCTTCAGAGTTCCTGGAGGTTTCACTGTGCATTTGACAAACTGAACATTCCTGCACAATCAGATCCCATACATGGAGGAAGATCATTTCTCCAAGACCTATTAGATAGGATTTTCTTTTTTTTAACAATTTTACTCCTTGCGTTTGATAAGTAAAAAAGCCACCATGGCACTAGAGTCTCTCCTAAGTATGCTCGTCACGTGGGGTTTGAGTAGCCTTTTATAAGGTTGCTGATTGTGAGACGGTGAGCCCTTAAAAAAGTCAATTGGTGCTGAATTTAAGAATGCAACAATGATATCAGTTTTTGGTGTCTTTAAAAAATATATATATGTATAACATTTCCTTCTACATTTGATGAATAGACTTGTAATTTATCTTGCTAATTGCTGTGCTCAAATCAATAGTCATTAGCACCTGCACAGTTTCGCTTTTCTCCGATAAGCAGGACTCCTTAGTGAACTTGATCAAACACCCTAAATCACAGCCAGATGAGAGCAAAGACGGGAAACCTGTGCATCTTCTTTCGGTCTGGTGCTCGTCTCTTGCAGCTGAGTTTCACGGTGTCCTCGGTCCTGCAAACTGGGCTAGGCAAGATCCTGGAAGCAGGTCGTCCTGTGCAGGGCACTCCTCCTGCCACCTTGAGCCAGCAGAGACTCTTACCGCCAGGGGCTGCCGGGCTGACCTCTACATCCTTCCCTCAGCATCTTTACTTGTGCCTGTTGGCCTGATGTGCCGGCTCCTCTTCACTCAGTGATTCGAATATGTTCTGCCCTCAAGTTGTGTTTTACTTTATTTCATTTTATGAGGACATTCTAATTTGTTGACTAACAGACAATCCCCAAATCATTGTAGCTTAATAAAAGATAGGTCTTTATTCACCCAAAGTTCCCTGCAGACCTGGTGACTCTCTGAGACCAGTCCTCCATGGGCTGGTTCAGTGATTCAGCTGTTTGATATCTTGATGCAATATTTTAACACAAGACTTCCTCCATTTTTATTATAGAAGAAAAGAGAAGCTAGAGAATTTGGGTGACTGTCAAATGCTTAAATCCTAACATAACTCACATCACCTCTACTCACAGCTTACTGACCAGAATTAGTTATAGAAACTCCGTTCCTAACTCTATGTATCATGTGTCTGGAAGCTAAGGAGACAGGATATATGTAGGTATAACTTCACCATAAAACTGTAATAGTAGAAAAGATTTAATTGATATAAAAGGGAAGTTCATACACATAAACACAGTACACATTCTTTTTAAGTTGCCATAAAACTAATAATTACAAAAAATCATATTTAAGGCCAACTTGAAAATCAAAATGAATAGCTAAAAGGAATAGGATAGAACTCATTACCTAGTTACAGCATAATTAAAATTGCATTAATATAAAAAAAAGAAAATACTAAAGCTATAACACAGAAATTTATTTAATAGATTTCTATAACAGGTAGACAAAAATTATCTGTGATAATAACAAAATAAAATTTAATATTTATACACATCTTATTCTTTGCTAGGCACTATTTAGATTTGTTACTTCATTAATCCTAACAACCTCCCTATGAGAAAGTTTATTGTCACTATCAATCCTGTTTACAGAGGAGTAAAGTGAGGCAATAGAGACATAATATGCAAAAGATTACAGAGTCTGTAAGTAGAGGAAAGGAGCCCTGATACATATTGCCATTTAGATAATAATGATACTATCAAAACTTTCAGAGATTTATAGATATGAAACTCTTAACTGTTAAAAATCAAACCTTAGTGATTTGTTAAGAACAGATTAAATAGAGCTTAAGAGATAAGCTGTAAAAAATTGATATGTAACAAAGGAAAATAAAATATGAATGCAAATTAGAGAGATGAATGATATGATGGAAAAAATCAGTCTCTGTGAGGGCACACGTATGTGTGTGTTTGAGTACACATGTATGCATGTGTATGTGTGTGAATGTAAATCCAAAAAGAAAAAAAAGAATGGAAAAATTATAGCATTTTAATGAGATAATAATTGGGAACTTCTCAGAACACTTGAAAAGTATGAGTCCTTATCCAGTGAGAACAATATGTCCTAAACAGGAAGAACAAAACAAATCCAAACCTACACACAAAAGCTAAAAATAGTATTATAACAGCAGTCATGAGATAAAAATGTATCACCTACTTGGTTTTCTATTATAAAGAAAAATCAATGAAGAAGACTTCCTAATAGCAACAACTGAAATCAGAGAGAGAATTACAAGTAAGGAGGAAAGTTAAGCAAGAAGAATATAAACGGACGCTCTTCAAGGGCTTTGATTTTCCCTGATTATGCCTTAGAATTGCAGCCGCAGACCATGGGTTCTGTGGAACTGAGGAAGATCAGGCACGCTACGCTAAGAACACCTATATACTAAGGAAATTACAAAATTATGCTACATTTGAAATTGCGCTTTTATGTTCTGAAGTGATGAAACTGTTTAGGATGAGGGCTTGGTCACTGGCCGGCATGCCGAAGAACCACCAGGGGAAGCGCTCCAGAATGCATAAATGAGCACAGACTGAGCCAGTCTTTAATTAAAATGCTGGGTCTTTCGTTCACCATAGGCTTTTTGCATTAATTTTTATTTTTTTTAATTTCATGTTAAAATATTATTTATCTTGCTCATTGTTTTGGCACCCCTTAAATTTCACACTCAAAAGAGGCACCTCCGTCACCTTGCCTTCGTCCTGGCCCTCTATGTTATATGCTGATCTATGAAATAGAAATAGGTTACTTAGCATATAATATCACTAATGATTGCACATCAGAGAAGGCCTAGGTAACTGGTGATATGACCTCTTAGATTGTCTGAGAAAAGAATAGCATCAACTTCTTTCTCTCGCTCTCTTGAGCAGAATAATCTGCCAAAGGCCCCTTTTTTAGCAGAGTTCTGAGATGGCCTCAGGCCTTCCATCAGCCAGCACTGCCCCACATTGTTCCAGCATGCCCAGATCCTATGAATCGCTCAGCTTGGGTTAGGCATCTCAGGAATAGAATAATAATAATGTGGTTTTTCAGTGTTCAGCTCTTTCAATTTGCCATTCTTTTATTACAGTCAAACACATTTGATTTGTTGTTGAAAACTTTCTTTTCAGTGTATACTTTTCTTAACATAAGTTCATTTCAAGTGACTAGTTATCATAATAGATTATAACCAACAGTACACAATGTGCAGAATGAGTCATTTCTCCAATTTCTGAACCTCCAGATTCATAATTCCCTCAGGGCGAGTTCTACTTCAGGGTGAGAAATTCACCCCAAATTTAACTTCAACTGTGACTATCTCTACCATCACACAGTTTCTAAAAACATCGTTTATCCCAAAAGTCATTCACCCAGATACAAAATTACACAATCACCTTTCAGATGTCAGCATGTAGGGGAATATTGGAGAGGCCACAAATAACCTAACGATGCTCTTTCCCTGAAGGATTGGGTCCCACCTCAACTTAAGTTAAATGCTTTATAGGGGCAATTTAGTGTTAATAAGATGGAAACTGTAAAATCATAAGTTTAATTTTAAACTCCCATTACTACTCATCCTATTACATACTTGAGACACACAGCAAAAGGCTGCAGGCACCGCTACATAAACTGAACACCAATTTGTGTATATGATTTAAATGCGCCAAATATGCACATTTTCCTTGGAATTAACATGACATGTTCTTATCTTCTTTGTAGGGTACAGACATTATTTTTCTTTTAGAAGGACCATATATAGTGTCAATGAAAGAAATTTAAGTTAATCATTGTTTTAAAGTAAACTTTTTCTTTAATTTCTCTCTTGAAGAAAGATAAATGTGGGTACTTCCAAGGCTGGATTTTTCTTCTCACAGATACTCATTGCTCTTCTTTTAAGAAGCACCAAAACAATTTTCTTCTGGAACAACACACCTGCTATAGTGTATTGATTGCTTTTTGGTTTGAGGAATTTGAATGTGCTACTACATTTCTTCCTACTGGGAAACACTAAACTGTACTAGTATTGCATTTTGGTGGGTGGAAGATGGAGGGGCTAGAATAGAATGGAAAGAAAGATAAATGAAATCAATTTCATAGAAGTAATGCCTTTTGTTTCTTTTCTTTTCTCAATACCTATAGAGCTTGCTCTCATAGTAATTCTCTCTCTTTCAGATTCACACACACACACACACAAACACACACACACACACACACACACACACACACACACACACACAAACTTGACCTTTATCTTCTATGGCATTGCAAGAAACTCCATGAATATAAACATGATTCACACATCAACTGCTTCAAAACAAACTGCTTCCAGGTGACTGGTAAAAATGGATGACTGACAAGTGAAAAAATTAATAAAGATATAGATTATAAAATGTGTGCACAGTAATATAAGGAATTAAGAGGTTAGAAATGGCACTAAAAATGAGAGAGAATAGTGAAGATTTTTCAATTAATCATTTGGTGTTGTTCTAGTCTACTTTTACTATGATCTTGATTCAGCATTTTTTATGCCACTACCATGCTCCACTGATACCACTGCTTTAATTTTAAGATTTGTAAGTAGAATCCAAGAATCCATTGCATATTTTGGACCTTATAACTGTACGTTTTCCACTGACAGCAAGTAGTTTGGGGAATTATGCTTAAAATTCTCAGAAGGAAGGGATAAATGGGTGCTCTCAATCAGAAAGAACTCTGTTGTTTATACCAGCCAAGTTCTCATGTTCTACATTGGAAAATGAGTCCCATGGATATTAACTGGTTAGCCCAAATCTATACAACACGGTTTGTTTGGATTGTCTGTTGGCACATACAGTTTGTACAATGGTGATATCAAAACCCTGTTAACCTGCTTTACATTCCACTATTGTTTAGTGTATCAAATGTCTGTTCTAATAATGTATTCGTGTATGTCTCTAGGTTTAAATAGTGGATTACCCATTATATTAATACAAATCTGAAGGAAGAAAGAATTCTTTCTAGAGAAATTTACAAATTTCTAACTAAGAGAAAAGCTAAAAAGATGAGGTTGTATCTTCAGTTTCTACTGAAAATCCCTTCTCTTGTTACAAAATGAACCTCAATTGGATTTAAGCAGGATCATTATTTTTCTGAGGTACTATTTGGCGCCCCACGTAAGTGTTGACTCATGTTAAGCACTGCTCTCTCCAGCTTCTCTCAGCTGGAGTCCAAAAACTCTCATCCATCACAGTGAGTCTTCACAGTACAATGGCCAACCCCAAAAGCCCAGCAAGGTATTATTAGCCCTTTTCTAACAGTGCACAGGGGAGGATGAGGAAGGAGTCTTGAGTTTCAAAATCTACCATCTCTTCTTCATAAAGCTTTAGTACTTTTGCATCAATAAGTTGTGAGATCAGGTAACAGACTATCTGAGAAAAAAACCCTGAAGCTCACTCAGAGCCCATCAACATACATCTTAAAATGACTGAACTCTGTTCAGAAGACCAATCAATAAAGGGATGTTTTAAAAAGGTGATTTGAAATATGATAGGATACATTTTCAGTGATGTTTAATACTTTTATAATATTGAGGGGAAAATGTGAATATCAAATTGTCAACCTTCCTCCTAACATCTGTCTTGGTATAGTATAGTTAATCTATTAGTATCTGGTTTGTGACTATATTGAATATACAAACTGAGTAGGAGAAATCTTTATAATATTGAGTTTCCATTCCATAAATGTGATTTATCAAATGCCAATAACTTCAGTTATGGAAAATAAATAGAGAGGAAACGTATTAAATGGACTAAGAATCATTCTAGGAAAAGTATACAAGATTTTTCCACTTAAATATTATTAAAATTAAGAAGACTGAAATTAATAAAAGAAATTGTAGAGAAGTGAACATATTTGTGAGTCAAAACTTATATAATTAAGAAAGTAAGATGTATAGAAGACAGATAAATAAAATAATGGAACACGATATGATGGAGCCCAAAAACATGGACAGCCGATGGAAATGTTGGCACTGCAGAGTAATGGTATAAGAATGATCTTTTGGATAAATATTCTTTTTAGTCAAGAAAATAGAAATAAAAATAACAGGAAAGGGGTTGTCTAGTAAGACTTAAAACTTTTAGAGAAGAAGGGCTCTATTCCAACCAAACCCCACAGAAAAACTGTGATCCCACCCCAAGTCAGGCTAGTAAAGGCTGAGTGGAGAGTGTAGACTTCCACTCTTGCCAAGATATAATGAAGTAACCCACTTTTCTCACATGGTAGTTTCTGATACGCCAAGTAGGGAACTGGGACTTTCATTCACACTGGCAGTAAAAATGGTCCCTTCCTATAGTGTCGGTGGAGACCAGATGGGGAACATGGGCTTCCTCCTTCACCTGAGGGAAATGAAGCAGCCCTCCACTCCTTTTTGGGGGCTTCAGAGTTGCTCTAGTGGAAATCCAGGACTTTTACCACTGCTCATGATAATGGGGCTGCTATGGGACAAAAAAGCTCTGTATATTGATTGTAGTGGTGGTTACACAAATTTACACCTGTGATAAAATGATACATCTCTATATACACATATTGTACCTATGTCAAATCTTGGTTTTGATATTGTACTATAATTACATTAAGATGTAACCACTGAAGAAAATTGAGTGAAGGTGTACTGGACTTCTGTGTACTGTCTTTTCAATGTCCTATCAATCTATTATAATTTTAAAAGCAAAAATATGGAAGAAATAAATAGCAGGGATTATTGTTAAGAAAATCTTTTAGAAAGGAAATATTCAGAATATATAAATATTTCCAAAAATCAGTACAAAAAAAGTAAGCACATAACAGAAAAGGGGCTGAACAGGTAGTTCAGATATGAGTATATTTAATTGTACAGGAAATATATAATAATCTGTTCAAAATCATTAGTATTAGAAAATTAAGGACTAAGAGAAATGAGTCTCCCTATATTGCCCAGAGGAAAGAAAGCATAAACTCTTTTGTTTGCCAACATTAACCATGTTGATATTCTATGACCAGTTTTGCTGCTCCAAAGGATAAGTGCCAACAGAAACTCATGCACATGTTCACATGCAATTGTATATTCAACATCGTTCATAAAATAACAGTGTCTGTAACAGGCCCCAAAAGAAGTAACCCAAAAGTGTATCAATAGTTAAATGAATAAATAAATTGTAGTGTATTCATATAAAGGATATCATCATTTAATACATGTGTGTAAAAAGATAAAGGTGAAATAATTAAGTTAATCATATTTTTATTCAGAAGAGTAAATAGTTCAGAATTCCGTCACATATATTTTTGACAAAAGCTGTCAGCAAAAGGTGCTTCATACTGTTAATTTTTCAGATTAAGAATTAATAATCCAGTGAATTAACAACTCATTAATAATTAATACTTTCAGTGCCCTTCACACAGTGATAGCACATATAGTGTAGAATAAATGCATCATTTGTCCAACTGAACAATTTATTTAGACATTAATTTACTTTCTCACTCAACAAACATTCCTTGAGTGGTTCTTACCTGTCTAGAAATGAGAATAGCCCAGACGTTAAAAAATATAAAAGAATATCTTTAGGAAGGTCATGTCTAGTTACATATTCAGAAAATAAAACAAGAGGGACGCCAAGAAATCACTGAGGTAAGCCTTTTAAACCATTCCCAAAAAACATCTCAGAAGGTGCAATGGTTGATTTGAAACTTGTAGGGTATACAAAGGTGGTTCAATTCGATGAGTGGAAGATGTTCTGCAAAGGGGAAAAACTATGATCCAGAGGTTTAAATGTTAATTAGTTTTTGCAGATCCTTGCCATTTAAAGAATAAATGTACACGGTAAGCCATGTCACTTGAAGTATAAATGTACATGGGAATGTCTGAGAGGGGAAAATAAGCAGATAAAGTAAATGAGATAGGAAGCAATCAGATAAAGAAATGTGAAAACTGAGTAGACTTCAAGGATTTCAAGCAGGTGGTTACTTGATCAGAGATATTTTTAGAAAGATCACTACTAAACTAGTTAAGAGTATCAACAGCAGCAAGGCTGGGGTAGACAGGAGGGATGCTATTATAATAATAAAATGGATAATTGATAATAATATTAATTTACAGGATGATATGTTTAAATATTTGGAGAAGGGGGTAGATTGTAAAGATTTTAGAGGAAAATTTTGTAAAACTTATACATTGTCATAGTTTTACCCAGTGGTGGTGGGGAGGGAACAGGCACTATTGAATACAGCTATGAAGTGAATTAGAAATTGGGGGTACAAATATACTTATTCTAGATATATTTAATTGGGATCCTGTGATATATAATGAGTTATAAGAAATACATATTTGGTCATTCCGATGACTAAATATGTATCTCTCAGGTATATTTGGTTCCCATCCACAGTTCCTAAAAATGCTTCAGAGCCCTAAGGTGAGATGGGTATCTTGTCATGTTAATGAGAGACTTGGGCTCCAACCAAGGGCAGGGGCTGGAGGTTGAATCAGCCTGTGGCCAATGATTTAGTCAATCATGACTATGCAATGAAACCCTCACAAAAACCAACGAGAAGAGCATATCTTCCTCTTTTGCATTCTGCTTCTCTGTTGGACAGAGCTTCTGAGTTTGGGGAACCAGAATGCTTCCATGTACCGTGGAGTCAGGTACCAAGCTCCACAAGGATAGAACCTCCTTTATTTGGGACCTGCCCTATGTATCTCTTCATCTGGCTAATACTTTATCCTTTAAAATATCCCTCTTAGGAAACTGGTAATTGTGTTTTCCTGAGTTCTGCGAGCCTCTCTAGCAAATTAATTGAACCTAAGGGGGAGGTCGTGGGAACCTGCAATCTGTAGCCAGTTGGTCAGAGGCCTGGGGCTTGCAACGCATCTGGAGTGGGGGCTGCAACACAGTCCTGTGGGACGGAGTCCTTAACCTGGAGAATCTGGTGCTATCTCTGGGCAGCTAGCATCAGAATTGAGCTCTCGAACACCCTGCTGGTGTTCAAGAATCTCTTGGTGTTGTGTGTGGGAAGACCCCCTCTCATGCAACAAGCATTGGAGTCGGGTCTGGGAACCCGAAAGGAGGTGGTATTGAACTCACATCCCTGTTGGCTCACACATTGGGAGATACCCTGCAGGTACTTGGAGAAACACTTTACCACTTCCTGTGCACACCCACCACCTCCAGGTCTCAGTGAACTAGCTCTCAGCAGGACCGCTGCACTAGGATGACCTTTTCTTCAACTGCACTGGTTTGCTTGAAATCCCTCATACACATCTAGGTTTCTACTTACTTATTTATTTTTACATCAAGACTTTAAACTTACTGACTTCTTGGTAAGACTTACTTATCGAATACAAATTATTATTAGCCCCTTATAATTATTTCAATCTTACACCTTCCCCTCTTTATGGGAAGTAATATGGATATTTTCAAGTTTCTTCATAGTCAGGACTTCCTGAGCAAAACCTAACAGCAATGTGGGATAAAGGCCAAGCTTTGGAAGTAAAAGGATGCCCAAAAAGCATGTAACAGTGATAGTACCTTGGGGAGACTGTTTATCTCCCCAAAGATATGTGCTTATATGGCAAGGGGGGATGAAACCCAAAGCCCTCCATTTATCGTCCAGAGGATTGTAAGACACTGGGCAGCAAAATTCTACCATTCTCTGCAGAGGGAAAGGGACAGATGTCTGGATTCTATATATGCTTCCAGACTTATATTTTATGTGGTACAAGAAACTTCTGTTTCACAGGAAGAGTGACATCTGCCCTCATATCAGTGTCCTGAAATGGAAAATGGGGAAATGATGCATTTCTTGTTATAAGGAATAGCTTCGTCTCTGATCTAGAAACATCATGTTTTCTTTCATAACAAAATAAATATATATATAGATGTCCGAAACTTATCACTTCTCCACAGAGGCCTTCCTTGATATTACTATGTAAAATAGACCATGGAAAGAACAACCTTATTATTATTTATTTCACCTACTTCTTTTTCTTTAATATACTTATTAAAAAGTGTAATTCTTTATTTTCTACAGGAGAATTAAAACTATTGGTGGCTTAGGTATTAATGGTTTAATGTAGTTTTCTGATCCATAATATCTACAGGTCAATGAACACCCCTGGATGATATTATTACCAATGCTAGTATTTTGCAAGTGACTGGAAGTATTCAAGAATTTTTTGCATCTTCTCATCTTACAATCTCAGGTTGGGGAAAATTCATGGTATCATATGTGGGTATAGCCACAAAGGAATTGCCAAATCTTTGCCAGGTGCCAAAAATGGCATCTGTTGGTAACTATACCTCAAACAATGATGGTACAGTTGTCTATCATTTATAAAGTATAAGAGAAAAGGGAAAAAAAACTTTTTTCTCTTTTATGTGACAGAAAAAATAGTGGAAAAATGGGTCTTTCCCTAAATTTCCACAGAAAAAATGACAAAGGAGAAATACTATGACACCAATAATTACCCCATTTATAATAAAACATAAAAAAATATTTCTCACATATGAACGTAATCAGCAAAATCTAAATCAGGTCATAAGACTGTGTGATGATGTAATTCTTAGGCACTTTAAAGCTGTATTTAAGAAATAGTTTGTGAATTTCAGTTTTTATGTCAACTGCTGATTGCCTTACAAATCAAAATTGGATACTGAATTCAGCACACTAATATTCTGACAACTGAATTTACTATAGGGCTATACAGAAAATACATTTCTGTCAGAATCCATGAATGCAAACCTGGGAGACTGCTATTATTACATTTTTTTGGAAAATGTTTATTTTGATGCCAAAAAGTTGATATGGACACCATTACATTAAGGTACTTTCAGGTTGCTGAGGAAATTCTAGTCATCCAGTTACTCCAATATCAAGAAATATATCTACTGCCAGGTTTTCAAAAAAGATGCCTAAGTTTATAGTAATTATAAATTCTTGTTAAAGTATAATGATTTTGAAATCAAATATAACTTTCTCCTCCTTCATTATAATTATATAAGCCTCCAGAATATTTTATTTTCCAGACTCAAATAACTTAGAAAACATCAGCAAGGGATAAACTATCTCATATTCTGAGCTACCTTATGCTTACTGCCAACTATAAACTTTAGGAATATTAGACTTATTTTTTTCAGAATATTTCTTGCCTTCCATACTTCTTGCTATTCCTAATTGGGATGTTCCATATAACAGCAAAGTGATATTTAGCAGGACATCATTTTACTAATGGTGGAGAAGCAAGCATCAGACCAACCCTCTTACAGACAGCAATCATAAGCTTTGGACAAATATTTTTTAAAAATTCTTTGAAGACACTAAGAAGTGACAAAGACTATACTGAAACTGGAGTGGGTTTTGGATTTACTCCTTTCAAGGAGGGAACTTCCCTGTGTGAGATCCATGTTTACTCAGCTTTTCCCATGAAAACATTCCTCAGATTCATATCATCTAATGGCTAGAAATCAAGTTGAAATTTGCAGTGTTAATGGCTTGAGATGTGAGAGTGTTTTTCAGGGCGGCCATAGTATCTGAAATTTAGGTAGTGGGTAGATTTTGGGCAGAAGGAAGCTGCAGAGGGAGGACTCTCAAAATCTTAGTTTAAACCCCCTCAAATGCACTGATGATTGCTGCACTTCCCATGTTCAGGAGAGATTACCAGGAGGCGAGCGGGGAACAACAGCTAGAAGACTGAAGTTTTGAGCACAGAATTCAACTCTTACTCAGTTCAGGAGAATCAGAGTTTAGAATTTGAGTCCCACCAAGTTAATGTGGCTCCACTAGCACCTTGGAATATCCATAGAAACCCAAGAGAGGCCGTTTTTTGAGAAAACTGGGTTTCTGAACTAGGAGAATTAAGGACACAACTAAAGGAGACAAGCCTAAGGAAGCATAAAATTAAGCATCTACAGTTTCAAGGTGACAAGCTGTTAAGTAACCTGATAGATAGAATAAGAATCTAAATTCTTCGTGGGGAGATAAGAGACTCTAGATTCTCTAAAATACAATTCAGTATTCAAAGAAACAGGAACATAAGTCCGTATCAGATGTATCATTTGCAAATATATTCTTCCTGCAGTAGGTTGCCATTTCCTTTTGTTGATGGTGTCCTTTGCTGAACAGAAGCTTTTTAGTTTGATGTAGTCCAACTTGTTTATTTTTGCTTCTGTTTACCTTGATCAGAGAGACATATCTAGAAAAAAGTTGCTCATGCTGATGTTAAAGAGAGTCCTGCTTATGCTTTCCTTTAAAAGTATTATGGTTTCATGTCTTATATTCAGGTCTTTAATCCATTTAGAGTATACTTTTGTCTGTGGTGTTAGATGCAATCCAGTCTCATTCTCTTGCATGTAGCTGCCCAGTATTCCCAAAACCATTTACTGAAGAGACCATCTTTTTCCCATTGTACAATTCTTGCCTCCTTTGGCATATATTAATTGACTATATATATGTGGGTTTATTTCTGGGCTCTCTATTCTTTTCCACTGATCTATGTGTCTATTCCTGTGACAGTACCATACTGTTTTAATCACTGTAGCTTTGTAGTATAGCTTGAAATCAGGGAGCATGATACCTCGAGCTTTGTTCTTCTTTTTCAAGATTCTTTGGCTATTCCCATCTTCTGTGGCTCCATACAAATTTTAGAATTATTTTCCCTAGCTCACTGAAAAATGCTATGGGTATTTTGATGGGGATTTCAAAAAGAAAAGAAAAGAAACAGGAATATTTGACCCAGTCAGTGAAAACAAACACTGAGATGACCCATTCATTGGAGTTACCATATTATGGTTTCACAGCTGCTTTTAAATGTATATTTAGAGACTAAAAACCATTAAGACTCAGCAGAAAAATGAAAAAAAAAACTAAAAAACTAATAGTTCAAAAGTTTTAAAAATTAAAAAATATATTAGGTAGACTGAACAACAGTTTGTATATGGAATAAGTAAAGTTCAGTACACTGGAGGAAAGAATTACCCAGTTTGAAGTAGAAAAATAAGACAGATGTTTAAAATGAACAGTTCGCCGTTCAGTGGATCAAGATGATGGAATAGGAAGATCCAGACCCTTGCTCTCTAATGGAAATACCAAGTAAAATACAACATGGGGACCAAAGTAGCTTTGCGGGAGCTCTAGAAATCAGTTTAGGATTTGTAGCAACCAAGCAAACTCCCAACCAGGAAAAAGCCACACTCAAAGTGGTAGAAAATTTTGCGATTTTCTTCCTTCCCCTGGCCCTACACTCTCCCAGCACAATGTGTGATGTGCTCAGGACAGAGTCACTCATTGTCAGGCTCCTCACTCAGGACAGAAAATAAAGAATGGCATTGTTTGCAATGTTCTGGATTGTCTGAAGGCTTCTCACATGTCTCAATTCTGTCTTGCCTGACTGGCAGCACTGATGGGAACAGTGGTATAATTTGGATATAGGTTGGAGGCTACTGAGGGCAGAGTTGAGTGTCATGGGATCTATGAGGTGCAAGAGGGAGATTGTGGCCAGAGGAATACAATAGACCATCTAAGGCCCTAAGAAGCAGCAGAAGTGAGAAATTATCATAATTTTGGTTTGTACTTCTACTTTCACATTTTTATAGGATTTAAAAGATAAAAACATAAAATGATTAGAAATCTATGTTAGTGGGTACACAATATAAAAAGATATAATTCCTGACATCAAGAATATAAAGTGGGAAGCAAAGCTGTAAATGAAGATTTTCTATGTTACTGAAGTAAAGTTGTTATCAAATTAACATAGATTGTGGTAAATTTAGGGTGTTTTATATAATATCCAGTGGAAGCCAAAACTAAAATATATATAGAGAATATATATATATTTTACCCATATTATCAAGTCCCCATCCATACCCCATTGCAGGTACTATCCATCAGTGTAGTAAGATGCCACATATTCACTATTTGCCATCTCTGTGCTACACTTTTTTCCCTGTGATCCCCCACACCATGTGTACTAAACAAAATACCCCTCAATCCCCTTCTCCCTCCCTCCCCACCCTCCCTCCCACACCCCTCCCCTTTGGTAACCACTAGTTCTTTCCTTGAGTTTCTGACTGCTGATATTTTGGTCCTTCAGTTTTGCTTCGTTGTTATACCCCCAAATGAGGGAAATCATTTGACACATGTCTTTCTCTGCCTGGCTTATTTCACTGAACATAATATCCTCCAGCTCCATCCATGTTGTAGAAAATGGTAGGATTTGTTTCTTTCTTATGGATGAATAGTATTCCATTGTGTATATGTACCACCTCTTCTTTACCCATTCATCTACTGATGGACACTTAGGTTGCTTCCATATCTTGGCTACTGTAAAAAGTGTTGCAATAAACATAGTGGTGCATATGTCTTTTTGAATCTGAGAAGTTATATTCTTTGGGAAAATTCCAAGGAGTGGGATTCCTGAGTCAAATGGTATTTGTATTTTTAGTTTTTTGAGGAACCTCCATACTGCTTTCCACAATGGTTGAACTAGCTTACATTCCTACCAGCAGTGTAGGAGGGTTCCCTTTCTCTGCATCCTCACCAGCATTTGCTGTTACTCTTTTAGATGCTGACCATCCTTACTGGTGTGAGGTGATATTTCATTGTGGTTTTAATTTGCATTTCCCTGATGATTAGTGATGTGGAGCATCTTTTCATGTGTCTGTTGACCATCTGAATTTCTTCTTTGGAGAACTGTCTCTTCATATCCTCTGCCCATTTTTAAATGGGCTATTTGATTTTTTGGCGTTGAGGCGTATAAGTTCTTTATATACTTTGGATGTTAACCCCTTGTGGGATATGTCATTTACAAATATATTCTCCCATAGTGTAGGATGCCTTTTTGTTCTGCTGATGGTGTCCTTTGCTGTACAGAAACTTTTTAGTTTGATGAAGTCCCATGAGTTCATTTTTGCTTTTGTTTCCCTTGCTTGAGGAGATGCGTTCAGGAAGAAGTCGTTCATGCTTATATTCAGGAGATTTTTGCCTATGTTGTCTTCTAAGAGTTTTATAGTTTCATGACTTATATTCAAGTCCTTGATCCATTTCGAATTTACTTTCATGTATGGGGTTAAACAATAATCCAGTTTCAATCTCTTTCATGTAGCTGTCCAGTTTGCCAACACTAGTTGTTGAAGAGGCTGTCATTTCCCCATTGTATGTCCATGGCACCTTTATCAAATATTAATTAACCATATATGGTTGGGTTTATATCAGGGCTCTCTAGTCTGTTCCATTGGCCTATGGGTCTGTTCTTATCCCAGTACCAAATTGTCTTGAGTACTGTGGCTTTGAAGTAGAGCTTGAAGTTGGAGAGCATAATCCCCCCAGCTTTATTTTCCTTCTCAAGATTGCTTTGGCTATTCGGGATCTTTTTTGGTTCCATATGAATTTTAGAACAATTTTCTCTAGTTCTTTGAAGAATGCTGTTGGTATTTTGATAGAAATTGCCTTGAATATGTAGATTGCTTTAGGCAGGATGGCAATTTTGACAATATTAATTCTTCCTATCCATCAGCATGCAATGTGTTTCCATTTACTGGTATCTTCTTTAATTTCTCTCATGAGTGTCTTGTAGTTTTCAGAGTACAGGTCTTTCACTTTCTTGGTTAGGTTTATTCCCACGTATTTCATTGTTTTTGATGCAACTGTGAATGGAATTGTTTTCCTGATTTCTCTCTCTGTGAGTTCATTGTTAGTGTATGGGAATGCAACAGATTTCTCCGCATTTTTTTTGTATCCCACAACTTTGCTGAATTCAGATATTAGATCTAGTAGTTTTGAGTGGATTCTTTAGGGTTTATTATGTACAATATCATGTTATCTGCAAACAGGGACAGTTTAACTTCTTCCTTGTCAATCTGGATGCCTTTTATTTCTTTGTGTTTTCTGATTTCTGTGGCTAGGACCTCCAGTACTATGTTGAATAGAAGTGGGGAGAGTGGGCATCTTGTCTTGTTCCTGATCTTAAAGGAAAAGCTTTCAGCTTCTTGCTGTTAAGTATAATGTTGGCTGTGGGTTTGTCATATATGGCCTTTATTATGATGAGGTACTTGCCCTCTATACCCATTTTGTTGAGAGTTTTTATCATGAATGGATGTTGAATTTTGTCAAATGCTTTTTCAGCATCTATGGAGATGATAATGTGGTTTTTGTCCTTCTTTTTGTTGATGTGTTGGATGACCTTGATGGATTTTCGAATGCTGTATCATCCTTGCATCCCTGGAATAAATCCTACTTGATCATGATGGATGATCTTTCTGATGTATTTTTGAATTTGGTTTGCTATATTTTGTTGAGTATTTTTGCATCTATGTTCATCAGGGATATTGATCTGTAATTTTCTTTCTTTGTGATGTCTTTGCCTGGTTTTGGTATAAGAGTGATGCTGGCCTCATAGAATGAGTTTTGAATTCCCTCTTCTACTCTTTGGAAAATTTTAAGGAGGATGGGTATTAGGTCTCAATTAAATGTTTGATAAAATCAGATGTGAAGCCATCTGCTCCAGGCCTTTTTTTCTTAGGTAGTTTTTTTATTAACAGTTCAGTTTCGTTACTGGTTATTGGAGTGATCAGATTTTCTGTTTCTTCCTGGGTCAGCCTTGGAAGGTTGTATTTTTCTAGAGAGCTGTCCATTTCTTCTAGGTTATCCAGTTTGTTAGCGTATATTTTTTCATAGTGTTCTCTAATAATTCTTTGTATTTCTGTGGTTTCCTTCATGATTTTTCCTTTCTCATTTCTGATTCTGTTTATGTGAGTAGACTCTGTTTTTTTCTTGATAAGTCTGGCTAGGGGTTTATCTATTTTGTTAATTTTCTCAAAGAACCAGCTCCTGCTTTCATTGATTCTTTCTGTTGTTTTATTCTTCTCAATTTTATTATTTCTTCTTTAATCTTTATTATGTCCCTCCTTCTACTGACTTTGGGCCTCATTTGTTCTTCTTTTTCCAGTTTTGTTAATTGTGAGTTTAGACTGCTCATATGGGATTGTTCTTTCCTGAGGTAGGCCTGTATTGCAATATACTTTCCTCTTAGCACCACCTTTGCTGCGTCCCACAGATTTTGCTATGTTGAATTATTGTTGTCATTTGTCTCCATATATTGCTTGATCTCTGTTTTTATTTGATCATTGATCCATTGGTTATTTAGGAGCATGTTGTGAAGCCTCCATGTGTTTGTGGGATTTTTCATTTTCTTTGCATAATTTATTTCTTGTTTCATACATTTTTGATTTGTGAAACTGGTTTGTACAATTTCAATCCTGTTTAATTTACCAAGGCTCTTTTTGTGGCCTAGTATACGATCTATTCTTGAAAATATTCCATGTGCACTTGAAAAGATTGTGCATTCTGCTGCTTTTGGGTGTAGAGCTCTGTAGATGTCTGTTAGGTCCATCTGTTCTAATGTGTTGTTCAGTGCCTCTGTCTCCTTACTTATTTTCTGTCTGGTTGATCTGTCCTTTGGAGTGAGTGGAGTGTTGAAGTCTCCTAGAATGAATGCATTGCATTCTATTTCCCCTTTTAATTCTGTTAGTATTTGTTTCACATATATAGGCGCCCCTGTGTTTGGTTCATAGATATTTATAATGGTTATATCTTCTTGTTGGACTGATCCCTTTATCATTATGTAATGTCCTTCTTTGTCTCATGTGACTTTTTTTTTGAAGTCTATTTTGTCTGATACAAGTACTGCAGCTCCTGCTTTTTTCTCCCTATTAGTTGCATGAAATATCTTTTTCCACCCCTTAACTTTTACTCTGTGTATGTCTTTGGGTTTGAGGTGATCTCTTGTAAGCACATATAGATGGGTCTTGCTTTTTATCCATTCTATTACTCTGTGTTTTTTGATTGGTGCATTCAGTCCTTTTACATTTAGCATTAATATCGAAAGATATGTACTTATTGCCATTGTAGGCTTTGGATTCGTGGTTACCAAAGTTCAAGGGTGGCATCTTTACTATTTAACTGTCTAACCTAACTCTCTTATATAAAGCTATTATAAACACAGTTGAATGATTATTTCTCTCCCTTCTTATTCTTCCTCCTCCATTCTTTATATGTTAGGTGTTTTATTCTGTACTCTTTTCTGTTTGCTTTGACTGCTTTTGTGGATTTTATTTTTTGTTAGTATTTGGTTGGTCTGCTTTCTTTGCTGTGATTTATTTTCTCTTGTGACATCTAATTAGCCTTAGGTGAGCTTCCTTCTAGAGCAGTCCTTTTAAAATATCCTGTGGAGGAGGTTTGTGGGAGGCAAATTCCCTCAACTTTTGCTTGTCTGGAAATTGTTTAATCCCTCTTTCAAATTTAAATGGTAATCATGCTGGATACAGTATTCTTGATTCAAGGCCCTTCTGTTTCATTGCATTAGATATATCATGCCATTCTCTCTGGCCTCTAAGGTTTCTGTTGAGAAGTCTAATGATAGCCTGATGGGTTTTCCTTTGTAGGTGATCGTTTTTCTCTCCTTGGCTCCCTTTAATACTCTGTCCTTGTCTTTGATCTTTGCCATTTTAATTATTATATGTCTTAGTGTTGTCCTCCTTGGGTCCCTTTTGTTGGGAGATCTGTAGGCTTCCATGGTCTGAAAGACTATATCCTTCACCAGCTTGGAGAAGTTTTCAGCAATTATTTCTTCAAAGACACTTTCTATCCCTTTTTATCTCTCTTCGTCTTCTGGTACCCCTATAATGAGAATATTGTTCCATTTGGATTGGTCACACAGTTCTCTTAGTATTCTTTCATTCTTAGAGATCCTTTTGTCTCTCTCTGCCACAGCTTCTCTGTATTCCTGTTCTCTGATTTCTATTCCATTAACAGTCTCTTGCACCTCATCCAGTCTGCTCTTAAGACCTTCTATCAATTGTTTGATTTCTGTTATCTCCCTCCAGACTTCATTCCTTAGCTCTTGCATATTTCTCTAAAGGTCCAACAGCATGGTTATGACTTTTATTTTGAATTCTTTTTCAGGAAGATTGGTTATATCTATCTCACCAGGCCCTCTGTCTGTGGTTGTCTGAGTGATTTTTGACTGGACCAGATTCTTCTGCCTTTTCATGGCAATAGAAGTGGTCACAGGCAGGTGTTGCGTGTGTCATCTTGGAGGACAAAGTCCCTTCCTGCTTGCTGGTCGCCTTGCCCTTCTCCACTGCCTGTGACTGTTACCTGTACACGGGGAGCAGTCTCTGGGATAATCTCTTGAGCTGCTGTGGGCAGGGCGGCCCTCAGGATAGCCTAGGACACTGCGGGGGGTCGCAGACATGCTGCCTGTGTTGTACTGTGAGCACAGCACCCCTTCATACCTTCCAGACCTTGCTTCCACTCCGCTGCCTGTGCTGTTTACCCGCACACCAGAAGCAGTCTCTGGGATAATCCGCTGAGCTGCCGATGGCGGGGCAGCCCTCGGATAGCCTAGGGCCCTGTGATGGGTCGCAGACGCACCAGGTGTGTTCTCCTGTGAGAATGGCACCCTTCGTGCCTTCCAGACCTTGCTCTGGCTTCCGCTGCCTGAACCAGTTACCCGCACACTGGGAGCAGCCTCTGGGATAATCTCCTGAGCTGCCATGAGCAGGGTGGCCCTCAGGATAGCCTAGATCCCTGTGGGGTGTTGCAGATGCACCGGGTGTGTTTTCCTGCAAGAACAGTACCCCTTCATGTCTTCTGGACCTTGCTCCAGCTTCCTCTGTCTGTGCTGGGTAGCTGCATGCCAGCGGCAGCCTCTGGGTCTGTCCTGCTGCCCACTGGGAGTTGCTGTGGGCAGGGCTGTTCTCTGGCTGCTCCGCAGCTGTGGTGGGTAGCTGGTTTGCTTGTAGCACCGGCCAGGGGGAAATGAATGGTAGGCTGCTTATCACCATGAGGGGCTGCAGGGCTGCGTTTACCCCCCAGGGCATTTGGGCGCCTGAAGTTCCTTAAGATTCCCAGCCTGCTGGGCTGAGTGTGCTGGGACCATTTTGTCCAGCTGTTAAGCCCTTGTCCCTTTAAGACTTTTAAAAAGTGCCCACTTTTCTTTTGTCCCAGGGAAGCCGGCTGTGGGGACCCGCTTACAGTCTCCATCTTGGATTTTACTTTTCTGTTTCCCTAATTTCCAGTACACCATGCAATGTGTGTCTGTGTTCCCAGTGCAGATCACCAGGGCTGGTTATTTAGCAGTCCTGTGCTTCCACTCCCTCCCCACTGTGATTCTTTTCCTCCCGCCGGTGAGCTGGGGTGGGGGGAGTGCTCAGGTCCCACTGGGTCACTGCTTTGTATCCTACCCTTTTCCCAAGATGCTGAGTACTTGTAGATACAGATGTAGCTTGGCTGTTGTACTGTAACTTCTGGTCTGTCTTTTAGGAGTAGTTGTATTTGTTGTATTTTCAAAAATATATATGGTTTTGGGAGGAGATTTCCGCCATCCTACTCACACCGCCATCTTGAGCCCTCCATCTCCTCTTCTAGATCTATGTTTAAAAAAAGAGGTTATCCCCCAAATTCCTCCAAATTTCTGAGGAAATTATTCTCTTTATCAAACCTACTATAACATATATTCCACCCAATAAAAGCATTTTTAAATCAAGCTGTAAAATTATGTGGAAATTTCTGCCAGATGTTATTTGATAAGCTATAAACTCTGGAAATATCAGAGATGGTGGCAAATACGACAACTGATCTTTACTTAAAATACCAGAAATGTGATACTGTAAAGATATCCATGCTCATTTTCTTCTATTGATGCCACTAGGAAAGAACTTATTTTCAATTTTACTAGAATAGAACCCTAACCCTGTCATATATCTGATAACAAAGCCTATCATTTCTATGCTTCCATACATGTAACCCCATCATCCACTATCTATATGGAAGAAGTGAAACCAAATATTCTTTATAACAGCAAACTTATCACTACCTTTCAGATGACCTATGCGGTCCCTTTAGCGTAACCCTAAAGAACTCAAAGTACCTTTTACTTGAAAATTGAGGTAAGATAAGCACATGCCAAACTTAGTGTATCTTTGATTCCCATGAAATGTTCCCCTCTTGCATAAAGGATATACAGTGGCACATATAGGTGGATGTCCAGTTTTCTCTCAGACAGACACTATCATGGTCTAACCTCAGCCTGGTACATAAAGAATGTCCAAAACTGAACTTGATGTTTTCCCCAGCTATGTGTGTGTGTATGTATGTGTGTATATACTAACCTCAGCCAAAGATATACACAGTCCCAAACTCTCTTTTCTCTCTCCAGTTATTCACCAATTCAATGTCACCTCTTTCATCTCTTTTATGTTATTATTGACACCCCTTTTATGGGTTCTCAACAGGACTCCATCATCTATGGCCAGTGCTGTTATGAAATCACTTGCACATTCCTTTCTCCCAACCAGTTCTCATGGAATCCATGTTCAACACTTCTGATGAAATCTGATCAAATTAGTCACGTTGGAGGTACTCAATGGATTTTCCCTGTATATAGGACCACATATCACTGCTCTATCCCTAACATGTAAGAGTGTGCCTGGCACAGAAGTCAACAGAAGTATGAAATCATTTGGCGTGAGATAATTTTGCCCAGGTCTATGTAATTAAAGCCACAGAGTCCCCATTCACTCTTATTTATCTGTGCATTCACACAGCAACTCCACTGAGTTCCTACATGACACAGGGCACGTACTAAGTGATGTGACAGATAGCTGGACCAAGAAGTTATGACATGTAGATAAAGGAAAATGAAATTTCAAGAAGAGAGAGATTAAGTGCTTTGGCATCTCAGGTTAGGGAGGATTAGAATGAGCTCAGAAAAGGGAAGGGTGCAGCAGTGATGGTGTCAAAGAGGACATGGCATTCGTTACGTCCTTGAATAGGAAAGGTTTTTAACAGTATTCAGATGGACTCGGGACATCTTTTGAGCCCCTGTCTTCACACTTAAGATCACAACATTCTCTTGCCCTTCAGTGTTTTTCCTTTCCTTTCCTATAATTCAGAGTATCTTCATCTTTGTATGTAATACAATATTTAACTAAAACTTAGTTATAACTATTTAGCTTATGTATAAGGTGTCTGGGTGCAAGGCAGGCTGAGAGTTAGGGCCCTGGCAATATTGACACTTTCAGGAACTCCAGTACTTTCCATATCTATTATCCTCCATCTTTCAGCAGTTTCCCCCCTCAGGGGAGAACATCAAGTGTGGACATTCCAGCTTTACTGAAATATAACCACACAGAGTGAAGAAGAAATGCAGCATTCCCTTCCCATGTCCTTTACAGAGACACACAGTTCTCAAGGCTGGAAGTCTGAGATCAAGGTGTTGACAGAAGCATGATCTCTCTGAAGGTGTTAGAGAATGGTCTCTTCCAGGCTTCAATCTCAGCTTCTGAGAAAGCATGTGGCAGAATGCCTGGAACATAGTAATTACCTAATCAGTATTCTGATTGATCATGATTCAAGTCTTTCTTTTCTGACCCAGTGTTAATCTCAAATAAGGTCCAGTAAACATTAGTGCTATTGCAGATTTTAGTATTCTATAGAGGGAAAAATAAATCCCAAATTCAGAGATGATTTGGCAATAAGATTGTAATACAAGGGGTCGAAACTGCTATATAAGTTATTTCTCCTCTGGGAAATTTCAAAGACTTTAACATGCCATATAGTGTGGATAAGAGGGATAAGTTATTTTGTATTTTCCAAACATATAACCATTTTAATTTTTCCCACTGGGAATATTTGTTAATCTGTTGATGAACACTATCATGCTGTGAACACTATTTGGGAAATTTGCTCTCAGTTCATTAGGAACTGGCTCAGAGACCATAGCTAAAGAAACAGATTAATTTCCGGTTTATATATTAAATCACACACGTAATGCATTTTAATAAATATATCTTTTGTTTTTATAATATCCCAAATTTTTTGTTAATTAGAAAAATTAGGTACTTTGCAGCTATAAATATCGAAGTCATCTAAAGGGAGTATGAAGTTTTTATAAAAAGATTCACACTTAGCTGATCTTAAATTCTGTTGAAAAAACTAAAAATGTCTGTAGCTATTATTACATATTAGATTATTCATACCTCTTCCTTTTGCAATACTCAATGGTTAGGTGGTTGTATGATTTATCCAGCTGATAGTTTTCAGATTTGGTCACACTTAAAAATGAAGGTGACAGAATATGCTACAAGGGTGTGTGCAGAGGGGGCCCAAAATTAGGATTATCAGGAACAAGAGAGAAAGAGGGAAACATGAAAGGCCAAGGGTCTGCACTGAGGAAGCTAATATAAATGGTATTTAAGTCAGGTCACATTAAAACTTGCATAGGCAGGTGTACTGGGAACAAACTGCCTTCCCCAGCTTTCCAAACTCTTCTGTGACTTTCAAAACCCAGATCAAAATGACACACAGCATAAGAAACCTGCTTGATTTCTCTTAGAGGTATAGATTTTTTCCCTTTTCTTATCCTGAAGGTCTTGTCCTTTACTTAAGTCAGGATCAAAAGGTCTGAGCCCATGTAGTTTACAGAATAAGAAAACATAAGGGGTTGATATCCAAAATACGTAAGTAACTCATACAACTCAGTATCAAGAAATTAATCTGATTTAAAAATAGGCAGAATATACAGATAGACATTTTTCCAAAAAAAGACATACAGATGGCCAAACGGTACATGGAAAGATGCTTAACATATATATCCAATGGAATATTATTCAGTCATAGAAATAATGAAATCTTGGCATTTGTGACAACATGGGTGGACCTTAGGTCATTATGCTAAATAAATTAAGCCAGAGAAAGACAAATACCATTTGATCTAACTTATGGGTGGAATCTGAAAAACAAAAACAAAACAAACAAACCAACAAAACAAGCTCACAGACAAAGAGAATTGACTGGCTGTTGCCAGAGATAGGAATTGGGGAAAAAATGATGTGGGTGAAAAGCGCCAAAAGGTACAAACTTCCAGTGGTAAAGAAGTAAGTCATAAAGGTGTGATTAATGTACATGTTGACTATGATTAATAATACTATAGTGTGTGTATTTAAAAGCTACCAAGAGAGTAGATCTTGAATGGTTTCATCAGAAGAAAAAGTAATTGTAACTATGTATAATGACAGATGTTGAGTGGACTTCTGGTGGTGATCTTTTCATAATATATACAAAGAATTGAATTATTACATTGTTCACCTGAAACTATACAATATTCTATGTCAATCGTACCTCAATAAAAGGAAAGAAAAGAATCTAATCTTCACTCAGGACTCTTACTCCATCCAGGCTATTTACCACACTGAACTGACTGGAGAAACAATGACAGCTTAAGGGTCTTGAAACTATTATATAAATAGTCACTCAGCTTTGAAACAAAGAAAACACACAGATGGCCAACAGGTACACGAAAAAGATGTTCGACATCACTAATCGTTAGGGAAATGCAAATCAAAACCACAGTGAGATATCATCATACAGCTGTTAGAAAGAAGTTGGTAGATCTTCAAATTAGTGGAATTTGAACTCAAAAGATTCTGTTGAACACTAGTTGCATTATTTGCAGGCTTTCGTATTTTTTGGAGTATTACTTAACCTCTCTCATCCTTAGTTTTCTCTTTAGCAAAATGGAGTCAGGGATATCGATTACCCTGAACAGTATGAAACTTCTGTTTTTCAACATCAGAATATTCAAATATTATGATTTCATGTGCCTCAATCTATTCAGAGTAATTATGAGAATTTTTTACCTGAAACTGGACCTAAAGTACGCAGCCTATTGCTTCAGAGTAGTAATAATAAAAAGTTATTATTGTTATTATATGTTTCCATGCAAAGGAATCTTTATTCCACATCAAACACTGGAAGCTATAGAAAGGAGGCACTGCTCACTCTATGCAATTCCTGTGTTAAATCATTAATTCCAAAATCTAAATTCCAAATTTTAACTAAAGTACATATTTCTGAAACAGGGACCATGGGCTTAGAAAGAGTGGGGTGAAGGCCTCTGGAAAATGCAAGGCAGGAAAATTACAGTCAGAGCAATGTAACTACATGGAAAGAAACCCCCTTACCAAAACTCTGTGCTAAACATTAAGCTCTAGAATCATTCTTCAGTGAGATCAGTTAATATTCCCCAGATAAAGCAAAGTATCTCAGCATAGCCCATGTTTTTATTATGTTAATCATTTATAATCAGGTGTAAGATTCACTTTAGCTAAAAAGCCCAGGCCTATGGGCAATTAATAATGGCAAGCAAGCCCAGCCATAAACAACATAGTAAAAGCAAGAAAGAATCTATCTTAAATTGCCTTTAAAATGTTAATTTTGCAGAATTACCTGGAGGACTAGTGAAAAAAGGGACTTAATGTCTCATCAATGATGAACATTGTAAGACCACTTAACAAGTCCACACTCCTAAGCCCTTTATGACCTTTCCAAAAATCCTCAACTGCCTATAAAACCTCTAGACAATGCACAACTATGGGCTCTCTTGTCCCCTCCTGGTGTGAGCCAGAAGCTCTGTCCCCTCACTTTATCTCTAAATAAAAGCCTCTCCCTGGCTCTCCTACCTTGAGTGTTTGCTAAGTTCATTCTTCGACTCCGTGAACAAGAACCCTGGCATCGTTTCCATTCATTTATATGTTAAAATAACTAAAAAGTAAATGCAACTGTAAAAGAAAACCTCAACATGTTTTATTATCACAGATCTTTCTTTCACAAACATATTAGCTTAAGCTGGGAGGTTTTCCTAAAGGTTCAGCCTCTTCTCCCAAACAAAGGACTTAAGAATTTAAGTGGTTTTTAAACAGAGAAAAATGATTTACTGTCATTGCCTGAAACAAACTTGTCTAACAGCTGTTTGCTGATCATCCAACAGGAAAATAGAAGCTCATTTTGAGGCATAACTAGATCTAGTGCTACTTACAAGAACCAAAGGTCCAGTTCAGTGGCCAGACTGAAGTTGGCGGGTCTGCTCCGGCCACCTGGGCTGAGGTCTGGAACAAGGCTGGACTTACTGTTGCCCTTAGCATGACTTCAGGCCAAAGTTCTAAACTTCAATCAGCATCAACAGCACATGTCTAGATTTGGCTGCAAACTGATGGTTCTTGGCGACCAAAGGTGAGCAGTTTATTAAATCATATTGACTTCTGAAGCTAACTCCCAGGAAAAAATCAGAAAGCTCAGGGGGCTGACTTTTCTGATTTCAAGGTTTAAAGTAATTAGGCATGATGACAAAAATCAAGGGTTGGATTTGGTAGCTAGGAAGTCACACATGAGGTCAAAAGAAATGAGGTACAGACTTTATCTGCAACAATCCCTAGGACCTGGGGTCTGGACTGGACGTGACCCCTGATGATGACTACCAGAAAGCTCCGTGTCCCTCACGTGCTCTCAGAGATGCACCTGGTGTCCGGACCCACCAAGCGAAGGCTAATAATGAGTTTTTGCCTTTTGGTTGCCATCCTTTTTTCCTAAATTTGATGCAGCCTATTGGTCCTAACACATACACAGGATGTCACAAGGATGTTTTTATTCTTTGAATTGAGATGCAAATGGAATGTTAAACTAGAAGCATGACTGGTTCTTAGTGACCATATTTGAGGGGTTTGGATGGTTGGGCGGTTTGAGCAGCCAGGCCTGTGAATTAGCTGCTGCAGGTAAGAGTTCAAACACTCAGCTGATGCCACATAAATGAAGTTCCCTGCTCTCTTCCCAATGTAATCAGAAGTAAGGGGACACGTTTATTTCTGTTTTCAAGCATGTGCCCGAACCCGCTTGTGGGATTGCTATCCTCAGCTGACCTGCACTCCCCGGGTCTGGGGAACCTATAGGAGGATGCTCACGTCCCTCTCTGATGTGGACTTGCCCTCTTTACATGGTAGAATTTACAACTCTTCAGCTAGGGACACTCCTTTCCTCTCTTTGGAGTGAGGAGGTGGCAATGAGGCTTGCTTTGGATTTGCTCACTTATGGCGAACTCTGTTCTACATGGGAGGCCCCTTTGGGTCAGAGGAAAGAACCTATTCTGTTTTCTCTTTAAAGAGAGGAAATTATTCTTTAACTAAAGAAGCCCAAGCAATAGCTATTTTTACAATGAATGAGTCTACCTTGTGTCTTTTAAAATAGAAACATAAAGACTCCCTTACTAGTGAATCTAGACTGAAATTTTGAAGTACTATTACTTCAATAATTTATCCATCTCTATATTTATATTTTCATTTGCTATATTTCAAATTATAGTTTATAAAAAGACAGTAATAGCCAAGGATGTCCTCTAAAACTCCACTGCATAAGGCCAGCTAATTTACCCTCACTGCGCATTAGAGTCTTTTTCTTTTCACTCTCTAATATGCCATTTAGCTCTCTTTCCTATGCTCTCCTGCTGGTGGAAAGTGTCTAGGAAAACTTTCCTCGGCCACCAGCTGTGATTTTCACTGAGGCTTTCTGAGTTCACAGATTTCTGCTGTCACCTCTATCAGTAAACCTGGCAGTGTAAAGGTCAGGCCCGTGTAGACTGCATGTTGGGCTTGTGGCCCTTAACACTTCTCGGCAATCACTCCGGATAAGGGATTGTTTATGTGTATGTTGGGCCCAAACTGTCACTTACACAACTCTTTTCTTTTCTGCCACTTTATTTCATTGGGGCCATCGAGATAGGAAAACTTATTTGAAATACAAACTAAAATATTTTTAAATGTCAAAATTGGGAGAATAGTCACTGTGTGAATTTGAACAGTAGTTCAGTCATGATTACTTTTTCCTCAATTTTAAAAGAGAAGATATATGTTTGAACCGAATCTGCTCCTGTAAATACCAAGGCTATATTATACTGGACTAGATCACTAAGATTATCCCTGTCATGACAGCCAAGTCAACTAGAGAATTTGACTTCCAATTATCACCAGCTGAGTTGTCAGTCTTTATTTTGTCAGTATGTGAGTACAAAGAATGAAAAATATTTATACCTAGATGCTCAGAGATTGACAAGCAAAAGAAACTCCATTTTGAAATCACAGATGCCAGAATCAATCCTCTTCTTTTACACACATAACATGTTCATGTGTCACTTAGCCATTGTCAAAGGAAAACTGCACAGTTAAAAGGCAGAGTTAAGAGGCAAGGAAACTTTATTTAAGACTATTGCAGTAGGGGAGAAGGGGAGAACTCAATTTCCCTGAAATGAAACATAGGAGGATTTTTAAAGGCTGGGTGATCTAGTGAAAAAGCGCTGTAGGGCTTTAGAGGGGAGGCTGGTCACCGTGATCAGGCCATTTGTGGTTGCTAATGGTTGCTTCTCTGGGTTAGGCTCCTACCCACCCATAGAGATTTGGGAAGCAGGACCACTATTCCTTAATGATTACAGTCCAAAAGGAGCCTCAGAAGGGAGGTGCATTTCTCAAACGTGGGCTCAAAAGCAAAAAGCTGAAAGCAACCCAGGTTGCTCCAGATCTTTGCAAAAGGTATTCCTGGGTCTTAAAACTGGCAAAAGGCTTTTAAGAAGATTTACACCTCTCAGGGGCAGAGAACCAAATTTGTAATAACCTTATACTAAATAAATGCTTTAAGAAAAGGGAGGAACCTGTTAGGAAGAAACCTGTGTAAAATTTAGTTAAACTGAAGGGGACATTAGACCATCTTAGTCATGGTCCCACTGGTAAAAGTCATGCGACCAGGGTGATTATTATCATGTCCAATTGCCTCAATGGATGACAATGCTACCCAGTCAAATTGCCGGGGGCCAATATGTCCCTTCACTTCAGAAATGCAGAAGCTAATAGCTTGATTCCTCACCTCAAATATTTCAGCATGCCAAACTGGAATCGTTTTTATTATGATTATTAATGCTGTATTAGAAGGGAAGTATCTCTTTCATAAAAATTTTCCTGTTTCTCTTAAGAATTTAAGGTGACAAACTGTTTCATGTTTGTCTATTTCACAATATTCAAAAAATCTGAAGAAATTGCATAATGAGATTTTAGAGACTATTTGAGTTCAATCTCCATGAAAACAAAGATAAGGGTGGAAATCAAAGAATCATGTCGATAAGCCACCCCTCATTGGGCCAGAACCTTGGAGTTTCAGGAGCAGCAAAGATTTGTGCTATGAGTCATAAATACTGCTTCACACACTGGCGAGCTGGGAATCTGACTAGGCAGCTGCACAGAGACCCTCCAGCCAGGGTTACCCTAAAATTCTCTGTGCACATGGCTGATTCGTCTCTTCATAACTACATTTATGTAAAGTCCGGTGGAAAGCACTCTGCATACTTGATATCAGAGACACCAGGTCAGTCTTCTCTGTGAAAATAATAACTCTAGAGCACAGACTTTCAGAGGAGAAAAATGCCACCATCAGTGAGTATTTTTTTTTCTGATAATATTTTGGTAACTAACTGCCTGTCTTCCCTTGGAGCACCTTTTCCAGATGGATATGTCTGTGCATGTTTGTTCATTTCATCCTTGCAAACAGTGGTAAAGTCACCCTCGGACAATTTCTCCCTCCTGGGCATTCAACAAGCTTCATTTTGTCTGCCCCCCCTAATGCCTTTCACAAAATAGGGAAAAAAATCCTTATGAATTTTATGTTAACACACAGATGACATTTTGTTGCATCATCCCTTCTATTCACAGTGATTTTTCTCAACTTAATACTTCTCCAGTCCAATTCATATCACCAGTCATTTCAAACTCCCCAAATAGGGCTTTGCGATCTTCATGTCAAATATTTCCCAGGCTGAGTGGAGGTGCAGTAAAAAATGCATTCAAATCTCATGTGCATATAAACTAAACCCTAACTTTTTAGGATTACAAAAGGAAAAACTTCTTATGCTTCATTTGTGTTGGTCATGCAAGAAAATTAAATCACAGATATGTGATAAATTTTAATATCTAAATCTAAGTTTCTATTTTTCAAAATAGAAACAAAAAAATACACCTCACAGGTATGTTTTGAATATAAAATGTGATTAAATGTGTTTGTGTATGTTTGTATACATATACATAGGTAGCTATATATATGTATGTGTATGTGTGTTTGTGTGTGTATACATATTGCTTACGCCACTTTACCCCACTATTTGGGCCTTCCTAAGCATTTCATATATTTTAGATACAGCAGTTGTGTTTTTCTGGCAATTACTGTGTAACTGTGGTATTCAAATAGGTTTCACTGGAATTTCAACATGTTACCTACAAGGATAATTAAGGAAAGTCTCAAGACAGAATGTTGGGGAAAAAAATCAGTTCAAAACTATGAGAGATGGCATGTCAGGCAGATGGACTGTAAGGTTAAAAAGAGTGTAGATGTTCAAAATAGTGAGGCTGCCAATTTTGAGAGATTATGCATTTGGAGCAGCAAAGTAGAGTGATATGAATATGAGTTGTATGAGATGTTTGCTATGGGAAATTTAGGAAAGGGCTTTCAATGTAGGCTATGCTACAGTCACTTTTGTGCTGAATAGTGAAATGCTATTGTCTTTTCATTAAGATCAAACATACAATGCACCTGTGTGTTGGAACAAATTAGTTACTATTTCTGGGTGAATTGATGTTTATAAAGAAAATAGATACAATGCATAAAATATGTTTGGGTATCAGCTCTTTGAATGAGGAATCTCAAGGAATAGGTTAACAAACTTAAACTGGATTGGAAAATATGTCTGGGGCCCGCTGTCTCATTTTGAATCGATGACTTAGCACCTGTGTGTGTAGGGACATCCAGGTGAGAAGGCAGGGCCTTTATATAGTTACAAGTCAGTTGTATAGCGACCACTGTTTGCTTCACAGACTCACATTCTTCAGGATAGGTCCCATAGTCCTTTCTTCATGCAGACACCCTGTCCCCTGGGAAACCCAGCCCAACAAATATTAAGGTCTTATTGTTTTCACCCAATTGCCAAGTGATTCCTTTCCTGGGAAGCAATGAGAAAAGTACAGGAGGATCTTGATTTTGTAGGAAAACAGAAGCTCCCACTTCTTGGAAAGCACGAGTATGGTGAGATTGGGTTTTTTTCTTTCAATTACTGTGAAGCATCTACATTAAATATCATGGCTGTGGAAGTTCCAGCCCATGTACGTATGACACAAAAACAAGAATATAAATAAAGTTATAATTATTTTACATAAAATGACTTAGTAAAGAGTTTGGAAGTGACCGAGCACAGTAGAGTTATATGAAATAGTATTCCTCTCTGCCAGAGATCACATTAGACAATGAAATTTGATGAAGTCTGATTCCCAACTTCAAAGAGACATAAAAGATATATAAAAGTATTTCAAACATAGTCCTAAAAAACATAGCACAAACTTGTATTGAGGGACAATACGTATATCTGAATAAAAGGAGAAACTGGTGCTATATACTTGAATGGGTTGATTAAAGACTTTAAATATGGATTTTATTCAAATTATCCATTTGATGATTTGTGATTAATAAAATTATAATACTTCAAATTAATATTCTAAAATAAGACAAAAATAATGTATGTTTCATCTGGAATAACTGTCAAGAGAGCATATATAGGACATGGTAGCACTGAGTCTCCCATAGGAAACAGATTCTAGGCTTGTAGGTCAAACTGAATAGATTTAATTAAGCGGCTATTCAAGGGGTGTGAGCAGGGTTAAAAGAACAGACATAGGAAGGCCAGAGGGACTGGCGGCAGCAGGAAGCCATTTACCTCACTAGGCCTGAAAGGTCCCTGGAGTCTGGGGAGACCTCACTGCCTTGGAACGGGGATGGCCGTCTGGGCAGAGCTGTCCTGTGGAATGCAGTCTCTGACAAACAGTGAGGAGGAGGGTTAGGGAGGGGACACCAATCTGACCTCTTTTTCCTGAATTTCTGGCTGTTGTTACTGTCACCCACTGTCCAAAGCCAATAAGCAGCCCCAGGGCAGGAGTGAGTGGGTCAGGCTAAAAAGCCTGGATGGGAGGAGATGGGCAAAATAGAGAAAAATCCGTAACAGGTACATAGATAGCTCTAAATATAATAAAAATAATGATATCTCTGACATGAGTCATACACTTATTGAACTAGTTACATGTTTGTAATATGAAGCAAGTAGAAAATGTGGCAGAACAGAGTGTTTAGAAATACAGCCCTGTAGATTAGTTGGCTTAAGTTACATTATGCTATGGAACCAAATGACACCAGAATCCTAATGATTTACAGGGACAAAGGTTTATTTCTTGCTTTCATCATGCGCCCCCTGCAGGTTACATGTGCTTCTGCTCCATGTTGCCTTCACTCCAGCCCTAGGCTGACAGAACATGCTTCATCTGGAAGGTGACTGGTCTACTGGCCGAGGAAAAAGGGACACGCAAACTACCTGTTTGCTTGTAAAGCTTGGAAAACTTCCACGTGGAAAGTGCACTGTCATCATTGCTCCCACTTCACGGACTCCAGAAAGCCATGTGGTCAAGCCCAGTGTCCTTATGATAGGGACATATAAGCATTCTTGGAAGAAGGGTAAAGATACTTAAAAATTTGTTTTAATTTTTGTTAACAAATGATATAATTCATCACATTCTCTTATATATGACAATGAAAGCATGATATGCTAATCAAAAGAAAATAAAAGTTTCTTTCTACACTGTCATAGTAAGTTGAAGTTGGAAGGTAGCCAGAGCAATATATGGAATTTACTGATGTGGAAAATGAGCCTCAGAGAGATGAGATGCCATAGGTCAGTGACCCTCATCAACTTGGGACAGATGGAGAATGTCCAATTCCCCACTCAGGCTTCTTTCCAGCACCGGTCAATTCTTCATGAACAGGCTTTAAGCAGGAAGGAGCTTATTTTTTGTAAACTTAACACCACTTATTGAAGGTTAGGATCAATGCCAATCTCATTTTTAGGTACGACATATAATGCATTTTTAGGGACCTAGGGATATGACTGTCAGTCCATCCATCCCTCCCAGATCTCTCTTCCACACTTGCTCCTATTCATGAGAGAGTGAGCAAGAGAAACAACACTTGGTGTTTGACTGGGATAAAGAACATTGACACCAGACCCAGATTTCAGAAATCACATGTTTTTCCCATAAAATTTCTTAGATTAACTATGGCTAAGCAACTAATTTCTATGCCAAGATTTTTAGATGGGGAATTATAAAAATTAAAAAAATTGGTCTATTTAGGTAGCAAGGTGACAGAATAAAGTCCTAAACCACTTAATTGCAAAAGCTGCCCAGAAACCAATGGTTTCATTCAAGCTGTGAAACCACTGAGAATTAGTTGAATGTTCTGTTTGAAATAACAGGCAAAGCACAGTCCTGGAAAACAAGCCAACACTACGGCCCCTTTCCCATGATCACCTGAGAGGATAAAACACAACACTAATTGTCTATTGCCTTTATCCTGAAGAATGATGAGAAGACCACTCCTAGGAACCACTCCCCTTTTTAAAATAATCAAATCCAATGTATTATTCATCAGTTGAATATAACTAAGTTTGGGAAACTCATAATGCAGAGTTGGTTATGTTCTAAATTGCTAGCATTTTCTCATCTGACAAAACAAGGTAACTCAAAAAAAAATAGTTATTCCAGTGTGTGTGTGTGTGTGTGTGTGTGTGTGTGTGTGCGCACGCATACACGCTTGTATGTGTGCATGCGTGTGAAGTCTGTTTAAAACTTGCAATGATTTGATTAGTCTGTGACATTTATTCTTAACTTCCCCTCATGAAAGAACACGCAAAACTGCCTCTAACATCCAGCTCAGTCTTTGTGGAATTATCAAAATTTAGTTAGACCAGAACTTTTAACATTTTAATGAGGTCATTCAGTGAGACAAGCAATAATTAATTTATAGGGAAGTCACTAGGAAGGTACAGTAAACATAGTGTTGTAATACAGTGAGAGAGATGATGCAAAAGAATGGGTTTTTAAAATTATAATAGTTTTTTAAATGCCCAAGAGTGAGTTTACAACTAAATGATAACTCATCTGACCAGGCAAGGGGATACTTTACTCACTGTGTTCAGACATTTTGACAGAAGTTTGGCTCCACTATGCTGGGACAATCAGGGTGGGGACAAATCATCTGCACCAGACTGGCTCAGTGTCTACTGTTTATTGATGTACTTACTTCGCCCTCTTTAAATACAAATGGCCTACTATTCTCAGAGAAAGTAGTTGCCCAGGGTGATCAGAATCCTGCCTGTGGCCTCTGGTGTCCTTTCTGCTAAGCCATAGCAGCTCTTTATATACACATGCTCATGTACTTGCAGGGAACACCACTCACCACGGAGGCTCAACCACAGTGCGATGTACAGAACTGACCATGTGCTCCAATTCCTGCCAGGCCAAAGGGACTGACTCACACACTTAAGAAGGTAGTTCCCAGTCAGTAGCTGCCTCTCCAGAAATTATAAGGCAGCTTAAATATTCAATGAAAAAATAGAAGAGGAAATGCGTTGGTTAAACACAGCGAATACACGCACACGGTAAAAAGAAAAAAAAACTGGTCTTTAATTATCCCCTGTTTCTCCTTCCTCGATTTTGGAGCATCCAATGAGTAGATTTTTACAGAACATTTCCCCTTTCCAGAGGGTGATTTTTGCCCAAAATAATCTAGATGAACATTTGGAAATGTCCCAAATTGTAGTTGTGAGGTCAAAGGAATCACATCTACCATTCCATACTTTTAACTATTAAAACATATTAGGAAATACGGCCTGCCAGTCTTTTGGCAGAAGCACATGATTAAGCAGCTTGGTGAGTAAAATAAACAGGTGCTGAGATAAAAATCAGAAAGCCCATTCATCTTCATGCTTTGGGGGGAAAATAATCCTTTTGGGGATTCAACTAGTAGAACACTGCTTTTTTGTATGAGTAGCTTAGTGCAGTATTCTGGGTGTTCCAAAACTTTCTCTGATAATTTTAGGTTAGCTAATGTGTGAAACAATCATTTACTGAGTAGCTTGCAGTGTTTGCTGCCTCACTGTGAAATCATGCAGGTTATGGTGGGGAAGAGAGCTGTTCCCTACCATTTGGGCAACACTAAATTTTTTCTATCATTTGGGTACTGAGTGATGACATTAGACAATGAACTTTGAATGCAGGAGCACATCTGAAGCCTTAACATCACCTGTTCCTTACACATAATAGTTATCAAAAATGTTGCTTGAATGATTTAATGGAAAACTACAATTAATTCAGCAGGCAGATATTGTTTGTGTACACGTCATCCTCTCCCTTGAATGTCCTTCCTATCTGCTTCCCAGTACAAATGACCCATGCCAATTCATCCTTTAAATTTTATATCAGACATCATGTCTCACAGGAATCCTTCACTAGTTATACTCCAAAGACAGTCACTCTCTCCTCTGAGCTATCTGGATACCATATGTATGCTTTTATGCTTTCTCCATATATTCTTTTAAGCTTTGTGTGTCTTCTGTGATTGATGAGAATTCCTTTTGGTCATAGAACAGGTATTTTTTCTACCTTTGCATATTCCTTATATAGCATAGGCTATGTAATTGACTTTCTATTCAATGGATAAATGTGATGATGGGTGGATGGATTAAAGAAGATATGGTGTCTATACACCTGATTTCCAGAAAAATATCTCTAAATAAATATCATATGTTATTAACATGATTTCAGTTGAAAGTGAAAAGCAATCTACTAGTTCACCCTCCAGTTGCTAAAGAAATACTCTTTGAAGATATACTTTTTTCTAAAATCTGAAAAATGAACATGAGTATATATCACACATGTATGAGAGAAGAAGGGCATTTAGGGCAAATGTCAGTACAGATGCAGTTACTGAGCTGAAAGTGGGTCTGATTTATCTAATGTAATGAAGAGAAATTCAGTGTTATACTAATAGTGAGAAATGAGAAGATAAATGTAGACAGAAATAGGACTAAAGGTTTTATTCCTTAGCCATGGAAAGTGGGTTGCCAAAGAGTAGTATTAATTTATTTCTTTATTTTCTTTTTAAGAAGAAGTGATATGATCCACCTTTGATTTAGAAAATAATGGCAGCAATGGATTGAAATGTGCATAAATCCTCTGGCATGGAGAGCAGTTAAGAAGTTCAAGCACAAGATACTGAAGACCCCTGGATTAAGAAGTAGCAGCATAGATACAAAGAAAAATCAAATTTAAAGATACATCTAAAGCACAATTGGCTGAATACAATTTAAAAAGGGTTGAGAGACATATTGGTGATACCAAACTTTTTGCTGTTGTATCTTATAGTTTTTAACTTTAAGGAACTTGTTGGACTGTAGTAAAAAGATATAAGGAAGTATAGAGTTATAAAGAAAAAAAGAACTGAGTTAAAAATGGAGCATGAGTTGTAAGACAGAGACCAAGCTCTGTTGCAGAAATATTAGGTATTACTGGATTTGCAGATGGAAATGTCCATGAGGCATTACAAAATGACTTTATCATATAGGAGTGTTACTGAATTAGAATTATAGATTTTGTACTTAATGACAATTTGGTAATAAGTGTAATTGATGGCCTATGAGAAATGACACTTACACATGTGACACCTAAAGAAAATATATCAAAATATGACCAAAAAACCTCAATACATATCTATATACATGAATATATAGTTTTGCTGCCGAGAAGATGTAGGCTGAAGACTGAAGAGTAAAGGAGACACAGGAAGATATTGTAGCATATTCTGGTCTCCATTTATGATATTAAGAAGTTGAAATAATAGATATAGATTCAAAGAACATGAAAAAGAAGATGGTAACTATAAAACACTAATAATCAAACTATGTAGAACAAAAGTGGATGAAATTAATTTTAGAATGGAAGCTCTAGAGAAGCTAAAGGAAATTGATAATTGAATAAGAAAGGTGAACAAGCATGTTGGACAGGTCAGACCCTCTAAGATTTCCAGAGACCTAAAGTGGGCAAAGTGTCAGTAAGAAAAATCATAGGGATAGGTGACAATAGATAGGATTGCTTCCTAAACAGAAGGATTTCATTGTTTTTTTTTCATTTTTTTTATTAAGGTATTAGTGATATACACTCTTATGAAGGTTTCACATGAAAAAACAATGTGGTTACTAATTTACCCATATTATCAAGTCCCCACCCATACCCCAGTGCAGTCACTGTCCATCAGTGTAGTAAGATGCCACAGATTCACTGTTTGCCTTCTCGGTGCTACACTGTTTTCCCCCTGATCCCCCACACCATGTGTACTAAACAAAATACCCCTCAATCCCCATCTCCCACCCTCCCCACCTGCCCTCCCACACCCCTCCCCTTTGGTAACCACTAGTTCCTTCTTGGAGTCTCTGGATTTCATTGTTTTTTAGTCCGTTCTTCACTTAATTTGGACACTTCATTTTTAAAGATTTTTAAATTGATAATGCAAATCAAACTGATAAATAAGAAAACTCACTTTTCTACATTTCAGTAGCTTGATGTTATATAGCAACCATAGTGACTGAGAACAATCAACCAATATTTTCACCGTATTTTTGGCCTTATTCATCATTGTGCTATCTTTTGTGCTTCAATAAATACACATTCATAAATGAACAAATGAAATCCCAACTCACTAATTCCGCGGGCCTTGCCATGGGACATTTCTGTTTACCCCTGGACTTCGTACTCGGCTCCAGGTGGCCAATCAGATGCCTGTGCTCTTGGTGGCCGGGGAGAGGTAGAGCCTGGGTTTGGAAGAGTGTGTGGCATTAGTTGCTTCATATGGCATTTAAAATCATGAATTAACTTCATTTGGACAAAACTATAACAGCTGTATCATCAGGGTCCAAACTGGAAAGGAGAAACTCAGTCACTACTTAAGCTTAGCACAGCTAGCTGGTTAAGATCATGAGGGAAGAGCTAAGAAGCCAAACAGGGGAGGATGTGGCAACCCAATCACTGGCAAAAGCAGAAAAATACTCACTCCTAGGGATATAGAGACCAAGGGAGGATGTGATGTTCCTGGAATGCAGGGAGCAAGGGCCGACCTGCAGCAGGTGGGACCTAGGTGCAGCTCCCAGGTGGGAGCTGGAGCTGTGGGGGAGACCCTGTCCCACAGAAACCAGGACTGATAGAGTCCCACCTTGAGGGAGAGGGCGGCACTCAGAATTTTCTCCTCTTCTCACCCTGCAACCTCTTGCCAGTGTCTGTAGCACAGAGCAGAGCAAGCGAGGAATTGTGGTAAAACAGGATGAGAACAGCAATGTTGTTCAAAATGCTATCCACAGAGTAAATGTTACAGAATCAACAACTGCGAAAATTCAGATTTCTGGGACTGAAATCAGAATTCAATCAGAACCCTGGGGGTTGCTTGAGTGTAATTTGCCTGCATACTCAATGAGCTAAAAAGGTCCTCTGTTCCCCAAATGGGAAACTGAAACAAAGGCTGACTAGAAACTGCATAGGAATCGGAAGGCCTTGGCTCCAAGTCTGTCTGATGGACTGTGAGGTCTTTGGGAGTTTAATTAAACTCTCCAGGTCTCAGTTTTTATATCTCAAAATAGGGACACAGCCATCTGTCATATATATGGTACAGGCCTGGTGCAAGAGTTAAATGAGCCCATGTGGAATGTTAGAAATTAGAAAACTGAACATGCTTTGAAAAGTTTAATCATCTACAATGACCAAATTAAATCCAATTCTACTCTGATGAGCTCATTATACTGTTCCTGGGGCAATTCCATGGTCACCTTTGGAAACTGGTCATATTTTGGTCACAATCTGCATAAGTTTTCTAAGGGCTTTTAAAACTTACATCTTATGTAATACACCAAATATTTTTTGTACATAACACTTGTGGAGAAATAGTATTGGATTGATTAGTACCTTTCAGTTGAAACTCAATTTATGATTTCTCTTTGTTGTCTTTTTAACATCAATTATCCATGTGGACTATGCTGAATCAAATTCTCAATATATTTCTTTTCTTTCCATGATAAAGTTTATGATAATTCATGGATTCACACACACACAAAAAATCTCATTTAAAAATGAATATTTACTTACACGTTTTAGCTATTCTGAAATGAGAAAATGGAAAGAAGGGATAATTATCTGGAGTTAGTAGAGAAATTTAAAATGTCCTAAATGGCTACAAGATGATATTATAATTTCATCATCTGTAACTGCTGAACACATTAACAACCTCAGTTTTGCAGTATCTCAAATACAGTGGATGGAGAGAAAGGGAAGCAGCATTTACTAATTGTGTATTAATGGTAGAAATAATACCTATGACATATATTTTAATCATCAAACACCCTTTATGAAAATACATATTCTCCAATCTTACAGTTACAGTAATTGAAACACTATTACTTGATATGATAATGTCCTGTATCTGGTATTGCACTGGGCCATGATTTCAACTCATGTAGTTCAATTTTTTAAGAAGTCCATGAAAATTTTCTTGTATCAAACAGAAAGCTGTTGCAGCTTTTTCTGTATTTATTTATTTATATACTAATTACAACTCTTTAAAGAAAAGTGAAAAAAATATAAGTGTACAGCTGGATGAACATTGAGAGAACACACCAAATAACCAGCACCTAGATTAAGTGACAGGACATGACTAGCTCTCCAAATACATCTTCAGGCTCTAGCAACCTATGGCTAAAAAAATCTATTTCTACTTTTAACATGATATATTTTTGCCTGTTTTGGAAAGGAAAGCATTATTCACAATAGTCAAAAGGTAGAACCAATGCAAGCATCCATCAACAGATGAATGGATAAATCAAACCCGGGACCTACAGACAATGGAGTATTATTCAGCCATCAAAGGAATGAAGTTCTGATACACAGCAGAATATCAGTGAACCTTGAAAACTTTACGCTAAATGAAATAAACCTGATACAAAAGTATTAAATTATTCCACTTATATGAAATCTTCCCAGTGGACAAATTCATAGAGGCAGAAAGTAGATTCAAATTTCCTAGGGACTGGAGGAAGGCAGGCAGGCATTTACTAATTGTGTATTACTAATACACAATCAGTAAATGCTGCTTCCCTTTCTCTCCATCCACCATATTTGTGCTCCTGCAAAGCTAAGGTTCCTGTGTTCAGCAGTTAAAGATGATGAAATTATAATATATAGGGAGTTATTCCCTAATGGCTATGGAGTTTTTGTTTGGGATGACAAAAAAGTTTTTGGAAATGGACTTAAGGAAAGTTAAATATGAATTTGGTTACAAATATTTTACCACAATTAAAAAAATATACATGAGAATCACTGACTGTAAGGAATGTGCTATTGAGAAGACCTAGAACTTTGAGAAGACAGAGATACATAAGATGATCTATAATTTACAGTAATAATCAACATTTTACTTCACCATTTTATTGCCTCTCCCCCATAGCAAACACATTAACACAAATACATATAAACACACCTCACTCCAGGTCAACAAGTCCTTTTTTCATTATAATACTGTCTTAACAGTATTGGTTATCAAATTTCTGCTACCTGAGGTCTGATCTACATTTTCTCTTGTATGATTTACTCTGTCTCTTAATCCCTTGCCTCCAGGTTTGTAGCCACTGTACACAGCTGTCTTACTGAAATTCGACCCCTACTGCTCATCTATTTGAGACTTTAATAGATCTTCACTGCCATCTTGTTTTGGCTACATTTTCAGGTCTCAGATTTTATTATAAGGCCTTTTTTGACATGGCATAGTATATCTTCACCTTCTTTACTCGTTGTACAGAGATACAAATTAGTCTTTCGACTTAAGAATGTATTTCTGTGAGTTTTGTAGACATTATTCTCTCCACCTGAAACACATACTGTATCTTCTATTCCTTTAGGAAAAGTTCTTAGCATTTTTGTCCTTTGAGCCATAATAATACCTTAATCAATAAAACAATTGCACCTGTAAAAATTTGCTCCAATCCTTTACATATCTGTTTCTAATGAGCTGTACAAATTTTGAGAACAGAGCATGTCTCATTCATCTTCATAACCTCAACATCAAATAAGTTGGTGCTGAATAAATACATTAATTAAACTGATAGATAAAAGGAGGAGAGATCATTTCCAGCTAAAGGGAAAGGCTTTATAGATTAAAGACAAACTTCACTGTCAAAATGACAGGTAATCACAACATATTGCTTAGGAGCTGTTTCCAAGGACAGATTCTTTTTAATCTATCTATTGGCCACATCAGTAGCAGAATCTGTGTGGAGATAGCTATAGTATATGAAAGCCAATAGATAGTTTTGTTCTTCTAAGTAGGCTTAATGTGTCCTAGACAATTTCATTTACAAATGGGGTTGTTTATCATGTTTTCTCACAACAGATTGGGCACTAGACATTAATTCTGTAATATACTGAATCCTCACAATTTTGTGTAGCTCAAAGTGAGATAATGACAGTGAGGGTCACACACTTCCTTAACAAATCAGATGAACTGTTACTATAGTGATACGATCAACAACTATAAAGCAAGTGACACAGTGAAGCTAGAAGCCTAAAATGAAGTTCTAAAATCAGTCCACAGTAATCCATTGCTAAATTAAATTGGTCTGCCTGGGTCTTTCAATTTTCAGAAAGAAGCCGGACCACATTTTTAACATGATCATTTCTCAGAGAGAAAAATAAATGTAATTTGAAAGGCCCAGCTGTAAAGTAGAATAGCCCCAAAACAGGCCAATCCAAATTCTGCTAGCGTAATTTATTTTCCGAGAGGAAAATAACTTGTCATGAAACACAAACAAACTCAGCTAAAAATCCCAAGCCACAATACCCTGTCAATATTTTCAGAATTTGTCTTTAAAAATAACCAACAGACTCATAATTAAGTCAAAGGAAATTATATAGAAAAATAACAAAACAGCTTACTACACAGTACAGCAGAACTAGCCTTAGAATTTTTAGAGGACAGATGAAGAGTTTTCCAAAAGCTATTTGTGATATGGGTGATCACACACACATCAGAAAAGTGAAAAAAAAGGGAAGGGGCAGGTAAAAAAGACCCAACTGGGCTGCACACACTTCAGAAACAGTGATGAGCAATATGCAGCATGCACACTAGAATGGCACATAGGCTGCTTATAGACAGAGACATAGCCATCTATCCCCTCCCCCTTTTTCATCCCTGCTTATTCCCACGAATTTTTTCAGGTATCTCTGGCAACAGTATGCAACATGGGAGATGGCATGGAACTCCCTCAAAACCTCAACTTTAGAACACCTCAATCTGAGTCAACAGCCAGTGAAGAAATGCCCAATATCTTACTTGATGTTTTAATCAAAGTAGAACATGTATAAATTATAATGTTAGATCTTAGAATAAGGCCTAGAATGAAGAATAGAAGTTTCCTCCCAAAGTCCACTGTAACTTACATTCAGTTCTCTCCAAAAATAACACACACAGCATTCATTTTTTATCCTTGAATGTGTTTCTCATATTTAGTTAAATAAAGATTCCCTTTAGGTTACAATGAGTATGAGGTATTATTCCCTGCAGTCAGTTATGAGCTACATTTACATCTTTTTCTTGATAATTTTGCCCATGTAATAATTGTCACTTATTTTCTTCATGGAATTTCTACGTTAATCACCACGGCATGCAAACATTCTTTGATGAAGGCTAAGTCAATTGTCCATAAATGCAAGCACGTGAGAGTCAATCATTTGTATTTTGTTACTGTTCTTCGGTGATCAGAACCCGAGTTCTCTGTGCCATTTTAGACCGACTGTTCTCTAGGCCTGCTGCACAGCTGAAGGCATGTGAATTCAGGACATGTCACTTCTGCTCTGAGTTCTGTAGATGGAACAAGTTCTTTGTTCTTGGTTTATTTCCTTGATTTAGAAGGACCACATCCTAGCTTCCTACGTTCCTGAGAAAAGTTTCAAGGTTTTTTGCTTCTTTCTTAGAATTTGCATGTTTACTCGTGTCTTTCTTTTCCCTCATATGTGATTAACTAGATACAAAATTTAAAATTCAAAATAATTTTCTCCTACGTGTTGAAGGCATTGCTCCATTTTGAGGTATTAATAGTTGAGAGTGATGTGATTTTGATTCCTGATCCACTTTTGTGATTGTTTACATTGTGTAGTTTCACAGTAAGCATCGTTTCAAGTTTTCAAACTTTTCTTTCTCTTTCTATGATCTAATTGAACTTCCTGAGGATAAAATCGAAATATGTTGTCTGAGGTTAGTTTGAATTTTTCATTGGCTTCTAGTTACTGAAGGCGAGCACCAGACAGTTGAGAAAATATAGAAGCACATGTAGTACGATTTATCACTGGACAATTGCTGCCTCTTTTCAGCACCAGGCTGGGCTAAGGATATTCACTGCAGTGCTACTGCCATGGGCAGTGGCCTTCATGAACCCATTTTGTTTTTGGAAAAAAGGAAACAGAAAAGAAGCTATTTTAGTGTATGTTTTCTGGTACTTGTGATGCTTTAGTTTTGATGTTTAGTTTTTTGGTCACCTAGACTCATCACCTTCTCAACCATGCAGAACACTCAGGGGACCAAGGACCACCGGGGGGGTGGTCTGATCAACAGAGCCCATGTAGCAGAGGCCTGACCCCGTGAAATCTGTCCAACTGGACCCTACACAGGCTTTAACTGTCTGACCTAAGCAATCCCAGACCAAAAGGCATTTCAAACACCATGAATATGATTCATACTGGGGAGATTAAATGAATGAATGAATGAATAAATAAACAAATAACCAAAACACAAAAACAAAACTTTCAGAAAATTATCTCTGAAGCCACTGAGTTGTGAATCACAGGCACGTGTTTCTCTCGTTTTTGCTCTTTGTCCCCACTGCCTGTCTTTTTCTTCCCACTGAGAGACCTTGCGTGGGGTGCGTCAGTAACAGGAGCTGCTATACGGGTGTGAAAGGCTCATCACCCCTTCCCCCCAGCTTTCAGAAGTAACAAATGTTAAGTAGGCTCCCGGGGGAAGGAGAAACATAATGGAGGGATAGCACATTCCGGATTACTCCCCTTGTTTGTGATGACATGACACCCCAAGGCACCAAACAGCTCTGCATTTTTATGTCTTAAAATAGATTTTTCTCCCTGTGTATCCTGTTCTGTTCCTCTTAAAATACATTTTTCTCCCCGTGTGTTCTATTCTGTTCTTCTTCCTGGAAGTTTCTACTTCAAAGCTTTGTCTACAAATGGATTCATCCTTTCCTGAATCAAACTGCTAATGAACATTCATGTTATTTTTGGAAAACCTACAATGTCACACAACCTCCAATTGTTAATGATAAAGGGTACTCTTTTGCCTGTCAGATGAGTATTTTCTGAGGCTGGGACCTAAGAATATTGCTGTGAAAATAATGTCAACGATGCCCTGTGGAGTTGTACATGTGGTGGTACGAATGCCAAAATAGCTGTGACCATAAAAACCTCATTGTTCTGTTGATAACAGGGTGTAGTTCCAGGTCTTTCTCCTGAAGCCTCATGTTTACCTTGCCATGGTCTAACGCCTGGTTCTACTTACAGTGTCCCTGTTCCCATGACTTTAATACTATTGTACTAATACATGGAGGGCTAACCCTCCCACTGTTCATTCACAGTTCAACACAGCAATTCTTCAGAGACAGTGCTTCTCCTCAGACCACCAATCCCTTTGGAGTATGGACTTTATTTGCTGGTATCACGTTGAGTCCCGGGATATTGGCTATGACTTTATCCTGTGTGCCTGATGGATTTGCTGCTCCATGTGCAAGGCTCAACTCCTAGGACTCCTGGCTATTATTCTGACCTAGATGCTGCCTCGTTACCAGCCCCTGGACACCCTCTAGTTTGGTCTAGTAAATAAAACTGAAATTCAGACTGCTGGGTTGGGATGGAGTTTACCAAGAGAAAAGGAAATTAAAATTGTAAAATAAAATAATATTACCTACGCCAGCTTGGTCAGGGTCAGCTGTGCTTACGTGAGTTCACTAGACTGGGAGCTAGGAACTGAGTTTCTCTTCCAATTCTTCATGAGGTAAGATGTGCTATTGATAAAATTACTTTCCTAAATATAACTACCATATCTGTAAAATGAGTCTGCTGGATGAACTAATCTCTAATACACTTATAATCATCACTAATATATCTTACATTTTAGGGTTTCACAATTGTACTGCAGAAAACAAGGACATCGTGATCTTCACCGTTCTTCCAGGTGTGCGAACACTTTTTCATTTTTTTGTCCTTGTAACCCCACATTGTACTGGTGTATCCACTCACATCTCTGAGACTGCTTTCTAGTGACAGAGGAACACATACTCCACAATATTGTCTCTCATCTCAGAACTCCAGATTTACAGGTTGAGCAGTTAGTCTGTAAGATTCCCTCAGCAACAATTCCTCATTCTGAATTGGACCAGAAAGGTCAGGACAGACAGAGCTGTTCTGGAGGTCACTGCCACAGTTAGTAAGAGTCAACACAACATGGGGATTACAGTATGCCATATACTTCCTCTAAAATGCATTAACATATTGAGCCTGCAGAGTAATTTATGAGATGGTTTATTTTCCACATTTTTCAGATGAGAGGTATCTGAGACACAGAGTTTAAGTACATGGACAAAGGTCGCATGGATAGTAAGAGGCTGAGCTGGGATTCAAAGCCCAGCAACTCCAGCATCTGTCTTTATAAACACTGTGCTGTGCTACTTTGATGATGGACAGAGGAGAGAGTTCCTTATAAGTAACTTCAAACAGGCACATCACACGTAACTACCCATTCTCTCTGCAGCTTCTCTCACTGCCTCTTCCATTGTCCTGTCTGAAGCTTTTTACCACCACCAGTGAAAATGCTGTCAGATTATTTGTTTGATTTTTGCTAAAATTTATTTTCTCAAAAAGAGGCTCCATGAAGCAAACCTTAAATTTGAAATGTCATGCCTGCCAATTAGCAGTGTGACCTTTACCAAATCATTCTTCTCTGGGTCTCTCAGTTTTGCTTCTCTACGGCCTCTAAGTTTTGCTGCAGCCCAGTGATTTTTCATGATGATGTGAACAAAGGAATTGGACTTTTAGCATTAAACAGGAATGGCTTGCATGTTAGCAGTTTACAAAATTATTTTTTATTTTTAAATATTTCATCATTTTTAAATAACTAAATTTGGGCATATAGTATAGGCTTTAAAATGAGATGAGTTTCAAACATCTGTAGAACCATGATGTACCCACAGAAACTACTTAATAACGTTTCCCTTAACTGGTAAAAGAATGAATGCATGTGTTGTGGAATTAATCAATGAATAAGAATTGTCAAGTTTCGTAAAGTTTTGGATCCTTACAAAGTCACGAATATTCTAAACAAGATGAATCTAAGGACTCTAGGCTTTGGACCCAAGCAGGTCAGATTTTGTGAGAGGCTCTCCCTGCTACTGACTTAAACTTTCATGTCTGTAATCCGCAACACATTCTGTTTCAGCAGGTCAGAGATTTGGAAAAACAGAGATATCACTGCTTCCTAGATTACATAATCCACAAGCTCTCCTTTTTCTTAATTGATTCAGGCAGAATGACTCTCCCAGCTCGCGCCCCCTCAGTCCTGGAAGCACCTCCAGTTTAGCATTTATGCTGCTTCACTGTAGTTATTTATCTGTTAGACCCTCTAGACAATAAACACTTTGATGTTGGGGACCGTATCTTGTTTCTTTCTCCCTCGCTTTCCATTCCTCCTCTCATGACTAGCCTCTTATTTATCATGAGGGAAACGTAGCTTGAACTTTATAACAAATGAGGTAATAGAGGTTATGAAATGATAACTACAAATATTCCCCATTCTGTAATTATGAGTCATACACTTTTCAAGCTGTAAAAGTTCTATAGGGACTACATTTTCTGAAACATCTGCTGGGATATCACAAGGGAAGCATTACACTGTAGCATTCTTGCATCCAGATATCTGGATGAAGGCACCCTTTGTTGTCAGAAAGTCAGGTATTTGGGGGTGTTATGTGGGGCCTGGAGCTGTCTAAAACAATATCGGGCAGTTCCCTTCACTGCCTCATATATAATTCTCTAAACCAGAGTTTCTCTTCTTCCTCCAAGGCTTTGCTACATATCTTATTTCCTCTCTTTCTACTGCTATCACCTTAGCAGAATTCAAATCACTCCAAACCTAGGCCTTCTTTTCTTTCTATAGATAATTGCCTTTTTCGATGAATATTAGAATTTGCTTTGTCTTATGTGATACTAAGATATATAATTCATATTCTGACTCAAAGATATTTGCAAAGAAATTGTGAAAACTAATTCAGATATTGATAAGAATTTGATTTTTCTGTATTACATCAAATAAAAATTGGGTAGCTTCTAGTAATAATCACACTGTAAGACACTGAAATTAGTCTTAAGTGAGAAAGGCAGAGATTTAGAGGTGTTAAGATTCAGTCCCACCATCTCCTGAACAAACCATCTTGAATAACTGCTATAGACTATATATTTATGTCCTACCCAAATTCATATGCTAAAACCTCCTCCCCAGTGTGATGGCATCTGGAGCGGGGGATAGGGGAGGAAGGGGGGACTTTGGAAGGCAATTAGGTCATGAGGGTGATACCCTTACAAATGGGATTAGTGTCCTTATTAAAGACACCAGAAAGCTCTCTTGCCCTTTCTGCCGTAAGAGGTCACAGCAAAAAGGCAGTGGATTACGAACTAGAAAGCTGGTTCTCACTAGACACTAAGTAAGTCAATGCCTTCATCTTGGGACTCCGCAGCCTCCAGAATTGAGAAATAAATGTTTGTTGCTCATTATATACCCAGTCTATGGCACTTTTCTTACAGCAGGATACTAAGAAAGTTGGTACCTAGAAGTACAGGTGCTGTTGGGATAGCTACCTAAAAATGTGGAAGTGGCTCTGGAGCTAGGAAATGAGTAGAGGCTGAAAGAGTTTGCAGTGCATGCTAGAAAAAGTCTATCTTACTGTGTGAATGGACTGTTAAAGATAATTCTGGTGACGTCTCAGAAAGAAAAGAGGGGAGCTGTAGAGAAAGTCCTGAACTACTTAGAGAATACATAAATGATCCTGAACAGAATGTGGGCAGAAATATGAATAGCAAAGTCCTCTGATGAGGTCTCATGTGTACATGGGGACCATATTTGGGACACTGGGGAAAAGGTAATCCTTACTATAAATTGGCAAAGATCTTGCTTGAATTTGTCTACGTCCCAGGGTTTTGTGGAAGATTGAACTTGAGTGATAAAATTGCCTACCTGGCTGAGGAAATCTCTCAGCAAAGTGCTGATGGAGCAGACTGCCTCCTCCTGACAGCAGGCATTCTGGGGACGTATGCACAGCCCTGGGTATGCACAGGGCCCTAGAGATCACAAGAATATGTGGGCACCTCCCAAACCCTTCTTGGGCACCTCATTTTCTAAATTTAGTTTGAAGTTTTCTGGTCACCCTCTTCTGGACCTGGCATTACCACCTCAAGGCAGCTGTAATCTTAAACAACTGCTGCTGATTGTTTTTTGAAAAATGCTCTCCGGGCTGTTCACAGAGAACACACTCTCAATTAGGTCAAGTAATGGCGACCTTTGGGAATTGAACTTTTCACTTAGCTGTCAGTCAGATTACAAAGTGAAAATTTTCCAGGCGCAGGGTTTTGGGGAATACCAAGCCCACTCTGCCTCCTTCAGTGCTTGCTCAGCGACTCGTTTTCATAGCTTGTGGGTCTGTTGGTTTCCAAGGCTACTGCAAAGCTGGGCAGAGGATGACAGAATTATGGTAGGTTAAATGTCACCAAACTAGCTTTTCTTACAAAGATTAATCATTTAAAAAAATACTTCTAAGATTGATGTAAGCATTTGGTAAATTTCCAAATTCCTAAAAAAGTTGATTTTGACAGTTTCATCATTGTTGTTATTGTCCTTAGGTAAGTAGACTTTTAAAGGACTTTACCATTCCAAAGAGCCCCTATTCTTGACATTCTATAAGGTCATCCTTATTCTATCAATTCTCATATTAAGCAATTATTACTTCTGTGATAAAAATTACATTTAATAACTATTTTTTATTTATATCTGTATAGTATGTATCTGTATCTACATATCTGTATTCATATCTATATCTTTAAAGGGAAAGGACAGAGCACAGACTTTGGAATCAGAATTAGCTTAATTATATAAACTTTGTCTACCTATTCTATGAAATTGCCTGATTGATCAAGTTATTTAACATTTTGTATCTCAGTTTCTTCATTTTAAATAAGCATGTCCATATTACTCTGTGATCTAAATGATAGGATATATAAAATATACTGATTACTATGCTTGGGCAGTCATTTAGTAAATCGATATTATTAATTAACTGATTTAATTGTACCATGTTATATTTAGGATCCATTTGACATGGATTCAAATTATTTCCTTAAAATCAACGATGTGGCTTTGTTTACTTAGATTCTCTTTCTCTTGGCGAGAACAGTGAAGGCCTGGAGACGGCACAGCCAGTGATGAGGAGAGTCAGGCTCGGGTCTCACTGAAACAGACTGGTGAGCAGAAGTGAAATCACTGCTGAAAGACTCAAAAACCCTAAAAAATAATCTAGCAAATTATAAAGTATGACGTGAGGGTTAACCAAGAGACCTGAGTTCACGGTCAGTAGCATAGATGACTGAGGTGTGTACCAGGTTTTGTTGATGAGAGGACATGCAATGCCCGCCCCCCATGATGCTCAGTGTGCCTGTACCGTGGCCCAGCTACCTCAAAGGAGCCTCACTGGCTTAGAGGCTATCTTTACACTGGCTTAAAGGAATTCGGCAAACAAAACCAAACAAAGAAGAGTATAGGGTATTAAAAATTATGTATTTTGTGGGATGTGTGAACATGGTTATAAGAGATACAAAACATAAGTTTGAATTCTTCCATTTGACTAGTTGCCCTTTGCTTTATAATATAAACTGTGAAGGCAAGGCAGGAGACACTGAAAAAAGAGTGGCTCAGCATCAGAGTATGGGGAAATGGCTTGAAGAAGAAATGTAGAGCCTGTAAAGCAAAGCTGAGTCCTTCTGAAAAGGGGCTGTAAGCCATAAATTTCTCTCTCAATTCCACATTGTGTTTGCTGATTGATTCCTCTTGTCTTCTGCCTCTGGCTAGAAGAACATTGACTTTAAGCAATGCCCTAAACCTTGGGGATATAATAGATAATTAAAGTGGATGGATGGTTCATAGCAGATCTAACCAATTAGTCTCTAGATACACATCAAGGATACTCCCTGAAAAAATTATCTGTAGCAATGTGCAAAGTACAGGTCAACTAGAATAAATCTAGTGTTTTCTGCATCTTAAACACTATGCATTTTGTCCACCCAAAAATTGTGTCTGCAATACTTCTTTTACTTCTCTTTAAAGTCACCTAATCTATGTTTCTTACTCATTTGCATTTAATCATGGAAGCAATGTTTACTAAGGTTTGTTTGAAACCTCGTTTTTTTGGGAATTTTTATAATTACCTGAAAGATAAGATTTTATTACTATTTAATAACATTCAGTTACATTTAATATAAAGGCAATGAAATGTTAATGAGCCTGGCATGAATTTCAAAAGTTTGAAAGAGAATAAAACAAAAGAAAGATTCATATGTCATTCAAGCTAATAGATGTGCAATGGTAAAGCTTACAAGAAATACCAGACCCTAATCTATTTATGGTATCTTTCCCAAAGAAGCAGACGCTTCCTAAAGTGTTCTCATATCTTAACTGCTTAGAATTTCAAAACTTGCACAAAATGATATTAAAATATGTACATTCAGAATAAATTATAGATGTCCAAGGTCATGAAAACAGCAGCAAAGCCAAGACGTAGACAGGATTCTCCTGACTTTGATCAGATTTCATTCATTCCAATTTCCTCCTGCTGTCCAGCGCATTTACCTACTTTTGCCCTCTCTAGAGAAATTGACGCTACTACATTTCCTTATTCATTATTTTAATTTTTCCTACACCTTCCTCACTTCTTTAACTTCTTGTTATCAAAGAGAAATATCAAAGGGAAAGAAAAATGTGCTATTTTATACTCATATGAAAATGACCAATAATTTCCCTAAGGGTGTTAGCTTCTCCAAGAGCATAACATTTTCAAATAGGACACTTGTTATCCCCTTTAAGGATAACCTCTAACCCCAAAATATAGGTTCCTCGGGCAACTCATCACGAATACTATTAGGCAGAGATTCATTCCCAGTGCCATCAAAGTAACAAGGGACTTACTACCCAGCACTTTTGGTCTAAAACATCACACGTTGTCATGAATAATACAGTACATAAACTAATGCTCAGTCTACAACTTTCAGACTGTTTCCACCAATTATCCCATTTAATTTATGTCATAGGATATCACATATTCTGGCTTGATAAACTGACAGAGACAAGGATTTAGAGAAACCAGGTTCTGCATTAGTCCCAAAATACGTAAAGCAGTTTGTCATTACTGCTCAAACTCTGACTTAGCATAATGAAGTTGTAACAAACCTGCTGATTGTGCATATGGGCTGGTGAAGAACCCATTGTTTCAGACAATACTGCTGACACATATGACAGTCTAAAAGCCTTTTTGACCATTTTTACTTCTGTCATATACATTCAAATTATGAATTTCTACCTATGACTCTGACATGTAAAACACACCAATCAAATAACCTCAAATTTAATGTGTCTTCATATAAAACTACCTTCAACTTATTCATAATGCTGAAAAATAAAATAAATTAATTAATTAAATAAAATTTTCTCTTTCTTCATCTCATCCAATTTCCCTTTTGCATCCAAACTGGAATAGTAGTCTGACTGGGAATTGTTTCCACAGCCTTCCAACCCATAAGGCTAGCTCCATTTAGCAAATTATACACTTTAATCATTGTTTCTCTTCTTTTACAAAATTCTTTGTTACTTTTCTGGTGCTGAATTTTCTTTTTATTATCTGTGAAATAAAACAAGCAAAATGCAAGTATATGGTTTCTCTTAGCTCGAGCTCCCACCTTGCTATCTTGATACTGTCTTTTTCACCTATGTTCTATTGCTCATTATTGCCAAAGTGGCTCAGAATTCATGAATTTTCTTTTTCCAAACTTGAAGCTAGACCTTTGTGCTTACTGTTAAGGTAATGCTTATTCTTTGAAGCCAGATGGTAAATGCATCGTGAACTCTCTCCTATTATAAAGGAAATATGCCATAGTCAATTATTACTACCAACTTATTGGTCTGAAACACAGAAGTTGCTCAACAGATGTCTTTGGAATTATGAATGAATAGTTCCACATGTTATTTTTGATAATTTTATCTGAAGTTCACACCCTGGTATTATAAATCTACATGTTTGTTGATTATCTAGGTATTTCTTGAATTAAATGACTCACCTAAGATATTTTATATACTCCAGTCATTCAATCAATCCTTGCCTTCTTAGGTACCCCTAAAATATACTGTTTCTGAAATGAAACACAAAAGTAAGAATACTGACTTCCTTTAATCATACCAAATGGTTTTGAATTTTGAATTTATTCTTTTTTTTTCATAGAAATTCTTAAAGTGATAGTAAATGCAGGATATATAAGTCTAAATCACATCTTGGGAAACAGTAATTTTCAGCAAAGTGGTCATCCAGGTGACCATACTTAGATTTGCCTTTTTCTTGACTATTTATTCAAAGGTTACTTTTCAAAAATACTATGGATTTTATACTTATGGAATATGTTAATTAAAATTTTTGGCTAGAAACAGTCATAATTATTTTAAATTATAAGAATACCAAATCTCCAACTCTTATAAGGATAGACATAGATATACATATAATGAATTTGAATTGACTGCTTTAAGCTGGTCTTGGTGCAGGATAATATATCACCCTTTTAAGAAAAGAGGCTTGTAGAGTGATTCTTAACCAGAAGTGAACATCAGAATTATATGTAGTTTTTTAAAGATATGTACATGCCTCCTATACTTTTACCCCTCAACCTAAGTTAACTGGGCCAGATATTCATTTTCTACAGAAGTTTTCCAGGTAAATCTGATACACATCTCCAAATAAGAAATTGTGGTTCTCATCTCTATTCTAATAGTGACAAGTAAAAGCTGCATTAGTTTGGGTAAATAATGGAAACTGCTGAAATAAGCATTCCCCAAAATATCAATGGCTCAGTCAATAAAGGTTTATTCTGTAATCAAACCACAATTTGCTATGTGTCATTCAGGAACAAATGTCCTTCCATGTAATGGCTTCTAGTGTCTCCCAGTTCCTTCAGTTACTACTGTACATATAACCTTCAGAGAAGAGAGGGTAGATATGCTTTTGATCACCTCAGTCCAGAAGGCCATTTTGTTAATAAGAACAGGTTACACTGTACCAACTAAATGGAAGGGAGGCAAGAGATATTAATCAGAAATATTCCAAGGAAAAAGTGACAACCTTTGACACTGGTGATGCCTACTAATGTAATAGATTGCCAGCAAAGACTTACAGATACATGGAATTCAAACATTATTCCTTATATTAACTGATTCTTATATCTAAATATTTCTGACTACAGAAATTTAACAGACCAATATGCTAATTATTATAAGATAGATCTCTTGTACGAGTCTAGTCCTATATGTCTTCTACCTACCAACTTCCTGAGAAGTTCTAAAACAATTAATTAAACTCCTTAAAGATACCCATTTAGTTTCACTAAGAAAGACATTTTCTATTTTTCATTACACCAAGTAACTCTTCTAATGTAACACAGTCAGCCACCCAACAACTACTCATGAAGGTAATTGTTCCAGTGTTGCAAAGAGGGGAAAAAAAATCACTTCATGATGGAAAACTCTTAGTTTCGAAAACAGGTAAGAATTTATTTCCTATACCTAATATTGCCTCATTTTCTTCCATGTGAGTAAGCTCTGATCTCCATTTAAACTCAGAGAACATTTCAGTGCCAAAGGCAGGAATCACTTACCTTTGATTTTCAACTTGTACAACAAACAAATGTAAGGACTAAAGGGAATATTTATAGGGCCCATAAGCTTTGGTGAGTTATTTATAGCATTTGTACCATAGACTTGTACCTATTTATGTTTTTTTCAAGGATGATATGAGGATTATGTTACAACATGCAGCTAAAAACCAAAAACTTTACATATAATTTAAGGTTGACCCTGTCAAATTATTTATGAAAATGTGGCAAGGCTAATACAGAAGTTTTTTGATCAATATTTGTTAAAAGAGTGAATACATACAAGATTAATTTGATAGGACCTCCCTGCAACTCATATGAGGTTACTGGGCTTATGAGATTTGACATAGCGAGGAACTAGGATATGTTTTTGACCAACCAAGTGATACATTTTTCACACTCATATTTGTCTTTCTTTTTTAAGAAAGATCTACTATAAACTCTGAGACTTCTGCTAATTTCAGTCACAGAGAGCACATGATAATTTTTAGAAAGAAGCTGGGGACAATTATTTGCAATCTGAAACTAATCATGATTTAAGCCATTTAGCAAAAATGTCTTTTCAAAAAGTCAAAGACTAAAGGTATGTGAAATAAAATGAAGTCTCTTATCAATCCTAATCTAAAATAAAAGACAACAAACCAGATTTTAAGTGCAAAATGTTAAATGGAATAGTTTAAATCAATCACTACAAAACACACTTGTCTAAGTAAGTATGACAAACTGAAGTTTAAGAATAAATGATATTAAAGTATAAAGTTGCTACCAGGGGGAACTTCAAGTAGGCTACAAAGAGACATTCAGCGTTAAGTGATTCTGAAATACAAACATGCATGTATAACAATATCAATGTCAGGAAGGATGTGAACTCCTTACATTCTAGTTTCCATATTCAATTTGGTAAGCCCAGTCATGACTGTGGTTTCAATTATTAATATGTCAATGATTCCCATGTCTTTGTCAACAAATAAGGCTCTCTGCTGAAATACACCCACACAAACAACTACATAAAATCTCCATATCTGGATTATTCATGGGCAAGTCAAACTAATGTTAATTAAAATATAATTCATTATTTCTACATGTATCCTCTCTTGTGTTTCTTTTTAAGTGGCATTACCAAATTCCTAAGTAATGCCCAATTGCATAATAAGAGATTGGAGAGTTGTCTTTGACTAACCCCTCTTTTCCTACACTATAATTTATGGCCTTTTTAATGAAACACCAGATCCTTTTTATTGTACTTCCGTAATCCCAATAATGATTCTATCCACCTGATTGCTTCAAGAATTTCCTAACTAGTTTCACTCTCACTGCTTTGCCTCATTTCCCACAGTGATATCAGAGTGATCTTTCCAAAATTCATCAGGCCATGTGATTTTCCTAAACAAAACTTTTTTATGGCTGCCTATAGGCTAAAGTTCACAACTTCTACATCATGAATTAGCAAATTTTGACTCATGGGCCAAAGTCTGTCTATCACTTGTTTATGTGAGGTCCAAAAGTTAAGAATGATTTTTACACTTTCAAAATTACTACATTTAAATGAGTGTATAATCATCTAAACAACATCCTTGATTTTGCCTCTTGGTCTACAGAGCCTAAAATAGTGACTCTCTGGCCTTTTATAGAACAAGGTTGTAGACCCTGTGAATAAAGTGGAGGTTCCTATGGCCAGGATTCTCACCTGGCCCTGGCGGGCTAGCTCACTTTATTTGTGTGGGCAATACGTATCTATTGACTCTATATAAATAGCTCCACCCAGTGCTCTCAGCGACACAGTGGCAAGGCTGCAGGAGAGCAGAGACTGGAGTGGCCAGTAGTGCCGAGGACAGAGACTGAGATAGCTGAGGGGGCAGAGAGGCCCAGAGGCAGAGACCAGCTTGCTGCATACAGACTGGCACTGAGAGGACAGGATTCTAATGATTCACCTGCTGCTGTGAGAATAAAGTTGGGCATAAACCCTTTCACCCCAAGAACGTTCCATTGTCATTGTTCAATCTCATTGAATCCATAGTGAACTTGTTTGGGGCTGAAACCCATTGACAAGACAACCCCTATGCCAGGGAGGTGTAGAAAGCCCATCACACACACAGTTACTCTCTCAGCCTTTCCTCTTACCACACCATTGACACCTACTTTCCAACCAAGATGATCCTGAAAATTGTAGAATTTCTAGAAAATAAAATGTACTGGGCCTTGCCTTAGTGCTCTCTCAGCCTGGGAAATATTTAGCTCTGCTATCCTTATCATAAGAATAAGCACTTTCTTCCTTCAAATTTAATTATCTCTTCTAGGGAAACTTTACAAACTTCATTGTTCTAGAGTAGGTGGCAGTTTGGTCCTCTGACAAATAATTTTTAAACCTGTATAGTACTTATTCTACAATATGTGGTAAATTTCATTTTCCTAAATATCTGACACACTATCTCCCATTCCCATGTGCTCTTCTGCACTATGACTTGCTACATCCCTGTGAATACATGGTCTTTGTCTCCACCCTTTGAATCTGGGTTGGACTTTTAATGGCCTTGCGTAATAGAATATAAGGGAGTTGACTCTTTTTCAGATATGAGAGTATCCCTTAAGAGGCCTGGCAACTTCAAAGCCAGCGTCTTTGTGAGAATTGTGGTTGTCCTTGGCTCATCAGGTGGTGATTAGCTTATTACCCAATTAGCCTATTATATGATGAGGCCATGAAGAGCAAGATACCATGTGGAAAGAGAATAGCCAAGGGAAATGTGCCACTAGCCATGTGAGTGAAGAAGCCACTGGATCTTCCAGCCCTGACACGGCAGCTTTTGCCACATGGATCAGAGACGAACTGCCGAGCTGAGCCCCTTCTAAGTTTCTGACCTAACAAAAATGTGAGTAAAATAAAATTGTTGCTTTAAATTGGAGTGGTTCGTCACAATACAACATACAGCCAAAACAAAATAACTGCTTGGCTAATTTGTTTTTCCCATCTGAATGTGAGGCTTAGATGGTCAAACCGGATTCTGTCTTACTGAGCTTGTTTCATGGAGCTTGGCATATAGGAAATACCTGCTAAGTGCTTAGTGAATGAATAAGTTTTTGAAATTGAATGCAGGATTAAATATGTAAATGAATTAATTTCCAGGAAAGTGTGCAGCTCACAGATGCTGTCTTATCTGGAGAGAAGAAAGAACAAGGGACTGAAAAGAACATTGGAAGAAGGAATGGAAAGGAGTCACAAGGTAGATTTTTATATGGGGATAAAATGAGGACAAATATTAAGGAGGAGGAAGATAGGGTATGCAGTTGAGTTGAGGGTTCCCAAGAGCACTCCTAGGTTTGATGATGCACAAGGGGTATTCAGCATGTAGTCTTACAACTATGATTGACTGTGTAAAATGGATATAAAGTAAAATTACTAAAGGGAAAGCACATGAGATGAAGTCCTGGTGAAACCGGGTGCAAGTTTCCAGAGGTTCTCTCCCAGTGGAGTCCACAGGATGCACTTAATTTCCCCAGCAATAAGTTGTAACAGCATTTGTGAAATGCTGCCAACTAGGAAAGCTCAGTAAAGACTCAGGATCCTGGATGTTTGCTGGGGTCTGGTCCCAAAGGCAGCTTTTGTCTGGCACATAAAAAAAATTCCAGATGCCCATAGGAAATCAAGTGTTCAGCATAAGTATACTGTTTATACTGATAGTTTAGACATAGTGAGCCACTCTGCTCAGTTTTGAGGATGGTGGGAAGCCTCCTAAAATCTAAGTTCCCAGATGACATCTAAGGGGCAATGTTATAAGCAGGCCTTTCAAGTAAGAGCAGTCAGGACTTCTCTGTTAACTCTTTTCTTCCTTTCTTAGTTATCCTGGCCTTCAGTTATGCTTACATAGCCTTTGGTTTCTAAAACCTTCTGCCATTATAAATTGTTTACATTACACAGATTTTAAATCAACTCTAAATTCTTACTATGCAATACTATCTAGGAAAAATGTATTTATATTTAATTATATTTATATATAATTTATAAATATGTAAGAATATATATACATATTTAGATTGGTAGATTGCACCTATGAAATAAAATGTTAAATTTTTTTGTTTGACAGGATGTTGAAAAAATATATAAGCATATATAAATTATGTATAAATAAATATATATATTAAATACATAAGTTATAAAGCAAATATTAATTCATATCCCTAAAATACTTTGTGCCAACAATGACAGAGGCTCCTACAATAGTTCCTAAGCAGTGGCAAAGCTGGTTCTATTTCTGGACATAGAACAAACAAAGAAATCATTCCAAATAAAGCAACACATAAAATCTCAGTATAAATTACTATTTTTTTAAATCTTATGCTCAGCTTAGCCAATGGCAAATAGAGGGATCCATGAGAGACCAGAAACCACAACAAAATTAGAGTCCTGACCAGAAGCAGGAAAGTCAAATTGGCTTCTACCCTTGGCTTATTTATCAGTTTCTGGTGGCCTAGAGCAAAAACTTGAAGAAATTCTACAACAGTGAGTTGATGGGAGATAAAGAGAGAGAGGCTTTAAAGGATGGGAGTTCAGATTTAAAGACCCCACATCAAATCAAATAATTCAAGTATCAATTCTCTCAATAGGTAAAGTTGAAAGAAAATCCAATTTTATGGCAAGGGGGAGCATGCCTTATTAAGCGTTGGTATCGAGTCAGAATAAAATGCATCCCTGGAAAATTTATGTCTCCACTCACACAAGTTTACAAGTTCAAATTCACATTTCTTTGTATCACTCTCCCCCACAAAAATATCAAGATTTTAAAGAGCTCAAAGTTGTTAGAGTTCATAGACTTGACAGAAACAAAGGCAAGTCTTCTTTAGATTAAGATAACCTTAACCATAATTTCAAATGATTCTCAAAACTGAAAAATTTGAGGAATAGATGCCCCCATACAAAAATAATTAAATACCCAAGGAAATCTGCTGCCATACACAGAAGTAATTAATGAAACAACAACAAAACAGAAATAGACCCTCCCGCCAAAAAACAAAACAAAAAAATAAATAAATAAAGGTTTACAGTATATATTATACAAATGGGTTTTATATATTTAAGGAGGTAAAAGAGAAAATGAAAGTATGATAAATGTACAAGAAACAAACAAATCTATATGACAGATTTGAAAAGAAAACAGGAAATTTTAGGATAGAGAAATAAAATAATTTATATAAAAATAAGATAGTGAGTTTATACTTCAAAATTGTCACAGTTGAGGAGATTACTGACCTGGACATTGTATAAAGAAATTACACAGATGAGGCAAAGAGACATACATTAAAAAAATGAATATACATATAAAATATGAAGTATAGAGTAAGATTCAGTATGTATGTAATTTGAGTTCCCAAAAAGAGACAATAGAACAAATTAGGTAGAAGCATTTGGAGAAATAATGGCTGAGAAATGTCTGTATAGATGAAATGCCCAAATTTCCACTTCAGTAAGTTTAATGCATCCAAGACAAATAAACACACACAGACACCCCTAATGACACACATACTCACTCACAAAACAATGTAACCATAGAAAAACCAAAGACACCAAGATAATTATAAAAATAGCCTCAGATAAAGGAAAATCTGAAAAGAAAAATAGTTACAATGAAAGCTGAATGCTCAGCATAAAGTGTAACAGAGGATAGCACAATAATATCCTGCATTATGGAGGGAATATGACTGATATAATTCTGTAAAATCATTTTTCATTTTCTTTGACAATTTTTTAAATTTAGGTATCATTAATGTACAATTACAAGAGCAACATTATGGTTACTAGACTTCCCCTATTATCAGGACCCCACCACATACCACATTACATTCAATGTCCACCAGCGTAGTAAGATGTTACAGAATCACTACGTCTTCTCTGTGTTATACTGCCTTCCCCGTGTCCCCACCCCCCCCCCACATTATGCGTGATAATAGTAATGGCACTTTTTCCCCCTTATCCCTTCCTTCCCACCCATACTACCCAGTCCCTTTCCCTTTGGTAACTGTTAGCCCATTCTTGGGTTCTGTGAGTCTGCTGCTGTTTACTTCCTTCAGTTTTTGCTTTGTTCTTGTACTCCACAGATGAGAGAAATCATCTGATACTTGTCTTTCTCTGCCTGATTTATTTCACTGAGCATAATACCCTCTAGCACCATCTATGCTGTCGCAAATGGTAGGATTTGTTTTCTTCTTATGGCTCAATAATATTCTATTGTGTATATGTACCACATCCTCTTTAGCCATTCATCTACTGATGGACACTTAGGTTGCTTCCATTTCTTATTTATTGTAAATAGTGCTGCCATAAACATAGGGGTGCATATGTCGTTTTCAAACTGGGCTGCTGCATTCTTAGGGTAAATTCCTAAGAGTGGAATTCCTGGATCAAATGGTATCTCTATTTTATAGAGTTTTTTGAGGAACCTCCATACTGCTTTCCAAAATGGTTGAACTAATTTGCATTCCCACCAGCAGTGTAGGAGGGTTCCTTTTTCTCCACATCCTCGCCAACATTTGTTGTTGTTTGTCTTTTGGATGTTGGCCATCCTCACTGGTGTGAGGTGATATCTCATGGTGGTTTTAATTTGCATTTCTCTGATGATTAGTGATGTGGAGCATATTTTCATGTGCCTGTTGGCCATGTGAATTTCTTCTTTGGAGAAGTGTCTGTTCATATCCTCTGCCCATTTTTAATCAGCTTATTTGCTTTTTGTTTGTTGAGGTGTGAGAGCTCTTTATATAATTTGGATGTCAACCCCTTATCAGATATGTCATTTATGAATATATTCTCCCATACTGTAGGAAGTCTTTTTGTTCTAGTGATGGTGTCCTTCACTGTACAGAAGCTTTTAGCATGATATAGTCCCACTTGTTCATTTTTGCTTTTGTTTCCCTTGCCTGGGGAGATATGTTCATGAAGAAGTTGCTCATGTTTATGTCCAAGAGACTTTTACCTATGTTTTTTTCTAAGAGGTTTTTGGTTTCATGACTTACATTCAGGTCTTTGATCCATTTTGAGTTTGTTTTGTATATGGGGTTAGACAATAATCCAGTTTCATTCTTTTGCATGTAGCTATCCAGTTTTGCCAACACCAGCTGTTGAAGAGGGTGCCATTTCCCCATTGTATGTCCATGGCTCCTTAACATATATTAATTGACCATATATGGTTGGGTTTAGATCAGTGCTCTCTAGTCTGTTCCACTGGTCTATGGGTCTGTTCTTGTGCCAGGACCAAATTGTCTTGATTACTGTGGCTTTGTAGTAGAGCTTGAAGTAGGGGAGAATAATCCCCCCCACCTTATTCTTCCTTCTCCGGATTGCTTTAGCTATTTAGGGTCTTTTGTGGTTCCATATGAATTTTAGAACTATTTGCTCTAGTTCGTTGAAGAATGCTGTTGGTATTTTGATAGGGATTTCATTGAATTTGTAGATTGCTGTAGGCAGGATTGCCATTTTGACAATATTAATTCTTCCTATCCATGAGCATGGGATGTGTTTCCATTTATTGGTATCTTCTTAAATTTCTCTCATAAGTGTCTTGTAGTTTTCAGGGTATAGGTCTTTCACTTCCTTGGTTAGGTTTATTCCTAGGTATTTTATTCTTTTGGATGCAAATGTGAATGGAATTGTTTTCCTGACTTCTCTTTCTGCTAGTTCATCATTAGTGTATAGGAATGCAACATTTCTGTGTATTAATTTTGTATCCTGCAACTTTGCTGAATTCAGATATTAGATCTAGTAGTTTTGGTGTGGATTCTTCAGGGAATTTTATGTACAATATCATGTCATCTGGAAACAGGGACAGTTTGACTTCTTCCTTACCAATCTGAATGTCTTTTATTTCTTTGTGTTGTCTGATTGTCGTGGATAAGACCTCCAGTACTATGTTGAATAAAAGTGGGGAGAGTGGGCATCCTTGTCTTGTTCCCAATCTTAAAGGAAAAGCTTTCAGCTTCTCACTGTTAAGTATAATGTGGGCTGTGGGTTTGTCATACATGGCCTTTATTATGTTGAGGTACTTGCCCTCTATACCCATTTTGTTGAGAGTTTTTATCCTAAATGGATGTTGGATTTTATCAAATGCTTTTTCAGCATCTATGGAGATGATAATATGGTTTCTGTCTTTTTGTTGATATGGTGCGTGATGTTGATGGATTTTCTAATGTTGTACCATCCTTGCATCCCTGGGATGAATCCCACTTGATCATGATGGATGATCTTATTGATGTATTTTGATGTATTCTGTTTGCTAATATTTTGTTTATATTTTTGCATCTATGTTCATCAGGGATATTGGTCTGTAATTTTCTTTTTTTGTGGTGTCTTTGCCTGGTTTTGATATTAGAGTGATGCTGGCCTCATAGAATGAGTTTGGGAGTATTTCCTCCTCTACTACTTTTTGGAAAACTTTAAGAGGATGGTTATTAGGTCTTCATTAAATGTTTGATAAAATTCAGCAGTGAAACCATCTGGTTCTGGAGTTTTGTTCTTAGGTAGTTTTTTGATTACAAATTCAATTTCCTTGCTGGTAATTGGTCTATTCAGATTTTCTGTTTCTTCCTGGGTCAGTCTTGGAAGTTTGTATTTTTCTAGAAAGTTGTCCATTCTAGGTTATCCATTGTTACCATATAATTTTTCATAGTATTCTCTCATAATTCTTTGTATTTCTGTGGTGTCTGTAGTGACTTTTCCTTTCTCATTTCTGATTCTGTTTATGTGTGTAGACTCTCTTTTTTGTTGATAAGTCTGGCTAGGGGTTTATCTATTTTGTTTATTTTCTCAAACAACCAGCTCCTGCTTTCATTGATTCTTTCTATTGTTTTATTCTTCTTGATTTTATTTATTTCTGCTCTAATCTTTATTATGTCCCTCCTTCTACTGACTTTGGGCCTCATTTGTTCTTTTTCTTGTTTCATTAATTGTGATTTTAGACTGTTCATTTGGGATTGTTCTTCTTTCCTGAGGTAGACCTGTATTGCAATATGTTTCCCTCTTAGCATGGCCTTTGCCATGTCCCACAGATTTTGAGTGTTGAATTATTGTCATATATCTCCATATATTGCTTGATCTCTGTTTTTATTTGGTCATTGATCCATTGGTTACTTAGGAGCATGTTGTCAAGCCTCCATGTGTTTGTGGGCTTTTTCATCTTCTTTGTGTAATTTATTTCTAGTTTCATACCTTTGTGATCTGAGAAACTGGTTGGTACAATTTCAATCTTTTTTAATTTAATGAGGCTCTTTTTGTGGCCTAGTGTATGATCTATTCTTGAAAATGTTCCATGTGCACTTGAGAAGAACGTGTATCCTGTTGCTTTTGGATGAAGTATTCTGCAGATGTCTGTTAGGTCCATCTGTTCTAATACGTTGTTCAGTGCCTCTGTCTCTTTACAGTAATTTTCTGTCTGGTTGATCTGTCCTTTGGAGTGAGTGGTGTGTTGAAGACCCCTAAAATGAATGCATTGCATTCTATTTCCCGTTTTAATTCTGTTAGTATTTGTTTCACATATGTAGGTGATCCTGTGTTGGGTTCATAGGTATTTATAATGATGATATCCTCTTGTAGGACTGCTCCCTTTATCCTTATGTAATGTCCACCTTTGTTTCTTGTTACTTTCTTTGTTTTGAAGTCTATTTTGTTGACTATTTTTTTTAAGAAAGGTAACAGAACTTGACTGTAAATCTCATTGATTTATTTCAAAGAGAAAAAATTATTCTGAAAGGAAGGTCCGTAAATCAAGGAAGGCCTTGTTGCAGCCACTCCACAAAAAGAGATAGATCCCCACCAAAAATCTGGTTTGTATGTTGAGATTTATAATGTCACTCACACCAAGAGGTTACAAAAGATTTATTACTCACATTAGCTTTCTAGGAGCAAGTCCTGCTTCCCAAACTGGTCCATAAATAGCTCTACAGAAAAGGGGCAGGAGATCAGAGGCTTGAGGCTTTTACAGTATTTAGAGCAGTGTGCCTGGGCCAAGGTTTTTGTGAGAAAAGCGTCTTGCACGGTTTGAACTTCCTGGAGCACCTGGGCTTTCTTTTTAGCTTGCCCAGATATGAGACTGAACAGAAGCAGAAAGGGTGGGCCTTAAAAGGTACCAGCAGATAGATGTCAAAAATGGAGTATGACTTTATTATAGCTGCTAATCAATGAAGATATTAAGAAACAGTAGGAATTGCTTATTTGATGGCAAGTCAGGTCCTGTGATTTAGCTCTCCTTTCAGCCTTATCAAGTTGTATAAGAAATTATTTATATATATATATATATATAAATGAATGCATTAATTGCTGTGAAAACTGAGACACAAGGTAGAATAAAGACTATAAGGCTAAAAATAAAAGGCCAGAATTAAACTTTCCTATAGTATTTTAAAGTGTTTAAAGAAACAATTATCAACTCAGGCCCACTGAGTACCTGTGTAATTTCCTTACTGTATTAACTAGGAAATAAAAAGTTTCAGAAGCATTTTTTAACATCTAATTTACCACCAGGAAGAGACTTACACAATGAGATGAACTTCATTGTTCCTTTTCATTTATTCATTAAGATACAGTTGAAACTCCTGGAAGGTCCTTTCATTATTTTGTATATCATACAATGTCCTATGCCTAGTGAAGTAAATAGTTTGGAACCAAGATAATTTGTTCATTCATTTGCTATGAGGCAAAGTGACTCTGCTGGACCTGGCACTGTAGCAGTTGCTATGGGGAGATGGATATAAGAAGAAGGTATAATAAAACTGAAGTAGAGGTGAAAAGAACAAATACAAAGGCCAGTCATAGGATGGTACTAAAAATGAAGCTAGTCAATATGTTCTATGAGGACATGTGGATTGAGTCAGGCATTGAAGAATCTCTCTACTTAGTTTAAAAAAAATAGTAAGGAGAATTTCTGAATTAAGATTAAAATGCAAATATGGAGACGACCAGGTTGTGTCCAGAGAGTGAGATGGAAAGTGAAGTTAGAATGGAGAAACTGAGAAGGCCTTTTCAAGATCTCTTTGGGGAAGGAAGGTTGGTGCAGCCAGTGGTAAAACTGAGAAATTCTAACAAGGGTGGCCCCACAGAATGCTGTATTACTTCCAATTCGTCTACTTACAAAATCATTTTCTAACCTCAACTTTACTTCTGAGCTTCTCTAATGCAACCAAATACTTTTTAATATAAAGTACCCAATTGGCTCTCTAATAAAAATATTAATTTTCTGAATTTTAAACAGTTTTCCTAGATTTTATCTTATTACATTCTTTCAAAAAATCTATAAACCTCTTAATTGCCTTTTGAGTAAAATCCATATTTCCTTATGTGGAAATAATTATGATCCGGTCCCTAAGTACATGTCAATCTTTATTTCTAACAGAATCTTTTCATCTCTGTCAATTATGTTTCCTATTTCTCATATTTTTTCATGTGTGGGTTTACTTCCATATCAATGATGATAATCCTAACATTCTCTCTCTCTCTCAATCCAAATATGTAATATATATACATTTATTTTTTTCATCTACCTGCACACCACCTCATCTCTGCAAGGAGGAGCTATGACATGATTCAAAGATTAGAAAAGTATTGGGCATTATGGGACAAAAGTTAATGTGAAAGAGAAACGTACTAAATGTTCTCTCTGCTGGGCATATCTATTTATTTTAGAATCTGGTTGTTGAGCTCCATCTCTCTAAAATTATGTTGTCTTATCTGTATTCTCCTTCTAGAAACTATAAGAGTGGTATGGAAACATGGGCTTGATGCAACCTCAGTCTCATTGGGAAGTGTATCCTAGTTTAGAAAATTCAAACTGACCCCAGAAGAATGGAGAATCTATCCAGGGCACTTAATACCCCCTTTGTCTAGACCTAAGGGTCTGTGATTTCACAGCTGACTCTGTGAATTTTTTTCAGTTCTGAAGAATCCCACTGATACTTGGAGCTGATTAGCTCAGAAGAGCAAGTAAAGTGTGTTCATTTCCATGGCACTGTCCTTTACCCTGATTACACACATGACCTTTCTACTACCACTACCACCATTCCCCCGCCTGAGAACACATTTTCATGAGGGTTTTTACATGCTGTCTTTTTCAGTGATGTTTTTGGGAACAGCATTCTTTTCATATATCGAACATTCAATAGTTATTTATTAAATGTGTGAAGAACACAGAGAGATGATAAATAAAAGAGCTTACAAATCCTTGACAAATTCCCCAGGATCATAAAGATTCACAGCAAAAAGTTGTAGGCCTTACATTGGAATTTGGGAATCTTAAGTATTTTAAGCAGGGAGAATTACACTAAAATTTCCATATGCACCTACCCCTTCTGGCTACAAAATGGATGATAAATTTTAAGAAGATGTAACTGGATGATGAGACCAGTAATATAGTTACTACCACATATAAAAGTGGTCCCATGGGAGGAGAGAGGTGGATACATTCAAAATAGTTTGAAGAGACAAAATCAATAGACCTTTGTTACAAGTTATGTATAAGCAGGGCAGGAAAAAGAAGTTTCAAGGATAATTCAGATTTGCAGTTTGGGCAACTGCATGACTGTTGGTGTGAATTACAAAGACGGGCAAGAGAAGGTAAGCTTGGAGGAAAGCCTGAACTCAGTCTGGGGACTCTTCTTTTTGAAGTATTCTTGGAATGTCTGAAATATTTTATCAGTTTATATATGACTTTAGGTCAGAAAGAGGCTTGTGCAGGGAATAATAGGTCAGAAGTCATCAGCATTAAGTAATCTGCACCAGAGGCACAACTAAAATGGACTATGGAGAAAGAGGAGGGTGGAAGGAAAAAGAAAAAAAGGAATCCTAAAGATAAGGCTTAGAAATTCCATTATTCAATGTCATGGTAGAGAATACTGAGACACAGATTGAGAAACAGTCCAGAGAACAGGAGAGAGAGAATTTCATGAAAATAAAGGAAGGAAATTTTAAGAAACAGAAAATAGGACTCTGTGTATCAAAAAGTATTTGAGGTACTTTTGAGAAATAGAGTCAAGAGAAGTCCCATGGGCTCTGCAACACTGAGTTAACTGGGAACCTTAGTAAGAGTACCTGTGTTCATCATGACGGGGACCAAAGTAGAATGATCACAGACTGAATAAGGAATAGAAGGTAGGAGGTGAAGAAATGAAGACTAAGTGTAGAATAAAATTTTTTGAAAAGTTTGGCTTCAAAGGGAGGGAAGAAAACATTACCACTCCTAACTGTATTCCCCCCCAAAATAAAGAAGACAAGCCCACGGTGTGTTTCTCTGGTTGCTTCATCTTCTACTTACTTAAACGTGTTGTAGTATGAAGAGACTTGAACATACTTAAATATTTCTGGTATTTTTTTGTGAAAGAGACAAGGTGAAGGACACATGAGAGAACACCATGGGGCCTCTTCAGGTACTTTAAAGGCCCAGACATACAGTCTAACACACAGTGATCCCTAAACAAGTGTGTGTTTGTTATGAATTCATGCAACACAAACTGGTCAGTGCACGTCTGTCTGGACTGTGTGCTGGAAAAGGACACTTCTTTTCTTTTTCTGTCTCTCCATAGTGCTGACAGCAGCCCACAGCACTCATTCAATGTGGACTAAGCAAATCCATCTTCTCCTTATTTCCCATAGCTTAGCACAGCTCCTGACATAGATGGTGCCCTGCAAAACTATTATTTGTTGGTTAAATAGTTAAATAAATACCTGAATAAATAAGAGAATAAATCCAATAAAACAGGCCCTCAAGAGGCCTTTGCCAGCCGTTTTCTTAATTCTACAATGTCAGAGAGTATGAACGCCATGTGGTTGGTGTTCTGTACATGCCACCTGGAACTTCTGTGATGCTTGAAGACAGCTACATAGATAAAAATATCAGACATTTCCTCTTCTAGGCCCAATCTGCCTATTTCATCTAAGTTCAATGGCTTAATAAGTACTTTTTTGTAAGTTTTTTTACATGTTTTGCTCAACTTTAGTTTTCATGCAGATACTTCTGGGCAAGGCCGTCCACACACACTGATTTTTGTTATTATTAAGTGAAACATGGAAAATATATTGCAGATGAACTTAATGTCATTTTCTTTTGAAACTTTTTTTTCTCCTTTATTTCTTCTTTTTTTATTGACTACAGTTAGATATAATATAACCTGTTGTATTAGGTTATAACCTTCCAATCAGTATATTTTAAAATTTAACAGCAAACTGGTAAAGTGAAATAACAGTACACAAAATATGTTGGAAAATCTAATTATCAGAGGAAAGAAAATTTAAGCTGGGCTTGCTCTAGAAGTTCAGATGTGTTTTTGGTTTTAGAGAACACTATTTGGCAGCTGTCTTCTTTGCTGTTGGAAAATGAATGAAAAACTGGGGCACTAATGGAAAATAAAATGCCATTTCATAAATTTGGTTAGGATCAGTCAATTCTGAGGATACATAAGCAGCCCAATCTTTACACCACATTCACTAGCCAGTCGTAATTGCATTCAAGCTACCATGTAAGAGAAAATTAGTGATTTCCTTCCAAATAGTTTTTGAAGTTCTGACTTTTCCACTGAATCCTCCCCTTTATGACTATTTTAAATGGATACTGGATTCTTTTATAGCAATTAGTGAGAGTGGGAGGCATACATATATATGACTAACTAGATTGATTTTTCAGGTCAGTGAGTGAGCAACTGAACAGATCATTGCACAGTCGATCCAATCCCACAAGCAAATCGACCATACTTCAGAAAAGCCAGGTCTCTCCTATCAGTGGAGCTAAGCATATCACAGGAGTTGTGGGATGCTGCATAAATGTTCTAACAAATCAATAGCATTTTGATTTCCTTATTCTAGTGACAGAAGCATAAAGGACAGAGAACTAAACGAGGACTCAAGAGGCCACTTTGATTCCCAACACTTCTATTAATCAGCTGGATAAAACTTGGGAGACACAAAGAGCATGAATGGGAAAGTGAGGGCTAAGGAAGATATAAGGCTTCACGATGCTAAATACAACTAGCATCTTTAGAAGGAGAACACTCACGAAACTGGAAGCCATGCTTCCATATATGAGCTGTGCAGTGGAAGTAGTCTGGTATACAGACATTTATGGAATAGGTATGGATCTAAACCAGAGATTTCATTCACACTCAAAAGCCTTACAAGATTCTACTGATTCATAGATGGCTTTGAGGCTTTGTGATATATCTGCTTGGTTAGGCTGAAATATATTCCCCAGAATTGCCCTACTAGTATTTTTGTTAGGGTGAATGACCAAGGAGACTTCCTCGTGAGGTTTGGTGGGCAGGAGGCAGCAGCCCTTAGGGGTGTACACAGACCTTCTAGCTATTTAATCTAATGCTAGTGTGGGTAGTGCTGTAGAGGTATTCTGTAAATGTAATTAAAATTCCCTATTAGTTGATTGTGAGTTAATCAAGAGGGATATTGTCCTGGGTGTTCCTGATTTAATTAAGTGGAAGACCTTTAAAAAGGGGCTCGCTCATGCCCTACGTGAGATGCAGAGACTCCAGGATGCAGAGGAGAGAAACTATAGAACTATCCTGCATTCTGGGACTCCCACACCTACCTTGTTTCTCATCTACTGACTTCACCATATTTGTGTGAAGCAGCAGCTCGACCTACAATTGCTATACTTTTCCCTGTGTGTTTTTTTCATTTTCTATGACTCTGGGGCCAGATGTGTATGTGTTTTCAGCTCCATGACAGAGATTCTCAGGTTCTTCAGGTTCCCTTGCTAAGTCTGAGGCAACAGGAATTAATACGGGATTTAGTTCATCTTCATTGGGTTTCCTGTTCATTCTCATGGGGGTCCAGGCTGCATGTAATCACCCCTTCTAACCTGCCTGTGGGCTCTGGATTACAGCAGTAGTTATGTGGGGACAGTCTTGTGATTGTGTAGCCAGCCCCCCAAATTTGCTACAAATATAAATATTTTATATATTATAAATACAGGAGTTTGCATATTAAAAATTTATATAATATATAAAAAATAAATATAGAGATATACTATATATGTACATATATAGGTTATATCAATTGCTCTCCTTTTTTTCTTTTTCTTTTTTTTCTCTCGCCTGCACATGAAGGCTTATATTCCATGGGTGATCCCATTATGAAAAAGAAAAGGTTTGCTATGCAGTTAAAGTTATATAAACATATATATGTATATTCTAAAGAATCTACTTTGTTGCTTGAACACTAACTAAGAGATGTATCATGCAAGATATGCAGAGTGGTAGGGTCTCAGGAACCTGGAGGCTCAGATCCCACCCACAAGTGACTGTGTCTTACATTCTTCTGAAAGGCACAACAGAAATGTGCACAGAGGCCTAAATAGAGCACTAATTAGCCTTAGTACAACTTAAATGAACTAAGACTATACACCAAGTGTTCTCAAATTTGACTATATATTAAATATTATTAGGTTATAACCTAATACAACAGGTTATATTATACCATGCTTGGGCTCCACCCACATGAATTCTGATTTAATTGGCTTGTGTGGTACGTGAGCCAGGAATAGGTATTTTTTGTAAAACTCCTTATGTGGCTCTAATATGCTGGCTAAGTTGAGATCTCCTGTGCAGGTCAAGTGAAGGATTCATTTCATCCAGTTTAGAGGCAGGATGAGTACCAACTTTGAGCTTTTCCTCATTAGCCCAAGGCCTAATCTATTATGCTCTGCAACCTACACTATACAGTGAGAGCAGCTCATGCATGTCAAACTAAAGAATTCAATGTTAGGAAATGTAATTTTATTAAGGCATCAAAGCAAAGCTGTACACTTTGGACATTTTCAGGTTGGGATATTTCCTGAAATATCCCAATTTGGAAATCTGGAACTCTCAACCTAGTCCATATTTTGCAAGTTTTCCAAGAAAGAAGCTCCTTGAGAGGATATAAAAACCTTATTCAGGCTAAAACCTGAATCACTTAAATTCTTACTAACATTTTTGCTCACAGTGCATCTCAAAAGCATGTCCTTTCCTACAACTGTTCCTCAACTTCGGTGGAGGAATGAGGAGGGGGTGGGAAATGCCATAGACTACTCACCCTAGATACAAACATTGTGCATCTGAGTCTATTTAGCACACGGGAATACTGAAGGAGTAATTCTGACCTGTCTACAGAACCCTTCATCGAAGGACAAAGCAGTGGTTTAATTGTGGTAATAAACAGGTTGGAGTTGAACTGAGCCACAGCAGGGAACTTTTGTCCTTCCTTCCTTTATCCATCTTCCATTTTCATATATATCAATATTTTTAATTCTCATATTGACTTAAGCAAATAGATATTATTACTCCAATTTTACAGATGGTGATCAGATTAAAGGAGATCAAGTTGTTTGGATAAGGTCACACAAGTAGAAAGTGGAAAAGCCAGAATTAGAATGCAGATTTACTGAATTCCAAAGCACATCTTATTCCCCAGGACACCCTGCTTTTCTTTATAGCACATGTGAAGACTCCCGACCCTCACCTCTGTTTATGTAACAGTAATAAAAATTTACCTATGTTCAACTTTCTGAGGGATAATTTTCTCATTTGATAAATTCCTCCCTGAATCTGTACTATTTTATGATATTGGCAGGGAAATACGATAACTTATCCTAATATGCAATCCTTTTTTAAAGTGAGCATTCATTGTTCTAATCCTTCGAAGACATGGATAATAACTTAGTTTTTCCCCGTTTTAGGACCAACAGAGGAAATATTCAGGACCATAACATATCCATGGAATATATGACAGTATAAAATAATAGAATTGAAAATGTTTGAAATTTTTACTATTAAAAATATGATAATGGTGATAAAATTAATATCGCTTCCTGCTTTATGTATTTATTTATAGCCATTCTGGGCAAACAAACAACTGAATATTTTTAATGGGCCTCTTTTAAATTACCTTAATGGACAACAGTAAAAATACAGGAGTATGATTGCCAAACATTAATGAAAAAAATCTTTTTTCTTTCTCCCTTATGGGATGTGAAGGCTTATACCTGATGGGTGATGCAACTATGAAAAAAAAAGCATTCGATTTTTTAGTTAAGTGGGAATGTAACATTACAATATTCAAGATATTTTGGTATCATTTAAACATAAAAATAGTGTAGCTTTTTACAGAGAAGCTTCTGACTTTATGGATTTGAGTTAGTTTCTCTAAGTCTGTTATCTTGGTTCGAAAGTGTTCTCAAGACTTGTACCACCTCCTTTTCTACCAGATCTGAATTGTGCTGTCTCTCTTCCAAAAGACAAAAATCCATATCGCTCACTGACTTCTAGAACTTTTCCTCATAAATATACAGATCTCCTGAGCAACACAATATCCCATCAATTAGTGGCATGTGCCAGAGTGAGGGTTCCAAGCAAGTACTGGTAAAATACTAGAGGGAAGTAAGCCAACTTTCAAGGAGAGACTGACAGGCTGAAAGAAAATTCTGAAACTGCGTAACATTTCAAGCCCAGACTAGGAAGGCAGGAACCCCCAGGGGGAGCAAACTGATGGGATTATAGCGGATATGGCTACTTGGGTTACAGTCACAATGACAAGCCAGGCTGATTAATCTGTCAAATAGACCATCTAAGTAGAAAGGCTATTGTACGATGATATTATTTAAACTGGGGCTATGCTCACTTCAAAGCACCCAGACCACAGGAACCAGGCAGCTGAAGATAAGACAATTCCAAAACCCCATTAACTAAGAGAGTGAACAGTAAATATCCTAGCAATTAAGGTTTTGGGTCTTAGTGAGATGAAACTCAAGTGATCTGTGATCATTACATACATCCAGCAACATGGACGTGACTCAGCTGAATGTTCCACAGGCCACCCATCCTGTGTTTTTACTGATCTCTGTATTTTTATATACTGCTGAACACATTCTTTTATATTCCTTAACTCACTCATCCATCTTCCAAGTTATAGAGCTTATAATTATCCTTAAATATTCCTCTCTCTCACAAGTATATCCAAGTTAATTAATCAAGGAACCTCCCCCTAAATCACTGAAATATTGTTTTGTTGTTTTATATCCTAAAGATTTACTCCAAGTCTTTTTCCATTTATTCTGAAATTTTGGAATGAATCTTGACTAATCAGTCCCCAATTGGTTCTTTCCTGAAAGTAGTCCTAGAGTCGAGCACTTGAATAAAGGCAGACACAGGTGCCTTACTTACATATAGCTCTACCATTATTTAGTGTACTTTATTTGGAAAACTAACACAAATTCACTGAACACCAGATTCCTTTTTTTTGTAAAAGTAGACATGATAATACCCTTTCCATAGGTTGCACTGTATATGAAACTATCCAGGAACGTGATATATCCAGTTGGCATCTAGAAATTGGAATGGAATATGAACACTTCCCCTTACTCTTCTAGGACACAGATTTGATCAACCAATTGTCTAATTAGGAACTCTAATTTTTACCAAAAAAATTATAAAATTTAAGTCTTGTCCCAAACTTCCTTACCAGATCATTTAATTTCCTCATCATTCAAGTTACAATCAGATTTAACTGCATTTCAGTACTTAAAGATGCAGAAGTGACATCTGGTCAAAAACCCATCAGGACTTTGTGTCCTAAGGAACTCAGATTATAGTCATTTGTATCCAACACACTGAGCCCTGTTCCAGGAAGTTATGTGTTTAGGAATGTTTGTTTCATCGATGGTTGATTGATTTTCAGTGAGGTCATGTCATATCACACTTTCTTGGTTAAATGTTTAGTTCCTTCCTCATCTTTCAGAAACTGTTCTGAGGCCAGGCTAGCTTATCTTTAGATTCCCCCATGGTCCTCTAACCTACCAGGAAGGACACATGTTGCTTGATATTGATCTATTTCTGATATTAATTTGTGTACAGATTATCTCTTCAAATTTTCAAACCATAGGTACCCAAAACAAAATCAATTCTTGTTTTCATTTAGCACTTCTTATATGGCATGTTGTTTCCCTGGCCTTGTGTCTTTTGTTGGGAATATTTCTGATCCCACAGATATTCTCATTCAGTGTCTACAGTTCTGTCAGTATCTCACAATAGTTTATTTTTTTTCACTTGCAACATACTTGTGAATTGTCTTCATTTCAAGTAAACTATGGGTTCTGTAGTACTGAATGGAAAGCTTTTGCAATTTTACTCACAATTAAATGGAATATCAGAGGGTTATGTCACCACCTCAATCACTATATAGTTATATATACTGCATGACAAAAATGAACCCTATTCACTATTTTTTTTCCTCTGGTAGAACTGCAAAAGCTTTTTCTTTTTTTTTATTAAGGTATTGATATATACTTTTATGAAGGTTTCACATTAAAAACATTGTGGTTACTACATTCACCCATATTATCAAGTCCCCCCATATTTCACTGAAGTCACCATCCATCAGTATAGTAAGATGCTATAGAGTCACTACTTGTCTTCTCTGTGCTACACTGTCTTCCCCATGATCCCCCACACCATGTATACTAATCATAACACCCTTCAATCCCCTTCTCCCTCCCTCCCCACCCACCCTTCCCCACCCCTCCCCTTTGTAACCGCTAGTCCCTTCTTGGAGTTTGTGAGTCTGCTGCTGTTTTGTTCCTTCACTTTCATTCATTAGAATGTTTACAGTTGAAAGAGGACTTAGATACAGTCAAGATACAGAACATTTTCATCACCATAGGACTCTTCATGTTGACCTTTTTTAGCCATATCCACTCCCATACCCCCACTTTTGTCTGAATACCTTGCAACCACTTACCTGGTTCACCTGTTTGAGAATTATGTCATTTCAAGGATGTTATGTAAGTGAAACTGTGCAGTATGTAACCTTTTTGGGCTGAGTTTTTTCATATAGCATCATTCTTTGGAGATATATCTGTGCTGTTGTACATATCAGTAGCATTTCCCTGGTCACTACTGATTCATGTCTTTTGTCCATTTTCTAATTGGGCAGTTTGTTTTGTAATTTATATTTTGAGAGTTCTTTGTATATTCTGCCCTTGCCTTTTATATTTTCCTTCTTCTGCTCACTTTCGCTTTAGTTTGCTCCATTTTTACTAGGTTCTTCTGGTGGGAGATTAATTACTGAATTGAGACACTTTCTCTATTCTAATATTTACATGTAGTGCTACAAATTTCCCTTTCAAAACTACTTTACCTGTGTCCAACCAATTTTGATATATTGTATCTTCATTTTCATTCAACTTAGTATATATCTTCTTTTCCTTTTAGACTTCCTTTCTGACCCATGGATCATTTAGAAGTGAGTTTAGTTTACAAGGGTTTGGAAACTTTCCTGATATTTTTCTGTTATTGATCTCTAGTTTGATTCCATTGTAAATGGAGATCACATTCCATATGGTTTTAATTCTTTTAATTGCCAATGTTTGTTTCATGGCCCAAGATATAGTTTATCTTGATATATACTCCATGAGAACTTGAAAAGACTGCGTAATCTCCTTTTGGATGGAATGTACCACATATTAAACATTGAGTAGATCCTGTTGGATGATGGTATGTTCAGTTCTTGTCTATCCCTGATTTTATATCTCATTATGCTATTTCTGAGGAAGGGGTATTGAAGTTTTAAACTATGATGGTGGATTTATCTACTTCTGCTTTCAGCTTTGTCAGTTTTTGCTTCACATATTTTGTAGCTCTGTTGTTTGGCATATATATACGGTAAGGGTTACTATGTATTATTGGTGGAACAACTCTTTATTCATTGCATAAGCTCCTCTATACCTGGTTAATTTCTTTGCTCCAAAATATACTTTATCAATACAGCCAATGCTGCTGTCTTTAATATTTTTTACCCTTTTACTTTCAACCAGCCTATGTCGTGATACTTAAGTTTCTTGTGCACATGATCTAGCTGAGTCCTTTTTTTTAATCTACTCAGACAATACCTTTTAACTGGTGTATTTAGACCATTTCTATGTAACATAGTTATTGATATTTTAGGTCAGCCATTTCATTTTTTGTTTTGTTTATTCTTTCTAATCTTTGTTTTATTTTTATTTTCCTGCCTTCCTTTGAGTTATCTGCACAAATTTATTATTCCACTTTGATTTATCTATAGTGTTTTCAAGTATGTGTACCTCTTTAACTTTTTTAGCGGTTGTTCTAGGTATTACATTATAGGTACATAACGTGATCCTTTTTGATCCTCTTGGCTCCTTGTTTGGTCCTTTGAGTAGAGAAAGGAGGCTCTTGTCGGGGCTGCTTTATCTGTGCCCACTGACATTTTTGAGTTTCCTGCCTCTTCAGTTCTATGTCTGGGATATATGAGGCACTTAAAAAAAGCCAAAAGGGAACTCACTGCAAAGTTGTTCTTCAGGTCACAAGGGGCCCTGACTGGTTTACTGGCCTTCTTCTTTTGAGCTTTCAAGGCCTTATTATATCTGTTTCACATATAATTTACAGGGTTTTTAGTTGTATATAGGAGTTGTAATAGGGAAACGTATGTCTACTTCATCTTTCCATCTTCCTGAAAGGAGAAATCCATCTATCCAATACTGTTCGGTGCTTTTTCTTTTTGTTTTTTCCAATCAGGTGTTCTATTACCATATTTCCAATGTTGCATAAATAAAGCCATTTCTCTACATTTATTTATTAAGTCAGGCTGTATCCAACCCTAGGTGAGACAAGAATTCAAATAATTTGCCATGGAGTTCCTGGGTACCATGTTTGCAAGGACCTTTGAGCAGGGAAGTTTCCATAAAAGGCTGTAACTCTTGATCAGTTATTCTGCCTAAAATATGGAAAAACTCCCCTGAGTGCTGTGGCTTAACACCACACCAACCTATTTACATCTAAGCTGCAGTCTGGTAAAGACACTTTGTTAGTGAGTCTCAAATGTATCTGCAGCAGTGTGAGAAATTGCAGCCTCTTTGACTTTGCTCATCTTTTGAATTTCCATCTTTCTTGAAAAATGTGAAAGAAAATAAGCCCACAGTTATTCAGTTCCAATAGCTATGATACTTTATCTTTCTGGATGAACGGCTATCCTTCAGATCTTCCCTCTTATCCAGTACTACTCTTCTAGATGGTGTCTGACTTTATGCAGAAGGCAGGTTTTCAGAACCTCATATTAGAGAAAAATAAAGGCTTTTTGTTTTCAGGTACAAGTGCTTATCTTGCCCTATGCCTGCTCTGATGTCTGTATCAATAATCTGTCTCTCTGAATGCTAGTCACCCTGAAGGCCTTTCTGCCCAAAAACTAAGTGCAATGACCTTGAGGAAATTCATATCCTTTTACTAAGGGCCTCTGGTCTTCTGTGCCAAGAAGATCTCACTGTGATTCTTAAGGGCACCAGGTACCTAATCAACTGTAACTCCATTCTCATTAAATCCACTGTCCATACCTCTGTCATACCTCTGTCATACCTCTGTGGCTATTCACTTCATGCTCACCATGACCAATCCCTAGGCAGGTCGCCTGCTATGATATTGCCTTATTTCTGAGTTTTTTTTTTTCCCATTCCCAGTTATAGGACACTGAGACATTCCTTGACATGCAAATATTCCTTTCACACTCATTGGAGCCAAACAACTTAAAAATACAGATATGAGCTCCCTCTTTGCCTAATCACATGCTATCAGGTTGCTGTGGAAGTATTTGGCTATGGGGTCTACTTGCCTTACCTTGAGGTTCAGACAGAAGTTCATCCAAAAATTATCTGCTTTTGGCTTTACCTGCCCATGCTGACAATTTTAGGTGCAGAATTATCTCCACTTACACTCATTGAACTTTCTTTTGTTTAATATTTTGGGAATAGAAGATACAGATTTCTGTTACTTCTAGTTTATAATCTCAATTTACACTCATCAAACCTGAATTTTGGTATGTAAAATGAAGGCTTAATGAATTTGGAAAATCCATTTTTCACTTACCAAGATTTTCAGATCTGGTTCATTGCTTTAGAAACTCAAAACTATTCAGTGTCCTTTTTGCTGCAGGTTGAATCCTATTTTTTCTTTATGTACCAATATGCCCAAGGGGCATTGGGGGGATCTAATCTCTCAATGCAATGTAATTTATGGAGGATATCAACAAAAGAAGTAATAGTTATTACAACATAATGTAATATTTTTATCTCTCACACAATTTTGTAATATACTTCTCTTCTCAAATGAAAACATGACATTAGAATACAGGGTTCTCTCTTTCAAGCCTACCAAAATATTTTTTATCTATGTGTCTACAAGAGAAACTGTGGAGATTTAATAAGCTACTATATGGACTGAAAAAGCAGGACTTTATGGCTGGACACTGCCCACCAATCAGGGACCCCAGGGTCTTACCTCAGTGATAGGAGATAACAGACCTGGTTGTGAAGGACCCCTTTCCTCTAAATAGTGACTCTACACTACTATCCTTGCTCCAAACACAGATTAAATAAATATATGATAAAAATTATTACTAAAGGTCTACCAGACTGCACTTAATGCAAAAACGACTTCAGTAACTTAACTCAGAGAGAAAAATGAGCACAGATTGGGCATCAGAATCCACTGGGGCAACAATCAATAGGGGCTGACCTAGAGTTGGCTTCAATAAAGTCTTTGGATGAATAAATAGATATATAACAAAACATAACCTGAGAAGGAATTATGAGAAAAAGGAAAAGGGAAAATGTGCCTCATATATCCCCAAGATCAGTAAGTTCTCATTTAATTCCTCCCCTAAATCTCCAGCCCTCAAATGTTACCTCCTGTTTTTTAGTGGCAATTTCTACTTCCCACTTAGATATTTGTTGACATTTTTGGGCAACACAAAATGGAAAAATTCTTTCTCCTAGTTGTTGACTAGGCAATCGTAAGAGGCAGTGCCACTATTATCACCCTGGAAACAAGAGGTTGAATCTTAATGGACGCTAACAACTTAAAATACATTTGTTTTTTAAAGATGCCTTACCTCCCCTTGAGAAGATAAGCTGGAAAGTATAGTCAGAATCAACATCAGAGGAACTGCACTTTGCCTTTCCTAGATTTAAAACACTTCACTGAGTTTTTTCTATTCAGATGCATTTGGTTATTGTTTTTGAGAAAATGTTCCAAAGGTGTGCCTACTCTTTCACATATGTCTGTTCATATACCTGTTGTCTTGTCATTAGGAAACCAACTTAGATCACAGTTCTTTATGGGTGAGAAATAACATAGAGAAGAAATAACAAGGGAACACAGCAATTAAATGATGGAATGTGATGTAAGCTCTTGCAAATACAGACGGTTTCTGTTATAACCTGGTGTGACCCAGTGTTCTTTGGTAGTTTCTTAGGATTCACTTTTTCCCCTGTGGAGAATCCTATGTCAGTAGGACTCACAGGTAAAAGAGGATTAGAGGTACGATTGCCTTATTCTTTTATTTCCCAGCTGTTTTGAAAAGGTGATATGCAGAAGTTACATGAAGCTCTCTTTTCCTGGTAGATAGAAAGATGGCAATTACTTTTGTATATGGAATCATGTTTTATTATAATAATCACTGTAAATCACATATTTATCTAACTGTATCCACATAATTTTGCTTTCTTTAGGCCTACAGTGTTTTACCATGTAAAATATTTCTGAGAGAATAAATTATTAGGCAATAATAATAATTCATACGAGGAGAAGGGAAAAAGGAGAGCATCCTTGTGGAAACCCAAGTGAAACATTTTAAGCAAAGTTTGTTCCATTTTAATGTACATCAGGAATTACATTCACTAATTTGAATATCTGAATATTAATTTACTTTGTCTTTGTTTTTCAAGAGTAGCATAACTTATTTTCACTGTCTCTTCCCTATTTACTCAATGTTTGTGTTGAGCTCAGTTGACTGTTATCCAACCATTTTAGAAGAATGGATTATTTTTCAGAATTACAATATCCTTATTGTTGGCTACAAGTGATTAATTACTGATTGCAAAATTACTGTATCATAGAGCCCACAAAAGAAATGAAATAAAATGCTTGCGTTTGTTTTCTTGTTCACTATTATTTTAAGGTAAATATGTCAGATTTTTATTAAGTATCATTTAAATAATTAATTATTAACCAAATATTATAGATTTAAAATGCCAACATCTTTAATGCAAAGCAACTATGTACATATCTAACTTAAGAATTTTTAAATGGCACTACAAAATAGAATGCTTACTAAGTAGTGCCTGGGACCATAAAATACATAATAAATCTACCACTCTTGAACTGATTTATATTAATTATAATTAAAACAAATAAAATTAATCTTGGAGTTTTAAGAGGACATTTCCTTTTATAAGATCATGGCTCGATCAGCTTAAAGTAGTCCACTTTATATCTTTCTGGATCAAACAGTATAATGTTTTCTGAGCATGTTGCTCATAAGGAATCTTGAATTCTAGATCTTTTTATATCCACAAACAGAACTAAGGGAAATACAAAATAATACAAATAACCTATCCTCCCTTTTTCAAGTAAGATGTACCTACTGATTAAATATCCATTTTATGCTATGCAGATATTATGGAATTAGAATACATCATGGGATTTCACATCTTGAAGATGGTTCAGTTCCAGTGACCAGGTCTCAGAGTTCTTCAGGGAGTATATATGCATATAATTTCATATACATATATACACAGACACAAACTTAAACACAATTTCATATATATTCACTTATATACACACGCATAATCAAACGACTACACTGACTAGAGTAATGAGCAAAGATGTGCAGCTCTTTCAGCACAGATTACATAATTAAGAAACGTTAGTTTTCCTGGAAGTGTAAAATTGAGATAGAAGTTACGAAAATCCTTGAATTCTAGGCTTTGCCAAAATCTTGCTATGATGTGGTATTACACCTTCAGTGTTTAGATTTACCAGAAGTTATTTAGTATAATACTTTCAATTATCTATCTTTTTAAGCTATGAAGACCCCTCATTTAAAAGATGTAAATTTGTGAAAAATTCCTTGGTAAATAATTCTTAATTTAACATAGTATATTACTGAGATGAAAGTTTTTGGTAATATTCAATATATGAAGTCACGTACCTCACAGCATCTTTGCCATTCATTTGACAATCACCAAATTAAACATAAATTCACATCCTATTAAACAAACTGTCATAAATAGCCCATCACCTCAAGCACCTGAGGACTGAAGCTCAACAAGCATTTACATACATGTATCACCTTATTTAATTCATCATCAAGCAGTGATAAGAGATGAAATTATAAAAAGCTACACATTAAAAATAATGTTAAAAAATTATCAGATCACCCAAGAAGGAAGTACTTAAGGAGACAGAGGCACTGAACAACCCATTGGAACAGATGGAGCTAACAGACATCTACAGAACATTCCACCCAAAAGCAGTAGGATACACATTCTTCTCAAGCGCACAGAGAACATTTTCCAGAATAGATCACACACTAGGCCACAAAAACAGCCTCACTATATTCAAAAAGACTGAAGTTGTGCCAACCAGATTCTCAGACCACAAAGGTATGAAATTAAAAGAAATCATGAAAAGAAAACAAAAAAGTCCACAAACAAATGGAGGTTTAACAACATGCTCCTAAATAATCCATGGATCAATGACAAAATAAAAACAGACATCAAGCAATATGTGGAGACAAATAAACACACAGCTCAACATCCCCAAATCTACAGTGATGGCCATTCTAACAGGAAAGTATATTTCAATACAGGCTTACCTCAAGAAAGAACAATTCCAATGGACAGTCTAAACTCACAATTAATGAAAGTGAAAAAGAAGTACAAATAAGGCCCAAAGTCAGTAGAAGGAGGGACATAATAAAGATAAGAGCAGAAATAAATGAAACAGAGAAGAATAAAACAACAGAAAGAATCAATGAAAGCAGGAGCTGGTTCTTCAAGAAAATAATCAAAATAGATAAACCACTAGCCAGACATATCAAGAAAAAAGAGTATACACACATAAACAGAATCAGAAATGAGAGAGGAAAAAATCACTACAGACACCACAGAAATACAAATAATTATTAGAGAGTTCTATGAAAAATTATAAGCTAACAAATTGGATAACCTGGAAGAAATTGACAACTTTCTAGAAAAATACAACCTTCTAAGACTGACGCAGGCAGAAACAGAAAATACAAATTGACCAATTACCAGCAATGAAATTGAATTGGTAATAAAAACACTACCTAAGAATAAAACCCCTGGGGCAGGACTTCAACACCAAATTTTATCAAATATTTAGGGAAGACCTAATAACCATCCAAAAAGTAGAAGAGGAGGGAATACTTCCAAACTCATTCTATGAGGGCAGCCTCACTCTAATACCAAAACCAGATAAAGACACCACAGAAAAAAGAAAATTACAGACCAATACCCCTGATGAACACAGATGCAAAAATACTAAACAAAATATTAGCAAACCAATACAAAAGGACATCAGAAAGATCATCCAGCACTATCAAGTTGGATTCATCCCAGGGATGCAAGGATGGTACAATATTCAAAAATCCATCAACATCATATACCACATCAACAAAAAGAAGGACAAAAATCACATGATCATCTCCATAGATGCTGAAAAGGCATTCAACAAAATTCAACATCCATTCATGATGAAAACTCTCAACAAAATGGGTATAGAGGGCAAGAACCTCAACATAATAAAGGCCATATATGACAAACCCACAGCCAAAATCATACTAAACAGAAAAAACTAAAAGCTTTTCCTCTAAGATCGGGAACAAGACAAGGATGCCCATGCTCCTCACTTTTATTCAACATAGTACTGGAGGTCCTAGCCATGGCAATCAGATAACACAAATAAATAAAAGGCATCCAGTTGGTAAGGAAGAAATTAAATTGTCACTGTTTGCAGATGACATGATGTTATATATAAAAAAACTAAAGAATCCACTCCCAAACTACTAGTACTAATAACTGAATATAGCAAAGTTGCAGGATACAAAATTAATACACAGAAATATGCTGAATTCACATATACCAATGATGAATTATCAGAAAGAGAAATCAGGAAAACAATTCCATTCAAAATTTCATCAAAAAGAATAAAATACCCAAGGAATAAACCTATCCAAGGAGGTGAAAGACCTATACCCTGAAAACTACAAGACACTCTTGATAGAAATTAAAGAATACACCAATAAACGGAAATATATCCCATCCTCATGGATAAGAAGAATATTGTCAAAATGGCCATCCTGCCTAAAGCAATCTACAGATTCAATGCAATACCTATCAAAGTAACAATAGCATTCTTCAAAAAAGTAGAGTAATTCTAAAATTCATATGGAACCATGAAAAACCCTGAGTAGCCAAAGTAATCCTAAAAAGGAAGAATAAAGCTGGGGGATTACACTCCACAACTTTAAACTCTACTGCAAAGCCACAATAATCAAGAAAACTTGGTACTGACACAAGAACAGACCCATAGATGAATGGAACAGAATAGAGAGCCCAGGTAGAAACCCAAGAATATATGACCAATTAATATACAATAAAGGAGCCATGGAAATAAAATGGGGAAATGACAGCCTCTTCAACAACTGGTGTTGGCAAAACTGGCAAGTAGATGTTAGAGAATGAAACTGGGTTATTGTCTAAGTCCATACACAAAAGGAAACTCAAAATGGGTCAAAGACCAGAATATAAATCATGAAGCCATAAAACTCTTAGAAGAAAACATAGGCAAAAATATGAGCAACTTTTTCCTAAACACATCTCCTTGAGAAAGGGAAACAAAAGCAAAAATGAATACATGGGACTATATCAAACTAAAAAGCTTCTGTATGTCAAAGGACACCATCAACAGAACAAAAAGGCATCCTACAGTATGGGAGAATGCATTTGTAAATGACATATCTGACAAGGGGTTAACATCTAAAATTTATAAAGAACTCATATGCCTCAACACTCAGAAAGCAAATAACCAGATTAAAAAATGGGCAGAGGATGTGAACAGACACTTCTCCTAACAAGAAATTCAGATGGTCAACAAGCACATGAAAAGATGCTCCACATCATTAATTATCAGGGAAATGCAATTTAAAACCACAATGAGATATCACCTCATACCATTTAGGATGGCCAAAATCCAAAAGGCAAGGGACAACAAATGCTGGTGATGATGCAGAGAAAGGGGAACCCTCCTACACTGTTGATGAGAATGTAAATTAGTTCAACTATTGTGGAAAGCAATATGGGGGTTCCTCAAAAAACTAAAAATAGAAATTCCATTTGACCCAGGAATTCCACTTCTAGGAATTTACCCTAAGAAAACAAGATCCCAGATACAAAAAGACATATGCATCCCTCTGTTTATCGAAGCACTATTTACAATAGCCGAGATATGGAAGCAACCTAAGTGTCCATCAGTAGGTGAATGGATAAAGAAGAGGTGGTAGATATATACACAATGGAATATTATTCAGCCATAAGAAGAAAACAAGTCCTACCATTTGCAACAACATGGATGGAGCTAGAGGGTATTATGCTCAGTGAAATAAGCCAGGTGGAGAAAGACAAGTACCAAATGATTTCACTTATTTGTGGAGTATACCAATGAAGCAAATCTGAAGAACAAAATAGCAGCAGACTCACAGACTCTAAGAAGAGAGTAGAGGTACCAAAGGGAAGGGGGTGGGAGGGTGGGTGGGAAGGGAGGGAGAAGGGAATTAAGGGGCATTAGGATTAACACACATAATGTAGGGGGGTCACAGTGAAGGCTGTATAGTGTGAAGAAGACAAGTTATGACTCTTTAACATCTACTACACTGATGGACAGTGACTGCTTGGGGTGTGGGGCTGACCTGATAATATGGGTGAATGTAGAAACCACAATGTTGCTCATGTGAAACCTTCCTAAGGTTGTATATCAATGAAACCTTAATAAAAATAAATAAATAAATAAATGACTTTTATCAAGCATTTTTGGACATAATGATAAAAGTTATTTTCTTAATGGATTCTCCTGCTTAGCAAAAATAAAAAAAAGATTATTAATTATAGGGATTTTTCCTTCATTTTAGGATTGACATCAATAAACTTAAAGACAGTATTCCCTGATGCTTTTAGAAACCAATTCCCAAACTGAGATTCACCTGAAATTTGATCCTTTGAGACAGCTTTTTACTCAAAAATTTTAATTTCTTCTCTCTTTGGACATGACTAAATCAGCCTTATATTATAGTAAAAAATCATTAGAAATGTAACTTTAAGAACACCATAGGTTTACAATCAGGAAACACAGATTTTATACTGATTTTACCTAAAGTAGGTTATTTCTATAAAAATTAATGGCTTCTAAAATATGCTTGCAAGAACTCATACAAGTCAACACCAAAAGAAACAAATAATCCAATGTGGAAATGGGCAGAGGACCTGAATAGACATTTTTGTAAAGAAGACAGATGGCCAAAACACATGAAAAGAGGCTCAATTTACTAATCATCAGGGAAATGCAAGTCAAAACTAGAGGGATATCAATTTCCCACCAGTCAGAGTGGCTAATATCAACAAATGTTCTTGAGGATGTGGAGAAAGTGGAATCCCTTGTGCATTGTTTGTGGGAATGCAAATGGTTCCGCCGCTATGAGAAGTAGTATGGGGTTTTCTAAAAAACTAAAAATAGAAGTACCATATAACTTCTGGAAATTTACCTGAAGAGAAGAAAGTCACCAATTCAAAAATATATATGCACTCCTATGTTTATTGCAGCATTATTTACAATAGCCAGAATACGGAAGCAATCTAAATGTCCATCAATAGATGAATAATTAAAAAAGAAGTGGTATGCACATAAAATGGAATATTACTCAGCCATAAATGAATGAAATCTCATCATTTGTGACAACATGGATAGATCTAGAGGGTATTACGCTAAATGAAATAAGTCAGACAGAGAAAGGTAAATACCACATAATTTTACTTATATGTGGAATCTAAGGAACAAACAAATGAATGTGCTAAACAGAAACCAGACTCACAGATACAGAGAACACACTGGTGGTTACATGAGGGGAGGGGATCAGGACATGGATGAAAGAGGTGAGGGGAAAAAAATTAGTGAGAATGTTTGATATTTTGATATGGGTGATGGTGACATGAGTGTATCCACATGTTGAAACTCATTGAGCCGCACACTGAGATTTGTGCATTTTATTTTATGTGCCTCAATAAAAAAAATAAATAAAATATGTTTTTAAAAATGTGCTTGAAAACCAGCTTTTTATTACATATTTTAATGTGCTTCTAGCACAATACCATACCCAAAGCCTCAGGATCTTCTTTTTAAAGGAGACTAATTCCAATAGTCCTCTAATTCCCAGGTTCATGCTACTGAAATGAAGTGCCTGTGGTCTTCTCTCATTTCTGATCATCCCTATGGATATTATGTGGGGATAATAAATCAGGCATAATGAACAAGGTGATGTTTACAGGTCTTTTCTTGGAATGATCCATACTAACATTTGCTTTTGGCTCAGGGAGACAATGGGTTAAAAAAGGTGGCTTCTCTGATGTCCAGTGGTCAGCAAAGATGCCCATATAATGTCATTCAAACTGTGAAAGAGACAAAGGATGATCCCAAACAAGAGACCTCTTTAATTCAGTACCTCATCCTATGATATCATCCTGTGATTACTAAAACGTGAAATCCAGTCCAGGTTTTGCCATATATTAATTATGTGATCATGATAATACCATTTAATATTGCTACTCCTCAAATTTTTCATGTGATGGGAAGATGGAGATAATGCATAAAATTACTTAAGAGTATCTGGCCAAGAGTAATCACTCAAAACAGACTGCTTTTACACATATTACTCAAGACTACCATTCATATTAATCTAGTTTTACCTAAATCCATATTTTTAGGGTACATATGCATTAGGAAGAAGTAGGTAACAGAAATGAATTGCTTTATACTCATGAAAGTGCTTACAATTTTTCTAGCTTTTCCAAAAATTTTACAGATGAGGTAAACTACCTTTTAGATTATAACAATAGTGACGTCCAAGTAAATATAGAACGAATATGTTCTTTTATTTCCTCGTTTTTACAGGAATTATATAGCTCCTAAATTCCCTAGAGTATAGTTACTTCATGTAAAAAAATGTTTAAAGATGCATTCTTTCCTCAACCATAGCCCTGTCCTATCACCTTTGTTGAAAATAAATGCACAAACCCTTTCAAGTCTAATTTAAGTGCTGCACTTTCTGTAAACCATTTGAAACTATAAACACACAGTATTTCTTCCCACCTTTTAACTTGTACAAAATTTACAGACCCTGAAATTCATTTTAGTGTTTTCATCATATAATTTATATTAATATACTGACCTCAGAATCTGATCTCTGAAGTTAAGAAAGGGACACTCTGCTTGACACATACTAAATCCACAACAAAAACCTCTCAATTTGATTTTTTGTATCCCTCTGGGATATGAACCACACAAATGGTTGGTCCAGGATTTACGGATAAATTAACACATCAGTACCAGATTCAGAAAAACTTCACAGAAAGAAGAGAAAGAACAAGTAATTCTATGTTAACATTATCATTTATCTAAGGGAGATCAATTAGGTTTCATTTCATTTGCCAAAACTGATGAATTAACAGTGGCTGCCAAGCAAATCTTGGAGAGTGTTTGGGTTCACTCCATGGTGCAAAGAGCAACGGTGGGTTGTACCATCTCTGACCTGAGACTGTAGAGGGGACTGGAAGTGTGCATCCTTCGGACCTGCCATCATAGAACCTTCACAGCGACATCACAGGTGCCTTATAGCAGAGCCACATTCCTTTAGTATCAGGGGTCTGTAGAAACAGGAAATTACAATAATCCATTATCTGATGTTACCTTAGGAAAGTACACATGCATAAAGGCTGAATTTCCTTTCTCTTTAAGGAATATGCTGGTGTTCAGTTAGTAAAAATCTGTATTTAGAAGTTTCAAACAAAAAGTACTTTAATTTTTTTAAAGCTTATTAACTGTCAGTTTAAAGTAGATATTTAAATAAATATCTGTGCCATACACATCACTAAGTAAAGTCATCAGTGTTAAAAATAAGCTTCTTAAAAAGGTACTAAATTCTGTATAATCTTCTTGAGGGCTATGAGACATAATGGCAGGAATATAAAATGGTATTATGTGCCATTCATATGTTAGGCATGCAATGAATTCTCACTGCAGTCCACTGCAATGCATTAAAGTGGCCAGGTTTAGTCACAAATAATTTGGTTTATGATGTTTAATGATTCACTCTGCTTCTCTGGGCAATAATTTATAGTAAAATTGGGATTTGGACTACATGAACTCTAAGGTGACTTTCTGTGCTAATATTCTAAGACTTTTATGACAACACCACATTAAAATAGAACAGCTGACTTGATAACACTACACGAATTAATGCTTCGATCAGCCAATAGTTACTTTAATAGACAACCAATCCTGCCCCCCCCCAAATAAACTATTGCTAATAGGAGAAACTATTACGAAAACAATTAGTTTGTCAAATGACTCTTTCTCCCTAGAAGTGCACAAGCAGTATTTTCAGATACATAAGATTAAACAGGGGAGAGTTGCTACAAAATGTCCTCGACTGGTAGGAAACAAATTTCCACCAGGGTTGGGGCCCTCTCAGGTTTGCTCTTCTTTGTACAGCACCTCTCACCCGGTAGACAGTCCTTAAGCAGGTATTGTCCCAATACTTGTGAAGTGATGTATATATGTTCATAATAACTTTGCCTATGTCATTCTTCAGAAATAAACTTACCCAGCCAACAAAACTGGGGAAGACTGAGGTACTATGATTTAATATCAAGGTGGTATAGAAGGCAATCACACTAAGAAATAAATAAAACTCACACAGTTTGATCATGGCATCAAAAAGGCAGAATTGTGACAGCCTTTCTGAACATTCTGTATACTATCTTGTAAGACTCTCCTTATTTACAAAACAGACTACATAAAAGGAAATTTATGAAGGGGATATATGGCATAAAAGTTCACTGTTTACTGTTTTTTTCTAAAGTATAAATTGTCTTTTACAAAAGAACATTTAAATTGAAAGAACTACTTAATGACTGAGGGGTTGTGATTAATCAGTAACTGAGTTTAATTCAAAATCATTTTTCTTGTTAGAAATCTATATAAAATATCTATTTTATTTTAGAAAAGAAATTATGTAAGTACATAAGACCAGGCTCTGTTTTATAATGTACCATTCCCACTAGATGTACAGATTTGAAGAACTAACAGATTTTCTCATATTAAAAAATTCCCACAGTAGTACCTGCCCTGACTTTTTCTCCAAGTAACTATTTGTATCAAATAAAATGATCTTCATGAAGGAGGGGAAACATGGGAACTGCATCATTCTAATTGATGGGGCTGAGAAAAGATAAAGGAGGCTGTAATACTGAACTTGTGGGCTTTATGAAAGTCAGTTCCATTAAGTTATTTTCTTGAATAAAACCCCAAAATATTCAGAACATTTTCTTATGTTTTATCATCTTCCTAAAAGTAAATGCTAATTAAAGGTTCCTTCTAATTGTTATCAATTTGATGGTATCATTACATTTTTTAATTACCTGCATTCAAAAGATGCAATAGACTATGAACTCTATTACTTCCTAAACTCTCTGTAATCTCTGTTACTAAACAAATATTTGATGAAGAATCATGCGTCACTAGGTTATACTTAGAGCCAGCATTGCCCATCTCTTCTTAATATAGTGTGGTTATAAAAATCAAGCGTTTTTCTCTGAAATTCTTCAGTGATAATGCATAGTGTTATGTACTGAAAAGATCCATTAGGGGTGCTGAAAGTAATCTGAAGGGGATAATCATCACATTAGAAAGGAGAAAGGGCACTATGCTTAGAACAGGTGAGATTAAACAGGCCCTTGAGAGCTGAAATTTGAATGGAAATAGGAGAGATTTAGGAACTTAGTAGTGCATGGAACAGCGTGAACCCCATCTGAGTGGGTTCCTCCACATTATTCTCTATCACTTCATGTGCAGGCTTCCTAACATGGTAAAAGTTTATAGAGCCTCCTTTGTTTCTTATCATTTAAAAAATCCTCAATGACTCTTTCTACTACCTTTAATTCCTCCCAATCCTATATATGAATTTCCTATGTGATATAAAACTAAAAATGTATTAATTCAATTTTATTATAAATTCTATAAAGATAGAAAAAATATGGTCTAATAGTATTTAAGAGTTGGAAACTGTCCACTTAACAAGACTGCAGACAGATCTTCAAATATATCCAAATAAAAAGGATGTAAACTGAGGAAATACCAAAAAAGAAAGGGAAAAAGTAGGAAAAAAAAAAGAGTCCCAAACAGGTGAGGGTAGAATAATTTCTTGGCAGAAGGCATTAGGTAAAGAAATGCTTTGCTGTCACATAACACCATGCACATGAAATAATGTAGAGGAAGGTGGCCTTTCCTTACCCCTACCTAATACAATTATTCACACAACACTTTCTATTTTGATTTTAACCTTCTCAAAAGCCTGAGCTGCTTTGTCACCACTGTATTTTCCTTTCCCAGGCCCATTACAATGTCTTACATATAGTAGGCATTTAGCAAATGATTATTTACACAAATGAAAGTAACTACACACTATTTTCTTCACACATTCAATGAGAACACTCATAGCTTCCCTACTGATTGCCTACAGTTCCATGGTGTGGTGTTTTTAGAAGCACTCAGATAATTATTTATGGCTATAACCATTAATGCAACATTGGTATGAGGAAATAATATTTTTCCTAGAAATACACCCCTAATATGCAAACATTTGTAACTGTACTTGCTCTTTACAGCAAATACAAATATGTTTAACAAAATTCCATTTCAGAATGCATGTTGCTTCTCTGCAAACTTTTAACTATCTTCCAAGACTCATAACTTTTACAAAGACTAATCCATGAGAAGATATGACAGAAGCAAATTGAATAACATCATAAGATCTTAATCATACAATTCATGTAATCCCAAAGACAATAGATTGGAATTAAGTAAATAAAAAATCCTAAATCCTGCCTCATTGTTAAAGAACATTAAAATATCCAAGGCTTTTTAATGCCCTAAGTTTCTCTTCTATAGTGAGTGCTATGTGGATATGATCCTGCTAATGGCTCATAATTGCAAGTAAAATGCAGCTTGATACTACTGTCTCTCTGAATTTGCTAAGAGGTTAAAAAATGAATTTTCTGAATTAAAGGCCATGATTTCTGTAACTTCCCTTCACTTAATGGATGAATTTAATATTACATTCTTCACATTCTGAACATATTTTAAATAAATCCGTCAACAGTGAGTCAAAATATTTCATTTTATAGATGAGAAAAGGTTAAATTATTTTCCCCACATCATGTACCTGTGATAGTAACTCTAACTGTAAGTCTTCATGATTACTAAGACTTCATTTTCTTAAACCACAATGATCTCCTAGATGATATTATACTCAAAGTTCACTGTTATTTTTATTACATAAGGTTTCTTGGGAATTTAGCTGGGGTTTTTGAGTGCATAAACAATGGCAGAAATATACAGTGAGCTTACAGGCAAATGGCAGAAATATAAGTAACATACAAGACATATAACTAAAAGTACAGAGTGGAATATACCACCAGGTACAGACATTGATTGCTAGGTTTGCTGCAATAAAATTGTTTAATCACTGCACCTACCTACCCACTTTCCCCACACAGACACCTACACACATATAAACATTCACACACATATAGTGGAAGCAGGAAGAGCAGCCTGTTGTATAGGCTTATATGTTAGGGAAAGACAGTGTCAGGCCAGTGGGTTTCAGCCCTGGCAAGTTCACTATGCACTCTGTGAGACTAAGAAAAATGACAATGGAACATTCTTGGGGTAAAAGGGTTTATACCTGGCTTTATTCTATTGGTGGTAGGTCAAGCACTAGAATTAAGTCTTCATCCAGCAGTCTGCAGATCCGTGATCCTCCCCTGTCTCTGCCTCCAGGCAGAAGACTGGGCAGAGCTCTTTATATAGTGACTCAGTCAATAATAGCTTATTGCCAATGGGTGTGGAAGCATAAGCCTAGCAGTAGGCCAATTACATCATCAACTCGTTCAGGGTCAGGTGGGGATCCCAGCCATAAGAACTTCTATTTTCCCCACAGACAGATATTAAGAAGAAAGGAGGGTCATGAAGTAAAGAATGCTGGATTTCAGAGTATTGGAACTGACCTACGCCAGCTGGTTCATAAACAATTATGAGGACTTTTTCGGTAGACTCTTGGATCCACTGAATATTTCAAGATAATAATAGCATAAGACATTCTACTCTTTAGCCCAGCCTTTCAGTTTTCCAACTTGAGCGCTCCTTTCTTTCTCCAGCTGATCACAGTATATACCTTGATTTTACATTAAAATGTAAAGATGCCCTCTTTCTGCAATAATTCAAACTGCAAGATGTCTCCATAGGTTATATTATATTACAGGTACATAATGTTGAGATTACACTTGTCTTGCCAATGGGTTTCAGCCCCAGGCAAGTTTGCTATGGATTCAATGTGACCAAAGAAATTGACAGCAAAACATTCTTTGGGGTGAAAGTGTTTACTACCCAGCTTGTTCTCCTGGCGGTAGGTCGAACACTAGGGTCTCTGCCTCCACCCAGAGCACTGGGCTGAGCTCTCTATATAGCACAGTAATAGCTTATTGCCTAAAGGTGTGGAAGCATTAGCCTAGCAACAGGCCAGTAACATCATCAGGTGGTTTAAGTTCAGTGAGAATCCTGGCCATAGGAACCCCAACTTCCCCACAACACTATAATGTATTTTTCAACTGTATGAATGCTAGAGCACCAGGTTTTCATCATTTAATTTCTTTACTAAAGTTTAACTGTAAACTTAATGTTTAGTTTGTGTGTGTGTGTGTGAATGAGAGAGAGAGGACCTGGGAGGGGTAGAGAATAAGCTTGAACAAGAACTAGGGCATAGAAAGATCCATGAGACTTAAGTAAAAATTAAAGAGATGATATTTATTATTTTTCCTAGAATTACAATAGAAAATATAACTAGAAATCAACATTTTCCTTTATTGCCAACCCAATATCTGAGTTGGCCCTAAATCTGTTAAGTCTTCAAGTACACATTCAGGAATATATTCTAATGTCTTTGATGTTGTGGATAAAATGAAAGTTCCTGTGGCAGAATTCTCACCTGGCCCTGGCTGGCTAGCTCACTACACACATGTGGGCAATACATCATTATTGATTCTATATAAAGAGCTCCACTCAGTGCTCCAGGTGACACAGTGGCACAGCTGCAAGGCTGCAGGAGAGCAGAGGACAAAGGCCCATAGGACAGCTGTGCAGGCAGAGAGGCCCAGAGGCAGAAACTGGTTTGCTGAATGCAGACTCACTCTGAGTGAATGGGATTTTAGCAATTGACCTGCCACCGTGGAAATAAAGTTGGGTATAACCTTTTCATCCCAAGAATGTTTTACTGTCATTTTCTTTGGTCACCTTGAATCCATAGTGAACTTGTCCTGGGCTGAAACCAATTGGCAAGACAGACGGTCTTCCATAAACTGTGGTGTGCATGCTTTTCAGTCAGAGACATGGCACTGCTTGTTTATGTATCACTTGCTAGGCTGGCAAAATACTGACGTGACCAATTAGTTGGCTTCTTTTGGAAACACCAATGTTTCATTTAGAATACAGAGTTGCTTAGTCAGTTTTTCTTAATTTTTTTCTATTTTTTAACTGAGCCAGAAGGAATGGATTATATATATTTGTTGTTTTGCACATAAATTGGAAATTAGGCCTTTCCCTACCTAGGATTGCACATAATGTTTCCTCCATTTTTGTCTGAATGACAATCTTTAGACGAGGACTGTCCAAATTATTGGAAAATTATAATGTTCACTGACAGCCTGCTTAGAAATGATCAATCAAACTTCCCCAAGAGAAAATTATATTTTTAAAGGCAGCTTTATAACTTTGATGGCTTCAAAGGTCAAGTTTTTTTTTTCTTTCAATTTAAGGACATGTTCTGGAGTCAATAAATTTTAATTCAACGTAAGACCTTAGTCCTCAATTTCACCTCCTACGTTAGCTAACATAATTAAACCTGTGTTGTTAAGCAAAATGCTGATTAACTTTCTTGTATGGACAAAGTACTCCATCCATCTGGATTTTTCTTTTTCAATTTTCACTAATTTGAAAGAGCAGATTTGTTTTACTTGTATTGAACATAAAATAAAATCAATTACCCAGTATGCTTTTGCATTTGATAATGAATCTCAGGCCCTCCCCAACTCCATCTGTCAAGCTTGGAATCAGCTGGGCTCTGGTAAGCAGTAGCTGCCTAGGAGTGTGTGGTCAGTCCTTGTCTTTGAAGACTCAGCGGAAGTCATACAAAAGATTGGTTTTCTGAGATAGAGCTCAATGGCCTAAAGAAGTCATCCTAACTTTCTCTCACCTCTCTGCTTTTAAAAACATCAGCACTATTCTGAATTAGATTGCCTTGACACTTAATTACTTCTTCCTTGACACTTACTTCCCATGATGTTCTTTGGAATTCCCAATGACTAGTTCTTACTTTTTATCTTAGACCTAGAGTAACTGGTTCAAATAGATTCCATCCTTCCATTTCACCAAGGTTCAAAGCCCAGTGCAATTTTGCTTCTCAAATAATAATAATCCTGCACTTCACTATGTCTACTGCATGTGCCATTACACATCTAGACCTTCCTTAACACTAATGGGAAAATGTTGTTACTTCTAGAGATCAACTTTATCTAGCAAAAACTAGGCTAGAATGTAAAATCTGCGTGTCCATTCCTAATGCAACATTCAATGATGTTTGTGAAAATGCAATGAAAAATATTGAGCTCATACAGAGTATTAAAAATAAGGATGTATAAATACATTAAATTATATATAAAGAGTATAAATACATAATCATATAAAATATATAAAAGTATATATATACAAAACTTGAATTGGACATATATTAATACCAAAATAAAAAATATAACAGTGGGAAATCCCTTATATCAGAAATTTTATGTGTTTGACATGCATACAAATTTGGAAAGATAGATGTTTTTACCTATTACTTATTCAGTGAAGCCTCACCTATCCATCTCATTTGAAACTGTGATCATTGCCTTCCTTTCTTTAAGCCTGGTTGACTCTCTGTTTCATTTTCCCCATAGCACTCAACACCTCTAATACACCACATATTTTTCTTGTTCATTTTTATTTGTATGTCTTCTTCCACAGGAATAAATGCTCTAACAGAGCAGAATTAATCTCTTTTGTCCACAGTTGTTATCTGTAACACCAGAATAGTATTTGGTAGATACTAAAAAAATATAAGTTCAATACATCCTTTTATATTGATGATGATGATGCTTTTGATAAAGCCCCGTTTGTGGGGTGCTTAGTGTGTACCAAGTATGCATAATCTTATTTAATTTTCACAAAAATACTTAAGAAGGAGATAAATACACATTTTTAATATATGAGAATGTTGAGATTTTGTGTTTCTAAGTTATTTGCCTGAGGTCACATTATGGAGGAATACTGATTAAATCCATGTATGCTTGATGTAAAAATTCATGTTTAACTACTAAGTAATTCCAGCTTCTAATAGTAAAGCCCACATAAGGGTTTGCATTCTTGGCAGAGTTGCTTATGCCACTAAATCTGCTGATACGTACTTATGTTCAGAGGATTTCTGCTATAAATAGGTAGATTATTGAGACACTGAATTGAGAAAATAGTTGATTCCAACAAAACATGAGATAAACAAGAATATATTAGCACAATTTTAACCAATTCATTTGTCAGAATGTATTAATAGTCACAGTTGACAATCTGGCTGAAGATGATGTCAGTCTGGGCTTTTTTTCCCTTGCAAATGTGTAAGAATATAGATCTTCAGGAAAGTGTAATTACCCTTAAAAAAAAAAAAGTAAAAACAAAATCCCAAAGTGATCTTTATTTGTTGGGTATCTGTCTTTGCATTAAATTATATTTTCTGCTTCATCTTTAATAGTACACTCAACTTCTAATTACACCTTGTAATAATTTAGGGTTGTTTTACTCCTTCAGTCCTCAAATATTTATTGTTTAAAATGTGCTACACATTCTTCTCAGCATTGGGGATCTAGCAGAGAACAAACTAAAAAACAAATTTCCCTTCCCTAAACAGCTCCTATTTTAGCTATTTCTTCTTAGTTCATGTTTTTATGTGAGACCAACTGGCAGCATTCTGCTCTCCTTTTCTCCCTTCAAGGAATCCAAAAGCATAAGAATTTTCATTCATATTTCTATGTTTGATAGTACCTGAATTTAAACGAAGGAAAACAATCATGAAATTGCTCTTTTGCACCCACCTTATCTGATGAATCCATGACCTATAGTAGGATTCTTTTTCTTTTACTTTTTTTTAACCTAAGGTAGAGTATAATTCATGTTCCTTCCTTAAAGGCATTTGTTTTGAGACCCTCTCCTTAAACTTCATGTTTTGCTTTTTACTATTTTTAGTAAACTGAAGGAAGTTTGTCTAAATTACACACCTAAATAAAGATTTAAAGCAAAACAAAACAGAATCTCACAATCACAAAAAGTGCAAAGGATCTCTATATAGCTTTTATTTTTAATGTTTGATACCAGCTTCTTTTTTTGGTAATTGATCCAGTCTTTTTAAATATTTTCTCAGTAACTTATCAAGATTTTAGAATCAATTAATTATCAAATGGCACTAAATTCCCAGTTATTTATAATTAGGAACCATAGAAATTTTTAGACTGAAATATCATTATCATTTCTACCCACAGAAAAGTAGAGCATTGAGCACAACAGTCATTCTATGTCGTGATATTGCCGTGTCAGAGCAGCTTCGCAATATTAGTGAAGCGAATTAACTTGCGCTAGTGAAGATCTCCAGTCAACAATACAATGATATTATATGTAATACACAACGATACTGATATTTGTACTACAAGCATACCACTATGGAAGTAAAATTTTACACTGCTTAAATCTCATCACTGTCATCACCATCACCATTGTAATCATCACCATCACCCTCATGATTAAATAGCAATACTTTTACCCACAAACTTACATAGGATATGTGTGAAAAATGCCTGGATTCAGATGGTATGCCAAGTTAATTTTGCCCTACATTTTATCTCCCAAGTGATAACCATCCTGTTCATTTTCATAAAGTTTCAGCTGTACTGGTTTTATGTAAGTGTAGATCTTTACCATGTTTCTTACAACCAAGGCATAAAAAATAAGGAACAATCCAGTGTCTCAAACTCCATCAGTGACACTGGAGATGAGGCATTGTAAGTGTGTAATTTAAGTCATGTTTCCCCTTTTAAAATAAGTTCCTTAAATGGTATTGCTTAGCTAAAAAAAGGGGGGGGACTCTCTATTTCAATATTGTTTATTCACTGGTGTGATTGAGAGAGCTCACTATGCTATGTGAGGTTTTTCATTAGCAGAGGGTATTTTCTTCAAGCACATGATTAAGGGCAATCTCTTCGAATGGCAGGTGATGGTCAAAATTGATGATGACAGTGAGTCCATCTCCTTTTAGCTGTCTTAAATACTGGTCCCATGGAGATGGGAGAAGAGAGCCTAAGCTTGTCTTATTAGCAACTGAAGGCCACCAGAGGAAGCAACAGGAGCCAAAGCCCTGGGTGAGAAGCTGAAAGGCTGTGTGCCCTGTATGGGTGTTTGCTATCATAGATGGCAGATGTGTTGGGTCCAGGAGGGAAATGAGACTATAAGAATCTATCACACCTAGGTGTTCAAATGCCTCCAATGGTTGCAATAATCAATGAATGCTGCCTTTTATTATTGTTTGCTAATGGGATACTGACTTAGAGAGGAGGAGCTGGGACTGTGGGCACTGAGGGTATGAGGCTAAGCCTAACTGGAAAATGGATAGAAAGCCGATTAGAAAACTGAACAGAGTGACCAGGAAGATAATGAGAACATTCAGCTTGGACATGGAAAGGCAAATGTTGATTTAGGAAGTCTGTCAGGGATATTCAATTAATTAATTCACCTATTCATTTATTTACTCAACAGGTCCAAAAGAGTTCTGTTTTATAGGCATGGGACAGACAGAAGGAAAAGTTTAACCTTCACCTTTATCCTCAAGGTTTGTAACAATTTGGCTGTTCCCAATCCTGGCTCACAGGTGCTCAGCCTCCAGAGGGGCTGCTTTTGTGGCTTAGGCATGGGCCCAGGTATCAGTCTGTCTAAAATGTTCCAAATGTGGAACACATGAATGTCATTGTCACTAAACTCTGGGGAAATGAACACACTTTGATGCAAAGTCCTCAACTGCTCTTGTCTTCAAATCCTTGGCTTTCCTTACCCAGCCAAAACAGAGGCTCAATAATGAAAAAGGTCCAGGAGTTGATTTAGTTTAGTTTCAGTACTGACACTGACCAACAACAATGAATAAGATCAGCATTACTGCTGTAAGCACTCCTACAAAGAACTCTAGTTTAAAGTTCTTCCAAACTTCAAACTGTGTAATAATGGATAATGTTACTGATAAGGTGAGTCATTTAATGAATTCATGCACATACTTGTTTACTTACTCAACATACCCGTGCACTTCTGTTGAGCACTGTTCCTCAAAGGGAATAGCTTTAAAATCACTTAAAAGAGCTGAGAAGTGGAAAAAAGGTGGTGAGAAGTGAGGCAGAAACCTCCCCCCAAAACCACATATAACATGAAAATACAGTAAATAAAACTAATCCTAAAAGAGTGACTGGAAAGAAGACTGCAGCAGATGGCCGATATTTGGGAAAAAGAGAGATCTCAAGGGTAAAGTACCAAAGCTGGGATTTTGTGGGATGGAAGCCCTCTACCCACTCCAGCTCACCAGTGGGAGGAAGAGAAACAGCGGTGGTGGGAGGGAGTAGAAGCCCAGGACTATTAAACAACCACCCCTTAAGATCTGCTCAAGGAGCACAAACCCCCATTACAAGATGCTCTGGAGATTAATGGGGTTTGAAAGCAAAGACAGGTAGAACACTCAGAGAGACTGAGATTCCAGCCGCGCTTGTGGAGAACAGGTACCCACAACTGGCTGCTCCAGGAAAAAAATGGGGGGCACTTTGAAAGAATTCCCAACAGTGAGATGGCTCCTAAAGGGGCAAGGATTACACAGAGATTACTGCTCAGGAGAAAGGACGGTGGAAAAAATCATCCTGGCACACTCATCCCAGCAAGTTGGGAACTTTCAGAAGCTTCATGTGCTCCATCGCCCTAGCTGGCAACACAGTGCCAAGGTCCCCACAGTGATACACAGCCTGCTGCTTCTTCTTCCCAGGCTGCATTGGTTCACATGCTAGCTGCCCCCACCATCGCACCAAGCCAAATGGAGGGCAGCTTTGCCTATGGCATCTACAGGGGCATAACGCAGATGCATCTACCTGCATGCTGAGTGCACTGGCCCTGGAGGTGAAGACAGGCACTGTGGCAGGGAAGCAGGAAAGAGCTCTTTCCTTCCAGCAGGCACAGGAGCCACTCACCTGTGATACCTGCCATCACTCCAGGTGCTGGGCAGCTCCACAGAGTAGAGTTTCTGGGAACTAGAGGGTGCCATTTACACAAAGTTTTTACTCCATATTATTCACTAGGAATATGAAAAGGCAAAAGAAACTTGTTCAATACAAAATACCTGAAACACCAGAAAGAGGGCTCACTGAAACAGAAATCATTAATGTTCTTGATAAAGATTTCAAAATGAAAATCATAAACATGCTCACGGAGCTACAGAAATATATTCAAGATCTCAGGAATGACTTCAAGAAAGACAGAAACTTTGAAATATGCAGTAACTGAAAAGAAACGTACAATGCAGGGATTTAAAAGCAGATTGGATGAGGTAGAGGAGAGAGTAAATGAAACAGAAATTAGAAAACAGGAATACATAGAAGCTGAGGCAAACAGAGACAAAAGAATCTCTAGGAATGAAAGAATAAAAAGAACTGTACGACCAAACCAAAAGGAACAATATTCGCATTGTAGGGGTACCAGAAGAAGAGAGAGAAAAAGGGATAGAAAGCATCTTTGAGGAAATAATTACTGAAAATTTCCCAAATCTGGGGAAGGAAATTGTCTCTAAGGCCACTGAAGTGAATAGATCTTCCAACAAAAGGGATACAAGGAACATAACTCCAAGACATATAATAATAAAAATGGCAAAGATCAAGGACAAGGACAGAGTATTAAAAGCAGCCAGAGAGAGAAAAAAAGATCACATAGAAAGGAAAATCCATAAAGCGATCATCAGAAACCTTACAGGCCAGAAGGGAGGGTCATGATATATTTAATGCAATGAACCAGAAGGGTCTTGAACCAAGAATACCCTACATGGCAAGATTTTCATTTAAATTTGAAGCAGGGATTAAACAATTTCCAGATAAATAAAAGTTGAGGGAATATACCTCCCACAAACTGTCTCTATGGTTTGGAGTTTATTTTGGAGGGACTGCTATAGATGGAAGTGCTCCTAAGTTTAAATAGCTATCATCTGAGAAAACAAAACTACAGTAAAGGAAGTAGACCAATTAGTTACTGAGCTAATCCAAAATTAAATCAACTACCCACAATGTCAGTAAGGGATAAAAAAAGGGTACAAAATATGACATCTAATAAAGAGTGGAGGATGAAGGAAAAGAATGGAGAAAAAAACACCTTTAGATTGTGTTTGAAATAGTGTAATAAGTGACTTAAGTTAGACTGTTAGAGTAAAGAAGCTGCCCTTAAACCTTTGGTAACCATGAATCTAAAGCCTGCAATGGCAATAAGCACATATTTATCTATAATCACCCTAAATGTAAATGGACTGAATACACAATCAAAAGACACAGAATTACAGAATGCATTAAAAAAAAAAAAGACCCATATACATGCTGCCTACAAGAGACTCAGTTCAAACCCAAAGACATACACAGACTAAAAGTGATGGGATGGATAAAGATATTTCATGCAACTAATAGGGAGAAAAAAGCAGGAGTTGCAGTACTTGTATCAGAAAAAATAGACTTCAAAACAAAGAAAATAACAAGAGACAAAGGACATTATATAATGATAAGGGGGTCACTCTAACAAGAGGACATAACCATTATAAATATCTATGCACCCAACATAGGAGCACCTACATATGTTAAACAAATACTATCAGAATGAAAGGGGGAAAGAGAAAGCAAGCATTCATTTTAGGAGACTTTAACAAACCACTCACTCCAAAGGAGGGATCAATAAGACAAAATAAGTAAAGAGACAGAGGTACTAAACAACACATTAAAACAGATGGACCTAACAGACATCTACAGAACACTCCACCCAAAGCAGCAGGATACACACTCTTTTCAAGTACACATGGAATACTTTCCAGAATAGATCACATACTATGCCACAAAACGAGCCTCAGTAAATTCAGGAGGTTAGAAATTGACCAGTCAGCTTCTCAGATCACAAAGGTATGAAACCAGAAATAAATTGTGCAAATAAAACAAAAAAAGCCCACAAACACATAAAGGCTTAAAAACATGCTACTAAATAATCAATGGATCAATGACCAAATAAAAACAGAGATCAAGCAATATATGGAGACACATGAACACACAACTCAACACCTCAAAATTTGTGAAACACAGCTAAGGCTGTTCTAAAGGGGAAGTATATTGCATTACAGGCTTATTTCAAGAAAAAACAGTCTTAAATAAACATCTAAATTCACAATTATTGAAACTGGAAAAAGAAGAACAAATGAGGCCCAAAGTCAGTAGAAAGAGGGACATAATAAAGATCAGAGAAGAAATAAATAAAATTGAGAAGAATGAAACAATGGAAAAATTAACAAAACTAAGGGCTGCTTCTTTGAGAAAATAAACAAAATAGATAAACCCCTAGACAGACTTATTAAGAAAAAAAAGAGAATCTACACACATAAACAGAATCAGAAATGAGAAAGGGCAAATCACTATGGACACCACAGAAATACAAAGAATTATTAGAAAGTAGTATGAAAAATTATATGCTAATAAACTGGATAACCTAGAAGAAATGGACAAATTTCTAGAAAAATACAACCTTCCAAGACTAACCCAGGAAGAACAGAAAATCTGAACAAATTACCAGCAATGAAATTGAATCAGTAATCAAAAAACTACCCAAGAGGAAAACCCCTGGACCAGAAGGCTTCACTGCTGAATTTTGTCAGACATTTAGAGAAGGCATAATACCAATTCTCCTTAAAGTTTTCCAAAAAATAGAAGAGGAGGGAATACTCCAAACTCATTCTATGAAGCCAGCATCACTCTAATAACAAAACCAGGCAAAGACACCACAAAAAAAAAAATACAGACCAATATCCCTGATGAACATAGATGCAAAAATACTCAACAAAATATTAGCAAACCAAATTCAAAAATACATCAAGATGATCATATAACATGATCAAGTGGATTCATCCCAGGGATACAAGGATGGTACAACAGTAAAAAAATCCATCAACATCATCAACCACATCAACAAAAAGGACAAAAAACACATGATCATCTCTGTAGATGCTGAAAAAGCATTTGACAAAATTCAACATCCATTGATGATAAAACTCTCAACAAAATGGGTATAGAGGGCAAGTACCTCAACATAATAAAGGCCATATATGACAAACCCACAGCCAACATCATGCTTAATAGTGAAAAGCTGAAAGCTTTTCCTCTAAGATCGGGAACAAGACAAGGATGCCCACTCTCTCCGCTTTTATTCAACATAGTACTGGAGCTCCCAGCCATGGCATTCAGACAAAACAAGGAAATAAAAGGCATCCAGATTGGTAAGGAAGAAGTTAAACTGTGACTGTTCACAGATGATATTTTACTGTACATAAAAAACCCTAAAGAATCCACCCCAAAAGTACCAGAACTAATATCTGAATTCAGCAAAGTTGTAGGATACAAAATCAATACACAGGAATCTGTTGCTTTCCTATACACTAATGATGAGCTAGCAGAAAGAGAAATCAGGAAAACAATTACATTCACAATTGTATCAAAAAGAATAAAATACCTAAGAATAAACCTAACCAAGAAGGTGAAAGGATTATACCCTGAAAACTACATGACACTCCTGAGAGAAATTAAAGAAGATGCCAATAAATGGAAATACATCCCATGCTCATGGATAGGAAGATTTAATATAAAAATGGCCATCCTGCCTAAAGCAATCTACAAATTCAGTGCAATCCCTATCAAAATACCAACAGCATTCTTCAACAAACTAGAACAAATAGTTCTAAAATTCATATGGGACCACAAAGACCCCTAATAGCCCAAGCAACCCTGAGAATAAAGCATGGGGGATCATCCTCTACAACTTCAAGCTCTACTACAAAGCCACAGTAATCAAGACAATTTGGCACTGGCACAAGAATGGACCCACAGATCAATGGAACAGAATAGAGAGCCCAGACATAAACCCACACATCTATGACCAATTAATACATAATAAAGGAGCCAAGAATATAAAATGGGGAAATGACAGCCTCCAACAACTGGTGCTGGGAAAACAGGACAGCTACGTGTAAGAGAATGAAACTGGATTACTGTCTAACTCCATACACAAAAGTAAACCCAGAATGGATCAGAGACCTGAATATAAGTCATGAAACAATAAAACTCTTAGTTAGAAGAATACATAGGCAAAAATCTCATGAATATAAACATGAGCAACTTTTTCCTGAATACAACTCCTTTGGCAAGAGAAACAAAAGCAAAAATGAACAAATGGGACTACATCAAACTAAAAAGCTTCCCTACAGCAAAGGTCACCATCATTAGAATATAAAGGCATCCTACAGTATGGGAGAACATATTTGCAAAGAAGATATACGATAAGGGGTTAACATCCAAAATACATAAAGAACTCACATGCCTCAAAACCCAAAAAGCAAATAACCAGATTAAAAAATGGGTAGAGGATCTGAATAGACACTTCTCCAAAGAAGAAATTCAGATGGCCAACAGGTACATGAAAAGATGCTCCACATCACTAATTATCAGGGAAATGCAAATTAAAACCACAATGAGATATCACCTCACACCATTTAGGATGGCCAACATCCAAAAGTCAAGGGACAACAAATGTTGGCGAGGATGTGGATAAAGGGGAACCCTCCTACACTGCTGGTGGGAATGTAAATTATTTCAAACATTGTGGAAAGCAATATGGAGGTTCCTCAAAAAACTACAAATACAAATACCATTTGACCTGGGGAATTCCACTCCTAGGAATTTACCCTAAGAATGCAGCAGCACAGTTTGAAAAAGATACATGCACCCCTATGTTTATCACAGCACTATTTACAATAGCCAAGAAATGGAAGCAACCTAACTGTCCATCAGTAGATGAACAGATAAAGAAGATGTGGTACATATATACAATGGAATACTATTCAGCCATAAGAAGAAAACAAATCCTACCATTTGTAACAACATGGATGGAGCTGGATGGTATTATGCTCAATGAAATAAGCCAGGTGGAGAAAGACAAGTACCAAATGATTTCACTCATTTGTGGAGTATAACAATGAAGCAAAAGTGAAGGAACAAAATAGCAGCTGACTCACAACTCCAAGAAGAGAATAGCAGTTATCAAAGGGAAGGGGGTGAGGAGGGCGGGCGGGGAGGGTGGGAGAAGGGGATTAAGGGGCATTATGATTAACACACATAATGTAGGGGGGCATGGGAAAGGCAGTATAGCACAAAGACAAGCAGTGGCTCTGTGGCATCTTACTATGCTGATGGACTGTGAGTGCAGTGGGGTTGTGGGGGAACTTGATAATATGGGTGAATTTAGTAACCACAATGTTGCTCACATGAAACCCTCATAAGATTGTATATCAACGATATCTTAATGACAAAAAAAAGAATAAAAATTAGCAGGAGAGGTATGAAAAAAAATCATTTAGGAGATGATCCTAACATCTACCTCTTTTTGTGAGAGTAATGCATAGTATAGAATACATTTTTGAAAATACCAGCTAATAATTATAATGATGAAAACAGGTTTTCAGTTTTCTTGTGATTAAATGAAAAAACATTAATATCTTAATTTTAGCAACTGGGCTCTTGCCTTGATTCTCTGATAGCTAACTCTCTATTTTGTTAGTGTGCATGGTTTATCTGAAACTGTAAACTGTTTTCTGAAGAACTCTGCAGGCATAGAATATTTTCCTTAATTGAAACTATAAAAAGAAAGAATATCCAGTTCTTGTCTCGTAATGGGCAATTTGGAGATTTCAGAGGTTTAAGTATAGATGATAGTTTGTATTTAATACACGAAGACAACAGCGTGTGGTGCCCTCCTGTCTACCAGCATGTGTTTCTGGAGCTCTCACCATTATACTTCCAATGTAACTATCTTTCACTGAGCACCTGTCATATCTACAAAATATACATGATTAACTGCCCAATACTATGGCTATCATTCCTTCTATTTTATAAGTGAAGAGAAGGAAACAGAGAGATGTAAAATGTTGTGTTCAAGGTAACAAATTGAATGAGACCTGAGCTGCTGACCCAGCTTTGGTCAAATACAAAGGCAAAGGTTCTTTTGGGGTCCCTGAACACAGAACACTTTTACCATCTTGCAGTGCAGTTGCTTTCCAACTGCTGTAAATATTTCACATTTGAAAGTTGGTATTTAACGTGCTGAATGCAAAGAATACCAGTTACCTTTGTACACAATAGCTCACTCTGGATATATACTTCACATTTTTTATAGCAAACTTACATAGAATATTCTTTTGTGATTAACTGTATAGGTGGAAATGGGTGTCTGCCCCTCACTACCACAGAGGGAGTAAGTTCCACAGAGAACATCTTGACCTTCCTATAAATACTGATTTGCATATTCTTCAATGACACTGCAGTATAAGTAACTAATATAAGTACCGAAGGACAGTTTAAATGGTTATATAATCCATGCGAACTTTTTTGGGTTTTAGCAAGAAATTAAATCTTAAATTGAAGGGAAAACACCTTTAATTGTGAACTTCTGAGGCGGAAAAGCAGTCACAATAGAGGAGTCAAGTGTGAATCCAAGAAATCTACAACTTCAGAAACTCCTAAACTCATGCAATCTTAGTCGTACTCTCTAAAACATCTCACTGTTACCCCAGAGTTAAACTAAGCAGACGACTACAAACACAATATGAGAGCTGGGAAAAGGTGACTGGGCCTCCATCAAGGAACCCTAAATGAAATGTGAGATGGGCTCTTTTCATGGGGAGCTGCAGGGAATATTGAACAAATTGCCGAGTGGGAATAGTCAGAATTAACTACTGTTGGGAGCTTGATCTTTATTTCACCTCTGGTCTCATCATCGGGCACTCCGCAGCACAGCTTTCAAGACTATTTATCGCCCATTCAGAATAGTCCTTTCCTAATTTCCTTCTGAGAGAAAGTAAAATTGAATTCCTTCCTGTCATCCTGATCTGCTAGGGGCACATTTTTCATATTCTTATGCATTCATTTGTAATAGGTTGCAGTATGTTTTAAGTAAGATTAAATGACCTAAAGAGTGGTAACATAACGGTGTTATACATTAGATGAGTCCACATCAATCATTTTTAATGTAATACACAAAGCAGTCCATCCTGAAGGGGAAAAACTGCAAAACAAGGCTGCACTGGAATACTCCTGTAACCTTAAGAATAAAGTTTCGGAAGATGATGCACATGAATTTAAATTAGTTGTTTGACAGTCGCTTGCTGAGATAATGCTAGGCACAGGGAGCATAAAACAATGTATAATTTTGGTCTTTCCTGTTATTAACTAGTGGCCCTAACAAAAGAATGTGGATGAGAAGACACTGGGTAGGGACAGTCTCTAGAGGCACATTTCACTATTCCTCAACCCTAGATAAAGACACGGATATCCATTGTGATGTGCACCTGTTTATCCCTTCCAAATTTATCCATTTCCAGATACATTTTCTTTGGATTTCTCACATAACCCCATTCCAAAATGCCTCAGACTTTCCCAATCTTCCTTTTTCACACTTTTCCTTCCTCTTTCTCTGAAAATAGATAGATTATATATAGTTACAGTTATAAAATACAGGCAGGTATTTTGGTATCATACATATAATGATAAATCATGGATATGAATATTTTCTAAGCATAACATTAAAAACTATATCTGAAAAATCATGACTTGTTTTCCCCTACTACATCTTTTTATAGCAGGAAAAATTCCTGTTATGGTTTTTAACACTGGGTTGACTTTAAAATAGAAATAGGTGGAAGCAGAGAACACTCGGGGCTCATCTTAGCAATTTAAGATATTCAGGGCTCCCGGCTAAAAACTGGATCATCTAGCTTTGCTCCACATACTTCATGATCTTTTCAGTGTTCTTTCTGACAATGATCTTCTATTTTTAAAATCTTGTATGATCAACTTGACTCTCTCCTGAGCTACTGATGTTACTTCCAGTTTTCTGTTATGTTTCAAGTCAATTCATTGAACTGGTTTTTGCTCTTGACGTGGTGGCTGAAAAGTAGGTTTTTCCTCACTACTCACCAAACCCTGATTATTAAGTCTTTCTCAGTCACTTATCATAACTGCCAAACTGTAAAAGTGAATATCTACATATTATACTTATATTACATACACACACACATATTTTTTATGGGGGAAGGAAAAAGATAATACAACAAACTAGACTAATTGTGTCTAAGTAACGACCTGCTACCCAGTATGGGGTCCAGATGAAAGTATTAGGCTCAGAGTTTTCTAGTAATAAAGGAAGATGCAGAACCTGGAGGTTTCACAGGAACACAGGACTAATTATCTATTATCATTCAACCTCAGTCATTTTATGTTTCCTCCTGCTTGCCATGGCCACCCCAAATCCTTTAAATAGAAGAATGTCCCTGGAAGCAGTTGACTGGCCTTCTGAGATGACAGAAAGTGGGTTTGTTCACTACTTTTTATTGTTTTCATCTGACTTTACTGGTGAGGATGCATCATGTTATTCCCCAGCACTGTGGCTTTTGTTAGCTTAAACACAAAGGGCAGGATGAAGATGCTAGCATTTTAGTTATTTACTGAAAAGACAAACATGATGAAACTATACCATGTCAGCTTTACAGGTGTTATAATACCATAGAAAGTTAGTTTCAAGAGAATTAGTGCACAGGGAAAACACATGCATTGCTGTTACTGTTATTTTTGGGTCCATTCTGACTAACAGTCCACTTACCATTTGTTTCCACTAAGTACATTGTTCTATTCCGGGAGCACATACAGGGAGTACCAAAGGTCAATGAAGGGAAAACAGGAGATACTGTCCAGGATTTGAGAAATGGAGCTTTGGTTATAAAGTCAAACTCCACAGGAAACATGAAGTACAAAATCTTGTCAATGCTACTAGTCATTGTGCAGAGAAATGAGGAAAACTGAGGAGTTTAGGAGCAAAGACATTGCCAATAGCAACATGAGAAACCACAGTCAGAGCTGACAGACATGTTGGACTAAACAGAATCTTTCAGGCCTGGGTCTGATGTGGCTTTAATAAGCAACACATGCATTTTAATGCAACCATGTATCAGGAGTACAGCCCAATTTTGCAGTTGTCAAATCATCGATTTGTGCTTTAATAGCCACTTTCAATTGGACTTCTTTCTTGGAAACATTGGTAAATTACTGCATTTGGTACATATACTGATGTGAATGTTTTCAGATATACATCAAATAATCTACTACTTGACTGTGCACTTTTGCTGCACATATGTGATCTCATTCTACTATGTGAAAGTTGATCAGGGGAAGCCTCACGGACATGGGTTGGGGAGGTCTCGGGAGAGCCCTCATGCCCATCACTCCTGGTCAACTTCAGACCCCACAGGAAGGAAAAGACAGAAGCTTTACAATTTGTACTACCTTGGCTACTTTACCACACCCAATGAGAGGGAAGAGTTTCTGTCTCCCCAAGCAACAGCCTGGCAACAGACCAGCCAATGAGAGCCTGTTACAACTCAGCCAGTGGATAGCGTGACACGTAGCCTCCTAGTTAGTGCCAATGACTTGTTGCTTAGAACAGTCCCCCAGTTTGCCCCCTTTCTTCTATAAAAGAGTCTCCTCTCTGTTCTCCTGACATGCTGTGGTTTTTACCATAGCTTGCTTATCCCAACTTGCAATTCTCTGCTATTGCTGAATAAACCCATTTTGCTGGTAAAATAACTGACAGTTTCATTTTTAAGCTTAACAAGTATCATATCTACTCAAAGTCAGAGACCAATTCCTGGCTTGGGAATTCTCAGTAAACAGTAGAAGAATTTCAATTGACTTGACCAATTTAATATCTGTAAACAGGCTACACAGATGTCTTTTGAAAGGAAAACTAACAATATGTATTTTGTGGAATTGATCATTTTTGTTTCGCTGATTGTCAGTAATAAATACTTGATTATCAACATAAATTTTGGAAAAATATTTTTTAGACTTTTAGAATTTAGAAAGTTATTTTAAAAATATCTTTTCAATACCCATTGTCAATTTAAGAAATGTACTGCCACTGCCCTATCTTCAGGGAAGCCATCAGGGCGGCTAGTCAGTGACTGCTTGCTTCCCAGGCCATGAGTAATTCTATAGCATTGTCTGAATGTTTGGAGTCGCAGACGATGGACAGCAGATTCATTGCTGGGAAATATAATCTCTGTAATGGCCTTTGTCACATTTTGCAGCATATAAAACATTCCTGGGAGACAAATATGACTGACTTAGTTTGCAGCTAGCTCTTTAGGGTACATCCGTCTTCACAGATGTGTCCGTAAAGACACTAAAGGCACGGTGGAGTGTGTTCTTCAGGGAAGTTTCATTTACTCTTTAATGCAACAACCATTTATAAAATACTGCCGGAGAAAACAGTCATTTAAAAGAAACTCATAAGTGGCAATACCATCTTTTCTGAAAGCCAGTACAAATAAACCAAGCCAAAGCAGATTTAACTGCCTCAGCGATGTCCTCTACAGATGATCCCCTTCCAGCACAGAGCAATAATCACAAAAGCTTGGTGAGGGAAGCTGAAGTCCTCTTCACTGCCTCTGATGCAATCATGTGCTCCCCCTAGAGGGCTTTTCTCTACGGGGTTGCCGCCCTTTGACCTTCGGCAAGCCGGCCGGCAGTGCTGCTCCGAACACCCTCATCTGCAATGTGTCGCGGCATGATCATCGTCCTGGAAAATGCGCATGATGAGAACATCTGGCCAGAGAAATGTGAAGGCCTACTTGCATGTGTGTTTGATGCGATGTTACTGTTCAGAGACAGAAAACAAATCTCTATTAAAAAAAATAAAGAGTACTGATGAGAGAATAGGTGCCAATTTCCATTAAACAGGCAGAGGCGGTTCTTAAGCGATGACACAAGTGGAGGGATGTTCTCTACCCTCTCTAATTAAATTGCACAAAAGCTCAAATTGGTGATGTCACAGAAGAATGGGTATTTTTGTCTTTTTCTTTGGGTGAGGGGCTTCCTTCAATGGCAAAACTGAGCTTACTAGGAAAATGTACTCTAGGAATGCTCTCTTAGCTCTCACCAGCTTATCCTGCCCATTACGGGTCTCCAGGTCTATGCTGCCTCCACTGGCCTATTCTTCCTCTGTTTTATACCTTGTTCTCTTGAACCATTAGTGTATAAGGTTATTGATCTAATATTGTAATGATAAAACAAATGATTCAACAATAATAAAATTATTCTAGGCCAAGGTCTAGTAGCCAGCAATGGCTTAGAACACTATAGATGACCTTCTGGCATTTGGAAGAACCCTCCAAACCTGTACTATCACCCAAGGAAGTGATTAAGCACAAAGTTTTTAGGAAATGAAAAGATATCATTTTGGAATTTGGTTGCTTTTATTCACTTGGCAGCATATGGTGGTCCCTTGTTACTCTATGGTTCTTGTTCACTTTAGATACTGTAACTTCTTTGCCTCTGCTTCTGATGCTGTCCAATCCTCATGGTCCCTTCCCCTGTGTGACAGTCCCTGTCTGTATGAACCTAGGGAAAAAGCCCATTGCATTTCCTAGATATTAGCCAACTGAAGAAGGGAGGTCGAAAGCATGAAAGTCACACACACTGAATCTTGCAGCAATTTTCTTTTGAGTTGTCAGATTACATGTACTGGTTGGCATGCCAGCTAATCAATAGAGACCAAGTCACTTTTCTGACACACACTGCAATGTGAGAGAGAGAAGGATGACGGAGGGCAGAAGGAGGAAGGGAGAGAGAGTGGAGATGCTTTTGTTAAAACAGTTGTGTAATATTCTTATCCCAGGAATAGAATTTTCTGATAAGACTGAAAACTACTCATCAGACTACAGGAACAAACCAGCTGTGCCCTTTACACATATCTTCTATTGGGTTATATCATGCTTAAAAATAATATTTTTTAATTGTGTTATTTGTTTAATACATCCTTTTTTATGAGAAAGGTAGCATGGAGCAGGAAAAAATTTTAGTTGGCGTAGTGTGAGGAAGTATTACTGTATAAAACATGAACACTTGGGCTAGATCAACTATTCTATCAACTACTAGCTAGAGAAAAAGCTGATGTCTCTGGAATTCATCTAATTCTAGGTGAATTACAAAGGCCCCATTCACCTTTGTAATTAATCTAAATGTCTTACTGGGGACTCAAATGCCAGGCTTCTTTCTGGGACAGCCTCCCTCATTCACCGATCAAGAACACTGTAGTCACAGATAAAAACACTGTAAGCTTCTGAAGAAGTAACTCCACATTAAAAACAAAGCAAGACTTTTCTTTTCAACAGTGTCAGAAATATCTGGATATTCAACAAGACAAAACAAAATCCTGACCCTTCCTCATCCCATATACAAAACTGAGCTTGAGATGGATCACAGACTTAAGTGTGACTGGTAAAATAATAAAACTTTTAAAGAAAATACAGGAGAGAAGCTTAATGAGTTTGGGATAGGCAACAATTTCTTAAACAAGACACATAAAAGATTGACAAATTCACTTAATTAAATTAAGAAATTCTGTTCCTTAAAGGGCACTATTGCAAGTGAACCATTAATGAACAGAGAGGTGATTATTCACAATACAAATATGTACCAAAGGACTCATTTCCAGAAAATATAAGGAACTGGTACAAATCCATAATAAAGTTATATGCACACATGTGTACATGTGGTGTACTCACAACAAATCTTAAATATGGGCAAAAAGGCGAACAGGCACTTCACAAAAGATGATATTCAAATGATCCATGCCAGTACAAATGGGCTCAACATCATAATTCATCATGAAATGCAAATTAAAACCACAATGATGCCATTCAGAATGGCCAGAAAGACTAATGACATTAAGTATAAGCTAGTTTAAGCAGCTAAAGCACTCATATATTGATGACAACTGTATCAATTTGTATAATCACTAGGAAGACTGTAGATACCGATCAATACTAAAAACATAATGACAACCTATGGCTCAGCATTCCTTTACTAAACACAGATCAAAGAAAAATGAATTAGTAAATAAAACTAAAGATATGGATAGCAACGTCCATGGCAATTTTTTCACAATAGCTTTAAAATAGATACAATCCCAGGGTCCGTTAGCAGTATACTGGATAAATAAATCATAGGAATACAGTGCGTTTCTGCACAGTAATCAAAACAAAATATTGCTACAAGCATCCACATGGATAACTGCATTTAAGTGGGGGCCATGAATCCAGCAACAAGGCCCACACTGTGTACCATTCCATTTAATGGAAAGTCAAGAATAGCAAAAACAGAGAGTGGTTCCCTCCAGGTAAGGGCTCCTGACTGGAAGGTGTGTGACTAAATTTTCTGGGGTTTTGAAGTCTTCCTGCAACTAAAGTTGAATGGTGGCTATGTAGGTGTATGTATTCGTATTTATTGAGTTGTACATTTGCAATTTGTACATTTTCCTCTATGTATGCTCCCCATGAATAAAAAGTTGAAACTAAAAAGCAGGACTGTGAAGTGATCCATGTTTTCCTTTGGGCAGGGAGCCCACGCGCTTGTTCTTGCCTGAGCATGTGAGTTGGCCCCGTTCACCTCTGTAAATTAATCTTAATGTCTTACTGGGGACCCAAATGCCAGACTTCTTTCTGGAACAGCCTCCCTCATTTACAAAGTGGAGTTCTTTAAATCACAAAAGGTTTATATCTCAAAAGTTCAAATCCCCCATCTGACTTTTGGTCTCTCTTTAATCCTTTTGATGGCCAGTGGATAACTATTATCTACTCCCTCTGAGCTGGTACGCTATGGCCCTACAGGTACATAATTAAAATACATGTGCACCACAGTACAAGACATCATACAGTCCACTTACAAAGTAGAACACTGTAGGTGCAATCAGTATTAAAAGACTTCTGTTCCTTTGTTTAAGAATTTCTTTCTATCTGGATTCCCTTCTGAAAGCCCAGTTCTGAAGCTACATAGCCCTGCATGTGGGCAAACATACATCAATGCCAAACACACACACTTCCTTTTATTGGCTTCCTGGGCCCTGATACATTAATGCAAATAGAACTGATCTCGGAGCTGAGTCAGAAAAGTACATTTCAATAAAACCAAATTTAAGCTCCATTTGAAAGAATGGTTGAGTTTTATGTGAAAAGTAATGGCAGTTACCACGAAAGTACTAAGTTTGTGGTTTCAGGAACACTAGAAGCCAAATAATCAGGTTCGATTCTTTCTGGATTGTTTATTTTTCAGAAAAGAGCCCATTTGGTACTTACACCGATTTCGTTGACATTTAAAATATTTCCTTTTTAGGGTGTGCATAGTCTGTTCACACCCCACCGCTGCTGCACATCTCAGCTTCCAAAGGAAGAAAGGAGACAACACTGCCCATTGTTTCATTTATTCTTCCATCATTTATTTCAGTTCTTTTTTTACAGAGTAGATGTCCCCAGATGAGGCCTTTAGAAAAGAAAGCTAGAGAGAAAAAGTGAAACAGGAGGCCAATATGGAAACTGAGAGTCCTGAAGGACACCCTCACTGATGGGAGGAGAAAGGAGAGAAAAATGAATGAAGGACAAGAAGTCAGAAGGATAACCGAGCGAAAACACAGCGATGTGAACCACCGTTATTTTGGGGGGGTTTTAGATTACCAAACATCTTAACTTTATAAAAATGCATTTATCTTTACAATCACTCTCTGAGGTAGGAGAAGGACGGGAGAGAGAAATGAAAAGGGGTATGAAGGAGAAAAAAGAAAGGAAAGAGAAGGGAATCAAGAGACAGGAAGGAGGAGGAGAACGTGGAGAGGGAAAGAGGCTGCGGAGGGGTGTGGTGGCACTGAGGCCAGCTCTACGGGCGTGTGACTTGTGCCCATACTCACAATGGCCTTTCATTTTGTTTAACGCCCTGCTGTCTCCCTCTTGACAATCTTAATCATTTTTGAACAAGAAGCCCTACATTTTCGTTTTTCACTGGGTCCTGCTGATTACATGGCCTGTCCTGCATAAAATGTTGGTAAAAGATATTAAAGGAGAATACCGGGAAAAACACTTTTTTTTTCTATGCTAACTATAGTCACAAATATATTGCTCAACTTATATGTCCCTGTTTCTGTAGTCCAGTTTTCAGAAGGGAAGAATTCCAACCAGGTTCTGAAAAGGGAGGAGGAGACAGAAAGGAACGAGCTTTAGTTTGGATAAAGATATTCTAGATTCATACTTGGGAGACTCATCATTTTCAGTCTATTGCTAAGTCAGCACATACAGGTCCACACATTCCTGTCAGTTGTTTTAAGTGGAGGATGGGAGTGGTTTAGATGAAGACGGTAGTGTTATTATTGGCATCACAGAACCTAGACTGGTATTTAACTCTGCTCATTTCTGGGTCCAAGAATACAGACGGGCCTTCCAAACTTCAGCATAATACGCCACTATCTGTTAATGTAAGACTGCTTTACAGTAAGCTCATGCCAGCTGCGATGGTGGGGTGGTGGTTATTTTCTTAATAAGGACATGGTAATAGTTTACAAGACATATAGTAATATCTCAAAAATATGAAACTCAGATCACATGGGATAATATGAAACAAAATTAGTAATTATGCTGGCAAGTTGCATGTTTTTTAAATTTAGGTATTTTAAGAGAAAATAAATCACAGTCAATTGTGGAAGCCCCTCCACTCCCTCGTTTTTATTTGAATGACCTCTTTTCTCCCCACCTTTCTTTGCTGACCCATCAGAAACAACACAGAGAACCAAAGCAAATGACATTTAGTATATGCCTCAGGCTGCAAAGATCAAAAATGCCTGAGACACAGGATAGAATCAATTGAACCCAGCTTGTTATTTCAGTTGGGAGTGTTGCCCTATCTTGGGAAAGAAAAATGGGAGGAAGGGATGGGACCTAAAAGGGTTTGATTCCCAATTCTGGTGTGTGTGTATGGGGGGGGGTTTCCCCACAACACCGAGCGATTCCCCGTGACAGCACCTGGATGTCCCACAACATAACTCAGTTCCAACACTGTCTACCTGGAGACAGTGTCAGACCCCATGGTTCAGGGATCAGTCCCACAAGGCAGGTCCCACCCTACTTCAGATGCCAATCACAGGTAGTGGGCCCCCAGGCTACCCACAACTTTTGTCCAATCTGGCTACAAATCAGAGGTTCCCATAACCCCCTCCTCAGCTTTGATTAAGTTGCTAGAGCAGTTCACAGAACTCAGGGGAACATGTTCACTGATTAATTAAAGGAGATGATAAAGGATAGAGATGAACAGCCTGATGAAGAGATACACAGGGCGAGGTCTGTGAGGGTTCCTCAGTGCAGGAGCTCTCTCCCTGTGGAGTTGGGGTGAGTCCCCTCCTGGTATGGATGTGCTTACCAACATGGAAGCTCCCTGAAGTCCCTACTACCCCAGGATTTGGGGGAGCCTCAGAGCACTGGATGGAGTGAGATTATGTTCTGGGAACTTCCCAAAGAAAAAAGAAAGGAGATTTTCAAGCAGGCTACTAAAGAGGATGATTGTACAGCTGCAGTCCTGTCCGGGTGACCCAGGCGATGGGAACTGGCAGGCCCAAATCATACCTCCAAGTAGCCCCTCCCCACTTATCTGTAGAACAGAGAGGGTGACACACTGGAAGAAAGGGAAGTGCAGGAAACCTCAGAGAGGAGGTGTGCTTAAGTTAACTAATTAACTCTGTCAGTCTTTTCTGGCTCTCTGGTTTTATCTGGTTAACCCTTTGAGTCCCTTTGAGTGGGCTTTACTGGCTTTATTCTCTCTCTACTGCTCATGTCTGTCTTTCTGCCTAACAGGTGCTTCCTGAGTAACCACATTAGAACAAAAGATACTCCTAACACCCAGGAAATTTCAGGAGCCCTGTGCTAGCTATGGGGAGCAGAGACTGTCATATATTTTCTAGTACCTCACAGGACCCAAAAAGACTTCATTCTTAATTTTTGGGATTTAAAGTAGTAGATATTAACAAGGGTGAAAAATAGAATATATGGGAATATACAGGACATATATTTCAGACATCCTACTGTTCCCTGAGGTCAGATTTAGTCCTGGGCTACAAAGGAGCAAGTTGGATAACTCAGCACAAGAAAGTCTGACTTTGAAAAATTGTCTGAAACCTTAAATAAAGAAGCATTTAAAATGGAGAAAGAAATTAAGCAAAGAAAAGGTCTTGAGAATGCAGCAGATAAGTGCCTTGCTTGGGATGAGGTCCAGAATGAGCTCAGTGAAAGTTTCTAAAAACTAAGACTGAGATAGAAATTGATAATGCCAAAGTCAGAACAGTAATGGAAGAAAAAAGTAAGATCTATCTATGTAGTTTAAGAAGCTAGAGAAAAAAGAGATGCTATAGGAAAAGAGATTGAGAACTTCAGATCTTAAGATGAAAGTCTAGGCTAGAAATTTATTTAAAAAATGAAAAAAAAGAAATGGAGATGCATTTACATTTGCCCACTTTAAAAAAATTGGTCAATTTCTACTTTGTTTTAGATCAGAAAGGCAAGTGGGCCTGAAAATAAATTACAGATATATAAATGATACACAGATAAATGATACATAGACACACAGATTTGATAACAGAGGAGACAATTTAAAGGAATGAACTTAAATTACATTCACAAATAGTTATTTGATCCAAAAAGCCCCTAAATTGTTTTAAGTTAAAAACAGATATAAATAAAAGGGGAAACATACCTTTAAACCTCTGAGAGCCATACTGTGCAGCTGCATGAGATACGGGATGATCTTCAAGGAAGGCCTCAGATGAGTGTAGAGAACTTACAAGGATGATTCTGAGGACCCTGTTTGGATGACAGAGCATATTCTACTCTGAGCTCACATTCATTTGAAAATCTTGCACAAAGAAAATAAGGACCAAATGGAAGGTGAAATTTTACAGGTTTTAGAGGCTCATAGGAGACACTTATAGAAAGAAAAGAACCATAGTTAGGATCTGGAGACCAGAGCTGTCAATAATGCAAATTTCTAAACTCATGAACTCACAGGAAGAAAGATGCATTTGCAGTGCCACTCCCTGAGAGAGAAGTTAGTAAGTCCACTTGGATTCCGTACGGTCAGAACACTGTGACAAGTTCCCCTTGCCTCCGCTTCCTTCCTTTATGCCACAACATTTCTCTTCCTTGGTCTTGGCCCATAACAACAATGTGGGCCTCATAGATTTTGTATTGATAATGAAGTGATGTAGTCCCTTCTGCTCCCATCTGCAAGAGCTGGTAAATGAAAGTCAATTAAATTGGACTTACTGCATTTTTCAGGCTTGATCATGTGGATCTGCCTGAAAGACATTCAGAGAGACAATTATCAAACCACATTCTTCAAGGAAAGGCTCCCTTTTCGTGACAACCACTACATACGATGGTGAGATGTCCAAACCACATCAGAAAATACTTAGTGATTAAAGCGCATTTATTATTTCTGCTCTGTGGGTTAACTATTTTCAACGTGAGCGGCTAGCAGTGCTGAGCTGGCTGCGTTCATTTCACTGGAACGTGGCCCAACATCCTTAAGTGATGACATAATCCAGACTAAGTCGAAATGGAGCTCTTTTGTCTGAGGAAATGTACTAAAAATTGAGAACAGAGGATCTTGGACATACATTAGGGAACTTTAGTGCAAACTAGAGGGGACTGAATTTTGAGCTTATTTTCTCACTGGGTGCTTATCAATAAATGAAAGTCTACAGTCAACTGTGTGGTTGTTGGAAGACACTTGTCCATGGGTCTCTTACTCCAACCTGTTTTGTTGAGTATTCTTGGAGTTCAAGGTCCAAACTGCTCTTTGTCCAGGCCATCATTGTGCTTGTGATCAGCGACCTTAAAGGAATGAGATACTGTCTCTCCACAGAAAAGAACAGGCTTACTAACAGGCTGCTATAAAGGAGTGGGTTCTCCAGGCTGCAATATAGCTTACTCCATGTTCAAGCTTCTGTCTAGGCCAGTGGTTCTCAACTGGGATAATTTTCCTCCAGGAACATTTGGAAATGTTTGCAATAAACATACACACACACATATCCAAACACATTTACATATACATAAACATTCACATAGTGTAGAATATGCATACAGGTGTGTGCATCTCATCTCTCTCTCTCTCTCTCTCTCTCGAGAGAGAGAGAGAGAGAGAGAGCAAAAGTATGTTGTATAAACGGATCCTAGTAATGCCTGCTGCTCTTAAAATATGCACAATGTAGTGATCTGAATTTGATACCCTGGAACAGCAAGCCATCGCCCAGTGACCAGTGACCCACCCGGTGGACACCTACATGAGGCAGGAACCTGCCTTACATTAAACAAAAGAAAACAAACAAACCAAAAAAGCCCTCTTGGTCTTTTATTGTTTCCCTGGATAGTTTCTTCTTTTAATTGGCAATAGTTTTAACTAATTTATTAGACATTATGAGGAAATAAGTGGAAAAAAGTAATCCTTAAAGTTCTCACGATGATTAATTTTATGTCAACTAGAAGGGGACACAGGGTGTCCAGATATTTGGTCAAACATTATTCTAGATGTTTCTGTGAGGGTGTTGGATAGATTAACTTTTCAATCAGCAGACTGAGTAAAAATGATTGCTCCCCATCATGTGGGTGAGCTCCATCCTATGAGATGAAGGATTGAATACAACCAAAGAGTCACTCTTCCCCTAGTAAGAGAATTCTTCTGTCTTATGGCCTTTAAACTGGAACATTGCCTCTTTCCTGTTCTACAGAAGCCTATGGCCTTTAGATTCAAATATATATATGTATTATATGTAAATAGAATATTATTTATCTACAACTCTGTTTTTGTTTCATTGGAGAACCCTAAATCTTTATCCTTATGCTCTGTGCTTTCCATTCCTTTAAACTTGCCTTGCCATCAGTACATAGCTCACAATATTTTGACTATTTATGCATAAAATATGAGACAAAACTGTGCTTTATTTACTAATACATCTCCAAGGTTGTTGATATCCGGTGTATATGTTTATTAATGGTTTCTGATTATGCCAGTATGAATACATGTGTAATTAAAGACAAATTTAAGGCCTGTATCACAATTTTCAATTTATTCCAAAAAAGTTCAAATAATGTATAGCAACAAATATTATCAATGGGTAAAGATATCATTCAATTTAATTCTAAGCTGAAAATATGAAATGAATCATATTATTAGACAACATTTTGAGAAACATATTTCTGCTGCCCGCTCCTCCAACAAACACAATGGGCCATGGCACAATTCATTTTTCCCTGTGTCCCGCTTTCTGAACAATGTATATTGTGAAAATTTGAAGAGTAAGTTCAACCATTTCCAGAATTATCTTGATTTTTCACAAGATTATCTTTTCAAGGCTTGTACTTCTGTCAATCTTTCCAAAATTTTACACCTAGCAGATGGATTAGACCTATTTCATTCTCTCATTCAAAACCCACCAAGGAGTTTCCATCCCATTGAGGAGGACAAAGATAGCCTACACAGTCTGCTCCAGTTTCCCCAAACCTCAATTTAAACCAAGATGACCTAGACTGCTTTGATACTGTACCTATGCCCAGGACCTGCCCAGGACCAATGAATTAGATTCTCTTGGGGGAAGACCTGAGTGTTCATTTTGTGCAGCTCTTCAGTGCTGAAAATCACTTTCCACCATGACATGACTCTGGCTCGCCCTTTGGAATCACTCCCCTAGCATTTCTTCCTTGTGATGTATCTCCAGTCCCACTAGCTCTCTGTGGTCACTTGAACAAGCCAAGCTCGCTTCCAGCTCAGGGACATTCACCTGGTATCTGCTTGTGTTCTTTCCATTGCTTGTTTTCTCATTTCTCTCAGGTCTGCCCAGGGGTGTCCCCTTGGGGCCGACTGGAATAGCACTTGCTATGCATGTTACCTGCTTCATTTTCCTTCAGCGCACTTATCACTCTGGCATATATATGCATGTATGTGCTTTCATCTCTCCCACCAGAACATAGGGTGATAAGGGCAGGAACATTTTCTGTCATGTCCTTCATCTATCTTTAATGCTTCAAACGTTTATTGAAATATAAGCACTTCATAAATAATGCCAAATGAAAATATACAGCAACTGCAAATCCTGATTCAAAGATAGGTGATAATGTCAGAAAATGTCTGACAATCTGACACGTGCCCTTTTCTCAGATAATAATCTACTTGGCAGCAAATACAGGGATCCCTGAGTTCAGGAAATCTGGAACTAGGGCAGTGTACCAGGAATCAATTTTGTAGGGCAATAGACTGCTTGCTGCTAGTTTGGAAGCTATACCAGCTTCTGATAAGATAGTCTGTGAGCAAAAATACTTGATATAAAATCTTGATTTTTAGTATTTCAGTTCCTCGTCTGTCAAGTTGAAAATGAGACTTGCTTTCTTACCTCACACTCACCATTCATGGAGAGCTGGGTGGGCATTTTAGGAATACTTTTCTCTTTAAGGATATGGATTTTAAAGAAAAAAAACATATGGGATTATGGAGTAACATGACCTAGAGAAAAGGTCTGACTTCAGTTATTTGCTAGCAGAATCACTTAGCTGAATATGAATGGATATTATAATTGACATACAGTGGGTTTGGCTTGTCAGAATATCACTGAAAAGGAGGAAAGGAAGGATAGATGAGATCATTTTCACCTGGCTGTGCGCTTCCTGCAGATAACTATGGAACCCATCTCTAACACAGTTCCCTTTGAGAATCTCCCCTGCTCTTTGTTTTTCCACAAATGCCTCCATTCCATCATTCCTGTTGCATGTGTTTACTGTCAGAAGGTGCGGTGCGTACCTGCACACTGACTAGCAAATTCGCATCGATTTACTCCAAACACTAGCAAATTGCAAGCAAAGACACTGTTTGCCTAGTTCCAGTTAAAAATTTTATGACAGCACCAGCTTCTTTCAAGTAGCTTTACTTTTACATGGATAATAATAAAAATGTCTATGCTTTCTATTTCTCTCCAACTGCATCATAAGAATTTCTGGTTACATTTGTGTAAGTGGAATCAGCCGTGGTGATGGTTCATAAAGGAATCAGTGCACACTCGTGAGCATGTGGCTTGTCTTTCACTTTGCACTTAGAGATTCGAGCTCCAACTATTCAGCCACGTTCCAGCAATATTAAAATACTTGCTATAGAACAATTTTTCAGAGATGCCACCCTTGATTTGATGTAGCCACTGGCTCCAGAACACCAGCTTCAAAAATAACTCCTCTGGTTCCTTTATCACTTTGAGCTAAATATGAACTGAATATAAGCCTTGTATATAAGGTGTCCCACAAATTAAAAGGCCTCCAAATCCCTTACTGACAGAAACTGACCCCTTCATAAATAATTTTGCTGAACTACTTTCACAAAGCCCCTTGGTTGCCAAATCAGTTATTGTTATTTGCCGTATCATGCCAGTGAAATCAAAAGAAAGAAGGTATTTTGCCACAACCTCTAAGCGACTAAGTGAAACAGATCCCAGTTCTCCAAAATCTCTTGACAGTACCCTCCTTTAAAAACAATGCTTCTTTTACTCTAAGTTTATTAGAAAACTTCCCCATCTACACAGACATGTTCTTAACAAGGATCAACAGACCATACTTGTATCTGGTTGGTCACACTTTTATTTTCCACATCTTTACTCTATCTCAGATAGACAGTGTCCTCATATTCTTCTCACAGCATATCTCCTCACCCCCTGAACACCACCCCAACACTTCACCATCCTCAGTCCCAACCTCTTAAATCTCCATTGCTGTTTTGAATTTGACCAATAACTAATAAACAAATCCAAGCTGTTATATTTGCCAGAGGGAGCTACCTTCTATTTTCGTCCTTGCACTGTCTTTGTGACATGTGCATAGTTCATTGAAAGGCAATATACCAAAGTAAAAGTAGCAGTTTCAGGAGGTGTATTTAAAGAGTGAGTAGGATCTAAGAGATAAACTAATATAGCCCAGTTCCACCACATATTAACTTTGTTACCTTTTCCTACTAGGAAGATATTTGTGGGTGGATAACCAAATTGCTAAAACTTTATATAATAATATTAATGATATACAGAAGTTATCTGTAATAAAAGTTAAGGACAAAAATTATATATGGAAAAATCACAATGTTACCTCAAAAGCACTTTTCCAAATGTCAGCTGTTCTAAACACTGTTTCTACTAAGAGACTCCTATCTAGTTGGGGTGAGGGCCTACTTCCCACACCAGTAACTCCTGGAAGAGGTCAGACTTCTCTCTGGACTGTAGCCAGACCTGGCATTGTCCTAGCATTGAACATAAAGGGAATGATCAGGCCAAATCATAGACATCCCCTTAATTACAGAGAAAAGGTATCTCACATCCTGTTCCATCTCCATCTATCAGCAAGTACCATCAAGTTTGCATGTTTCAGGTTTCACAACCACGATGCCTTGTGACTGCCAGACCCAGAATTTAGCAGGCAGTACTGCTTTCAGTACAGCCCACATGAAGGTCACACAATGCTGTGCAGTCTGTATTACTAGAGCACTTTAAGATTGGAAGAAAATAACTCTAAAGTCGATATTCACTCCAGGTACCTCGAGTAGTGGTTTTGAAGAGGGTTAATGTGATGGAACAGGGCTGGAAGAAACCAACCCTGTTGGTTGATTTTGAGCTGCTGATTTTTTTTATTAACTGAATTGATTTTCCCTTTGTTCTTCTGCAGTACCTTTGTTAAATCCCCCATAATCAAGGGGATTTATCATGCAGAAGAAACATCTGCAAAAGCCGGTTTTGCTTTTGCCTCATGTAAAAAGGCATCGCGAGGATCCCAACGCAGCCAACAAGGGGACGTGAGAGGAATAACAGAGGCTTAGGGAAAACTGCACAGAGAACAGGCTACTCCTGCTTCCAAAACACAGGAGGCTCCAGTTCATGTGCTGCAATTAGGCAGAGACTCGGAGGCTCATCTGTCCCAAGGAGACTCACCTATTAGCCTAAAATAGCCCCAGACATGCAAACAAAATTTATTCTCTTTGGATTAAAGCACCAAGCAAAATATAAATGTAATATCTGGCAAGTTTATTACATTGATACAGATTAAGATAATACATATTATTGGCATATTTGAACCATTTAGCTGGTTCCTTGTAAATGAAGACAGTAGAATCTATAGAGCTGAATTTTAAGAAAGAATATTTTGCTCACAATAAGGAAGACACATTTAACAACTGAAGGGGGTGTATTGTTGCCTAAATAAGCAGTGGACTCTTCATATTCAGTATTCAGTGTATGTTATAGAAAAGCACTGTCCAAAGGAAACAAAATGTGAACCAAAAATGTGAGCCACCTGTGTAATTATAAATATTCTAGCAGTGTCATTAAGAAAAAGAATTTTAAAAGTAGGACTTAATTATATATTTGATTTAAACCAATATCCAAAATACAAGTATTTCAATTGTAATCAATATAAAAATAAAATTTTTTACATTTTTATTCTAAGTATTTGAAATTTCAGTTACCCTTGAAATTTGGATTGGTCATACTTCAATAGTTACCTATGCCCAGTGGCTACTGAGTTAGTACAGTTATAGAAGTTTTGCATGTAGCATAAAAAAAAATCTATCTTCTAAGGTTACTTCCACTTTTTAATATTTATTTATTCCATTGTTTAATGATCACATCATATTAGATGGACTTCTAATTGGGTGGAATTACTGCAGTGAGGCCTCTTCCAGCTGGATACAGGCAGGAGAAACCAGCACTGGTCATTTTCAGGGAAGAAAGGCAACACATACTGACTTTTTCTGCCTCAAAACCTGGAGCCACACACACACACACACAAAAGCCCAACTATAGGAAACTGGTGAGACAAGGAAATGACATATTTCAATCCATATTTATTGGCCATTGGTTTTGTGCATCACATTATGGAGAAATCAAATTCCATGCCCTCAAAGAGCACATTATGAAATATGGGGAAACCAGACCTATGCTCACATAGAACACTAAGTAACAGTAAGCAGTGTGAGAATGCTGCAGTAGTTCCCTAGGAAAGACTCCTGTAATGCTTCAAGGAAATAAAGAATTATTGGCATTTAGAGGGTTCACAATGAAAGTAGTAGGCTTGAGCTGCACCTTAGGGGATGGTGAGTACTCATACAAATGGAGAGAGGCATGTCCGTGGAAGCCATGGAGTGAGAATGTACAAAGGACTTTATTTCGGTAGGCAAAAAATAAAGCAGTCCCCACTGCAAGGAGGCCATTGCCATGCTTTATTCCTCACACATCCCAAGTATAGCTACCTCACTTGGGTGGTGGGACCTTCCAGACTTAACACCTACCAAACGGGGATGCCTTGTACTCTTGTATCTTCTCTTCACTATTTGTTTCTTCCTAAGTCCCTCCCACTGATAAGACCGGTGGCTTGATGTTGACCATGGCCTAGCTGGAAGCCTGGTGTGGAGGGGAGAGGCCTAAGTGAAATTAGGTCCCTATTCCAGGCAGTCTCTACTGAATATGTCTGAGACAAAGAGGCAGAGCTCAGGCTGAAAGGGTCAGTCAAATGCACAGGCCTCATTTCTAACTGGAGGATGAAACCACATGTTTCAAATTACAGAAGTTGATTTTAAGGTTCAAGTATTTTTAGGGGAGAGGTGATGAGCAGGATGGGGTCAAACGCACTTGGCCTTTTAGCTGGCAATCAGCTCCTATTCTATTCGTCAGGGACATGAGGTGGACCGGGTACTTGGGGAAGAAGTTGAAATGAGTACAAAAATGCTTCTGTTCACACAGGTCAAAAACTGTGGTCTTATCCTTGCTTCCCCTTCTTTCCTTTGCCAGTTACCATGAAATCCTGTTGGCTGTACTTTCAGACGTACCCCAAATCTGGCCTTATTTAAGCATCTGATGCTGCCCCCACTCTTGCCCAGCAAACCTTCATCTTACACCTTAATAACTGCAAGTCCTCCAACTAGGTGCCCTTCTGTCCTCTCCCCTTTGCAGGGTCTTACCAGCAGATTGCGATTCTTTTAAGGCATGAATCAAATTATATTACTCTTTTGTTCAAAAAGCCTTTTTCCCATCTCACTCAAAATAAAAATGCTTGTCTTTGCTCTGATCTAAAATCCCTTACATGATCTGCCTCCCCCTCAGCCTCTGCACCTGCCTTTCTGATTTTACATCCTTTACTCACTTGTTCACTCTGCACACTGGGCTTCATTTCTCAAAAGCTCTGGCTACGTCTCACTTCCAGGACATTCAACTTGCTGTTTCCTCTAGCTGATACGCCCTTCCACAAGCTCTCCACATAGCAAGGTCACTAGCCTCATTCTCACTCTCTGTTATTCCTCTCTACTCATCACATTTAAAATTTTCCCCTCCCTCCCTGATACTTCCAATGCTCCCTCAGTGTGTATTTTCTCCTTAGCATTTATTCCTATTTAACATACTGCACAGGATTATCTAATTACATCCACTGTTTTCCTGTGACACGGAAATATAAGCTCCAAGAAAGAAGAGATTTTTACTTTTTTGTGTTCTGCTGTATTCCTAGTGTCTAGAACAGTGTTTGGCACATAGCAGGCATTCAATAAATATATTTGCGTGAATAAATGTATGTCGCAGAGGGAGACAAAATATGCACACATCTTTCTGCTGATAATAGATTCAAGATAAAAAGTAATGAGTAAGGGGTAAAACTTAGTCTAGGAATTTAAAAGACAACTGGGTAGGCACAGGAGGCTTCATGGAGATAGTGGCTAGAAGAAACTGTAGGGCAGGGGAAGAAGTCAGGTATCCCTGTGAAGAGGAAGCTGCAGGGAAAAGCAGGACATAAAATAGAGTATAGATATTATTTTCATAAGTCACAAACACAGATATATGAAAACCTTAATTTAAAAAGTATATCCTATAGCTCAGACTAATTTATACCTCAATCATTTTTCCTACCTGATGAGAGGCAAATTAATATTGGCACCGTCTATCAGGACAGACAGTGGACACATATTCTATGCCAATACTCCAGCTGAGGGAAGCTTCAGAGCTAGAAGCACTGAAGAGGGAGTGAAAGTGAAAATAATCTGAATGCAAGTAAGTTTTAAGCCAGAAATGGTTTTGTGGAATTTACAAGGTATCATTTGTCTGTCTTTATATCATCTATCTATCTATCTATCTATCTATCTATCTATCTATCTATCTATCTATCTATCTATCTATCTGCCTACCTACCTATCTAATCATCTATTTGTCTTAGCTGGACCAGATTCATATAGGCCCTCAATTCCAAACTTTGGAAATAAACACTTTTACACAGGAAGAAGCCTCGTGCCAGAGACCCTCAGCACTTGTCTCACATTCCAGAATAAGGAACGTCGGACGTAGGCAAGGGCTTTCCTGGATCATAATGCCCATGTATTATACAAGTAGGTGGAAGGAAGATGACCCCTCTCTACTGGTCTTATGTTGTTTACTTCTCACAGCAGGCTGGGATTATACGCTCAAAAGCCCACTGGTGCTAGAGTCAAAATGTTATGCCTCCAGTGCTTTAAAAACAACCCCAATAAGCATACTTTCAGCCATTTAGTACCTGTCTGCTTTGGATAACTGACAAATCTGCACCCAACATCTGCTGGTCATAAATGAGACAAACCCCAGGCCACTGCTGACATCTTCTGCACTCTCTGACCCAGGGACTCTCCTGCTGCTCAGTAACATCACCTAGACACATAAACCCTCTAATTCCCTGTCCCCTAGGAGTTCTCCAGCCCTCTTCCCCTTCTGGGTTGTCTCTGAAAGTCTTAGGATGTGAGGGACTTCTCCACGCATGCAGTCCTGTCAAAGTCCACACAGATAAAGCTCACTGTATATGACTGCCACCACCTAATCATATACTTTTCTTTGATCAGTCCCTAAATCCTTGAACTCCCTCCACAAAGGAGAATCAGACCCTTTGCTAGCAGGCGCTAGATGACCTACAGGACAAGGAAGCTCATTCTGCTCTTGTTTTCTTCTGCCCTACCCTCCATCCATCCCTGAAATGTAGGCAGTGGAAATGTAGTTTGTCTTCTTTCTGTTTCTCCCATTCCCTCATCTTATCAAGTAATTTCTTCTGTTTGTTGCTCTCTCAGCATATGGACGATACTTTACTATTTCAATTTATTTTCCTTCCCTTTTCTCTTCAGGAAGCAAAAAAGTGATCCTGAATGCAATTAATATAAAGTAGCAAAGACTGATCAATTTTTCTCCCAACCCATTTTCTCTATTTTGGGGTATGCATAGGATGTATGCCTAGAATAAATATGAATGCTCAAGGGGTAAAAATAAAGCTGTTCTCTGCCTTCAAGCACACACTGTGCTTTCAATACACCTTACCAAGGCTCCTTTCTCCATTTCTCACCTCCAGTCCTTCTCTCCTTGGCCACCCTTACTAGGTGGTTTCTCTGGGAGCCCCTGTTCCCTCACTTAGCTTCATTTCTCTTGCTTTGTCATTGACGATACTAGTCTTAGGATAGTATTCTGATCTCTATCATCTATCTTTGTCCCTTAAGCTTCTCTTTAACTAACTTTCTGCTTCTCTAGGTCTACACTCTATTCTCTCTTCCTTTCTGCTTATCACCCTGATCCCACTGACTATACCCTTTCTTTTGCCTTATTCTCCAGCCATGCCTACAGTTTCATTCAACACTGCCCATGAGAGACAATCAGAGCAGCAACGGTGAACTAGCTGGGTAGGGTTTTTTTCCCCCTAAGAAAAAGACATTCTGGGTAATGAAACTTTTGTTATCAATATCTGCTTCATTAAAAAAAAGGATTTTATTCAATAATAAAGAAATTATCTATCAAGCCAAAAAAAAAAAGAAAAGATGTGGAGGAATGTTAAATATCCATATCAAAATGAAAAGAGCCAGTCTAAAAAGGTTACATGCTATATGATTTTGATTATATATATCACATTTTGGAAAAGGCAAAAACATAGAGACAGTAAAAATATCAATGGTTGCTACTGGTTGTGGGAGTAGAGGGAAGGAACAAAAAAATGAAAACCTGGGGATTTTTAGTGAAGTGAAACTAATTGATAAAAACTTAAGGGCCGATACTGTGCATTTTTCAAAATCCACTGCGCAGTACACCACAAAGAGTGAATCTTAATGTAAACTATGCCCTATAGTTAAAAATAATGTATCACTATAAGTTCACTAAGTTTACCAACCCTACTAAAGCAAGATGTAAATAATAGAGAAAAGTTGGTGGGAGGGTAGTTTGGAGAGGTATATGTGATTCTGTCTGCTCAATTATTCTGTAAGGCAAAATCTGTGCTACAGAATAAAGTCTAGTAATTATTTTAAAAGAATAAAGAAAAGAAATATCCAGATTTTTGTACTCAGGGATTAGAGACTGAGGAATACTTCTTGTAGCAATAGTTTGAAGAATAACAATAGCCATAGTTCGCATGTTTACCGCTAATGCAATTACAGCAATTGTAAATCGACTCTTAACCATAAATAGCCCCAAACATTGTAAAATAAATCCCATGGCTTTTATATATAACAAAAATGGGCTTTTAACATGTAAATGGGTCTCCTTACATCACAGTATAAATCCCATAAGAGTCTATTGACGTAATAAATCAAGGAATGCATTACTAGGAAATATTAGAATTGCAATGGTTTGTTGGTTTTCATTTAAAAACTTCCTAAAGGAGTCATGTAAAATTTGGGAAATGAATTTAGCCATTTCCAAGGACGGACAGTCTTTTACCCTGCTAATTGCAGTGCAGGCTGATGCTGCTGATAGGCTGTGAGACACATGGTCCTTGCCTACAAAATATACACCAGAAGTCTCACAGATGAAACCTCAAATGTGGTTTGGACATGGGAATGAGCAGCCAACTTGAGAGGAAAGATCAGTGCCAGTTTGAAGGAAAATTTTGTACTATTGCAGGTTTATTTTTCCACATTAATTAACAGGCAAACAAACCTTTCTTAGGTTCCTTTGCTGTTACTGTCTATTTTATCAGATAAATTAGGTATGAAACCCTGCCTATACAGTGAATAAAAATAGCATATCTCACATATCAGACATTCGATGTTTCCGATTTTGTCACATAATGGGAGGTACATAGTACATTTCAAGTTTCTAAAGCAACACCATCTACAGAGAGAGGCCATTACAGCCCATAATGGTTCACCCTGAAAATGGAACATAGACCTCAGGCTTACGCTCACTTTTATAACTACAGACTCTTTCAAAAAAGAGAAAATATAAACTGATTTAACTTCCAACTCATTACTAGAACAAGACTCATAAATTAAATAGCAAGAATAAATTGTTAAAAAGAAAAAAAATGTCAAAAGTCTTCCAATATCCTTCCTATCAGTCTTCACAACTTCTCAAACCATTCTTGGAGATTACTAATAGAACAGATATTTCGTAGAACAGCAACTTTCTCTATTTTCTGCTACCAGACCAACAAATATAACTGCTCCATTACCCCCATCTTTGTTATCCTCTCCATTAAATGAAATAATAGTCTCTGTACTCAGAAATTAATTTTTTTAATTAATGTCATTTCCATCCTTAGAATCCTTCAATAGGATTCATTATGATAAAGTGAAAAATCCTTATAATGGCCTACAAGGTTTAGAATATAATGTGTCTTATCATCTTTTTTTCAAATTTACATCACTCCTTTAGGAAGTTTTTAAATGAAAACCAACAAACCATTGTGATTCCAATAATTCCTAACAATGCACTGCTTGATTTATTATGTCAATAAAAAATACTCCCTACCCATCTTTTGACTTTTGTCTCAGCTACAATATTACCTGAAATTTGCTCGCTGCCCCTATCTTGGGCACTGTGTACATGCTAGTAGCCTCTGACTAGGACAGTCTTCCCATCTACCTGTTGCGTTGCTTAGTTTCTCTATAATTTTCAGACATTATGTTAAACACTGGCTTTTTTTTTCATTTTTATTGCCTCATATTTTATATATGTTTGTTCACCATCTGTTTACTCCAACTAGAATATGAGCTTCATTAGAGAGAGGTGATTGAATACTTCATTCATTACTTTATCTCAAAAATTTAGAAAAGTTTCTGGCATAAAGTAGTGGCTGAATAAAAATTATTTGTTCAGTGAATGAATGAATGAATGAAAAAATTACTTCTTAAGGTAAATTTTGCTTGATTTCATTGGATTAAATTAGATCCCCTGTTACAAGTTCATATAGTATGTTATTACTAATCTTGATATCCTCTTCTCCTCTTGAATTTGTGTACTGCTGTTGCTTGAAAATATATCCTATAACTCCTCCTTAAAATTAAGCATCGGACAGAATTGAAACAACAATCAACAGAAATACCTAAACATCTCTCTATATAAAATGTAAAAATGTTCTACCACTAATTCATATCCATTAACTTTTTATTCTTGGCTGAAAAAAGAAATAGCATTATTTTCAAGCCAATTATGCATTTTAACAACTTTTCATAATGTGTGAAGGTGCTTATCACACTGTTGTCAAGATTCGTTCTCATAATGAGTTGTATTCCTTTTGCAGATGGCAATGCTGTTCCAGTCCACATTTCTCTTTCCTAGATATTTTACATTTATTATGTATACCTGGAAATTATACACATATTAAAACAGCAAAATACTTAAATATTATCTATCCTTTATGTTTGCCATCTGGGTGGCAAAGTGAGGCAGTTGTTATTAGCCACCTCCCATGTAATAGGGTAAGGGAAGAATTCCACGGTGTCACATGGCATGAGTTAAGGGATAGGCTTTACGAGAGAAACTTACAAAGCTGGTGTCCGTCAAGAAAACAAGCCACAATTCCCCAGTTAACACACAGAAGTCCTGGACCTGGACGGAACCACAGAGTGGACCTGCATTCCAGTAAAGACATCTCACAAGTCCTGTTCCTATTCCTTCTTACAGGTTAGTTAGTCTTTTACAAAAAGGAACACATAAAAGTATTTGGATACTACATAGCCCATACTGGTTGCCAGCTTTCCACAAGTGTTTGGGAATACCAACCACCCAGCACATACTCACCTTGGGAGATACTGAAAATGACACCCCTCCTGTTTAGGGAAGGAAGGCACTGGAGCCCATTCCTACTTGGGGAAGGAGTGATTTTCATCACCATATAACCCTTGGTGCAGGATATGCAGAGTGACTGCCTAGGGTCATTTTTAGCAGCTCTGTTCCATGTATCAAAGTAAAACTTTCTAACAGAATTGATTATAGTGCTTTGCTGATGAAAAGAGAAATCAAGGATAAATTCTAAGTTTCTGACTTGACACTTGAGAAAGTTAGTGGTATCATTTACTAATGTGGAAGTTGAGGGAAGGACAGTTTTGAGGTTAAAAAAGTCAAAACTTGTTTTTCACAGGATGCATTTGAGATTAGCCCTGAGAATCTAATCAGAAATGTTGCTAGTAGGTGCTTGAATATAGGAGCCTGGAGCCCAGAAGAGAGAGAAGCCATGGAGATATATGTACTGGAGTGATCAGCAAGTAGATGGAACTTAAAAGTCATGGGAACAAATATGCCACCAGAATAAAGTGAAGAGAAAATAAAAAAATCAGGTTCTCAATCTCAGGGTATTCTCCAAACATCAGAGCTTCAAAGATGAGGAAAGCTGCCAAAACGATTCTAGGATGGATTGTCCAGTGAGGGCCAAGGGAAGACAAGAAGTGCCTCTAAAGTCAAGTGGAAAGTGTATCTCCAGAAAGGAGGGGAGGCTTCCGACAAATGTGGGTGTCGGTCAAGTAAGGGGAAGACTGAGAAATGTCCATTAGGACTGGTAACGTGGCACTCTAACTTCGACAAGAGCAATTTCAGTGGAATGATAAGCATGGGGAGAATTTAAGAAAGTGAGAGGAGAGGTATGGGAGAGCACGAGTGTGATGAACAACTCTTCTGAGGTATTTTGCTGTAAACGGGAGAAGGGCGATGCAGTGCTGGCTGGCGTATTTTTTGTTGTTAATGTTTTCTTATAAACATGGAAATTCATTTACATGCTCACTCCAAAACCTGCAGATGCAGAGATATGCTCCAAGATGCTAAACTCTCAAAAGCTAGATGAACTTGGATTATATTTTCCAGTTAAGTGGTGCTTCCCAATTTCCCTCAGAGGCACTCATCTCAGTTAAGAAAAAATCACAGTCAATGTATCTATCTACCTATCATGCCAGAAAAAATGACAGAGATGAATGCCTATAGGATTTCTATTTTAAAGGACATTTTATTAAAGAATAACAGCATAACCCAAGGAAGAGTGAATTATCACAAAGTGAAGACACCCGTATATACATTTCCCAGGTCAACAAATAGAATAAAATGGCATCCAAAAGTTTTTGCCGTGCCCCTTCCAATCACACCTCCTTTCTCTTTCTCAGTTAAGTAGTATCCTGAATTCAAGACCTACAAATACATTTTGGATATTTTTTCCACTTTTCAAACACATGGAAAATTTCCAACACATACAAAGGTAGAAAGAATGACATAATGAACCACTACATACCTACCTCCCAGCTTTAATAATTATCAGCTCACGGACAATGTTTCATCTGTCAAATGATTCTCAAAATGTGACCGCTAGGGCCAGTAGCATCAGTATCTCCAAGAACTTAAGAGAAATGCAAATCATCAGGCTCTATCCCAGACCTACTCAACCATAAAGCCCAGGGAGGGCACCTGGCAATCACCCAACAAGTGAATCTAATGCATAAAAATGCTTGAAAACCATTCATCTAGACTCACACAGATGGTCTTCTCTTGCTAGTTTGACGCACATTTTATACATATTTATACATCTTTTGATTCCTGCCTTAAATAAACAAGACCCCTAGTACAAATAACAATACATTATGAATCTCAATATATATCCAGTGCTCAGATTATTTCACATATTTTAAGTTTATTTTCTTGAATCAGGATCTACATAAGTTGTCTGCACTGAAGTTGGCTGAATATGTTTATTGCAGGTATTCAGTTTATGTTTTCTCCCATACTTTAGGGTCTTTTCTCTCACTCTGTCTTCCAGGCAGTGGAATTGTTGAACAAAATTTGTCTGTAGAGTTTCTCAGAGTCTGGGCTTTGCTTAGTGCATTTCAGTGTGTGTGTGTGTGTGTGTGTGTGTGTGTGTGTGTGTGTGCGTGTGTGTGTGTGTATAACATGTTCGTCTATTCTTTGTGTTTCTTTAATATTGGTAATCAGATCTAGTGACTTTATTATGACTAAATTAAATTTTTCTGAAAGCTTTAAGAAGTTTTTTTTTCCCCTATGTGTTCTGTTAACAATGTAGTTTTAAGGGAAGGGAGAGACCAAAAGTCAGAAGATTTGAGAGGTTAGAGCATAAAGATTATGGGGTATATAGGCTGGAATGAACAAGGACATGGGCTAGCTGGGAAGACATGAAAGCAGCCAGAGTGTAGTGATTAGCCCATGTTTTGAGCTGACGGTAGAAGAAATGGAAAACAAGAAATAATTGAAAGGTATGATAAGAAAATAGCCTTGGTGACTAGAGATCAAAGATAAATCCAGGTTTCAATCCTGGTTGCTTGAGATTGTCGTATCATTCACAAAATAATGTTTGCTTAATTTTATAAGAGGAGGATATTTCTAAATTGAAGTGTTGCACTTAATTTATAGAAAGTACATTTATGATGGCTGTTAAGTGATCCACAGAAATCTTCCAAGTCCTTAGATATACTTGGCTGTCTTTCCCTTTTCCTTTACTAAGAGTTTCCGTAAGAAGAGTTCCTCATTTGCAATATTGCTTCACCTTTATAACCTGTTCAGGTATGAAAAATGAAACTCTTTTTGTTTCCCATTAGTCTAGGAAGAACAACCATTCTTCCAATTCTTACTTTTCATTTGTTTTTTTTAAATCATATTAACCTTACTACAAATATTTAAATGTTTCCATTTTTATACAGAATACAAATCCAAGTCCTGTCACGATTAATTAGTTTACCAGACTCACAGAGTTGCTTTTGTGTCATAGGGACCCCATGGTTGGGAGAAAAAAACCCATTTTATCCATAGGGAGTTCCCTTCCTTCCTGCTTGGTCTTCTCTCCAGTCACATGATTCAAGGAGTCTATAGTGACTTATAATGATATTCTTAGGAAAAAAGGGGGATAGGAGTGATCTCAGATACATAACACTGCTTATCATAAACTCAACTAATTTTCTGTAGGATGTGAAAATAAATGCTAACATTGTAGGATTAATATGAGGTAATAAATAAGATAACACTCATTAAGAACTTAATCTATGCCTTGGCATAAAACGGATAAAAATGAGGATCAAATAAGGTTTGTGTTCTGCCTCTAGGTGAACAGTGTAACCTGCACACTTTTCTTGGTATTATCAGTGTAGCATAAAGAATTCAGGGAGAGATTCCTTTCCCTCCCTCAAGCTCCACTCCAGGGGTTTTATAATTTACCTATTGAAAAGGAGTACTCCCGAGGAGGTTATGGGATATATTCCCTGGCAGGGCAGTGTCTCCAACTCACACATTGCTTCCTTTGTCTCCACATCAACACTATTTTTTTTTAAGTCAGGCTCTCAGGGAATAATAAAGCAGTGAAATATACATTAAGACTAAAGAAAAAATATATGCCTCAATATGTTATTCATCTGAAGGGTAGCCAATTAAAATAGAGTGTAAACATCATTGAAAACAATTTTAAAAAATGAGTATTGCTATAGATATTCAATTCAGATTTGTAACTAACATACTAAAAATCTGAATACATTCTTATTGAATTCTGGCAACAAGCACATAAAAAATGACAGTTCAAATTAGTTTTTTACATATATCTCAAGAACTGTGTTCACAGGAAATAATTAGCATATAACATTGTAGACTGCAAAAAACATATTTCTGCTTCAGTTTTAGTTATTGGAAAGAATAAAAGAATCTTGTCTTCCCTGCCTCCATCCCTGCCTTTCTTTCTTCCTTTGATCCCTCCCTCTCTAGCAGTTGAGGAAAAAGAGGTGAAAAATTCAAGTGCCAAACTCAGTTATTCATCTCTCATCTTTATAAAAGTACTAGTTCTCAAAGTTCATGGTAAGTAGATGTTAATATGTCATTAAAATTAAACATAAAAGTGTATGCATCAGTTGAAATTGCTTTCATATCAGAATTAGTCTTCATTTCCTCACATGCTCAGAGTCTGAAAAATAGAGTCTTTCATTATATTCATTGACACAGATGCTTTACAAATTGTCCCCAGAAAAAAAATTTTTTTCTGATTATGGCATCTTTACGTTGGCTTTAGGCTTCTAGAACCCATTCTCACTTCCAGCTGAGTCAACATCTGGTTAACTCTCCCTGAAATTTTAGCCTGCATTAGGCAGTTTTCATAGTGCTATACTCAATGCAAAGTCCCTGACCTACTGAACAGTTGCTTAGGATGAATGCATGGTATTCAAAGTGCTTTTTTTGAAAGGATAAAATAACCAGATTAACTCTTTGGAAGTTGGATTATATCATCCTTAAAAAAATGCTCTAATTAATTTTCCTTGAAATTTTAAACCTGGCCCAATAAGTAGAAATTGAAAGACTGAAAGTAACATTTTTGCGACTATACGACTAAAATACATGGCAGTCATTTTTTAGTTCCTTGAGACATAAAGCAATTTGGTGTTCAGTGACAGTAAAGTGAACTGGAAATTGGTTTTAAAGGTAGAAATGTGAAGCTGTAGTCATTTCTAGATGGGTGTCATTCCAGAATTGAGCTGTTTCTGGTGATTTATTTGCATAAATATATGTCCCCTTTGCACTTAAGAAGAAGAAGAGAAATGAATGCTTTACTGACCTACTTTCATACTCCTTCTTCATTTTGGTTTCAAATCTCCTGACAAATATTAACAGTAGGGAAAGCAAACTTAGGCAACTGACAGAAGCCCTGGCTAACCTAGTCATGACACTAGGGTACTTAATTTTTGTTCCTACCTAGTCCATGATTTCAGGTAGCAATGCCAATGAAAAAAATATGCAAGTCATTACAGACATATTCATACGCAATTTATTCCTACACTTCCCTGATGAGTATCAGTGGGAGAAGCAAGTGATCTGCAGTATGTATCTGCTCTTATGAGTTCAGAGAACCAGGTTAACCCATTACATATGTCATGTTCTATACATTCATTATATCATTCTTTGCTTATAACTTCTCAGGGTCTATATTAAATAGAAATAAAAATGTAGAGCTTTGGGTTCGCCTATGAAAGAGTATTTGATATTGATTCATGAGAAAAGGGAATATTTCATGGTAGTTCACGGGGAAGAGAAGTCAGGGAAAAGAATGGGAAAAATGAGCATCTTCAGGGAATGGGATTTGTTATACTGACATAGTTAGAACTAGTTCTCAGGTGAGACATTCTTAAGAAGTGGAGCTAGAAAACCAGTTCCAAAAAACCTAGGAAGTCATGTTAATCTCTCTCTCTCTTTTTTTGACACGTAATAGAAGATAGGGACAACTTAGTTATGTACAAAGTTTGTCCAATCAGGTTTTTCTCATGCACACCACCCTACTGATGAAAACAGCCAGCCCCACAGCCTCTCTTCAGGGAGCATCTCTGGCTGATTCCTTTTTTTTCAGAATGACCAAGCTTTTTACAAGTGATGCCAATAATCTGACGACAGCTGATATGCTGATTTAAAGAGATGGAACTTCTGTGGTTATGAAGTGGTTGGTGTAAAGGCGCCATTCTAATGTAGACAATGGCAATTGTCTTTAAATTAGCCAGATGTATTTGCGGCAGTATTAACAGATGGTACCAGGAGACAGAAAGTGTGCAGCAGGCATGGAAGGAGAGAACATAGAAGAGACCCTGAAGAAGCAAGGACAGGGAGTAAATGGTTACATTACAGAACAGGCCCTAGCAGAGCAAATTAGCAGACTTCATTGAGCTCGAAGGAACACCAGCAGCGCAAAAAGAAGGTACTAAAGAGTGCATATACTATGCTATCCTTATGTAAGAATGCTGAAATACCTATTCACACTTACTTGTATTTTCATAAACACTAAAACAGTGTATAAACAAATAAAAGTATATACCTCTAGGACTAAGGGGATGAGGTAAATGAAGCAATATGAATGGAGATGGGGTGGGAGCTAAATTACTCTGTTTCTCCACTCTAAGATTTCTTTTTTAATCTAAGATTTTATTTCTGGTTTATATACCCTCATAAGACAGATTTTAAAGCTGAGAAATTTGTCTCATGCCTCTGCTTTCTGGAATTCATTCTCCCCTTCAGGGAAATCATTGACGTCGTCCTTACGAAATGATCAAGGGTAGGCTTGGGCCCTCATGTTCTATAATCTCCAAAAAAGGGATTCCACTTCCTCACATTCTGATTATCTCAGTTTCTGTGATAAACTAACCTGACACAGTCAGATTTGGAGGCAAGAGATGATTTCTACTCTCCCTTCATGTTTGCCTAAAGCCCAGGGAGAAGAGCCTTTGGCCAGAAATAGTGTCTTGTGGAAAGAGATAGAAAAGACAGTCAGCCTTAGGGTCTCAGCAAAAAGGACTGCATCAGATATTCTTGATAAATAAATGATGCCTCAAGGAATAGACTCCTGGGTGCGCACTTCCCATCAAATCTAGCCAGGTGAGCAGCACGTGATAGGCTGAGCTAGGGACCTTATGCTCAGAATTTCCAGGGAGCAGATGATAAAAACTGTCTCAACAACAAGACTTAAATACAAATGTAAGGCAATGAATAATGAGGGAAATCTGACTGTGGAATATCTTGGAATTTTTCTAGGGAAAATTGTTTTAGCTTTAAAGAGGGCTTTTTTTAGAACATTGAAATTTATAGAAAAGTTGCAAAAATAGTACAGAGGATTTCAGTGTACCTCAGTTTCCTTGTTGACATAGTACATTGACATGATGCTTTGTTACAAATAATGAACTAATATGGATATATTATTATTTAAAAATCATGCTTTGAGTCCTGTTAGTTATTCCATAATGTCTTTTCTTCTGTTTCAGGATCCCATCTATAAAATCACATTATATTTAGTCATCATTTCCTTAGGCTCTCTGCACTGGAGTAAATTCTCAGACTTCACTTTTTGTGATGACCTTGGCAGTTGTGAGGATTACTGGTCAGATATTTTGTAGAATGTCTCTCAGTTAGGTTTTGCTAATGTTTTTCAGATGATTAGACTGAAGTTAGGGGTTGTTAGGAGGAAGACCACAAATATTAAGGGCCATTCTCATCACATGATGTCAAAGGTACTTGTGATTACATGACACATCACTGTTGATACGGATCTTGGTCAGGTACCAGAGGCAGTGTTTGAAAGGTTATTCCAGACTAAAGTCACACTGTTTCTCCCTTTCTATACTGTTCTCTTTGGAAGGAAATCATGATGTTCAGACCTCAGTTAAGGGGTGGAAATTATGCTGCTTTGTCTTAAGGGAGGATATGTACATAAATTACTTTGAATTTTTTAATATGTGAGATTTCCTTATTCTCTATTTGTTTTATAAAATTCATGTTGCTATTTATTTAAATCATTAAGGGAGCATGTGTATTTATTTTGGCATATATATGGAAGCATGGATATAACTTGAGTTATATTCCAACAGTACATTTTTTTATTGTTTGCATATCCTTTACTCTATTGCTCCAATGGCCCCTTTTTATTTTTTAGCACTTCCTTATCTTTTGGAACTAGATGTGGCTCCAGGATCTTCTTGTGTATTTTTTACCGCAGCTGTACAATCAGCCATTTCTCCAAGAAGACCCTGCTCCTTATATAAGAGAATGAAGAAATCAGAGTCTGGGTGTTGGTTCTTTTTATTGTTACGGCAACATCTTTGTGTCTAGGCTTTCTCAGTGGATGGAGTCTAGAAATATGTGTGTACACTAAACCAAGTATATACACTTATCTATAATTGTTTCTATATTTATTTTTCTATATCTTCAGCTCTCATCCTGTATCAAACGGTTAATTCTAACCCTCTCCCTTGCTTGTCTGGAAACTTCTGTTACAATAGTGAGAAACTATTTGTCATCTTTTTACTCATTTGTTCAACCTCAATATACATGAAGTATGGTTTCGGGATAATTAACCTGTACCTAGGGGAAAATATGTACTAAATAAAGTACAATGTTAATGTGCAATTTCTTTTGCCTTAAGCTTTATAATCCCACTCATTTTCAACGTTACTTAGATTAGCATTTCTATCCACAACACATTCATGTGAGGCTGTCATTCATTTGTCATACAATTAGCTTATTTTGTCATAGTCTGCCTTCCATCATGGGATCATAGATCTACTTTTTCATTTTTATTTTATACATATGGCATATTTTTAGGGCTGTAATGTTCTATGGCTTGTAATAAATATGTACCGTCCACTAAAACAATATACAGAACAATTTCACTACTCCAAAAAAATCCCCCCACATTACCTACTCAGCCTTCCTACCCTTCCCAAACTCTGCCACTTTGATTTTTTTGTTTTTGTTATTTTTTTCCATAGTGTCATGTAAACAGAATCCTACATTTTGTAATATTTTTTGTTTGGCTTGTTTCACTTAGTAATATGCATTTCAAATTCATCCACCTTGTTGTATAAATTAATAGTTCATTTTTATCACTGAATAATATTCCAAAGTATGCATGTACCACAATTTATCCATTTACCTATTGAAGAATATCTTGGTTACTTCCATTCTGGAGTGATACTGAATAAAGCTGTTATAAAAATTATTTGCATGCAGGCCTTTTTTGTGTACAGAAATTTTCAAATCAATTAGATAAACAACTTTGGAGTATTATTGCTAGATTGTGTAGTAAGACTATATTTAGCTTTATATGCAAACTTTTCCAAACTGGCTACATGATTCTGCATAATATGAGCAATTAATGAGATTTTCTGTTGCTTTTATTGCTGACAGCAATTGATTTTTCATTTAAAAAAAAATTTAGCCATTCTGATAGGTGTGTAGTTATATTTCATTGTTGTTTTAATTTGCTTTTTCCCTATGAAAAATTATGTCGAACCTCTTTTCCTATGCTTATTTTCCATTTGTACATTTTCTTCGGTGCAGTGTTTGTTCAGATATTTTACCCACTTTTCAATGGCACTATTTACATTTCCTTATTATTCCATTCTAAGAACTTGTTTCTGCCATTGCCTTTGATTCTTTCTCATTTCCATATCTCACTGACACGACGCATCTTGTTTTGCATGTTGGCTACTTTTGCCAATAGAGCCGTTACATATTAATCAAGGTTATTTTAAAACCATGGCTGAGAACTCCAACGCTGCATCGTATTCAAGTCTGGTTCTGGTGGTGCTTTGTCTCTTCAGACTTTTTCTCTGGCCTTTTTTTATGACTTACAATTTCATGTTCAAAGCCAGATATGTTGTATCAGCAGAAGAACTGAATTAAACAGGCTTTTAGTATGAGAATTTATATTAGTCTGGCTAGGAGTTGAGCTATGTTTAATGTTTCTTGTAGCTGTTGGTAGCAGAGACTTCCATTCTTCTAATGTCCTGGATTTCACCTCGCTTCTTGACTTAGGACTTCCATAAGGCACTTGCTCTGAGTCTGCACCTTGTGGTACTTCCAGCTGTAGTTCACTGTTATTCTGGAGCTCTGTTGCTGCTATGATAAAGCAGAGCATAAAAAAGGGCTGTACTCTATAACCCTCTGATCAAATTTCAGTATTTTAGTGGGCTTGTGTCTCAGAGCATGGCCCTCACAAGCATTTCTGTCCCTCCTCCAGACAAATGCCAACTCCCCCAAAGACTCATTCACCCCTCTCTTCCCCAGCTGCTTAATATTATCTGTCTATATATATTTATATTCTATTGTATTAGATATGTAATGTATTTGCTTGATATCCTGTTCCTGTTGACTGTGTTTTCTTTATTTTTCCTTTGTTGAGAAGGGAATAAGTTGTCTTTATTTTTATATTCTTGAAATTTTTTCCTGATATTATTTCCTTCTTTTAAGTATACATTTTTACTGAAGTATAGTTGATAGACAATATTACAGTAGTTTCAAGTATACAACATGGTGATTCAACAGTTACACACATTAAATTCTTACCCCAACTAATGTAGTTACTATCTGTCAACACAGGAAGATGTTACAGAATCATTGACTATATTCTCCATGATACTCTTCCATCCCAGTGACCTCCTCATATTAAGATTGAGATTTCTGTGCCCCTTTATCCCTCTCACCAACCCGATGCACCCACCTTAACCCCACCCCCATGGTGATTACCAGTCACTTCTCAGTGTCTGAGTCTACTGCAGTTTCGTTCATTTTATTTTGTTTTGTTTTTAGATTCCACATATAAATGAAACCATATAGTATTTGTCTTTCTCCACTTGGCTTATTTCATTTAGCATAATACCCTTTAGGTCTGTCCATGTTGTTGTAAATGGCAGGATTTCTTTCTTTTTCATGGCTGAATAATAGTCCACTGGGGGTATATGTACCACAGCTTCTTTATCCATTCATCTACTGAAGGACACTTTGGTTGCTTCCATATCTTAGCTATTGTAAATAATGTGGCAATAAAAGGAGGGATGCATATAGCTTTTCAAATCAGGGATTTTGTTTTCCATGCATAAATTCCTACAAGTAGAAATACTGGGTTGAATGGTATTTCTATTTTTAGTTTTTGAGGAACCTCTTTACTGCTTTCCACAGAAGCTGCATCAATTTGCATTCCCTCCAACAGTGTATGAGGGTTCCTATTTTTCCACACCCTCATCAACACTTGCTATTTCTTGTCTTTTGGATAGTGGCCATTTCTAACAGTTGTGAGATGGTATCTCATTGTGGTTTTGATTTTAATTTCCCTGATGACTAGCGACGTGGAGCATCTTTTCATGTGCCTTTTGACCATCTGTATTTCTTCTTTTGAAAAATATCTGTTCAGGCCCTCTGCTCATTTTTTTAATAGGGTTATTATTATTTTTTTTTTGGTGTTAGGCATATGAGTTCTTTATATATTTTGGATGTTAATCCCCAATCAGATCAATCACTTATGAACATATTCTCCCATTCTGTCAGTTGCATTTTTGGAGTTTGTTTTTTATGGTGTTCTTTACTGTACAGAAGTTTTTTTAATTTGATGTAGTACCACCTGTTTATTTTTTATTTTGTTTCCCTTGCCCAGGGAGATCTATCCAGAGAAAATTGCTCATACTTATGTTTAAGAGATTTTTGCCTATTATTTTCTAAGAGTTTTATGGTTTCATGTCTTATGTTTAGGTTTTTAATGCATTTCGAGTTTACTTTTGTGTATGAAGTTTGATGAAAGTAATTTAGTTTCATTCTCTTGCATATAGCTGTCCAGTTTTCCAAACACCAGTTATTGAAGAGACTATCTTTACCCTATTGTATAGTCATGGCTCCGTTATCATATGTTAATTGACCATATATGTGTGCATTTATTTCTGGGCTCTCTGTTCTGTTCCATTGATCTATGGATCTTTTGTGTACCAGTACCATACTGTTTTGATTAGCGTAGCTTTGTAGTGTATAGCTAGAAGTCAGGGAGCATAACACCCCCAAATTGTTCTTCTTTCTCAAGATTGCTTTCCTATTTGGGGCATTTTTTGGTTCCATATGAATTTTAAAATTATTTGCTCTAGTTCATTGAAATGTCATTGGTATTTTGATAGGGATTACATTGAATATGCAAACTGATTTGTGCAGGATGGCCATTTTGATAATATTAATTCTTCCCTTCCATGAGGATGGGAGAGATTTCCATTTATTTGTGTCTTCTTTAATTTTTCTCATGAGTGTCTTACATTTCTCAGAGAACAGGTCTTTCACTTCCTTGGTTAAGTTTATTCCTAGATATTTTACTCTTTTTGATGTAATCATAAATGGAATTATTTCCTGATTTCTCTTTCTGCTAGTTTGTTGTTAGTATACATGAATGCAATAGATTTCTGTATTGTGATTTTGTATCCTGCAACTTTGCGGAAATCAATTATTAGTTCTAATAGTTTTTTGGTGGATTCTTTAGGTTTTCTATATATAGTACCATGTTATCTGCATATAGTGACAGTTTAACTTCTTCCTTACTAGTTTGGGTGCCTTTTATCTTTTCATCTTATCTGCTTGCCATGGCTAGGACCTCCAGTACTAGGCTGAATAAAAGTGGTGAGAGTGGGCATTCCTATCTTGTTCCTGATCTTAGAAGAAAAGCATACCACTGAGTATGATGTTAGCTGTGGGTTTATTGTATATGGCCTTTATTATATTGAGGTATGTTCCTCTATACCCATTTTGTTGAGAGGATATGTTCCCTCTATTCCCACTTTTATCATGAATGAATGTTAAATATTGTCAAATGGTTTTTCAGCATCTATTGAGATGATCATATGGTTTTTATCCTTTCTTTTGTTAATGTAGTATATCACATTGACTGATTTATGAATATTGTACCATCTCTGCATGCCTGGAATAAATCCCACTTGGTTGTGATGGATGATACTTCTGGTAATTTTTAAGTCAGTTTGTTAATATTTTGTTGAGGATTTTTACATCTGTGTTCATCAGGGATATTGGTCTATAATTTTCTTTTTTTGTAGGGTCTTTGCCTGGTTTTGGTATTAGAGTGATGCTGGCTTCATTATTTTTAACAGTTCTGAAATTGATTTCGTTTTTTTGTTTAAATGTTTTTATGTTGTAAATCATATAGTTTTATTGCAGTCAAAAAAGGTAATGGAGATAACAGAAATATTTATTATCTGTAACCTCAAATATAGATTTAACATCATTACTTTTTTTGCTGTTAATCTTACAGCTTTTTAACCTTTGCATGTGAAGGACAATTTATTTTTATGAAATACGTCATATTATGCATACTGGATTTTCAGTTGGTTCCTTCAGTCAAGAATATACTGAAAAAAACTTTATGTGTCTATAACTGTGTATCTATACTAGAATTAATTTAATAAAAGTAACTTTTATGGATATATGATAATATAGTTAATAAATCATTTGTTGGCCATTTTGGTTGGTCTTATTTTGCTCATATAAAGTATACTGCAATGAATAATTATGCATAAGTTTGTAAAAACTATACTATTAACCTTTTCAGATATTTTCCCTGAGGTAGTATATTTGAGCCAAGGAATATGGTTATTTTAAGACTTTTAAAAACATCTAAAATTGAAACTAAATACACTCTTATAGTTTTTATATAAATTAACAATGCAATGTCCTCAAAGTTAGTAACAATTTGCTTTCCTACTACAAATATATAGCAGTCCATAGCTAAGTATTTCACTTCCTAAGGAAAGTATATTTCTCTCCTGGAATGCATTCTTTCAGAGAATTCTTATGGGAGTATAACACCTTATCCTTATCCATGTTACCTTGATGCTATCCTCTTGAGGAAGCCATGCTTACACTTATTAGAAGAAAAAGGGACTCATGCTCATTTTGAGTCCCTCAGCCTGAGAGCTAGAAAGGTGAATAGGTTTTTAAATGCTTTATTCTCAGAAATTCTTCTCTTTCAAATAAGAATCAGCATGCATGAACTCCCATAGATATGACAGGTTTTGTTTGTTATTTCAGACCAAGGAAACTAATTTTCTCTATACATATGATAGGAGCTGGAGCTAAGAGAGAAACAGAATAAATAATGGAATGCTCCAAAGTCAGACTTCTCAAATAACATGCTGTATGAAAGCTGGTTTATTCTTTTTAACTTCAGTTCTTCTTGGAAAAAAATGTATCACTTGTTTATTGTTTTTCTCATCTGTTAATTGGAATAATTTCCAAAAATTCTTACCAGTGCTTCTGGTAAGTCATTGTGAACTAAAGATATTTGTTTAGGTGTCAGCTAATTTAACAGACTATTTAGTATCACAAGCAAACAAATGCCTCTTTTCAAATGTATCTAAAAGGCAACTGGAGACAGCTTAGGTAATCTGTACATTTGTAATATATTATTGTTGGCTCTCTGTGTATTTTGAAAAGCAATTTTCCATGAAATTGCTGTTACTGTTCAAATGTGAGATCATTTTGTACAATGCTCATCTAAGGAAATAACCCCTTCTGTATAATTATCATTCAGGCTAACTACACTGAAGGTGTCAACATAGTAATCCCTTTAAATGTATGGGTTAGGGTATAAGATTATATTTTCTGTATTCTAAATTGGACCTGATTATCACTTGGTTTACGACATACTTTTAGCTGACTTGTTTAGGTAATAATTTAACTCCAATGACCTAAGAACACATAGGTCCCACTGTGTATATGCAGGATCCAAAATGATAGATAATCAATAATCTTGCTAATAGGCACCAAAAGAATTATAAATCAAAGATGTTTTAAATGACATTTTCCTACAAATTATTAGTTGAAAAGAGACTATCAGATCCTTTCCAATATATTATTTTCCTAATGCATTTCTTATTCTTTTCCCTGGCACCTGGAATCTTAACACTTCTCTTTTTAGGATTTCTAGGCCTTTAGATGGTACATCCTTATTTGAGTAATCCATCCCATGATTTTAGATAAGTTAATCCTCTTAGTAATCAATAGATCTGACTTCTTCCCTAATTTGGTTCCTTCACCACTTTTTCCCTATACTATTTCCACTCATCCATGAGAAAATGTGACAAAGAAATGACATCTTTAAGGAGCAGAATCTCAGAGAAATTGGTGATTGCAAAGCCGGAGATGATCGAAATGTCTCCTATGCTACCAAGCTTTGTTTACTCCAAGTATATATATTACTCTAGCCAGTTTGCTCAATATTTGATTATTCTTTTATTTCCCCAAAGCCAATGACCTCTTTAACTTCATTTTGATAATTTCTTATGCTCCCTAGTAACAGTCACTTTGTGATGTTGAGATATTTAAAATATCACATATGATATATAATTCAGGTCACTTATTATATGGTTTTCAGTCTCCTATATAAAGAAACAATGTTCAATTCTATCTCTTTCTTGAATTTTTAAAAATCTTAGTGGTCAAAATATTTTCCATCTACTTAATTTTAAGGATAAACTAGCTTTTTTATAAGTTGGATATACCAAGACGTAGACTGAATATTCTGAGTAAGATTGAGAATGGGGGTTGAATTTGTTTTCTATGATGTGACCATTCCAGAAGAATATGTGAAGTATTAGGATGGAAATATTATAAAGATGGTAAAAGAAAGCCAAAAAATGATAAAAATGAGAGCTCAAGAAAGAGATTACAGAAAGAACTTCCTTTTATATGATAAATAAGAATGTCAGGGATGAATATCAAGACAGTGCTAAAGGCGCTCCCAATTCAAAGTAGAATTTTGATAACAAATTTTGTTAGACCATATTAGTCTTAATTTTGAATTCTGAGGACAGAATAGTTTGATGGTTTAGTAGTCTCCACCTTTTTGTCTTTGCCATAATCACCATTGTCTTTATCAACATTGCCCCTTTGCTTAATATTGTTGAGCACTTATTATTTATCAGGAATGGTAATCAGTGCTTTACACACATTACACAGCTTCACATATGTTCAAGTACAATGAAACTTTACATAATTTTCCAAGTTTACCCAGAGCTGAGATTTAAACTTCTGTGCCTAGATAACTAGTCCCTGTTTTTTCTAAAATATGTAATTGACTCTATTTCACTTACAAATGGCATTTAATTAACCCATGCTTTTTACTTTTAACTTCCTCACCTCTCCATATTTGATCCTTTTTAGTGAACAGTGATCTTCCTGTCTTTGAGGACAATTGTATAAGGCTGCACAAGTTGTTGTTGCTTTTTTCTGTTTTTTAAGGATTTTTGATCACTACCCACACCTGACAAGGGTATTGCTACATAATGAACTGCTCATTTGGGAGAAGAGGGATTCTTTAAGCACACTTGCTGTCATTGGAGTGATACTAAACTACTTCCTTAACCCAGATCCTAACTTATGTGGACTTAAGCCTAAAACATGGTGTTTTCCAAGTCTCTATTTCACACTAAGAACAGTATTTATAGTGAAGTATGGATGGTGTTCACTGGGAAACAGTGGAAACTTTGTGTATTAAATGAACAGGAATGCAGGAAAATCCCTCTTGAGCCTGTAGTTGCTAGAGCAGAACACAAATCAAATTACTAAGTAAAACATTCAAGCAGACCTTATAATATTAAAATAAGTTGAGAAGATCCTTATGAGGGTGGCATCAATACAAATTTGAATTTGAATACCATGACTTGGATGTTGAAATAATATTCACAGATGTCCAGCATTTGATGAGAAATTCCAGCCCTACATACATTGTTTTCTTGGGCTACCTAACAATGTAAAAACACAATGGTACTGCATTTTATCCTGTATTTTTATCTTTAATTATCCAAAAAGAAATATAAAATGTCTCAGCTGTATTGTTACTACTGATATCGGACTGGTTCCTACAAGGCACTGATTGTGACTGCCAAGAGGCAGGGAAAAAACTCCAGGAAGAAAAAGAGACATGCTTTTGAAGAGTTGTTTGTAATAGTCTTATAGGTTTCTTAAATATTTATCATTTTGGGGTTTTTTTTAAATAACATATAGTTTGATATTTATATTATATTGGTTTTAAAACAGTATACAACACAGTAACTCAACAGTTATCTATCTACATTATTAGGTGCTTAGCCCAACTAGCGTAACTATTGTCTGTCAACACAGAAATATGTTACAGAAATATTGGCTGTATTCTCTATGCTACACTTCCACCCCCATGACTAATTTATATATTACGATTGAGATTTTGTGCCTCTTTATCCCCTTCACCTATTTCACCCACCCACCCCTCCTCCATGGTAACCACTGGTCACTTCTCAGTGTCTGAGTCTACTGCTATTTTGATCATTTTCGTTTTGTTTTGTTTTTGGATTCTACATATAACTGAAATCATATAGTATTTGTCTTTCTCCTCCTGGCTTATTTCACTTAGCATAATACCCTCTAGGTCCATTCATGTTGTCACAAATGGCAGGATCGCAACAATTTCATACTTGACAATCTACATGTTGTAGCTCTTGGGGGAAGGGTGTCGCCAACCCAGAGCAAATTCCCCTGTGAATCTGGTGGAACCAAAGTAAGGCAAGGGGAAGGGCGGGTTGGGAGAAACCATTTCTTTGCTCACAGCTTGCTCGAATTCACTGGCCAGGCGCAGCACCTCCCATCTCCTCTCTCCACGGCTCACGCTCTCACCAAGTCCTTTCCTCCAGGCCCCGCCAACAAAGCCCGCTTCATGGCGTTTCCCTGCAGCCATGGCGTGCTCTTTACATCCCCATCTGCCCCTTCTGGGAGGACTTCATGGGCGGGTCCTTGGTGCCTGGTGGACACCAGACCAATTACCTGCCAGGAGCAGGGGAAAGGAGAAAATGGCTGTTTTCTCTCTACCCCTTGCAGAGAGGCTGTGGGAGACTGCAGCAGTAAACACCTATTGGTATGTAAATAAACTAAGGCCAGACGGGAGATTCTGGAAATTCTGCCATTTACCCCACTCATGTATATGCATATATTATATTCATATTTATTGTTTTTGTCATAGCTATGTTTCTGAAAGTTTGTATTATTATCAATTTACTATAATTATTTTAATAGTTTCACCCACTATAATAAAATCAATATAAATCATCTATTTAGGAGTTTTTTAAATTTTATTGTCCACAAGATATATCTGGTTGGACGGTCTAAGAATCAACACTGACAGAAGAAGAATAATTTAAACTGTTCCCCTTTCTTTTTGAAAATCAATTTATTACATTAGCAGTAGCAAATATTGGTTCTTTTTTCAACTTGTGAATTCAATTAACTCATCTTAGGCAAAAACAATTATTAGTTTCTAATAAATTTCAGTACAGTAAATAATTTTTATATTTAAAAGTAAGTCCAGACCTGATGTTTTATTATATATCCAGGTAGCTACAGGAAGAAATAGCCACGGATTTTCACTGGAAATGGCATTCAAAACAGATAAAAAAAACTCACACATACTCTCATTCTTTTTTTCTAAGAAAATTATGTGATTTTAAAAAATAAGAGGAAATAAGGAATACTGATCTTAGGTTGTAATTCACTCTAAAATCATTAATTTTCTATTATTTTTCTAAGCTTTTATACTGGGAAAAAGAAAATAAATTTCCCTTTAGAATTGCATTATCTATAGTGAGCTTGAATGGTATCTTTACTAGCTGATAAAAAAGAAGTGATTTGAGACTCAGGTATTTATCTAGTTTTTACAACTGGTGAAGACAAAGTCATTGTCTTTTAATGCTGAAAGGAAGTAAGATTACTTTTCAGTAATTCCAATAAATTTTTTCCTAGTTAAAATTAATTCTAAGCTTGTTGGAAAAACTCATCGGAGACAGTGGAGAGGGACATTTTCTCCTTTGTCTCTTTCTTGTTTCAGATGGAAACAACTGGGTACACAACACGGGAACCAGAGGGCTACTACACTTCCCCTTCTCTGTTACTTCAGATTGACTGGTCCAGAAGATTTTTAGGGTTCCCAAGATACAATCAAAGAATGAAGAAGTCTGAGCTCAAATTAATTGAGTACATCTTATATTTTTCTTAATATGAAAGGGTCATAAGTGTTATGTAGTCGAATATAGAACATATATGAAGAAGTCTGATTATAACTTTTCAAATGGATGATACATCCTATCTTATTAAACAAATCCAGGGTTTGATTTCTGAAAGCCTCTGGAGCCCATGGTTTTGTAATCTGTCTTTAATTATTACCAATATTTTCCTGAGGCTTCCTTCAGTTGATAATAATTTTACTTGTAGAGATACATAGAATAATCTCAATAATTTTCTCTGTTGTATCCTCACAAATGGGTAGCCAGTTGTCATGCCCTCCAATCATGTTTGAATTTTTTGTGCAATATCATTAAACATACTTCAGATGTGGTTTTCTATTTCTTTGCCATCCTTGCTTCCCTCAGAAAGTGTAGTGAGTTTTTGCAATGCAGTATCATTCAGAAAATGATAAATCTACTAAAAATATAATAAAATATTAAAAATCCAAGCATTATTTTTATTACTGAAGAATGAGATTACAGGTGTTCTTCCTTATTGTTGGCCTATGTTGAATTTTGGGGCTACCAATGTATCCACACCTTTTTAATGAAGTAATATTAATCTATATTGAAAGGTTTTTCCCTTTCATATTTTCATGTTCTCTATATATTTTAACTTAATTAAACAATTTATAAATTTGAGAAAATCAGTGAACTTAGCATATAATGCAGTATATATTGAGTACCAACATCCTTTCTACAATTGTAGATACAAATGGTGTCAGGTAAAATAACTACAGAAGGAGCACATATCTGTTACAGATGGAAAATTAGTGAGGGTACATTTTTACCTATACCTGTAAGATCCTATCTTCCAATAAGTAATACTAGAAAGTTCTGTGATGCTTTTCATACTAATACTTCCCCACCACTCTTACTAACCACCAAGTAATGAGCCAGACATTGGAGTAAGTTTCTTTTATGCATATCTCATGCATTTTATCCAGTAGGCCTTTGATAAACTGTTAAAAGTCCCACTTAAAAAATGATAAGTGGGGCACTGAGTTAAACTGTTTAAAAAGGACATGATCACTGAGAAGCAAAGTCAAAATTCAAAACCAACTCTTTCTGATTCCAAGTTTTATGAATATTTCTCCATTAGAAAAGTAGGTACTTTTCCTTATATAAATACTGTAGGCACCACATATATCATTTATTTTGCATCACAGATGCAAATAAAGTATGAACACTTTCTGAAGATGTACTCATTAATTAATATGTGCAGATCCTTCACATCTACAGCACACTTCTAGAGAAAAATAGTGTCTAAAAATGTTATTCCTTTTTAGGGATGTGTGCCTTCTTAGTCTGTCTCTGGCTCTGCTATTGAGTTGCTAATCAACACTACGAAATGTTGATTACATTATGAAACATAACTCTAGTCCTCCAGTCCTCAGAAAAATTCATATTACTCAATAGATTACTCTGTGTGAGATCTGTGCTCCAGATCCCCACATCACTACCTTCTTCTTATCATTTAAGACCTAGCTCAACGACTTCCCCCTGCCACCCCATCCTTCATATAAGGTAGAATTTCCAAGCCATGTAGCCGTTGACTTCCTATTCTGTTTCTGCTTTATAGAAGTCATTATTATTTGAAAAAACATCAAATGTTATGCATTTGTTTTGTTTGCTTCTGTTTATATTATCTATCTCCCCACACTAGTGTATCCGTGTCCTGAGAGAAAAATATTCATCTCGCCTGTTCGCCTCTTTGTCTTCAGTACCTAGAACGGTGTCTTGCACATGTAAATTGTCCAACACCATTACTTTATTAGATGAATATACATGATATACACATGCACATGCACGTGCACACCATGGAGTTTCTACCATAGCTTAAAAAAGTAAAAGAACTTTCAATATGTAAAGGACATTACATACAGCTTGATAAAATAGCTCCTGCTTGGTTTCTAAGATTTAAAGATTAAATAATAACATTTGAAGTTTTAATAGGGTTATTGACACGATTGGTTTAGGTTTAAATACATGAAGAACACAAACCACCTACCATTTTTCTAAATATATGGTCAATAGTTATGTATTGGCTAAATACAAATAGAAATATAATGATAGTGTATTAAGCAGGGTTCTTCAAAGAAACTGAACCAATAGAAGATATACATGTATCTTTGAGAGAGAGAGAACGAGAAAGAGAAATATTTTGAGTTGTCTCATGTGATTTTGGAGTCCAAGAAGTCCCAACAAGAACCAGGAAAGCCAGTGGTCTGATAGAGCTGAAGTCTGAAATCTTGAGAAGGGAGAGCCAGTGATGTGAGCCTTGGTCTGAATGCAAAAGCCCAGGAACCATTAAGTGCCTATGTCTAGGGCATAAAAAGATGGATGGCTCAGCTCAAAGAGAATGAATTCACCTTTTCTCCACTTTTTTGTTCTAATCAGGTTCTCAACAGATTGGATAATGCCCACCCTCATTGGTGACAACAGATCTCTACTCAGTATTCTGATACAAATGCTAACCTCTTCCAGATATACCTACATAGACACATCTAAAAATAACATTTTACCAGCTCTGGGCATCTCTCTGTGACACATTTTGGTAATTCTCACAATATTTCAAAAATTTTCCTTATTATTATATTTGTTATGGTGATACTGAAGAAGGAAAAAATGCTGAACTTGAAGACAGAAATAGAAACTATCTAAAGGAACACTACAGGGAAGAGTAAATGAACTGGGAATAATGGGTTATGAGACAGTCTGTCAACCTAACATAATTTTAACAGCAGTTGCAGAAGAGAGAGAAAAAGAAGCCAGAACAATTATTTGAAGGAATAATGGTGAGAATATTTCAAAATTTTCTAGAAATTATAAACCTAAAGGTCTAGGTAGCTAACTAAACACTAAGCATGAAAAATTAAGGAAAAAAAAAACACCCAGGTACATCAAAAGCAAATCGCTGAAATCCACCAAAAAAGAAAAAAATCTTAAAAGCAACCAGAAAGCTTCTGGTTTTACATGTAAGGAGCTTGAAAGGCACCACACTGTCCTAACAATAAATGTAAAAAGCTAAATAGACTGAAAAGACAACAACTCTTCTTGGATCCACAAGAATGGGGAAGACACAGAGCAAATAACTGCCCCCAAACACTGGAGAGATGAACAGTTGAATACAAGAAGCTGTGGCTAACCAGAGCAGAGACACATGAGAATTAAAAACTCCAGAAATCTCATCATGTCGGGGGATGGGGGGTGCGCCACAATATTGTGATATTGTGAGAGATATTCCAGGAGTCTGATCAGGTCCCCACAGTAAAAACTAGAGAAAAACCCCTTCAGGTTTCAGCAGAAGAAAAGGAGAAGCAACCATTTTTAAATACTAATGAGAGAGAGAAACTTCCTTAATTGATTAAAAACAGCTAAGAAAATACATGGTGGGAAACCTAAAGCTTTCCCACTAAGATCAGGTACAAGGCAAGAATGTACCCTATAACCACTCCATTTCAACATTATAGGGAATTATTAGCTAATGTAATTAAAAAAGGGAAGTAAAAGGTATACAGATTGGGAAGGAGGAAAAATAAAAATTTTTGTTCACAGATGACATAATCATCTATGTAGGAAATCTGCATCAACAAAATAATCCTGGAGAAAATAATTATACTCAGGTTACAGGATATATGTGTTAATATGCAAAAATTAATTATATTGTTACATTGTAGCAATGGATGAGTGGAATTTGAAATTGAAAACATAATACCATTTTCATTAGTACCCTGCCTAAATGAAATAATGAGGTATAAATCTGACAAAATCTATATAAAGAAAACAATAGAACTCTATAAACAAAACTGAAGAACTAAATAAACAGAGAAATAGTCCATGTTCATGAAAAGAAAAGACTTAGTGGATCGGAAGGGATTAAAGATGGCGGCATGAGAGGTGAGACACAGGCTTCCTCCTAAAACCACATATAATACGAAAATATAATTAATTCAACTACTTATGAAAGAGCAACAGGAAAGAGGACTGCGCCAGACTGCATACACCTGGAGAAAAGAGCAGACCTCACAGAACAGGGTAACGTACCAAAACCGTGGTAGGGCAGGACCGAAGCCATTCCCCCACCCCAGCCCACGGGTGGGAGGAAGAGAAACCAAGCAAGAAGGGAGTGGAGGCCTGGGACTGCTGAATACCTAACTCTTGAGATCTGCTCGGGGAGCACAAACCGACATTTCATGGTGCTTGCATGATACTCTCATGATTACAGGGTTGGAAAGCTAAGACAGGCAGATTTCCTGGAGAAACTGAGATTCCAGCCGCTTGTGGAAAGCAGGGATCGTATCTGGCTGCTCTGGGACAAAAGAAAGGTGGGCAGTCTGAGAGGCTTCCTAACAAGGAAGTCCTTAGCAAGAGGGCAGCTAAAGGGGCAAGGATTGCACAGAGCTTACTGATTACGAGAGAGGACAGGTAGACAAAATTGTCCGGGTGCACTCGGTCCAGCAGGTTGGGAACTTTGCCATACAGACTCTCATATTTAAGGAGGAAAAAGAAATCTTCCTCCTTAGATGATCTTCAGGTGCTCCAGCTCCCTGGCTGGCTACACAGTTCCAAGGACCCCCTCAGTGATACGCAGCCTACTGCACCTTTCTCCCGGCCAGCCCCACCTCACTTGCAACCTGGCAAACCTTACCCTGGCATTAGGACAGCCAGAGGGAAGATCTGTCTACAGCAACTACAAACAAAGCATAGAGGCTTATACCTGTGTGCTAGGCCCACTGGTTCAGGCAGTGGAGACAGGCATAGCAGCCGGGTAGCAGGAAACAGCTCTTTCCTCTACCCAGGCACCAATACCACTACCCTGTGACCCCCTACATTGCTTCAGGGGATGAGCATCTCCAGGGAGTAGAGCACTGGGGACAAGAGGGCGCAATATACAAACATGAAACCCCAAATGATCTGGTTCAGAGTAAAATTATTAATACAACTCCCGAGAAAGATTTAAATGACGTCAACCTCATGACGCTTCCTGAAAAGGAGTTCAAAATAAAAATCATTAACATGTTCATGGAAGGACAGAAAGATATTCAAGATCTCAGGAATGAATTCCGGTGGGAGATCTAATCATTAAAGAGCACAATGGAGGGTATTAAAAGCAGACTGGATATGTTGGAGGAGACGATAAATGGAATAGAAATTAGAGAAGAGGAATACAAAGTAGCTGATGCACAGAGAGAAAAAAGGACCTCTAAGAATGAAAGAATATTGAGAGAAATGTATGACTAAACCCAAAGGAACAATATTCATATTATAGGGGTACCAGAAGAAGAAGAAGTAGAAAGAGAAAAAGGGATAGAAAGTGTCTTTGAGAAGGTAATTGTTGAAAACTCCCCCAATCTGGGAAAGGAGATAGTCTCTCAGGCCATGGACATGCACAGCTCTCCAAACACAAAGGGCCCAAGGAAGACAACATCAAGACATATAGTAATTAAATGGCAAAGATCAAGGATAAGTGAAGACTATTAAAAGCAGCCAGAGAGAGAAATAGGATCACATACAAAGCCCATCAAGCTATAATCAGTCTTCTCAACAGAAACTTTACAGGCCAGAAGGGAGTGCCATGATGTATTTAATGCAATGAAGCAGAAGGGCCTTGAACCAAGAATACTTTATCCAGCAAGATTATCATTTAAATTTGGGGGAGGGATTAAACAATTCCCAGATAAGCAAAAGCTGAGAGAATTTACCTCCCACAAACCATCTCTACAGTGTATTTTCGGAGGACTGCTATAGATGGAAGTGTTCTTAAGGTTTAATAGCTGTCACCAGAGTTAATAAAACCACAGTAAAGAAAGTAGAACCGCTAACTACTCAGCAAATGCAAAAATTAAAATAACTATCTCCAAAGTCAATCAAGGGATAGACAAAGAGTACAGAATATGATGCCTAATATATAAAGAATGGAGGAAGAAGAAAAAGGAGGAAGAAAAAAAAAAAGAACCTTTAGATTGTATTTATAATTGCATAATAAGTGAGTTAAGTTCGACTCTTAGATAGTAAGGAATTTAACCATGAACCTTTGGTAACCACAAATCTAAAGCCTGCAATGTCAATAAGTACATACCTATTGATAACCACCCTAAATGTAAATGGACTGAATGCATCAATCAAAAGACATAGAGTCACTGAATGGATAAAAAACAAAACCCATCCATATGCTGCCTACAAGAGACTCACTTTAAACCCAAAGACATACACAGACTAAAAGTTAAGGGATGGAAAAAGATATTTCACACAACTAACAGGGACAAAAAAGCAGGAGCTGCAGTACTTGTATCAGACAAAATAGACTTTGAAACAAAAAAAGTCACAAGAGACAAAGAAGGACATTACATAATGATAAAGGGGTCAGTCCAACAAGAAGATATAACCATTATAAATATCTATGCACCGAACACAGGGGCACCTATATATGTGAAACAAATACTAACAGAATTAAAAGGGGAAATAGAATGCAATGCATTAATTCTAGGAGACTTCAACACTCCACTCACTCCAAAGGACAGATCAACCAGACAGAAAATAAGTAAGGAGACAGAGGCACTGAACAACACATTAGAACAGATGGACCTAACAGACATCTACATAACTCTACACCCAAAAGCAGCAGAATGCACAATCTTTTCAAGTGCACATGGAACATTTTCAAGAATAGATCATATACTAGGCCACAAAAAGAGCCTTGGTAAATTAAACAGGATTGAAATTGTACCAACCCGTTTCACAGATCAAAAATGTATGAAACTAGAAATAAATTATGCAAAGAAAATGAAAAATCCCACAAACACCTGGAGGCTTCACAACATGCTCCGAAATTACCAATGGATCAATGATCAAATAAAAACAGAGATCAATCAATATATAGAGACAAATGACAACAATAATTCAACATCGCAAAATCTGTGGGATGCAGCGAAGGTGGTGCTAAGAGGAAAGTATATTGCAATACAGGCCAACCTCAGGAAAGAACAATCCCATATGGGCAATCTAAACTCACAATTAACGAAACTGGAAAAAGAAGAACAAATGAGGCCCAAAGTCAGTAGAAGGAGGGACATAATAAAGATTAAAGAAGAAATAAATAAAATTGAGAAGAATAAAACAGTAGAAAGAATCAATGAAAGCAGGAGCTGGTTCTTCGAGAAAATAAACAAAATAGATAAACCCCTAGCCAGACTTATCAAGAAAAAACAGTCTACTCACATAAACAGAATCAGAAATGAGAAAGGAAAAATCATGAAGGAAACCACAGAAATTCAAAGAATTGTTAGAGAACACTATGAAAAATTATACACTAACAAACTGGATAACCTAGAAGAAATGGACAACTCTAGAAAAATACAACCTTCCAAGGCTGACCCAGGAAGAAACAGAAAATCTGATCACACCAATAACCAGTAATGAAATTGAACTGTTAATCAAAAATCTACCCAAGAAAAAAAGGCCTGGAGCAGATGGCTTCACACCTGAATTTTATCAAACATTTAATTGAGACCTAATACCCATCCTCCTTAAAGTTTTCCAAAGAGTAGAAGAGGGAATTCTTCAAAACTCATTCTATGAGGCCAGCATCACTCTAATACCAAAACCAGGCAAACACATCAAAAAGAAAGAAAATTACAGACCAATATGCCTGATGAACATAGATGCAAAAATACTCAACAAAATATTAGCAAACCAAATTCAAAAATACATCAAAAAGATCATCCATCATGATCAAGTAGGATTTATTCCAGGGGCGCAAGGATGGTACAACATTCAAAAATGCATCAACATCATCCACCACATCAACAAAAAGAAGAACAAAAACCACATTATCATCTCCATAGATGCTGAAAAAGCATTTGACAAAATTCAACATCCATTCATGATAAAAACTCTCAACAAAATGGGTTTAGATGGCAAGCACCTCATCATAATAAAGGCCATATATGACAAACACACAGCCAACATTATACTTAACAGCAAGAAGCTGAAAGCTTTTCCTTTAAGATCGGGAACAAGACAAGACACCCACTCTCCCCACTTCTATTCAACATAGTACTGGAGGTCCTAGCGACGGCAATCAGAAAACACAGAGAAATAAAAGGCACCCAGATTGGCAAGGAAGAAGTTAAACTGTCCCTGTTTGCAGATAACATGATATTGTACATAATAAACCCTAAAGAATCCACTCCAAAACTACTAGATCTAATATCTTAATTCAGCAAAGTTGTGAGATACAAAAAAATATGGAGAAATCTGTTGCATTCCCATACACTAACAATGAAATAGCAGAGAGAGAAATCAGGAAAACAATTCCATTCACAGTTGCATCGAAAACAATAAAATACATGGGAATAAACCTAACCAAGGAAACTACAAGACTTCCTGAGAGAAATTAAACAAGATAAGAGTAAATGGAAACACATTCCATGTTTATGGATAGGAAGAAATAATATTGTCAAAATTGCCATCCTGCCTAAAGCAATCTACAGATTCAATGCAATTCCTATCAAAATACCAACAACATTCTTCAACGAACTAGAGAAAATTGTTCTAAAATTCATATGGAACCAAAAAAGACCCCGAATAGCCAAAGCAATCCTAAGAAGGAAAAGTAAAGCTGGGGGGATTATGCTCCCCTACTTCAAGCTCTACTACAAATCCACAGTACTCAATACAATTTGGTACTGTGACAAGAACAGACCCATAGGCCAATGGAACAGACTAGAAAGCCCTGATATCAACCCAACCATATATGGTCAATTAATATTTGATAAAGGTGCCATGGACATACAATGGGGAAATGACAGCCTCTTCAACAGCTGGTGTTGACTTGGCAAAACTGGACAGCTACATGAAAGAGAATGAAACTGGATTATTGTTTAACCCCATACACAAAAGTAAACTCGAAATAGATCAAGGACCTGAATATAAGTCATGAAACTATAAAACTCTTAGAAGATAACATAGGCAAAAATCTGAATATAAGCATGAGCGACTTCTTCCTGAACACATCTCCTCAAGCAAGGGAAACAACAGCAAAAATGAACTCATGGGACTTCATCAAACTAAAAAGTTTCTGTACAGCAAAGGACACCATCAACAGAACAAAAAGGCATCCTAAAGTATGGGAGAATATATGTGTAAATGACATATCTGACAAGGGGTTAACATCCAAAATATATAAAGAACTTACATGCCTCAATACCAAAAAATCAAATAACCCATTTAAAAAATGGGCAGAGAATATGAAGAGACACTTCTCCAAAGAAGAAATTCAGATGGCTAACAGATACATGAAAAGATGCTCCGCATCACTAATCATCAGGGAAATGCAAATTAAAACCACAATGAGATATCACCTCACACCAGTAAGGATGGCCAGCATCCAAAAGACTAAGAACAACAAATGCTGGTGAGGATGCAGAGAAAGGGGAACCCTCCTACACTGCTAGTGGGAATGTAAGCTAGTTCAACCATTATGGAAAGCAATATGGAGGTTCCTCAAAAAACTAAAAATAGAAATACCATTTGACCCAGGAATCCCACTCCTTGGAATTTACCCAAAGAATATAACTTCTCAAATTCTCCACCTCTATGTTTATTGCAGCACTATTTACAATAGCCAAGAAATGGAAGCAACCTAAGTGTCCATCAGTAGATGAATGGATAAAGAAGGGGTGGTACATATATACAATGGAATACTATTCAGCCACAAGAAAGAAACAAATCTTACCATTAGCAACAACATGGGTGGAGCTGGAGGATATTATGCTCAGTGAAATAAGCCAGGTGGAGAAAGACATGTGTCAAATGATTTCCCTCATTTGGGGAGTATAACAACGAAGCAAAACTGAAGGACCAAAAATATCAGCAAAGTCAGAAACTCCAGGAAGGAACTAGTGGTTATCAAAGGGGAGGGGTGTGGGAGGGTGGATGGGGAGGGAGGGAGAAGGGCATTGAGGGGTATTTTGTTTAGTACACATGGTGTGGGGGACCACAGGAAAAAAGTGTAGCACAGAGACGGCAAATAGTGAATCTGTGGCATCTTACTACACTGATGACAGTGACTGCATTGGGGTATGGGTGGGGACTTGATAATATGGGTAAATGTAGTAACCCCATTGTATTTTCATGTGAAACCTTCATAAGACTGTATATTAATAATACGTTAATTAAAAAATTATTAAATAAAAAAAAGAAAGACAGTATTGTGAAGTTGTCTGTTCTTCTCACCTTGATCTACAAATTCAGTGCAATACTATTTGAAATCCCAGAACGTAATTTTATGGGTACCAACAAACTGATTTTAAAGTTTAAATAGAGGGACAAAGACCCAAAATACCCAACACAATATTGAAAATGAACAAAGTTGGAGGACTACAACTACACAACTTCAAGATTTACGATAAGGCTATAGTAAAGACATTATGGTTATTGTCCAAAGAATAAACAGATCAATGGAACAGAATAGAGATCACAGAAATACATCTACATGAATGTATCTACTGATCTTTGACAAAGGAACAAAGGCCATACAGTGGAGAAAAGGCAGTCTTTTCAGCAAATGGTGCTGGAAAAACTGGATATGCATGTGAAAACTATATACACTTAATAAGAATTAATGCAAAATGGGCCACAGACCTAAATTTAAAATTTGAAACTATACAACTCCTAGAATATAACATAAGAGAAAACCTACATGATTCTATATAATGATGACATTTTAGATACAATCGCAGAGGCACAAGTATTGATAATCTGGACTACATTAAAATTTAAAACCTCTGCTCTGCAAAACAAAATGTCAGGAGAATGAGAAGACAAGCCACACAATGGGAGGACTATTATCCAAAATATACAAACACTTAAATCACAACAATCAGAAAGCAAATTATCCTATTAAAAATGAACCCAAGACCTTAACAGATACCTCACCAAAGAAAACATATAGGTGGTACATATGCACATGAAAAGATACTCTACAACTTATGTCATCAGGGAAATGCAAATTAAAACAATGAAATACCATTACACACCTCTTAGGATGGACAAAATCTAGAACACTGACATCAAATGTTAAAGAGGATATCGAGCAACAGGAACCCTTGTTCATAGTTGATGAGAACGCAAAATGACACAGCAACTTTGGAAGAGAGTTTGGCAGGTTCCCAAAAAACTAAACATACTTTTACCATTTGATCCATCAACTGTGTTCCTTGGTATTTAGCCGAAGTGGTTGAAGACTTACATCTATACAAAACTCTGCACAAAGATGTTTACATCAGATTTACAATTTCAAAAAAAGCAGTAGCAGCCATGATGCCTTCAGTAGAGGAATGGATAAACCATGGCACATCTACAGAATGGAATATTATTTAGCACTAAAAAGAAATGAGCTATCAAGCCACAAAAAGACATGGAGAAAACTTAAATGCATATTACTAGGTGAAAGAAGCCAATCTGAAAAGACTACATCCTATATGATTCTAAATATATATCACTTGGAAAAGGCAAAACTATGGAAACTGAAAAAATCAGTGGTTGACAGAGGTTGGGGTGGGTGAGGAATGAATAAGTTTAGCACACAGAAATTCTTTGAAACAGTGCAAATATATGACACCATAAAATGAATACATGTCATTATTCTTTTGCCCAAATCCACAGAATATACAACACCAAAATTGAACTGTAATGTAAAGTACAGATTTGGGGTGATTATGGTGTGTCAACATAAATAGTCAGTTTTAACAAATGTACCACTCTGATCCAGGGATGTTGGTAATTCAGGAAGCTATGCATTTGTTGCAGAAAAGGGGTACATGGAAAATCTCTGTATCTTCCTACAGTTCTGTGTGAACCTAAAACTGCTTTGAAGAAATTAAATCCTTAAAAAAAGCAGTCAGCAAAAACTCACAGAGGAATAAAGATAATGCCACTAGACAGCTATTCAGAAGAAAAGCAAATCTGAGGAACATGGATTGTACCTTTCAAATACTGTAATTAAAAATAAAACAAACAAAACTGTCAAACAAGAACTCTATAGCAATCAAAAATTTCTTTTTAAAATGCAGGTTATTTTCGACCTATATTGCAACTTCTTCAGATTTAGAAGAGTGATCATAGATTTAGAAAAGGTAATTTATGTGTAGAAGTGCCTTTAAATATTACTAACTTGAATCTGAAAACACATAAGGATAATATTTCATTTCCAAGTAGAGTTTATATCAGGATTTCCAATTCATTTACCATTAGGAACTCAATCAGTCTAATTCATCAAGTTATAAGAACAAAAACAAACATAAATATCTCTACAGCTGTAGAAAGACTTGATAAAATCCAAATTCCATTTGTGGTAAACAGGTTACAAACTTGAATTTTAAAAAAGTCCCTTATTGTTATAAGGGTATTTATGAAAAATGACAGTTCACATTATACATGATGGTGTAAGATTGCATGTTTTTGCTGTTAACGATAGAAAAAATGTTTACTTTCCCCATATCAGTTCCACATTTTACTGGACATTATATCCAGTGTGTTAAGAAAAGAAATAAAAATAAAAGTAACATAGGTTGGAGAGAAGTAAAATAGTCTTTTTTCAAAAAGATATAATTTCCAGGTAGAAAATCTTAAGAAATCTGAAGATAGATATTAGAACTAACACATAAGTTCATTAAGTCACAGAAAAAAATCAATATAAACATTAACTATATCCTAATCAACACATAGACTTTGACATAAAAGTACCACTTAAAAAATAAAACAAAGAAAACAGAAATAGACTCATGAAGAGAAAGTAAACTGGTGGTTTCTATAAGGGCATGAAGTAGGGGCAAAACAGGTGGTGAGGATAAAGATGTACAAACTTCTAATTATAGTATAAATAAGTTATGGGAATGAAAAATACAGCACAGGGAATATAGTCAGTAATATTTTTATATGGTGACAGTTGGTAACTACACATTGTGGTGAGCATTTCATTGTGTACAGAATCATCAAGTCACTATGTTATACACCTGCAACTAATATAGTATTACACATTAACTATACTTCAATAAAAAATACTATTTAAAATAACATCATAGATTTAAAACTATATTTAAATATAAGTTTTAATTTAAAAAATATGCAAAAACTACAACACATGTGTGAGAAAATTAAGATGTCCCAATTAGGCAGCTAGAATACACCATGCTCACAGTCCAGAAATCTGAATAAAATTAATGTATGTTTTATCCTAAAACTGACAGATTCCCTGAATGCCCAATTAAAACACCAGAACCCTCTGCTTGAAGGGAAAAATCCCCCAAAATCTGTGAACATATTTTTAAACTAGTACAATGAAATATCACTTATACGTGCACTAGAATTGCTTAAAAGAAAAAGACTGGCAATACCCAGCATTTGCAAAGATATGATACACCTACACCTTTCTTACATTCCTGGTGGGAATAAAAAATTATATAGCCAATTTGGAAAACAGTTTGGTGTTCTCTTAAAATATAAGATATACATTTACCATATGGCCAAACAATTACACCCTTAGGTATTTAACCAAGAGAAATGAAAGTGTATGGACACAGTAATATATAATAACTGATAATCAGCTGATGTGTGGATAACAAATTGTGATAGATAAACACAACAGAATACTATTTAACAATAAAAAGTAATGAGTTATTGGTTTATGCTAAATCGTGGAGAATCTCAATCACACTATGCTAAGCAAATAACTGAGATATGAAAGATACACTGTTTATATGGAGTCTTATAAAATTTATATGAAATTTTAATGAAACACAAAATTATAGTGAGAGAAGGCATATCAGTGGTTGCCAGGTTCCAGTAATGGTAACAGGCAAGAGGCACAGGGTAATTTTTTTAGGGTGATGCAAATGTACTGTGCCCTGATATGATACTGGATTTGCATGGCTTCATACATTTCTCTAAATTTATCTGATTATACACTTAAAATTGGTGAATTTTGTTGTACATTATTATATTAATGCAGCTAACCAAAAAATAAGAAGAGAAGAGAAAAATTAAAAGAAACAAAAAACAAATGTTATTCATTCTCTAGAGTCAGTCTTGTGGAATATTTACCAATCTATTTTCTCCAAGAAATTAGCAGGTTTTTGCTCCATTTAACACTAGACAGTTTCATGTTTTTGTTAAGTGTATTTCTTAAAACAAATTTATATCCTGTGTTCTGATCTGAACCTATCTTTATCTCCATAATTTTAGTTACACCTGCCTTAGATCAACTTAGATCAATCAATAGGCTTGGTGGGAAGGCAATGTTTTAGTCTGATCATTTATACACACCTTCCTTTTTTTTCCTGATAATCATAAAGGCCTTTCAGAGACCCTCTGAGTGACAGCCTTCTTTCCTGGCATTTGGAATATACAAAAAGCTGGTTTTTTCAAATCTGCAAGGCAACAAATATCTGAACAATATCCATTCACTTTAATCATTTGTTTTATCATATGTATTATGCCACAGTATAACGAGTCACGTGTTAACTAGCTGTAAAACGTGTCATTGTTTGCCATCTATTGCTAAATAGATGTCACATATTTTGGGTTTATTAGAGTAGTGGCCTACTTTTGGTACTAGTTTTTATGATAGATGAGTCTAAGCTATTGCAAAAAGAGAGCTCTAAAAACTGATTCAACACAGATGCTTAATTAATTTAATTAATGTAACAGTTTCACTTGAACAATCCACATTGATGGCTTTTCAAGGACAAGGGCTCCTTTCGTTTTATTGTTGGAAGTAAACCATGTACACTTCCATGAAAGGCTGGAAAATCATTTACCCAGGCACTGAGGCCCCATACCTGGAAACTGTCCACTATCCTTACAGTAATGCACCTGTGCCGAATAATTAAGTCATATGGGCACACCAAACCAGAGGGATGCTGAGGACCATGATCTATCAGGTCAACCAAACTGTAATACAGCTCTGAGAACATTTGATATTCATTTTTAAATTTTTGTTGTTTGTAATTCAAGAGTCAGGCATGTACAAAGGAGAAAATGAAAACTTTAATTCTACCAGCCAGAAAAAAATAACAGATATTATATGTATATAATCTTTTATGATTTAAGACTACAATTTATAACAAATTGTTTAGATTATGATTTTCACTAAGAATATCAGCAGTGTGCCATATTATTACATACCCTGCATTATGATTGTAATGGCTGTGTTTTGACATTATTTAACCATTTTTCTACTGCTAGGTATGTTAATATGTTCACTCTTTTCTAAATATAAATTTGAAGAAGAACCATACATATAGGTATTTGTCTTTGCTGTTGATCTTTTACCATTTCCTAGGAAAAATCCCTATATGTGATATTGTTGGAAGGAAAGTAGATGTATATGTTAAAGATTCTTTGTATTAGCAAATCAATCAGAAAGACCAGTAGAATTTCAGATCACTCAAAAACTATTACATATTTAAAATTACTCATATTTAAGGTGTCTTTTTTTTTTCAATGATAATAATCATTTTTTCCAGAAACTGTAACAAACACTGAGGATACAACATAAAGCTCACAACCTTCAAGGAACTCATAATCAAATGTAGTAAACTTACTAGTGAACAATTCTGACTGTGAAACAGTGGCTTTTATGCTAGACATACAGAAAAGAGGATCATCATAAAAAACAAATAAATACATACAGAAATGTATCTCTTCAAAAATATTCTCCACACCTTTCATTCACTTTGTTTTCACCCAAGTTATCATCAAAATATTGCCTGGCACCTCCTTGGGACAAAGATACTCCTGACATAAGTAAACTAAGTCACACCTGAAGACGGCGATGCGGTGAGAGGTAAATCTGTGAATAATAACTGGAACAAGACTGTGTGGGCACTGCATAATAAACACACAGAATAAATTATGGCAATGTCCCATAATGAGTTATAAAACACATGACTGTACAAAGAACAATTCTGACACAATTAGAACAAGTAGCTTAGATATTTGACAGTCTGGCTCATCGTCCATATATGAACAGTTACAATTTTTTATATGTCCCATGAACCTCTATTTTCTGCACTGCTATTGTAAGAAAGGGGATATTCAGAGCAAGTGAATTAATAAGTATCTCAGTAACATTTCAATTAAAAATAGTATATTTCTATGTTATGCCACCAAGAGTTTAATACTGTCTCTATAGTGAGACCTGAGCAATGTGTTCACTGCTTTAATTTACACAAACTTTTCTTTACATGATACACAATAAAATAAAATTATAGGACACAAATGCTCCTCCATAACAACATGTCTGGAGCATCTCTGCAAAACAGAACTAAAAACTGCTTTTTATTCCACTTGTCTTTTCTCTTCTGCTTATGGGCAGGGAAAGAAGATCAGTGAAATAAAAATCCTACATGACTTTTCAGAAATAAGATTAATTTTGCTCCACACAATTTGTAGAAAGCCATTGACTAATTTGAAAGTTTTAGTCTGGAATGTTTATCCTGAATCTTCATTGTGATAAAGCAAGGGTTCTGTATGAACACAAGAGGAGGCCTAAATCTATTTGTTTAGATTTGACACGCATACACTTATACTAGAATAACGACTTGTATAAAGTATGGAAATAACATGAGCAAAAGCAATTTGGAGCAGGAGATTGGCAAGTATCCGCTGCTGCAGAGATTGAAGATGGAAAAAAGCATATTGGATTGGGCGGTGCAGAGACCATCCTCAACTCTTCTCAGAGTAGTTTCTATAAAATGTTGGGAATTGACCACAGACTGCAAGCTGTTGGGAAGTGAATGAGTGATGACAAAACAGAAAGTGTTGTATATATTTTGCTGCCATAGACAAGAGCTAGTTATAGAATCTGGGAGGGGAACTGGGGGATTCTGGACAAGATAATTCTATAGTTCATGCTTTTAAATGTCCCCTTTCCTTCAAAAATGGCTATGTTAAGACTAAGTAAAAATGAAATAAAATGAAATGACAGAACCACAAACAACAACATTTCCATGGACCAGAAGATGAACAGGAACACACAGTAGCCAGCCGGGGCTGAAGCTGTATGGCTGGGGGGACCAGTGGCTGAATCCGTATAGAGAGGGTCTGAAGTCTGAGTTCCTAGATAACAGGGTCTAAAAACACCTTAGGCATTATTGAGGACCAAAGTCTGGCTCTCCTTGTGAAACCACAGGCTCCCTATCTATTAACAGAGTCTGAAAAACCTAGTCCAGCTGCGTGAGGTTTGTGTACAACTCCTTGCCTTGGTTGGTGGGAGGAAATAAACACAACTGAGAGAAAGCACATGGCCAAGCTGGAGCTAAGCTAGCTCCAATATCAGCAGGTTCCTCAGAAAGGCAGTTGAAGACAAGTATGAATCCAAAATATGGGATGTGTGATCATCAAGGAGTGCATCCAACTAATCTCGTTGAGGATAAGCCTGAGAATGAAAATTTCAAAATAAATGACAGGAATTATCACTCAAATTGATGGCCAACATCAGCAAAAATGCATATCTGAATTGTCATATTAAAATACATATTTTTTAATTCCTCAGACAGATAATTCCTCAGTACTGACATCTATTATAATAACATGATCAGGGCAGAAAGATATTATAAGCACAAATAATAAGATATGAATTACCAACAGATGTATATGAAAGAAAACAGATAAATGAAAGATAAAAAAAGAACAAATTAGACATGTTAGAATTCATAAGAATAGTCACTAAAGTAACAGATCAGTTTGTAGATTGGATATGCATGAAGGTGGAATTTACAATAAGAAGAAAATACTGAAAAATTCACTCTGAATTAGCACCAAAAAATGTGGGGGTTATGCAAAAGCAAAACAAAATTTCTATTCTGGACTTACTGATAAAAGGAACAGAAAAAGGGTTTATCTCATTGTGGTTGGAAGGGGGTGGACATAATGGGTTTATATTTGAAATACTGAGTTTAGTATACAGTGGGAAGCCAAGTTCCTGCACCTCATTGTCAATTTCAAGTAGACATGTAAAGTCACAGATTAGGGTTATAGACATGGAATCCAGCGTAAGAAAAGTTGATGTCAAAGGATGGTTAAGACCAGCAAATACTGGCTTCCAAAAGCAAAATTAAAAACAAAATAAATAAAGATTGGTGCATGCTTGTCAAGGAATAATACTTTTAAAAGAAGGTAGATATACATGAACTGTTTTAAATTATAAGGAACCAGAGTGGCACAACAACATAAATTGTACAATCCTGGATTAGGTCACACAACTGGGTGAATCTGAATATGGCCGCACATTAGATGATGTATGGAATTTCTGTAACTTCTGTTAAGTGTGGGCATGTCATGTTTGGCCATGTATGAAAAGTGTTTTAATATTTAGGACACATGATAAAGCATGGAGGATGTTATGATGTTTGTCATTTACTTCAAGTATTCTTTAGTGTTAAAAACGAACTTAATATAAAGAATATCATAGCAGGTATTCCACAAGTGAGAAGAGAAAGTAAAACTTTGGATTTACTTGTTGGGAATTTACCTGAGAGTAATTTCTTACTTTTCTGAAAATTCTTCTTTCTTTTTAAGTAAGACAAGTCCTTCTGAGCCTTTTGGGAGTGATCATATTGCAAGGACACCAAAAAGAGTGTTTGAGATTACTGGAATGTTCCCAAAAGGCATTTAAGTTGCCTCTACTCATTACCCCAAGCAAATGTGTCCAGTCGTTAGAGTGGCTAATTACCTCTGTTTGCTGGGACAGTCTTGGTCTTAGCACTGAAAACCCCATGTCCCAAGAAACCACTCAGATAGCCAATAAATTCCAGGAGACAGAAATGATAAGGGAAACCTTGACTTTTCATGTAACTAGTGTATAAGTACACTTATATTCATAACATTGTGTTCCAGAAAGAAGCTATTAGTTCATAATTGTTTCTATGGCCCATATAGCTCTCATTATTAATTCTCTGATTTTTAAAGAAATCTGATTTGCCTGTTAACTTATATAAATTTGGCTTAAATTTTTGCATGTGTATCTGTTTTATAATATAAGTTGACTATTACAAAGTTCCCCATACCCAGAATGTTTAATGAGTAATTAAAATGTGTATATTTCTTGATATCATCTCATATACATTAGAACACTAAAATGTTTAGTTTTTGTGAAAGCCTATGTTAATTTTTTTATTTTATGACATTTGTTAAATGGAGATCTATATGCAAATTAAAATTATAAAAGCCAATTTTTGGAGGGAGTTGATTTAGTTTATGCAAGAAAACTGCTTAAGAAATGTATTTTATATAAACTCTACTAATAACATTCTGATTACAATATTTTCTTTCAGTTAGTTAGACTCAACAGTATTTCTACTGGGCAGGAAGTTGTTAGCATTTTGTTAACTCACTGTAAATACAAGTACTAAAATTAAAATAATATATATGAAAACATTTTATAAGTACAAGAATATTATGCTAATGTTAGTCATATTTTACTCTCATAAAAGTATACTGTAAGTCTTGTTTTTTACTGAATCAAGCCTCAATTTCCAAATAAGTTAGGATTTACTGCAGAAGTATATGTTAATTCTATTTGTGACTTATCTCAAGTACAACTATTTCATTCTGACAGTTCAGCCTTTTCTATAGCACTGTATTTAAGTTTGCACTGGCATTATCTTCAATAACATGAAGTAATCCATTTTGGCTTGAATGATGGTATGTTTTTCATTGATTTTTCCTTTAGCACTAAAAGGAAATTATGACTGTGTACATCTTCTCTCCTAATAAGATTATAGTACTGAATATAATCAAAAATAACTCTTCTATTCTCTCTTCTACTGCTCATAAGATAGTAAATCTTATAATATTTATTATTGCATTCCAAACATAGGGAAGCTACAGACATTTAGAAACTCATTCTTCTTTCTGACGTCCTCTGTTCCTTGGCTTTTGCTTATCTGTTTCTGTATCTGGAATATAGGGCATTGCATGGAAGCACCAATGAAACTTTACATTTTAAAAAATCCCATCAAAAATATTTCCGGCAACCTAATGGACATACGCACTTACCCTGACTTTAGATACTCCGTTTGGACCAAATAAAGACAAAATATCTGGTCATTACACAGCAAGAGACTATGTATCCAGGATGTTGTCAGATCCATCCAGTCACAGGATGGGGTAGGCACAGACATGATTTATCCTATCACGGCAGTGGTTCATATGAAATTGAATTTGAGCACATACAGAAAGGGAAATAAATTACATAGTGAGGAAGTCTAGATTCCCTTGCCATCTGTCTCAGTTAACCTGTCCTCTCACCCTCAATTTATGACTGTAGCTTATGTGATTCCCTCATGAGGGAGGAATGGACACAGGACTGGTTTATAGATGATCATTGTAATATGTTGGCACTAGCTGGAGAAAATTTTTTACTGAATTTCAACTCCTCCCCCAAGGTGACCCAAAACACAATAATGAAGTAATACCCATTATTTGGTTGGAGAGAAGACCTGAGGTTATGGCTATACCCTGAACCTTGGGTAGTAGAGAATGGCTTCATTGATTATTAGAGGCCTAAAATAAAACAGGATTGCACAGTTCAGTAACAAAATTCGAAAATAAAGCTACCTGAGGAGAATGTACCTAGATGAACCTATGGAATTAAGAACAAAAAATGCAGAACTTTTTTGTCTCCTATTATTGGTCAACAGAGATTATCTACCACCAATCCAGTTCCTCAAGAACTGCACATGGCATGGACACCTCATCCTGTGGTCAGTCCAATTCTCCTTATCAACCCAGTATTGAACAACATGCCCAAGAATAAAGTAACCATTGTGGAAGGAATGGAATATATCCATAAGCCCCAAAACAGGGCCTCCCCTTCTCTAAAGATGTGCTAGCTATGGCCACTATTGAATATCCGACATGCCAGCAACAGAGACCAAAGCTGAAATGTCAGTTCAGCATCATTCTTCAGGGATATAAGCTATCCAAAAACTGAGTGGCCAGTTTCATCAAACTCCATCCATTCTGGCAAAGGTAGAAACTCAACCCTACTAGAATCAGTACTTAAACTGGCATTCATGCCTGTGTGCAGCGAATGAAGCACCAGAGCAGGCCTGACAGTGCACAGTTACTCCCGATACTGTCTAAAGACTAACAGAATGCCTAATCTATCAGCTTGTATCCCATGCAATATTACCTCTGACCTTTATGAAAACAGAACTGGGACAATGGGTTTATAACTCTGGTTTTCACTAGTCATACGGAGTACTCCAGCACAAGGAATCAGCCAGCCTGGTTGAACAGGCCTGCTGCAGCTGGAATGGAGTGCTGACAGTTTAATAGATGCACCAAGTTGACAACAATCTGTGGGATGGGGCAGTGTCCTGCAAGGTGCAGCTTATGTACTAAATCCATGATTTATACAGAGCTCAGTGTCCCCAGTAGACTATAGAGGTCCAGCAACCAAGGAGTAGAAGTGGATCGACATTTCACACAATCACTCCTATTTATCCACATAAGGAATCTGTACTTCTCATTCTCAAAATCTTGGGATCTCTCAGGTAATTATTGTTCCTGCTTCCTAGGAGTGGGTGGAGCTACATTCTTGCTAGGGAATAAAGTATCCATTGAACTGCAGACTAGGGATAGCACATTGCTATTTGGGGCTTTTTAATTGGGGAACTCCAAGCACAGAACAGAGCTACACTACTAATAATCCACTCTGATTATCTCAAGAGTGTTTATGGGGATAGTTTTACCCCAGGGGACCCGTCAGGCTTTTTCTTGGTGCTTCAGTGCTCAACATTACATGGAAATGGTCAGTTTCACCAACTGTATCCATAAGGACAAAGGGCAAAGTAGCTAAGTGCACAGACCACCATCAGCTCAATATGGACTATTCTTCCAAGTAAGCAACCTACATCAGCCAAAGCAATGGAAAAGTCAAGGGAAATCTAAGAGATGGGACAGTAGAAAAATGGATATAAAATTGACACCTATATTTTGATTAGCCTTCTTATTTAACTCTTTTTGGAATATTTCAACTGGTGGTGACCTTGAAGACTAGATATGCACTTCCATACAAATGAAGGCAGTTTTCTTTCCTACATGATCCAACTGTATAAGAATGGCACAAGAAATGGCCTTTTTCTAAACTAAGTTATGTGCCACACAGATATGCTCGATTTCACCTATTCCCCCAACTTTAAAAGCCTTGGATGCTGCCTTGCTCCAATATGGCCCTAGAGATGGTTCAAGCCCCTATTTCTGTGGTAACTGCTTCTACCATCAGAGAGCAAGGATCTCACACGTATAAGGTGACTGATAAGGAGAAACAGATGCATCTGTGTGCTAGCCAGTGAGCATCCACTGAGCCTCTGACATTTCCAAAAGCTAAGGCACAAGATCAGGTAACATACCCTGCAGAGAGATTGTTAATGATTTGTGGACAGGCCCTGACGAATGGGGACTGGAGATTGGGAAGAAGTCAGCAGATAACTGACAGATTATTTTCTCATCCTACCTTTACGATATTCCCTGAGATACAGTAGCTTTATTTGGATTTTTGGAGGATGTCCTGCCATCACCCGTGCTTAGTGAGAACTGTTCCTCCTTGTATTTGTTCTTTCTGCTTTGCTTTCTCACTTCTTTTAACCATCATTTTTGCCTCACCTTGATTGCAAGCTCCTGTAATGTGATAGCATGGAATTTTTTGTCCTAGGCTGATTTAGGGAACATGAAATATTTTTTTATTTGCACATGTCTCTTATTGTCCCTGAATATATAATTATTTCAACTCACCAATTTGAATAAAAACATAAGAGATGAAAAAAATACATGCTCTGGACAGTTAATAGGTAGCAAGATTTTGTGTGAAAGATTAAAACTAATTATGAACAAAATTAGACTTTGGTGAATATCTTCTCTTGATATTTCTAGGCTCCTTCTCTTGGTACCCAACTTACACCCAGCTGCTGTTCACTCGGTACTTAAATTTTTCTATTAGAAGAGACAGTATCCTACATTTCTAGTCACTACCACCAGTCACTACCCTGTGGCATTAATTTAGATTTATTCCGTAATGGTGGTGATGATGTGATCAGATAAAGCTATACTGAGATAAATGACTAGATGGCAAGTAAAGAAGGAAAATATTTGGTATTTATGGGTCTCTACATTGCTTCTTTTCAGTCAATACATTGTATATTGTATTAACTACAAGTATGAGAACCAGCATCCCAGAATTACTATGTGGAACTTTGATTGGAATATTATATGGTGTAGTAGAATAATAAGTTTCTCCTTTGAAATGATAAACATAGAGATTCCAATTTCCTTTACTTGACAGCCTATGGATTTCCATAATCATGCTCTATTCAAAAATTACCAGTTCTGAGGTTCAATCCATGCAGAAATTAAGCCACTCATGGAAGAGAAAGAACACACTTCTTGTCAGCCTCTATGTCCTTCAAAATGTCTCTCATTTCATCCAACCAATCATCCCCTGGCAGAATCCATGGGTACTGCTCATTTCTTTCACAAGAGTTTATTCAAGTAATGAGTTTCCAAGGGTAACTCTCCTGATTTCATCTCTGGTTTAAGCCTACATTTCCCTTTCTCTGGTATCAGGCTGCACTATGAGACTGAAGAAAAATTCCCCTTACAAAATAAAATATCATGAGGTGGGTTTTACAGGAACAAAAAGGCAGCTGTATTTCATCAGGCACACGCATAACACCCAGTTTGCGTATCGATGTGCAACCCACTTGTCTTTTACTATCTGAGCAAGTGCTTTTTATTAATGAAATTAATCTTTCTCTTGTAATGTCATGTTCATCGTCCTGAAAACTTGAATATCTTCATAATCAAGGATTTACTGGTGTTTAACTTGCTTACATTGATAGATGCCACAAGAGTAAGTTGGATCACAGTTGTACCAGAATTTAAAGACCAGTCTGGTGGTTTTTAGAAGCACAGTCAGAGAGACTAGTTACAATGGAGAGTTACTTCTAGCCTTCTACTATTTTTCACATTTGAACCTAATGCTTTAAAGCTGAGTAGCAACTTTATTGGTTAGGTGATAATCTGTAGATGTTGAGAGGGATATAGCTACAATAAAGAACCTGAATGATGCTTCTCATTACCATCATTTCCCAATCTTTTAGTTAATCCCAAAACTTGGTTCATAGACTTCCTATCTATCCCAGCTTCTGCCATCATTTTGAGAGTCTTTGTTATCCAAATGGGCATTCCCTTGATCTTATAAACAATATTTATTTCAACATGACTTCATCTATATACAACTATGGTTGTGAACTAAGACTTGTCCTCAAGAATACCTGTACTACCTCAGAACACCTGTACTACCTCAGAATACCTGTGCTACATCAGAACACCTGTACTACCTCAGAATACCTGTGCTACCTCAGAATACTTGTACTACCTCAGAACACCTGTACTACCTCAGAACACCTGTACTACCTCAGAATACCTGTGCTACCTCAGAACACCTGTACTACCTCAGAATACCTGTGCTACCTCAGAATACCTGTACTACCTCAGAATACCTGTACTACCTCAGAATACTTGTACTACCTCAGAATACCTGTGCTACCTCAGAATACCTGTACTACCTCAGAATACTTGTACTACCTCAGAATACCTGTGCTACCTCAGAACACCTGTACTACCTCAGAACACCTGTACTACCTCAGAATACCTGTGCTACCTCAGAATACCTGTACTACCTCAGAATACCTGTACTACCTCAGAATACTTGTACTACCTCAGAATACCTGTGCTACCTCAGAATACCTGTACTACCTCAGAATACTTGTACTACCTCAGAATACCTGTGCTACCTCAGAACACCTGTACTACCTCAGAACACCTGTACTACCTCAGAACACCTGTACTACCTCAGAATACCTGTGCTACCTCAGAATACCTGTGCTACCTCAGAACACCTGTACTACCTCAGAACACCTGTACTACCTCAGAATACCTGTACTACCTCAGAATACCTGTACTACCTCAGAACACCTGTACTACCTCAGAATACCTGTACTACCTCAGAACACCTGTACTACCTCAGAATACCTGTGCTACCTCAGAATACCTGTACTACCTCAGAATACCTGTGCTACCTCAGAATACCTGTGCTACCTCAGAATACCTGTACTACCTCAGAATACCTGTGCTACCTCAGAATACCTGTACTACCTCAGAATACCTGTGCTACCTCAGAATACCTGTGCTACCTCAGAACACCTGTGCTACCTCAGAATACCTGTACTACCTCAGAATACCTGTGCTACCTCAGAATACCTGTACTACCTCAATACCTGTGCTACCTCAGAATACCTGTACTACCTCAGAATACCTGTGCTACCTCAGAATACCTGTACTACCTCAGAATACCTGTGCTACCTCAGAATACCTGTACTACCTCAGAATACCTGTGCTACCTCAGAATACCTGTGCTACCTCAGAACACCTGTGCTACCTCAGAATACCTGTACTACCTCAGAATACCTGTGCTACCTCAGAATACCTGTACTACCTCAGAATACCTGTGCTACCTCAGAATACCTGTACTACCTCAGAATACCTGTGCTACCTCAGAATACCTGTGCTACCTCAGAACACCTGTGCTACCTCAGAATACCTGTACTACCTCAGAATACCTGTGCTACCTCACCTGTACTACCTCAGTATACCTGTGCTACCTCAGAATACCTGTACTACCTCAGAATACCTGTGCTACCTCAGAATACCTGTACTACCTCAGAATACCTGTGCTACCTCAGAATACCTGTACTACCTCAGAATACCTGTGCTACCTCAGAATACCTGTACTACCTCAGAACACCTCTAATACCTCAGAATACCTGTACTACCTCAGAATACCTGTGCTACCTCAGAGATCTTCAACACTATAGTTTAATTTTTATTTACTGACATTGAAACCTCCCATTCTCTTATTATACTTTTCTTTCTTTTTTAAATTTTCTGGTTTTTGTCAGTAGTCATTTGAATCTATTGTGTTCTTTTGTTTTTTATTTTTGTACCAGTTTCTTTCCCCTTGCTTTAGACTTATATGCAGATTAGATGTGTTTTGTGAGACATGATGAAGTATACAACTTGCTGCAATTAGCAATAACTGAAACTTAAAACTGTGTGAAGGGAATGCAGATAAAAACTTTGTTTCATGATTATTAGTAGAACTTGGTCAGCAAAGTGAAATATTTCACTGAAATCCCAAAAGAGTCCTGAAAAGTAAATGAGTAAACAATGCAAAACTGTAAAATTCCATGTCTTTTTTAGATACTTAAATTTTTTCTTTACCTTGTGCAACTTTTTATCCATTAAAGAGTGTTTCAAGAGCCCAGAAAAGATAAGGTCCACTGCCCAGATCAGTCTAAGCATCTCTACTACCCTGCACTATCTTTTGCTCACTGTGTTGTACAATTTTACATATTTAAATCATATGTCCTGTATTCAATATCCACTAAGACCTCTAGAGAGAACTCATCATCTGTCCATTTCTGATGTTATCCCTCCTCTTTCCATTAGTTACTATTGCTAATTTTGTCACTTTCTTCAAAATCTAAACCATCAAGCTCCAAATTCCAATTATCTTCAAAATTTTCAAATGTGTCTTTACCATCTCACTTTTTCTCCTGCTTCAGTCAAGATGTAATCTCTCAATGTGAGAGCAATTCTACCAATTCCTGTCTTTTCAGAGAGGAGAGAAATTCAGTAATTTATATGGTTCTGGCTCACTTATATCTAATGATTCAATGATATAAACCCCAGAGGTTAAAAGTAATTTAAATTCCAAGAGAAAAAGCCTAGGTGCACTAGTTGTACTCATAGACCCAAGTTTTGGCCAAAGAAGGCAATGACCTTTCATTAAGAGTTTTACCTTAGTAATCTCCCAAAGCACAATTAGTATTGTTGCCAGAAGAAAGAAAGAAAAAGACAGTCATAGTTAGAAAACATTTCCCTGTACCAATTTCAATAGGGACGTAATATATTTTCTTCTAGTATTTGCCTGGTTTCACTTTTTCAGATCATTTTACAAAATTCTTATAGCATATAGGGGGTGGATTTGAGATATTAACTGGGATATGTCTGAAACCAAAAGTTTGTACACTATCTCATTAGCAATTTTCTAGCCTGATTATAAATAAAGCTGATTCAGTTATTTATTTTTAGCCTTGTATGTTCACTTTTTCTACACGTTGTTTTCCCTTGCAGTACTTAAAAAAAGGTCAAGCATCAATGATACTTTTAAAAATAATAGCTATCAGATTGGCTAAAAGACAGTAGTAGCATGAGAGGTGAGGCAGAAATCTTCTCCCAAAACTACAAATATAACTAATCCTGAAAGAGCAAGAGGAAAGAATGCTGTGACAGACTGCCTAAATCTGGAGAAAAACGTGGACCTCTTGGAAAATGGTAAAGTACCAAAGCTGTGATCTGGCAGTACCAAAGCCATTTCCCCACCCCAGGTCACTGGAGGGAGGAAGAGAAATGGAGCGGGGAGGGGGTGGAGGCTACTAGGACTGAACATCCAGCCCCGGAGACCTGCTCTGGGAGCATGAACCTACATTACATGCTGCTCTGTTGATTAGTGGCGTTGGAAAGCTAAGACGGGGGAATACTCAAAGAGACTGAGATTCCAGCTGCTTATGGAAAACAGGCACCCACAACCGGTCTTTCTGGGACAAAAGAAAGGCAAGCACTCTGAGAGACTTCCCAATAGTGAGAGGGCTGCTAAAGAGGGAAGGACTGCAAAGAGCTTGCGGTTCAGGAGAAAAACAGGTGGACAAAATTGTCCTGGCCCACTCAGCCCAGCAGGTTTGGAAATTTCAGGAGCTTCAGGAACTACATTCTCCTGGCTGGCAATGCAGCTCTGAGGCCCTGCACCACAATATGCAGCCTGCTGCTCCTTCTCAGCAGGAACTGGCTCCCAAACTTGTTGCCCCTGCCACTGCACCAACCCAGCCAGAGGGTGGGCTCACCTACAGCAGCTACAAGGGCACAAAATAGAGACTCCACCCAGCATGCTCAGCCTGGCAGAGGAGTCATACACTGCAGCCGGGAAGCAGGAAAGTGCTCTTTCCTCCCAGAAGGCACCAGCGCCATTCGCATGCCACCCTGCCATCATTGCCCAGTTTTTTGCAGTTAATCCTTTCTTGAAGGTTAATCTTAGGGAATCAGAATATGTGGAGCAGATAATAATGATAGAGTTGTCCCTCACCTTCCTTGATCTCTCCTGATGGTTCTATGTGGAACCATTCAGATTCTGTGTACGACAATGTGAAGACATCTAGACTAAAAGCAGAAATGTAGTCTTGAATGTTTGATTGAGAATTTTTTGTGAGCAGCAAAGTAATATGTGAAAAAAATCCTAGCTCATCCCTAAGTATCCGTGGCTTGAACTGACAGAAAACTGCCTCCCCAGTCAACCCAGATGAAAGAACTGAATAAAATTCTCTGTATTCCCTGGTTCTCAGGGGTAGAAATCACTGACGGATAAAAACCAGAACCACATGGGTGGATCTGATTTGTGAGAGGTCACAGTAGGGATGTGATACTTATCTTCTTCATATATGCAATCAAGTCCCAGGCCCTCAGAAATGACCTTTGCATGCCACCTCTCCAACACTTGGAGAGACACAATATTATTTTTCCATTTACCTTTGCCTATTTCAATAGGTCAGACACCACGCCACTGTGAACTTCAATTTGAATCAGATGCTCACTGTTCACAAATTAGATTGAGGCAGATGTAGTTTATGAATGGCTGTTATAAAGAAGCCACTGTCTGGCATAAGGTAACAATCAATGAAATAGAACCCTGTCCTAAATATATGGCATAATACCTGAGAATAATTCCTTCAGCTTATAACATTTTGAAACACACTGTTCTAATCTCTCTCTTTGGGGCATTAGAAAATTGATGTCAGGACATAATCTCCTTGGCTTTCATGGGGAAATAAAATCTTGCTCTAGCAGTGACAAAATGATAGTTTAATGGCAAATTCTTGAGGAGACTTTGTACCAAGGACTCTACTTCCTTCTATTTTCAGCTGTAACAAACTCAAGAATAAAACCCAGATGTAAATATTAATGTGTACCAAAAGAAAATACTCTTTGTTTCTTCAAAAATGCTAGGTATTGGAGAATAAAAATCTAAGTTTCCACTGCTAGGACACCAAATAAAGGGCAGACTCATTAAAAGTTAATGATGTAGGATACAGATAATGAGAAATAAAAATGGCATTCATAGAAACATATTATCCTTCTGATACAGGGCAGAATTTAATGCATAATCAACATTACTTGACAGTTCCAGGGTCTATTTTTATCCTAATGTCTTTAAAACTCTAAACCTATTAAAGATTCATGATCCCCAAGGCATGTATTTTCTACAGTTAGAAACAGTTATGTCATGTAGGTAAACTGCTTGCTAATAGAAACACTTGCTATTTTGCATTGTAACAAAGACAGCACCGTTTTGTGTAACACCTCATTCTTTCATTCTCTGAGCACTAAGTGAAAGATAGTGACAGGGTGTGTGCTTGCGAAGCAAGCAGAGCAAGGGGCCAACCTTAAGAGATTTGCATAAACCCTGAAAAAGACAGAAAAAAAAGAAGGAAAGAACACTCTAAGTGGTGCCAGACTGAAGAACATTCAAGATTGAAATGCAACAATCATCTAACTCAGTCTCCCAGTTTCACAAAAGAGGAGGTGAAAGGGATTGTTCTTCATCACACAGGTCATAAGCTTCAGAGTACAATCCTTGTTTTAAGTTGGTTTCTGCTCTTTCTATCATATCATGTTCTGACTGCCATCTGAAAATAGAGAGTATAATTTGTAGTTTGATGTTACACCCCTTCCAGAATTTCTGTGTACATTTAAAAGATTTCCCCTGGTGTCTGAGCTGCACAACTCATAAAGTTAGTATGGGAAATGATGCCAAAAATTGTTTTTCATAAAAAAACACCAAACATTGGGAGATTCAAGATGGCAGCATGAGAGGTGAGACAGAGAGCTCCTCCCAAAACCACAAACAGTACAAAAATATAGTTAATAAATACAACTAACCTTCAGACAGCAACAAGAAAGAAGGCTGAACCAGACTGCATACAGACCTCATGAACAGAGCAGACCTCACGAAACAGGGTAACGTAGGAAAGCCATAATCCGGGGGGACCCAGGCCCTTCCCCCACCCCAGCTTACCGGCGGGAGTAAGAGAAACAGAGCCAGGAGGGAGTGGAGGCCTGGGACTGCTGAACACCTAGCCCTGGAGCAGAATCCTATAGTGTGTGGTGCTCTGGAGGATGGGGAGCTCAGACAGGCGGAGTGCTTGAGAAATTGAAATTCCGGCCGTTTGTGGAGGAGGGGATCCACACCCAGCCGCACTGTGTCAGAGGAAAGGCAGGGAGTCTGAGAGGCTCCCTAAGAGTGAGAGGGCTGCTGAAGGGGCGGGGTTTGTATGGAGCTTGCTGTGCAGGAGAAGGGAGAGCTGGACAGGGTTTGCTTGGGCTTGCTCTGCCCAGCTGGTTGGGAACTTTGAGAAGCTTTGGGTGCTCCATCCCCCTGGCTGCCTACTCAGCTCCAAGGCCCCCCACTGTGACACACAGCCTGCCGAGCCTTCCTACTGGCCTGCAGGCACCTGCTCACAAACCCTCAGTCACTGCGCAGGCACTGAGTCAGACAGAGGGAAGGCCCCATGCACAAGAGCTAGAGATGTAAAGCACAGATTACCCGTGTGTGCTTGGCCCATGGCCTCTGACACTGGAGACAGGCACTGCAGACAGGAAGCAGGAAAAAGATCTTTCCTCCCCCCAGGCACCAGCTCCACTCCCCTATGTCCCCCAACCTCACTCTAGGAGCTGAAAAGCTCCAGAGACTGGAGTTTCACACACTAGTGGGCACCATACAGAAATATGAAATGTCAGAAGAACATGGTTCAGACCAAAATCTCACAAACCCCAGAAAGAGAGTCAAATGAAACCGAACTCACACATCTTCCAGAAGAGAGTTCAAAATAAAAAGTATAAACATGCTTATGGAGGCACAGAAAAATATTCAAGAACTCAGGAACAAATTTAAGATGGAGATTCAATCATTAAGAAATACCATATCTGAAGTACAACATACAATGGAGGGATTTAAAAGCAGATTACAGGTAGTAGAAGAGACGGTAAATGAAATAGAAATTAGAGAAGAGGAATACAAAGAAGGTGAGACACAGAAAGAAAAAAGGATCTCTAAAAATGAAAGAATATTGAGAGAACTGGGTTACCAATCCAAATGGAACAATATTCGCATTATAGGAGTACCAGAAGAAGAACAGAGAGAAAAAGGGATAGAAAGTGTCATTGAGGAGGTAATTGGTGAAAACTTCCCCAACAGTCTCTCAGGCCATGGAGGTGCACGTATCTCCCAACACAAGGGATCCAAGTAAGACAACATCAAGACATATAATAATTAAAATGGCAAAGATCAAGGATAAAGACAGATTTTTAAAGCAGCTGGAGAGAGAAAAAAGATCACATACAAAGAAAACCCATAAGGCTATCATCAGACTTCTCAACAGAAACCTTACAGGCCAGAAGAGAGTGGCATGATATATTTAATGCAATGAAGCATAAGGGCCTTGAACCAAGAATACTCTACCCAGTAAGGTTATCATTTAAATTTGAAGGAGGGATTAAACAATTTTCAGATAAGCAAAAGCTGAGAGAATTTACCTCCCACAAACTACCTCTACAGGGCATTTTGGAGAGACTCTTATAGATGGAAGTATTCCTAAGGCTAAACAGATGTCATTCAAGGGAAGACAAAGAGTACAGAATATGATTCATAACATACAAACAATGGAAGAGGAAGAAAAAGAACGAAAAAACAAAATAAAAAGAACCTTTAGGTTGAGTTTGTAATAGTATACAAAATAAGTTAAATTGACTGTTAGATAGTAAGGGAATTGCTCTTGAACCTTTGGCAACCATAAATTTAAGCTTGAAATGGCAATAAGTACATACCTATCGATAATCACCCTAAATGTAAATGGTCTGAATGCACCAATCAAATGACATAGAGTTACTGAATGGATAAAAAAATAAGACCCATCTATATGCTGCCTATAAGAGACTCTCTTCAAACTCAAAGACATACATAGACTGAAAGTAAAGGGATGGAAAAAGATATTTCATGCAACTAATACAGAGAAAAAAGCAGGAGTTGCAGTACTTGTATCAGACAAAATAGATTTCAAAACAAAGAAAGCCACAAGAGACAAAGAAGGACATTACATAATGATAAAAGGGTCAGTCCAACAAGAGGATATAACTATTTTAAGTATCTATGCACACCACACAGCATCACCTACATATGTGAAACAAATGCTAACAGAATTAAAGGGGGAAATAGAATGCAATGAATTTGTCTTAGGAGACTTCAACACACCACTCACTCCAAAGGACAGATAAACCAGTCAGAAAATACATAAAGAGACAGAGGCATTGAACAACATATTAGAACAGATGGACCTAACAGACATCTACAGAACACTCATTCCAAAAGCAACAGGATACACATTCTTCTCAAGTGCACATGGAACATTTTCAAGAATTGATCATATATTAGGCCACAAAAAGAACCTCAGTAAATTCAAAAAGATTGAAAATGTACCAACTAGCTTCTCCGATCACAAAGGTATTACACAAAGAAAACGAAAAAGCGCAGAAACATACGGAGGCTTAATAACTTGCTCCTAAATAATCAATGGATCAATGACCAAATAAAAAGAGAGATTACACAATATATGGAGACAAATGACAACAGTAATTCAACACAGCAAAATCTGTGGGACACAGCGAAAGCTGTGCTAAGAGGGAAATATACTGCAATACAGGCCTACCTCAGGTAAGAACAATCCCAAATGAACAGTCTAAACTCACAGTTAATGAACCTAGAAAAGGAAGAACTGATGAGACCCAAAGTCAATAGAAGAAGGGACATAATAAAGATTAAAGCAGAAATAAATAAAATTGAGAAGAATAAAACAATAGAAAGAATCAATGAAAGCAGAAGCTGGCTCTTCAAGAAAATAAACAAAATAGATAAACTCCTAGTCAGAATTACCAAGAAAAAAAGAGAGTCTACACACATAAACAGAATCAGAAATGAGAAAGGAAAAATCACTATGGATACCACAGAAATATAAAGAATTATGAGAGAACACTATGAAAAATTATATGCTAACAAATTGGATAATCTAGAAGAAATGGACAACTTTCTAGAAAAATGCAACCTTCCGAGGCTGACCCAGGAAGAAACAGAAAATCTGAATAGACCATTTACCAGCAAGGAAATTGAATTGGTAATCAAAAACCTACCTAAAAACAAAACGCCTGGACCACATGGTTTCACTGCTGAATATTATCAAACATTTAGTGAAGACCGAATACCCATCCACATTAAAGTTTTCTAAAAAGTAGAAGAGGAGGGAATACTCTAAAACTCATTGTAGGAGGCCAACGTCACTCTAATACCAAAACCAGGCAAAGACACCACCGAAAAAGAAAATTACAGACCAATATCCCTGATGAACATAGATGCAAAAATACTCAACAACATATTAGCAAACTGAATTCAAAAATACATCAAAAATATCATCCATCATGATCAAATGGGATTCATCCCAGGGATACAACATTCGAGAATCCATCAAAATCATCCACTACATCAATAAAAAGAAGGACAAAAACCACATGATCATCAGAGCATCTCTATAGATGCTGAAAAAACGTTTGACAAAATTCAACATCCATTCATGATAAAACTATCAACAAAATGGGTATAGAAGGCAAGTACCTCAACATAATAAAGGCCATATATGACAAACCACAGCCAACATTATACTTAACAGTGAGAAGCTGAAAGCTTTTCCTTTAAGATCGGGAACAAGACAAGGATGCACACACTCCTCACTTTTATTCAACATAGTACTGGAGGTCCTAGCCATGACAATCAGACAACACAAAGAAATAAAAGGCACCCAGATCGGCAAGGAAGAACTCAAACTGTCCTTGTTTGCAGATGACATGATATTGTACATTAAAAACCCTAAAGAATCTACTCCAAAACTATTATGTCTAATATCTGAATTCAGCAAAGTTGCAGGATACAAAATTAATAAACAGAAATGTTGCATTCCTATACACTAACGACAAACTAGCAGAACAAGAAATAAGGAAAACAATTGCATCAAAAAGAATAAAATACCTAGGAATAAACCTTACCAAGGATTTGAAAGACCTATACCCTGAAAACTACAGGACACTCTTAAGAGAAATTAAAGAGGACACTAATAAATGGAAATTAATCCCATGCTCCTGGCTAGGAAGAATTAATATTGTTAAAACGGCCATCCTGCCTAAAGCAATCTACAGATTCAATGCAATCCCTATCAAATTACCAACAGCATTCTTCAATGAACTAGAGCAAATAGTTCTGAAATTCATATGGAACCACAAAAGACCCAGAATAGCCAAAGCAATCCTGAGAAGTAAGAATAAAGCAGGGGGGATTACACTCCCTGACTTCAAGCTCTACTACAAAGCTACAGCAATCAAGACAATTTGGTACTGGCACAAGAACAGACCCATAGACCAGTGGAACAGAATAGAGAGCCCAGATATAAACCCAAGCATTTATGGTCAATTAATATACGATAAAGGAGACATGGATATACAATGGGGAAATGACAGCCTCTTCAACAGCTGGTTTTGGCAAAATTGGACAGCTACATGTAAGAGAATGAAACCGGATTATTGTCTAACCCCATACACAAAAGTAAACTCAAAATGGATCAAAGACCTGAATGTAAGTCATGAAACCATAAAACTCTTAGAAAAAAACTTAGGCAAAAATCTCTTGGATATAAACATGAGCAACTCCTTCATGAGCATGTCTTCCTTGGCAAAGGAAACAAAAGCAAGAATGTATGAATGGGACTATATCACACTAAAAAGCTTCTGTACAGCAAGGGATACCATCAGTAGAACAAAAAGTCTTCCTAGTGTATGGGAGAATATATTCATAAATGACATATCCAACAAGGGGTTGACATCCAAATTATATAAAGAGCTCACTCACCTCAACAAACAAAAAGCAAATAAGCCAATTAAAAAATGGGCAGATGAGCTGAACAGACACTTCTCCAAAGAAGAAATTCAGATGGCCAACAGGCACATGAAAAGATGCTCCACATCACTAGTCATCAGAGAAATGCAAATTAAAATCACAATGAGATATCACCTCACACCAGTTATGATGGCTGCCATCCAAAAGACAAACAACAACAAATATTTGCGACGATGTGGAGAAAGGGGAACCCTCCTACACTGCTGGTGGGAATGCAAATTAGTACAACCATTGTGGAAAGCAGTATAGAGGTTCTCAAAAAACTAAAAATAGAAATACCATTTGACCCAGGAATTCCACTCCTAGGAATTTACCCTAAAAATGCAGCATCCAGTTTGAAAAAGACATATGCACCCCTATGTTTATCGCAGCACTGTTTACAATAGCCAAGAAATGGAAGCAACCTAAGTGTCCATCAGTAGATGAATGGCTAAAGAAGATGTGGTACATATACACAATGGAATATTATTCAGCCATAAGAAGAAAAAAAACCCACCATTTGCAACAATGTGGATGTAGCTAGAGGGTATTATGCTCAGTGAAATAAGCCAGGTGGAGAAAGACAAGTATCAGATGATTTCACTAGTATGTAGAGTATAAGAACAAAGCAAAAGCTGAATGAACAAAACAGCAGCAGACTCACAGAACCCAAGAATGGACTAACAGTTACCAAAGGGAAAGGGACTGGGGAATATGGGTGGGAAGGGAGGGATAAGGGGGAAAAAGGGCTATTACAATTAGCACATATAATGTAGTGGGTGTGGGGGTGGGGTGCGGGGATACGGGGAAGGCAGTATAACACAGAGAAGACAAGTAGTGATTCTATAACTTCCTTCTATGCTGATGGACAGTGACTGCAATGGGGTATATGGTGGGGACTTGATAATAGCAGGAGTCTAGTAACCATAATGTTGCTCCTGTAATTGTATATTAATACTAGCAAAATAAATAAATAAAAAATAAACACCAATCAACATGCTTCAACACCTGTATGTGGTTAAAAAAACACACTTTTTAAAAATGTGAATCTAGAAGTAAAATATATGACCTTAATTCATGCACAGTTGATTTTTTTAATGTGAACATCAGAAATTGAAATTACTACTTTTATTTTAAAATATAAGGTATAGATTAAAAAAACAACAGAGACAGAAGAATGAATATATTAATGAATGGCTGCTCAGTGAGGTTCCAGGGATTTTTTTTCATTTTTAAAGTCAGAATTAATTTTCATTATGTAAAAATCAATTTTAAAATATATATGAAAGATAATACTAGCACTGATTTTCAGTAAATATAACATAGAAGGATCAGTCGATTGCTGCAGTAATCTAAGTACTCCCAACCTCTGTTCTACCCCTTCATATGTCTTGCGATCCACAGTAGGAGTAAGAGTTCGACAATGCCTACCATCCAATTTAACCTCATTGAACACCTTTCAGTGTCTCTTCAGAATCTGCAGTGTAAATTACAAGCTCCTGTTCTTGGTGCATACATTTCCCCCATATGTAGACTTGTTTCCCATCTTCTCCTGTGCATTACAAGTAGAAATGTCATACTTCTCTCAACATAGCAAAAATTAGTGATTACATCAATAATTACTTTCTCTTTTCTACCATACTGATAATATTGTATCCATATTTGCAGTCCCAGCACCTACAATAAGTACAGATGTTGGCCTATGAGTATCATTACCACAGATAATTGTCTTAGTTTTAGTTTTAGTTCCCTGGAAATAGAATCCAAGATGGGGAATTGCGTGCAGATGGTTTATCAGGAAATGTTTGTAGAAGATGCACCTGTAAGGAAGCAAGGAAGGCAAGAATTGAGCACATGGCAAAGCTGACCCATCGTGTGGTTGCAACTGAAGCAGCAGCTACTCATGTAGGAAAAGTTGTGAAGTGTGGGTGGCTCTTCAGAATTGTTGTGAATCATGGCCAGAGGTCTGGGCCTTCATATTCTACATCAGTCACACACTGTGTTGATCCCCTGTGGGTAGAATTGCAATATTTCCAGAATCTCGCACCCGGACCTAGTGCTTTTCCATATCAATAGGTGTTTCCAAGGGGTGGAGAGAAGGAGTCCATTTCCATATCAATAGGTGATCACATGGGCAAGCAGGGCTGACCTGGACCAGAGAGGTTGGGGAGAGCTCTCTCTTCTTCTGCAGCCAGGTCTAGAGAGACGCAGGATGACTGCTTGTAAGAAATAAACGGGTTTCTCTCACTTATTTCTCCCTTTGATTGATTTTGGTTTCAAAGGTATTTTGCACCAGGATTTTCCCCTGGTGTTACACCCCCTCAAAGGGACATAATTTTGACTGCGAAGCTCCGTGAAGCTTACAACAATTCTCAATACAGTTATCAGTTGTGACCTCTCAGTAGCCGACTTTCCCAGGAGCTTGGTAAAGGAGGGATTAGTCTCAAAATGCCGTGTTGTGGTGCATCACGATCATATCCACCATGATGTCCGCAAAGCGTCCGTTAAGATGAATGAAAGTCACAATAGGGGTATGTGTAGTTGAGAACCGGCAACTTTGGGAGACTGGGTTTTTCAATTTACTGCAAGGTCCCAACTTACTCTGTTCTGTTGGCCACATTTTCTTCATTTGTATTGCTGAGGTTGTATCAGTTAACATCTCTTTTCTTTGGTTATTCACTTTCCTTCTTGGGGAAAAGTAAAGATAAAAGAATCTTTAAGTGCTACACAATCAAGAACTTCCAACCAAAAAATTCACAAGCCTTGTCTTTAAACCTGCAGAGCAAATGATGCTTTATGATACAAGAGCTGTTCCATCCAAATTTCTTAGCCATTATTCACATTATTTTAAGTTGGGATTTAATACTATTACTGACAGTACTATTAATAATGAATGAAGATGGAAAAATATGAGGAAAACGAAAGGAAGGAAGAAAAGACTTAAGTAATATTCTTTATCTTGGTTATACTACTAACACTGCTCAGAGTGTTTTCATAAGGTTTTTCATGGTGCAATTACAATCCTTCAAGTGGGAAGGTTCACCAATTGGCATTTCCCTCACTTTTATTTTATTAGAAAACTGAGGATAAGGAGAATTTAGTGACTTGACCACATTCTCAGAATACACAGGAATTATGGCAAGATATTCCACTTCTAATACACAGTATAGTATGTGTCATTGAATCAGGCTAGTCTGCTATTATAGAAAATGCAATTGTAAAATCCAAAACTTATCAGCGATTCTTGAAAATTTCAGATCTCAAGTTTTTAAATAACCATGTTTTTCCATATAAAGGGTAATTTCTCCACTTCCAAATATTTTTTCTTAGTATGAGCAGAACTCTAGTAATTAAGATTTATCTTTTTGTGATTCCCAGGAGATGAAGGTAAATTGCTTGGTTGTTGAAAGTTCTGGAGGGCCTACCAAACAAGTGAAATTAATGAAGAAATCAGCAGTTGAGATTAATGTAATTGAAATAGAAACAACAGTAATTAAATCAAATAAATAACATTCTAAATAGCATTTGGATTTATTGTGTGTAGGGTATTTTTTAAACAGTATTTCATTTGATATGGCCATATAATCTATTTTTAAATTAGTTTCATAACTACATGCTAATATCCCTCAGCAATAGGTAATATTTTGAAGTATGTGGTTTGCCATTATAATTACCCCTCTCATCTTTCAGATATTTGGATGAGGTTTTAAAACTTGCCCTCCAATAGCATACACCATAGCAACTGTCAAAAAGTTTACATGCCTCCACATGCCTCAACACCCAAAAAGCAAATAACCCTATTAAAAAATGGGTGGAAGATATGAACACACTTCTCAAAAGAAGAAATTCAGATGGCCAACAGGCATATGAAAAGATGCTCCACATTGTTAATTATCAGGGAAATGCAAATTAAAACCACAATGAGATATCACCTCACACCAGTTAGGATGGCCAACATAGAAAAGACTAGGAACAACAAATGTTGACGAGGATGCAGAGAAAGGGAAACCCTCCTACACTGCTGGTGGGAATGTAAACTAGTTCAACCATTGTGGAAAGCAGTATGGAGGTTCCTCAAAAAACTCAAAATAGAAATACCATTTGACCCGGGAATCCCACTCCTAGAAATTTACCCTAAGAATGTAGGATCCCAGTTTCAAAAAGACATATGCACCCCTATGTTTATTGCAGCACTATTTACAATAGCCAAGAAATGGAAGCAACCTAAGTGTCCATCAGTAGATGAATGGATAAAGAAGAGGTAGTACATACACACAATGGAATATTATTCAGCCATAAGAAGAAAGCAAATCCTACCATTTGCAACAACATGGATGGAGCTAGAGGGTATTATGCTCAGTGAAATAAGTCAGGCAGAGAAAGACATGTACCAAATGATTTCACTCATCTGTGGAGCATAAGAACAAAGCAAAAACCGAAGGAACAAAACAGCAGCAGACTCACAGAACCCAAGAGTGGACTAACAGTTACCAAAGGAAAAGGGACTGGGGAGGGTGGGTGGGAAGGGAGGGATAAAGGGAATAGGGGCATTACGATTAGCACACATAGTGTAGCAGGGGGCACGGAGAAGGCAGTATAAAGTACAGAGAAGACAAGTAGTGACTCTATAGCATCTTACTACACTGATGGCAGTGACTGTAATGGGGTATGTGGTGGGGACTTGATAATGGGGGGAATCTAGTAACCAAAATGTTGCTCATGTGATTTTATATTAATGACACCAAAAAAAAAGTTTATATGCCTCCTTAATATTAGATTCCATTTGAGCTTTGGGAAAGAATGCTAAACCCAATGCCTTCTTCACTAGATATGGAGTTGCATTAAATCTATAGATATATCTCTTTCTTTCTTTGTAAGAATGTCAATTTGATTGATGTTTCTATAAACCATAAAGAAACAACTTTTGGTTTTGTTGATACCTCTTTTATTTTCTATTCCCGTTGTCTGGATTTTATCTATCTGTTTTTGTTTTCTGTTTCATTAATTTTATTTTCATCTTTGTTACAATCTTTCCATTCCATTAGTTTGGGTTTAATTTGATAATTTTAAAAATTTTGAGGGAGTCATAGGTCAGCAACTTGAGATTTTTCTTCTTTAAAAAAAGATTTAAAGTTATAAATTTCGCAAAGTAATACATTTTTTTTTTCTTTTTGGTGTATAGAATTGCTCCTTATCTTTGGCGTTCCACACTCTGACTATAATGTTCTGCAAAATGCGCTTCTTTGAGTTTATTTTACATCAGATATCTGAAAATGTTCTACTTTTCTCACCTGAGAAGTATGTAGCCATTATTTCTACAATATTGTTTCTGTCCTATTTTATCTTTTTTGTATTTTAATACTCCCTGTGTTGGACTGCTTGAAATCCTCTAACAGGTCTCTGAAGCTCAGCCATTTTTATTTCAATCTTTTTTGTCTATATCTTCACCTTGGATAAATTCTCTTACACTATCTTCAAGTTAACTTACTCTTTCCTCTGTCATAAATTTAAAACATTTTATTTCCTTTTGATCCTTTTATGGTTTATGTTTCACAGCTTAGATTTTTATACACTGAAAGCATATTTTGTATTACATCACTGAGGACTGTTAACATTTTTATCTGTTAGTTCCAGGCTTATCATAGGGTTGACCTTAAGTTATTTCTTCTGTTTTAAAAATGTGTTTCATTGTTTTAATTCTTCTCATATCAGGTCATTTTTGTTTGTATCCTGGGCAATTTGAATGTTTAATTGTGGCGATTCTGGACTGTTATGCTTTTCGCCCTTGAGTTTTTTTTTTTTTTTTTTTTAGGTTTGCTTTCTTTATCATATAATTTTCATGACCGCATTTCATTTCTGACCCTATTTATTCAGTGACACTTCCAATGCAAGTCCAGAGCTGAACCGTTCTGGCTCTATCCCACAGTTACGCAGTCCTGGCATCAGAGGTGCGGGTAGGAAGGGTTTTGGATTCCCCTTCTCAGTCTCTTAGTGTTAATCATCATTGGGCCTCCCTTTTCTGTTTCTCCAGGCCAGAACAACTGAGATTTCTGCCACAGTGCTCTGACTTGTGCTGTGCTGGATGCGGCTGCTTAGGCCTAGGATAAAACCTGAAATGTACTTGTGTGTCTCCCCAGTGACCCTCTTCCAAGAACTGAACTTCTCACCAGTGTGTGTGCACCTATAAAATCTCCCGTTCATCTAGGTAGTCCAGTTCCTGTTGTGTCCATATTTTATTATTGTGTTTGCTTGGACTTCATTCAGTAAGATCTTAGTCTGTCATACTTCAAAGCAGAGGTCTCCTATAGCTTTAACCTCTCTGATTTGCCCGTCCTACATCCAGGCTCGTCATTGGCTCTATGGAGTTACATGCCATGTTTTCTGTGGAGGCAGAAACCAGATGGAAATTTGGGAATTTCGTATGTGTCAAAATAAAATGTCTGTAAGTCAAATGAAAGTTTCTCTGGGTAAACTGCTTTGTAGGGTGTATTTTTGCTTTATTTTTCTATTGCTGATTTCCCTTCTAGTACTTTAAGTTTCTCATTTTATATTTATAAATAAAATTAAATATTCAATTTAGCCACTGAATTATACATGTATAGTAATAAACAATCCATATATAATGAGAAAAAGAAGAGAGATGTATATGAATAAAAAGAGAAGTGTTTATGAATAACTGTTCAGGATAACATAGAATTCTATTTTTTTCTATTCATATTGTTATTTCCTTTCTTTTGTGACTTATATGATCAGTGATGCATAAATAATTTGGAACCATGCCTTGATTCTTTTAAATGTTTGAAGAATATGAAAATCCTGTACTCTTACATCTTTATAGATGTAATAACAATTAGATAATAAGTACTCAATGGGAATTCTTTAGAGAGGATATTTCCCATTTAAAAAGACTTGCATTGGAATAAAAATATTCTTTATCACTGGAAATTTTAAAAGTCTATGAACTTAAATAAAATAATAAATTGAGTATTCTTGTGCTATTCTGTAAGTACAGTATAAGACTTTGTCAGGTATAGGAATATTCTAGAATGGGTAAGTAAAGTATGGCTTAGAATTAGGGTTGATTTTCAACATTTCAACAAAATGCTAAGATAGTAAAGAATTAAGAAACAACAAAATATGTAAGTCAGGCTAGGGTTTCTAAAATATTAGTCATTACTAAGTATAACTTAGATCTACAAATGCCCAGGACTCACAGGAAAACTTCTGATTATTGAGAAAGGTGACTACAAATCCTTCCATGAGATGTCCTGATATAAATGCCTGAGAGTAGAGATAACTGTCCAGAATAGGTTTATTTTCAAGTTAGATATTGAATACCTTGTCCGTTGTTCAGAGACTCATATTGTGTGTCATTTGCACTACTTCTCATTAGAATATGATTTTCCCATTTTGTTTAATCACGTCTGGGAGTCGGAGCACGTGTCTTAAAAGTAAACAGTGGAACAGTAAGCTAACAGATTCAGTGTTGCAGAAGAACATAAATAGCTCACAAAAACACATAGCCACCAATGAATATCATTTCACATTTTATTGAAAGATTTCTACAACTTTGGTTTTCTCATTTTAGTATAAAGAAGTTGTGCAAATGAGTTCCTTTCTAAAGTTATATTTCTTTAAGTTGACCCATACGCATTTATTTTTAGCTTCAAATGGATGGAACGTGTTAATTTTTATATTAGAAAAGATGGTGAAAGAACCCTGAAAACAACTATAAACCCTGAATATAACTTAAAAGATGAACAAAGGAGAACTCTGAAAGGTAGTAAGAAATAGAAACACTTGTTAGGGGCCCCAGGACTAAGAGGTACAACCCAGCAGCAGGGCTACCAACACAAGGCAGCTCGGGGAGGCTCATTCTTCCCCAGATCGGAGGGGAGTTTTGACATCATGGGAGCCCAGCACCACCTGCAAAATGATTAACTGTAGTGCTGGCAACATTAGCTAAAGGGCCAGAGGAGGCACGCACCTCCCCTGCAGGCCTGAGGCTTCCCTGCTGTCCAGACAGACACCAAGGTGGTCAAGCAGCACCCTCAGAAGGTCCCGCCACAGCAGCCCCGCACAGAGAGCCCTTTAAAACCCAGCACCTGAGACTCCTCTCTTCTGTCCAGCAGCCCCAAGAAAGGGGACGTTCAACCACAATAGAAGATTTAAGAGTCTCAGATATCCTAACATAATACACATTTAACAACATATTTTGAAAACGCCTGGGTAAACAAAAAGGTTTTTAAAATGTAGAAATAGTCAACAGACAAAAGATAATGGAATCATGAGATCACTTAATTAATCCATGAAAAGATCAAAATATAACAAAAAAGATAAAGAGTAGATTAAACAAATAGAAAACCGTTTGCAAGACAATAGGATTCAATCCATCTGTTATCAGTAATTATATTAAATATGAACACTCAAACACACCAGTAAAAACTAGATAATTCAAATGGATAAAAGAAGCAACACCCAATCACATGCTTTCTGTAAGAAACCTATTTTAAATATAAATATACAGACAGGCCAAAAGTAAAATGATGAAAAAGGATACTATGCAAAGACTCTCTAAAAGAAACTTATATAGCTATATTAATATTTGACAACCTAAATTCCATAACAAAAAATATTATTAAGGATAAAGACAGACATCCCATAATCAAAAACAGCAAATCTATGAAAATACATAAATATTCTAAGTGGGTATGCAACTTAATAGTAGAAATTCAAAGTCAATGAAGCAAAATCAATAAAAATAGAAGGTGAAATTGGCACATATACAATTAAGGTTGGAGAATTCAACATCTCTCAGTAATTAATATAAGCAGACAAATACTAAGCAGTGATATAAATTATTTGAACAACACTATCAAATAATCCCTTGATATTATGGACATTTATAGAACACTCCACCCAAAACTTAATAAATGAAAATTCAACTTGCAAAATTTGTTTAATACATCTAAAGCAATGCTTTAAGGAAAATTCTACATAATACATTTACATTAGAAAAGTAGGAAAATGGCAATTCATCAGTCTAAACTTTTACTGTAAAGAAGTAAATAAAGCACAACAAATTAAATCTAAAGCAAGCAGAAGGATGGAAATAACAAAGGTAAGAAGAGAAGTCAATAAAATTAAATAGAGAAAACCAATGTGACTAAAACAAGAAAATCAATGAGATCAAAAGCTATTCCTTGAATATATCAGTAAAATGAATAAATCTCTAGTCAGACAAAGAAAAAAGGAAAGAGGGATAGAGTGAAGATGCAAAAGACCAATATCAGATTCCACATATTAACAGAAGAAAATAATATAACAAATTTATGCTCATAAATATGACAACAAGGCTGAACTGGACATATACACACAACAATACTAATTCAAAAATAAATAGATAACCTAAATATTTCTATGTATTTAAAAATTAAGCTCATAGATAACAAGCTTCCTTTCTATAAAAGGAAAACTATGGGTAGAGATTTTTCACTCGTGAATTCTACAAAACACTTAAGGAAGAAATAATGGAAATTTTACACTATCGCTTCGAAAACACAGAAGAGGAGGGAAACTTCGTAACTCATTTTAAGAGTCCTGTATCGACTGAATACCAAATGAAGACAAACACTGAAGTAGAGGTAGACCACAGACCAATATTCCTAATGAACAAGAATCCTCAATAAAAGCACTAGTTATCAACATGAGACAATATATAAAAATAAATATTATGATGACCAAGTTGAATTCATCCCAGAAATGCAAGCAGTTTTGACATTTGAAGATCAATCATATGTGATTGAAGGGTAGCACAACATGCCACCCCAAAATATGTCACTTGGCATGTGGATTATTTCGAGCTGAAGGTGATTAAGAACAGGCTGACTCAGGAAAGCCTTTTTACCTTCCCTTTAACTGCCTAAAATCATTTAGAGAATGGGCTTGTACCAGAGGAGAGCTATTACCAGAGGCAATGCTTTCATCCGGGAGACTTATCTGAATGACAGGGCAAACATTTATTACCAAACATTTTCTGTTCTCAACTTCCTGTGAATTGTCGTTCTCCCCTTTGAAGCCCCAAACCTCTGTCCCCTTTTCTTGGCTCAGGATGGTGTATGAGCCTCAGTTACCCAGCTCTCTCTGAGTCTCATATCTTTGTGTGGCTCCTGTACTACAAAATTAATTTTTTTTCCTGTTAACCTGTCTTTATTACAGAAGGGTCTTAGCCAAGAACTTAGAAGGATAGAGGGAAAATTATTTTTCCTCTCCAATGTAATCCACTATATTAACAGACTATGAAGAAAATTATATGAAAAGAGAAAGAAAAAGAATTTTTAAAAAATTCGACATTCAGCCATGATCAAAAATCCTAGTAAATTAGATAGAGAAGGGATTTTTTTTTCCAGCACAAAAACAGCATTTTCAAAAAAAAACTGACATCAAACTTAATATGAAAAACTTAAAGTGTTCCTTATAAGTTTGGAATAAAACAATGAAATCCTCTCTCACAGTTATCAAGATTGTAATAGTGCTCTTAACCAAAGCAACGAGGAAAGAAAAAGATATAAAAGGCACCCAGATTGGAAAGCGAAATAGTAAACTGACAAAATCTGCAGACAGCATGGCTGCCTATATAGAATATCCAAATGAATGAATGAAAAAAAAAAGACCAAAGAACTAACAAATAAGTGAGCTTAATGAGGATGAAAGTCACTGGGAAGAAATATAAATGGCATTCATATTGCTATACTATCTGTACTATTAAGGGCTACAGGTATTTAAAATTTGTAAAAACATATTTTATTAGTACCAAAATGAAATAATTAGGTATAAACCATCAAAGTAAGTGAGTTACCTGAAAATTATGAACACTAACAAAGAAAATGAAAGTAGATATAAGTAAATGGAGAGAGATACTATATTAATAGATAAGTTGACACTAAAATATCAGTTCACCCTTTTGTCTATAAATTAAATATAACTTCAATCAAAACTAATCAGTTATTTTATAGATACTGACAAGCTGTTTCCAAAATTCACACTGAAAAGTGAAGCAAACAGAACAGCCAAAACAATTCTGATGAAGAACTGAAACACTGGAGAACTCATGATCTCTAATGCACAGGAGGGAACTTTAAATGTATTTTGTTAAGTGAAAAACACTAGATTCAAAGGCTCCCTCCATATGGTATGATATTCACAAAAAGTCACAGCCAGACAGAGATGGATGTGTGCCATGCGTAGGTACTCGGGAGGGTGGGGGTGGGGGCGGTGGGACAAAAGGAGCTCTCTGAGGGAGTTCTTGGAGTGAGAAGCCATTCTGAACTGCTTGTTCAGGTATCTAAGCATTTGTCAAAATAAACTGAACTGTACACTACAAAGAGTGATTTATACTGTATGCAAATGAAAAGATAACCCAGACTGTTGAGAATAAAAACTTAGAAAATTTATATATATTATAAAGTGACAAAAACCACAGTATTGATAATGAAAAATCCTGAAATATCCTAAATTAAGTGACATAAGGGCTGGAGAATGAGGGAGAGAGACAAGAAAGGTCATCAGTCAATAGCTGAGGGCTGTAGCTAACCAGGAACTCCAGTTCCCAGATACAGTCCTTTCAACAAGTATCTAGAAGGTCCCCAGAACACTGCATCTGTCTTGTGTGAACAGTGCCTGACTACCTATCATCAACAACCAATCCACCATGAGCATTCTTTATGGACTAATCACCTATGCCTGGATTTTCCCTGCTTCACATTAGCCCACCTTCCTTATATGTAGCCAATGTGATTGAAAAAAACTTTCTTTCCTTGAGACCCCCTCATAAATATGCCCTGTTTCTTGAGGGTGGCAGACAAGTTGTTTCTGTTAACAGGTCTTGATGCTGGTAAAGTTGAAACTTCCTGTCGCAGGACTTTGTCCTTATCTGGCTACATCTGTAAAGGCTCAATAAGCCCTTTTGATTTAAAAGATCTCTCGGTCTCTAGAGTTTTTGATTTGTCAGTCATGAGGGCAGAATCCTCATGAATGGGATCAGTGCCCTTACATATGAGACCCCAGGGAGCTCCCTCATTCCTTCTGCCATGTAAGAACAGTGAAAAGATGGTGTCTACAAGCCAGACAGCAGTATCTCACTAGACATGGTGACACCTGGATTTAAGCCTTGCCAGCCTTCAGAACTGTGAGAAATAAATTTCTGTGAGTAAGCCACCAGTTTATGGTATTTTCTGTAAGAGCCTGAAAAGAATAAGAAAAAGTCTCAGGTAGTTTCCTCAAAGGCACGTGCTGCCCAGTACTCTACTGAATATCCACGAGGCACCTTCAGCTGATCTTTTTTGTACTTTTGTTCTCCCTGGTCATCTGCCTTGCCCACTCTACCCACCTCAGTTTCCCCAGTCTATCATGTCTGTTTCCTTAAGACAGAGAGTCTTCTGCTCTTCACCTGGATTGCCCCTTCTTATACTCCTCAAGGCAGTAAGCTGTTGTGGTATACATGGGGCTCATCCCATTTGTTTTCCATTTCTCAGGGATCGCTGTGCTTTGCTGCCTGAAGCCCAGTGTCTTAAAAACTGTTGTTTCAAATATTCTGTCTATTTTATTTTGTGTTTGTTATTGTTCTTATTTCAGACAGGAAACTAATTTGTGATTACTGTTATCCCATCTTAGTTGGAAGCAAGTCCTATCTTTATTAGTTTTTTGCCTTCGACTGTATTGGACAAACCATTTTCAGCATTACCAAATTTACCTATCCCAAACAGTTTTCTTTAGAAAACATAATAAATGCTAGTATCTAATGGGGAAGAAAATAAAATACACCAGTGCTTCTCAAACAAATTTACCCTTTGGCCTGGATTTTTATAATATGTCAATAAATAACAGCATGTAAAGCATATTGTATTCTCTCTCTCCTTTATCAAAGAGTTGCCTGAACTCAAGGCCAAAGTGTCTTTTTTACAAGAAAATATGCACTGTTTTTATGAAAAAAAAAGTATTTCCATCTGCCATCCATTGCAATCAATAGTTGTACAGGTAAAAAAAAAAATCAAAGCCAAACTTGGGTTTATTTAAGAACATTCTTGAGAGTTGAATTAGACCAAAGTAGGACGTAAAATCATCTGGTTGTTATTTCTCAACAGACAGAGTTTCTCACAGTCATTATCGTATAATTCAGAAATCCATGACTAAGCCAAAAGCTTGTAAAAAACTAATAGTCATAAAAGATCTCTTTATGTTTCTCTTTAATGTCTTTGAGTTGGTCACTGGCTTAACTAGACAGAGACCAGCATACATGAGTGTTCCAGATAAGGGGAGATCAATGAGTATAGTTAAACATACCTTTCTGTCTTTTGAATTTTCTACCTTGAAACAAAACCAATAGGCACTAAGTACTTTTCTTCAGACTTGTATAATCCTTATATATTCTCTAGAAGTGATGTTTCTCACTATAAATCCCTACTTGGGCCTATGACAACTAAAAAATAGAACAATTATAACAATATACTGTAATAAAACTTATGTGAAAATAGTCTTTTTCTCTCTCTCAAAATACCAAATAAGGTATTGACATCAAATATAAAAGTTTTTCCTTTCTTACATTAAAAGCTTTTTTCCCAGAACGTGTTTGTGTAGGGTTGTGAGATAACAGTAAAAATATATATATTGGTCTTTAACCCTGGTTCCTGTAAGAACTCCTGAAACCCTTGCAATTTCCTAAGTGATGAGAACACTAGGAGCCTCTCTTCTAATATTTGTCTCTGAGCCTGACCCTGACACAGGGCTCCTAAAACTCTTGTAAATTCCTAAATAATAAGAGCACTAGGACATCTCTTGTTCTGTTTAGATGATTATCAGTGGCTACTAGATGGCTCTTGGATGGAGGTCAGGCACCAGAAAGACCAAGGCATGATTAGAGCTGGGAATTTTCTACCCCATACCCCAGTCTTCAAGAGAGGGGGAAAAGGCTGTAAATGTAGTTAATAATTGGTCATGCCTGTCTGAGGAAGCCTCCATAAAATCCCCATAGAGTGAGGTTTAGAATGTTTACAGGTTGGTGAACACATCCACATACGGGAGGGTGACACACCCCAACCCATGGGGACCGAAGCTCCTGCCCTCAGGACACTCCCAGACCTTGAATTATGTATCTCTTCATCTGGTTGTTCATCTGTATCAGACCCTTTAACAACCTGGTAAACGTTAAGTGTTTCGCTGAGTTTTGGGAGCTTCTCTAGAAGAAAAATATAACTCAAGGAAGGGGTCATTAGAACCTTTGAATGATAGCCAGTTGGTTCTAACTAGCATCTGCATTTGGGGGTCATTTCTGTGGGGCTGAGTCTTTACCCTGTGGGATCTGACACTCTCAGGGTAGTGTCAGAATTGAGTTAAATGGTAAGATACCCAGTTGGTGTCACAGAAAATTGCTTGGTGTGGGGAAGACCCCACACACATTTGGTGACCCGAAGTAAAGTGTTTTGTATGAGTAGTAAAGGAGACTCATGGGGAAGAAACACACAGTAGGGAAAAACTGGGTTTTTCACTACTTAGGAAAGAAAAAGAGTTTTTCCTTTATAGGGATATATTTTCCAGATTCATATGCCTGTATTTTCACAATAAATACATTCTGTTAATTATGTGTAGTTGCTAGTAAGATACAGAAGTTAAATCTAACAAATTCAGTGTTAATGACCAAGAATATAGTGTTAATTGAGACAGTATACAATTAGTGTTACAATACAGTAAATAATAAATAAATGCACTATACAGTAAGTGTTAATATGTAACCCCTTTACATATTTTATTATCTTAAATTGTACACAGTTTCTATATGTACCTATCAATCTGAATTAAAAAACAAAAACACATTATGGAACCATTTTCACAACTGGAAAATTTTAAAGTTGTACTATTCAGAAAGGTCTAATTTATATCTTTAAGATAGACATAGTTTCTGTTTAAGGTGATTTATTTACTTAATAAAATATTACTTCATCATATTAAATCAATCATGACTAATAAATGAAACAAAATTTGAATTTTAAAACTTATAAAAAATAATACGGACTTTATTTGATATGTGTTTCTGAGCTTTGTTGCTTAATTGACCTAGTTGTTTGACTCAGTGTGCTGCTTGATAAAACTTCTGGCTATAATTAGCTTTAGAAGAGTTTAAACAGATGAACTCTCAGAAATGGCTGTCGACATAATTCAATAATGGTAATGAATTCTGGGTTCAGAGTATCAAAACTTATTCAGCCAAATTATTAAAGCCAGTCTGAATTTGTGTATCTATAGATAAGTCAAAGAAAGAGAAAGCAATTGTGAGAGAGGGACGGAGGCAGGGAGTAAGAAAAGAAAGAATACATTTTAGGCCAAATCTAAGCTTCATAATTATGCTAAGACTTACTAAATGGACATCTTAGCTCAATTTATAGCTAAAACTGGATTGTTAAAGATAATAACAAAAATATTTGCAAATATCTATTAAGCCACTATGATACACACTACATTACAGCAAGTACTTTATTCAGCCTAAGCAGGAATTTTGACTGCTACATTTGCATTGCTCTTATGTTATTTTTTGAAATATACTGAAAGCAGTTTGTTTTTCGATCCGCTAATCATCATACCTAAAGCCTTGTTTATTCTACCTATTTGTCAATTTCCTTTGTTCACAAACCACACAAATGCAAAGTACTACCTTCCATTTTCACAGAAACCATCAATTATTAACATATGCTGATATTTACAGACTACATAATGAAATCCTTTCAATAAAGGCATAATATTTGTCATACTTGATTTACATCACAACTTTGGCACTCTGTTTACTGGGAAGAACTTTTTAGCAATTCGGTCTGTCCAACATAAAAGATGGCATTTGTTAAATTATGAGTTCTGATCTTTGATCTAAGGGTAAAGGCTATCCTATCATAGGAAAGGCAAGTTACTATAAAAGAAAAATTAGGTAGAATACCACTAAATGCTATTCCAACACTAAGATTCTATATTTCTAAATCAATCTTATCTTGTCAAACACCAAAATATACAGTATACTTTCCATATAAATCTTTTTTAATCATGAGCTTTGAGTGGCTTTTCTAATTTCTTTCAAAGCTTTACCCATTATTCCACAGTATTTCTTGCAGAAAATAATCTACGTACTCCTGTGTTTTGTTCTTAAAGGAGTACCCTTATATCTTCATGGCAGATAAAACAAGAATTAATTCTATGTTTTATAAGAACATTTGACATGTCGGTGCTTCCCCTGTGACAAACAGCCTGTAGCATAACATTTCACTCCTTTCCTTTCCACTCACTATACATCAAAGCCTGCCAGCCAGAAAGTCAAGCACAGAGGTCCTAATAAGCAAGCTGCCCATTCCTTTATCCTTAAATATGGAGCAGCAGCAAAGGATATAACACATTTGAATGATTAAAGCAGAATGTAATAGAGAGCAAGGATATACGAGAGGCACAAGTAACTTTAGAAGAAACAGACAATTAACAGAAAAAGACAGAATGTTTAAGAAATTACATACTAGTCAGAAAGATTTGTGAAATAATTACAACCATAAAGAATACCAGTGGGACTTGGCAAAAGTAATAGAAAATTAAAAAATCATACTTACTTGAACATAAAATTGTCATTTTTTTTAAAGTAGAAGAAAAAGAAGTTAAAAATGATAAAATCACACAGCTAACAGGGCAAGAGAGACAGAAATAAATTGTTTTCTAGAAAGTAAGACATATAACGATGGAAATTCTAATACCTAATGAATGAGAGTTACAGAAAGAGAGAAAAAGGGAAAAATAAAGACAATATTTTCAAGGAAATAATTGTTCTGTTAGTTAAGGAGTAGCTATTCAAACTAAGCATCCCTCTCAAAAAAGTTTTAAAAAAGGTAACAGAAAATACCTTCTGATTATCAAAGACAATTAGATCACATTACTAATTAAAGATCATATTATTCAGAGCCTCACAAAATGAAGTTAGATGCTTCTGCTCAAGACCATTTGCCAATAGAACAAAGATAACAGAGAATCAGAGCTCAGCCTTTGGAGGACTCAGAAACAAGGTGGACAGTGCTCAGGATTTTGGGGCCACCACAGATGGGGCTACTGCCTTTGAAGACTCTCCACTTTCTGTTAGGATCAAAGAATTGCTGTGTTTCTTTGGATCTGATGGAAGTTGCTAAAAGGAAGAACTTAATACCGGGAAATTGTACTGTGCATTTCTACCAACAATGAAGACCTCAGGAAAACAACCTCTGCTCTGACTGGACCCCTAATGGCTACACTCTGTAGGTAGAGAATAGACATTTCTGATCTCAGGGCATTTTTAATCCATGGCTCTGGACTGCTAGCACATTCAGGTGATGGGCAAAGGAAAAGAAAATCCTCTTTGCAAGAATAAAAGATAATTCCAAAATACTTTTCTAAAATACATCCAGGAAATAGTCATGGAAACAAAACACATAAAGAGGCAGTATCAAAACAAAAAATAAAAGGGTCAAACAAAATAGATCCATAGAAAATAACAGGTACTGGAATTTTCAAATACAGATTATAAAATAATCATGTTCAATATGCTTATGTAGATAAATTCAATTGAGTATTCAATGAAGTACTGGACTTTATTAAAAGTGCCATTGCAAATTTAAGAAAGAACCAGCCATAAATTACAAACTTAAAACTTTTGATAAATTTAGGCAGGGCAGGCATAGCTGAAAAGAAAATTATGGAACTGGAAGGTAATTTTAAAAATAAACTATCCAGATTGAAGCACTAAGACAAAAAAAATTTTAAATCTGTAAGAAAGGATAGGTGATTTAAAAGATACATTGAGAAGGTCTATCTTATATTTTATTAGAATCAGAAACAAAAATTAGAATCAGAGTCAATTTATGAAGAACCACAATTTAACATTTCCCATATTCACTCTTTCAATAGGCCTAATAAAACTGATAAATAACAAATAAAATCCTCCCAGACATGAAATTAAAACTATAGAAAATAAAAATCTTAAAATAAATACATATTTTTAAGGTGATGAAAAGGAATAAACACAGTCTAGAATTTTATATTCAGGACATTTTTAAGACTTCAGGTGAAATAAAGCCATTTTCAGACAGATGCACAAGCCCAAACAGTTAACATGCTGAAAGAGTTTGTCACAATGACCCACACTAAAGGGAAGATTAACAGACAGAACACTGATAACGGAAATACCTAAGACAGTAATCCAAATGCACACTGTTTCCAATCCTAAATGAATCATGACCATTTCAAAGAGCAATCACCATCTAACATATTATCTGACATATTACAATATTTGGTACTAAAATGTAGGAGATCAATAATAACACATTAGTAAATTTTTAAATAGGATTAACATGCTTTAAGGTTCAGATATTTTCTAAGAAGGTAAAGGTATCAGTAAAAACAAACAAATGGAATTAAAAACAGCATTCCTTTTAATTACGCAGGAATAAATGCATTTGGGTTGGGGAAGGGTGGTGGAAAAGGACCTTGTAGCTCAACACAATAAAGGATGATTTTGCCTTCACGTCACACTACGCTGCTGGTTGACAGGAGTTGATGAATACCCTTTTATCTTGTGGCTCCACAGTCTTCTAGGTCCCTGACGTCCTCCAAATTCAGTTAGTACATGGTTAAAATGCAAGAATGGAATGTAGGACCATCTTGTACGTCGTGGCCCACATTTCTAATCATATTCCATCAGATGGAGCTTAGTTGCATGGCTGCACTCAACCCTAATTGAATGGGTCAGCTCTTGTGTACAAAGGAGAGAACACGATTATTGGGAAGCATGAGCTGCCACGGATTTGCATGGGAGTGGCTCAGTAACAAGCTGAGTGAGTAGTACAGACCCACACAAAATACAATACCACAAATTTCTAGATAAAAAAGAAGGATATGTGGGACGATTCCAGGGGCAAGTATGAGAATGTAGACACCTTTTTCTACATATTGCAGACTTAAGAGGACCTGCCTAACTTAAAAATTAAAATAGAAGTTTAAGTATTTAATTCAAAAGATAGTTGAGCAAATAATACTATGAATTTTATTTAGTTAGTTATGAACAGTTAGTAAAAGGGGACATACAAGCTTCTAGAAGTGTGCCCAAACTTCATTGTACCCTTTATGGCAGAGGTCCTTGGCAAACTCTTCCTGTAGAGGGTCAGATATAATAATACCTTTGGACTTGTGGCCCAAATGGTCTCTCATTATTCAACATTACCCCCTCAGTTCAGAGTGAAAGCATCCCTCGACAAGAAAGCAAATGGATTTGTGTGCTTTCCAAGAAAACTTCACTTACAATCATAGGTGGCTGCTGATCCCTGCTTTGTGACAAGAAAGCAATAGAAGTTCAGAGCAAATTAATCAAAAACAATAGGACCAAATTTAGAATTATGAAAATAGCTCCCACCAGTATAACAACAGAAAAGATTAAAAGAGTTGCTTCTGAAACCAGGACTGGATAATTCCATTGTATTATTTGACATTATCCAATAATACACATGCATCATTTCAACCACAATAGAGTCAATATTCTCAATTTGGTATTCATGAATTTAGAATATAGAATAAATATAGAATATAGTTGGAGAGATAGTTTGATATGTGAATGAAAAATGGATTTATGAAAATACATATAAAAGCAGTGTATTTTTGCTTTAGGACAAAATATGCAGGACAAAAAACCAGAGAACTTCTGCTCCATGTCCTAAGCCAGAAGGGACTTGCCAATATAACACTACCACTTTGATAGAGATCTATTCTTCCCACACTTTCATGCTGCTTCTGTATTTACTGAATGCCCACCACATACGAAGTAGTGTGAGGTTTCCTGTTATTTGTTAGGCCTTGATGCTTTCTTTTTAAAACCCATGCTTTTGCATTCGTATTTTCTTCTGACTTTGTCCTTTGTTCTGAGCAAGTCTGTTACTTAATTTATGTGACACTAAATAGAACCCTTCTAATCTAATGGGAGCTTTTTGCAGGTGTCAAGACAATTCTATAATTGTTTTTATTTCTACACAATTATATGCTAAAATGTTTTTATCAGAGTAAAGAAATTTGTTATATTTATAGGAGTTTAGGGATAAATCAATTTCATTTCATAATATCACAGCTTGATCTCGGGGTTGTGAGCATTTCCCTGTTTTTAACTTGAAAAGAGGAAAGGGTTCATTATGATTTTAACAACTGCACTTTTACAAAGTAGTTTCTGGTTGCCCATTTCCCTCAACTAATGTTTCTGACTCTTTACAGATTACAGTGACGTAGTCAGTCATCAAACTGTTCAGCTTCCTGTGTATAGCAGCACATATAACAAGAGCCTTTCCCTTCAGGAAAGGCAACATTATTTCTCATCTCAGTACATTTGCATCATGTTTCCTCTAAAAGGGAAGGGTCTCCTTTTCCTTTGTGCAGCAGCTTGTATTGGCCCTTGCAGTTTCAGTGAATGCGTGAATCATTCCACCGGGAAGAATTCCCTCACAAACACAATAAGCTATGTCATGGTGTTTACATAGCTCTTTATAATTTCTTAATAGCAAAGTCATCATTTACTTAAATAACTATTGGGTAAATGAGCAAAAGTGTCCATTAAGTTGTTATTAACAGGAGGGCTCCCAGGGGCCTTCTTTATTCTGTCAATCTATTTGTCTCCAGGACTTCTGCACAGGGTTAAGTACACAATGAATAATAAGCATTTGTCCAAAGTGTACATGTCTGTAACACTGATGATTTTTCCATGTATTTTAATAAGACAGGCAAAAAAAATGTTCATTAGGAAATTAGAGTCATTCATGCATCTCTAGAAAAATAGAACACAGTAAACGTGAATTTAATCATGATATCCTAAGTGTTTAAAAGGAGGACAGCACAGAGGCGCTTCACTTTTATTCATTCCCCGTTTTTGTTGCCAGTGGTTTCTACATATAATACAGGGTAAACACCATCACAGGATCCAGTATTTCTTTCTGAAACTGACCACAAAATATAAAGAGAAATTCTAGTCACAATGTGGGCACATGTCTCTTATAGTCCGAGATGTGCCGGCTTGTTTTATGGAGGCCATTGAACAATCACTGAATGCAATGACTTTTTATGGAGCTAATGACAGATCATATGAAATATTAGCTGAGATGGAAAGATCTTGCATCAACAGACTAACCTCATATTCTTATCAATTGAGTCCATTCCTTCAGAGTCCCTTCCAACAGAATCACTCCCACAAATGCTCGTTAAATTAACTACCTCCTATGTTTGGACCACAAATACAGAAAAGACTCAAATATGAAGACTGGATCAACTCACATACAGTTTGATGTTGGCCACAGACATACGCCTACTTACAAAAGTAGGCATAATCTGACCATGCAGTTTATAAATAGTAAAACAGAGTAGAGAGGAATCTGCTCCAATTTTGTTGGTGGGAGGTTACACAGACATCTGGGTCAAGAGGGCTTCCTTTATCCTGACCACATAAGGGGAGAAGTAGGGATAGATCTAGATACGTTTTCCTGGGATTATAGAGGTTTTACGGAACTTAATTCAGAGTCTTAGAAGTTTGTGTATCTTTGTAAATGATTTTATTGATTTGTTCTCTGGAAATATTTTTGTATTTACACTATGCAAATAATTGGTGGAAACATAAACATAAATTAGAAATCATCTATACCCAAAGTATCTTAAAATTCAGCAGGATATATAAGTGTAGTTGTCATTTGTTATATTCTATCTATATGTATATCTAGCACTCTAAAATAAAGTAATGACAAAATGATAAATGCAATTTCATTCAGAAAGATAGAAATTTGAACAAGTGATATTTTTCATTTTTTAAATAACATTTACTTTATTTCCATTTTACACATATGTACATACATACACCTACACATGCAAAGAAAAGAAAAATTATGTAAAATGCACTCAGACCCATGATAGCCACAAAAATTTTTTAAAGTCCTATATAAAAAGGCCTGGGCACTTTAACTTCATGAGTTAACCAAGAAATAGTAGAAAACAGCTTGAATCCTTGAAGCATCCTTTGAAAATGACATTCAATTTACCACTAAGTACATATTGGATATAATTTGATTTCTTTGGGTCACATTGGAGTCGAGGTACAGGTCAGTGAAAATACTGGTTTAAACCCTAGCAATTTACCAACGTAACAGAGTCAGGAAAAAGTAGATACAGCACTGGGAATCTAATGTAGCCGCACACTTGTTTCATATCTGCCCGATGCACTGTTCATTTGTGAAAGTGTTTGTAATGACAACAACTAAGTCCTTCCTCAAAACGGGAGGCCACGCAGACACCAATCTGACTTTACCTGAAACTAAGTGTTTTTGTTCTGTTTTGTTTTAAGTAACATTCCTTTTTCAGTTTCCTCTTCTGCAATAGGATGGGTCAGGATTAAAAGACTTTTAAAGTCCTTTTCAGAAAACATACTTCGTGAATCACATTCTGCATGAGAGAATTTCATGAGGGCAAGGAATGTCTGAGACAACTACAGGGAGATTGGTTCCAGTCCCAAACTGAGGAACTAGATCTGATTATCTGAGTAGGATTCACATTTCTGCTTGCAATTATATTTCTACTTTGTTATAAATAAGATTGAAATAAATATAGCAATACTGGTCTCTTGAAAGTTTAGAGGATTAGTGAGCACCAAAGACAGCTCCCTGAGCAAAAAACACCTGCTTCTGAAAGAACAATACAGAGCACCAGCAGAGAGCTCTGTGAATAGTCAAGTGCAAGTTAGTCCCTTGCCCATAGAAAGAAAGATGGAGCTAGTGCGATGTTGAAAAGCAATGACATGACCTCATGCTGTGCAGCCCAGCTCTGATTTATACCCTCCAGTTAGCCTGTCATGATGCCCCAGGAAGAATGCTTTGCTCTTTTCCTTTGATATTTGTGGTCTCCAACCTTAAGTAGGCCCACAACATAAGGAAACTATTGCTATTTCCCCTACTGAGCTCTGTCTCCAATTCTCCAATATTATCTACTTTAAATGTTTATTCACTTCAATTTTCCAACTCCAATACATCAATGAAAGCAATTAAGGTACAATTACAGGAGTAGGTAGGAATAAATTGAGACAGAAGTGGAAGGACCGAAAGTAGAGACTGTGAAAACAGATCACTGCAGAGAAGGTTGGCCCCAAAGGAGAGGCAGAGGTGATAGCTAGTGGACGGTAAGAGGAAAGAGGGCTGCTTTGTAAAGCAGACTGATAAATTAGTTTCAATACTAATAGAAATAAGCCAGTAAAGAAAAGAACAGGTATTTATAGGTAAGGGAGTAAAACCAAGAACATCAATTTTAGATGTTAATGGGATTCAAAGCACCAGTTAAGAATTGACCTTTTCTAGTAGGAGGTATAACACATCCTTAACAATCAGCAAGAATGAAAAAAAGAAAGACACAAATGCAGAATATTTATGTATCTGCTCTGGTAATGAGTTGGGAAATATCCTGACTGATGGCTTTTACTCTTCCCTGTAACTTGCTAAGTAACATCACTCTTCAGCAACTAAGGGAAAAATGAGGAGACAGGCATGTGGGCAGGAAGTTGCAGATCTGAGTAAAATAGGCTTAACTGATTTTGAAGAGTAAAATAATTAAAATAATTAAATGTGAGGGCTGTGTTTGTGAGCCAGCTGGGTTTGGTGGCCTTGGATGTGTAGTGGTAGCAATCTATGCAGATGTGTGATTTCAAAAGGAGAATCATTCATCCAGAAACATCAGTAGAAAAAAATGGATCATTGTGTGAAGTAGCGATGGTATTCGTTCATGAATATTTGAAATGAAATGACATGAAGACAATGGTTTAAATTACTCTTAAAGATTATTTCAATTATAGGCTGAATTCTAAGCCTATGGAGTGAAGTAAAGGCACAGGGTAATGTGGATAAATAAAAAGATAGGTCAGTTCACTAGAGATTTTCATGAGGTTGATACCAGGCTTAGTAGGAACAAATTTGTTAAGAAACCCAGAAATTCAAACACTTATTTTTTCATTTTATTTTTATATATATATATATTTTTTTAATTTTCGTATCATTAGGGTACAATCACTTGAACAGCATTATGGTTACTAGACACCCTATTATCAAGTCCCCCTGACATACACCATTACAGTCACTGTCCATCAGCATAGTAAGATTCTATGGAATCATTACTTGTCTTCTCTGTAAATACTGCCTTTCCCGAGTCCCACCCCGGCTACATTATGTGTGCTAATCGTAATGCCCCTTTTCCAACCTTATCCCTCCCTTCCCACCCATCCTCCCAAGTCCTTTTCCCTTTGGTAATTATTAGTCAATTCTTGGATTCTTGTTCCTTAGTTTTTGCTTTGTTCTTATATGCCACAGATGGGTGAAATCATTTGATACTTGTCTTTCCCCACCTGGCTTATTTCACTGAGTATAATACCCTCCAGCTCCATCAATGTTGTTGCAAATGGTAGGATTTGTTTTCTTCTTTTGGCTGAATGATATTCCATTGTGTATATGTACCACATCTTCTTTATCCATTCATCTACTGATGGACACTTAGGTTGTTTCCATTTCTTAGCTATTGTAAATATTGTTGAGACAAACATCGGGATACATATGTCTTTTTCAAACTGGGCTGCTGCATTCTTAGGGTAAATTCCTAGAAGTGGAATTCCTGGGTCAAATGGTATTTCTATTTTGAGTTTTTTGAGGAACCTCCATACTGCTTTCCACAATGGTTGAACTAACTTACATTGCCACCAGCACTGTAGGAGGGTACCCCTTTCTCCACACCTCGCCGACATTTGTTGTTGTTTGTGTTTTGGATGGTGGCCATCCTAACTGGTGTGAGGTAATATTTCATTGTGGCTTTAATTTGTATTTCTCTGATGATTAGTGATGTGGAGCATCTTTTCATGTGTGTGTTGACCATCTGAATTTCTTCTTTGGAGAAGTGTCTGTTCAGCTACTCTGCCCATTTTTTAAATCGGCTTATTTGCTTTTTGTTTGTTGAGGTACGTGAGCTCTTTATATAATTTGGATGTCAACCCCTTATCGGATATGTCATTAATGAATACATTCTCCCACACTGTAGGATGTCTTTTTGTTCTACTGATGGTGTCCTTTGCTGTATAGAAGCTTTTAGTTTGATATAGTCCCATTTGTTCATTTTTGCTTTTGTTTCCCTTGCTCAGGGAAATATGTTCATGAAGAAGTTGCTCATGTTTGTGTCCAAGAGATTTTTGCCTATGTTTTTTTCTAAGAGTTTTATGGTTTCATGACTTACATTCAGGTCTTTGATCCATTTTGAGTTTACTTTTGTGTATGGGGTTAGACAGTAATCCAGTTTCATTCTCTTACATGTAGCTGTCCAGTTTTGCCAACACCAGCTGTTGAAGAGGCTGTCATTTCCCCATTGTATATCCATGTCTCCTTTATCGTATATTAATTGACCATATATGCTTGGGTTTATATCTCGTCTCTCCATTCTGTTCCACTGGTCTATGCATCTGTTCTTGTGCCAGAATGAAATTGTCTTGATTACAATGGCTTTCAGTAGAGCTTGAAATCAGGGAGTGTCATTCCCCTTGCTTTATTCTTCCTTCTCAGGATAGCTTTGGCTATTCTGGGTCTTTTGTCATTCCATATGAATTTTAGAACTATTTGCTCTAGTTCATTGAAGAATGCTGTAGGTATTTTGATAGGGATTGCATTGATCTGTAGATTGCTTTAAGCAGGATGGCCACTTTGACAATATTAATTCTTCCTAGTCAAGGGAATGGGATGAATTTCCATTTATTAGTGTCCTCTTTAATTTCCCTTAAGAGTGTATTGTAATTTCAGGGTATAGGTCTTTCACTTCCTTGGTTAGGTTTATTCCTAGGTATTTTATTCTTTTTGATGCGATTGTGAATGGAATTGTTTTCCTGATTTCTCCTTCTGCTAGTTCACCGTTAGTGTATAGGAATGCAACAGATTTCTGTGTATTAATTTTGTATCCCACAACCTTGCTGAATTCAGATATTAGATTTAGTAGTTTTGGAGTGGATTCTTTGGGGCTTTTTATGTAGAATATCATGTCCTCTGCAAACAGGGACTGTTTAATTCTTCCCTGCCAATCTGGATGCCTTTTATTTCTTTGTGTTGTCTGATGGTCGTGGCTAGGACCTCCAGTACTCTGTTGAATAAAAGAGGGGAGAGTGGGCATCCTTGTCTTGTTCCCGATCTTAAAAGAAAAGCTTTCAGCATCTTGCTGTTAAGTGTAATGTTGACTGTGGGTTTGTCATATATGGCCTTTATTATGTTGAAGTATATGCCCTCTGTACACACTTTATTGAGAGTTTTTATCATAAATGGATGTTGAATTTTGTCAAATGCTTTTTCAGCAACTATGGAGATGATCATGTAGTTTCTGTCCCTCTTTGTGTTGATGTAGTGGATGATGTTAATGGATTTTCGAATGTTGTACCATCCTTGCATCCCTGAGATGAATCCCACTTGATCATGATGGATGATATTTTGGATGTATTTTTGAAATCGGGTTGCTAATATTTTGTTGAGTATTTTTGCGTCTATGTTCATCTGGGATATTGGTCTGTAAATTTCTTTTTTGTGGTGTCTTTGCCTGGTTTTGTTATTAGAGTGATGTTGGTCTCGTAGAAAGAGTTTGGGAATATACCCTCCTCTTTCACTTTTTGGAAAACTTTAATGTGGATGGGTATTAGGTCTTCACTAAATGTTTGATAAAATTCAACAGTGAAACCATATGGTCCAGGGTTTTGTTCTTATGTAGTTTTTTGATTACCAATTCAATTTCTTTGCTGGTAATTGGTCTATTCAGGTTTTCTGTTTCTTCCTGGGTCAGCCTTGTAGGTTGTATTTTTCTAGAAAGTTGTCCATTTCTTCTAGATTATCAATATTTTTACAATATAATTTTTCATAGTATTCTCTCATAATTCTCTGTATTTCTGTGGTATCCATTGTGATTTTTCGTTTCTCATTTCTAATTCTTTTTATGTGTGTAGACTCTCCTTTTTTCTGGATAAATCTGGCTAGGGGTTTATGTATTTTGTTTACTTTTTCATAGAACAAGCTCCTGCTTTCATTGATTCTTTCTACTGTTTTATTTTTCTCAATTTTACTTATTTCTGCTTTACTATTTATTACATCTCTCCTTCTACTGACATTGGGCCTCATTTGTTCTTCCATTAACATCATCCACCACATCAACAAAAAGAAGGACAAAAACCACATGATCATATCCATAGATGCTGAAAAAGCATTTGACAAAACTCAACATCCATTCATGATAAAAACTCTCAACAAAATGCATATAGAAGGCAAGTACCTCAACATAATAAAGGCCATATATGACAAACCCACAGTCAACATTATACTTAACAGTGAGAAGCCGAAAGCTTTTCCTTTAAGATTGGGACATGACAAGGACGCCCACTCTCTCCACTTTTATTCAACATAGTTCAAGAGGTCCTAGCCACAGCCATCAGAAAACAAAAAGAAATAAAAGGCATCTAGATTGGTAAGGAAGGAGTCAAACTGTCCTGGTCTGCAGATGACATGATATTGTACACAAAAAACCCTAAAGATTCCATTCCAAAACTACTAGTTCTAATATCTGAATTCAGTTAAGTTGTGGAATACAAAATTAATACACATAAGTCTGTTCATTACTATACACTAACAGTGAACTAGTAGACAGAGAAATCAGGAAAACAATTCCATTCACAATTGCATCCAAAAGAATAAAATACATAAGAATAAACCTAACCAAGGAAGTGAAAGACTTATACTCTGAAAACTACAAGACACTCATGAGAGAACCTGAAGAAGATAACAATAAATGGAAACACATCCCGTGCTCATGGATAGGAAGAATTATTATTTTCAAAATGGCCGTCCTGCTTAAAGCAATTTACAGATTCAAAGCAATCCCTATCAAAATACCTACATAATTCTTCAGTGAACTAGAGAAAATAGTTCTAAAATTTCTATGGAACCACAAAAGACCCTGAATAGCCAAAGCTATCCTGAGAAGTAAGAATAAAGTGGGGGGAATTATGCTCTCTGTCTTCAAGCTCTATTTCAAAGCCACAGTAATCAAGGCAATTTGATACTGGCACAAGAACAGACACGTAGACTATTGGAACAGAATAGAGAGCCCAGATATAAGCCCAAGTATATATACGACAAAGGAGCCATGGATATACAATGGGGAAATGATCGCCTCCTCAACAGCTGGTGTTGGCAAAACTGGACACCTACATGTAACAGAATGAAACTGAATTATTGTCTAACCCCATACACAAAAGTAAACTCAAAATGGATCAAAGACCTGAATGTAAGTCATGAAAGCATAAAACTCTTAGAAAAAACACTGGCAAAAATCTCTTGGACATAAATATGTGCAACTTCTTCATGAACATATCTCCTGGGACAGGGAAACTAAAGCAAAAATGACCAAGTGGGCTTATATCAAACTAAAAAGCTTATGTACAGCAAAGGAAACTATCAGTAGAACAAAATGACATCCTACAGTATGGGAGAATATATTCATTAATGACATATCTGATAAGGGGTTGACATCCAAATTATATAAAGAACTCACGCACCTCAACAAACAAAAAGCAAATAATCCAATTAAAAATGGGCAGAGGAGCTGAACAGAAACTTCTCCAAAGAAGAAATTCAGATGGCCAACATGCACATGGAAAGATGCTCCACATGGCTAATAACCAGAGAAATGCAAATTAAAACCACAACAAGATATCACCTCACACCAGTGAGGATGGCCAACATCCAAAACACAAACAACAAATGTTGGCGAGGATGTGGAGAAAAGGGAACCCTCCCACACTGCTGGTGGGAATGTAAGCTAGTTCAACCATTGTGAAATGCAGTATAGAGGTTCCCCAGAAAACTCAAAATAGAAGTATGATTTGACCCATGAATTCAACTCCTAGGAATTTACCCAAAGAATATAATTTCTCAGATTCAAAAAGACATATGCACACCTATGTTTATCACAGCACTATTTACAATAGCCAAGAAATGGAAGCAACCTAAGTGTCCATCAGTAGATGAATGGATAAAGAAGATGTGGCACATATACACAGTTGAATATTATTCAACCATAAGAAGAAAATAAATCCTACCATTTGCAACAACATGGATGGAGCTAGAGGGTATTATGCTCAGTGAAATAAGGCAAGGCAAAAAGACAAGTATCAAATGATTTCACTCATATGTGGAGCATAAGAGCCAAGAAAAAACTGAAGGAACAAAACAGCAGCAGACTCACAGAACCCAAGAATGGACTAATAGTTACCAAAGCGACAGGGACTGGGGAGGATGGGTGGGAAGGGAGGGATAAGGGGGAAGAAGGGGCAGTATGATTAGCACACATAATGGAGCGGGGGGGCATATGGGGAAGGCAGTATAACACAGAGAAGACAGGTAGTGATTCTATTGCATCTTACTACACTGATGGACAGTGACTGTAATGGGGTATGTGGGGGGGACTTGATAATAGGAGGAGTCTAGTAACCATAATATTGCTCATGTAATTGTACATGAATAATAGCAAAATAAAAAAAAATCATACAGCGGAAACACAGAGAATATTTAGGGCAATGAAAATACTCTGTATGATGTTACAATGACAGATTCATGTCATTACACGGTTGTCCAAACCTATAGAATGTACAACAGCAGAGGGAATCTTAAGGTAGAATATGGACTGTGGATGATTATGTGTGGATGTAGATTAATCAACTGTAACATGTACCACTCTGGTAGGGCATGTTATAGTGGCGGAGGATATGCATGTGTGGGGATGGAGATATGTCAGAAATCTAGACCTTCCTCTCAGTTTTGCTGTACACATACAACTGCTTAGAAAAATTAAGTCTTTACAAAATTTTTAAACATGCACAGAGCAGAGAGCTTGTGACGCAGCACTCTGGTTTGGGAGTGAAGAGATGAACAGTCTGGCTGTATTTTATACATTTCTTGCATCCAGCAGGCTCTTCAGAGGAGGAAGAAGGTGAGCAATAGATTCACCCTAAGTCAGGACAAACCCGATAATTCTCTTCCATTATCCTTATGCAACTACAGAAGCTATTATGATGCTTAGCAGCAGCTATATTAGGGTGTCAGTGATGGCAGCAGTGGAAACGTCCTGAACAGACAGTGTGTAGTGATTCTTAAAATGTCTCCCAAAGGGCAAATGCAGCAACGCTTTTGTGTCCCCCTCACGGCCAGCTGCCCTGTGTCTTCAGTGGCCGTTATTCTACGTTTCCAGTATTTTTGCTTCTCTACCCCTTACTCACTGCCCCAGATCACTAAACCACTATCTCTTCATGGGGAATATATAAATACAGAAGGTAGTGGACTCTCCTATAAGGTTGCCACTAGCCACATGTGGCCCTTGTGCACTTGAAAAGTGGTTTATCCAAATCAAAATGTACTATGTTTGTAAAATACAATAATTTCAAAGATTTAGTAAAACAAACACTAAAATGTCTCATTATAATTTCATATTGATTATATATAGACACATTTAGGATGTACCAAATAATATATAAGTTACAATTAACTTTGCCAGTTTCTTTTGACTTTTTAACGTAGCTACTAGAAAATTTATAATTACATATGCAACTCATTTTAGACACCTCCAGGTCATAAGCTAGCAATCTGGCACCTCTTTGCTGTTACTCACTCTTTAGTTCTGTCCTACATCACAAAGCCTGACCCCTACATCTGTTCTCTCAATCCCATGCTTCATTCCATCAATAATCACCCCTTTTTCCATCCCCCCCCCCGTGATGTCACGGTTAATGCCCACCTCTCCACCATCATTCATCTATCGGCTTCCTTGAGCTTAATGGTTGAATCAGCTCATGTGCATATACTCAGAGTCTAGCAAGTATCCAACACATAGAAAAAACCCAATTTATAATTATTAAATAAATATATTAATGATTCATATAAAACAATAAATCAATTAAATATGATGTTTAGTAGTAACTTTCAAAGAGGAAAATGAATACATTGAGGAAAGCAAATTTGTGGTATAATTAGGATCACCTTTGTTTCTCCCTCACTGAATTCAGTTTACTCTGCTGATTCAGACAAAATGTATTTCAAGACAAAAATAATATCCATTATAGTCAATTGAATATTGTTTTATATTTTATACAAACAACTTACACCAAAATGAAGAATATTATTTTGCTTAAATTGTGAACATGCCATTTCAAAATAAGCAAGTTTTTGCTCCAACTTTAGATGATATGATATCAAAATGGTAAGTAAAGCTAGAATTAGAATATATACTCAGATGATTTGTTTTAAATTTTTGATTCCTAAGAGCATTTTTTAAATGATATTATAGAAGAATGGCATGTATTTTCTTGCCCAAGAGATGTCATCCAGTGTCAAGAAGAAAATCTCTCCTGGCCACACTATATTCTGAATTCCAACATACTATGGTGCACTACCAATTATTCCTGCTCCAGCAGTGTTGCATACCAAAGGCAACATGAAGCAAATAATGCAGCTAGTTGCTAGGATAAATATTAAGCTGACAGAAGAAGTATTTTAGTTCTATTTTTGGAAGTAATGGTTTTGAGACTTAACTCCTGGATCTCTAGAAATGGAGAGACTGGCCTAGTAATCTTCAAGCATCTCCTCATATACAAATTCAAAGGACAAATATGTCTGCCTTGCCTTTATACTGATTTAATTTTAGAGATGTAAAAGAAAGCTTATTTCAACAAGAAGTTGTATAGTAAAATCAAATAATAAAGGGTATTAAAACTTAATTTTCCATAGAGAAAGTTCCTAAAACCCATTCCTCCTGTGTTAATGCAATTATCATGAAATGACATGGAAGTCATTTAATTCAACCTTGATAAACAGGGTTAGTACCATATCTGAAATCTTCAGTTGCCTGGGCTTAAATGACTTGCAGTTTTAAGTCTATTTATATAGTTAGAACATACTTATTAATTTCAAAATCATTTAATAAGATGTATATAGCCCAGTCATCTTGCTTATTAATATTTATAATTCCATCACTTCACTTTAAATTCCCACAAAGCTTCAAAGATAATGAAAAGTGGGATATGACTTTAGTGTTCTCAGTTTATAGAATGGTTAAATGCCTCCAAATTTGCAAGAGTCAGGGGATTTAAGGAACAGCATAGAAACAAGAGGGAAATGAACTTTAGTTCAGTTGACTGTTTCCCTGACCCCTGACCACTTTTCTTAAGAAAGGAGTACTAAAAACCTCCTTTACAGAAAGCAGTACTCATTTCAGCTAGACATATTTATTAGCAGGATGAAATCCATTTTTCTTAAAATTCAATGCTAAAAAATACTTTTTATTTGTTCACAAAGACAGACGTCATATATTTTACTTCTTTATTTATCATCTGTCTACTACTACTAAAATATGAAGCTCATAATGCTGAAGATTTTTATTAACCTATTTATTTTTGCATATGTCTCTATCTCCAGGAATGGGAATGGTTTCTGGCAGAAACTAAGTTCTCTGCATGTATTTGTTGAATGAATGAATGAATGAATACCGTTGGGCCTAAGTCTTATAATAAATAGTCATAAATGGTGACATCAAATCTGGAAGCTGACATGTGAGCTTTCTTTATGGAACTGAACAACTTCATAGCATGATTTTTAGAAACACTTATTATTCAACAGATACCAACTTTTATGTGCAAAGCAAAGGAGATAAGAATTATGGTGAATCATCTCTCTCTTTAAATGCAACATGAAGAGATTAAACTGGGTTACATATAAAGCATCTTCCCCAAAGAACATGGTGTCATAATCTCTTCCTCAATTTACTCAAACATCTGTGAAAATAAGCCTGAAAACTATGGGAATGAATATATGATTTTCCAAGTAGCTGATTCAACATTCAATCTTGGCAACTATAGATGAGAACTCTATTATAAAACCTCTGCCTTCTCCTTAGTTTGAGAATTAGATATTAGATAATGTATGATAACCATTCCACACTTCTGATTCATTAGCATATCACAAGAGATTCTATATATACAAGATGCCAAATATTAAGAAATGAAGTAAAATAACATGGTGTGGGCAAAGCAAGAGGTCCTGATTCCCATCTGACTTACCTTTATAAACTGACATATTCAGTGTCAATTTGCCAAACTCATCTGATTTGGGTACACTTTATCAATCAAAGAATATAACAAATTACATAATAGTTTTCTTGAAAAAGTCATATGATATGTAACTTTGATCATGGATTGTTACAAGTGAAAAATACGAATGAAGGTGTCAAAGGAAAATTGCATTTTTCATAGTTAAACAGGTAAGGAATATTTTATTCAAGACAATTGTAATAGAGGTTAAGTCCACAGCCATATATGAGACAGACTAAACTCAACCCTACTGACACTGGGGTGAGTTACTAGGAATGTACTTGAGGACACAGCAGTGTAAGTGGGTAGGATTGAAGAATGGTCAATGTGATTAGGCCATCTATGTTTGCTAATCAGCATTTATTGAAGTTAGGTTCCTACTATCTCAAGGAGACATAGGGAGTGTTATCTTTCTTGAGACTTACATTTCAAAGACATGGCTCCCAGGTCCTTGAGAAAAATTCCTGAGGTGTAAAAATGTCAAAGGGCTAGGAGAAGATTTACATCTCAGAGAAAGAATTTACAAATGCAAGTTTTCTGCAGTAAATGCCCTAAGAAAAGGGAAGTCAGAAGTCTATGGTCAGAAAGAAATCTGTCTAAAGTTTAGTCAAGTGAAAGAGAATTTTACGGCCATCTTGGTCAAAGGAAAGAAAAATATAAATTGTGTACAAACTGGTTTTTGGATAACTGAAGCATAGAAAGCCACTTTCCCTTATTCATCAATTAGTAACAGAACAGGAATTAAAATGAAGGTATTTGTCTTCTCCTGCCTAAACTGGCACCCTGTCTTGCTGTTATTTTCTTTCGGTTCCAGTCCATCACTAATTCTTGTTTTCTATAGCAGAGTACTTGGTATATAGTGAGATAGGTGATTTCAGAGTTTCAGAAAATTGCTCTTCCTTGAGGAAGTCAAAATCAACTGGTTAATAGATGCAACAGTCAGAGGGAAGGATACACTATTGCTTTTATTACTGAAAAGTGGTCTATCATCAGGATCGTGCAGTCAGCATAACAAGGCTTCTGCTCTCAGACCACTGGAATGTCATCCTGGGAATCATGCTCGGTGCAGCCTTTACCCCAGCAAGGTTCTGAAACTAGTCAAGAAAGTCCATTAAATTAAACTAATTGCTGGTTTACACTGGTCTCAAGGATTAAAATGTACCTCCTATTCTATTCTCTACTCTTAATTATGTCAAATCACACCATCCAAATATTTACATGATAATTTGCTAACAGATTAAAAGGAAACCTTGGCTAACAATTAAATGCAACATAAAAAAGGCTCAATCTTAAATATAATCCTCATCTATTATCATATTCTTATGGAGAAGTTAAAAAGAAGTTAAAAGTCAAAATATGAAGTCATCTTGCAAATTAAAATTCAAAGAGTTAAAACTCAAAGAAATTAATTTTTAAGATTATCTTTCCCTATTTAACCTTTTCTGTTTTAGCCAGGGCACTTTCACATTCTAATCCACATGTGGATATGGTGTCTCTTCAGCAACTCCAACCTGGACCTCTTTCACATAGTAGGTGTGCTTCTTGTAGGACTTCAAATGCTTAACTAGCCTCTCAGAGGTTCCTGTAGTAAACAATTCAAAAATATCAAAAAGAGTACTAAAGATCATCGCCCAGACTAACATTCAGTCCATACTGTTAAGTGCCTCAAGCAAAATGATGCTCTCAGAATGAACACAGGTATTGATTCATTATAAATCCAGGTAATGATGCCAAAACCACAGGCACAGAATAAGTGATGCTAAAGGAAGGAAGGAAGGAAGAATAGAATTTTCTTGGTTTCAACCATGCTCAACTGCTAGTCTATCTGTGATAGTATTCATTAGTTGTTGTAGCAGATAAACAGCAAAATTTTAATTTATACCATAGTACTTCATTTCATGCTCAAATAAAATAATGTGGGATGAGAATATGCTGTCCTATAGGGATAGCCTCACAGACTTCATTGGCAGGCTCCCAAAGTCACAAAGGGTGTTCATATCCAACTAGCCAAAGGGAGAAGAGAGAGAACTGAAGGTCATGAGGGAAGTTTTGATGGAACAGACCTGGAAGTGGAATACACAGTTTTTGCCCACACTATACTTGTCAGAATTTAGTTGCACATAACTATAGTTAACTGCAAAGGGAGATTGGAAAACTACAAGGTTACTTGTCTGCCAAAAGGGAAAAAAAAAAAGATTGCCTCTACAGTGAGTTTATGCCAAAATGACCTATAAGCTTCAATTCAATTAAGATTTATCTTTCATCCTAAAGTTAATTATGGCACTATGATTTACCACACCCAGGGTGAGGGGTTCTACCTACAAACACTGTCTCCTATCTCAGAGAATGACATTGCAGTATCTCTTTCTGCACAATTTGCAGGAATGGCAATTTCATTTACCAAGGTCTTACTTACTGTGGCATCATTCTTTCTAAGTTAGAAAACTTAAGAGTAATCAAATATTGAAAACTTCCATTTCTTTCACAAGTCACAATTTTTGGTGTTCCAATTGCACTGAATGTGAACTTTACCAGCAACAAAACTCCCACCCTTTCCTTCGAGCAGGCACTTTCCTCTCCTGCTTCAGAGGTGGTTGTCACTACTCATTCGATGGGATTTTATGCCTATAAAATGTGCTTCTTTGAGAAGAAGTCCACTCACCCCTATGTTACAGTCAGAGAGAGACCTTCAAGAGATACATGAACTGGAGCTGCTATGGATTCTTCCCAAGTGCCTGTTTGTTGGTGGAGACATGACCACTGGTTGACCTGTGAGCTGGCCCCTGGTAATCAGAGGGCTCCTCATCCCTTCCCTTCCTTTGCATGTGCATCCTGCTCACCTTCCACACTCCCAGAAGCTCCCACAAGGTCACAGCCATGAATAGTGATACCATGTTGAGACCTTCCTGGCGGTGTGTGTGACTGAACCTGAGGCAGGACAGAAATAGGGCCAAGGCCTTGCAGTAAGCAAGGGGCCACATCCTGCACATCTGGAGAATTCAGTTTGAAAAACAAGGGGTCTTTCTAGCAACAAGCCCCTGCCAATCCTGTAAATTTCCTTGTTTTTGGCTTATAAACCCTAGCCACTGCAGCTCCACTGGCATCTACTCCGGAAGCCCCTCCCATTTAGAGACAATCTCTTTCTTTCCTTTTCACTCCTTATTAAAAACTTTCCTAGTTGCTCCAAACTTTTATCTGTTGGCTTCATTCTTTGTCACCTCCAAGACACGATCCTGGGGAAAATAGCATCTCAGCTGGTAATAAACCAGGTAATGCCTCTATAAAAATTTTTAAGTTACTGGAAGTCGGGTGCAAAACTCTACTCACATTATGGCTAGCCAAGGTAAGCCTCTCATGTTCCCTTGCTTATTGAACCTGCCACCTGCCAATCCAGAGTGGCCTTCCTCTTCCCTCAGTCTCTCTCTTAACTCCACATATGGGGGTCAGCTTCACATTATACCTGGGAATCACCCAAGGTTGCAAACCAGCAAGACTCTTAAAGGTTTGAAGAGGTCTAACTTGATGCACTGTTCTCTTGCACACACTGCTCGTATTTTTTCTAAGATATCAAGTGATTTAACTTAAATATGCATTTTTTGCTACATTTATTTATTTTTTTTACTCAATGTGTGCAATATTCCACTAAGATTTCCTTCACCTATGATATTCCACTATCTCTCTCAGGAAAATTACCTCATATCCTATTACTATAATCTGCTTCTTAATTTAACTCCATTTCTTCCACCACTATTTTGGCTTATATTATTCCCAGAATTGAGCTGTTATTTCCTTTTCCATCCTTTGCTTTTTGAGTAACACATTATTTTTGTTCTCTAACATATTCCTCTAGATTTTGTCTTAGGGTCTCTCAGAGTTCAAGAGTTACAGAATTGCAAAATCTTCGGTATACCAAAATTAAAAGTGATTTTTAAAAATTCCATCTATTTTCTCCTTCTTCAGTTGAATAATGACACCCGGGAAATTATCCTATTAGACCAATAGGTAAACCATGTCTGCCTCAATCTCATTTTGTCTCACCAATCTGATCTGACCTCAGTCTCATCTCATATTGACTTAGGTAATGATTTCTGGTTCATATGCTTTCAAGACACAAGAAATATCTGGAGTTTATCTTCAGTGTATTTGTATCTTAGCCAATTACCCTTTGAATACTTTCTATAAATATTACTGGTTTTCTTCTCAAATATATCGAGATGATTTAAACACTACCAGGTATTTATGATAAACCTGAACACCAAAATATCAAATCATCTTATAAATTAAAAATGCTCAGAAGCTCAAGGGGTCATCTCACCTACTCTTACTACAGAAACCTGCATAAGACCATTGTAGACTTTGGTTTATGGTATAGGTCAAGCATATAGTAAACAAGAAGGTCTACCTTGTGGTGCTCTTTGGGGGATGGGGAGGTAAGCTGGTAACTTTCTTGCTTATTTGGAATCAAAGTCATATACTTAATTATTATGTGACTCAATTAACTCTAGTTTTCTTGGTAAATGAAGTCTGTCGCATTGGTATCATTGTTGAAGTGCTTCATGAGCCCTCCAGATAGAATTAAACATGCTTGTACCAAAACCATACAGACATTATAAAAAAAGAAATTATCGACCAATATCCCTGATGAACATACATGCAAAAATCCTCAACAAATTATTAGCAAAAATACACCAAAAGGATCATCTATCATGACCAAGTGGGATTTATTCCAAGGATGCAAGGATGGTACAATATTCATAAATCAATCATCGTGCACCACATTAACAAAAAGAAAGATAAAAACAATGTGATAATCTCTATTACAGATGCTGAAAAAGCATTTGACAAAATTCAACATGCATGAATGATAAAATCTCTCAACAAAATGGCTATAGAGGTTTTGTACCTCAATGTAAAAAAGGCCATATATAACAAACCCACAGCCAACATCATACTCAGTGGTGAAAAACTGAAAGCTTTACCTCTAAGATCAGGAAAATACAGCATGGAGAATATAGCCAATGATTCTGTAACATCCTTCTATGCTGACAGATTGTAACTGCACTAGTGGGGGTGAGGATGTAATTATATTGGTAACTGTTGAACCACTGTGTTGTGTATTCGAAACCAATATAAGATTGTATATCAATGATACCTCAGTAAAAATAAATAGTAAACATGCTTGTCTCTGCTGCCTCCATGACTCTGAACACACATGTATCAGAGCACCTATAATTTATACTATTTATGTTCATCTTTTTCCAGTCTTGGTTATTGATGTTAAAAATATCTAAATGTTATGTTTAGATAGTGTTAGAGGAATTCTTACTCACTTTTGTAAATAGTGAAATAACCAAAACATATGTTGAGTCAGTAATTATTATATGATGATAGTTTATGTATGACATTAATAGTCAATAATATTAAATACTATTTAGCCATTATATGTTAATAAGGTATGTAATATATTACATTATATTACATGTTATATTAAAACTTAAATAATTATGTAATATACTATATATTATGTTTTCTATACATGAAGTATGGATATTTTTATTAGATTTTAGGTAAGATACCCTTGATTTCAGCAGAAACTGTTTAATCATATCACCGTGTCAACATTGTCTTTCTCTAGATAAATACCCAGAAGTAGAATTGCTGGATCATATGGTAGTTGTACTCTTAATTTTTTGAGGAATCACCATACTATTTTCTGTAATGGCTGCCCCAATTTATTTTCCCATCAAGAGTGCATGAGGGCTCCTTTTCTCCACATCCTCCCCCACACTTACTACTTGTCGTGTTTTTGACAACAGGCATTGTATCAGGTATGACATGATCTCTCTTTGTGGTTTTGATTTGCTTTTCTCTGATGATTAATAATGCAGACCACCTTTTCATGTACCTTTTGGTCATCTGTATGCTTTGTTGGAAAAATGTCTTTTCAGATCTTCTACCCATTTTTTAGTCAGATTACTTGTTTTTTGTTTTGGGGGGATTTTTTTTTTGGCTTTAGAGTTGCATGAGTATAATACTGGGTATTAGCCTCTTATCAGATATGTGATTTGCAAATATTTTCTCCCATTCAGTAGGAAGCCTTTTCATTTTGTTGATGGTTTCCTTTGCTGTGCAGAAACTTTTTAGCTTGATGTAGTCCCACTGGTTTATTTTTACTTTTGTTGCTTTTGCTTTTGATGTCAGATTTTTTTTTTTAATTTCCAAAACCTTTGTCAAGGAGCTTGCCAATTATATATGGAGGCACCTTAAACAACCATAACTGAACAACGATATAATCCAGCAATTCCAATCCTGGATATTTAGTCAAAGAAAATAAAAATATCAACTCAAAAAGATATATCCACCCCATATTCACTGCAGCATTATTTTTTTTCACAAGTTTTTTTACAATTTTGGTATCATTAATGTATAATCACTTGAACAACATTATGGTTACTAGACCCCCTATTATCAAGTGCCCCCGACATACTCCATTACAGTCACTGTCCATCAGCGTAGTAAGATGCTATAGAATCATTACTTGTCTTCTCTGTAAATACTGCCTTTCCCAGGTCCCCCCGGTACATCATGTGTGCTAATCGTAATGCCCCTTTTCCCCCCTTATCCCTCCCTTCCCACCCATCCTCCCTAGCACCTTTCCCTTTGGTAACTGTTAGTCCATTCTTGGGTTCTGTGAGACTGCTGCTGTTTTTTTTGTTGAGATTTTAATTTTTTTATAAATTATTTTGATATCATTAATTTACAATTACATGTGCAATATTATGGTGATTAAACTGCCCCCTTCATCAGGTCCCCCCCCACCAACCCCGTTACAGTCACTGTCCATCACCATAGTGAGATGCTATAGAGTCACTACTTGTCTTTGAGTTGTACAGCCCACCACGTGCCCCCCCAACATTACATCTGCTAATCATAATGCCCCTTTTTCCCCCTTGCCCTTCCCTTCCTACCCATCCTCCCCAGTCGCTTTCTCTGTAGTAACTAACTATTAGTCCGTTCTTGCGTTCTGTGAGTCTGCTGCTGTTTTGTTCCTTCGGTTTTTCTATTTGTTCTTATACTGCACATATGAGTGAAATCATTTGACACTTGTCTTTTTTGGATTGGCTTATTTCACTGAGCATAATACTCTCTAGTTCCATCCATGTTGTTGCAAAAGGTAGGATTTGTTTTCTTCTTATGGCTGAATAATATAACATTGCGTATATGTACTGCATCTTCTTTATCCATTCATCTACTGATGGACACTTAGGTTACTTCCATTTCTTGGCTATTGTAAATAGTGCTGCGATAAACATAGGGGTGCATCTGTCTTTTTCAAACTGGGCTGCTGCATTCTTAGGGTAAATTCCTAGGAGTGGGATTCCTGGGTCAAATGGTATTTCAATTTTGAGTTTTTTGAGGAACCTCCATACTGTTTTCCACAATGATTGAACTAATTTACAGTCCCACCAGCAGTGTAGGAGGGTTCCCTTTTCTCCACATCCTCACCAACATTTGTTGTTGTTTGTGTTTTGGATGTTGGCCATCCTCACTAGTATGAGGTGATATCTCATTGTGGTTTTAATCTGCATTTCTCTGATGATTAGTGATGTGGAGCATCTTTTCATGTGCCTGTTGGCCATCTGAATTTCTTCTTTGGAGAAGTGTCTATTCATGTCCTCTGCCCATTTCTTAATTGGATTACTTGCTTTTTGTTTGTTGAGGTGCGTGAGTTCTTTATATATTTTGGATGTCAACCCCTTATCAGATACGTCATTTATGAATATATTCTCCCATACTGTAGGAAGTCTTTTTGTTCTACTGATGGTGTCCTTTGCTGTACAGAAGCTTTTCAGCTTCATATAGTCCCACTTGTTCATTTTTGCTTTTATTTCCCTTGCTCGGGGAGATATGTTCGTGAAGAAGTCGCTCATGTTTATGTCCAAGAGCTTTTTGCCTATATTTATTTCTAAGATTTTATAGTTTCATGACTTACATTCAGGTCTTTGATCCACCTTGAGTTTACCTTTGTGTATGGGGTTAGACAGTAGTCCAATTTCATTCTCTTACATGTAGTTGTCCAGTTTTTCCAACACCAGCTGCTGAAGAGGCCGTCATCTCCCCAATGTATATCCAAGGCTCCCTTATCAAATATTAATGGGCTGTATGTGTTTGGGTTGATGTTTGGATTTTCTATTCTATTCCACTGATCTGTGGGTCTGTTTTTGTGCCAATACCAAATTGTCTTGATTACTGTGGCTTTGTAGTAGAGCTTGAAGTCAGGGAGCATAATTCCCCCTGTTTTATTCCTCCTTCTCAGGATTGCTTTGGCTATTCGGGTCTTTTGTGGTTCCATATGAATTTTAGAATTATTTGTTCCACTTCATTGAAGAAAGCTGCTGGTAGTTTGATAGGGATTGCATTGAATCTGTAGATTGCTTTAGGTAGTATAGCCATTTTGACAATATTTATTCTTCCTAGCCAAGAGCATGGGATGCATTTCCATTTGTTAGTGTCCTCTTTAATTTCTTAGGAGTGTCTTGTAGTTTTCAGAGTACAGGTCTTTCACTTCCTTCGTTAGGTTTATTCCTAGGTATTTTATTCTTTTTGATGCAATTGTGAATGGAATTGTTTTTCTGATTTCTCTTTCTGTTAGTTCATCATTAGTGTATAGGAAAGCAACAGATTTCTGTGTGTTAATTTTGTATCCTGCAACTTTGCTGAATTCAGATATTAGTTCTAGTAGTTTTGGAGTGGAGTCTTTAGGGTTTTTTATGTACAGTATCATGTCACCTGCAAATAGTGACAATTTGACTTCTTCTTTACCAATCTGGATGCCTTGTATGTCTTTGTTTTGTCTGATTGCTGTGGCTAGGACCTCCAGTACTATGTTGAATAACAGTGGAGAGAGTGGGCATCCCTGTCTTGTTCCCGATCTTAGATGAAAAGCTTTCAGCGTCTCGCTGTTAAGTACGATGTTAGCTGTGGGTTTGTCATATATGGCCTTTATGATGTTGAGGTACTTGCCGTCTATACTCATTTTGTTGAGAGTTTTTTTAATCAGGAATGGATGCTGAATTTTGTCAAATGCTTTTTCAGCATCTATGGAGATGATCATGTGGTTTTTGTTCTTCTTTTTTTTGATGTGGTGGATGATGTTGATGGATTTTCGAATGTTGTACCACCCTTGCATCCCTGGGATGAATCCCACTTGATCATGGTGTATGATCCTCTTGATGTATTTTTGAATTCGGTTTGCTAATATTTTGTTGAGTATTTTTGCATCTACGTTCATCAAGGATATTGGTCTATAGTTTTCTTTTTTGGTGAGGTCTTTGCCCGGTTTTGGTATTAGAGTGATGCTGGCTTCATAGAATGAGTTTGGAAGTATTCCCTCCTCTTCTATTTTTTGGAAAACTTTAAGGAGAATGGGTGTTATTTCTTCTCTATATGTCTGGTAGAATTCAGAGGTGAATCCATCTGGTCCGGGAGTTTTGTTCTTGGGTAGTTTTTTGATTACCGCTTCAATTTCGTTGCTGGTGATTGGTCTGTTTAGTTTTTCTGTTTCTTGTTTGGTCAGTTTGGAAGGTTGTATTTTTATAAAAAGTTGTCCATTTCTTCTAGGTTTTCCAGCTTGTTAGCATATAGATTCTCATAGTATTCTCTTATAATTCTTTGTATTTCTGTAGGATCCATCGTGATTTTTCCTTTCTCATTTATGATTCTGTCTATGTGTGTAGATTCTTTTTCTCTTAATGAGTCTGGCTAGGGGTTTATCTATTTTCTTTATTTTTTCAAAGAACCAGCTCTTGGTTTCATTGATTTTTTTCTATTGTTTTGTTCTCAATTTTCTTTATTTCTTCTCTGATCTTTATTATGTCCCTCCTTCTGTTGACTTTGGGTCTCATTTGTTCTTCTTTTTCCAATTTCAGTAATTGTGTCTTTAGACTATTAATTTGGGAATGTTCTTCTTTCTTTAGATAGGCCTGGATTGCAATATACTTTCCTCTTAGAACTGCTTTGCTGCGTCCCATAGAAGCTGTGGCTTTGTGTTGTTGTTGTCATTTGTCTCCATATACTCTTTGATTTCTGTTTTGATTTGGTCATTGACCCATTGATTAACTAGGAGAATGTTGTTAAGTCTCCATGTATTTGTGAGCGTTTTTTTTTCTTTCTAAAGTTTAATTCTAGTTTAATACCTTTATGATCCAAGAAGTTCGTTGGTAGAATTTCAATAATTTCGATTTTACTGAGGCTCTTTTTGTGGCCTAGTATGTGGTGTATTCTTGAGAATATTCCATGTGCACTTGAGAAGAATGTGTATCCTGTTGCTTTTGGTTGTAGAGTTCTGTAGATGTCTTTTAGGTCCATCTGTTCTAGTGTGTTGTTCAGTGCCTCTGTGTCTTAACTTATTTTCTGTCTGGTTGATCTGTCCTTTGGAGTGAGTGGTGAGTTGAAGTCTCCTAAAATGCATGCATTGCATTCTGTGTACTCCTCTAATTCTCTTAGTATTTGTTTCACATATGTAGGTGTTCTTGTGTTGGGTGCTTGGATATTTAAAATGGTTATATCCTTTTTGTTGGACTGACCCTGTCATCATTATGTAATGTCCTACTTTGTCTCTTGCTGCTTTCTTTGTTTTGAAGTCTATTTTGTCTGAATACAAGTACTGCAACACCTGCTTTTTTCTCCTTATTTTTTGCATGAAATATCTTTTTCCATCCCTTCACTTTTAGTGTGTGTATGTCTCTGGGTTTGAAGTGAGTGTGTAGGCAGTATATAGTTGGATCTTGTTTTTTTTATCCATTCTATTACTCTGTGTCTTTTGATTGGTGCATTCAGTCCATTACATTTAGGGTGATTATCGATAGATATGTCCTTATTGCCTTTGCTGGCTTTAGATTTGTGGTTACCAAAGGTTCAAGGATTGTTTCCCTACTATCTAACAATCTAACTTAACTTTCTTGTTAAGTTATTGTAAATGCAGTCTGATATTTCTTTATTTCTCTCCCTTGTTATTCTTCCTCCTCCATTCTTTATATACTAGGTGTTTTATTCTTTGTCTTTAGTTAGTATTTGGATGGTCTGCTTTCTTTGCTCTGATTTTATTTTCTCTGGTGACAGCTTTTTGGCCTTAGGAGTGCTTCCCTTTAGAGCAGTTCCTTTAAGATGTCCTGTAGAGGTAGTTTATGGGAGGTAAATTCTCTCCGCTTTTGCTTGTCTGGAAATTGTTTAATCCCTCCATCATATTTAAATGATAATCGTGCTGGATACAGTATTCCTGGTTCGCAGCCCTTCTGTTTCATTGCGTTAAATATATCATGCCATTCTCTTCTATCCTGTAAGGTTTCTGTTGAGAAGTCTGATGTTAGTCTGATGGGTTTTCCTTTGAAGGTGATCTTTTTTCTTTCTCTGGCTGCCTTTAATACTCTGTCCTTATCTTTGATCTTTGCCATTTTATTTATTATGTGTCTTGGTGTTGTCTTCCTGGGTTCCCTTGTGTGAGGAGATCTGTGGGCTTCCATGGACTACGAGACTATTTCCTTCCCCAGCTTGGGGAAGTTTTCAGCAATTATTTCTTCAAAGACACTTTCTATCCCTTTTTCTCTCTCTTCTTCCTCTGGTACTCCTATAATGCGAATATTGTTCCGTTGGCATTGGTCACACAGTTCTCTTAATATTCTTTCATTCCTAGAGATCCTTTTATCTCTCTCTGCCTCAGCTGCTCTGTGTTCTTCTTCTCTGATTTCTACTGCATTAACAGTCTCTTGCATCTCATCCAGTCTGCTGCTGAGCCCGTCAATGGCTTGTCTCATTTCTGCATTATCTTTCCTGACTTCCCTCACTTCCTCCCTTAGCTCTTGCATATTTCTCTGTAGATCCATCAGCATGGTTATGACTTTTATTCTGAATTCTTTTTCAGGAAGATTGTGTATTTCCATCCCTTCAGGCTCCCTCTCTGGTGTTGTCTGGGTGAGCTTTGTCTGTACCATATTCCTGGGTTTTTCATGGCTATAGAAGTGGTCGCTGGCAGGTGCCAAGTATGTCAGCTGGGCTCTTTAAGACTTAAAAAAAGAAAAAAAGAAGGAAGAGAAAGAAAAGGGAAAAAAAGAAAGAAAGAAAAGGAAAGAAAGGAAGAAGAGAAAAAAAAAGCCCACCGGGAGTAGATTCTGTAAGAATGCTGTAGGTGGCGCTGTTGCTCCACTATTCTACAGCCACAGCCGCGCCGCTCTGCTGGCCCTTTTGCAGCTCTGGCTGGGGCGGGAATGAATGGGAGGCTATTGTTCTTTGTGTGAAGTTTAAGTGCGGCTACTTTTTCCCAGTCGCCAGCCAAGGGGTCCGAAATTCCTCAGGACTCCCAGCCTGCTTGGTTGAGTGTGCTGGGATGATTGTAAGACCCCTGAAAAAAATTGCATGTTTTCTTTTTGTCCCGGGAGCTGGCTGCAAGGACCCGGGCGCGTTCCCAGCTCAAAACCTGCACCTTCTGCCTCTCCAATCTCCACTACACCGCACGACGTGTGTCAGCGTTCCTGGCGCAGTTCATCAGGGCTGGTTATTTCACAGGCCTGGACTTCCACTCCCTCTTGGCTCAGAATCCTGTCCTCCCACTGTTGCGCTGGGGTGGGGGAGTGCTTGGGTCCCTCCGGGACGCGGCTCCATATCTCACCCGCCTCGCAGGGTGCCGAGTCCTCACAGATGCAGATGCAGGCTATGCGCTGTCCTGTGTATTCTGGTCTCAGAACTTTTAGGAATAGTTGTATTTGCTGTATATTCATAGATATATATGGTTTTGGGAGGAGATTTCTGCTGCCCTGCTCATGCCGCCATCTTCCCAGAACTCTCCCTTGAGCTTTTTCTTTGTTCTTATACTCCACAGATGAGTGAAATCATTTGATACGTGTCATTCTCCACCTGGCTTATTTCAATAGCCTCTAGTTCCATCCATGTTGTTGCAAATGGTAGGATTTGTTTTCTTCTTATGGCTGAATAATATTCCATTGTGTATATGTACCACATCTTCTTTATCCATTCATCTACCGATGGACACTTAGGTTGCTTCCATTTCTTGGCTATTGTAAATAGGGCTGTGATTAACATAGGGGTACATATGTCTTTTTCAAACTGCGCTGCTACATTCTTAGGGTAAATTCCTAGGACTGGAATTCCTAGGTCAAATGGTATTTCTACTTTTAGTTTTTTGAGGAACCTCCATACTGCTTTCCACAATGGTTGAACTAATTTACATTCCCACCAGCAGTGTAGGAGGGATCCCCTTTCTCCACATCCTCGCCAACATTCATTGTTGTTTGTCTTTTAGATGTTGGCCATCCAAACTGGTGTGAGGTGATATCTCATTGTGGTTTTAATTTGCATTTCTCTGATGATTAGCAATGTGGAGCATCTTTTCTGAATTTCTTCTTTGCAGAAGTGTTTGTTCATCTCATCTGCCCATTTTTTAATTGGCTTATTTGCTTTTTGTTTGTTGAGATGCGTGAGCTCTTTATATATTTTGGATATCAACCCCTTATTGGATGTGTCATTTATGAATATATTCTTACTGCAGTATTATTTACAACAACCAAGATACAGAACTAACCTAAGTATCCACATCAAGGGATAAAGGAATAAGGAAATTGTGAGATATTTTATATGTGTACACACGCACACACAATGGAATACTCAGCCATAAAAAGAATGAAATCTTGCTATAATATGACAACAGGAAGGACTTCAAAAAGTGGCATTATGTAAGTGAAATAACTCAGAGAAAGAAAATACCATACGATCTCTGTTACATATGGAATGCAAAAAAAATTAAGTTTTTTAAAAAACAAGCTCATAGATACAGAATACAGATTTTTACTTACTATAGGCAGGGTGTGGGTGAAAGAAATGGGTGAACTCTTTTTGTTTTGTATTTTAGTTTAAATAAATTGAATAACAAAGAAACAACAACAACAAAAAATAAGCACTGACCTCTAGCTCTTCGGAGTAGGTACCTGAGAAGGAAATGGACTGGCCACTTTCACGTTTTATGTCATTTCTCCTGATGGCAAGCTTCAAACAGTACATTGCAAATAAGTTAAAACTCAGATATTCAAGCACTCTTACAGGCTTGACTAACACAAAAAAGAATATGGTGAGGGCCCAGCCATTAGATGTTGGCCAACTGCAGACTCAGTTCCTAGCTTTCCTGGCCAAGGCTGAGGGAACATCAACAGCCTTGAGCACAAAAGCCAGTGGGGCGGGAAGAAATTGTCTTGGCAATGGACAGTGAATCAGGAGCTCCACAACTCAGACTGTGTGTGTCTTGCCAACCTTGTTTCCAAAGGACAGAATTTTCTCTCAATTCTCTGAGCCCTGACCAAGTTCTTTGTTCAAAAGACTGGCAGTCCAAAAGGACAACAATCCCATATAACTTTAGTGCTTGCTACAATAACTTCTCTGGTCACTAGATAAATAGATTATCCTAGATGAGACAATGCTAGATTAATAGATTTTGTTTTCACACTGGTTTAAAGTGGCCCCTTGAACTCTGAGGTTAAACACAGGCTCTAAAACTGGATTAATCTCTAAAGCAACCTGATTACCTGCTCTTGAGCCTTTCCTTTTCTACTGGTCAGAGTTACAATGTTTACGTTTCTTCCCATCTTTGGCAACATTTATTGTCCCACCTGTACATTACATCAGATTTAATCATTGCTTTTCATTGTTATTGTTAGTGTTGATGATGTTTACTTGGACCATGACATTTAGAATTGACACACATATTCCTTAAGTTATTATATACTCTCTTCATTGGTTTAGGATGAAATTTTTAGCCAAGTATTAGCAGCTGCAAATCCATAAACAAAAAAGCTGAAACCTTGATAATAATCTACATCTAACCACATGGTCCTCTGTGTTAACCCACCTTGCTATCCCAAATCTTAAATTAACCAGTACTTGGAATACTTTGCTAACCTTCTAATAAAGTTTTATATGTATATAAATATATGTAAATAATATGTCTATAATACTATATAAAATCACATATATGTAAATAGACATAAAACCTTGTAACAAGGGTTTATATAAATAAAAATTATATATCTATATTATTGTATATATAAAATAATGTATGTACAAATATATATATGTATCTTTATAACAAGGACAGCAAAATATTCCATATAATACTTTATAAAATATATAAATTTACATATAAGTATATACATAAATGTATATACACATATTTATGTGTATATATATATTCCTTTAAAAGCATAATTTATTAAAGTGTATATTTTAAAGTATATTTATGTATCGTATATGTTTAGTCTTTTAAAAGTATACTATATTTTAATGTAAAATGTTCTAAAATTTGTACTATTATGCTTTATGTGACATATTTGGATTAACTTATTTCAGTTAATATCATAAGATTTAGAAATATTAAGTGGGTCTCTGTAGTTCATTCATTTGGAGTGCTGTGCAATATTCCATTGCATGACTCTACTGTAGGTAATTTATTCACTCTCCCTTTGGAAGGCATTTGGGTTGTGTGGTAGACAGCCTTGAAATGGCCCCCCGTAATTTCTGTACCCTGATATCCACATGACTGTTATGTGAATATGAGTATGGACTTCCTTTTAACAAATAAAATATGGCAAAAGTGGTAGGATATCACTTCCAAGAACAGGCTATAAGAAGACTGTGACATCTATCCTGTTTTTCAGTGTCCTCACTCTCCAGAGGCAAGCAGTCATATCTTGAGTAGTCCTACAGAAGACTCACAGGACAAGAAACAGGTTTTCAGGCAACAACTAGTGAGGACCTGAGGACTGTCAACAGTCAGATGAATCAGATGGGAAGTAGACTGTGCCCTAGTTAAGCCTTAAATGACTGTAGCTTTGACCATCACTTTCAAATCTTTTGAGTAACACTAAGCCAGAGGCATTCTGACTCAAACTGTGAGATAATAAATGTGGTTTGTTTTAAGTCACTATGTTTGTGGGTACTTAGTGATCCAATGATAATTAATTTGGGTTGATATGTAGTTTTTGCTATTGTGAACCATAATAACTTGAATATTTTGCACCTGTCTCCTGTTGTACATGTGTAAAAGGTTATTTAGAGGAATAGAGCAAGAGGAAAATTGCTGGGCCATGAGGTATATGAAAAAGTCAACCATAGGAGATAATGCCATGTACTTTAAAAGTTACACAAATTCATAGTCTCACTAAAAATATGTGTAAGTTATACAATAAAGCCATGTAAGTAAAAATTTCCCCATGTAACCAGTGTCAAATTGTATCCCTTTATTGTCTAGCTTTGCATTTCCCTAGCTGCTGATGGTGTTTAATATCTTTCCCTTTGTTTGTATTTGTTTTCTCACATACCAAATATTTATTTATGTCTCTTACCCATCTTTCTACTAGTTCCATGAGCTTTTCATACTGATTTGTAGGACCTGTGAATAACTTCCTGATAACTAATCCTTTGTTAATTATGAGTATCAAAATTATTTTTTCTGATGTTTGTCATTATTTCCACTATCCTTAAGCTGTCTGTGGGTGAATAGCAATGGCTAATTTCTGTCTTTTCTTTTACCACCAGTACCTTTGTGTCATAAGAAGTTATTAATAGTCCAGGTTGTAGAATATTTTAACATAGATTTTTTAATTAGGTTTCAAGTTTAATTTTGACAATGAATACCTTAATTTTTATGAGCAAGGGATCTAATTTCATGTTTTTTAAATATGAATAAGAAAATTTCTGTAATCCCATTTTGTTGAAAAGAGGGTTATTCCCCCCTTTATATATGCCCTTTGTCCATATACCATCATTCTAGCCCTATATGGGCCTAGTTAGGGTCATTTATCCTATTGCACTTATCAACTTATTGGTAGATGCAGTAATACACCAATTAATAGTTATAATAATCATAAGTTCATAATACATCTCGTAGATGAAGTCTTGGTTTTCTTCAGACTTCTCTCAATAATTTGGACTTCTTTTATTCAAGTTTAAAATCATCTAATCAAGTTCCATGAAAAATCTATTGGGGATATTATTGGAATTATATTGAATCTCTTTATCATAACAACTTTATAAACTTTTCATTAATAAACACTGTATATCTCTTCAATTACCTAAGTTCCTTTTACTTACTAAATTCCAATACTTTCTATACGTAGAAATCTTGAATGTCTTTGGTTACAGACAAGTAATTTATATTCACTGCTACTACTAGAAAAATGTCTCTTTTTAGTTTTTAACTTGCTTGCTTTTCCAGTGAATTCTCTTGTTTCATTTTGTTTTAAATGCCCATTTATTTCAACACTTTTCTTGGGGAATGGCTCTGCCAAAAGTTTAATTTTTTGAAGTAGAAAAAAATGTTTAAATATGTAATATTATTCAAAATCTGCACAGCAAGGTGGTTTTGGATTTTTAAGAATTAATTGCATTATGTAAAACATTATAAAGACTTCCTTCAGCTTTGAAGACAATGATATTGGATGCAGGCTGATCAGAATAATGATTTAATTTGTTCTTCTGTGTACCTGCCTCAAATGTACTTTCTTCCACCCAAAGAGTGCATTATGAAAATCTTTATTTCTCCCTTCCTTCTTTCCTGCCTTCCTTTCCTTTTTATATTTTTATTTATTTAATTGTGGAAAAGGAACAAATTTGCCAGAATTTTTTGAAGAAAGTGACAGTAAGTACAAACTTTGAAGCTACTTAGGGAGAGTTAAATACTTTAATCTGATTTTTCAGTCTACAGGATAATTCGGCAGCCCAGTCACATGGGCCCGCTCAGAAATGAAGGCAAGTAGGATGGGCAGGGATGAAGTTATCCAACTGTTAGGTTAGCAGGACTGACTTCTTGGGTGATTATAAACATCATGAACGTGGAATGAGACAATCTCAGTGCAAATACTGGCTTAGCCGTCTACCAGTTATGTGTGTGGGATGTAATTTTTAAATTTTCTTTAAGTTTTGGTTCCCTTATCTGTGAAATATGGACAAACACTAACATTTTGGCAAAGACAAAAAAGAATCCCATGTGTGTCAATTACTTAGAACAACAAATGTCAACTGCTTTTATTACTTGTTGTTGGTACTTATGCTTTTGTTATATCAGTGATATGTAGTAGGACGACAGGAGACTGCAACTGGTTCACTTTTGCCCTGGTGCAAAGATGTTAAATCCAAAGGGTTTACATAAAATGAACTTCCAAAAAGGCATGTAGTCCAGAGTAAATCATATTCTGCACTAAGTGTACATTAATCATAGTTTTTAAGAAAATGTCAGTACAGAATGCACCATTTAAGGGATTAACCACCTTTTATACCTTGCTATTATTTTTTTCTTTTCAGCAACTCCTAGAATGCAGAAAGCTGTTATCCTCTTTTTTCAAAAAAGCACATTGATGATAATGGAAGATATTTAACTGGAAGAAACTCTTTAAAATAACAGGGGGAAGACTCTGGGTTAAAACCACTATGCTTAAACAACTAGTACTTTTACCAGCCTTTCATGTTGGAAATGGTAGAGGCTTCCGTCTGCTTTACCTGGTTATGGAATGGCATGAGCCCTAGGTCTGTAGTATCACTGGTAGGCTGTCTTCTCCCTAAACCCGTCTAAGTCATTGCCAGATTTCTAGGCATGGTTTTGACCCATATTTACAATTTTGAAGGAGCAATTTAAAATTAGACCATATTTATTACCACATGTAGTGTATATTTTAACTACAGAGCAGTGTTACATTTGACCAGAAATTTGTGTTGTGTATTTAGTTTTAACTATTTCTACATATTTGTCAGCAGGAAACTGAGATATGTCCCAGGGGGTAGAAAGTTTCTCTAAATATTTACTCTTTAAAAACTGACTTTCTTTTAATTGTTAAAGTTGTTCAGCTATATTCCAATTACAGTGTGGAAAATTGTACAATTACAGTGTAGAAAATAATCATTGACATATAAAGTTTTTCTTTGGCTGAGTTGAACCTGGCAACTTCATACCTCAACATCTGAAAATTAAATATACAACTCCAAAACAGTTTGAAGCTAAAATAAAAGTCTTGGAGAATCTGAAATTTGATTGGGTTGAAATTACTCTTTTTAACATATATTATTATTATTATTATTATTTTTTGAATTTAAGTCAAGGCTTTTTCACCACCAGGTTATTCAAACAAATTAATTAGACCTCATTTTATTTGATAGAAGATATTATACCCTCTATCTAAATAGCCACTAATTGGAATTTTTAAATTTGATGTAAGTATCATACAAACTATATAATAATCATACTACAATACAACTAGTCATAATGAAAAATGAAATACTTATGTGTATTGTTTTTTCCTTAAAAATTTTCATATTTTCAAAATTATAACTCTTGGTTATAATTTGTAGCTTCTTGGTGTTTATCAGATTACTGAGAAGGAGGTTGTGGTAATGTAAGACTCACTAATGTTTAAAAAAAAATCACTGGTTCCCTTTTGGTCCTTCCCTGAACAATAAATATTAAACTTAATCTTTCAGATGTAGTTTATTAGATGATTTGGAATTTAAATTCCTACTAAATTTTTGCATCTAATAATGTCATGTATTTGTACTAATCTAGGTCATATCTTTATGTCATGATACTTATATTTACCAAAAGCAGTAACAGTTATTATTTTTAAAGGACTTCACAACTTAACTCTGTTCTACTGGATCTCTTATTTTTTTCTCTACTATTGGTATCAACAACAGATAAATCCCATCATAATATTCATATCTAAACAATTTAAAAGAAATGTAATGTCTCCCTACCTAAGAAGAGGTAATATATCTGCACAATAAAATAAATACACGTAAATAAAAAGTTATTTCCCTGAAACTTGCTCCTGTCATCCCCCAAGACTCAGATGATGTGGGAAAGACAGGTGTACAGCACTTCTACTTAGGGCAATGTAATGCATAGCCAGTGCCAAAGTTACCAAGCCTTCTCTCTTTCTACTAATTTAGCACTTTCCCAGTGTATTATTCCATAAGTTGGTTTGACCTCAAATTATTTCCAGGGATAAATATAGGGACTTTTACAGGGTTTAGGAAAGATCTGGATTTGTATGTGATTTAATTTTTTATCAATAAAGTATGTATAGATTAACATTTAATTTTTTTACTGGAACATTTTGATTATATAGTGAGAACTGTAACCATCTATACTCAGCTATTTTCTACTTTAACACTAGATTCTTCAGCTCTTTTCACTAATACATTTCTACCATCTTCATCAATATGACTTTGCCATTCCAGGTAATTCTTGTCCAGGAAGAGACAGGTTACAAATAATTTTATTATTTGTTTCAGGGTCTTCCTGAATAACCCATCTAAACACACTTAAGATTGTTCAACTTTCCAGTAGATAACATCAGACAACTGTTTACTCTTCAAAGCTTTTGAAATCTGCATCTTGCTATAGCCACAAATTCTGAAATATTGTATCACATTCCTTCCTCAATCTTAATCAATTTTCTGCAAAACCAACCTTAGCCAGACCCCCAAACCTCATAAATATCCCTCACTGATATTAAAACTTCATCAGAGTAGTACCCTCCCCTATTGTAGCATGCAATGAACCCAGCTTTGACTTAACAACATATTGCCTTGGTGGCATCTCCAAGAAGCCAGCATTTGACAAGTTTACTCACATGTACCTTCTACCACTGTATATAATGTATGTATGAAGCTGAACTAAGCTATTTTAGTTTGTATAATCCTGCAAGAGAGAATATAAATAGGATTTCTGTGTGATGTTCCTCCTAACACTAATGTCTGCAGTCCCTGTCTTCAAATCATGATTCACATAATTTTTTTTGAAGAATAGTTTGGTTTATAATGTTAAGCTTCAAATCAGGAATCATAATAGGTGGAGAATATTTTGGTGTCACATTATCTTCATATTCTAACCAAGAAGGCTACCTAGACAGACATTTTTACAAAGGTCACAATTCAAATTAATGAAAAAGGACTTTGGACAACTGTAGCCATGTAGTATATCTTGAACAGGTGGTAGGCATTATTTTCCATCTGTGGAATCAGTCACCCATGAAATTACTTTTGTCCATTTAAAACGTTTAATCATCAAAAAGATAGACCCATGTTACACATATACAATTTTAGAATCTTCACTTTTAGAATAAAATGTCCGACCCAAGAACATTATGTCACTTCTGGCATAGCTTGCAATCAGGGATCTGAAACTTCCTCAGTTGAAGTCACCATCCATTAAATATTTAAAAATCAAAGTAATAAATCCATATGTTTTATCAATTTAATTTCCTATTTGAGGAAATTCTATTATTCATTTTTGGATTCCTCTTAATTGAAAATGCATGGCAAAGTAATGCTAAACTCAATCAAGCTTGACTGTATCATTTGTCCACAATTAAGTCATATTGTTTATTTGCTAAAATTCACTTTTTAGGAAATCATAATTTCTGGTTAAAAAAAAAAAAAAGAACACACACCAGCAATCCTGTTAGAAAACAGCATAAAACATTTAAATTGTGAATTACGGTAGTGCTTCCTGGCACATTTCGTGAAATTTCATAGCAGTTAACTCTTGGCACCTGTTAAATGATGGAGAAAGAAAACTGGTTGTAGCTTTTCCTAACACTATTTTTTAAATTATTAAAGCCAAGAAAGAATTTATTCCTGACAAGTCCAGATAATGAATGGGGCATATAGATGTGCCAACTATACATGACAAGGGGAGGAATTAAAAATTAGTGGATACGATATTTAATTTTTTCTTTACATTTGTGTGTCAAAAGCATTCTTGCTAGTATTTTAAATTCTTAATTGTTTGGTGTTACAAAGGTACTATCTTAGACTTCATGGCAGCTTAAAATGTAGTTGCCTAGACCAGAAAACCATTCAACCCAAGATCTTGCTGAAAAATGAGTGCATTGTTCTGTCTGAGTTAATTAACATTGATTTGTGTTGTTGAATGAGAGTCTAAGGAAATAAGAATCCCTATTTCCCACTAGAGGGGCAAGTGGAAAGAAACTGAAGGTAACTTACTAGTCTATTCTATACCAGTCTATTTCAAGTTAAATGCATTCAAAACTCTAATTTTTACTCCCTCCTCCCATGTTTATGTTTTTGATGTCATATTTTACATCTTTTATTTTGTGTATCCCTGAACTATTATATAGTAATTTTTACTACTTTTGACTTTTAACCTTCATGCTAGCTTTATAACTGATTAGTCTACTACTTTTCTCTATATTTACCTTTCCAGTGAGATTTCTACTTTCATGTTTTCTTGTTACTAATTAGTGCCCTTTCTTTTCAGCTTAAAGAAGTCTCTTTAAAGTTTCTTGCAAGACCAGTTTAATGCTGTTGAACTCCTTTAGCTTTTGCTTGTCTGGAAAACTCTCTTTCAATTCTGAGTGATTACCTTGCAATAAATTTTGGTTAGAAGTTTTTTGCTTTTAGCACTTTCAATAGATCATGCCACTCCCTTCTGTCCTGAAAAGTTTCTGCTGAAAAATCAGCTGATGATCTTGTGGATATCCCCTGGTACATAACAAGTCGTTGCTGCTTTTTAGATTCTCTCTTTATCTTTAAAATATGGCATATTAATGTGTCTTGGTGTGGTTCTCTATAGGTTCATCTTCTTTGAATTCTCTAGACTTCATGCATCTGGATGTCTGTTTCCTTCCCCAGGTTAGGGAAGTCTTCAATCATTATTTTTCAACTAGGTTTTCCGTTCCTGTCTCTGTTTCCTCTCCTTCATGGATCCCTATAATGCAATTTTTTCTGCTGTCTTCACTTTGTGTTTTTTTTTTCCTTTTTGCTTCTGGGTTTGGGTGAGTTCATGTCCTGTCTTCTAGGTCACTCATCCCTCCTCCTGCTTCATATTGTCGGTTGTTAAACCCCAGTAGTGTATGTGTCAGTTAAATTAATACATTTTTCAGTTATGGACTTCTGTTTGGCACTTTCTTATATTTTCTATCTCTTCAAATTCTCTCTGTGTCTGTCTATTCTTTTCTCGAGAACGGTTAGCATCTTTATGACAACTACTTTGAAGTCTTTATCAGGTAAACTACTATCTCCATTTCATTGTGCTTTTTTCTTTTTTTTCTGAGATTTTATCTTGTTCTTTCTTTTGGAATATATTCCTCAATTTTGCTTGATTCTAAGTTTCACAGTTCAGTAGATGAAACAGGTCATCTCTCCCAATCTTGAAGGGGTAGTCACAGGAAGACAAAGGGGTTGTTTCAGTCTGCTGTCTGTGCAGTGCCCTGAGGATGGTAGTCTGCCAAGAAATGTCTGATTATTTCAGTCCCATGGGACCCAGAAATACAAGCCTCCTGGCCAGACATTCAAGGGGTGCTCCTGGTGTGGACTGCGTGCACCCTCTGGCTTTGGCAGGGCCACAGGAGAACGCTGGGTGGCAACATGCCCACACACCAGGTTTAGTGTGACGGGCCACAGGAGAGCACAAGAGGGGTTCAAGTGGAGCTAGCATAAAGTATAAGGAGAGTGCAAAAACAACACCCACCTGCACCAGCTCCAGTACTAGCAAGGTAAAAGGAGAATGAAGAAATAGTGCTGGCCAGAGCCTCTGCCCCTGAATAGAGTTCCAACAGACCCCTGCTCCTTGTAGATGCTTTAAGAGTAGCCAATGCATATCCTTCACCTATGGTCTAGGCACTTCTCCACCTGCTGCCATTGCTCTGGGTCCTGGGGTGAGTCTGTGCACAGGCCCTTTAAGAACACAGTCTCAGTTTACTACAGCCCTTTGGGTCTCCTAGACATAAGTCCCAGTAGTTCAGAAAGCTAAACGTTTTGAGGCTCATCTCTCTGCTGCAGGTTCCAAGGATGGGGTGTCTGATGTGGGGCTCAAAACCCTCGCTAGTCAGAGGTATGCTCATATTTGTGAGATTCTTCCCACTTGTGAGTCACTGCCCAGGAGGCAGGTTTTTGAAGAAGGTATGTCTCTGCCTCTCCCACCCAACTAGATGTGGTCGTTTTATCCTTTGCTTTAGAAGAAATGTTCAGTTCGTTTTTTGTTCTTTTTCAGAGAGAACTGTTCTAAATGTAGCTACAGATTTGATGTGTCCATGGGAGGAGGTAAGTTCAAGATCTTCCTATGCTGCCATGGTGAACTATCCTCTCCAGAGTCCATGTCTTCACTGTTCCAGGCATTTGCCTCTTCTGTGCTTGTGGAATGGGGAAAAGAAGCATTTTTCCACTTCAGCTTCTTCAATATATATATTAGGGCACTGAATCTCCCCAACACTTCATAAAATATATAATAGGTGATTCCAACAAATAGGAATCTAATAAATGTTTAGGTTCACTAATGGTGTCTAATCAGGAGTTATCTGCCTAGAAATTTCAAATTTCCAAGAATCCAAAATGCTAGTACCTGTACTTACCCACCTCAGTCCAGAGGGTCCTGCTTTCCCTAGTGTAAGAAACGTCAGTCCTTGAAGTTTATACTGAGCAGTTTAAAAATATCTGAAGCAAGTAATGGGGATGTTCACATGCTAGGGATGGCCTGATCTCGGGTTGTTAGTGAAAGCTTAAGCCACTGAGTAAGTTGTGTTATTAAAAAACAGCTAGACTTAATTTAATCCATTGCCTCAGTCCCAGCACCATAGGCACTGGTTGGATAATTCCTTTTCTGATGTATAGTCCTCGTATTGAGGGACATTTAGCAGCCTCCATGGCATCTATCCCCTGTATAGCAATAGCAATCCCTACACTGCTTTGATGGGCAAGTCAGAAAGTCTCCAGATATTGCAAATTGCCCTCTAGTTGAGAACCACTGGTTCATTCTATAGAAAGAAAAAAAAAAGAGATCAGAGTTTGAAAATTTCCTCTGTCAGGCTTATCTAACCCACAAAAAGTAGTAGGTCAAGATAATGTATTTTGTTATTTTTTAGTAACAACTTGTTAAGTGAAAATCTAACAGCATCTGTACCTCTCCTGAAACAGACAAGTGAAGCAAACAGATAATACTACTTTGATTTTGTACAAATTTTTACTCTCAACCATTTTCTTAATTTCTTTCTCTGCAAGGTATCTGTAGGAAAAAAATCAGTTTTAAAGCAACATCACAAGCATGAATAATTCGAACAGCTCTGGCTTTGAAAGATGGCCAAGTCTGAAGGATTTATAGTTAGGAAAGTGAGTAGTAGCTGTAAAGTCTATTGTCAGCAGAATTTTATTAAAACTTGGGAATGCCTCTAGCCAAACACCTGATGGTTTCTTCTATTGTAAGATAGAGACTCTAGGGACAGAGATTCACACACTAAAAAGTCAATGAGGAAGGCTAGGTCTAAATGAAAATGGTTTATCTCATTTTTAAAACATACAGATGTATATTAGCATAGTGAATATTGAGATCATTATCTTTGAATAAACCTTATCTATACAATCAACCAACCAACAAGTTTACTGTAGCCCTAGTAAGTTCAGATCATTATGATAGTTACCATTGTGGGTGGGGGTGGGGTAAGGAGAATGAAGATCTAAGAAATTAGATGATAGACTTTGCTCCCAAGTTACCTACATACTATCAAGGCAATAGTAAACGTGTCTTAACCATTAATTGTCAAATGAATGTCATCCAAATAATTCTCACAAGTGGCTGATACGGACACCTTTTAAATTTCTTGTGAGTAAATATTATTTAAGAAAATAAATGTTACAATTGCACATGATCCGAAATCATTTTTATGTATCAGAAATTCTGTTTTTGTTATTCCCAGAGCAATTGATTTACCAAGTTTAAGCATTTCTTTACTTTATAATTATGTTCTCCAAAATAATACATGTAGGTAATACAGGATCTCTATTGTATTGTTCTGAACTTGTACACATTTTCCATTCAAACACACTGAGTAAAGTTACTTAAGAATGACAACAGAGGTTTAAAAAAAAGGACAAAATAATTATTTGAGAGAAAATCCAATTATGAGGGAAAAGGTAATAAGTGAAAAACTGATTTCTATTTTAAACTATCATCTGGTTTCTAGCTGGGAGCCCCCAGCATATTCTTTCCAAACTTTTCAACCCATTTTATACAGAGACAATATAAAAGATGAAAACTCACATCACCAGAAGAAACTAAGACTAGTTATAAGTGTGTCATAAAGTTTACCAGGGTTCAGTGGATAGTTTACCTGTGTTCAGTATATGTATCTGTCAGATACTACGAAGTACTCCATTCCACTTTCTCTTCTTTACTACTTGGATCAGAAACACAAGTTCTTAAGCCCATAGCCCTGAAACCGACTCCTGGACCAGATGGTCTCTGGCTACCAGAAACCATCTCCTGTGTCTCTTCACCTACTGTAGCTCAGTAAGTCAGATCAGTATCTGGAAACTTATGAGAAAGGATGTGTATGGGTACATTTAGGACCAGAGATGCATCACAATCTGAATATTTTAAATTTTACGACTACCACAAGCCAGAAAGAAAGCATAATGAGAAATTTGGCAGAGGATTTTGGGGACACTGATTATTGGTTTATCTACATGTTCAGAGTTAAACAGTAGGAGTAGTCTGTATTTCAGACCAACAGAGCTACATTAGATCAAAGAAATACAGCTGTAGCAACCTGGAGCTGATATAAAGTCATTAAATATCTGCCTATCATCCCTCTAGGTCTAATAAAAAGATTTGATGGCTACTTATTAATAAGATAGTTGTACCAATGGCAATACTCAAACCCTGTTTAGTAGAAACAATTAATGCAGAGGTTTCATCTTACTAAATGATGAGAAAACACACACAAAAACTGACAATATAAGGCTTACTAAAAATCATTATAGATAGAGAAGACAGCACATTACCATACACTAGATAGAAGCAGATGACTAAATGTAGTTTAAAACAAAAACTAAAAGAAATTTTATTTTTTTTATATAAAAGTAAGATATGTGGAGGCCTGGCCTTTTAGAAAATCACAAGTTAATAACAAGATGAGAGGAAAAGTCAGCTAGATGAAATGATAGAAGATAGGTAAGATGAAGAAAAATAGCAAGGAAATTACAAACACCAAAACCAAAATACTAAAATTCCTTTTCAGTGCAGAGCAAGTGTAGAACAAACATTTAATGACTGAATCTTGATAGAGAAGAAGACTCCAGTCATTCTTTAATGGTTTCTCCAGAAAAATCTCTGAAAATTCAATGTGAAACTGACGAGAGTACACTTAATCTGGAGAAAAAGGATTGAATCAAACTAAAGTCATCACCATCAGTCATCGTCATCAGCAATATCACTAAAAAGATTTCCCAAAATTCCTGATTATATTGACTAAAAAGGGTTACTCACATCCAAGGAAAAACAATATGAGAACTTTATCTTGACAGATCCCTATTTTTTAAAAGCCATTATAAGACACATGCCTTTAGATATCTAGGCATTAAAAAAAAAAGAAAGCTAAGTTTCCACAAAGAAAAAAAAAAAACAGAAAAACTTAGCTGGCATCAGACTTCCGATTTTCAATCCAAGCTGGGAAGTAGAAAAGCATTATAACAGATTCATGGGGGAAGACTGCTTCTGTGCCAATAATTTTTCATCTAGCATTGCTCTCATTCAGGAATAAAATCAACAGAAGTGAATTTCCCAGATAGGCAAAAATGTGCTTGTTGTGAAAGAAATACTCAAAGAGGTGAATTCACAAAATAAAATACTGGAGAAATTATGAAATAAAAAATATTACAGAAATTCTTAAAATTGGACTATCAACTCAATGTACAAAATAACTTTTAGCTTATTGATAATCCCTTATAAAAATAGTGTGATTTATTCCAACCATCAAATTATTTAAGGCCAAAAACACAAATCTCAGAATATCTTATCTAGGACATGTAAATACCTTTATGTTTATTACACTTAAAATTCACTGCATACTTTAATACATGGTTGCTAAGAAAAGCAGTGGGATAAGAGAAAACTTGTACTTCAATATGTTAATGTTCACATGTATTAACATTTTTATACAATGGACAAAAATTATTGTTCTTATTAAGAAACGGGTACTGTTTTAGAAATTTAGCACATACAAACATAATTGCATTTAAAATTACAATAACAACAGTGGAAGGAAAAGTATATGAAATGGCAGTAGATTTCCAATGGCAATATAAATTAAGTTTTCCATTTTCAGCTCTTTTGAAATTTCTACAATTTGAGTAACTTTTAAAAGTTGAGTATTATTAAGTGTATGCATTTTAATGATATCTTTATAAAATGGAGATATGTAGGGAAAATTACAGAGCTGTCTTGGTATCAATATTCTTAAAGATACTATTTAATTTTAAAAAATTAAGACATAACATGAAACCCATAGACTATGCAAATCTGAATGTAAACTTGAAGAATTTTTACATATTTACCTGTATGTATTCATTTATATACCATATGTGTACAGGAAGAATACATAGGAATTTCTCATCATCCCAGATGGCTCCCTCTTTCACCTCCCATTCAATAATGTAAAATCCTTATTTCTATCAATGTAAATTCATGTTCTTTTTTCTTAAAGTTTTTTAAGTGAAGTTATTCAACATGTTCTCTGTTGTCTATATATTCTTTTCTTATTCAATATATGTCTGAATTTCATGGATGTTTTTTAAAAATTGCTGTGTATTATCCATTTCATGACTATAATGATCACATACTAATTTCTTCATCTTTTGATGGACATGAGTTGTCTCCAGCTTTGGGCTGTTAGGAATACAGCTGCTGTAACATTTTTACACATATCTTTCATATTTTGAGTAAATAAATCGTGCCATTTTGGGTCCAGTGAAGGCTAAATTTAGCTTTAGAAGATACTGCCAAATAGTTTTACAAAGTGAACCTATCAATCTGTACTTTCATCAGAAAAATATGAAAGATTTCATTTGCTCCAAATTCTTCTCACTACTTGACATTATCAATCATTATTTTAATGTTAGTTATTCTGGTATGTTCACAGATAAAGCACATTATGTTTGGTATTTGCCTTTCCCTGATAGCTGATGATGTAAGGTGTCTTCTCCTAAGTTTATAAGTTTATACTCCATTCAGATATGCCTTTGGAATTACTTGTTCAAATCTGATGCCTATTTTTTAAATTAGTGTTCCATTTTCTTATTGCTTTAAGGATTGCTTTATATTTTTTCTATTAGCACACTGTTTAATAAATGAATTATACATGTCTTTCTAATATATTCACTTAAAGCTAGAATTTTTCTTTAAGAACAGTTTGACTGCAAAATATGGAGATTAATATGTTGGATTTTTATTATTATTCAATTCAAAATATTTTCTAATTTCAATTTGATTTCTTCTTTGCCAAGTTATGTAATTGTGCTGCTAAATTTTCTAACATCTGGGAATTTGTGTAATATTTAAGATATTGCTTTCTACTTTGACTCCACTAAAGAGAACATTTTCACTATGATTTCAATCTTTTGACGTTTGATACAGCTTGATTTATTGCATAGATATGGCCATTCTGATAACTGTTCCATGTGCAAATATACAACTGAAAGTATAACTTGATATATATATAATAAAATATGTATCATATATATTAAAAATAAATAAATTGGTTAAACATGTTGAATCTTCAACTATCAGGGATTCCATCTATTTTTCTTTTCAGTTCTGTTTTTGTTCTATATTTTTTAAAGTTATATCACTATGTATATACACCTTTACTACTTTTATTTCTTTCCATTGAATTTACCCATTTATTTCTTTATTCTTGCCTTAAAGTCTATTTTGTGATATAAGTATAGTTCTAGCACATTTCTTTTGCTTATGATTTTCATATTGCATATTTTCAATATTTTTATATTCAACCTATGGAATTATATTTAATGTGTGTGTCTCTTGTAAATAACATCTTTTACAGGTTTTGTGAGTTTTTAACTTAATGGCAGATATGGTATATTAAAATCATAGAAGCTTTGAATGATCTTATCTTCACATTAAGAGGTTTGCATTTCCTTTTGAAAAGCTGATAAGAGCATAGATAACCCTTATCTCTTTCAAAATTTAAGGTTAGGCTTTTTAAAGGCTGTTCGTTTTCAGTTTTGCCCTTATTGTCAACAGATGATCTTTCTGCAATTTCTAATGAAAGCCACGTGTTGTAGGGCCATTCCACCTTGCAAGCTTGGAAGGAACTAACATTGCAGTCATTCAACCTCATCTGGCTGCTGAGTTCTTATGTCCTCAATCCTGCTTTCCACATACATCTCAATAACAGATTATATGCAGCTAATTGGCCTCACTTCCCTGTTGTCCCTTACTCTCTAGAATCTGTCCTTCAAATCCCAGCTAATTTGACATCTCCAAATTCTGCTTTCTGCTAGGGTTCTACTCTGCCATTACTTTAATTGGCAAATGTTTTAAGGAAAGAGCTTGAATTAACATGACTTTCACCTTACTATTCTTCACTCTCAGGAATTGAAACCCCCTAAACTGACTGCATTGATTGTTCTCTAATGCCACTAAAGCTTTGTTCTGTTTATTTTGCTCAGCTTTTACAATTATTTTTGGAGGGAGTTTAGATCAATATGAGCTTTTGTACCATAACTAGAGTATCTTAAAATTTTATTTTTAAAATTTAATCCAGTTCTATAAAATATTAAGTCATAAACATAACCAGAAGTATTTAAAATTATCTGATATTAATAATTTCTTCATAGATTCTAAAATAGGAAATAAATTACTTTTGCTTAGAGGTATTACAAGCAATGCTGAATAAAACAGAAAGCCATGTGATTTTCTCTACCAGACATGATTAAATCATTATTTCTAAATATTTTAATGGCAAGTACTTCCATAATAAATGTTATTAAAATATGCATATTTGTTTTATTCTCCATTGTTGAATAGTTTTACCTTTTTACCCAAAAGTGGACTCTAAATTAAAGTCTAATTTATTATAAATTATTTTCAAATAAACAATATTTAGCATATGAACATATGACTACAGAACTTAAGACCCTTTAATAACTAAAGACCTCTTTTTTAAAAATAAAATAGTGTTCTGTAGGAAGTCTCTATAAATCCTGTTGCACTGAATATGTGCAATAGGATCATGCATGCATAAGAATAAAGATTTCTGAGCTATGAATTTCATCCAACTACATGAAATAAAATTGAAAATACATCTATGAGCTCATCTATGGCCTCAATATCTTTTCTAAGTTTTGTCAGCTCTTGTACATCTTCACTCAATTTGTTTTCTCTTCTGAGTTTTAAATGTTCTGATTCAATTTTTTCATAAATATGAATATATGTTTGAGCATATCTACTTCATATTTTGTTGTCCTGTATTCTTCCTCTGCTTCATACATTTACTGAGGGGTGGGAGAGATAGGAAAGTTACAAAGTTTTAAGCAGTCTCCATTATCCTATGAGAACCAAATCAAGCACATTTTTGTTCATCATTATTTTCTTTGGGGCCAACCCACACATTTCATTCCATTGGATGAAAATAAGTTCTTCTGACTACTAGACCACAGATTTTTTCCTACTATATTTGATTTGAGACACACAAAAACTGAGTAGTTATTTTAAGACTAGATATACCAAGAAGAATCTCAACTATGGAGAGCCAATTTAGAGATTCTGTACCAAAATTCTAGGAGATATCCTAAAAGGGTCTATCATTTTTTTGTATTGCCATAAACAACAATTTTTTTGAATGGAAATTTTAGTTTCACTTAAATCTGTCACTTTTTGAGCCTTATTAGAAAATGCCAGATTACCAAACAATACAATTTACTTATCACAACCAAAAACAAAAACAAAAAAAAAACAAAAAGAAAATTGAAATAAAGTGATAATCAACGAGAATGTGCAATGACTGAATTTTTAACTCTTTCCTCATGGTAAATACTTATGAATTTTATTAAAAATTAAGTTCAAATAATAATAATAAAATATGTAAGGTTTATGATTTTGTGGTTGGAAAGCAAACAATTTCTCATTAGATCTCTGTTACGTGGGTTTAACTTGGATTTAAGATCTCCATTTTAAAGCATCTCCCCAAGATGTGGTTATAGGATAAGGCTATTTGTATCCTTCCATATTACATATGTATACACATATACATTTAATTTAAAAAGAGCCCCTGTGGGGTAAATTGAATCATTGTCTTAGAATGAGCCACTTTTCCTTAGTTAATATTTAACATAAATGAAGGTCTATGAGTTCATTTGACCTACTGATTCTAGACATGAAGGACATTTCAACTGCCAAGTATCCAGTAAAAGAAGCATCCTTCAGTGTTTATGAAATGACTGTCATGTCAAGAATACCCTGGGAAGAGTTATACTTAAGTCTTTAACAATAAATATTTCCAACTGATGAAATAAGCCAGCAGATGGTGTTCTTTATCAAGCTCCTGGCAATGATATGAACAGGGAATTTTGGAGAGGGTGTCAAACTGAAATTAGGAAGCAGGCGTGAAAAGTGAAATATTGCACTCAGAGGAGTTTGGAGAATTTCTCGTTTTGTTTTTTGTTTCCTTTATCTTCTATTTTTTGTATTATAGCTTTATTAGAGCATATATTTAAGAGAACCTAGTCTTACTAACATGCTTAAATTGTCTGAGGGTTAAGTAAAACAGGAAATTGCCTTTCTCTCTGGCCCCAAAGTTTTTAACTGTTCTATGGACAAGACAGTTAAGGTAATGGAGTATAAGGAGTTTTTCTCAAGGCTGTACAATTAGTGATTGACAGAAATCATATCCAAACCATATATTTTACTCCAAATTATATGGTTTTCCCCACTATATCTGAGGACTAGAAAAGCTATAAAAAGGATTCTACTTTTCTGAATAATTCTTCTGTGTTTTTTCACTCTATTATTCAATCTTATATCTTTAATGTCCAAGCTAAAGTGTTTGGCGTTCTCGCCGTGATGAGTATGGAAGAGCCCTGTCCTTCCGAGATGACAGCAAAGTGAACGGTTTTTCTGGAGTAAGTCATGCACATCATCTACATGTAACAAACAGTTCACACCTCCAGAAACAGCCTGCGGAACTGTCTCTCTTTGTCAGTATGTCACTTAACATATTACAGGGTTTCCGGAAAAGAAGAACCAATAGGACGTATATACAGTATTTACATACAGAGAGAAATTTATTTACAGATTTGACTCCCAAGATTTTTGCGACTGCCAAGTCTGAAATGTTCAGTGCTAGGTAGAAATTCTGCCAGCAGTCAATATGCAATCTGAGTGCAAAGGCAGTCTGGAGGCTGAGTTCCCTCCTTTTCTGGGGTCCACCAGCCTCTTATCGTAAGGCCTTCAGCTGATTGGATGGGACCTACCCACATAATGAAAGGCAATTTTCTTTGCTCAAAGTCTACCTATTTAAGTATTAATCACATATAAAAAATACTTCCAAAGAAACATCTAGTGTTTGACCAAACAACTGGGCAAAGCAGGCTTGTCAAGGTGACACATAAAATTAACTATGACACAGTGAAATGATCCATATGGTCATCATAAGGTTGACAAAAACAGGCTCTGGGCTGGTTTGTTTTTAACACACTTTACCCCAGAATTTACATACACATTATAATATGCTATAAATATTTATGTGCTAGTTGACTGAATGGAAGATAACTAATATATGTATAGTCATATAGTATTTTCATTGTGCTTTAAGAAATTCATGGAAGGCAAATGAAGATGTTGTTGAGTATAATTAATGTATTTTCAATACAAAAATTTAAACTAGATGAATTTCTTAAATCAAGCCTCTAGCCAAAGCTTGTGAGCTGCATGGCATATACACTTGAGGTTTATTCCAAAATGGAGAAAAGACATTCAGTCAAATATGCATACACACACACACACACACACACACACACACACACATACACACTTCCTAACATTTGTGATCTTTACTCTTAAACCTTCATCCAGAGCTATCGGCCTTCTGCAGTCTCCTTCATTTTGATGGTACCCCTGGAAGCAAGTTTACACTGATTTCCATGTAATGGAATTAAAGGAATGATAAAACCTATGTAATATTTATCCCACAACTTTAGTAGGTATTAAGTTCAGGAAGAACAGGAATAGGTTTAAGAAATGAAAAAAAAAATATTGAGAATATTCCACAGAGTCATGAACAGAATTAAAAGAGAAACTGATTTCACTTTTTATTTCTTTTTTCCCATACTTCTTTCCATAGTGTAAGAGAGTCGGAGTTTTCAATAATAATATTCTTACTTTTGCATTCCTTTTGGGGGAGAATTGATTTAATAAGGTTACTTTTCAGTTTAATATATGTTTCTCCCACAAGACAAAAATGAAGTGAGTATGAATATATAAGTATATGTACGTTTGAGAATGAATATTACTTCATTCAGTTTAAACACACAGGAAAAAAAGAGTAATGTTGCTGAGACATTGACTTTAGAAAACACAGAATTAGAAAAGCCAGAAGGGATTCTGATATACCAAGAAAGAATATAAGTTTAAATGACGCTATGCTCTGTTAGATAAGAAGCTCTAGATCAACACTGTGAAGGAACTTTCTGTAATGATGGCAAAGTTCTGTATCCGTGCTGTCTAGATGGCAGCCGATATCCACACATGGCAACTGATCATTTAAAATGTGGATTGAAAGACTAAGAAACTGACTTTTAAATTAATTGTATTTATTTTTAAATTTAAATTTAAACAGACACATGTAGCTCATGGACTATATTGGAAGCTCAGCTCTAGATAAAAAAATGGAAATGAACACTCATAAAATATGCATATACAACATGTACTACAAAATAAGCTTCACTGTCCTAAACCCTATGCTCAGAAACAGGCCTGATATAAATAGACATTAAATATATTTTTAATATTTCTAATGTATTAAACTTATAAAAAAGAAAATGAAAATCTTTTAAAGGAATTATAATTCAACTGAAAAAATTAATAGAATAAAACTATAAACTATTTTTCATACATTTTCAGTAAGTAATATCATAATGCAAAAGGATAGATATATAAATTCAATGAAATTAGCCAATAAACTTTTAATACAGAAGCGCCTATATAGTTAATGTAGTTCAAAGTCCTCATTTTTCATTTCATAGATAAAGAATGTGAAAGTGTGTGAAATGAATGTGTAAGAGAAACAGAGATAGTAATGAGATCATTCATTCTTCCAAATGAAGAATGACTCAATGAATAATTTCCTGCTTACAGACAGAAACTGAGAAAAATGAACCAGGACTAAAATCTCTATTAAAAACTAGTATATTCTGACAAAGGTCAACAGTGGGAAAAATCAGAAGCTGACTTTTTTTAAAGACAACATTTCAATTGGCTACCGAAGAAAACTTTAATACAAAATTTTAATACATTAAGTTTGGCTATCATTTCAAAGATGAAAAAGATTGTTTTTGAACAGGTTAGGTGGTGAAAAACAGAAAACTTTGACTTAACTTGATGTGAACATGTGCCAACATTTAACCTGAGAAATTTCAGGAAGCCAGTGAAGTTCCATGTTTCATATAGTTTATTACACTCTCACTACCCCCAAAATAAGCTCCAGTGTGTTGCCTCTTCAGCTCCCACCTTTCTCAAACCCCTGATAATGACTGATCATTTTTGCCATCTGTCTAGCTGTTTCCTTTTCCAGGATGTCATATATATACAATTATATAGTATATCCTTTATAAGTCATACAAACAATCCCACCAAAATGAATGAGTTGCTATTATTCTAGTTTCTTTTACAATATTTTTTTTTATTTTAGCCATTCTAATAGTTATGTAATGGTACCTCATTTTTATTTTAATTTGCACTTCCCTAATTGCTAATGATGTTGAGAATCTTATGCTTGTCATCTTACTATCTTCTTTAGTGATGCATGTCTTCACATACATGCTCATTTTTAATTGTTTTGCTTTTTTGTTTGTTTCTTATTGCTGAGTTTTAAGAAAAATTTGGGCACAAGTCCTTTATCAGATATATTTTGCAAATATTTCCTCCCAGTCTACGACTACTCTTTTCATTATTTTTCTTTTGTAGTGCAGAAATTTTTATCTTAATGAAGTTCAATTTATCAACTATTTTTCAGGTATCATGTCTTTTGTGCCATACTTAAAAATTCATGACCAATGTAAGTCATACAGATTTTCTCCTAAGTTCTTTTTCTGGAAATTTTATAGTTTTGCATTCTACCTTTAAATATATAATTCATTTTGAGTTAATTTTTGTGAAAGGCATAAGGTTGATGTACAGGTCTTTTTTTTTGCATTTGATTTCCAAATGTTTTAGCACCATATTTTTAAAAGACTATACTGTTTTTATTGCATTACCTATGTGCATTTGTCTAAAATCAGTTAACTATACTTGTGTGGGTCTGTTTCAGGGTTCTCCATTCTGTTCCATCCATGCAGTATTCTTTAACCAACAAAATGATGTCTTGATTACAGTAGCTTTACAGTTAGACTTCAAATTATATAGTGTGACTCTTCCAATTTTTTCTTTTAGTCAGTATTCTGTTATTTAGATCTAGGTGTTTTGCCTTTCCATATATATTTTAGAATATGTTGTTGATATCTACAAAAAGGCTTGGTGAGATTTTGATCAGAATTGCACTAGCTCTATTGATTTATTTAGGAAAAATTAATGTCAACAATATTGAGTCTTGCAATATATGAACATAGAATATCTCCCCACTTACTTATCTCTTTTTGATTAACTTTATCAGTATTTTACTATTTCTTCCATACAGACCCTAGGCATATTTTATTAGACTTATAGCTAAGAATTTCATTTTTTTGCTGCTATTGTAAATGCACTGAGTTTTTAATTTCAAAGCATTACATATTGCTGGTAAACAGGAAAACAATTGGCAGGAAAACTGATCTTCTATCCTGTGACCTTGATTAAGTTATTGTTTCCAGTAGTTTTACTGTAGAATCTTCAGAATTTTCTACATTGAGAATAATGTTATGAGTTAATAAAGATGGTTTCTTTTTATTTTTTTCCAATCTCTTTACCTTTTGTTTTTCTTACCTGATTGAACTAGTTAGGACTTCCTGTACAATGCTGAGTAGGAGTGGGGGAGAGATTATCTGTGTCTTTTTCCCTATCTTAGATTGAAAATGCCTAAGTCTTTCACCATTAAGAGTGATGTGAGCTGAAGGTTATTTTGTATTATGAAGTTGATAATGTTCCCATCTATTTCTAGTTTGTATAATTTTTATCATTCAGAGGTGTTATATTTTTGTCACATGTGTTTTTCTGCATCAATTGGTATATTAGTTTTTCTTCTTTAGCTTATTGATATGGTAGATCATATTAATTAATATGATTACTGAACCAGCTTTGCATATCTAGAATTAACCCCACTTAGTTGGAGTGTGTATTTCTTTTTATATATTGCTGAAATGTGTGACTTCACTCTTTTTTTCTTGGGTAGACTGCCTAGAAATTGACCAGTTTTATGGCATTTATCAATTTTATATTATTAATGGCATTCCCTGATAAGACATTTATGGCATTGATATAGTATCTATGACATGTGTTTTTAATATGTACTAACTATTGCAGCCTGGCCTTCCATGTAGCACCAGCTACAATGATCAGCTACAATGAATACCCACAATTTGCAAACTTAATCATTTCTACTTCTGTAACGTTTCACATGTTAGCTCTGAGATACAGAAATCTCTTCTACTCTCTGCCTGTCAGCCTACTGAATTTCATCACTGAAAAATTAGCTCAAATTACCCCTTACTTGTAAAACATTCCCTAATTACTTTCTTCTTGTCAGAGGGTAAGGTGCTCCCTTTTCCTGATGTCCGAAGTGCCTGAAAAATGTTTACCTCACAGGGAAGCAGCCCTTGTCTCCTGTCTAAGGTCATAACTTCATTTTTAGAGTATGGGGCTTATGTGGGTAGTAATTTTTTGTATAATCCCCAGTATCTGGAGTGGAATGTTCCATCTATTCCCTGAGTCTTCCATTCTTTCAACAGTGGAATTATTCCGGTTTAGAAAAACCTAATAGAAGTTATTACAACTGTTTATTACTTGGAATATATTCAGGAGGTCAAGAAAGTTCCTTCTATGTTCTCTCAATCCCTCTAACTTCTTAATGAGAATGAATGGAAGATCTACTGTTTAAGTCACAAAATTATCCTTCAAACATGATACAAAAGTTCAAATGATGCAGAAAGAGGAAGCACACTGACCTAATTTCACATTAAGTTTGAAATTACCACTATAAATTTCCTGAGATAGGATACAGGGAAAAGCAACAAACACAAAGACTCTGGCAATTAATACGGATTTGGAACACTAAGGGTTGCTAGGTGATAAGTGAAAAAGAGAATCAGGGAAAGAGAAGTCTATACAGTAATTTCGCTGGTTAGGTCAGAAAAACTGAGGATGAAAAAGAAAGAATGCAGGTTATGATTTTTCCTAATAGATTATAATGATTTTTAGAAAAGCACACAAAGAAGAGAGAAAATTTAACTGAAATCATCAACATTCTCTTTCAAAGTGTAAGAAAAATGTGTAAAACATTCCGTTGTTTCCCTTTTTTTTACAACAATGTAGCAACTTTTATTCAAATGAGTTCTACACTTGACAACACAGCTCCTACCTCTAGTTATAAAACAAATGCAGAATTAGTGTGTGGCCATTTACCCCATTAGATTAGTCACTAATGCCTGTCCTTTAAATTAAAAGCCATATAAATACTATAGCCATTTAATGAAGTCACATATTATGTTAGTCATTCAATTAATATGCTTTCTGTTAAAATCATCAGGGGTTCAGCATAAGGCATTCTTTCTCATTTATCTGAGAGAACACATGGCTGTTAAATGGACAACGGTGAAGGTACATAACTCAATGACCCTCTGTGTGGTCAGTGAATTATTCATTGCAGTGGAAAAGATTAGTTTAAATGGGTATTAAATCCCATGGAAGAGAGTAAGGTTTGCAAACTACTTCAGAGATGAAATAAGACTTCCTATTACAGTACTGGCACTGCCTGGTTTACTAACTGGCCTGTGAGAGAAGAGCTGTCTCCCTTAGTTCAAGAGCCTACTCGAATGCAATTTCTGAATGGAAAATTGTTTTTCTATTTTTTCCCATTTCTCATTACTCCTATCTAAATTCAGTTTCCTATACTCATCACTTATACTACATATTCTACAGTTACTAAAAGAGATCCTTTTTCTATTCCTTAATTTTTGTTGTTTAATAAGACACTATCATCCCACAAAACATGGGTCACCCATTGCCTTCATGATAAAGTCTTCATGAATTTAATTAGAATTTCATCTCTTATATATTTGTTTTGCTTGTCTTAATGCACGAAGCATTGGAAGAGATAAGGGAATGGTTGATAAATGATTTTGTCTATACTTTCTGCCATTTTCATGCTTATCATCTAATGCATCATTTCTTTCTTTGCTCTTTGTGTATCACCTACCTACCTGCATTTATCACTAAAATGAGTCTATAACCATTCAATATTTTAATTTTCTCTTAGGATCCCAACTCTCTCTCTGTAAGAATTAGGCTCAAGAAGTTGTTAAATCCTTCAAGAATGGTAATTTTCCAGTATTCCTGTGATTTCAGATATTCTTCATGTCCAGGGAAAATCATGAAAAAGCAAGGAACTTTCAGAAGGTAAAACTCTCAGAAGGGGCATCAGATAAAAAATTAGTGAGCCATCCCTTTCAAGGAACAGAAATTTGGCCTATCAAGGAAATTCCTTACCCTCAAGGCAGGGTAGATTCATAAACTGCTCACTGGATTCAAGAATTACTGAGAAGTAGCTCCCAATGTGTGTGTCCTATTCTCTCCCTTTTGTATGGGCGTGCTTACTGAAGTCACCTAAGCCTACGCCACCATTATACATCAGGTATTTAGAGAGCAGACTGATTGTCTTTTAAGAGTTTAGTCCCTTGGATAAAAAGGAGCTAACTTTAAAGTTGACATGAATACCATATATCATGTCTACACTGGATGGGCTATTTATTTGCTTGTTTTAGGAAGGGATAAGTAGGAAGAATAATTAAAATAAACTTGGAAAATTTCTAAACTTCCCTAACCCTCTGAATTAATGTGCAGTCATGTGATCTGCTTGGGTTGGTAAAATATAAACATGTATACTATGTGTTACCTCCATGCTAATGCTTTGAGAATTGGTGTGATGTTTGTCTCACTCTCTTTTGTTCTTGCATTCACTTACTGGTAATTATGGGAGCCCAAGTAAGAACAAAATTACTCAGCTGGATCCTTGAAGGATTAAAACGAACAAAACAAGATGGCAACTGCTGTTCAAATTGTGGGTTGAGTGAGAAATTATGTAGAATTTTGGCACTGAGATTTTGGGGGCCATCTGAAGTATAACATGGCTTATTCAGACTACTGTATATACTTTTACAACCTGATCCTATCTCTCTCTAATTTTCTTTTCTCTTTTCATGTAACAATTTTATAACATGAGGCATTTTTCTTAAAGTTTGCTTATTTGTTTCCCATTCTCTCTGCAACATCAAGAAGAAAATTAAACCAGAATGCTGCATGGACTATAAGAAAGTACTGGGATGTAGGGAAAAATATCAAATATAGTAGGAAATCTATGTAACTACTGACTGTAAAATTACTTACTTATTTATTTTACTTCCAAAGAAGGTAAAAGTAAAATTAAAGGCCAGTGCTGTCCAATATGGGAGACACTACGCACATGTGGAAGTTCAATTTAATTATAAAGAAAATTACATTTAAAATTTATGTCCTCAGTCACCTTACCCATATTTTAAGTGGTCAGTAGCACATGGAGTTAATTGGTGGCTACTGTATCAACCAGTGAATATACTGAATGTTTTCATCATTGTAGGATGTCCTACTGGACTGCTATTGACAACAATTATAAACAGGAGAGACTGTTCAGTCAGGAGTGGAAGTAACTTCATTATATGGAAGGAGAGTGGCTACAAGTAGTAAATACATTAGATTTCTAAGAAATATATATTAAATCTAAAAATTGAGTGCTGACTATCAAAAGAACAGAAATAACTTCCAAATTGACAGATTAAAAAAAAATTAGAAACTTTAGTGTGGTAACATAGAGCAATACTTAAGACTATGCACCCTATAGCCGTATGTCTGGCAACTTCCTCAATGACCTTTGGAGATTATTTTAGCCCATTCAGCTTTGGCTTCTTCCTTTGTAAAACTGGACAACAGTACCTATATCACAGGTTCATGTGAGAATTAAATGAATCTTTGTATGTGGAACTCTTAAAACTGAGAGCATCTTAGTATCTGAAAAAGAAGGCAAGTTGTAGATAACACTGAATCTGGATTGCTAGGTATTTGATAGCAGGAAGGGGGCATTCACTTTCCTCTGGCTTTGTTCAAGCAACCCCTGACAATATGTGACTAAGAGTGAGCTGGTGTGAGCTGTATCCTCAAATGAAGCAGAGGCCACTGTGTCTATGAGGTCAGCAGATGACTAGGTGCTTTGGGGGAGAATGAAGATTTCATGTGCACTGTCCTTGTATTCCCCATGGGAAGAATGAACACAAAGATGTATTAAGAAATTTGTTCAATCCCTATATTCCCCAGACTAGCATAAACTTGAAATAGCAATGAATCAATCTTTTGAATCAGCTAAGGTGTTTATATGAATCTATTGTAAGAGTTTGAAATGATTATCTCATTCATTTAGTAAATATTCATGTGAATATCTTTTATTTCAAATGTGGTGCAGTAAACAACTAAGAGTCCTTCAGATAGTCTTCAGATTCAAAGCCAGACAGATTAGAATCCCAGATGATAAGGGAAATGTACTGTGTTATGTACTTCTTATTTCTGTTATCAGAGATGACACAATCTTCTGTAGATACATCATTGTCCCTAGAGCAACACTCATTCAGGAATTTGTTCTGTAGGTTATTATATATTGGATGCACCCATAAAAATAAGCACTGCTACTAAAACTAAAATTCAGATTTGAAAGAAATCAAATGTCTTCATGTAGAAATCCTATGTCTGTCTGTTGTACATAGGAGGTAAAAGAAAATAAGTAGTAATAGAATAAAATTACAACAGCAAATGCTGAAGAGAGGTTGAATCCCCTCTTGAGAAAAAGTTGATAGCTTAAGGAAATATCTTATTTATCACCTCCTATTGAATGCAAGGACATAAAGGCACACATAGTCTGTGATAATCACTTCTGCTTCCCACATATTTGACTTACAAAGCACAATCATGAATAGCAAATATACCCAACAATATATGTTTATGTTATACACTTCTTGCAAACATCTTTTGGAAATGTGTCAATATATGTAAGTCGATAATTTAAAATTGTGCATTTGTAAGTCTGGGCTAGTACTAAAATTTTATACTTTCACAGATTCCCAGTTGAATGGGTTTTGGAATAGAATTACTTTATTTTATCACCCAGAAACTACTGAAAGAAAGATTGCAGCTATTGCAGAGAAAATGTAAAACCCTTCTGACTTCTGTATATTCAGAATTATATTTTTCTTATCTGTGGTTGTTCCTGTAGTACACAGAAAGGCTAAATATTTATGAAGGATGAGTCACAGTACACACACACACACACACACACACACACACACACACACACAAATACAAATAACAAAAAGCCTGCTTTACTTTCTGTGGAGAAAGCTGGTGGTTTTCATTACTCAAGTTACTGTCTATACAACACATGCTAGTTAACAGTGGCCCATCTCTGCTACACTCCACCGAAACTTCTGTTCAAGGTCTCCGACATTTTCATCTTGCACTGGGCCCCACAAATTATGCAGCCATTCATCACGAAGGGATTTAGAAGTAAAAAGCTTCTTGCCATTAGAAGCTTTTTATATCAATACTGTTTGTATTAAATTGTTTAACAAAGAATGTTTCATATCTTTCAAACTTGCTACATGTATATAATAAGCACCATTATTATCAAATGCATTTCTCCAATATAATGATGTTACGTGGTCAGAAGTTAATATCTTTCACTTGAACAAAAACCATAGATGAACTTGGCCAGTGTTTGAACGTTTCTCGTTTTCTTCTCTTTCTACCACCTCAAGTGTTTGAATTTGTGTTTCTGGACTTTAATTTCAATGTTTTGTGTCATGAGCCATTTTGAGAAGAGGATTTACTTTATAGAGCCTCTCCCCAAACACATGTATATGACTAGTACATACAGCTGGATATAGCATTTGCTGGATCAAAATAAGAATTCAAGTTTATACGATTTCTAATCAGAAATACCAATTATTCCTTCTAACGATGAGTTCTGCTCTGACCCATGCCTTATTCACTTTAATTTTACATTAAACTGAACAGAACTAACAATATTATTCCTAAAGCAGAACTTAATAAATGCAGAACAATTCAGTTCACAGAATGGTATTCCAAGTTCTGAATTTTACTAACTCAAAGTAAAAACTGACATGCACCCAACATCTATACCCTTCCTACCGTCCCCAATCTATTTGCTCACTTTTCACTACTTGTAAACACTTATCCTGCTGAGCATGAACACACTTCTCCCCAAGAAACCTGAGATTTGGAATTGCTACTGTCTGGCAAAATATATTTCTACAGAGGGAATGGATTTTGGGGACAAGCTGTCTTTTCTGAAGAACTGCATTTTGTCACATGCAATGATTTATTCTGTCAAGAAAACAGATTCTGTGAAGTACTGTAAGCCCCTTTGGCAAGAAAATTCATTTAGTCAAAAACTTTAATCTCCTGGTGACAAAATTCTCTTTTTAGTTTATTGCTTAAATATTGAGTTTTGTAACTTCCAGGAACCTTCACAAAAAAAGTCTGTCATTTTATGATGACCTTATGATGATCCTAGGTCACATAAAAGGAAATTGATCACTATGTAGGAATAGAGATTTTGTATATTAAAAATGGATGGCTAGTTTTGATGTAAATATGAATTTTTCTCCAACATATGTGAACATGTTAATTTATTCCTCATGAAGGTTTCTGTAAGTCTGCAGATCTCACAACAAATGCTTCAATGACATAATTGTCATTAAAGTTTATTATGCTAAAACGAAGTTTTGTAATTCCCTTTAAAAAATTAAAATTAGGTTCTTTGTCAGTTACTTTTGTCCCCTAAGTCAAAGTATTTTTACCCACAAGATAAATTTCAAATGTCTTTGTCTGGCATTCTAAATCAGGTACAATGTGTGAACACTTTTGAGACTCTTATAGGATCCTTGGTGATTTACCAAGCTTATAACTCTTAGCTTGGAGTTTAAAATATATTTTAATAAGTTATTTTCCTTTATAATCATACATAGTTTATTTGAAGCATTTTAAAACATTATTTAGGGTAAGGATTCATAGGTTTTACCAGACTGCCAGAAGGGCCTATAAAACAAACAAAAATGTTTTAAGAACCCGTGCTAGGGATTCTCTCTGCAGAAGTAAGCTTATGAAATGGCTGCTGGGCATGCAGTATGTGGACGTCAAAGTCATTCACATGTTGCACTGGATTCATTTTTTTTCTCTTGGCCCATTCATGACCTGGGTGGTATAAATACAATATTTTCTTTCCTTCAGGATTTACAGCAGTGAGCCCTTCAATCTTCAGTATTAGTCTCTTAGCTATATAATGCCACAGAAACATTTTCTCCTGTAGTCTGGGCGGTCACTATGGAAGAACTGGAGATGCACTGGGTGGTCAGTGTGTTAGAACTGGAGATGCGTTCCATGGCACCATGACATCAAAGCTTCCAAAGGCCTAACTTTACCCACCATTTTCAGGTGTGCCAGCTCAGCTAAGGGAGCTGTAAGATACCAGAAAAATCACTGTCCTGGACAATACTATTCATGACTCCAGAGAAATTTCCTACGCCAGAGACAACTTATCAGCCTTTTGTAGACAGGTTTGAATTAGGACACACAAAGCATAAGAAGTGCTATCATGCTTAAAATTATCTGATAGAAGCAAAAAGGAAAGCAACAAATTTTCTGTGGACTTATGGCCCACTGTTTAAAAATTGCCTCAACCTTGGAGTCACTCTAAACTCCATGTTGGCTGACTAATTGCTTTAGTAGTCCACCATTATTGTCTGTAGACTACTAGGACTAGGTTCAATGGCATGCTCTTCTCCGAGCTGTTGGATTCCTTACCAAAGAGCTGAAATACGCTGATATTTGCAACAACAGTGGGTGAAAATGCTCAGCAGTATTTTTCAAGATGAACTGATAGAGCCACTTGCTCAACACTGCAACCATCCAAGGTCACAGGTCTGTGTATATGAAGTCCACCACATAGTAGTGATTCACGCACTACTTCTATTAACTGGGCCTCGACCTGGATGACTCTATCACCCAGCAAACTACTGAGGGACCATACACTTCCAATACGTTGATCTTCTGATATCATGCTTACCAAATTTCCATTTGGGACAATTTATTCTTACTATATATCTGTGAGAAATTATTGCATGCTTATATATCCATATTTTATGCCCACTCTCAGCATTATTTTTGATAATCTGTTTATGCAAGGATTTTTGGCTTTAGTCTACTATTATGAAAGTATAGTTATATTTTTTAATTAAACATATTATACCTTTGTGATAACTATACCAATTATTTTTTGTTTTTTAACCAAAATCTCACAAATCAATATCATTATTTAAATTTAAATCTATCTTTATCTTAAATGTTCTATGTTAGTTATTTCATGCAAAAGCTTCAAATTCGTTGTTTCTTCGGTTTGTTTAATATTTTTGTTATTGAAGTATAGTTGATATACAATCTTATATTGGTTTCAAAGATACAACACAGTGGTTCAACAGTTACCCATATTATTAAATCTTCATCCACACCAGTGCAATTACTATCTGTCAATATAGAAAGATGTTACAGAATCATTGGCTATGTTCTCCATGCTATACTACCATCTGTAAAACCAACTTATATTATGATTGAGAATTTCTGTGCCCCCTTACCTTCTCAGCCTCCCCACCCACCCACTCACCCCAACCCCTCCCCCATGGCAACAACAAGTCACTCCTCAGTGTCTATGAGTCCACTGCTATTTTGTTCATTTCATTTTGTTTTGTTTTAATATTCCTAGTAAGTGAAATCATATGGTATTTTTCTTTCTCCACCTGGCTTATTTCACTGAGCATAATACCCTCTAGATCCCTGCATGTCATCCCAAATGCCAGGTTTGTTTTCTTTATGGCTGAATAATATTCCATTGTGTATATGTACCACCTCTTCTTTATTCATTCATCTACTGATGGACACTTTACTTGCTTCCATATCTTGGCTATTGTAAACAATGTAATTTACATTACATTATTTTCAATGTAATGTGTTTATTAGCAATAAACAAAGGAGAAAATATCTTTTCAAATCAGGGATTTTGTTTTTTTCAGGTACATTCTTAAAAGTGGAATTACTGGGTTGAATGGTATTTCTATTTTTAGTTTTTTAAGGAAACTCCATATTGCTTTTCATAATAGCTACTCCAATTAAATTCCCACTAACAGAGAATGAACTGGATTATAGTCTAACTCCACACATGAAAGTAAACTCAAAATGGATTAAAGGCCTAAATTTAAGTCATGAAACTCCAAAATTCTTAGAGAAATCACAGACAAAATCTCTTGAACATAGACATGAGCAATGTTTTCCTGGACACATATTCACAGGCAAGGGAAACAAAATCAAAGATGAACAAATGGGACTACATCAAACTAAAAAGCTTCCGCACAGTAAAGGGAACCATTAAAAAAAAAGAAAAATGACCTACAGTATGGGAGAATATATTTGTAAATGACTTATCCAATAAGGGGTTAACATCTAAAATATATAAAGAACTCATATGACTCACCACCAAAAAAACAAATAACCCTATTATAAAATGGGCAGAGGACCTGAATAGACATTTTTCCAAGGAGGAAATTCAGATGGCCAACAGGCACATGAAAAGATGCTCCACATTGCTAATCATCAGGGAAACACAAATCAAAACCACAATAAGGTATCACCTCACACCAGTTAGAATGGTTACTGTCCAAAAGACAAGAAATAACAAGTGTTGGTGAGGATGTGGAGAAAAGGAACTGTCCTATACTGTTAGTTTATTTTTATCTAGATAACTCTCCACAAGAGTAGTAGGAGTGATACATTTCAGTTTCTGATATAGCTGGTATTATGTAATTGTTTACTCTAGGAAAAACAACTTGGAAAGATATATCTTGAGACTTGAACTCTTGAAAGGTATTCTTTGTCAATTAATTGTGTAAGAAATATATCAAAACCATCCTGGTTTTTTTTAAGTACTTTTCTTGTGTTTATTCATTTAACTAGAAATAATATACCTCCATTCCAATTGTTGCTTGTTAATTTTGCTGGAGAGAAGAAAAAACAACTTTTTAGTGGCTAATATGCATCCTATAAGAAGATAAGTATAAGGCTGAGAAAAATTCATGTATGTGTATGCATAAATATTACATATATTTCCACAGGTAATTATTATTCCTTATCATCTATCAGAAACTTCAATATGAAGGATTTTCATCTCTGTTCTTCAGTTATTACTTTTTATTAGCAAAGATATTCTTGGCCATTTATTTGTTAATATTTGGATTATTAATTAAGTTTGTTGATAAATTAATCTTTGAGAATTACATACAACTGTAAATTAATTTGGGTATAATTGGCATCTTTTGTTTTGAATCTTCCAATCCATGAAAATAGGGTATCTATTAATTTATTTACATCTTTTTTGTTTCATCAGCATTTTTTAAATTTCAACATACAAGTTTTGTACTTGTTTTGTTGATTTACATGTATTTTGTTTTAAGTGTTTGTAAACACTATCATATTGTCAATTTTTATTTCTGCATATTCATTGCTAGTATATAGAAATGAAATTGAATTTGTGCATTAGCCTTGTGTTTTGTGACCCTGTTGAAATCATACATTAATTCTGGGACCTTTCTTTTTCCTTACAGGTTCACTACAATTTTCTACATGAACTACTATACTATCTGCAAATGAAAATTAGTTTATTTCTTCCTTTTTATTTGTTTCATTTCTTCATTTCTGCTTGCAGTTATTAGAACTTCCAATTCTATATTGACTACCAGTGATCAGAGCAAACATCTTTGCCTTATTACTGATCTTAGAGAAACAAATTTAGTTTAGCATTTACTATACTGTTACCTATACGTTTTTATACAATGTTCCTTTCCAAACCACAAAAGTTTTTGTTTTGCCATTGTGATCATGAATGGGTGCTGAATCTTATCAAATGATTTTTCTGCATCAATTGATATGATTATATGATTTTACTTTATTACCTGTTGATATGGTGAATTACACTGACTGATTTTCAAATATTGAATAATGCTTTGCATCCCTAGAATAAGCCCCACTTGGTCATGACACATAATTATTTCTATACATTGATAAATTCTGTTTGCCAGTATTTTAATAAGATTTTTATATTTATATTCTTGAAGTATAATGGTATCTTTTTTTATCCTACTTTATCTGGTTTGGGCATTGGGCAAATGAGATGGGGTGTGTTTCCTTCTGTTCATCTTCCTGGAGAGATGGTGAAGACTTGGTGGTGATGCTTTGTTCACTGTATGCTAGAATTGTCTAGTGAAAACATTTGGGCCTTGACATTTCTTTTTCATTCTTTTCTTTATTCTAAACAGTCTATTTTTTCTGGTACTAATACAGTGATTCTTGCTTTCCTTGACTGCCTACATGGTGTATCTTTTTTCCTTTTTTTTACTTAACACTTATGTATATCATCATAGTTGAATTGAGGTTCTTTTAAACAAATTTATATTTGTGTATTCTTCTTTTTTTGCTTTGGGTCTGACAATCTTTTAATTGGTGTATTTTGGCCATTTACATATAAATGTAATCATTAATATGGTAGGGAGTCTGTTGTTTAGATTTATTTTTTTGTTTGTGCTCTTTTTCATTTCTCTCCTGTTTCCCACATTCCTTTTGAGTAGTTGAGCTTTTTTATAGTTCTATATGGATTTACCTATAATATTTTGAGAGTTTTCTATGAATAGCATTTTTTAGAGTGGTTGGCTCTAGTTTCTTATTATACATATATAACCAACAACATTCTATTGATGCTAAGATTTTACCAGTTGAAGAGAAGTGTTGAAACCTTACCTCCCCATATGTCTCTTTAACCCTTTTTTGTAATATAATCTTTACAAATATTTCCTCTTTATATATGGAAAACTATATCAGACAATGCTATAATTTTGTTATAATTGTTAAAATTTGGTTCAATCATCAAGCAAAATCCAGAAAACTCAAGAGTAGTATTTTATTTATCCAGAATTTTGCTTTTTCATTATGTTTTCTTCCTGATGTTCAATATTCTTTCTTTTTAGAGAATATTCTTTAGCTATTTTTTTAGGATAGTCCTGATAGCAACAAGTTCTCTCAATTTTCATTCATCTGAAAATGTCTTGATTCCCCCTCATTATTCAGGAATATTTTTGCTCAGAATAGAATTCTGGGCTGGCAGTTCTCTCAGCACTTGGGAAATATGACATTTTCTGCCAAACTTCATCGTTTCTGTTGATATATCTGTCATTTGAGTTGTTCTCCAACAGGTTCTTTCTCTTGTTCGTTCTTTCTAGCTGATTCCAAGATATTTTTCTTTGTCCCTAATTTTCACAAATTAATGATGTGTCTTGGCTTGAATATCATTTTTTTTAAGTGGTAAATTTATTTATTTATTTATTTATTTATTTTTAATTTTGGTATTGTTCATCTAAAATTACATGCGCTTGAATATCATTTTTGCAGTTAATTCAGATTCCTTTCTCTATAGCTTTATCTGTTTCCTAAATTTGGGGAACTTTCACTATTATCTGAGTATATTTTTAGGTTTTACCTCTCTGAGACTCCAATGACATGAATGCTAAATCCTTATTATAGTGTAATTCAATGTATCTCTAAATTCTCAATTTTTCTATTTATCGCTATTGTTAAGACTGGTCATTCATATTTTTCTCTCTTCAATATCACTAATGCTTTTTTCTGTCCTTTTTATTCCACTGTTGAGAATAATAGGGAAAAGTATATCTACTCTCTTTTTCCATAAGTAGGATTTACTAGAATTTTCATGGTTAACCTTTTTTGCTCATGAGATCTATAACTTTTCAATAAGAGTGGGAGTAATATTTTTTTACTTGAGTAATACGAATTATACACTGATTAGTGGACAGAGTGGGCTGGTAGTAAGATTTGGATAGGAGAGAGTGAGAAAAGGAGAGTCCTAAGTAACTCATAGTTGAAAAAGTAAAACTGATTCTAAACTAGTGTTTAAGGAATTATTAAGAGTTAATTTGGAGTAATTAAAAATACCTAAATGGTTAATAGACAAGAGGAAAATTACAACTTGGAGTCAAATTAAAATTTAGGATCACAGCAAAAAAATAATAATACAATGAAACTTAGTTAAAAGAAAAAAGGAATTATCCTTCCTAAGTTTTGATTATTAATACTTGTTTTATGGATGTCAGTAATTTGTCATTCCAATCCCACCCATTTTCCCACTAGACAAAGCTATTTTTGAATAATTTGCCTACATCTATCCTCTTTGTAGAGATCTTTTCACAACAGCTTATGCTACCTAGGAAGCAAAGCAAATGATTCCATTTCCCCTGCACAGTTCTACAAAAGTGGAGATAAGATGTAATACACACTGGGCCAGGAGGGTTGTGTTCCTTGAAGCTTTGGGATTACAATTAAATAAATGAAAACAAAACAAACAAACAAAAGCTGCGCAGTTTGCTGAGCTCCTGATCTAAGAGGCTGGGTAAAGCAGAGATCATTGACGGAAAGCACACTTAAAATTCAATTAATAAAGCGGCCTCTCTGAAAAAAGTTTAAGAACCATGTGGCCTCAGAGCAACTGAGAGAGTGATAAACCTTCTAACTCACCAGCTTTTAGGGAAAATCCTTTAGAAGCCGCATTTTAATTCTTGCCTGAGGGTTCTATTACATACTTCTCTTTGTTTATGGGAATTAGAAACTGTAAATGTTAATGAAACTTTCTCATTAAGTAAATGTTACTCTCTAAATCTTCAGAGTTCAATACAGCAAATGATATTTTTCACATGTAACCACTTAACTTTTATTCTAAGATTTGAATTGCAATTGCAAACTTTTTCTCTGGAAACATATAAATTAAAGAAGTATTAAAGTAAAGAAGTATAGAGAAGGAACAAAGAGAAGTCCATGGCTTGCTTTGCAAACTTATCAGTATATAAGGTAATGCATTTAAAACAGATATATTTTTCCAATAGTTTATCCAGTATCCTTTCCAGTGGCTTATTATCCAGTATATATAAAATCATTCACCTGAATGATAAAAAACAGTGGAGACAAACTTCCAGGAATAAATATCTAATCAACTTAGAAAAAAGTAAAGGAAAATAATGGCAAGACAAATGATCAATTCAACACGGTGAGATATTACCAATCAAATCAATTAAGAATGATTATACCATATAATGCATAAAATAAATCCTCAGGAAGACAAGAGTCTGAGGAGCCACACAGAGTTCAGGACACTTGATAGATGTCTAGGTAATGCTTGGGGTGAAATGGAGACAAACTTTACACTCATGTTAAAATGGGAGTACTAAAATTAATAGGGTTAAGTTTTAGATACCAATAATAAGGTTATATAACCATGAAGAACTAGCACATTATGGAATCCAGAAAGGAAATCTGTCATCTAAGAGAAAAAGGAAAAAGGGACTATCTAACACAATAAAGCGTCTGTTTTTAAAAAATAAATAAAGCCATTAATCATTGAGTAAGACATACTAGGAGAAGAAAAGTCTGTTTAGACAGTGACACAGTGCAGTAGTGTGACTGCACAATCATAAAACACAGTAGCAACCAAGAACCCTTGCTGAAAGCTAAATCAGTGTTGCAGAACTGACACAGTAGGTGAGCCCTGAAATGCTACTGCACTTCCACTCACTGGTCTTGTGGAGTGACTCCCATCCTGTCCCCACTTTTCGGTGGTACCCTACTTGGGACATAGAAAATTTCTGCTTGGAGAAGGAAAATTTCCATAAGAGCTTATGGAAATCCTCAAACATGCCACAATTCTGTTCTCTTCATTAGCATTGCATCCCTTCTTGGGCCTGGGGGTGGGGAAGAGCACCCATTCTACAAAGATGGTTTTGATCTGTTATGACACCAACCTACACTTGTAACATGATTAAACATTCATTACTATGGAAGAAAAATAAGGCCTAGTTATTCTATTTATTTGTCAAGTTGCACCATTCCAAATGTGGTCATTGTTTTTCCAATCACCATATTTTACTGAGAGGGACCTGAGTCTGAAAACATTAAATGAAATTTTGTGTCTGTCATTCTGCAAAATGAATCTTTCTCTCTACAAATCCTTATGTCTATATTTAGAATACATGGGAACAGAAGCTTCAAAATTATCCTAAAGTATTTCACCATGAGATAAATGGCTTGCTATAAACCTTTATAGTAATTGTTCAGACTTTCATATTTATGTGCGATGTACTCCTATTAAAAAAGAGAGCAATGATGAAAATTAATCCACTTGAGATTGACATTTTAAAACTAGTGTCTGGAATTGGAATCCTTAAGCTAGAATGCTTTAATAGAGTGGAATGAACTGATGTGGTCATTAGAACAGAGTGATTTATCTACCCTGTAAGGAATAAATGTAAACTAAAGAATATATTATAAAATTATAAATTGTGATACATGATCTTATATGGGCTCTTTATATATGAGAGACTTCCATTTACCCAAAATAATATAAAAATTATCTTTTCTGGAAGAGATTAACTCCATCTGACCTTATCAGATAGCGTCATGCTGGACAATATCCAGTTGAAATAGTGTCATTCCTTAAATGTGCCACGTTCTATGAGGTTTCCCAAGATCAAAATTATTACACAGATTATGTAACTTGTTATGTACAACCATCTTATAAAACTCCAATCAAGCCACTTTTACAGAAATACAAACTGAGTGCTGGCTCAAATGAGCACAGTACGTTCATTGAAGAGCTTTTTACTATCAGTTCACTACTATACCAGAATTTAATTATTTTTAAATCCTATTTACATATCCCTAGATATAAGCAATGGAAAAGCTGACCTTTGTAACACTTCCTCTCTCACTTGATGATGGATGGTAGCAAGGAAAATATATCTGGAACCTTTAGGAGTGAAAGAGAATGCCTTCAGAAACATCAAATGTTCTGTAAGACTGGCAAAGGATAAACAGTTGCAGGAAATTTTTAATAGTAAATACATTTCATAATGAAGAGCCTACTTCTTTAACTTGTCTGAGGAAGCAGAAGCCATCCTAGATTTTTCTTTTCCTCCTGTACCATGCTCTTGTTCCATGTAATCATTCACCCACTTTTGTGAAACCACTTCCTACTGTGATTCATCATCGCTTACTTGAGCTGTAGCAATAACACTCTGCTTTCTGCTTCATCTCACCTCCTGCAGCACTCTTGTTTCACTTCTGCCTTCAATCCATAGTCTGCAGCCTCAGATTAGTTTTCCAAAGTAAACCCCAACAACCTACAATTATCTCCAACAACTTTCAAAGACCCTCAACCACCTACAAAACCTGAACACATAGCTGCTGGAGTGAAAAATTTCAAGGTGATAAAATAATATTGAAGATAAAAATAAGGTGCAAGATTAATGCCTCAGGATCTCAGAAGAAATTGGCAGAATTTAGAGCAAAGGTGTAATCCTATGATAAGGAGTGGAAATATTCTGATGTGGATATAGTTGAATATACTTCAACATACATTACTGAGCACCATACTTAAGCACATAGAATACAGGGATTAATAAGGCTCCTTTCTTTCCCTGAATTGTTACACATTTAGCAGGAAAAATTAATTCATTTTGATAGGCACTATATATCAGGAGACTATGAGGTCAGAAGAACAGAGGTATGACAGCCCAACTCAACCTAGGGCAGTCAATAAAGCAATTATCAGTAACAGGCAAGTGACATTTGGGATTCAACTTCAAAGACGCAAGTGAATGGGTGGTACAGTAAAAGACCACATTTAGCTATACCTCAGGGCACACTGCACCTCTTTATTCAAGATTCTTGACATTTAAAAGGAAATCATGGTTTCCAGTTTATGTGAATGTTTAAATGTATTTATAAATAAAATGTATAATGTAAAGAATATATAGTACATAATTACACAAGTATATACAAATATATAATTATGTAAATACAATTTCTGAATGATTATAAGGTACCTCACATTTTAATTCTTCTAACCCATCCATTTACATACCAAATTTTCACTACTCCATCGAGCCAGTAATAGCGTACATCAATGAACTGGCATAGCAGGAACCTATTGAGCAGAATCTCTTAGGAGGCAGGGTAATAAAGAAAACATCATGATTTTTTCCACTTTTGGAGGCAGAGATACCTGTAATTGAACTAACTTTGATGCTCACTATGTGAAAAATTTGCTTCAAGTTTTTATAATATCAATTTTGTGCTTTCAATCATTTTTGAAATGGAAGACAATTTTCTACCAAAAGGTGCTTTTGATTTAAATGAGGTAGAACAAATGAAATACAACAGCAAGGTCTTTCACAGAGTTGTAACAGTGAACATGTATTAATCTACCCCTCCCTGACAACCCCTAAGTAAATTGTTAAACAAAATTAAAGAACTTCTTTAACAATTTGAACAATTATGTAGACTAATGCTGATACTATAGTTTGCATTTTTCTTCAAATGTAACAAATACATTTATGTAATATACTCAGGTATGTTCTTTCTTCCACTGCATACCTAGCACTGTTGTCATTACACAGTAATTTTTTCTCAGCTGTGTTTACCCCTGTTAGCCAAGGAGCACGGTGATTAAGTAAAGGCTCTTGAATGAAACAGCCTATGTTGGAGGATGTCTCTACCTCCTATTATTCTCATGACATTGGAGATGTATCTTAAACTCTCTGTTCTATAGCTTTCTCAAGTGTAAAAGGGATATAGCAGTACAACCTACTTGATCAGGTTGTTGCAAAGATTAAATATGATGATAAGATGTAAAGGACTCTTCACAATTCCTGGCATATATAAGGGCTCAGGAAATGCTACCTCTCCTCCTGTTGTTGCTGTTTGAAGGACCATTCTCGCCCATTCGGCTCAAACAAGATCCTGACATGGTTACCTACATGACGTGGAACTGGATCAGTGAAAACTGATGTTGGACTGCAGAGAGTTAACCTTTTATATAGAATAACAGCGATGTACATAAAATATAATGGAAAACTGATGCCTGGCTGTGTGATGCCTGAGTAGGAAGGACTCCAACTCAGGAAGCTAACTCAGAAGAACACTACTTCACCACCTGCTAGCAGTCTACAAAGCCTAAAAGACTTTCATTAAGTCTTTACTGATTAAATTAGCAGAAGCCACAGATGAAAAAATAGACTGAACTATTTAATTCACTGTACTAGTTTTTTATTGCTGGTGTAACAATTTATAGCAAATTTAGTGGCTTAAATAATACAAATTTATTAGCTTACAGTTCCAAGGAGTAGGTGTCTAAATGGCTCTTCCTGGGCTAAAATAAGGTGTCAGCAGGGCTATATTCCCAACTAACAGCTAAAGAAGAATCAGTTTCCTTATATCTTCCAGTTTGTAGACACCAACTGTACTCCTTAGATTATGGCTCTTTTCCTGAATCTTCTAAGGCAGCAACAGAGGGTTGGGTTCTTCTCACATCACCTCACCCTGCCTTCTGCCTTCCTCTTCCACTTTTAAAGACCTTTGTGATTATAACTGAGCCCCCAGATACCCTAGGATCATTTCCTTATCTCCAGGTCAGATGACTACCAACCTTAATTCCATCTACGACCTTAATTCTTCCTTGCCATCTAACCCAGCATAGTCACAATTTCCAAGGACTAGGATGGGGACATCTTTGGGAAGAATTATTCTGCCTACCACATTATTCTGCCTATTCACTGCCCCAGGCAACTACAGAAGATGAGCAGTGTATTATAATTATATCCTAATAGTAGAAATTCATATTTCATTTGAAGTACCTTCTAAAACAGCTGTTTCTGGTAGTAGCAAAAAATATAATGATCCAATTTCAGAATAGCTTAAGGAACAGATACTGAATTTTTTTTTCATGTGGCTGCTGATGAGCAAACTGATCATACTGTATGTGGTAATCATTATAAACTAATCAGAGAACTAAGAAAATCATTGAACTACCTTAGGCAAGTCAACTGACACTTCAGAGCCAGTTTTCACATCTGTAGGAGGTTAACAAATACTGCCTTATAGAACCACACTTGCTTCACATGCATTTATGGGGAGAACTCTCAAAATATGAAAAGATCACTGCAGATATGTAGTTTTATGAGAAAGATGTGGGAAGGTGGTTCTCTAACTCTCAGTCACATTGCTAGAGAACATCAGCACAGGCATGTTTTTATTTTAAGTTGACTCCAATTTACTATAGAGTTAGAAAAACCTTTATTGCATCCAGTCCTCTCATGCATGCAGCACACTGAGGTAATGTAATGGGCTGGGTTGTGTCCCCTCACCATCTATATGTGTCAGTTAAAGTCCTAACCACTAACGCCTCAGAAAGTAACCATGTTTGGAAATGGAGTCTTGGAAGAGGCAATAAAGTTGAAATGAGGTCATTATGGTGGGCTTGACTTCAGTATGACTGGTGTCATTTTAAGAAGAGGAAATTTTGACACAGACCCACATAGAGGGGAAAATGATGAGACTACAGGGACAAGACAGCCATTTATCTACAAGCCAAGGAAAGAGGCTTGGAACAGATCCTTCACCCAAAGGCTTCAGGAGGAACCAACCCTGCCAAAAGTCTCAGACTTCTACCTCAGAAACTAAATTCCTGTTGTTCAAGCTACCTAGCCTGTTATTTGTGATGTGGCAGTTCTAGCAAACAAATACAGGTATTAATGAGGAGACTGTGGTAGGTGCACACCCACACAGGTCAGTTAGCCTTGCAAATATATCCTTCATGAACTCCAAAGAGTGATGGTGCTCAAAGAGTGGTTTATTTAATGTAATGTTCCATAAATAGCAGGTATCGTGGGAATACTGATTATACTCGTGACCAGTTTCTACTTTGAACAAGCTTATGACCTAGTACATAGAATCAAAGCATTTTTCTCTCATCTTTACCTAAAACAAAATACTAGAGCTTACTTCTGCATACAGTGTTAGTCATCGTGCATTTAAAGGTTACACACACTAACACAAATGACATCCAGAACATTGAGGAGAGGGTAGATGGTGTGTCACTTATTGGCACTTACTTGCCTCTGAATATGACAACTAAAAGTATTTCATTAGAGGATCTATCAATAGTTCCACTATAAATAAGGATCCCATGCCTTCTTGCAAGTATTATTTGTGAAGGACTTTTAAAAAATGTCATACATCATCTAAAGTTCGTATTTTGGCATGTATTAAGCATATCTTGAACATTGGGATATGATATATCTTAAATATAACATAGCATATCTATATGTTGAATATAGCATATGCATATATGATATGTAATATATATTAAAGAGATGCATTTCTTAGCTGAAAAGTGCGTTTTTATTTTAATCCAGAAATAAGAGGTTTTTCTCTTTTTAAGTGTTTGCAGGGAAGAGGGAATTGGCAGGTACCTGTAAACTTAAGCAGAATATAATCAATACGAAGAAGAGGCAAAGTAAGTTTCATTAGGTGGTGAAGAATGAAGCTATTTAATAATTTCAATAGAGGTGACAGAGAGGCTTTAAAGGGAACATGGGGTTGGAGCTCCATATTGCAAACTGACTGAAATAATATGATGAAAATGAAGTGAAACATGTAACCCAAGGAAAGGATATTTAAGATTCTGGTGAATAAGAACTGAGTTAATCAGAATAGTGCATGTTAGAATAAAATTTAGAGCTAATAATTGTTACCTCTCTTTCTAGCCATAACATAAAGTATAAGGTGTTCACACAAAAGCAATATGCAGGTTTACACAGCACTGTTTATAATAGCCAAAAACTGAAAGCAATCTGGTTATCTTCAAGTGATGGATGGATAAACACAATGTGGTAAAATACAGTATTTTTCAGCAATAAAAATATGTTTTCATTACATGCTATATATGCTATAAACACGAACCCTGAAAACTTCATGCTATGTGAGAGAATCCAGTTACAGAAAATCACATATTTTATGATTCCAATCATGAATCCATATATCAAGTATCCAGAATAGGCAATCTCTGGAGACAGAAAGTAGATTAGTGGCACCTGGGGTTGGGGGAAGGAGAGGCTGGAGTCATGGCTAAGGGGGCCAAAGGATTTCTTTGAGAAAAATGGAAATGTTCCAAAATTGATTTGTGTGAAGATGCACAATCCAGTGAGTATATTAAATCCATTTAATTATACACTTTAAATGAGTGAATTGTAATTTATATGTGTTTTGCAAGTCACAAAATATTCTATCGAGAAATATTAATTCTTTTGAGCCTTATTACAACACTATATTGTACACCTACTGCTATTATTCCTTTATGCAAAAAAATTAATTGATGCAGAAAGACTTGTTTATTGGCCACATTCTATATGCAGTCAGCATATAGAATCCATGCTTTTCATTTGTTCTCTACACTGTTTTTATTACGCAGTAATTTCATTTACTCATTTATGTAATAGCAGGCATCATTTGGCTGTTCAGTATCAGGTGAAAACAGCAACTGAATATGTGTTTCATTGCCCAGAAGGTCCAGCAGCATTATGCATGCCATGCCTTGCTCTGGTCACATGCACACCCAAAGGACCTGTAACTTGGAGAATAAAACATTGTTTTTCCACCACTGCATGTTACTCTCTTAATCAGAGTCTACTGTGTGCACCAATGACCTGAAAACAACAGCAATAAGCAGTCACACCTACAACTATCATCTCCTGGGCTGCCGGCTCTAAGCAGTGGTTTCTTTCTGTTGACACATATTGCCTAGCTGCTGGCATGACAAGTGGTTTTCTCACTGAAAGTCTGCTAAAACATGATTGATCTTGTCTGAATGGCTAAAAAAGAGTCACTGTCTTGTTATCATCTCCCTTGCATTGGCCTTGGGATTGTAATTTTCCAACCCAAGCATAACATGACTAAGACCAAACCTATATATTAAAAAAAGTGAGAAATACTAATGTTGCTTGTTCTTCTTCTTTACATTTTTTAACCCAAATAACATAATGAAATAGTAACTTTTCTTTTGGGTGCATTTCTTAATTATGAGTTATTCAACTGCTTGATAAAGTCCATTTCAGCTAGCGAAATTCAGTTTCTGGCCAAAGGTGGAAAATTTTACTGAAATATAAACTGAAACTTTCAGAAGGTCAGTGATAGTCACAGTAAATATTTTTACCTTTACTTTGACTTTTCTTTTCCTCACTGCCTTTTTTGAAAATGATGAAGTAAGTCCTATAACTTTTCATACAGATATCTATTTATCTCAAGGTAAGAACAAAATGTGAGTGTCACAATGGAATATATTCATTCTTTACCAGAAGTCTGTTTATTATATAAGGTATTAGTACACTGCAGTGGAGATATTATGAGTGTCTTCCTCCTGAGATTATTACTCAGCAAGATGTCTTCATGATGAGATGTACAATCCAGTATCAGTTACCCTACATGCCGGCTGAAGACCAGAAGTGGGGAAAAGAAGGGGAGAATAAGCAGCCACTGGTATCATCCTTATTACTCTAACTGCAAATACCATTTATTGTAACTTTCTGCTTGGCACCTTCTTAAGCATACACATGCATAATCTTGTGTATTCCCTACAGAAACACTGTGAGATAAATTTTATTCCCCTCATCTCATATATGAGAAAACTACTATTCGGAGAGTCAGGAAACTTGTTTTTAATTGCACAGATAGTATGTGGTCAAACTGAACCTAGATCTGTCAGATTCACAACTGGTAGCCTTTAAGCACTATGATACAATCCATGGCCCTTTTCTCCTCGATTTCTCTATCCCTATATTACAAGGATTGGAAATTTGGTGACAATCTAAGGTAAGCTTTATTCATTGAACAACCAGCTAACAAATCAATGAAATCAAGAGAAGGCTCCTTAAGCTAAGAGCACCGGGGGATAAAAGAAATGGCAATTTTCAAAGAGAATATGAAATCTTTAGATAGAGTCCATTAGTCCATAGCAGTAAGTGACTACAGTTAACATAAAGGTATTCTAGAAAAACAAAGAACTTGACCCAGTGGGAATAGATATTTCATCAGGATTTTTCTGAATATAGCTTTCTTGGCAGAAACTAACAACTGCTCAGGTCAACATATGAACTGAACATTAGTTGCCTTCCCCATAGAGGTAGTTTGTAATGACAGACTGGCATAGCTACTGATCTAAGCCCATTACCGACTCCTTGAAATGGAAGAAAATTGAGAGCATGAGATTAGTTTCTTCTGTTTTTTTTTTTAATTATCCTATTCAGGGCTGGATATAAAGGGGTTTTGTCTATCTGACAAGATTCCTTTTCTGTTATCAGGTCAGAATTCAATAAATTGTAAAAGGATAAAATGTGAATTGTCTAATGCATATTGCTGGCCTTATTTTTAGTACACTTTCTAATATTATGATTATATTTTTGGATAATAATATTGAAATATATATTTAAAACTGATGACAGGAAATACAAAAATGTATTTAAACATATTCTCTTTGTGAGACTTGAAAATCATGATATTTTATTATAAAATTCTTATAAGAACCTAGTAAGCATGAGATTATAATATGGAAAAAGGTAACAGGTAATAAAAGTACTTTGGTCTACAACATAAGACAAAACAAGAATTAAAAAAATACTGGTAATAAATGGAATTAGCAAGGAAGTAACAGTATAAATATGCTAGATAAATAATGATGAAGAAACAAAGTGAATACAAAGTTGTATGAAATATTTTAAATGTTTAAGGACATCATAACTATAAAATATTTTACTCACCAAAAATTAACCTGTTATTCCCATTAAAAGTAGCAAAAGACTCGGTAGGAATTTTGAATTCCATGGAATGTGTGTTTTAATAGAGAAGGTTTAATGGATTCATAGCAGAGCAGAGGAGAGAGAAGGAAGGTACTACACTGTGCCTAAAACTTCATTCTCTGACTTCCAAAGTCTCTTGGTAATTTGTTTTGGTAAATGGACTTAGCCTGAGATATATCATAATTGACAGTTGGTTTGCTTGAGGATGGGAAAAGGTATGATTAAAAAAATGACAGAATAATTGTCACATTGAGCATTTTCTTACCAGCAAGAATTTAGCCATGATACAACTCAGCTGTTTTTCCCTAATTTGAAAGATAATAAAAACAAGCAACACAAGGCATTTGTGAAAAGTGAACAGAAGACTTATACATGAATTGATCATTGTGAAGGGTATACTGGGATTCTGTTGGATAAACGTGTAATAAAAACCTCATTTTTAAAAGAGCACATTGACATCATCATTCCATTTTAATTTAAATCTAGTTTACTAATAGGAACTATATCTTTAATTGAACAGTTGGGTGAAGGTAAACTAAAAAAGAACACATAAAAAAAACTCTTAAAAAAAGTAATAAGCTGGAAGACAGATTAAGAATCAATGCAAAATTGAAATATTCAAACCACTATGGCAATGTGATGGTAATAGATAGATAAATCAATGAAACAGAATGAAGAAATCAGCAATAGATTCACATATATGTAAGATCTAAATGATGGATTCTCCTCTATTTCATTCTTATATATGACTTATTGATTTTCAACAAAGATGTGAAAATGATTAAATAGGCAAGAGACATGTTTTGAAAAGTTTGATGCTGGAAAATTTGATTCCATTATTGACAAAAAGGTAACTATTAGTCATAATTCCAATATATATACAAAAACAAACTCAAAATTTTTCAGTCATACAAGATAAAACCATAAAACAACCTAATGATCTGCATGGGGTAATAGACAAATCCACAATTACAACACTCCACTACCATTAAAGGATAAAGAAGATAGAAAATCAGTTAAGAATATAGTTGAACTGAATAGCATTATCAATCCATTTCTCCTAATTGACATTTATAGATTATTTCATCCAACAGCTGAACACACATTCCTTCAAAGCTCACATGAAACATTCACCAAAATAGACTATAATCTGGTCCATAAAACACATTTTAACAGTTATTTTCTTTTCAATAGAAATCAGAATATGTTCTCAGACCACAGTGGAATTAGACTAGAAATCAATAACAGAAAGAATCCTGGAAAATCTTTAAATATTTGGAGATAAATAACAAACCACTAAATAACCCATGGCTCAAATAAATCAATGAAACATTAAAATAAACACTTTGAACTAAATGAAAATGAAAATACAACTTAAAATTTGTAGGAAGCAGCCAAAATAGTGCTTATAGGAATAGCATTAAAACCATATCTTGGAAAACAAGAAAATCTGAAATCTAAAAAAAAGAATTGTAATCTAAAATCTAAGCTTCTACCTTAGAAAACTAAAGAAGAGCAATTTAAGCCAAAAGTATGTAAAATAAAATAATAAAAAAAGAAAGCATAAATCAATGGAATTGAAGAGAGAAAAATAGGGAAAATCAACAAAACCAAAATATTTTCTGAGAAGGTAAATGATCAAATATCTAAGAAGATAGTCAAGAAAAAGAGAAGATAAAAATCACCAACATTAGAAAAGAAGAAGAAGTCATCACTACTAGTTCAAGGACATCAAATGATATTACTGAACAATTCTAAGCCTACAAATTTGATAAAAGAAATGAATTGATTCCTTGAAAGATACAAACTAATGACATTTAATAGCTTTATATCTCTTATAGAAATTAAATCAATAATTAATCTTCAAAAAAAGAAAGCATCAGGTCCAGGTAATTTGGCTGGCAAATTCTACCAAACATTTAAGGAAAAAATGATACTCATCTCTACAATATCTTCCAAAAAACAGAAGCTGAGTAAACACAGTCTGACTCTTCTCTAAGGCCAGCATTAATCTAATACCAAAACCAGATAAAAGCATTATAGAAAAAGGTAAACCATAGATTAATAACTTTCCTGGACTTAGATTTTAAAATTCTCAAAAAATATTATCAAATCAAATTCAACAATGCATAAAGGATTGATGCCAGGGTTCTTATTCACAGAGCTGAAGAATGAACTTAGCAAACACTCAAGGTAGGAGAGCCAGGGAGAGGCTTTTATTTAGAGATAAAGTGAGAGGACAGAACTCCTGGCTCATGCCAGGAGGGAACAAGAGAGTCTGTGGTTGCCTCATTGTCTAAGGGTTTTATGCGCGGTTGAGGATTTTCAGGAATGGGGGTAAAGGGCTAGGGCTGCAGACTTGTTGAGTGGTCCCAGAATGCTCATTTTTGTTGAGTAGCAAAATAAATTTGCTGCTCTGATTCTTTCTCAGGATAGCAGTTTCCCTCTGGGAACATAACAATTAAGATGGCCTGCCCGGCCCCCAAGGTGGGCTGGGCTACTGCCTGTTTGCTAGAGTGTGTTAGGAATCTTCTTAACTTTTGGGGCTGTTTATAGTTGGGCTTGCTTACTAAATTAATCTTTTGCTCAGGTTGAAGATTACTTGATTAGGATTACAGAATGAAAAACAGCACATAGGTACAGTTAGTAATAAACTGGACCTTTTGGCAGGCTAAGGTAAATTTGACAGTGTCATGATCTAATGGATACAGTGAAGTCATGGGTTATACTGAGATACTCTTCTTTATCTGCAGAACACAAACATTCCAGGCCAAGTTGCTCCTGGCCTTTTGAGCTTTAACTGATTCCACTGAAGAATGTCTATATTCCTACTCTGGTATCTTTAACTTAGAGAGTTAGTGTGACTCTGACTTTGTGTAATGCTTCACACAGAGTTTTGATAGGGACTTCTTTCCACACGGTTACATTGTTCTGACTGTAATTATCTTGCATTGCCTTTTTTTTTCCAGAGGCCCTCACTCTACTCTGCCTACAAACACAGTCCCTGTCTCAGGATTACACAGCATGACCAAGTAGGATTTATTCCAGGTATGCAAGGTTCATTCAACATTCAGAATTAATTAATATTATCTCCCATGTCAAAAACTAAGGAAGGAAAGTCATATGAGCACATCAATAGATGCAGATAAACATCTGACATGAATCCAATACTCATTCATGATAAAAACTCTCAGTAAACTAGAAACACAGGAGCACTTCTTAAACTTGATGAAGAACATCTTTAAAAAACCTATAGCTATGTAATGTTAAGAAACTGAAATTTTTCCCACCAAGATTGGGAACAAGGTAAGGATATCCCTCCTCACCACCCCTGTTCAATGTTGTATTAGAAATCCTAGTAGTAAAATAAGAAAAGGAAATTAGGTATATAGGTAGACAGACAAGGAATAATAAAAAAAAAAACAGAAATATCTTATAGCCTTTGCTCACAAATGGTGAAGAACAGCAAGATAGTCTAAATAAAAGATTCCAAACAGTAAGAACTAATGAATTATTATAGCAAGGTCACAGCATTCAAGGTTATTACACAAAAGTCAATCACTTTCTATATGAACAATTAAAGTTTGAAATTTAAAACGCAATAGGATTTACAATTGCACCAAAAATTAAAAGAGTTCATATGGTAAAATTATAAAACTGATAGAAAAAAAATCTAAGACCCAAACAATGGAGATATTCTCTGTTTATAGATTAGAATATTCAATATTGTTAACACATTAGGTCTTCCCAACTTAATCTATAAATTCAAGGCAATTTTTATCAAACCTCAGAAATCTATTTCCCAGATGTATACAAAGTAATTCTAAATTTATATGGAGAGGGAAAATCCCCCCAAAACAACAAAATTACTAGAGAACAAAAATGTGCTGCATTCAAGCAGCATGGTATTGATGTAAGAATAGACAAAGATCAAGGGAACTGAATAGAGTCCAGAAAGAGACACACAAAAATAAAACTGACTTATTTTTGCAGTCACAAGGAATATTAATGGAGAACTGATAACCATTAAAACAAACAGTGCAGACAAAATTGGAAATCTGTATGCAGAAAAATATGCTAGCCACAAATTAAAACACATATTCAAAACACATATCCGATAAAGGACTTGCTTTCAAAGCACACACACAAAAAAACTCTTAAAACTCAGTAATAGGAAAACAAAGAGTTCAATTAAAAATGGGAAAAAGATTAGAAAAAGCTCCTCACTGAAGAAGATATATAGATGCAAATAAGCATATGAAAAATGTTAATTATAATTTGGTATCAGGAAGCAAATTAAAATAACAGTGAGAAACCACTACATGCCAATTGAAACGACTAAATCCTCCAGAATAAGCATGCAGAACACTAACATGTTGATGTCTCCCACTGCAGCAGGTCTGGTAAGGGAATGGATGACAGCAACAGATGAGAACACGAACAGACAGCACAGCTTTGTCCAAGGTCTAGAATTAGTAGCTTGGCTTGTTAAGAATTCCCTTATTTTTCTTTTGGGAATACCATACTGTCTCTCAAAAAAAAAAAGTCTAGGGACTTAGAGAGTTGGGGAGGGAAAAATAGGTAAAGAGAAGAAACATGTTTTTTCAGTAAAATTTGTCTATGTGATATCGTAATGAAATGATGGATACAAGAGGATACATTTGTCAAATACTCACAAAAACTCTTCACAGACAGTGAACTGAATGCAAGCAAATTTTAAAAACTTTAGGAGCAAGAAAGAACCTAGGGAGAAAGGCAGACTATGATAGGAGACTTTAACAGTATTGACAAGGAAAATATTCAACACAGCTGTCAAGGTCAGCAAACCACTTTTTTCCTCCAGTTGGCAAAGCACTCCCAGCTCCTTCCTCCCCTCCTCCAGGCTTCTTTTTTGCCCTGTGCATGCCTAAACGCCACATATCAAAATAATATAAATTGCTCCCATTGTTTATGCTCAGGGCTCTGACCTTGGGAGGTTACTCCCCTCTGAGCCCGCCTGTGTAAAATAAAACCTCAACACTCCAAGACCTTCGAGTGCTGCTTGGTTCTTCCGTCAGTGATCCAGTCCAGGTTTTCCACTATTTTCCGTAACACGTGGTTCCCTGACAGGGAAACCCAACCGTGTTGGCCCATTGTTGCCACCAGTTTGGGGCAGCAGCGGGGCGGTGATGGAACAGGGGATAGCAATGGAGAAGGTGCATCCTGCCTGATCTTTCGGCCATCTCCTGCCCGGTCGCCCTGGGCCGGCCCCGCTGCACTGTTCCCACCGGACTCAAGGAGGCTTGGCAGGTGAGGACCCGGTTCCGGCATCGAATCTGATAAGGCCCCGGGGCCCCTGACCCAGCCAGTCCCACCCGTTGGGGTGGCAGGGGAGCCCGATCACTTCCCGGAGACTTCTTAGAAATCTCATAGGTAGACATTCCAGGGGGGGAATGTTTAAACTCTGGCTGAGTGTGTGTGTGTGAGTGAGTGCGCAGGGCGGCTGCCATTCAGTGTGCACTGAATCTGTGATTCCACGGCCTGCGATACAGAATCTGTGGGCCCTCATCCGCCTTCGCGGTCGGTCGACACAACCTAACTGTGACACAGCTTTGGCTGACCTGTCCCGGGACTTACACGGGTGCATCTTAGTCAAGGATGACTAAATTCTCCACGAGGAGAGTGAACGGATGGGCATCTGACTGGTCTCCTCTCTAGAGGAGTCTCTCCACACCATGATCAAAAATTTCAGGAATGAATTTTCAGAAAACTACAGAGTAAAATTAATTCCGGGCCAAAACCCTGTGTGAATCTGTATAGCCCACCTTTAGTGCAGGGTGGTCTCTGGAAGGAACCCTAGATGTGCCAACAATCCACTGAGTCTGGCGAGTCATCACTAGAGACCCAGGTCAGCCTAACCAGTTCCCACACATTAACTCTCAGTTAGGAGTTGCCCAGACCCTTCCTCCTTGGGTGCGATTCCCTTGCAACAGGTAAGGACAGGGTAGGGTCTTAGTCGCCTCAACAAAGCAGCCCATAAGGAATCAACAGAAGCCTGAGCCTCCCCAAATTCTTGCTAGTGATCCAGAGGAGGAGCTAATACTGTCCCCACCTTATGCACCCCCACGACCGTCAGCACCCAGCCCCTGGTCTCAGACACCCTGCCACCGTCAGCCTCCCCGCCAACTCCAGAACCAGTGGACCCACTCTGCCCTGGACCAGCAGCCAGACTGCACCCTCATCCAGGAGCAGGCGCCCTTCAGGTGCCAATGCAAGAGACATGGGAGCCTGAAAGGTGTAATGAAGATGGGGCCATCCAGCCTGGCTGTTCCATGCCTTACTATCAACCCTTCTCCACGACTGACCTCCTCAATTAAAAACACAACACCCCATCAGAAAAGCCACAAGTCCTGGTTGATCTCATGAAATCCCTCTTCCAAACCCATCGGCCAACCTGGAAAGACTGCCAACAGGTTCTCCGCACCCTGCTCACAACGGAAGAGAGGAGGCAGCCGAGGTCCTTGATCAGGGTGCATGGGTGAAATCACTGACCCCAAGGAACACCTGAGTAGGACTTCACCACCCCTGAGGGACAGCCCCAGATCTGCCGATATCAGGACGCCCTCCTCCAGGGGATCAAAGCCGGGTCCAAAAGCCTATGAACATGACCAAAGTATCTTCAGTCACTCAACAACCAGGAGAGCCTCCTGGGGACTATTGTGAAAGACCGTGTGAAGCTCATCGCATCTGCAGCCCCTTCAGTCCCGAGTCCCCAGGGAGCCCACAGATGGTCAGCACCTCATGCGCAGCTCAAGCCTCTCCTAACATCAGACAAAAGCTCCAAAAACTGGAAGGCTTTGCTGGGATAATTATCACCCAACTGATTAAAATTGCCAACAAAGTATATCTAAACAGAGAAGTTCAGGCTGACAGAGAGGCTGAAAGAATAATGAAGAAAAAGGCCAGCTTCCTGGCAGCTGCCCTAAAAGAAAGAGAGATGACCAAAAGGCAGAGAAAAGCCATCCTCCAAGAGTGGGGGAGGCTTAGGACGCCCCTAGCCAGGGACCAGTGTGCTTACTGTTACGAGAAGGGGCACTGGAAAACGAATGCCCCAACTGATGCAAAGCCCTGAGGCCCAGTCGCTGCCAGGAGCAGCCTCACAGGGAAAGGCCCATTAGTCTGGCAGGAACAGACTCAGACTGACAAGGACCGGGCTCTCTCATGCTCAGCCCCCATGAGCTCATGGTCAAAATGAAAGTGGGGGGACAACACACAACTTTTATGGTTGACATAGGGGCAGAACACTCTGAGGTTACCCTCCCTGTAACTCCCTTCAGTAAAAAGACTTCAACTATTCTTGGAGCCACTGGGACATAAGCAGTCCAGCAACACTTTTGCCAAGCCCTCCAATGTGAACTTGGAAGCCACAAGCCCTGACATAAGTTTCTCTACCTGCCCGAGTGCCCTGTTCCCCTCTTCAGCCAAGATATACTCTCAAAGCTCGGAGCCCAAATAACTTTTGAACCAACTGGATGCACCAGCCTCTACCTAAACCCAGGCCAAGAAGAGCCAGGGTCCCTCATACTGGCAATAACCACACCCAGGGAAGAGGAGTGGAGGCTATTCTGTGCCCAGACCCTCTCGAGTAGCCCACCTGAATTCAGAGCTGCCTTCCCCTCAGTATGGGCTGAAGACAACCTACCTGGACTTGCTCAAAACCAAGCCCCTGTCATTGTAGAACTGACTCCGGGGTCCCAGCCACAAAGACAGCAGCAGTACCCCCTCCCACAAGGGGCAAGAGCAGACATCCAGGAACACCTGATCAGACTCAGAGAGGCAGGCATTCTGAGTGTCAGTCGCCCTGGAAAACCCCGCTTCTGCCAGTCAAAAAGCCAAGAGGAAGGTACCAGCCTGTTCAAGACCTGCAAGCAATTAACAGAGTGACTCTTTCTTTACACCCCGTGGTCCCAAATCTGTACACCCTCCTCAGCCAGATCCTGGGGTCTGCCAAATGGTTCACTTACCTAGACTTAAAAGATGCCTTCTTCTGCCTCCAGCTGGCCCCCCAGAGCCAGCTCTTGTTTGCCTTTGAATGGACTGAACTGGACACAGGACAGCAGACGCAGTTAACAAGGATGCAGCTTCCACAAGGGTTCAAGAACACACCCACTCTCTTTGGAGAGGCATTGGCCACAGACCTTGCCAGCTCTCCAAGGGAAGCCACACGCTGCACCCTCCTGCAGTATGTAGATGACCTCCTCCCTTCCAGTGACACCCAGGAAAATTGTGCAACATGCACAAAGGCCCTCCTGCAACTCCTGTCAGACTCAGGATATGGAGCCTCATAAAAAAAGGCACAAATCTGCCAGCAGCAAGTCCAGTACATGGGCTTCCTCTTCACCCAGGGAGAAAGGGCACTAGGGCCACAGAAAAAAAGGTCATTATGTCCTTACCTCAGCCCCACATGAAGAAAGGCATATGAAAGTTCCTGCCAGGTTCTGCCAGGTTCTGCAAAATCTGCCAGGTTCTGCAAATCTGGATTCCCAGATTCTTGGCAATGGCAAAACCCCATTACAGCCTCCTGGGTCGGGGGGCAGACCAAGAACCCCCTGTCTAGACAGAAGAGGCAAGAGCCACCTTCCTGGAAATAAAAGCTGCTTCAGAACAGGCACAAGCCCTAGGCCTGCCAGACACAAAAAGCCCTTCAATCTCTTAATACATGAAAAAAAAGTAGCCCTCAAAGTTCTCACATAGACTCTTAGGTCTTGGCAGAGGCCAGTTGCATACCTGTCAGAAGTAAAAAACCACACCTGGTTGTGGCAGGATGGCCACCCCACCTCAGGACACTGGCAGTCACAGGTCTATTCATCAAAAAAGCAGATAAAATTACCCTGGGACAAAAAATAAATGTCAAGGTCCCCCATACTGTTGTGTCCCTCTTAAACACACAGGGACACCAATTCCTCTCCAACTCTCAGATGTTCTCAAGGCTGTCTGGTTCCCAAAAAGTAGCAATTCTGCATTGCAAAGAACACCAAAAGGAAACAACCCTACAACACAGGGGAACTGGCTAGCAGATAAAGCAGCTGAAACAGTGGCCAATAAAATATAGATAAAGCTCCTTCCCTCACCATGGCTGTAATGTCCCCAGTGTAGGCCCCTCCACCCAAATATACTGAAAAAGAGAAGGACTGAAAAAAAAAGCCATAGCTGAAGGAGCCACCCTAACTAAAAAAGGATGGTAGATGCTGCCTAACAAATGCATCTTTGTCCCAACTGCAACCAGAAGGCATCTAGTCAGCATAAAGCTGGGGGATTATGCTCCCAAACTTCAAGCTCTACTACAAAGCCACCGTAATCAAGAAAATTTGGTACTGCACAAGAACAGACCCACAGACCAATGGAACAGACTAGAGAGCCCTAATATAAACCCAAGCATATATGGTCAATTAATATATGATAAAGGAGCCATGGACATACAGTGGGAAAATGACAGCCTCTTCAACAGCTGGTGTTGGCAAAACTGGACAGTTACATGCAAGAGAATGAAACTGGATTATTGCTTAACTCCATACACAAAAGTAAACTCGAAATGGATCAAGGACCTGAATGTAAGTCATGAAACCATAAAACTCTTAGAAGACAACATAGGCAAAAATCTCCTGAATATAAGCATGAGCGACTTTTCCCTGAACACATCTCCTCGAGCAAGGGAAACAAAAGTAAAAATGAACTCATGGGTCTACATCAAACTAAAAAATTTCTGTTCGGCAAAGGACACCATCAATAGAACAAAAAGGCATCCTACAGTATGGGAGAATATATTTGTAAATGACATATCTGATAAAGGGTTAACATCCAAAATATATAGAGAACTTGCAGGCCTGAACACCCAAAAAGCAAATAACCCAATTAGAAAATGGGGAGAGGATATGAAGAGACAGTTCTCTGAAGAAGAAATTCAGATGGCCAACAGACACATGAAAAGAAGCTCCACATCACTAATCATCAGGGAAATGCAAATTAAAACCACAATGAGATATCACCTCACACCAGTAAGGATGGCCACCATCCAAAAGACTAAGAACAACAAGTGCTGGTGAGGATGTGGAGAAAGGGGAACCCTCCTACACTGCTGGTGGGAATGTAAGCTAGTTCAACCATTGTGGAAAGCAATATGGAGGTTCCTCAAAAAACTAAAAATACAAATACCATTTGACCTGGGAATCCCACTCCTTGGAATTTATCCAAAGAATACAACTTCTCAGATTCAAAAAAGGCATATGCACCCCTATGTTTATTGCAGCACTTTTTACAATAGTCAAGAAATGGAAGCAACCTAAGTGTCCATCAGTAGATGAATGGATAAAGGAGATGTGGTACATATACACAATGGAATACTATTCAGCCATAAGAAAGAAACAAATCCTACCATTTGCAACAACATGGATGGAGCTGGAGGTTATTATCCTCAGTGAAATAAGGCAGGTGGAGAAAGACAAGTGCCAAATGATTTCCCTCATTTGTGGAGTATAACAATGCAGCAAAACTGAAGGAACAAAATAGCAGCAGACTCAGTGACTCCAAGAAGGAACTAGTGGTTACCAAAGGGGAGGGGTGTGGGATGGTGGTTGGGGAGGGAGGGAGAAGGGGATTGTGAGGCATTATGTTTAGTACACATGGTGTGGGGGATCACGGGGAAAACAGTGTAGCACAGAGAAGGCAAACAGTGAATCTGTGGCATCTTACTACACTGATGGACAGTGACTGCATGGGGGTATGAGTGGTGACTTGATAATATGGGTAAATGTAGTAACCACATTGTTTTTCATGTGAAACCTTCATAAGAGTGTATATCAATAATACCTTAATTAAAAAATAAAAAAAAGAAAAAAGAAATAAGAGAGCAAGAGAACAGCTCCAAGCCTTAAGAGCCACCCTAAATAAGCTGCAGCAATATACCATAGAAAGAGCCCCAATCTCCTTAGGGACCCCAGTACATTTCTTCCAGGCTGGAGACTCAGTCTGGGTCAGAAACTGAAAAACGGACCCCTCAAACCTCAGTGGACTGGGCCCCACATTGTTGTTCTAACCACTCCTACTGCCCTCAGAGTTACAGGCGTCACTCCGTGGGTCCATCATTCCACGGTGAAAAGGGCCCATAATCTGGACAAAGAAATACATCAGCCCAAGGCCCAGCCAGACCTCCAGAATCCTCTCTGCCTCCTCATTGATGATTAGCCTCTGACTAGTGAACACCTGCACGCTGTGGATCCTGGCCCTCGCTGGAATGGAAATCCCTCATCCTGAGCATTAAACTCTCTGCTGCTGTGCCCTCTGACTAAACTGTTCCTCAAAAAGTTCCCTTTCTATTGTTTATTAGGTAATCATAAGTTGTTTCACTGTGCTTACCTGTCTCTCCTAGCTGGACTCAAGTCTCAGCCTGCATTTCCAAAGTACCTCTCTACACTCTTTAACTGTACAAAAGTTATAAAGTGCATGGCCATCACCCAAGGGAGCTGCCCTCAGTGTTCCTACACCTTTAGCACCTGTCCTCTCACACTCAAATAAGCCAGCTTGAGTATAATGCTCAGCTGCATAAAAATAAATTAGGACCGAGAAAAACTGGGTATTTTTTGTTAAGCACAGGCTTATCAAGAGTCTGAAGGACTCACTTCAACTTGTACACACAAGGCTCATACAGACAAATGCATAAAAATATAATCATTTGTGGTCTTCACAATGTACTCAAGACTTTACCGAAAAAAGTCACAAGGAAAAAATCCTAGCCCAAAGCAATTAAAAGTATAAATACAAGCCATTATAACCCTATCATAAACCAAAAAGCTGATGCCCCCTAAAAGGGAAGGGGCATCAGAAGGGGAAGTGATAAGGAAAATATTCAACGCAGCCATCAAGGTCAGCAAACCGCTTTTTCCTCCAGTTGGCAGAGCACCCCCAGCTCCCTCCTCCCCTCCTCCGGGCTCCTCTTGTGCCCTGTGCATGCTGAAATGCCGCATATCAAAGTAATATAAATTGCTCCCCTTGTGTCTGCTCAGGGCTCAGACCTTGGGAGATTACTCCCGTCTGAGCCCGCTGGTGTAAGAATAAAAGCTCAACACTCCAAGACCTCTGAGTGCCACTTAGTTCTTCGTTAGTGATCCAGTCCAGGTTTTCCAGTGTTTTCTGTGACAGTATTACAAGTGTATGAAACAACTTCACCGAAGAGGATGGAAGAAAGAAATGCTGACCTAAGTATCTTTAGAAAGGAGTGAAGTCTGTAAAATTAAAGGGAATAGGAACTGAACATAGATATTGTACTCTGATAAAATTGCTTCTCTTAGGGTATGGTTTAAAAATTCTGATGCTACTATACATGCATACTGGAATGAGGTAATAAAATAAATGGATGACAGATGGTGAAACCAAGCACCTCACTGGTGGAGTGGTATTTACAGAAAAACAAGGGGAGGAAGCAAGAATGACCCATGTGGGGATGAATTAGATATGGAGATGTTAGTATGAATCATGTTTGGTTTAAAACAGTTATAGATAGTTACATAATGAAATGCTTTTAGATATGTGTATATACACAGGATTACACACACATAGTTTTGCTGTTAGCTGAGAGATGATAAGAACCAACACTCTAGCAGCAGCAAGCACCTTTAGCACCTGTGTTTTGGTTTCTAATACCATTCCTAAATAAAAAGAACCCAGGCTCTTTGGAGAAATGGCTGATTTTAGGAGTAGGGCAGGAAATACATAAGATGAACCTGAAGTACCTTGAAGAACCAGAAAGTAAGGGAATACTCAAAAACCAAACCAAACCGAACTGAGTAAGCCTCCACCCACAACACTTAATAGGGGGTGTGTCAAAGTAGCTCAGGAGCTGACTAAAATAGCTCCCAATGGTCAAATCTAAAACAGTTTAAGCAACAAAATAAATAGAGTAGTTCTGGATTATAACCCAAAGTATAAAATCAATACCCATGTGTCCATATTAACATAAACAAATGACTCAATGAATTAATAGAGAAGAGACAAGCCTCCTGTGCAGAAGTTCATGTAACACTCCTTAGATGTTGGTTGTGGGCTGTGACTTCCTTCCAAAGTGTACAGTATGGAAAGCGGGGAAAAAGTAATTTTGAGGTGAAATAACCTGACAAACACTAATGAAGACAGGTGATCGAGACCAACATCAGTAGTCTTAAATCATGTTGATTATATGTACATTTGACATGATGCAGTGAAAATGGTGCCTTACTTCTGTGGTTTTCCTACCAATAATCCAAAACACCAGTCTTATCATGAGAAAAACATCAAAAAAATTCTAATAATAAAGCATCTTACAAAATACTTGACTAGTACTTAAAACTGTCAAGGTCATGGAAAATAAAGTCAGAAAAACTGCCACAGTTAAGAGTAGCCTAAAGAGACATGACAAATAAATGTACTGTGGTATCTGAGATGGGATCCTGGAAAAGAAAAAGACGTAAGGAGAAAACTAAGGAAATTAAAATAGACAATGTACTTCTGTTATTGACTTAAAAAAAAAAAGCTAAGTTGAACTTCAAAAAAAAACTAAAAAGTCTGCCTTTCAAAAGACAGTATTAACAAAATGAAAAAAATCAAAGCCACAAAATGGAATATTAAATATATAGTCAGATATATATTTGTTTCTGTATCTGACAAAGGATTTGTATCTGTATATTTTAAAATTACGTTTTAAATTTAATAATAAAAAAGCAGTTCTACAAAATGTGACCTTTATATTTTTAAAACACATTTTCAAAGGGATATATATATATATTATGTATATGAATGAGAACTGGAAAAGAGTCACAGCAGATTAACAATCAGGAGAATGCAAATGAATAGAATGAAGAAAGTACTGTTCAGACACTAGAAGACAGCATGGGCAGAAAACTGGGAATGAGAAATTAGAAAAAGTCCCTTACCAGTCAGTCCTGCATAGAACATTTTTATACTTAGTGGAGTTTCAGATTCCTCATCTAAAAATTATAGAATTCAGCAGAATTGTTTCTTAAGGCACTTTCATATTTTGAATATTTCTAATATTCAGTGAGGTTATTTTAAGAAAGAAAGTTAAATAAGTTATATATTTTTCTTTCATTTTTTTTGTCTCCTAACAGGTATATTAATTCAGCTTTGGGCAATTTCTGCAGAGTAATAAGAAGTTATCAGACTAGAGGAATTCATCAATAATTTGATTGCTTTTATTTTCAATTTGCAGTATGATCAAAAGGGCTATTCCCTTTAAAAGAATTTTATCAATAGGTGGCAGGAATACAGCCCTTAATTTTCCAATATGGAATGTTACAATGCCCCTGTTATTAATCTAAACACTGCAAACTGGAAAATGTATATCCTGAGTGATATTATAACTTAAATATTTTGCTTAAAATATGTCCCAGAAAATTAAATTCACCCCTGAACAGGGCCCTGGGGCCATGGTTGATCTAACTATAAATTTTACAGTTAAGATATAAAACTCTGGAATTGCTATTTTGTAATAAAAACACTGACAGAACTTTTAAACTTCATTTTTCTCTCTATGATTTTACACAATTAGAAGTTCCAGTCAGTATATGAAAGTTTTGGTAGTAAAAAGAACTTCCTAAGAGTACATTAATGACCAATGACCAATGCATATCAACAAGATAGAATGCTTTCAATCTCTGTGCACCCAAATTGTTCCACCCAGAGGTACAAATACTGAGCTGCCCCTGAACAGCCTAGAGGGAATGAAAAACTCTTCACATTCAAGTTGTTTTACGATACCAGCATCATTTATACCAAGCACAAATATAAATGTACATAAAAACATCCCTCCAAAAATCTGTTCATGAAGATATGCAATTCTTAGTTCACAGTCACCAATTTTTGGTGTAATTAATTATGCAGCAATATTTTCTTGATATGACAGATGAGGACTATGAATCTTTGAGAAGCTATATTATCATAGTTATGTGATAACTGTATCTCAAGGAGTTGAGACGCAACTGCCCTCCCCTTCCCACTAGTAATCTGCACCTGGGCTCCTCCAGTCCCCAGGGCTTGACTAATGTCAAAAGAAGATCACAGGGAATTCAGTAAGTAGAAAAATGAGCTAAGAAAGAAATAATGGGATGATTAAATTGATAGTGAATATAGAAATTGGTAAATATGAATCTAGAGCTAAGTAAACATTGATTAAAAAAATGTAATTTAACAGGCCATGGAAAAATAAAGATGACACTGAAATACAAGTCTAAGGGGTAATGATCCTTTTTAAATTGGGGCATTTATAAGTTAAATATTCATGTGGAAATGTTAAGAGTTAGCAACAAAAAACAAACAAAAAAGAGATATTTAACTTCTAAATCAGAATGGGAGAAGAGGGCGGGCTAGAAAAAACTAAGTAAATTCAACAGAAAACAGGCAGCGAGAAGAAACAGAAGGAAATACGAGACAAAAAACAGAATTTTTGACATAATATCTGTGATCATAAGTTAGATTAAAGTTGGCTTTCACAAAATAGAAAATTTAAGTTAATCCGTGTTTTTAAATCTGATTTCATGTTAAAAAGAGACAAACCTAAGATAATATGAATAAGGAAAATTATCAGCTGAAGTACATAAATACACACTGTACAAATATTAACTACAATAAAGTTAGTGGAACAGATACAAAACTCATATCTTGGTTTCTAACATCATTGCTAATGATGCAAGGATCAGGGGTCCTTGGAAAAATAGCTGATTCTAGGACTATTACAAGATGAGCCTGAAGCAGCTTATATTGGTGGAAGAATGTAAAAGGAGCACAGGGCCAGCTGCAGAGCTCTCCCAATGTTTGAGCTGGACTGATAAGAGCAATGGCAAAAAGTAAAGTGTTCTTAGATTATCACCCTAAGTATAAATATCCATCAGTTCATAGTGCTACGAATAAATGAGGAAGGAAGGAAAGAAGAAGGTAGGCAGAATTCCCTCATGCAGAAAAATTCAAATAATTTCATTAGACCCTCCACCCTCAAGAAGCGTCATCTCCACTTCCTTCCAAAGAGTACAATATTGAAGAGAAGGGGCAACTTCACAGTGGAGAAACCCAATTAATACTACCTTAGCCATGTGACGAAGGACAACACAAGGAGTGAATAAGTCATGTTGATATTATGTACTCTTAATAAGATGTAATGACAGTGGCACTTCCCCTGTGTGGCCTTCCTTCCCAAATCCCATAACCCCAGTCTAATCATTAGAAAAACAGCAGACAGTCCTAGTGGAATGACATTCTACAAGATACTTGACCGTTCCTCCTCAAAACTCTCTAGGTCTTCAAAACAAGGAAAGTCTGAGAAAGTGACAGAGCCAAGAGGAAACTAGGGAGAAAGAACAAATAAGTGTAAAGTTCATCCTGGATGAGATCATGAGCAGAAAAAGAACATTAAAAATAAGAAAAATCTCAATCAAGTATTGACTTTAGTTGGTAATAAAAATATTTAAAATGTTGCAATATTAATAGCATACAAAAAAAGAATTTAAGACAAACAGCATTATTAGGGAAAAGGGGTCATTTCATAACTATAAAAGGATAATTTTGCTAGAAATACAAATCAATCTTTAAGCATATAACCTCTAGAAAGGAAATGGACATATGTAATTTTGATATTGAAATGTTAAAGAATAGTTACTACTGCAACAAATAAGATTTGAAATTCTGTTAATCAGTATAAAAATATAATTAGTAAAATAATCAATAGTAAAGCAAAATACATTCCTGACACATACTTCAGCAGGGAGTACTGATCTAAGAAGAATAAATACATCATTTTTTTTCTTTTTTTTTTCCCATGGTCACAGCCAGTCAGTCCTGCTGAGGAGAAAGTGTCCCTAAAAAAAGAAAAGCAGAATAGCAAAATGGTGTGTGGACCAAGTCATGAGAGTGGCCCAGGGCATGAGGGAATGACCCAATTTGTAGAGTTAGAATATTACAGTTACTTTAGCATCTTTTAGGTGTTATTGTAGTATAGACTGATACTAAGTAGATATTAAAACAATGGACAACCCAGATATGCTGGAGATGATCCGGCCCTGGAAAATTTAATTACCATCAATCACTGCCAAGAGAAAACAAAGCACAGCCATCCAGATCGTGATGAAAACTAAAGAATACAGGCTAACGTGATCTAGGATTTTGAATCATTCAAAATTTTACACAATCTCCTGAACTAATGTGAGTACAGACTACTATTTGAGGTCAAAGAGGTGAGATGACACTTTCCAGGGGAGAGGAGATAGAGATAAATTAGTGGATATACCAGAATGTTCATACCTGAAATGTTTATATTTAAGTCAAATATTTTAATTCAGGTACTCCATTTAGGGGCATCCCATGGTTTTTTGAGCATTTTTTTCTCTCTCATAAATTGAGTAAATTGTCTGAGAATATTTTATTTTTGCAAATGTAAATCTATAAAAGTAATGGAGTCTGTCAACACTTTAGCCAGTGGTTCACTGGTGAGAACTGAGCGCTTTCTATGTCATTGCTTGGCAAGAGGAAGTATAATAGACTGCAAGTAAAAAAGAATCCCAGATTCTTGTAGCAAGATAACTCATTCCTAAATTGATACCATTTGGTAACACTCCATACTGCTTACATCTTTTGTACTGCCTCTAGTTTCTACTCTGCCTCAGCTTTTGTATCTTACGTCCACCAACTCATACATTTGTCTTTGAACTTCAGTTGTCTTGTTTCCTTCCTCTTGGCCCAACATTGCTCAGTTCAGTGACAAAAGCTCTAGCTTAGCTTCCAGCTCTGCTTCTTGACTCTGTCCACTGAGACTGTTACAGCCCTCCGGAGATCTGGATGCACATCCAGGCGCTGGCTATAGGCTCACTCAGGTCAGTGGTATTGAAGAAACCCTGGTGTAGAGAGCACAATGAGGAAGACAGCATCTCCTCTGTATGTGGAGTGTCCCTCCCCATCTTTCTCATCACAGAGAGCGATGCTGAGCATGGAATGTCACCCAGGTGGCTTTAACAGCTGTGTGCCATTCCAAGTAGTGTCTGGCATATTCTGATCCTACCTCTCTGCTTTAAAATCCATTTTTCTCCATTATTCTTTACTTACTTATCTCTGTGAGACTCAGAACTGTTTACTATAAAATGGGAATAATAATTACCTCCACAGGACTGCATGACAAAATGAAGGTATAGCATCTTTCATAAGATTTTGTATTACATTTCTAATTAAAATGAAAGACATTAAGAGAAACTATTGCCTCCTCCCTGAACCTCATACCAGTGTGAGTGTATCTGAACACCATGGATACTAACTAACCTACAGATATATCTACCCAATCCAACAGATTTAATGTAATGTTCAAGAGATTCCAAGAAGCATTATACACTGCTACAGCAACAAGCAGATTTAATTTCTTTTGTTAGAATTACTTGGTAATGTTTTTTGTTACACTGTATTAGGACAAACATACCGGTTTCTTATGTATCTAAAATTGTTTGGCGTCTGAGAGATAATTCACTACTGTCAAAGAGCAGCTGATATCACAGGGAATTTAGTTCAATATTCTTAAACACTTTCCAGAAAGCAGCTAAATTCCATTATGAAAATACTGTATTCATGTAGATAAGAAACAGTTGTTTTATTAAAAAAAGTTTTTTTCTATTGATAATGCCATCAGGAGATTTGATCCCAAATACAATGGTGAAAAGTGTGCACTGTTATCTGAGAGCCCTTCAGGAAAGTTGTGTTATACAGGATTACAATGATGCATGAATGGTTGAGAATTAGAAAAGAAAATGGAATTTCAATGTTAAGGTAGCCTTCTTTTTTAGAATTCAGAATTTCTTTGAAGCTTTCCTTGCCTCTCCTAATTCTAACCTAAAATCATGAAAACAAAATGTAGCTATTTGATTTCCATGCACTATACAGAGATATTTTGAAGCTTCTCAATGTCTTTTCTTTTCTAAAGAAAACAATACTTAAAGTTTACAATGTTATATCCCAGGCAAAAATTAACAATCCATAGAGATATTATGTGAATCACTGTTAATAAATGTAGAATCAAATATTCATAACTGTTGAAATAGTGTCTTATTAAAAAACTCATTTTTCTTTTTTTCATGGGAAGTAGTTTTCATTTGTCAAGATGTCAAAAACATAAAAGTGATATCAGAAACTGTTAATATGTGTTAGTCCAACCAGAATCAATCAGACTATAATCTACTAGGATTCTAAGACATCACTATAATATTTTATAAACAGAGCAGCTAGTCCACATTTCCATGGCAATGGCAATTCCTCACAAAACTGTAAAATGTAAATTAATCTGTCTCTCTCTGTTAACTACAGAAAGAAAAGGAAAACAAATGAATTTAAAACAATGGTAAAAAGCACACCCACATTAACACACACTACATCACTTGTCTAACCCATTTCTGTAGTGTGATTCTCTGCACATCTACACATAGCAGAATCTGTTGTCAGTAGTTGTAGGCGTCTGATATTTTGTTTTTGAATAATGCATAATGTAGTGTTTATTGAGAAGTTTTCCTTACTTTTCTAAAGTCTTAACCCTTTAGTAGTATGACACACATGGAGTTAGTGAGTTTCAGAAAAGATCAATAATTATTGAAAAGTAGGACATTTTGCCAACATAAGATTCAGTAAAAAAAAATAAAACATATATGGAGCCAGATTTTCTAATTATTTTTATGTAAGTTCCTCTATTTTCATGAAAATGTATAATTAACATTACCAAATTGTGAATAATGCCTGTGAGTAGACACTGACTGTCACCAAACAAACACACCTGCTCTTCTGCATCTTGACCAAACCCTGGTTTTCTTCGCGTACTGTCTCTTCACCAAGAAGCTTTATGGCTCAGGGTTAGGTTTCTGATTGGTTTAAACTTACTACCATGGTCAAGTTCATCTTTCCAGTGATTGGTTTAGGCACGGAGATAATGATACAATTTAGACCAACAGGATGAGAAGTATTCTGAGGGTTTTTTGAAAGTTTCCCTTATTGTATATTTTATAATTATATTATCATGTCTGTATTGTGACAGCCACTTTTCTTTCGTGAGGGGAAGGAGCATGAAGATGATAGAGCTGGAAGCTGGAAAGCAACCAGAGGAACACAGAGATGATTTATACAAAACAACAAAGTGAGAGTTGCAGCTTCAACCATCAGATCCTTGAAGCACTGAACAAGAAGTGAGGTTATGAAAAAGAAAAGAGAATTAACACTCATGCTCTGGGTTTAGAAGGTTTTTAACAATTTCTAAGGTGCATTCACATATGTCTTCATATTTTATTTATCTTTCTTAACACCCTCAACAGATCTATTTTTTCCTACAATTCTATTGGTGAAGAAACTGAAATTCCGAAGTCTTACACAAATTTTCTAAGGCCACACAAATTAGAAACATGGCTAAGGCTGCAGCCCAGATTTCAAACTCTGAGAATGATGCTTTCTCTACTTTTGTATAGTCATCTTAAGAATAAATAAAAGGCTTCCTTCCACTTGACATAATTGGTTCTTAGTAAATATATTGCCATGTCATAGAATCAGAGAGAGAAATAAAATACAATAACAGAAAAAGAAGAAAAGTATCATCTTATCTTTTTTACTGGTACAATTCTTTCAGCAAGACAGCCACATCTTTCATATCTGGTTTAACAGGTTAAATAAGCCTTTTCAGTTTACTGCATTATTTTATTTTCAGTCATCCTTTACTTTTTAATGTCCAATCTTCCTAGATTCTTTCCCCAACACCACTCCTATACCATCTTGCTTATTTTGTATTATATCTGCTTTACTTAGAATTTAAATAGTATTTTCATGCATTCAAAGACCCCTCTTCTTTATCTACCTTAAGTTTTAATATGTAATCAGTTCAGCTACCTCAGAAGCTATTTTTTATGAAGTATCTGACACAGATATCTTGAGTGAGGTTTATTCAAATATACTCTGTTTTAATAAGAAACATCTCTGCCTACCTTTGATTCCCTATTTGCCTCTAGCTATACAACTCACAGACTCCACGTTCCTTTTGTCATTCCAGGAAGACACAGACTCCTGAGCACTGGGACTGCTTTTAACTGGGGTAACTGGTAACGATCTTGTCCTGTTAGTATGCCTAAGAAGGGCTTTGTAGCACAGTCCTGTGGTGAGAGGTAATCCCATGATCTAATCAGCTTTTACTTAGAGGCCTGGTGATCCTCTAAGTAAAAGCTAATCCTCTCTCTAGGAAGTTTAGCAATGCATTATTTAAGCATATGTTAATTTTTAGCAGAAAAGAAAAAAGCAAATGCATTACTTCTAGCAAGATAACCCTGGGGCAATACTGACCACAGATATTTTCCTTCCCCAAACTTTTCCTTTTCTATCCTCCAAATCAGCCTTATTTTGCCATCATCACTTACTCCTTGGGGTGAGTCCAATCAAGGGTGATTTTAGTTGAGTTCAGTGACTGCCATTTTAGCTACTGTCACTTACACATCTCCATCAGATTTTGCTTCTCAACACCCATTGAACCACATCTCCTTTAAATTCCATTCCTACCTTAAAAGGTTTCCCCAGTGCCAGAAATAAGTTTTATCTGCTTAAGTCCTGGTTGGGGGCATACTGGAGGAAACAGGATGTTTCACTCTGCCAGCACCAGTTTTTTCTGCCCACATCCAGTCCAGTTCCTTGCTTTGCTGGAAATCATCTGCCTATGCCCTGGCCGGTTGATAAGCCTTCAGTCTGGATGGCAGTGAGAGCTGTTTGGGTTGGCATGGTGAAGCCAGTGGTCTTTGAGCCCCACTTAGACACATACTCCATATTTTCTGAAGTTAGGAATTCTGCAGAAGCATAGTAACTATCTTCTTTCTATTTCAGGACTTCTCATTTTGGGTTCCGTTGCTGTTAGGTAGTCCTTGACTGGGAGAGGTGATAGCAGTCATGACATTGTTTCCCAGCTCCTATTTTCTAGAGTTCTCTAGACCCACAGGGAATAAGAAGTCCCTACCACATGAAGCTTGGAAAATGTTATGCTTTTCCCAAGTCAATAACCACTGCCTGCATCGCATGATCCTTTACTTAATAGCTAATAGCTAGTGGTACCAGGGTCTGTCTTTGTGTTCCAACACTCAGCTAACTCTAGCTGGAGGCAAGATAATAATCTCTCCTATTTCTAGGTTGACCAACTGATCAAACGTTTCCTGGATGTGGGAGGCTTCCAGGATATGGGACTTGCAGTCCTAAAACCAGGAACATCTGGGACAGCTGGGCCAGGGTGGTCACCCTATGTGCTTCCATTCATCCTCAAACTTCCTGGACAAATACAATTAGCTGGAGAAGACATTCAAAGCTGTACACATGCTCTCCCAAACATTCTCTCACAAAGGAGCCTTTTCTCTTCCAGTTCACTTTTAACTTCCTTGGTGGTAAAATCCACAAAACCACTTCTGAGATCCCAAGGTACTTTGGGGAGATTCTGCACCAAGAATAATTTAGGAGCTGAACAAGTGCCTCTCTTCATTCTCAGAGGTGAGTTGTCAGTTACAAACTTTACCCTTTGGGAGAGCTGGAAGATAACGAAGGGAGGCCCAATCTTACCCTACTTAACCTTTAACCAACTTTATTTTCAGTTGCCTGGTCTCCCAAATATATCATAAGCATTCTATGTGCAGAGCATATTCTTTGTTCTTAACTGTTACTGTTGAATTTTCCTTTGTTTTATATTTCCCAAACCATTTGATATATTTGTTAAAGCCAAGTCATGAACACATATTTGTCATCCCCAAGTATCCGCCCATACCAGCCTTCCTCAGGGGCCTCGTCTCTGAATGTAAAGTACAGTGGATTGCAGAAGGATGGCCCTCATGTGCACAGACAGTTTATCTGCCCTCATATTTCCTCCCCGCATTGCACCCCATTCCCTTTTCCAGAAACAAATGCAGCTGCTTGCACTAATCCATCACAAACCTTTTTACGCATTTCTCCCCACCGTGGCTTGCTGATCAGGCTCTCAGGATGCTTTCTGGTATGCAGTCCGTTTCTAACTGAAATGTATTTATATTGGTGACTGCAATTGCCAGTGCATGTTCATAAAAAAAGGGTAATTTTAAGCATATTTCATGGGGGCGATTGATGTTTTTTTTAGCCAAGACAAGACAGATACCTGCTTTGTCACCAGATAGCACTGTGCCACAGCCAAAGCCCTGCTGATGGAACTCTGTCTTCCTTTGCATGCTTTCAACCATCCCCACAGGCACAGCACCACGCGGGCACTGTGTGCACGCAGAGAAAGCCCAGCATTTTTAAGCAATAGCAGGGAAAGTATTCTATCAATCAAGGTCTCTCCTGATAGCCCTCAGGTCACTCCAGACAGCACTACTCTACTTTCACTGTGTAAGAAAAAAGTCCTGCTGGGTAGACAACATACTGGGAAACCAGAATAAGGGAAAGGAGAAAAGGCAAGAGTTGGATAAATAATATTTATCAGGCATTTACAGAGTTGATAACTGGCTGGTTAATCAGAACTATTCTTTTCCCTGAAAGTCACTTTGCATAGATCCGGGTTCCTTTTTAGACGTTCTTTTTCTTTCTTTTCTTTAAGCTCAAGGGATTTAGTCTATTTCCCTTCACATTACTATTAGATGTGAATATAGCTTCACATGCTATTAAACATATCTTTCCTTCATACAGAGAGAAGCAGAGTCCAGTTTTCCCCTTCTTCTGTTCCTAATCATGTGAACAATGCAACCTTTTTCTTTTTAGTATTGTTGAATCTTCATGCTGTGGGGATACAAAGGTAACACAAATAACGAGTCTGTAGAAGTTATAAAGGTCCAGGAGTTTACGCAACTTACCTCAGACATGGTTCTTGGTAAAGTCAGTGTTTCTGCTCCTATTGTTTTCATCTCAACCTTTTTTTGGAGGGGGGTGAACGATACCTGCCAACCACTTCATTTTCCAACAATGCTTATTTGCTTTTACTTTCTAGCACATGACATGATGTGTCGCATGGCAAGATTATGCTTATGTTGTCTTCCTGAAGAATATTTCCAGTGCCACTGACCTGGATAACGGCCTTAGTCTGTTTGGACATTTATGCCAAAACACAACAAACTAGGTAGCTTGCAAACAACAGACATTTATTTCTCACAGTTGTGGAGGCTGGAACTCCAAGATCAGGCTGCCAGCATGGCCAGTCAGTGGTGAAAGCCCTTTTCTGGGTTGCAGCTGCCAACTTTTTTGCTATGTCCTCACGCGGTGGAAGGCGGCTAGGGAGCTCTGTCAGCTTTCTTTTATAAGGTCCCTAATTGCATCCATGTGGGTTCTACGCTCATGACCTAATTAATCATCATCCAAAGGGCCCACTTCCTAATAGTACCACCTTGGGGATGAGGTTTCTGACATATGGATTTGGGGTGGAACATAAACATTCAGACCACAGCAATAACCTACCTCCTTCTTCAAGAATCAGTTTAGTTACCACCTCGAGAAGGACTTCTCTCATTCAAAGATGGTCTAAGTGTTCTGTGTGTGTGGCCCTGTAATATCATGCACATGACCCTATTCTAACTATAGCCTGCATTTTCTCCCCCACTAAACAGGGAACTCTTTGATGGTAAGACCACTGATATATTTATCCTTTTATCTCAAGGCCTCAGGTAACTGTGATACTCCAGTGCCTATCACAGTGTCTTAGATATTTATCCTCTCACCTCAGTTTCACTGATTCATTTAGTAATTCCACTGAGTAGTCTGCCAGCTCTTTCTTCTGGTGGCTGTAGGAAGCACGTACATCTCTTCCTATGAGACAGTGGTACTGTTTCCCACCCTCCTACCCAAACTGAACCGTACTGCCACCTCTTCATTTACAACCTGTGGGACTATTACACCTAACTGCTTCAAGCTTTCCTGTTTATAACAAACAGGATACTTCAGAAAGCTGACAGCATCAGCTTTCCATGGATTAATAAAATTCTCCCCTTCTTATGTGACTCTCTCTCTATTCCTTTCCTTGGATTTTGACCCTCAAATTCAGCTCTTCTGAAGTAGGAGCCCCACTCCAATCATATCAAGATGAAATTTTTTCCCCTATAATGTCTAGGTGTTTGTTATCATGCCACCCTTTGGAAATATAACAAACAGAGAGGCTTTTTGAGAGGAAAGTTTGTCAGTTATTTAGGGATAGGAAACATGCATCTTGGAAAAATTTTTTTTCCAGAAACCAAACACTCCTAACTCCCTTTAATATTCTTTATAAGAGATCATGCTTAATTCACTTTTCTTTGGGGAAGCCTTCTCTGATCTCTCTGTCCAAGATAAATCCCTACAGAATAGGCTCTCATAATATGTATTTCTCATTCATATCCTTTTCTCACAATGTAATTCCACATTTGGTAATGGGATTGTCTGATGACTGACTCTTCTATCATTGCACTATCAACTCCAAGAGAGCTGGGCTATTATAAGTGATTGCTTAGCATATGGTGGTACAAGATATTGGTTTAATGAAATTAAATTAAATTGGCTAAGTAGAATTGAATAAGTTAAGGTTTTCGGATTCTTAAACCATTCTTAACAAAAAATATCCAGCCTCTCTGTGCTCCCCTTAAAGTATGATCCCCAGAATTAAACATGAGTGGAAGAGACAAGACCAGTGCAAAGGGGAGCACGTGCCTCTTTCCTTCTAATAATGCTTCAGTTAGCTTACTGACAGCTAACCCATTCCATACAGAAAGCTTACCCCCAACCATATCTCGTTGATGTGATTCTACTATTTTTTTCCCTTCACGTATTATGCTGTTCACCACATTCTATCCCTATTGAAATATTAACTTTTATTCTTACGGAGTCAAGCCACAGTAGCTGATGACTCCTTATCATGCTTCTGAACTATACCTATTAGCCATACCCAGCATATTTGAAATCTTCATTAGTATGATTAAGGAGTCCTGAATCATACTCTTTTTTAGAATGACTATAATTACTTTTGTGTGCCCTGGTTTATTTTACCACATCACTGTCTATTATGGACTGAACTGGGTCCTCCTACCCACCAAATTCGTATGTTGAAGTCCCGATTCCCAGTATCTCAGAATATGACTGTTTTTGGAGATAGGATCCTTAATGAGTAATAAAAATAAAAAGAGGCTCTTAGGATGTTCCCTAACTAATGTCCTTATTAGAAGAGGAGATTAGGACACGCAAAGAACTACAGGGGCATCTACACCACATGAACAGCAGCTAAAGAACAGCCGAATGCAGCCCCGGAGAAAATCAACTCTGGTGGCACCTGGTTTTGGACTTCCAGCCCACAGAACTGTGAGAAAGTAAGTTTCTGTTAAGCCGTGCAGCCTTTGGTATGGTGTTGGAGTCCTAGAAAATGAGTACATTGTCTGTTTGCTAAGTCAGAGAGAAACCTCAGGGTTCTCATCAAAGATTCAGTTCTTTCTTCACCTGCTTCAACTCACTAGTCACAAAGTACCCCTAACTCCATCACATAACAGCCTTTAGGCTTGCCTGTCTCTATTCCCCATGCCACGTTTCACTTTAAGTGCCAAGACTCTGTTATCCCAACTACTCCACAGAAGATGTTCCTGACATGAGTTCCCTGAAGCCTTAACTATTGCCCCTTTGAAGTTCCTTCTCATATCATACCCTAATTCCAGACACAACTGCATAACAGTCCCCCAAATGTCACCAATTTTCATGTGACTAGAGTTTTGCTCATACCTTCTATACCATAGTTTGATTCCTCAGCAATCAAAAATATATGTTACACAGTTCCCTATTCTTTAGCTAAGTGGACCTTTTGCTTCATGAGTTTCCATAGAAGGTTCTAAATTTCTTTTATATAATAATCAGGTCTCTGAATTGTAGCTGTTCTTGGATCCCTTTCTGCACAATTTATCCTGTAAGCTCCTAAGAAAAGCGACACAGAGTTATTCTTCTTTATTTTCTCAGATTCCTAGTACAGCAGCTGAGACAAAGAAAGGATACAATTCATAGCTATAGGACTGAGTTAACTTATTCAGCAAAGAAAACAGGAACAAAAGAGATATTTGCTAAGAGTATATACATTGGTGGGAAAGCTGACATATTAACTCTTATTCTCTTACTACCAACATCAAGCTGGATTCAAGCATTATATTAACATTGGAGATGTATAAAGAATTAGGAATATATAAGTTCAATTATATTTATTATCATGTAATTCTGAATTAAAAAACTTTCCCAGTATGCTATGGTTGAAAGTTCTCTTCACAGTACACAGAAGGTAAAGCTGTTTGTGTTATGGAAGTAAGGTACCCTCGCAGTTGAGAGCTGTGTTGGTTAATATCTGTGGCAATAATACTGCAACAAAACACAAACCCAAAATCACAGTGCCTTGCAATAAATGATGTAAGAGTCTGTGCAGCAGGTTGAGGTATAATCCGTGTGTCTCTCATTCTGGGTCTAGGCTAAAGCAACACTCTTTTCTCCCATTCCAGTGGTCACAATCAGTCACATGATCAAACCAGAATCAAGACAATCTAACACAAGGGCTCTGACATTTACAGTGCATGGAAAAGGGCAACATGCCTATTCTGCACTCCTAGTTTTGCTGTAACTGGTCCTGAAATCTTCCTATGGAAATACAGTGACGATATTGAGCTGTTTGAATTAAAACAAACAAAAAAACACATTGTTTTTTCTGATTAACTTCTCTGATTTAGGAAACATAAGAAGAAAGCCTAACAAAAGTTGAGGTTGATGAATTGTGTATAACACAGTATATAATACCAAGGTTTGGGGAGAGGTAAGAATATGGCAGCTTCCACGCATGTGTAGCTTACAGAATTTAACCCTTTAACTAGTTATTGCTCAGGGGTACCTTGAAGCCACATACTTACACCACGTTTCTGCACACAAACAGCCAAGTCTATAATGAAATGTATAAATCATCACGACAGTTCTTCGTGTGGGGAACAGATTAAATATGCAAATAAGTCAACTTTTATTAAACAAGGGGAAGACCTTATAGCTCTAAACCAAACATTACATACTATTATATGTTATTTTTCACACTATTCTAAAAATAAAATGAGTTGTTTCCAAAACCTCAGCCCATACTAAACAAGAAACAGAGGCCAGGCCTAGGCCACTCTGAAACTGAGATCATAGGTCTGCTCTAACCTCATGGCTTATACTTTGGCTTGTTGAAAAGTGAATTTTAGTAATCAGAAAAAACTCATGAATTATTATACAAAATGTCATACATTGTATGACTCATTCAGAAGTAAACTGACCATATTAGACTGAATATGAACCATAATAAAATCCTTTATAACCACTAGTTTTGTTTATACAATGTTTGATATTTCTTAAGATGAACAGTACCTAAAATATTGGAAAAATAGCCCAATTTTTGGAATAACAGCTCATTTCAGCAAGTCAAATGGAGGAGAGGCAGAAAAGTGTTTCTTAACTGACTTTATATGTTTTTTAATGACTATTACCTTCATTCTGATCTTATACAGAATTAATCTGCACAAGTCTAAAATGGAGTAATGCAATCCAATAAAAGTTTTGTAAGGATTTCCTTACAGTTACACAGGCAGATCAATACCATGGAACTACTTTTCTTTCCTATGAATAACTAAAAAATGATGTTTCAAATAGGAGCAACAAAGTAGACTGACAAAGATATGTACTTTTAAAGATGGGAATTTGTTCAGATGAGCACATGTTATTGTCAGGAAATAATTCTATGTAATATGACTTGTTTTATTGATATTCATAAAACAGCTCTTCCTTAGAGATTACCTCTAAGCTAATTAATTTGGTGGCTCATTTCAGCTTGGATTGCTTGCAAAAATCTTCCTTGTAAAGTTATAATTCTGCTTGAAAGTTAACATTACCTACACTTACTTGTCCTTAGATGTGAATACAGCTTCCCTAAAAAGTATACGAGATGAGAGGCTCTGCACCCTAGCCTGGATCGTTTCCAGCTCCTCTGATCAGATCTTGTTAAGAAACTATGTTTGGGGGCAGGAGATGAGTCAGGTTTATGTGTGTTGGTGATCTGCATGCATCAAAGTGACTGGATGAGACATGGACTCTGTTTCCTGTCAACCCGCTTGTGCTTCCTGGGTCCATCATCACTGCAGCGCCTGACATACATGCCCATGGCAGTGGTTCTTAAATTTCTTGGTCATGCACCTTTCAGCTCTGCAGAAGCTAAGGAAATTCTATCACAGAAATTTCTTTTGGAGTCACCACAGAAGAATGCCCAACCTGCAGGCTTAGGTATACTTCACATTTTCATTTAATCCTGACATCCCATCAGTTTTGTTCTCCCCATTTCTCCTCTAAATGTGAGAGGTTGCTGTAGAGATGGTTTTGCTGCCTTCTAAAGGACCTCTGCTTTCTGAATCTGCTTGCTGTCAATCTCCTTCCCTGGACAAGGATTCTCACCAGCTTACCTGTTCTACTGGATGGTAACATGCAGTGGATGAACGGGGCTGTTAATGACGTCTGAACACTGGCATCGGCTTGATGGCTGCTACTTAGGAATCAGTTCAGCCTATGGTGGAGACATGCCAATTCTGCCTCGAACCTCCCTGCTCTTGCCTCAGCACAACCTTCTGCCCTCCCACAGTGACTCTGAAACTCTTGGTGGTAAAAGACCTGTCACCACAAACTTCAAGTGGTCATGGAGAGAATGGAACAAAATTAAAGCACTATAAAAATCAAAGGAAAGACAACAAACCATGCAAAATACAAGTTTACATTTTTTTCTATTACTAGATTCATTCCACAAGTTTTTCAGCCAGATTGCTGTAAAAAACATATAAATCTTTATTCTAAATATCAGTTGGCATCTAGTACTTGTTTAAGGATAAAGTTTTGAGTAGCCATAACCTACATAGACAGGAGCCCTTTAGTGCTCTGACTGTAAAAATGCACTTATTTGAAACATGAAATTTGAATTTAGTCATGCAACTGGTATTTGAAATTAAGAAAGCAATTGCTTAAATTAATGAATGTAACTGAACATACTTATATTTGATTTTGTAGCACTTTTTTTTGGTTTGGTATAGTTTTGTGTGGAATTTTGTTCTCCTTTAAGCACAGCTGTATGTATATTAGAAATTCAACTGCTATGTATGGTGAATGCATATATGCAATAGAGCTAGAATAGTTGATACTTAAGCAGAGCTCTACAACACTTTACAAACCACAGACATCATGACTAGAAAAAGTGGTCTTCATTACAGAGAGCCTATTTTCCCCGTAATCTCATTTTTGCAGACTTCTCCAGGCACACACTCCGATGTCTAATACCTACAGATCTCTCAGCCTTCTTATAAAAGTTTTCTTATCACAAGGGATTTGAGATAACTTTTTCCATTAAGTATAAATGAGTAATAATTAGAGATAACATTTTGTGGGTGCCTACTCTGTGCCAGGTACTACTTTAAAGTCTTTATACCTTTTAACTCAAGTTATCCTTACAATGACCCATGTCATATGAAGCAATAAAGATTAAAAAAAAAAAGATAGGAGGCTAAATAATTTGTACAAAGTCACAAATGTAGGTGTGTCTGGCCTAGGACTTAAGCCCAAACTTTCTAGACACAGACTTTATGATGATACCACATGCTGTTTCCCAGGGCTCTCTCTCCTTCTAGAGAAGATCTTAGCAAAACAAGCAACAAAAGGACTTATCTCTAAATATATATATATATATATATATAATATTTATATATATTTTATCAAATAAAGACACATAACACAAACTCATATTCAAGTAGCTAAAAATAATTAAATAACTAAAGCAAAACCTAGCTCAGGATATAACTGGATTGAGGATACAAATGTTAGCATTCTGGCACTGATTATTTCTTTGGTTTTCCTTTCCTCTCTTTTGACTTCCATGACAGATGCGGAGCTTCCAGGAACTATATCCTTCTGTTACATTGACAGAGTGTAATTCCATTACATTCCTTAAATTTAATAACAACTGCAAGAACATCCTACAGATGACTTATTAACCTAGCACAGGTAATACTACCATTCCTGAATTAGTCACTGAGGTTAGATTAGAAATCCTGATTGGCTGGATCTCAGTCATATGACTCCCTTCATTCTGAACCTGCCTCAGGGCCCTATGAAGCTCATGAAGTAAGAACTGAAGGGATTTAGGCAGTCAACATCATTTTTAGTAAAGGTATTCAGTACCAGAAAGAATCAGCAACTGTATGGAGCTATTGTTTTTCAAATTATAATAGCATATTAAATTGCTCTGATAATTAGTCCAAGGAAAATCAGTTCATAAATGATGGTTCATGGAACATAAGACTACTGGATTCACACACATGATCTTTCCAATATGCTATAAAGAGAAATCCTTGCTTAAAACTCACTCTTTTCTTTTCAAAATATATTTAAGAGCAGAGGTTGACAAACCATGGCCTGTAGGCCAAATCCAAGTCACCAACTGTGTTGTGAATAAAATTTTACTGGAGCACACCACACTCATTTGTTTACCTATTTGTCTATGGCTTTTTCCACTCTTCAAAAGCAAAGTTGAGTAGTTTTCTGACACAGACAGTAGGACCCAGAGAGCCTGAAATATTTACTGTCTAGCCTTTTACAGATAAAACGTTTGCTGACTTCTAAATATATAAAGAACTCATAAGCCTCAACAACCAAAAAAAAACAAATAATCTGATTAAAAAATGGGTGGAGGACCTGAACAGACATTTCTCCAAAGAAGAAATACAGATGGCCATCAGGTACATGAAAAGATGCCCACATCACTAATCCCTGGGGAAATGCAAATCAAAAATGCAATGAGGTATCATTTCACACCTGTTAGAATGGCCACTATCCAAAGACAAGAAATAACAAGTGTTGGAAAAGATGTGGAGAAAGGAAACCCTCCTACACTGTTGGCGGGGATGTAAATTGGCGCCGCCACTGTGGAAAACAGTATGGAGGTTCCTCAAAAAACTAAAAATAGAAACACCATACGACCCACTAATTCCAATTCTAGGAATTTACCCAAAGAAAACAAAATCCCTGATTCAAAAAGATAAATGCACTTCTATGTTTATCGCTGCATTATTATTTACTATTATTTAGGTTGCTTCCAAGGTATGGAAGCAACCTAAGTGTTCATCAACAGATGAATGGATAAAGAAGATGTGTTACATATACACAATGGAATATTATTCAGCTATATGAAGAAAAGAAATTCTGACATTTGCAACAACATGGATGGATCTAGAGGGTATTGTGCTAAATTAAATAAGCCAGGAAGAGAAAAACAAATACAGTATGATTTTACTTATTTGTGGAATATGTAAACAAAGCAAAACAAAATGAACAAAACAGCAGTAGCCTCATAGACACTGAGAAGAGAATGGTGTTTACCATGGGGGAGGTGTTGAGGTGGAAGGGGGTTAAAAGGTCACAAAAATTCTCAATAGTAATATAATTGGTCACAGAGATGGTAGTACAGCATGGAGAATATAGCCAATGATTCTGTACCATCTTCCTGTGCTGACAGATAGTAACTGCACTAGTGGGGAGTGAAGACTGAATCACATGGGGAACTGTTGAACCACTGTGTTGTACATCTAAAACCAATATAAGATTGCAAATCAATGATACTTCAATAAAAAAAAATTAAAGGAATACAACAAACTACTCTAAGCCCATAAATTAGTAAATTAGATGAAATGGGTAAATTATTTGACAGATACAACTACCAAACTGACTCACATAAGAAAAAATAGATAATCTGAATAGATCCACAGTACTAAGTAAATTGAATCAGTAATAAAAAGCCTTCCAAAAGAGAACTCGTCATGTCCAGATGATTTTACCTATGAGTTCTATCAGCCGTTTAAAGATTATACCAATTTTCTACATACTCTTCTAGAAAACAGAAATACAGGACACTTCCCAATTCATTCAATGAGGCGATTATTACCCTGTTATTAAAACCAGACAACATTAGAAGAAAAAGGATATCTCCCATAAATACAGAGGAAAATATCCCCAAATAAGTATGAGCAAATCAAAATCCAAAAATTAAAAAAATATATTCATAATAGCAAATGGGATTTACTCTAGGTTTGCTAGGGTATTTCATCACTTAAAAAACAACTGGTGTAATAAAGCATATGGACAGATTATAGAAGAAAAAACACCTGATCTAATAAGTTGAAGCAGAAAGAACTTCTGACAAATTCTATCACCTATTTATGACCAAAAACCCCCAGCACTATATGAATAAAACAGAACTGCTGTAAGTTGATAAACACCTATAAAAAAATCTATCGCTAACCTCCTACTTAATTGTGATAAAATGGACGTTTTACCCATACATTCAAGAACAAGACAAGGACGTCCTCCTCTCATCACTCCTACCCAACTGGAATTGCTCATATTATATTGGATATAACTCAATTATAACTGGAGTTATAATATATATATATTATATAAACAATAATACATATTATATACATATATAATGTATACAAACTTAAATATTACATATATTCTATAAAATATATAATAAATGTTAACTCTATGATATATATTATATATTTACATATAAATATATGTAAGAAGTAAATATATATTAAAATGTAATTCAGTTATACTGGAATTGCTAGCAAACATATAAGAAAAAGAAAGGAAATGCATTCACATTGTAAAGTAAGAAATAAAACTGATTTTATTCACAGAAGACAATACTGTGTAAGTAGAAAATTCCAAGAATCAACATGAAAAAACAAAAACTTCCTGGAACCAATAAATGAATGTAGCAATATCACAGGATGCAAGACTAATATTGGAAAGCCTGTTACTTCCTTAAATACTGAAAGTAATGAAAATCTGAATTTTGAAAGAAAACAAATGCCATTTACAATGGCCTCAAAAACAAGAATAAAAATTAGGTATGAACCGACACAAATATTTTTTAAAAATTAGGTATGAACCTATCAAATATGCAGAGAAACATATGCAAAAAACAAAATGATAATTCAGGAAAAAATCTTATCAGGCTTTTTAATTAACAGATTTTATATTACTTAGTCCAAGTATAGGTTTACAGAAAAATTTAGCAGGGAATATAGCATTCCCATAAATACTCTTAACCCCACAGATTCTGCTATTATTGACACCTTGTAGTAATGTGATATATTTATTAAAAGTGATGCACCAATATCCATATCTTATTAAGCAATGTCCAGAGTTTGCATTAGGATTCATTCTTTGTGTTGTACATTCTATGTGTTTTGACAAATGTACAAAGACATGTATTCATAATTAGGGTATCATAAAGAATAGTTTCACTGCCCTCAATATCTCCTTTGCTCCACCTTTTCATCTCTCCCTCCCTCCCCTCAAACCCTCAAACATTTGCAACCATTGATAGTTACTGTCCCTATAATTCTGCCTTTTCCATAATGTCATCTAGTTGTACTCATACAATACATAACCTTTCCAAATTGGCTTCTTTCATTTAGCAATATGCATTTAAGGTATTGTTGAAGTGTAAGATTTTCTAAATATTCTGGACTAGACTCTTAGCAGGCATAGGAATTGCAAATATTTTCTCCCACTCTGTGCTTCACTTTCTTGATTGTGCTCTTGAAAGCTGAGAAGTTTTTAATTTTGATGGAGTCCTATATACATATTTTTTTTCCTCTTGCTTATGCTTAAGGTGCCTTATATATAAAAATATTGTTTAATCCAAGGTCACAAAGATTTACACCAATGTTTCCTTATAAGAGTTTTATAGTTTTAAGCTTTTATATTTAGATCTTTGATCTATTTTGACTTAATTTTTTAACGTGGTTTGAGGTAAGGTCCAGCTTTATTCTTTTGTATGTGGATTTGAGTTAGTCCAGTACATTTGTTAAGAAAATTATTTTTTCACTATTGGATTGACTTAGTGCTCTTGTCAAACATCAACGCTGGCTGTATACGTTTGTGAACCTTCATTTTATTGACCTATGTCCTTAAATATACATATATGTCAGTGTGGATTACCAGAGCTTTGTATAGTATGTTGTGATTTAGGGAAGTATGAGTAGTTAAACTTTGTTTTTTGTTTTTTTCAAGTTTGTTTTATTCTTTTCAAGTTCTTCTATTTCTAACCCCTCCCTTGCATTTCCATATGAGTTTTAGGATCAGCTTGTTTATTTCTACAAAAAAGGCAGCTGAAAGTTGAAACGTAGGTCAATTTAGGGAGTTCTGACATCTTAGCAGTAACAACTTTTCCATTCCATAAACATGGATGCCTTTCCAGTTACTTAGACCTTTAATTACATGTTTGTATGGCTTTAAGGGTCTGTCTTGACTTATTTTTTCAAGTTCATTTCTAAGTACTTATTTTTTATGACCTTTTAAATGGAACTGACTTAATTTCATTTTCAAAATGTTTACTATTAATGTATAAAAATACAAGATTTTTTTTTGTATATTGACCTTATGTGCTGCATTTTGAACTTTTTCATCAGCTCTAAAAATTTGCTATTCCTCAGAATATTCTATAAATAAGATCACATTAAATGCACATACTTTTAATATTTCCTCTTCAATCTGGATAACTTTTATTTTATTTTCTTGCCAAATTTCCCTGACTAGAATCTCTAGTGCAATGCAGAACAGTAGTGGTAAGGGTAGCTATCTTTGTCTTTTCCTGATCTTAGAAGTTTTCACTATTCACTATTTCAGTATTAGGATTTTTATTGGCTGTGGATTTTTCATACATGAACTTTATCAGATTTCAGTACTTCCTGTGTATTTCTAAATGTGATCAGTATTTTTACCATGAAAGGGTATTGTGTCAAATGCTTCTTCTATCTCTACTGAGATGATGAGGTGTTATTTTTCCCTTTATTATGTTAATATAGTATATGGATTGATTTTCGTATGTTGAATCAGCCTTAAATTCTTAGAGGCCAAATCCCAGGTTACCATGGGATATAATCCTTTTACTATGTTATTAAATTCAATAATTCCAATAATTCCAATGTCTGTGCTTCCTTAGGAATGGTTCCTGTCAAATTCTTTTAACATTTTCAATGGGTCATACTTTCCAGTTTCTTTGAATGTTTGTAATTTTTGTAAAGACCTGGACATTATGAGTGTTGTAATATGGTCATTTTTGAAATCTGAGAATCCGAGTCTTCATGGATTGCTGATTTTGCTTGTGTAGGCCTAGAAATATCCATTTGTGACTTTTCCAAACTATTTTTGCAAAATGTGTACTCCTTAATGAGTGGCCACTGAAGTTATTAGTCTATTTTCTCTACCTTCAGACATTGATCAAACAAATGTTTCTTTAAATATAAGGTTCCACAATGGGGTGTGGAAGGTTCCACAATGCCTCCAGGGGAATCACTGCCACCACGAGGGCTGAAGCCAAGGAAAGCTCTGTGCCAGTTCTGAAGGGGCCGCCAGACCAACCAAAATGCACAACCTCCAGCTCTTGGAGCACGAGGTCTCCTGTGCCTGCCCCAGCACCAGGCAGACACTGGAGGAACACAGACTATTACCCCCAAAGCCGCAGGGGGACTGGGAATGGGGGATGGTCCCTGGTGTGTGGAGGTTGATCTCTTATCAAGAATCAGTTTCTATCCCTTCATCAAGTGACCTGATTGTTTTAAGTGACCAATCAGATTCCTGTGTTCCAAAGGAGTTGATTTCAATCATTCTTTCCAGTTTAATGGTTGCTTAGGTGGACAGACCAATCCTTGGATCTTCCTACTCTGCCATTTTGTATTTATCGTATTTTATATTGGGTATTAAAGAAGCTTAAAACTATGCTGCTGAGTTTTCCTTCTTGCCAAAATTCTGACTGAAGTGTTTGTGCTTGTTTAAGAAACATTCCCATGTTCCAAGGTTCTGAAAATATTCTCTTGTACTATTAAGAGACATTTGAATTTTGCCTTAAACATACAGATGTTAAATCAACCCAATAGTAACCCACCTTCTTACTAAAAAACCCTCATTTTCCCCTCTCAGCACCACTTCATTCATGCGTCAATACTTCATATATACTTGTCTATATCAAGGTTCCTCATTTCTTTTCACTGGTAATACTTTGGTATTACAACATACCAAGTTTTTTTTTTTTAACTTTTAAGTAGCCAATACTTTGTACTGTTAGTATGATAATGTTTTGGTTACCCTTGGCCCCAAGAATTTACAAATCAACTTAATAAGTTTTATAAAATAACAGTATAAAGAACTTTTGGATTGCAAATATGCACACTGTATTTATAAACTGATTCACACAATTTTTGAGACATGCTTTGAAAATGCAATTTCCAATGCATAATTTATGACCATTTATTAAGCTTTCTGTAGTGACTGTCAACAAAGTTTTATTTTCCATAAATAGATCTTGTATTTCTTCTGTAGTCATTTTCTAATACAATTGGTATTTTTCATTTTTTTGTGAATTTTCCCCTATTCATGTATATAGAACTACACTTGATTTTTGTATATTGATTAGATACCCAAAAACTTTGCCAACATCTTTAATGCATTATTTAACAAGAGATTCAAAAATTTTTTATGTATAACATATCAAATAAATTGATATAATAAAATTATTTTTCAATATATATATTATCTTAGTTACTATACTGAATATTAGGAGACATTGTAGGCATCTTTAACTATTTAATTTTTATTTCAAAGAGAGAATTCATATTTTTAACTTTGGGCATGTTTGCTGTAGAAATTTATGGATTACTTACATTAGATTAAAAAATAGTATCCTCTTCACATAATAAGGTATTTAATCACAAATAAACATTAAATTATATGAGTATTGTCTACAGTAATATAAATTATCAAATATATTCTTCTTCCTTCTTTAGTAATGTGGTGTTATACTGACTTATTTTCTACTGTTAACTAGCCTACATTGCTTGGATAAACCTAAATGTCTATGATGTATTATTATTCATTTTATATAATGCTGCACTCCAATTTCCTTGAAGGTTTTGTTCAGAATATGATATGGGCCTATAATTTTTCTTTCTCTTAGTGTCCATTTCAGATCTTAGTATCAAGGTATTGTAGCCTCACAGAATAATTTAGAAACATTGTTTCCTGTTCTATAATCTGCTAAATTTTGTGTAAGGTTGAACTTAAATCTTTATTGAAATTTTGATGCAATTTGCTAACAAAACCAATAGCAAAAACCAATGTTTTTGTGTTTGTGTCTGTTGTACATCTGTGCATGTATAAACATGTTTTGTTTTTAGGGTAGATTTTCTTAAAAGTTAAGTTATTTTAATTATTGAGTATAGGAAAACTTCAATTTCATCTGAAATATCAATGTTGGTGTAAAACTTTCCATAATGTCCCAAAATAATCTTATTAATATCTACACCACTTATTTCAAAGTACCTTTTTTATTTTTTATATTTATTGTTTCTCTTTTTTTTTCTTTTTTGTTTGCTTTCCTTAGTATGGTCAGAGCTTTTCCAAATAATTTGTATTTGGTTCTGTTGAGTCTCTATTACAAATCTATTTCCTACCTTATTAATTTATACTTTTTCTCTTCTTACATCTCCTTTACTTTTCTAACCACTTTTAAAAATAAAAACATGCAGGCCATTTTATCATTTACAGAAATAGAGGTTTTTTGTTATTTGTTTTTGTCTTCTGAACCATATAAGCATACAACAATTGTTAGTATGGTGTCCTTCACATCTGAAAAATTTATTTTGGAATTCCTACAAAGACTTGCTCCTATGTAACCACAATATAGCTATGAGAACCAATAAAACTGCAGTGATGAATTAAATGCACATAATCTATAGCCCCCATTCAAGTTTCACATGTCCCACTAACGCCCACTGTAACAAAGGCATTTAATATCATTTGTAATACGTCTCTTTAGTCTCCTTCAGTTTAATATTGTTCCTCAGTCTTTCATTTACACGCTGCTCTCGAAGACTACAACTCAATTATATGGATACTGCCTCTCAATTTTTGTTTTCCTTAGGATTCATCAGGCTTATATTATGTTGCACGTCGGTAGGTATATTCCAGGTGCAACAGTGTGTTCTCATTGCACCCAATCAGGTGGCATAATAGTTTCTATTTGCATCATGTGATTTAATTTTCACAATTACCTTATGAAATCATTAAGCAATTTATGAAAAGTCACTCCTTTAGGATACTTTCACATAGTTGGTTATTACTACCCTTTTAAAGAAGTGCCTCGAGTGACCATTAGCTGAGAGGCTGAGCTATCCCTTAGCAGAAAAACCTTTGAAAAAGAATATAAATACATGTGCCCTTTGACTTTTTAACTTACAGTACAACACTGTTTCATATTTCCCAAACTCACAGCTCTAAAAATCTTCAGGATGCTAGTAAAAATGATATTTATGGTCACCAGCCATAGACAGTTTTATTTTCTAAGTCTGGGAAGAATTGGGAATCTGAATTTGCAAAGCACCATAAATATCTATGATGCATTTGCACCAATGGCACATAAAAGTGTGCAAGTGGGTAATAACACTATTTCTGGAGAAAGTCAAATTTAGCTTTGTCATTTAGCAGACTCTTGGTCTTGGGGAAACTACTTATCCTCAGGGAAGCAATGCTTTCATTCCTAGGAAAGGAAAGGATTTTATTTTGATCCACAGGTGCCACTTCTTAGAGTGATATATAGTTAATGATAGAGGACTAAATTTCATTTACAACTTAGGTTCTCCTCTGGTCTTTGCTGAGCTCGCACCCATCCCTGGGTAGGCAGGTAGCCTCAAGATTCCCTGATAGGAGCTTTTAAAATTCCTATTCCCTATCTCGTCCCCAGCTTCCCCTTTCCCAAGCTTCTATTTCTGTCAACTGTTGGTCTCAAGTGCTTTCATGTTTGCCCTGTATTTTAACTGACGCCTGGGGAGATGCCACAATCCTGGGGCAGCAGAGACAGGCGAAACAAAGGTGAACCTTGAGCTGATCTTTCAGGAAGTCGACAGAAAGGCCAAAACACCCAACCATAACTCTGAGAATAAGGTCTACATTTCTCCCTCTGCCACCAGCAACCTCCACCAGGAACAAAACTATCTTCATCAAGGTCGCTGCTGAGCTAGGGAGTTAACACAGTAAGTAAAAGTGCTACAGAGCTCTTTTAGCAAAATTCAGTACTTTTTCTTTTCTTCATTAAGCATTCCCCTTCTTGTGAGTTCCTAGAAAGTTTATTCTGACATTTTTTTGCAGCTTATTTTTTGCATTTTTGGAGTGATGGGGTTCTGGAAGCTCTTACTACTCCATATTAATTGATGTCTCCCTATTTTGATGATACATTTTTTTTTATTATAGAAAAAATTATTTAGTCAAGGTAGAGAACTTCCCATAGATCAGTAAGCAGCCATGTCAGAAACAAAAAATAATAATAATTTGGCATTAAATTCTTCTTTTCTTCTTATTTTCTGATTGGTTGCTTTATCACTCATTTTTCTTGAGGCATTCTTATGTTCTTAAGTATACTAATCAGTTTCTGAATTTAATTTCTAACAGTTGCAGTACAAAATACATAATTCTTTAAAAATTTTTTCTCTTTAAACATTTATCTTCAAAAGACTGAAGACATATGTATGAAACATATTTTTAATTAATTGTTTCCTGATGCTAAATGAAAATAATATAAATTTAAAGGTAAAATACAAGTATTCCTTTATTTTTATACTTAAAAGTATTCACCATCTATATAATCCTTTCTTGTTTTATGAGAAAAAAGAAATTTAACCTATTAATGCTATCTTAATCCTATGTATGAAATGGCTTAGTGCCACGACCTTTCAAAAAATGACATCTATAGAAAGCATTATAAGAGCAACTCCAGAATTACTAAATGTCTTAGTTAGTTTCTGATTTGAATGTTTCTTTGAATCAAGAACTGACTTGTCTTTTCATAACATAATCACCTCCTTTCACAAAACGATTTGAAAATGAGTAATAGATTTTAACTGCACTATTATAAATAATGATGTATTAGTGGATTGTGATGGTTTACTATACACCAAGAGATCCACAGAAGAAAGCTCAGTAGGAGACCAAAGAAAAAGTAGCTCGAAGCAGTACAAATGTTTCACACTGGAATAGCTGACAACCAGAGGTAAAATAATGTGCCCTTTGCTTGGTGAGGACCAAATTCATAGTCTGGCCACCCACCAACATGCACAGAACTTCTACCTCTGAAAATACTGTTTCAGAACTTATTGCCCTGCATTTCTTTTCATGAAGACAAAGGGACATATGGTAAAGATCCTGGGGTTTGAAGGCCCAGATGTATGAGTTCAGTCTGTGACTCTGCCACATATTTCCTTAATCTTTCAACCCTTGAATCTTATAACTAATAAAGTGGGGCTAAAAGTATCTTCCTTGAAGAGTTGTATTAGAGAGAATTAACTGAAATCCATGAAAAATTCATGAATAAAAATGTCACAAAAGACCAGTTATTATTGTAACAATGGGGATAAAATTCTTGTTCAGTGAATCCTTGCTACTGTCAAATGTAAAAAAAAAATTGCTACTTTATCCTATAACATAACATATATACCCTAAATTGGGAGGTAGGTGGAAACATCCTTAATAAGGGGCCTTTTCTCACACAGTATGATCACCATCTACTCCAGCTATCTGGACCTAATCAGACAAAGCCAGGTGGGAAGTTAAAGCTGATTACACAGAAAATTTTTGTCAGAGTAACTCCTGTCTTATCAAGAACCTATTATTTATTGTGGGCCTTTGTGCTACATTGTGATCTAGCAGTCATAAAAAAAACAAAAATAATTCAAAAATCTGAAGTATAATAATGGCAGTTCATATGATTTGACCTAGTACTTCCTTCTTAAATTATAAAATCTTTCCAATGTTTCTTTGAAGAAAATATTTTTAAGTTGATTGTAGCTAATATTTTATCCTTTGTATCACTTTTCTCTGTTAACCTTCTCACCAACGGGTCATCATTCTAGGCTTGAATACAGAGTGTGTTATTAGCCCAACTGGGTTCCCCACCCAAGACACCCAAAACCTCAGAAAGTAACTGTATTTGGCAATAGGACTTTTAACAAGGTGATTAAGATAAAATGAGGCCAATAGGGCGAGCCCTAATTCAGTCTGCCTGATGTCCTTAAAAGAAGAGGAAATCGGGCCCATGGAGACTCCAAGAACATCTGTGTGCAAAGTGAACACCACGTGAAACGGAGGGAGAAGGCAGTCACATGCGAGCCAAGAGGTGGGGCCCAAGGAGAAATCAAGACGATGGACATGTCCATCATGGACTTCCAGCCTCCAGAACTGTGAGAAAATATATTTCTATTGTTTAAGTCACTCAGTCTGTAGGATTTTCTATGGTTGCCTGTCTTGCCAATGGGGTTCAGCCCTGGACAAGTTCACCATGGACTCAGTGTGACCAAAGAAATGACAGTAAAACGTTCTTGGGGTGGAAGGGTTATACCCAACTTTATTTTCACGTTGGCAGGTCAATCACTAAAATCCGTTCACTCAGAGCCAGTCTGCATGCAGCAAGCTGGTCTCTGCCTCTGGGCCTCTCTACCTGCACAGCCGTCCTCTGGGCCTCTTGGTCCACACAGCCATCCTTGGTGCTGCCACCACTCCAGCCTCTGCTCTGCTCTCCTGCAGCCTGGCAGTCATGCCACCGTGTCACCCAGAGCACTGGGCAGGGCTCTCCTAGAGTCAATAACTACTCATTGCCACATGTATGTAGTGAGCTAGCCAACCAGGGCCAGGTGAGAATCCTGGCCACAGGAACTTTCATTTTATCCACATTGCCCCAGCAAACTAATATAGAATGTTACAAATTCATAACAGAGGGAAGTACACTATGTTTATTAAGGATCTCTTTGGTTTTAAGCCTAGGGCTTCAGAGGTCTCAAGATTTTATTTGCCCTTTTTTTTTAATTTTTAAATTCTATCATATTGTTTATCTACATTTAACCAACCTTTGAATAAGCTCCAATGAGGCAGGTCATCTTGACACAGAGACGCTACTATCTCAGCTTCTCACCAGCTGTATAGGCCCATAGTTTGCATGTAACTTCAGTTTGCTCAATCTAAGTGAGCTTTACAGATGAGAGGTTTAAACAGTAGACCCAGACACAAAATTCTACACTGACTGCAGTTTTCAAGAAAAGAAACACCAAGATATTCACCAACAGCCAGTATCAGCCCAAGCCAGATGTTAACCCTTGGCTCACAACCTTATCAGAAAAGTTTGAAGATAATGCAAATGAAACAGGAAGATGTAACCCTTGGAAGCTTCCCAGACCCTGCAGTGTTTCATTTATTCTAAACCTGAACTCATCCTTTCTTATGGCCTTGCAGGCTCCAAGATTCAATTTTTCTAATTTCCCAAAGTTGGTAAGAGTCTGCAGAGCTAATTCAGGGTAAGGATACTCATAAGTGACAGATGCATAAAAAATGAGAATTCATTAGACTATATTGAGCAATAAATTATCAGCAGGACCAGAGAGTCACATGAAAAACTACACAAGTTGTAAGACAACATTGCTTAGAGAAGCACAGAAAGTACAAAATCAGGTAAGATCTATTACATAAATCATACATTTATTGCAATTAGACTCTGGTAACTTCCATGCTTATACCATGCCTTCATGTTCTCTGTTTGTGAGGTGCGCTCAGTGTTTATGTCAGTCCTAAAAGATACCTTGTTCCAGTTCTCTGAAGTAAATTGTATGAGCTTTATCAAAATTGGCTATATGTTAAACCCTATCCCTACCAGCCTATCAATGTCCTTAAATGCTGCTAAGTATATATGAATGGATGTCCCTGGAAAACCAGGAGATAAGCTGTTTTTACTTTTATTTTATTTCTAAATACATATCCTCAGGTCTTCTCTATGCAGAAATTTGCTTTCTCTGAGTTTCCATTCACTTATTTTCTAGAAATTGATCAACTGGCAGTTCTTGATTTCTCAATTAATTTTGTTCATTGCCACATGAAGTAACTCAGTGTCCAGTTCTGTTTTAAACCACTATGGCCAGACTGGCAAGCTACATTGGACTCATATGGCGATTAGGGTCTATCCTGGTTAGCGACAAGGTTCTCAAAGGGGTATTTTAGGAGATGGGCAGACATTTTAGTGGTCCGCACTAGTAGAACCTAAAAGTAAATTTCATTTGTAAACTTACTACATCATTCTAACAGCTCAAGTTCATTTTTAGATCCTGGTTAAATCATTAAACATTCTGTAGCATACATTACAGCAAAATTTTACTTGCAAATTTGAAAAGTATTTCTTCTATACCTTTTCCTTTTCAAACTGAAATACTCTCAAAGCCTAATTAAGGAAAGAATTCTTCAGTTGTCACTAGGGCTTTCTATGTTGCCATGGATTAACATTCGGTGGAGATTACAGAATTTTGAGTTACCATTACATTGAAGCAGGTTTGTTTTATTTTAGGTTTGCAATATTACTTCCTGGCCATTATGATATTCTATTAAATGTTTTAACATTTATAAGCTGTTTCAGTGTGTAGCCTGAATTTTGTTAAAGATGACATTTGAGTTTATCCTTTGCCTCAATATACAGTATTCAACTTTATAATCTTTTAAAAATATTAGTAGACTTGAAACACAATGTCTAATATTTAAGATAGTCTAGAAATATTACATCAATATGTGCTGTTCTTGACAACTTTGTAATATCAATGTACTTGGTTCTGACCACTGCAAAACTGTAAAGTACTTTCCTATTTATCTACACGACATTTCATAAGTGGGTATGCTTAGCAACTATTAAACTGTTTAAAACTCAAACAGAAGCCCATTTGCTTTGACGTCAGATTTGTATTATCCAGTAATTGAATTCCATTATTCTATTGCTCTCCAGAAGAATCGCACAAATCCTTTGAACTCTAAAAACAGTTGCTATAACAAATATAGCTTTGCCTCCTTGTCAGTGTGGACCTATATCCTATTGCCAGATATGGGATTTAGAGCATAGAACTGTGTCTCAAATTGCTGGCTTTAAAAATTGACCCTTATTCACTTTTTTAAGATTTATAACAAAAACATACAGATTCAAATGCCCCTTCACTACCACTTGGATATTGCACAGGACATCCATTTTGCATGTCGAGCTGAACTCACACGGCCACCACCGACCACTCTTGCCTCAAAACATATAAGCAAAGAGATGGACTGCAACTTTCACTAGTCATTAATTTATCAATTTAGAAAGTGGTTCATATTAGAAGAAAATTTTACCATTCTTGCTGACAGGAAAATGAACACTTAGAAGGAAGGAGCAACAACTTATTTTCAGGGCCAACAACAGTGAAGGAAGCCAAGTAATTGTTACAAATATTTATTTAGTGGATTGAGTTTTTAATCACATAGCCTTGAATGGTCCCTTGAACTTGGGCTGTAATGATTTGGCTACTTGATGTAAAAAAAAGTATGTCTGTGTGCAAATGGGAGTTTTTCTCCATTTGTGTTTTATGTATGCATATTTTGCCACTTTTTCTAGTATGTAGAAATTACATATGGATAGTTATTGATACAAAAACCTGTATTAACTCCTGTGAAATATAAATTTGTAAGTATTAATTATTCTTCTCTAATTCAGTCTTTACTTCTTCAATGTTATTGACCTAAAGTTTACAAAGTTGTGTGATTTCTCCCTAATTTTACATTAAAATGTTCACTTTTTGTTCCTCATAAGTTGCTGACATACACAGAGATATGTGACCCTTTTGCTAAATAGTATTGATCATTTCTATCTACCTCACAAGGAACACACAGGGAATATGATGATTTATATGCAAAGCACTGCAAACTCGCCTACAGCAGTCAAATACAAAATGTTTAATAAGAGGATACCATGTTCCTGAATCTTGATAGAAAACAGGATCATGGAATGAGTCTGCCTGTAGCCATTCAGCTACTGAAGCTTAAAGAAATCTTCCTTATGTGCTTATGTTATGCAAAAGTAGGGTCTTATAGATGTAACAGAATTTTGGTGACTTCCCTGAATTTAGACATTTTAAATAAAATAAGTGAAATTTTTCCAACCTGTACTTAGGTGTACAATGGCTTCCTCAGAAGTGTGTGTGTGTGTGTGTGTGTGTGTGTAGCATTCAGCCTAGACAGTGTCAGAGACAAGATTCAAGATTCCATGAAATAAATAGTAAATACCAAGAGAATAATGACAGAGGAATATAGGCTGGATTCTTCTTGGTGTCAACACAGCAGAGATTTACAGTATTTTCTATTCTGTGAAAACAGTTAGTCACAAAATCAAACAACATTAACCTGAGAACTAATGAAAAACAGGAAACTAAGAGGAAAAAAGCCCTGTTATGCTCTGCAGTGGACTTTAGTTTTAATTCTTTTTGTGTGGGGAGAGAAGTCAGCCTATGTCTGAGTCACATTCCCAAGCTAATATTACTGATTCCTAGAGAAACTGGAAGGAGGATGTGACATAGTCTTAGAAAGCTTTCCATAAAAACAGTAGCTAACACTATTAAAAAACCGTGTCAGACATCAACAATTTATTTTAGGAAATAAGGATGGGCCAATTTTCTTAACTTAATTTACTGAGCTGTGTATTTTCTTTCCTGTGGGCTGAAGTGTATTTTTTCAGCTTTATTGCAATGTACTTGACAAATGAAAATTATGTACACCTAAAGACTACAGCCTGATGTTTTGCTACAAATACACATTTTTAAATGATTACCACAATCTAACCTATCACCTCAGCTACTTTTTAAACGTTTTTGGTGAGAATACTTAAGATCTGCTCTCTTTACAAATTTCAAGTACACAATACAATATCATTAACTATAATCACCATGCTGTACATTGAATCTTCATGACTTATTCATCTACTTTAAGCTTTGCAACCTTTGACCAATATCTCCCTATTTCCTATTTCTCCCACTCCCTGGTCCCTGGTAACCACCATTTTACTCTCTCCTTAAACCTCAACTTTTTAGATTCCACATGTAAGTGAAATCCTGGATCGCGGTCTCCCCTCATTGACAGCTTTCCTTTCAATGGTTTCCACAGCAAACCGTAGTCCGGAGGCTCCTGATCCTCCTGCTGTGTCTTCAGGGGGTCCACAGCCTAGCGCTTTGTCACAGTGCCTATTTCACTCACCTCACTTCATCTCATCACATGGGCATTTTATCATCTCACATCATCACAAGAAGGGTGAGTGCATTACAGGAAGATATTTTGAAAGACAGAGAGAGAGAGAGACAACATTTACATAACATTTATTACAGTTTATTATTATAATTGTTTTATTTTACTGTTACTGTTATTAATCTTTGTGCCTAATTTGTAAGTTAAACTTTATCATGGTATGTATGTGTAGAAAACAAAGTACATAAGGATTTGGTATTATCCCTGATTTCAGGCATCCACTGTGGGTCTTAGAATGTATCCCCCACAGGTAAGAGGGAACTACAGCATTTGTCTTTATGTACTTGGCTTATTTCACTTAGCATGTATTTGAGGCTTATCCACGCAGTTGCAAATTGACAGATTCCTTCTTTTTTAAGGCTGAAAAATTTTCCACTGTGTATGTGTGTGTACAGACCGGAAAAAAATATAAATACTTATATATACAGGTATACTCACACATCACACTTTCCATCAATGGGCACAAAAGGTTATTTTCATACTTATTTGCAAATAATGCTGAAATGAATGTAAGAGTGCATATATCCCTTCAAGATCATGATTTAATATCCTTTGGCTATATACCCAGAAGTGGGATTACTGGATCATATGATAGTCCTATTTTTAATTTTTTACAGGAATCTCCATATTGGGTGCCATAATGACTACAGCAATTTATATTCCCACTAACAATGCATAAGGATTCCCTTTTTTCCACATCTTCCTCCAACACTTGTAATCTTTGGTCTTGTGTGATAACCATTCTAACAGGAACAGGGTGCTATCTCACTGTGGTTTTGATTCACATTTCCATAATGATTAGTAATGATGTTCAGCACTTTCTCATGTAGCTGTTGGCCATTTGTGTGTCTTCTTTCTGAGAAGTGTCTATTGAAGAACTTGCCCATTTTTAGCACGCTGTTTTCTTATTATTGAGTTGTTTGAGTTCTTCATATATTTTGGATATCAATTCCTTAACAGATGCATGCTTTATAAATATTCTCTCCCATTCTACCGTTGTCTCTTCAGTCTGTTGATGGTTTTCTTTGCTGTGCAGAAGCTTTTTAGTTTGATGCAGTCCCATTTGTCTATATTTTACTCTTGCTGCCTGTGATTCTGGACCATATCCCAAAAATCAGTGCCAAGAACAATGTCAAGAAGCTTTTCCCCTGTATCTTTTCCTAGTGATAACAGTTTCAAGTATTACATTTAAGTCTTTAATCCATTATGAGTTGATTTTTTTTACGGTGTTACATAATGGTCCAACATCATTCTTCTGCATGTGGGTATCCAGTCTGCAAAACAGCATTTATTTAAGAGATTATTCTTTTCCCTTTGTGTGTACTTTGCACCTCTGTTGAAGATCAGTTGACCATAGACACGTATGTTTTCCTGGACTGTCAGTTCTGTTCCATTGGTCTACATGCCTGTATTGATGCCAGCACCATACTGTTTTGATTACAATCACCACCTGGTATATTTTGGAGTCTAGCAGTGTGATACTGCCAGTTTTGTTCTTCTTTAAATTTCTTTGGGTGTTTGGAGATTTTTGCAGTTTTTATATAAATTTTAAGATTTTTTTTCTATTTCTGTGAAAAATCCCATTGGAATAATGATAGAGATTTCACTGAATCTGTAAATTGTTTAGGGTAATATGGACATTTCAATATATGAACTCTTCCCATCTATGAATATGGAAGGGATGGCTTTCCATTTATTTGTGTGTTCTTCATTTCTGCATCAATGTTTTATAGATTTCATTGTACAAATCTTTTACCTCCTTGACTAAATTTATTCCCAAGTCTTTTATTTTTTTTATGCTATTATATGTTTTCTGTCCCCTCTTCCTTTTCTTTTCCTTCCTCCTCCTAGCTTCCTCCTTCTCTTCCTCCTCCTTTCCCTGGGTTGTGTCTGCTGGAAGAATGAACTAATGACATGTTGAATTTATTTCCTGGACATAATTAAGTCTTTTTCAGTTTAGCTATCCTATTCTCTCAGCTATAATATTTCTGTTTAGTTCTTGTTTTCATCTCTGTGGATACTCATTTTGTTCATTTACTGTTTTCCTGGTTCTGTTTAGTTGTCTCTCTGTGTTCTCTGGTAACTCGCTGAGCTTCTTTAAGATGATTATTCTGAATTCCTATCAGGCAACTCACAGATCGCCAGTTCTTTCAAGTTGGTTACTGGATATTTATTTTCTTCCTTTGATTGTATTGTATTTTCTAGATTCTACATATTCCTTGTAGTCTTTGTTTTTGTGCATTTGAAGACGTAGACTTTTGTCCTGTGCCTATTCACAATCCTGCAGATCAGTGCCAGCTGTAAGAGGATGCTCTCCCCTTTCCTTTATTCCTAGCTGTCCCAAGGGCCCAGACTCCACAGGCTGCTCAGTGCTTATCATGAGGTGAAATAGGGTGCCCTGAAATGCTGGGAATAAGGCTCTCTTCACTTCATTTCCTCTCTTGTGGAAGAAAAAGACCTCAGTTATGTGCCTTTTCCCAATCTCACAGAGCAGCACCAGCTGCAAGGGGATGTTCTTCCTCTTCATGTGTTCTTTGCTGTCCAGCGAACTGGGCTCTGAAGATTATCCGGTGCTTGGTAGGTAGTGTGACAGGAACCAGCCCAGCGGAGTGTACCCTGAGAGGCCAGGTGGCCAGAAGCACCCTCCAATCTCACTTGGCCTCATGGAAAAAATCGTGGGCTAAGGCAACTTTCCTGGTGCTGACCTATGCTGGTGACAGGAAGAGACTGACTTGGGTAAAGGGAAATTGCTCCTTTAGCACCATAGAAACGTGACTGCTCTCAGTCTGTGCTCCTCTGGAATATTTTGACCTTTAAATCTGCATTCTGAATTTCCTTTCAAGGTATTTTGCTATCACAATCATTGTATCAGTGATTCTGTGAGACAGCAAGAGCTAGGGCATATTGCTGATGTCAGTGCCTCCAACCTCATATTACTTCAAATAGGAAAAATCATGTTTTTGGATGTACTATAAAATACATTTATCCACATTTTTTGAGCACTTTCCTTAACTTTTAAATTAAGTTAACCTAGACACCACACACTATTCTGCTATATGTATTCATTTATTTTTAACACTGGTCATAGTCCAGGAATTCACTATCTTTTTCTTCACTTCAAGATTTTGCAGCTTGAAAGTGGGGTCACATGAGCAATTACTTAGGTGTTTCTTTCCTCCACAGAAGCAAAGGGTTTAGGTAATCATTCAGCTCAGGGAGATACTTGTCACTGTGTAAAGCTCATGCACATTTTTATTCTCTCTTTGAAGTCAAGCACCATCAGTTGACTTTTTTTAGTTCTCCTGAGTGACTACTTTATTCAGTCACAGTACAGTGTTTATGAAGAATCATTTATGGAGATTTTAGAATACTAATTTACATAAGATGTTACAATCAGAGCACAGGAAGCCAGGTACTTATAGATATATTAAATACACTGTCTTACAGTTAATACAAATGAACTATTGTTAACATTCATTTTATATATGACCAAAACTTAAGAACATTCATTATTAATTGTGGTACATTTAATTGTTAAACTTCTGCAAATATGCAATAAAAATCACAACAAAGCCATTCATTGATGGCAAGGACCTGTAAGGTAGTCCAGATTCATCCTGTCCTAGATCAGTTCAATAAATACAGAAAATTGCATAAGGTACTAATAAATAAGAATAGATGGATACTATATTTTGCATGACTACCTACACATAAAGGCCAAATCTAGAATCATGCTTAAAATCTAAAACAATAAAAGACATCACTGATATAGTAAAAAGTGAGGCAAAAAGCCCATCTTTTCCTTAATATTTAGCATTGCTCTAGAAGGACTAGCAAATGCAATCAGACAAGAATAAATGATGTAATCTTTGGTAAAGAGAAAACAAAATTATCTTCATTTATAAATAATAAAGTAATGAATCTTACAAAATGCTACTATAATGTAAAAATCTTATTGAATCATATAAAAACCAACTGGATTTTTGTTTTCAGAAAAAATCTGAAAGCATAAAGAGTTTATCGCATTAACAACAGCAAAAAATATATAAACTGCTGAGAAACCTCACCTTACAAAAAATGGTCTTCAAGTCAAGAAGCACTTGTGCTTCCACTGAGATATGAGCATGATTTTCTCTTGAAGACATATGAATCTTCAAGGATTGAGTTTTCTTTTTTGACTGGAATTTAAATCATGTAAACAGAAATCTATTGTCCACCTCCAGGAACTAGATAGGACACTATATGTTTTCTACATTATCTTGCTTCATGGCTAAAGTTTATGACTTGAGAACTTAACTTTCTTCTGCCTTTCTAATTAGCATTCCACTTATTGTTATACACTTTATAGATCCCTGCAAGTCACTTTAAATGTGTTTTTGGAACAAGACAGGATATAAATAAACATACAGAAATAATGGACAAAAATACTGGGCATGGATTATTAATAACAATAATCAACAGCCTTTCTGTGTACCTTAACTACTATAAACACCAGGAAGCTTTTAGGTATTAGGTATTTATATAATATAATCTCTACCACAAACCCAATCTTTCCCTGAAATACGCAAACAAGAAGCAGTCCTAGCACTTAGGTTCTATAACATATGCCCAGTGCTTTGCCATTGCATCACCTTTCTCTCTGCACGTAGAATTGATCTTATGGTCAGAGTTTTTCCTCAAATTCCAAACTCTCCTTCTGACATTTTCTTCCATTTATTCCTTTGTATAAAAGGAAGACTTCTAAATCCTTTTCTTCTGTAAGTCATCATTAGAAATAAATATAATAAGAAGCAATTCAAATATATTGATTATCTACTGCAGAACAGATCTAATTCTAAATACATTGATGTACTGACTAATTTAGCTACCAAAACAGTACATTAAACTCTATGAGGTAAGTGCCGTTTTTTAAAACCATTTTAAAGATGAGGAATTCCGGACACAGAGAGGTTAAACGAGTTCTGAAATCACAGATTGATGGAGCAGGATTTGCCACAAGCAGTCTAATACTAGAACTTACACTTCTAACCAGTATTTACATTGCCTAATCAGGGATAAATTTGAAGAAATAACTATGGGAAGATATTTTAAATGAGTATATAAACTGAATTATGCAATATATATTAAGTAGTACTGGTTTATTACCTAAACAAATACATGTAATAACTCAGCATGCTGAAAAATTAAACTATCAATTAACTAATGGGTATTTCATTATGAATTAATAGCACTATACATTATTTGTTAAGCCTTTATTGTGCTCTAATAATTTTCTAAATCATTATGGCCAACATATCCTTTGATATATTTAGTTGTCCTAAAACATGGATTTTCTTAGCTTCTTATTTAAAATGAGAAAACTGAGGCTACAGATAGTTAAATGACATTTTTCGCCTAGGAGATGCTTATATGAATTCCCTTTTACAGGCTTGACCTCTTAACTAAACTCACTATACAATTACTTTTCCCCTTTTTCTAGTAGAAAAAGAAGATTAAAATGACAATTTGTAAATGCTAACTACTGTTCTCAGATGAGACATCTCAACTAATGATAGTATTTAAAAAAAAACTAAATTTCACATTACAGCAACAAGTAAAGCATGTGATGCTGGCAAAGTTACTATGCTGTATCTCCATCTGAAAAACAATTTTTAGGTGTCTCCTGAAAAGTGTTAGTAAACACTGGAAGGGCACTTTCCAAATAAAGCCCTTAAATTTGGGGTTTTAATAGCTAATTTTTTAAAATTAAGAATGATTCTTTCTAAGAAAATTTGAAGTAACCCAGTGAAAGAAGTCTTTTCTGATTTGGCAAGTGCCTAAACCATACACAGCTAATGTATCTGAGTCAAATTCCTAAAATTCAAAATGACACATTATAAGTAAATATGTACCATGAGACTAATTCACTCCATGTTGGCCTACGAGTACGTTAGTTCTCCCCTGTGTGCTTTATTCATTTTATTTACTTATAAACATGGAGTGAATGCTATTTCAGTAGTAGAGCATTTTATAAGTCTATAGTCCCACAAATGAAAGTCATTTGCTCTCTTTCAGAAGTTTAACTCCCAACTTTTTTATCCCTGACATAGTCCATGAAAGCTGATTATGCAAAAAATCCACATATCCACATAGCAATCCCCTCATACATAACTACTGCAAGGGTGTATTTTTGTCCTCTTGTCATGAAATCTGAAATAATGCATTTCCAAAGTCTTGTGCATCATAGTTTTCACTGTGTTCAAAAGTGACTGATTTTCTGAGGTAACTTCACCCTCTGCCTGATGTAATAATACCTCTCTGGTAGAGTTGGATTTTTCAACTTGACAGAACAATGGGTATATTTCATTGTTTCCATTTTTTTGTGTGAAAATTTAAAATAAATATTATTTAAATATTATTATTATGATTATCTTTTGAATAACCTTTCTCATGTCTTTGAAGGTGTTTTGAAAATACTTGATAAAAATTCACTTAACTCCAGAGCCAACTGACTGATAGTAGGCAAACAATAATAATAATAATCCAGTAGACACATAATAAAACTTGGGTCATTATACAAGGTTTACAACAGAATTTTTCTCCAATTCAGGAGGAATTGTTGGAGAGTCTCAATCATCATGTCACCTACATAACCTGTCTATGTCTGCTCTGCCATTGTGTCTCCACCTCCACTCCCTCCTTTCAGTGGTTTGTGTCTGCTGGAAGAACAGCCATTATGACGTTGAACACATTTCCTGGACATAACTGGAGTAGGACAACTCTCACTGTTGCTAGTAGCATAACTTTTGTCTTTCATTCCTTTTTCCTTCTGTGACATATTTGAAGGAAGCATTTAGAGGTAATAAAGAGTGGCATTTACAAAAAGCCATGAGATAACAAATACTAGTGTGAATATGGAGAAAAGGGAACCTGTGCATCATTAATGAGAAAGTAAACTGATAGAGCCACAACAGAAAACAGTATGGAGTTCCCTCAAAAAATTAAGAAACAGAACTACCCTATCATCCAGCAATTCCACCTCTGGGAATACAGCCAAAGTAAACAAAACCACTAACTTGGAAAGGTATCTGCACTCCCATGTTCACAGCCAAAGCATGGATACAACCTAATTGTCCACTGATGGAAAAATGAATAAAGAAGTTGTGATATATACACAATTGAATACTACTCAGCCATAAAAAAAGGAAATCCTATCACTAATGATAATGTGGATAGATCCTGAAGACATTGTGCTAAGTGAAAAAAGTTAGACAAAGACAAATACTATATGATCTCACTAATGAGGTATCTAAAACAAACAATCAGACAAAACCAAAAAACCCACTAAACTCATAGAAAAAGAGATGAGATTTCTGGTTACCATAGAAAGGAAGTGGGGGAGTGAGAAGTGGAGCAGGGTGATCAAAAGGTACCAACTTCCAGTTATGATTTAGGTAAGTACTAAGGATGTAATGTACAATATGATTACCATAGTCAACACTGCTGTATGATATATCAGAATGTGGTTAAACGTACTGTTAAATCATTTCACAACACATGTAAATGTCAAACAGGGTGTTATTTACAATACTTAATTTGTGAGGAATGCTGCATGCATATCAGAACTGAAGCTGTATATACTCCTAGAGCAGAGCCTTGTTGGATCAGCCTTTACTCTACTGGTTGGTGGATTATGGGGCATTTCCTGGTGTGAGGAAGTTGGGGTTCCTATGGCCAGGATCCTCACTGAACCTAAACCACCTGATGATGTAACTGGCCTGTTGCTAGGCTACTGCTTCCACACCTTTAGGCAATAAGCTATTATTGTGCTGTACAGAGAGCTCGGCCCAGTGCTCTGCGCAGAGGCAGAGACGCTAGTGCTCGATCTACTGCTGGGAGAACAAGCCGGGTAATAAACCCTTTTACCCCAAAGAACGTTCTTCTGTCAATTTCTTTGGTTGCATTGAATCCATAGCAAACTTGCCTGGGGCTGAAACCCATTGGCAAGACAATTGGCGTAGTCGGCAGGATTCATTGTTGACCAAGGAAAAAGACAGGCTGCCCTTATGGGAGGGGTGCTTCAGCGGGCTGCCCCTGTGAATGGGGAGATAGTGTATCGTCTCCCAATGGGTATGTGGTCTGAGGTGGCTTGCCTCCTAGAGGACTGCGCCCCACCCCAGGACTGGAGGCAAGTGGAGGTGACACCTGAGGCTGTAAGGGTGGCCCTTGGTATAGTAAGCAGATCCTTTGAGAAGCAGAGTACCCATGAGGCAGTGGGGACTGTGGGTTGGCTGCTTCTCACAGTATTAAAAAGCTCTACAGAAGAGACCCAAGAAATAGCGGCATGAGAACGCGAGCTGCAAACTTCTGTGGATTCCCTGAGGAGGGAAATGGCATTGATGCGAGAGGAGGTGGCATGAGAACGTGAGCTGCACACTTTTGTGGATTCCCTGAAGAAAGAGATGGCATTGATACAAGAGCACTGGCAGCAAGGTGCCATTGGAGATGAGACAGCAGCGCTGCCAGGACTACTGAAGGAGGAAGAGGCCATCAAGGAAAAAGACGAACTCCTGAGGGAAGCCAGGCAGAGGTGGTACGAGAACGTCAACTGTGAAGCTGAAGGTAAGAGACCTTCTGAACACTGAGGTAGCATTGTTGTGAGGTACAGTAGAAAAGGTAAAGGTTGTTGCAGAGGTGGCACTCGGGGGAGGAGAGAGAAAGGTGCCATCAGCCCCAGTAATGGAGGAGCTGGGGAAGGATGAAGGGGTGGTGCCGGAGGCACCGGCCACTCCTGTATTGAAAGCACACCCAGTGGTTGTAAAGAAAATAACGACCCAGCAGCTGAAGGTTCTCCAAGGAGAGGAGCAGCCCCTCCCCAGGCCGTGGAGCACTCTATGGTCTGCCCCTATACTCAGGCTGAGCTGGTGATTTGGGGCTCCTGGTTTAGGCAGAAGCCCTCGGAGTCAATATCAGCTTGGCTCCTGCATCTGTGGGACTTAGAGGTAGATGGAATTGTTCTGTTGGGGTCAGAGATGGGAAAGCTGTCTTCCCTGACAGTGCAGCCTGCCTTGAGGCAGCAATTACAAAATGCACATCAGACACCAGGGAGTCACTCCCTCCTCGATTGGCTTTGTGCTGTGTGGCCCAATCCGGGTGATCTACCATCCTCTCCTATTAGATGGCAGATGTATGTTGAACTCCAACAGGTGGTATGAGAGCTAGGCATGAGAAATTCCTAGAGAATTATGCCCCAGGTGAAGAGATTTTCACTACCGGGATGAGAAATACTGTACTTCAAACGGCTCCTACATCCCTCTTAGGTTCTCTGGTGGCCATTCTTTCCCCTCACTTAGGGCATCCTATAAGCGAGGTGACACATACAGTGGCAGACTTAGGAAAGGTTGAAGCAATGAGAATCCTGAAAGAAATAAGACCTGTTACTCACAAGAAGAATTTACAGGGCCCCACGAAGGTTACAAGGACCCAGATGTGGGTTGATTTAAAATGGGCAGGAGCAGATAGAAGGAAATTAGATGGGAAGTCAAATAGGATCTTACTAGAGCTATGGCAACACCTGAAACCAGAGCAGCAGTTCCTGCCATAAAGACCAAAGAGGCAGAGGTCCGAGACAGAGATACGAGTCCGGCCTATGTGTGTGCAAGACATCCTGCTGGAAAGCAAGCCAACCTCGCTTGAGCCCACACAGGAAGGTGACTGAGGAACAAGGTTTGACTGAGGGGAAGGTCAAGGTATCTGCCCTGAGGGACCAGGGGGGGACCGGGGACCACATGTTGAAATAGCTATCCATTGGTCCCCAGTGAACATACAATGTGTCCTGGCTCTGGTGGACCCTGGGGCTGAATGTTCACCTATTCATGGTAACCCTGAGTGGTTCCCCGGGACCCCCACTATCATAGATGGATATGGGTGTAAGGCTATCAGAGTGAAAAAAGCCCAAATTTCTTTGGGAATAGGGCATCTACCCCCAAAAGAGTATACCGTCTATATATCTCCTTTCCCTGAGTATATTTTGGTGATTGATATCCTGCAGGGTCTATGGTTGCAGACCACTTCAGGTGAGTTCAGACTGAGAGTACATGTGGTGAAGGCAGTTCTGAGGGGACATGCTAGGCACCCACCGATAGCTTTGCCTGTGCCTTGGCAGGTGACTAATACCAAACAATACAAACTGCCTGGGGGCATAAAGAGATTGAAGAAATTCTTCAGGAGCTGGAAAAGGTGGGTATTATAAAACCCACCCATAGTTCATTCAATTCCCCAGTGTGGCCAGTAAAAAAGCCAGATGGCTCCTGGCATATGACTGTGGAGTACAGAGAACTGTAAGGTCATACCCCCTATGCATGCTGCTGTCCCCGCTATTGCAGCCTTGATGGATACTCTCAGCCATGAACTAGGAACATGCCATTATGTGGTAGATCTTGCTAATGCCTTCTTTACCATTGATATTGAGCAGGAAAGTCAGGAACAGTTTGCCTTCACATGGAAAGGATGGCAGTGGACTTTCACCGTCCTTCCACAGGGATACCTCCACAGCCCCACCATCTGTCATGGACTTGTAGCCCAGGATTGACTATATGGGAGAAACCACCAATGGTGCAGCTGTACCATTATATTGATGATGTCATGCTCACATCCGATTCCCTTTCATATCTAGAAGGTGCAGCACCTAGACTGCTGCAACATTTACAGGAGAAAGGATGGGCTGTGAACAGCACCAAGGTTCAGGGACCTGGTTTGTCTGTCAAATTCTTGGGGGTCGTCTGGTTGGGTAAGACCAAATTTATACCAGAAGCAGTTATAGATAAAGTCCAGGCCTTTCCTACCCCCACAACTATAGCATGGCTACAGGAGTTTCTGGGTCTTCTAGGCTACTGGAGAGTGTTTATCCCGCACTTGGCACAAATTCTGAAGCCCTTATACCAGTTGGTATGAAAGGGCGTCATGTGGGACTGGGATGAGACACGTGCATCTGCCTTTACTACAGCAAAACGGGCAGTCAAGGCCGTGCAGGCCTTGAGTGTGATAGACCCATCAAGGCCCTGTGAGCTGGACGTTCCTGTCACTGAAGACGGTTATGGCTGGGGTCTCTGGCAGCGGCTTGAATGAACTCACCAACCCGCTGGATTCTGGTCACAACTCTGGAAAGGGGCAGAGGTATGATACACTTTGATAGAAAAACAACTGGCTGCCATGTATCATGCCTTGCTGGATACAGAACCCATCACTGGAATGGCCCCGATAAAGGTAATAACCACCTACCCATCTTGGGGTGGGTACGAGACTGGACCCTAAAGCCAAGGAATGGCATGGCACAAACACCCACACTAGCCAAGTGGGGTGCTTACCTACAGCAGTGTAGTGCCCTTTCTAGTAGCCCCTTGAGTGAAGAACTCCAACGTATATTGGGGCTGGTGACATACTCTAGTGAAAAGCAGGAAGAACTTGCTTTTGAACCATTAGTAGCAGAGAGTCCCTATCAGGAGGGAAGAGCCCCTATACCCGAAGATGCATGGTACACAGATGGCTCCAGCCGTGGGCAGCCCCCAAAATGGAGGGTCATAGCTTTCCATCCTAAGACTGAGACAATATGGATGGAAGATGATGAGGGGAAGAGCAGCCAATGGGCAGAGTTGTGGGCCGTGTGACTTGTGATCAGCCAGGAGCCCTCCCCTATAGTTGTCTGCGCTGACAGCTGGGCTGTCTATCAGGGCTTGACCCTGTGGCTACCAACCTGGTACCATGCCAACTGGCTGGTTGGTCACCAACCCCTTTGGGGGCAAGAATTGTGGCAAGACTCATGGGCCTGTGGTCAGACTAAAATAATTACAGTATATCATGTGACTGGTTGTTTGCCACTGGCATCCCCAGGAAATGATGAAAGCAGATAAATTGGCCCAGATACTTTGGTTAGAAAGAAAGCCTGCCTCTGATGTAGCCCAATGGCTACATCAGTGTTTGTTGCATGCGGGGCAAAAGACAATGTGGCTGTAGCCCATCAGTGGGGCTTGCCTTTGCCTTCGAAGAAGTTAGTAGAGCCCGGCAGGAGTGTGTCGTGTGTTCCAAAAGGGACTTACCCTGAGTTCCACAGCAACATGGGACAATAGCTAAGGGGCCTATACCCCTCGTCAGGTGGCAGATAGACTATATTGGACCTCTACCTGTGTCAGAAGGATATCGGTATGCGATGACCTGTGTGGACACAGCTACTGGACTTCTGGTTGCTTTTCCTACCCATTGTGCAGACCAGCAGATGACCAAAAGAGGCCTGGAGAGTCCCTTTTCTGCCTATGGCCGACCACAGGTAACTGAGAGTGATCAGGGCACCCATTTTACTGGACATACACTGCAAGAATGGGTGCAACAGCTGGGAATCTAATGGAAGTTTCATGTGCCATACAATCCTACCACAGCAGGTATGATAAAGAGGCACAATGGCTTGTTAAAATCTGGACTAAAGTCAGATACCAATAGTCTGCGGGGATGGTCAGTCCGCTTATGGACCATGCTACGGTGTTTGAATGAGAGACCCCGAATGGGAGCCCTGAGCCCTGTAGACATGTTAACACATATGGCTGCCTCCCCTATACAACTGCAAGTACAAACCAAGGAAGAATCACTGTAGACGAGGTTCGGCCACCAGAATAATATCTTGCTGCCAGCACCAACTACACTGAACCCTGGAGACTCCATTGAGTGGACATGGCCTTGGACCTTTCGACACATGGACCAATGATGGCTGGCCCTCCTGGCACCTTGGGGACAAGGCCTGGAAGCTGGCCTCCTGTGTATTCCTGGAATAACAGCAGAGGGGCCACCAAAGGTCACAGTAGTATATCCTGAATGGCCAGAAGGTAGGAGCATCTTACTGGGGAATTTTGTTTTATCATTATGGCCAGTGCATGCACCTCCAGTAGCACTATATATAGACCCTTCAGTAACCCCCACAGGGAAAGGAGTAAAAGTATGGTATACTAGACCTGGAAAGGACCCCCTTTCTGCTACAGCCCTATCACAGGACCACTCTCTTGCATGCATCCTACCTGATGGGCATTAAAAAATGTGTCTTATCGCCCCTAAAGTCTTTGTGGATTGGGAACTTCCTCTGGCTTGAGGATTATTATAATTTTTGTTATTATGAACCTCCTCTGGCTTGAGGATTATTATAATTTTTGTTACCTGTATCTTAATTTTTTATTATCTCTAAGTTGTTGTCCTCTGTTGCTATTGTGGAATCTGGTTACAGTGCTCTAGCTTTCTCGCACAGGGACCATTGCGGAAGACTGAAAGCGTGTAGATTGTAAGGCCAGAACCCTGGAGGGTGGAGTGTGGGGAAGTTGGGTTCCTATGGCCAGAATCCTCACTGAACCTAAACCACCTGATGATGTAACTGGCCTGTTGCTGGGCTACTGCTTCCACACCTTTAGGCAATAAGCTATTATTGGGCTATATAGAGAGCTAGGCCCAGTGCCCTGCATGGAGGCAGAGACACTAGTGCTTGACCTACCGCTGGGAGAACAAGCTGGGTAATAAACCCTTTCACCCCAAAGAACGTTCTTTTGTCAATTTCTTTGGTCACATTGAATCCATAGGGAACTTGCCCGGGGCTGAAACCCATTGGCAAGACACCTGGGAAGGGAGATTTGGGGTACCATCAGGTTGAGTGAGAACTTGAGCATGAGATACTTACCAACTTGTATGGAAGCTTTTAAATAGTGAAACAATACGTGGCCGCATTAGTCAGCTTTGGAAATGAGAAAGTCTAAATTGTTAATAATTTGAAATTTGGTTGTGTAAGTTTTTCCCAAACTATAGAGATTTTAAATCTAATTAATTAAGCCATGATAAGGTAGAAAGGACTGAGATGTCTTAAAGTCCCAAAACACTCAAGACAGAAGCTGGAGGAAAGTAATAGAAAGGCTTTTTAATCATATTTTTGTTATCACAAAGATCCCATGTTTGATTAAATTTGAAGTTACATTTAATAACATCTCTTTCCCTTTACCTATTAGTGAAAATAATCTTCATGAGTTGAAAAATACTAAAAACATATTTTTGAATGGTTAAAGTGAGTCTACTAGTTTCTGCTAGAATGATAAACCATATGAAAGGAGCTTTTTCATCCTATTTTAAGATTTATTTTTGTTGTCAAAACATTTGGAAAATAAATTGTAATGATTTTATAGTTAAATTAACATATGCCCAGAGAATTATAAGATACTTAAATAATACCACCACCAATACAACAAAACTTTTTCTCAGGGAAACAAATCATTGTTCAAACATAAAAACCAGACAGCAAGGAAGGAGGAAAAATTGCTGGTGCTGTGTTTGAAACACTCACGTGCTGAATGAACTGAGGGCTTACACCTGCTGACCTCTGAGGCTTAGTGAAATGTATTCAGTAATAGGTGTAGTATACAAAGGCATAAGAGGGATGACTTAAACAGAGCTATGATACTAATGGGTAATACTGAATTGAAATTTGATCATTTGTTTGTTTTTTTCAGGATTCCATAGAGGTCAAAGTAGTATAATCAAATCCTCTCTAAACTGTATTTTTAATCATTTGCTTTGTAGAAGCCATAAAATAAATCTTATTTCCTGTCTGAATAATTGGTGAAACTGTATTCACTAACTGAATAAATAAGACTGACATTCCTCTACATCTTCTAAAATCTTTCAATATTTGTCAAATAATGAATTTCTTCTCCATTAAATGGGGCGTGTGTAATACAATTTTTTATTTGGATATTCAATCCAAACTTTCCCCTTTGTATTTCTGAATGATGTCTATAAATTGCATTCTTACTTTTAAATCACTCTTCTTTTTCTTTTTCTTTCTTTTCAATAACACTGCTCAAATAATTTCATCAAATTTTCTTAATATTTCCAACTTCAAAGAACCCTTCATAACTTCCAAAAATCCTTGCACAACTTACCTAGCATTCTGGTATATGTTTGCATATGTACATGTGTTTTTATGTACAAGCATGTGTTATTATGCATGCACATGCAATACATATAATATATATACTTACAATGTATTTTATATGCACACATAAATGTATAAATACAGATAGACATGCACACATGTGGATATATATACACCAGGTGTCATTATTGATACACGTATTTTAAGGTTTTTTTCATCTTGCCGTAAAATCCATGTGAAATAAATGATAATTTATTTGTTGAACATTTACCAGTACAAAGTTTTAGTGATATTTTTCTCTTCATCACCAATACCTAGTGGGAGAATTGATTATAATTCATTTTTATATATCAAACTATACACAACTTTACTCCCAAAATTTCTATGTGGCGAGTAAAATCAATGCTCTTAGCATCATTTTATAGATGAGCCTATAGGAAAATACATCAACTCTCCAATAGTCTAACAGAAAGTTTTAGGTCTGAAACCAGATCAGAATCTGTCTAACTTCCAAAAATCAATGTCTACCATTAACTCACATGGTAACTATATACATAGAAATCAAATTCCCCTAAACTATGGGAATGTGTAGATCATCCCTATGACCAAATATGGGGAGTAGCTGTGGAATACCTGTCATGGGCCTAAGATTTGATTTAAATTTGTTTGCTCTATTTTATCAGCTTAAACCAGACACTCTTTCAACTCCAAGGTAATTTTGGATGGGTAAGAGAAAAAATCTTTTTAAGCTGTTTTATAATGAAAAAAAATGGGCCTTATGCTTACAAACCAAAACTGAGCAAACCAAACTTACTTATTATTTAAGGTACAGCTAAAGACAATGAAGTATCTATGAACATATCCTCTTATGCCCACTGCATTTGTGAGGAATTCAAATAGGAACTGCTCTTAGCATCCACTGGGAGTCTGAGAGAGAATTCTAACTTTGTGAATATAAAGACATTTCTTTCAACAGAGGTAGAAGTCAAACTTCTATATTCTAGGTCAGAAAAAGTTTCAATGGGCCAGAAAGGGTGAAAGGAGGGTTCCCATGAGTTTAATTCATGAGAGAACTAGGAGTTCATAAGAAAATACCTTGTTCATACTACCTTTCCTGAAAGTATTCTAAATTGAGCCTACCTTATGGTTGCAGGCCAGTTAACACAAAGGAATGTGAAAGACTTTGAAGATGAAGATCGGATTTCCAAAACAAATATTTGAGTATCTCTGCTGGAGTCAGTGTCATAACTAAAAAGCAAATTCACTCTGTGACTTTGAGAGCAGTTACTTATCCCTGGAGTCATGCATTTTCCCCAACATATAAAATAAAAGACATTTAACCAGATAACTCTTGGGATCTTTCCTAGAATTCATGTGACTTTTTAATTTTACTTTAATATATAAAAAGGAAAAGGCAACTTTGAGCAATATTAAGAAGAAAAATAATATTATAACAGATATTGCTTATGTTTTCTAAAATTCTGGGCTGACAAAATTTCATCTAGAAATCAGCACCCTTGGGCTACCCCAAGGACAGTTTAATCTGCTATCTGGCTGACCTAGTTCCATCTAAAAGGCTGAGTGAACAGAACAAAGTGTTTGTTACAGTTCTTAAAGAAATTATTCTGAATAACTTAAACTAGTAAGGAGAATGTAACATTTTTATTTAAAAACCTTCTAACTCCCAGCTATGCTATAGGAAAAATTAAACTGAAGGATCTGATGTGCAGTTGCTGTTAATACATGGATATTTTTCACAGTAATAGACTCATTCAGAGAAAATAACAGCATTGTGATGGTCTTTAAAAGAAAAGCACACTTTAGTGAATTTGGGAACTGTTTTTTAAAAAGAAGAACAGGAGTAAGGAAACCCACAATTGTATAGACCTGTATTTTTAAGGATGAGATTATGTCTTGTTACTTGTTTTTCTAATATGTATAATTACGTATTTTTGGTGTCAATTTATAATATGTGCTAAAACATTTCTTAAACAGGATCAGTTTGATTTTTAAATCTTAATAAAATTTTACATACTCTGTCCCTTGTTTCTGAGAAAAATCAAGTGATTTTTTAGTTTGAAGAGGTGAAAACACTCTCAATAGCTGAAGGAGGATGATGTGAAAAATGGTTACTTTTTTTGTGTTGATTTGTTTTTTTAATTGTTACTAATGGGAATCCTTAAGGAAGAAATGGAATAAAATTAGAAATTACAATAAAGTAGGGAAAGATTAGAGGACATTGTTCAGTTCAAATAATGGAAAAATATATTTTACTGAAAGAGGCTAAGATCACCTGAACTTCCCACTTGATAGTAAACTCATTTGCAGGGGAATCGATTTGCCCAAATTCTAATACAGTTGATAAGAGACCAGAGGCCCAAACAAAACCAAGTCCCTGGACTCCTACCCAAGTCCTCTCTCTCTATTATATCATAAAATTTATATCATATCATGTTTTAATATCAACATTGTGTAAAAGTAAGAGCTTAAATGAGTACAGAATTAATTTAAATAATATTGATGGAAATGATTATCAGACTGATTAGCCTCAGAGAACAGAACTTTATGGAAAGATACACAGGGAAGGTGAGTTGTGGATGATAAGAATACCTCAGAGAAATTTTTGCCATACCCTATTCTGTTAGGCACACTCTCAGATTAATGTTACTATATATAGAAAACCCTAAACACTCCAATAAAACACTATAGAACTAATAACTGGATTCAGCAAAGTTGCAGGATACAAAATAAATACACAGAAATCTGTTGCATTTTTATGTACTAAAAACAAACTAGCACAAAGAGAAATCAGGAAATAATTCAATTTGCAATTGCATCAAAAAGAAAAAAAATGCCTAGGAATAAACCTCATCAAGGAGGTGAAAGACCTGTACTCTGAAAACTATGAGACTCATGAGTGAAATTAAAGAAGGCACCAATAAATAGAAATCTATCCAATGTTTATAGAGAGAAAACATTAAAATGGCCACCCTGCCCACAGCAATTTACAGATTCAATGCAATCCCTATGAAAATACCAACGGAACTTTTCAGTGAATTAGAGAAAACAATCCTAAAATTCATATGGAACCATAAAAGACCCTGAATACCCAAAGCAAGCCTGAGAAAGAAGAACAAAAATGAATAAGTGAGACTATATCAAATTAATAAGCTTCTGTACAGCAAAGGATACCATCAGCAGAATAAAAAGGCAACCTACAGTATGGGAGAATATATTCATAAATGACATATCTGATAAGGGGTTAACATCCAAAATACACAAAGAACTCACATACATCAACAACAACAAAAACAATTTAAAAAATAAGCAGAGGACCTAAACAGATATTTCTCCACAGATGAAATACAGATGGCCAACAGGCACATGAAAAGATGCTCCACATTACTAATCATCAGGGAGTTGCAAATCAAAACCACAGTTAGGTATCGCCACACACAAGCAAGGATTGCCACTATCCAAGAAATGACAAGTGTCAGTGAGGATGTGGAGAAAAGGGAACCCTCCTGCACTGTTGCTGTGAATGCAAATTGGTGTTACCACTGTAGAAAGAAGTATGGGGGTTCCTCATAATACTTAAAATAGAAATACCATACAACCCAGTAATTCCACTTCTAGGAATTTACTCAAGGAAAATGAAATCCCTGATTTGAAAAGATATATGCACTCCTATACTTATTGCTGCATTATTTACAATCACCAAGAAAGGGACGAAACCTAGATGAACGTATAAAGAAGAGGTGGTACATACACACAATGGCATATTATATAGCCATAAAAAGAAAGAAATCCTGCCATTTGCAACAATGTGGATGGACCTAGAGGGTATTATGCTAAGTGAAATAAGCCAGGTGGAGAAAAGCAAATACCATATAATTTCACTTACATGTGGAATATAAAAACAAAGCAAAACAAAATGAACAAAATGGCAGTAGACTCACAGACACTGAAAAGTGACTGGTAGTTACTACTTGGGAGGGGTTGGGGGTTGGGGTGGATGGATGAGGCGGGGGAGGGGAATAAAGAGGTACAAAAAGCTGTATTTTAGTATAAGTTGATAAAGGGGAAAGCAGAAAAGCATGGATAATATAGTTAATGTTTCTGTAACCTCTTTCTATATTAACAGATAGTAACTACACTAGTTGGGGTGAGGATTTAACAATGTGTGTAACTGTTGAATCACTGTGTTGTATATTTGAAACCAAAAAATACTATATGTAAACTATACTTTAATAAAAGAAATTACACTAAAAAAATAGCATAACACCAGAAGGATTCTTTCCCACCAGTCTATTATTGGTACTTGAAATATCATATTAAATATTAATTCATTTCAGAGAAACAAGGACATTTCCTGTAGGCTTCCTTTATGAATTTGTAGTGGGCATTACATGGACCTAGAAATTAAACTAAACACCTGGAACGTAATTCTAAATCTGCTACTAACTCACACTAAATATTCATAAGTTGCCTGAACTCTTTGAAAAGCAATTTTTTATTACCTAAAATGGACAAGATTATAATGTGTAAAATGTCTAGCTATTTATTTACTAGCATATTTATTAGTAGTAAATATCATTATAACATTGCCAAACAATATGCATGCATTTCCTCCAGTCCTTTTTAGATAGGCACTATTATTATTTCTTTTTACAAATCAGTCAACTAAGGGTAAATAATATTTTTCAGGTGACACAACTGATAAATGAGACATACCCCAGAAATAGAACCAGGTCCATCTGACTCTAATATTTTGATGGATTTAATCTCTCTGTCGTATTCCCTCTCGTAGAGAGTGATGGATAATTTTATGTGTCAACTTGACGAGGCTAACGCAGGTTCAGATGACTGGTAAACATATCTGGGTGTGTATGTGAGGGTGTTTTAAGAACAAATTAGCATTTGAATCAGTAGACTGAGTAAAGAAGACTGCTCTCACCAATGAGGGCGAGCATCACCCTATGTGTGAAGGCCCTGAGCAGAAGAAAAAGGTGGAGGAAGAGGGCTTTCTCTGCTTCACCTGAAATAGCCACCTTCTACCCTTGAACATCAGTGCTCCTAGAACTTAGGCTTTCAGACTCAGACAGGACTTACACTACCAACCCCCTGATTCTCAGGTCTTCCTCATGCAGACTGACTTACACGACCAGCTTTCCTGGTTCTCCAGCTTGCAGATGGCAGATCATGGGACTATGTGGCCTCTATAATCAGGTAAGCCAATTCCTATACAACCCTTTCTCTCTTTCTCTGATTATATATAGATATACATACAGATATATAGATAGATAAGTGTATTACAAATCTATGTACTCTATCTATCATCTATCTATCTATCAAAGCAAGGTTTATATATCCTGTTTCTTTGCAGAACACTGACCAATACATAAATCTGGACAAAATGTATTCAGTAAGAGGACAGGAGAAAGACAGGGAGGTCTGAATCACTCTTTCAACCAGAAGCTTCCTTCAACAAATAGAAAATCTAGTAAAGGCTTTTTCTTGCCTGGCATGAGTGACCCCTTAGAAAGAAGTATTAAGTGAAGAAGGGTGCTTAATTCTTAATGTGTAAAAAGAACAATTTATCAATATTCAAACTTTGCAAAAAGTAATCCTGTCCTGTTTAAAATGGATAAAATTCAGACAAATACCTAGGCTTCAGAACAACAGACTTCCAAAATCCAAAAAGATACACACAGACCTTAATCAGACTTCACAAAGGAATGTGACTCCCAGACGGGGGCAGATGCTGTAGCTGTGACTATAGCCAGAGAAATGTAAACAACTGATTCACAGACAAAAGAGGGAAGAGTTACAAACTCAGCCAAACCACCCAAAATCTCTCTGCTAAGCTTAAACATTAAAATGAGAAATGTATTAGAAAAACTCAGAATCATCTACCGGAAGAGAAAAACCTAAGACTATCTAAGAGTTCTGACTAGAAAGCTTAAATTCAGAGTAAGATAAGCCTTGTGAAAAATGGTGGATAGAACAAAGGGGACCATTGAAAGGAGGAAAATTAATAAAAGTGAGATAAAGGAATACTATTTGGAGCAAATGATATATTCGTATATGCCCAAATTTGATTTTTACAATATTGAGTGATTTGGTCACTGGAGATAATTAAAGACACATGGAAAGGGATTAGGTGTAAGTAGCTACTATTCACTGGGTGTTTTATGTTATATATATTTATAATGTATGTACACCTATTTATTACATGTCTAGGTATGTTTACACTGTGTGTGTCTCACAACAACCTGGGAGGCTGTTACTGTTTCCACTGAGGAGACAGGCATTCAATCACTTAATCGTCCAAGGCCACACGGTCCCGGGAGAGCCAGGGCTGACCCTGAGGGCTGGTTCCCTTCCAACTTCCAGTCTTAGAATCAGACATGATACTAATTGGTCCCACACTGGCTTGAGAGCATCTTTAAAATACTAAGGAATTACAACTGAATGAAACTTACAAGAAATATTGTTTGCCTAGTTGTATATAGCTAAGGTTTGAAATATCAGAAAATGGAGGACTTAATGCTTTCCTGTGATGAGAGGAAGAGAAGCCTGTCCATGAGGTAATGTCTGTCAGCCCTCAAGCTCAGAAAGGACTGGTCCTCTGTGTCTTATACTATTCTCTGTTTTAGGGATGTGTCAGTTTCAGATACCTAGCAACTGCTCAATATATATTTGTTGGGTAAACTAATATGTAACCAGTTTACAGATAATTAACTCACTGGGTTATAAACAGGAAATGATTTTACTTTTACAAAAAAAAAAAACCCTATCTGCAATACCTCCCACTCAGACCCACTTCCCTCTACTTAGTTATCACCTTCCCAGCATCCTTACATCTATAGGCATTCCTATATAAGTAGTCTCATTTTCATTCCTAAAACTGTGTTCTGTTTTTGTTCAAATCTGTTAATTTTATACACAATTCAAAATCATTCTTCTCTGTCCCTCAAGTTACAAGCTAGAAGATGGGCAAGACTGCCTACTCCATTCTTGGGGCAAAATAAGTTAGAAGAGGAAAAAAGCAGCAGTTGGCACTATGACATATCAACGTTAGGTAATGTCTCTCCCTTTCGGGGTGACTGCTGCACTCTGATGTAATGTATATACTTTATGTGGATCTGGGGTGGGAGGGGAGGAATGCAGAGTCTTGAAGACAAAGTGCTCATTCCTGAACCAGCACCCGTGGCTAGCCACATCCTCCTGGGCCACTTTCAGCCCTGCTGACCCCCACTAGCTATCTCTCCTCAGGTACTCTGTTCCCTGTTCTAGAAGGACAGGTAAGAGCAGGTCTCCTGACCGAGCATGGTCCAATTGAGGCATAAAGTGGTAGCCCTCCTGTTTTCCAGACACTCTTCAGTCTTTACATGCGATTCTATTTGGACACCCACCCTGGGCCTCCAGGAGGATAGATATCATCTTCTCTCTGAAAGGGTATGAATAGAGAGAAAAACCAGCTACTGTAATCCTGCAAAATGCAGATCCATTTTCCTTATTAACTGAATGAGGTACTGAAGATAAAGACTGGTTCCTGAACTGTCTAATTCTATACACCTTGGAGAGAGACACGAGTACCAGCTACTTACTCTTGGTTTATTTTACCTAAAATGTAGGACAAATCGGCCACTTATCCTCAATACCAGCAGCACTTCATCACAATTCCAGGACAAGGGCAATAATTCTTTTCAAAATTCCTGTTACAAATTATTAAAAGAATATGCAAATTCATAAATGTACTATTCTGAACTGTCAAAAAGCTAAGTAAAGGTTTGCCTCTGCAGAACTCCCAGTGGGGAAGAATGTTTCAAGAGGGAAGCAATGACTCAGGGAGACTGGACTGTGGATGCATAGTATAAGAGTGTTAGGAATGGACCTGATTTTAAGAACCAGCAGTATAGAAGGCTAAGGTTTGGGACCTTACTCTGATGTCCTTGAAAAGGCACTGGGAGCATATTAAGTTGTGGAGACATTTTATTCTGTCTATAATCAAAACACAGTACTTATCCAAGCATCCAAGTTAGGATAGATGAAGGCAGTATCTTATATAGGGAGATGCTGCAATATTTCCAGAAAGAGCAAACAAGGCTAATGTATCACAAAAGGGAATGGAACTAAAAAAACAAAACAAAACAAAACAACAGGAGTAGATTGCAGAGATAAATCAGATGTAGAGAACTTACTCCAATTAGGTATGGTGGGCCAAAAGAGAAAATGAAGTTGTTTTCAAGATTCCTCTCAGAAAAGAACTGGACTGTGTAATTATATATAACTAGGATAGGAAAGCACAGGTTTTCTTTTAAGAAATATGGAATGTTAATTGGACTTGTTTCCTTTTATTAGTCTCATGTTTCTGAATATGGAATGCATAGATCCTGATAAAAGGTAACTTCATACCAGCTACCTTGAGTTTATGAAAACATTCCTACACGATTTTGAAATGGACTTTCTATAAAACAACGGAAGATGCATTGTTTGTCTTCATCTACTTTGAAAATGCAAGGCATAAATCATGATTATTTGGGCTTAAAAAAAAACATAATTTCCTGTCCCTGCTCTAAGAGGTCAAAGGGAGATGCGTCACCACAAGTAAGGCAGGGACAAGAATCTACCCTTTTAAACCACCTTTGGCAAAGCTCTTTATGTAAATTGAAGTCTGACCTGTCACGCCTATTCATTACTCTGCCAAGTTTTTTATTGCAATTCATTGCTTTCTCTCTTCTTGTTTTTTCATCTCAGACTTCCCAGATGAATTTTTAATGGCATGACTTCAAAATAGCATAGAAGTAAATGATGTTTATATTTTGCTTGCAAAATCAGCCCTTGAGAGAATCACTTGCTTACAGATTGACCCTGGTAAGTTCTTAAAAACTTAAACTTACCCAAACTTTCAGATGTGAAAAAATGAAAATATCTTACAGATAGCTCAAGCTACTTGTGTCAGGGTGATAAGATGAAGGTAGAATATAAACAATAAGGACACATACTGTACTTGGGGATTTGTTTCTTCATCACTTCATTAAAAGTACAGTGAATATCTTTATTTTGAGAATTGCTGAAATCACTATATTTCATAAACAGGTTGTATAAATACAAGGAGAAATTCCTAAAATTTGTTTATTGCTTTATTATAATCTAGCATCTGCTGTTCAAACGATTACGTCTTGAATCCTCCCAGGTTCATTTGCTGATGAAATTAGTATCTGTAGGTAAGTATTTCCTTGGTAGGAAGTGAGAGACCCTATCACTGAGGAAGGAAATGTCACACAAGGGGCTCAAGTATTAATCCTCTCAGAGTGTGTGGTGATAAGCAAAGCCTAAGAATATGCAACACCAAGTGCTTAGTGTTAAATGGGTCAGTCAGTTAAGACATATGGATAGAAATTTGGGGAACTATCTTCAAGAAAGGAATAGAGATGTTTTTATATTAAAACTTATGAGTTTTATGGCTATGAGACCAAGAGAATTTGAAGCTCTTTCCATAGGTCAACATCTTCTGAACTACAAATATTTTTTAAACTAGAATTGTATAGGTTACTGCATAGATTCATTCAAATAAATTGTGTAAATATTCAAATATTTCTTTCACATGGGTATTTAATAATCTTATTGGCATGTCACCTATGGAAGATAGAATAAAATACAACAGGCATAGGTACTAAAATGAAACATATTTAGATTCAAATCATGGCTTCCCTTTTACTTCATAACTATATTCAATTTAACTTCTGCAGGCTTCAATTTCATTATCTCAAAGATGGCTAAAACAACACTTGTCTCAGGGATCTTGAGAGAACTGAATTACAAAGTGTTTATAAAGTCTTTAGTATTGTGCGTGGCACAAAGAACATACCAATCAATACATGTCTGCTTTTCCAAACTTTTGGGTGTATATTTCCAAAATTATGTTCCACAGAACACAGGTCTATTAGATGCTTTGTGGACACTTAAGTTTGTAACCTCACTCTTTGTCACATTGCCTATTAGTGACTCTACAAAGACAGAATTTAATGCCATTTCCTCCATTTCTTCCATTTCTTAATGATAGCACTACATTACAAAAATCAAACAATTTAAAGTAAAAAACAATTTATTCAACTGTACAAATAAGGGATTCTGATAGCTATTAATTACCTTCTAAGGCTCCATTATCTTACCTATAAATTCATTCACTTACTCATCGAATTAAAATTTGTTGAGTGCTGACTGTGCCAATGGTGCTATGAGATGCTGAGGGTTAAGCTGTCAAAATGCTCACTCTGAATTCAAGGAACCCAGCCAGTATGGAGAACAAAGGCCAAAACAAAGAGAAAACAGAGAGAGATGGAACTTAAAATAGGCAAAATTAGAAATAGCATACATCGCAGTTCTATGAGATCAACATGGAAGACCGTTCATCAGCCTAGTTGTATTCAGAAAAACCTCACAGAGAAGTCAAAGCATTCCTCGTGGTTGATCAATTCAAAACGTATCTGCTAAGTGCCAGACGCTATTCTAAGAGCTGGAGATAAAGCTGGTAAATAAATATAAAAAGGGTCTTGCCTTTATGAAACTAATGTACTAGTGGAAATACAAGCAATAATCAGACAAATGCTACAAAAATAAATCATGAAAAGGTGTGGTATAGAGGGAGTTGCTACAGGCAGAGTAGACAGTAAAACCCCCTTTTAGAATTCTATTTGATTCTATTGGTTTTATTTGTCTATTGTGAACCAATACCTCACTGTTTTATAATCAACTGTTATTTATGGATAAATTTCATAAAATGCACAAATTTTAATGGCACAGTTACATGCAATTTGAGAGTGCTATACTCCCTACTAACTAGCATCACCAACAATATATGGGACATGCACACCATATGCAAAGAGTTACTTCACACAAATATGTCTCACTTCTGACTTAGGGCATTTTTTGTCCCTGTAATTCCATTTTGCCTGTCCTACAATTTCATAAAAATTAAATAAGTAGTTATTCTTTTGTGTCTGAGGTCTTTCAGCATAAGATTTCTGAGATTCATCTGTTTTGTAATGTATCAGTGGTTTATTCTATTTTACGGCTGAGTGGGATTTCTTTGTACGAATATACTAATTTTCCATAAACCTGATGATAGACATTGGATTGTTTCATGTTTTATTATTACAAATAGAGCTGGTGGGAATATTTGTGTGAAAGTCTTGTATTGACATCTATTTTCATTTCCCTTTGGTACCACCTAGATGTGGGATTGCTGTGTCATATGATGTTATTTATTAAGTCAAGCCTTTCAGCCACAGCGCTACTGCCATTTTGGATCAGATATTCTTCATTGTGGGAGGCTCTACTACAGATTGTAGGATTTTCAGCTGTCTCCAGGCCTTACCCCAACTAGATGCCTGTAACACTCAGTGTCAGTTATGACAACAAAAAATAATTCTAAATATTGCCAAATGTCTGACTTGGAGGCAACATCGGCTCCCAGTTGAGAGTTAATAATTTATTTTATTAGAAAATGCCAAATAACTTTTGAAAGTTGTATCTTTTTACATCCCTGCCAACAATATACGTGTCCTCAGTAATAGTATTATCAAACTATTTAATTATAGTCATTAATGTATGTATACAGTGATAGGCCACCAGTTTTAGTTAGCATTTCAATTTCTAGTGATATTAAGCATCTTTTAAAAGCCAGTTTTTCTTTTCTGAAGTACCAAGTCTTTTTTTTTTTAATGAAATTTTTATTGAGACAAGTATGGATCCACACAGTTTTAAAAATAACCCAGGAAAATCCTTTGGAAACTTTACTCAGTTTCAACCAGTGGTACAATTATTGAAAACTATATTATAATATCACAACTAATTTACTGGTACCTA